>OZ004621.1:34672763-36057892 GCA_963924575.1 Pycnomerus fuliginosus
TACTGTAGCAAAAGCATTCGTAGATAATTTCATTCTCAGATACGAAATCCCAGAAGTTATAGTTTCGGACAGAGGAAGTGAGTTTATGGCCTCCACACTTGAGGAAGTTTGTAAAATTTTGAAAATAGGAAAACTGCATTCAACGGCGTATCACCATCAAACACTTGGTGCATTAGAGAATACACACAAAAATCTAGGTGCATATCTAAGAATCCAAAGGTCAAAACATCCTGAATCTTGGAGTTCTTGGGTGTCTTTTTGGTGTTTTGCTTTCAATAACACGGTTCACTCAGAAACGCAGTAAGTATACGCCACATGAGCTAGTTTTCGGAAAAACAGCAATCTTACCTTCAAACTTGTCAGTACAAATTGATCCCGTCTATAATTTTGATGATTATCCCATTGAGCTCAAATATCGCTTGCAAAGCGCATGTAATGATGCTAGAAATAATTTAATTGAGTCAAAACTTGCGAGAAAAGACAGATATGACAGTAATACTAAATTTGTAACTTTTAACATAGGTGATAAAGTGTTAGTGAGGAATGAATCGGGAAATAAGATGGACTCGATTTATAAAGGACCATTCGTAGTTATAGAAGAAAAGACTCCCAATGTGAGTATAAAAGTGGACAACAAAACTGTTGAAGTGCACAAAAACAGGTGTAAAAAATTTTATGATTAAAAAATAAATAAGATTTGAAGGGCACAAAATTATATTTTATTTTTTATTTTATGTAAGTGGGTAGAATTTTTTTTTTGTAATTGTAGTCAATTTAGGTTATGAAAAAGGGTTAATTTTAAGAAATTTTAGTGTTAAGGTATAGAAAAAAAAATTGTTAACACATTTTTTTTTCACCTCGCCCAGGGAGGTGTACGGTAAATCACTATCATATTTAATTATTACTTATTAGGAAGTTCATTGAACATAGAGTTAGGAAATCTACTATGTAAGCACTCAGGGGTTCTTCACCTACAGGAAGCTCCTAAATGCTTATGTAGCTTAGTTAGCAATAATTGCTAGGTTCAATAGACTGACCGATCAAGGTAGTTGTATGTACACCGGATCCCTGAATAGATGTGTTAACGGCCTTCCGTATTTTATTGAAGTGACGATTCCTCCTTACCTTACTCTCCCTTAATTATGTGAACCTGCTGACCCAAACGAGGGTTAATACAACGCATTCTAATCACACCTTCATGATCTTGTCGACCAACTCGTCTGAAAGTCCCGTTGACGTATGTCGAATCAAAATAATTTAGTATCTCTTCAACCTCTGGTGGTACAATTTGACGTAAATATGCCAGCCCTGGCCGGACTTCAGGAAGTGGGAGAAAAGCTAACCCGTCCATCATTCCGCAAAACCCGCTAAAATTTTCATCCTCCCTGTATCTAGTTTCAAGTCCTAGCTCCTGAATCTTACGATGAGTGCTTTGAGCCAAGTGGTAAAAGCAACCGCGTATATCTATGTGTTCTCCCAAAACTGATTTTACAGCTTGCATAGCAGCTTTCTCGAAATCTAAATGAACTATGAAGGGATCAGGATAAACATCACGTTGAGCGCATGCATCGATAATAGTCCTTAGCATCTCTTCGTATGTACTTTGTGTGGCGCCAGCGAAAAGTTCCCATCCATATACCACTCCGTTGAATTTGCAAGTTCTTGTAAAGCCGAGTCCGTTGCAAAAATTATTATTCTTTCGGCTGCATTAGGGCCATTATCATTTAAAAGGAATCTAGTGCTTGGATCCTAAAAATTAAGTCAACCACCCCTTGCAGCACAAATTTCGAAAATCAAGAAATTTAGGAGAAATAATGAATACTAGTTAAAACAATTAAGAAATACGACAAAAGTTAATAGTGAAACTAACAGTCCTCAAGTCATCAAGTTGGCGGTGAAAATCGGTTCTCTCTGTCGCACACCTTTAAAAATACATTACAGACAATGACAGCTAGGCTAAGACAAAGCTGACTTGATGATCTTTTCAATTGAACACCTGATACAATAACGTGGTTTCATACCTTCAACGATAAGATTTTGTAAAGTTTCTGGTGTCCGTGGAAAGTTCTTCGATCTTTGATTCCTAATGGTTCGCCTAGCAGACTCTTCAAAAGGCATGCGTCCTCGAGTCGAATCTTCCAAAGAATGGACTGCTTCGGCATATATTTGAATTGGCTTAGTAGACGAATTTTTAGCTTTGGTCTTTATCTCTTGCAGTATCTTGGCAACTTTTATATTTTCTTCATCGGCCGCGTGATTATGTTCAATTTTTGGAAGCGGATTATTTTTGTCCAGTGTTGTTGTTAAAGCACCCACCTTTACACTGAAAAAAAAAATCGAGTAGTACGATAATCGCAGACGATTATATTTTGGGCCACAGTAGCTCAAAGCACAAAGTGTCTTTTTATATACAAAACAGGAAAAATATATATTTAACCCCCGGTTCCATAATAAAAACTTCAAAGTTAAAGTCGACTTTACAGGGTTGTTTGGAAAAAACCAGTTTAGAAAAAACCGCGGTAAAAACCGTGGTAAAAACCACTTAGAAAAAGGCACTTATTTTTCCCAGAAAAGCCCGCCCTTTTCTAATATGATACAATATAAATGACAAATTATTGTTAACAGTTTAAAACCACTGGATTACAGGTAGTAATTACAGTCATACTGCGAAAAAACTAAATAAGTCAAATAAATTTAAAAAAAAACACAAATTTATTCAACAATTCAACAGGTACATAAGTATAAATAAAGAGTTGGAAATATGGTATTAGAGTAAGTGTTACATACACAAGACAAGACACATAAACATAAACCGTAAACTTTAAACTAAACATTTATAAAGCAAATGTAACAAGATTTGAACAAAGTTGCATGGAAATTGGAAAATTAAGAATTACTTCTTAGTTGAGATTGATATTTCTGTAAATCTTAACTAATTTGTTAACTTTTTCCACCCCCAAGCCATTTCGCAACTTATCCACACGTGTCCAAAGGTAGAAAAGATTCGCTCAATTGCAGCCGAGCTTGCCGGACAGCTGTGAAGCTTAATTAGAAAATCACAAAAATTAATTAGGCTGGGAGAGGGGGATGTTCGAGTTTGTGCCAACTTTTTCATCACCTTCCACCACTTAGAAGCCGACATAGATGATAATACGCTCTCTTGAAATAAAAATTTTGGGAAGATTTCGTGGTCTCTTATTCTAAAGGACAAGAATAAAGGCACAAACTCAGGGCGCAGACTTTCCAGCCACTCTATTGCTTGTTCTTCAGAATTGTCCGGCAGCATGGTGTCATTATTTATCAATTGAGGATCTGTTAAAAATGCAACAAAGTGGAACGGCTCCACAGCTCTTACAAACATATCGTTAATGGCGTTGGAGTACATATCTAGGGACCTGTGATTTTTCAGATCCAACCATTCTTTTGTGGCTTTCGCCAAGCTCATTTTGTCGGACTGAAACCTCTCCAATGCTCCTCCGACAACTAAAAGCTGTTCTTTCAAGTCCATAGCATTTTTGTAAATATTCATATCTTCGATTTTCCTTATTACCATGTCTTCAATTTCTGCCTTATGCTCCTTTATAATTTCTCTAAAAATAATAAAATGTTAAGACAAAAGCCCAAGCACAGTACGTTACCTATAAATTGGGTGATTGGAGATATATGTTTCAAGGCACGCCATTTGTGAATTCCATCGCGTTGCGTTGGGTATTTGGGGCATTTTGCCATTTTTTTCTTTTAACCACCCTGATGGACGATGGTGATCTCTAAAATACTTGTTGACAACTACAATGTGCTTCAATACGGTGTTTGGAGTCACTTGTCCTTCCAATAAATTTAGGTAGTGAGCAGAACTTCCGTAAGTGATAATGTTTGGATATTTCTCCATAATTTTCTTTCGCATTAGCAGCATTTTGTTTTCGTTGTCGGTACATACGGCAAAAACCTCGGCTGCGTGAACTTGGCGAACGAGTTAAAGCACTAATGGAATAACACCTCTCTATCATTAGTGCTTCATTAGTGCTTCTTAGTGCTTCAACCCCAACCCCAGCGGACCAACCCTTCCAGAGTTATTGACACTTCTTTTTCGTCCGCCAACTTCACACTTAGCGAACGACTTGAAGCACTAATGTTTTCACACCCCTCCATCTTTAGTGCTTCGTTAGTGCTTCTTAGTGCTTCAACCCCAACCCCAGCGGACCAACACTTCCAGAGTTATTGACACTTCTTTTTCGTCCGCCAACTTCACACTTAGCGAACGACTTGAAGCACTAATGTTTTCACACCCCTCCATCTTTAGTGCTTCGTTAGTGCTTCTTAGTGCTTCAACCTCAACCCCAGCGGACCAACCCTTCCAGAGTTATTGACTCTTCTTTTTCGTCCGCCAACTTCACGCTTAGCGGACGACTTGAAGCACTAATGTTTTCACACCCCTCCATCTTTAGTGCTTCGTTAGTGCTTCTTAGTGCTTCAACTCCAACCCCAGCGGACCAACCCTTTCAGGGTTATGAACACTTCTTTTTCGTCCGCCAACTTCACGCTTAGCGGACGACTTCAAGCACTAAGGGTACAGCACCTCTCCATCATTAATGCTTCATTAGTGCTTTTTAGTGCTTCAACCCCGACCCCAGCGGACCAACCCTTCCGGAGTTATTGACACTTATTTTTCGTCCGCCAACTTCCGATTCCGAATCCATTGAGAAAAAAGTATGATCCCATTTAAAAAAATTGGCAGTGCCGGAGACTGTAGAAACTTCTACTTTTTCACAGAATTTGTAAATGTAGCATTTAACTTTATTTAACTAAGGTCCCCGGACGTGCGGGTGGTTGTCCATGGCTGATGCACCCGGCGCTCATTTACCAAAATATAAAATACAAATGCTTTTCACAAAAAAATGGGCAGCTACGGAAGCGACTGGAACCTCCCCACTTGGTGAATGATCCTATCACTAATATCACTTAAATTTTACTATTTACTATGCCTAAGTTTTACTCCACCAAACCAAATGTGTTTTCTGTGAGTTTTCTGAATTTTACGATCTTTTGCCAAAAGGGCATTAAGGTTGAGTACAATTTTGAAAACAAAATTTGAAGACTTTTCATGTGCTGATAGAGAAAATAGGAGTTCATTATTCAAATTTCTAAGTTGATATGCCAAAATGGCACTTGCCGCCCTCGGATTGCCACCAGAATTAAATCAGCTCTTCGGCGGGTGACGGTATCTCTACCTACCAAATTTCAGCCAAATCGATCCAGCAGTTTGGGCTGTAGCGTGTTATTTAATGTTTCCTCAATACTTCGAATTTTTCGATTTTATGCCAAAAAGGCTCTAAGTGTGGGTACACTTTCAGATACAGAATTTTAAGACCTTTCATGCGCTGTAAAGAAAAATTAGTGTTCATCAGTCAAATTTCATAGTTTACATGCCTAAAAGGCACTTGGCATCTTCGGATTCGCAACAAAATTAACTGGGCTCACCAGAAGGCCAACACTAACCTGCATACCAAATTTCACTAAAATCCGTTCGGTAGTTTCCAAGAAATCGTGCTCACATACGTACATACGTACATACACATAGACATTTTTTAAAAACCACTTTTTCGTGATCCTGAGACCTTGAAACGTAAAGATCTGGTGTTATCTCAATTTCGAATTTTGGACTGATTGCAGTAACCTCCCATTTTTATATTGGTTGTGGGGAGGTTAAAAATGGCACTAAGGTTTTCGATCCGGCAATGCAACAGCAATCGAATTCGATAATGATAATATGCCCTTTTGCTAACAAGAATTCAAAAAATGGCCTTTTTAACCTCCCCAACACCATCATAATTTAAAAAAAATGGGAGGTTACTGCAATCACTAAAATTTTCGAATTTGAGATAGCACCAGATCTTCACGTTTTGAGGTCTCAGGAACCCAAAAAAGGGGTTTTTAAAATGTGTCTGTGTGTATGTACGTACGTACGTACGTACGTTCGTACGTACGTTCGTTTGTAATCACGCCACAGCCAAAACTACTAGACCGATTTGGCTGAAATTTGGAACTTAGGCATCTCGTAACCTAACTTAGATCTGAAAAGCTTTTGGAGCCCATCGTGCAACCGGAAATGCCATTTTGGCACATCAACTTTTAAATTTTAAATGCAAACCCCCATTTTTCACGTCACCATAAGGAAGACCTTCAAATTCTGCTTCTAAAAGTGTATTCATTCTTAGTGCCCTTTTGACCAAAAATTTAAAAAAAATTGATTTTTATCGGACTTTAAAATCGCGGTACAGCCCGAGCCCCTGAACCGATTTGGCTGAAATTTTGCACATGGTGATTGTATTATACGTCGAAGAGCTGAACAAATTTTGAATTCAATCGACTCACGGAAAGTGGCGTTTTGCCACACAAATTTCCAAATTTAAAATTATTCTCTCATTTGACCATTAAAAACAAGTTGTTGAAAGATTTATTGTCACCATCAGAAAGGTCTTCAAATTCCGGTTTTAAATAGGACAAAATTAATTCGCATTTAGCGCTGTTTGGTTGAAAAAATCGAAATTTTATCATAACAGTAAAAATACATTATAGCCCAAATTACTGAATCGATTTGGCTGAAATTTGGTACCTGGAGATTAGGTGACCCGTTGAAGACCTGAAAGGCTTTTGGAAGCAATTCGTCCAAAGGAAGTGCCATTTAAGCATATCAACTTTAAATTTTGAACACAAGGCCTCCTTTTTTATGTCGCCATTAGAAAGGCGATCAAATTCTGGTTCTAAAAATGTGTTCACAGTTTCTGCCATTTTAGTGGAAAATAGAGAAAAAATTCTTTCTCATTAAAAGGGAGCGGACTGACGGTGGATGACATAAAGTGGCAGTTATTGTGAAAAAGGTGTCAAAAGATTAACCTTAAAAAGAACATATTGTCAAACGTGATGGGTGATGTCCGAGGTGACGTCGGTATTTGTCAGAAAATTGCGAAATTAGTCAAGGATTAAAAAAATTCTGTTGAATTGACTACTATCTACACAGAATACAAAGATCCACGCGATGGGGAGGTTCCAGCCGCTTCTCTGCTGCATTTTTGTCTCTAAAATGGAAATTTTCTAAAAAAAGTTTTTGATCCGGCAATACAGCAGCTGTCGAATCTGATATAGACCAGGGGGCGAATTCTCTAACTCAATTGCGCTAAGCAAAACGAAGCGTCTTTAAAGTGCAGATCTTTTGTGACGTTAATAAACGTGAAGCGGCATGCGTATTGAATTCTGCAACAGTCATTTTCGAAAGTGGAAACCGCTTTCTTGAAAACGCTAAGCTTTTACAAAACGGTTACTGCCGACCATTCATTTTTGTATATCGTTTTCAAAACGTGAGGCATTATGTCAAGGTGTTGACAATAAACTACATTCGTGTGCAATATGAATGATGATTATCTCATATTAAACGTTGTGGAGAATATAGAAAATGCAGAGAACAACCCAAGAACCTTCTACAATCCTGAGGATGCAATGGAACTAAGTGATTTCAATTTTATAAAAGTATTTAGACTCGGGAAAGAAGAGGTAGTTGGTGTGGAAGAAATGATAAGGCCGTTCATGCCACAACAGCACAGAACAACTGCTCTGTCTATACGAAGGAAGGTGTGTATACTAATCGAAGCCTACCTTTTTTTGTTTTATTGTTCTTCAGCTTTTGGCGTCTTTGAGATTTTTCGCTGGGGGCTGTTATCAACTCGATGTGGGGAAAAATTTCAGTGTGGGGGTTAGTCAACCTTCCGTTTCCAGAGCCTTAAATGAAGTAGTTGCCGCCTTAAATCAACCAGCCATTTTAAATCAACATATTCATTTTCCAAATACAATTGAAGAATTGGCAAATGCTAGAGAAAGGTATAAGTAGATATAATTTTGATATCAATTCACAACAGACAATTTTCTTTAAATTGCAGGTACTACAATAGATATGGCTTTCCTGGAGTTGTTGGATGTGTTGATGGAAGTTTTGTAGCAATTGTTGCACCAATCGAAAACGAACATATCTATATAAACAGAAAACGATATCACTCGCTCAATGTTCAAATGGTAAAAATAGCAAACCTTTATTGGAACCCCCATTAAAAAGTACACCCAGTAGGTATGCGATGAATCTCTTAAAATCCTAAATGTGAACGCCCGATATCCTGGCTCCACGCACGATAGTTTTATTTGGCAAAACAGCGGTGTTGAAAGGTTTTTAAGAAATTTGCTAATGGAGCACAGAGGAAGTTTTTATGTTCTTGGTAAATTATTTAGATGGGACTACTTCTCGTTAAGTAAACCATTCCAGGCGATTCTGGATATCCCCTCAGGCCTTGGTGTATTACTCCCGTGATCCCACAGCCCGCACCGAATATACCAGAAGCGGCTTTCAATGATGGTCAAAAATCAACTCGTTCTGTCATCGAGCAATGTTTTGGTAAACTGAAGTCACGATTTAGATGTTTACTACGACACAGGACCTTGCATTATTGCCCAGAAACGGCAGGGAAAATTGTAAATGCATGTGCAGTTTTGCATAATATATGCATTGAAAACAATCTGCCAATTTACAATGACGATTACGTCAATGGCGGTGATGAAAAAGTTGGTGAAAATAATGCTGATCCTTATCAAGAACGACTAAACGAACCTCTCCTTCGTAATGAGTTGCTAGAGGGTAGGCGTCTCCGCCAAAGGATTATACGAAATTATTTTAATTAATCTGCTTCAGTGTTTAAGTTTTTTGGTATTTGAGATATTTTGACGACACATGTATAACTTTATCTAACAATACAGTTTCTACAAAAGTGTGTGTTTCCTAATTTCCAAAAATTTTAGAACAGGAAAATATAATTTATTCAAATAGTGGTTTGCAAACATCAGAACAAGGATCAATTTATCTAAAGTAATGTTCTTTGGTGAATGCTTGAACTTAAAGAACTTTTCTAATTAAATAATAAACAGAGGTTCACATGTTAGCAAGAGTTTCAAGTGCCGAGGCAATTCTCTTATTCACCTCCAACTCTTCAGTCAGAATTTCGAGTTTTCTTTCATAATACATCTTTTTGATTGCGATTTTTTCTTGATTCAGGTCGATCAACCTTTCGGATGATAGGGTTGAAGCCATCTTGTATTGACCTCTTGATCGTAAAACGCGTTCACGGAATCCCTTTGATTTAATGGGTCTCACCAGTTTCGATTTTCTTTGAGTATTTTGTGTATCAAGGGGCTTCAAAGTTAATGTATTGTCATCCACAATAGGCATCGTAGCAACTATTGAAATGCCTGAAGTGTTAGCAGGGTCAACAGATGAGATTTCCAACGTGGGTTCTCCCATAATTTCTTCATCTAAAGGGTCGGAGATTAACAAATCAATTCCTGCCTCAGTAACATCATTTCCCTCTACAATTATATCACCACCTAGAACATTAAGAATGAAAAATGTTCCAATTATGAGTACACCATATTTCTTACCCATTACCTCCAACACTTTCTTTTCAATTTCGTCTAGATCATCATAATTCCCACACCCTCCTCCCGTTGCCTTCATTGATTTATTATTTTGCGCCTTCTTTTTTTTGGTACGTGACTTAATGTCCGACCATGTCTGCAAAAAATAAAGATGCTTGTTATTATGCAGCATTGTTAATATAATTAAAACAAACCTTTCTCCATTCTCTTCACTGCTTTTTTGCTCCTGGCACAGCATTGAGTTTAGCGGCCAGCATTTGCCATTTTGAGTTCATGTCATTGCTCGTGTGTTGATTTGAGAACTTATGGCTTGCTACCCCTGGATTTTCTTCAATGAACTCCAACAGTAGTTTTTTTTGAAGTGGCGTTATTTGTTTCCGATGGTTACCAGGTTGTTCGGATTCCATAGTTAGGTAGGTAAGTACATACCTATTTAGGTGGTAGTGAATATATAAAATCAGAGTAACAATAAACTTACCAAGATTCACGAAGAATGTTAAATGTTTGACGCGGTACTTTTATTTCAAACTTTGTTTTCTGTCAACAAGTTGTCATCCGTCAGAAGTTTCCGTGACTAAACGAACACCACTTCGCTCCGAAATCACTTGCGAATTGCGTTTACGCTTAGCTCGATTTCTCCTTAGAGAATTCATTAATTTATTGCTTGTCGCTCTGGTGTGCTGTTATCAAATTCGAAACGCGCTAAGCATTTTAAAAATGGTTCGCTTTCAAAATTGAGTTAGAGAATTCGCCCCCAGGCTAGTTTTGAGTTTCGCGACTTGTTAGAAGCAAATCGGATAACATTTTGACGACAAGTGTTTCTAGACTAATTGGACCCTGCTGAATCCGAAAATCACTGTCGGCAATTCGAAATCTTAACCGGAAGTCCGTAATTCTAGATGGCGCTCATGGCAGATCGTTATATCCAAAATAGCAGAAAAATTACACAGTTTTCGACCAAAGACGTGGTATACAAAATTAAAGATATCTTCATTCTCTACAAGAAAGGCCCTAATGATTTTTTTCGTACAGGCGACGGTTTACCCCTAGCGCGGGCAAGAAAGTTGCGCTCGCCGTGCGGCTTACGCGCTCAACGATTATTAATAATAATAATATAGTTTATTTGCCCAACAGTAGAGACCATTTACAGGACAAAGAATTGATATACATAATATAAATATACAAAGTAAAGAGTAAGATAAACAGAAGCGAACAAAGAAGTAGGTAAATCAAACCGAGTTCAGTTTAGCCGAGAAAAGGCTGAAAATAGATTTCTTAAAACTATATAAACTCAGCCTGAAGATATCAACATCACTATGGCAAATTACATTGTATCTTGAACACATCAGTGAAATCGGACAGCGTAACAGAATGTTGGTACGTGGTATTGAGGCTCGAAAAGTAACAGGAGATCTTGACCCAAGTCGAGGAACCAAAAAATTAAGTCTGCTAAGCAAAGCAGAGGAATCAATAAAAAAATTAATTATTTTAAATAAAAAAATAAGCGAAGCAATTTTCCTTCTGTCATCTAGCGACAATAATGCAAATTCAGAAAGTAAGAGATCTTGATGATACCCCTGAGGTGGATAAGTCTTATGCCTTTTAAAAAATAAATATTTAAGAAATCTTCTTTGAATTGACTCAATGGATTGGATGTGGCATTGATATATAGGAAACCAAATTAATGAAGCATATTCTAATACTGACAAAACATAACAATTATATAAGGTCTTCAAGCAGCTTATGTTTGTAAAACTTTTACTGTTGCGAATAATAAACCCTAAAGATGATGAGGCTCTACTTATACTGTAATCAAAGTGTAAGTGAAATCTAAATTCTTTATCAAAAATAACTCCAAGGTCTTTAACATGGTCATAACGTAAGATAGAAATATTATTTAGAGCATAATTAAAATGTATCGGGTTTTTTTTACGGTTGAAAGATACAACCTTACATTTGGCTAAATTCAGTTTTAATTTATTTCGCACACACCAGGAATTGAGATTTTCCAGACTATTCTGCAGATGCTTAGCATCATCAACGTTACCAACAGTTCGAAATATTTTTGCATCATCAGCATACATAAGAATCTCACAGTCAACAACAGACGGTAAGTCATTAATTACTAAAAGGAAAAGTAAAGGGCCCAAAACTGACCCTTGTGGGACACCAGAAGTAGCGAGATAAGTATGAGATGAAAAGCCATTGTAATAAACAAATTGCTCCCGATTCGAAAGATAAGATGTGAGAAAAGTTATCATCTTATTACTTAAACCAAAAGATTTAAGTTTAGAAATTATTATCCCATGATCAATCTGATCAAAGGCTTTAGTAAAATCTGTAAAGATTGAATCAACCTGCAATTGTTCATCAAGCTTCTCGCCAACAAACTGAGAAAAGCAAGCTAAGTTGGTAACAGTTGAACGACGATCAAAAAATCCGTGCTGATAGGGAGAAATTAAATTTCTAACATCTGAATAAATGTAGGAGTAAATAATAATTTCAAAAACTTTAGCAAAAATGGAACAAAGAGAGATCGGACGATAGTTGGTAATATCAGCCTTATTACCAGATTTTAGCACAGGACAAACTCTAGACCTTTTCCATACAGATGGAAAACACTGAGTTTCCAGCAAAGCGTTAAATATTATAAAGAGGGGTTCCTGAAAAACTAGCTTGCAGTCTTTTACTAAAAAAGACGGAATTTGATCTGGCCCCGAGGTCATGGTCGGTTTTAGAGAGTTAATTGCCTTCAGAATGTCATCCTCAGTTATGTTAGAGATATTGATGTTAGGTATGTTAACACTCATGTCGCCCCCTTCACTGGAACCGACGCTCCAATCC
Organism: Pycnomerus fuliginosus; assembly: GCA_963924575.1. Classification (NCBI taxonomy): domain Eukaryota; kingdom Metazoa; phylum Arthropoda; class Insecta; order Coleoptera; family Zopheridae; genus Pycnomerus; species Pycnomerus fuliginosus. The sequence goes on from OZ004621.1 coordinate 34,685,079, forward strand.
GAGTTAATAAACGTTGATTTAAAATAATCAGCAAAAGAATTCACGATATCCGTTGGAGTATCCACAGACTGGTTATTAAATAACATACTGCAGGGGATCCTCGAACTACCTTTCTTTGTATTGACATAAGACCAAAAATTTTTAGGGTTAGAAGGTAACTCATTTTGAATGTTAACTAAAAACTGAGAGTACTCATTAGATATTTGTGTTTTAATCAAAGATCTAAGTCTCTTAAATTCGACCAAATGAATATCAAGTCTAGATGATTTATATCTATGGAAAGCTCGAGACTTAAGTCTTAGATTAGAAATAATTGATTTTGTAAACCATGGCGGGTAAGAACAACGTTTAGATCGAAAAACTGGGACATACATATCAAAGAGTTCATATAACTTTAAATTAAATTGATCCACCATTGAGTCAGCTGATTCACAACTTTTTAGGTAGGACCAGTCCATGGTCGCTAATTGATTATACAAAGAAATAAAATCGGCTTTACGAAAGTTATAACACTTACCACTCAAACTATTGGACGGAAAATTGCCCCGACTTAAGTGAGTTAAAGACACTTCAATGAACAACGCAGGGTGATGTGGATCCTCCTCAACTAGCGGGCAAGTCTCCCGAGCAACAGAGCAACTAACATTTGAAAAAACAAGATCCAACAATCTTCCACCCTGATTAGCAACAAAATTAAATTGTTCTATGTTCAATAGGAGAGTAAATGATTTCAATTGAGTTACAATGTTATCAATGACCCCAGTATTGTAGTTGGGGATATTAAAGTCGCCAAGCAAAATAATATTTGATACGTAAAGATAACTTTCTTCAAAAAAATTACAAACAGCAGTCAATTCCTGAATGGAGGGAGTACGGGGGAAGTATACAGTAAAAATATACAAAACAAGTGATCCACAGGTACACTTACAACCAAGAAAATCAATAGAGGGCAAGCTAGTGCATAACTGCGACAAGTTAAGTTGTTCAACTAACAAATGATTTTTGAAAGCTAAGAGAACTCCACCTCCCCGCGAAAGATTAGTGGCGGCAAGATTACGATCTGACCTAAACACATTATACAAATTTGTTGAGATAAATTCAGAATTTGAAATGGAATTAACAAGCCAAGTTTCAGTAATACAAATAACATCATAAAAAAATTCACATGTTGCACCATAGAAAGAGTCAAATTTATTCTTCAGACTGCGAGCGTTCTGATAGTAAATATTAAGATTTATTAAACCTTTACTTGAGTCCAATTTAGGTTGAGATGTTACGTTGCACGAGCTTGCAACTGAGATGCTGGAAAACCCTGGGACTCCTGACGTTTCCGAAAATTTACGAATTCTCTCACTGCAACACCATTTGGCCAGAAGTCCGCAGTTAAGAGAATATTCATAAAAGATTCCCTAACACCAATCTTGAATGAGCAAATATCCTCAGTGTCCGTAAGCTGGAAACATTTGACATCATTACTGCGGATGTAAAATTTAACATAATCTTCGATGGTCGATAGAGAAGTATGAGCTTTCACACGATACAAATGAACCCACTTGCGAGGCTCAGTGGATTCGAAGGCTTTGGCTTTGCCAGTACTTTGATCTTCCGAAGAATCACCTGGAAGGACCCCTTGACTATTCCCCCCAAACTCTTTAGTACCGATGACAACCAGCCGAGTTTTTTTATTTTTCTTATTCTTATTCTTCCTTCTCGTCACGGACGTAAACTTATCATTTTCATTTTCAGTATCAGATCCACTTCCACTATCACCTAGCGAGTCGTCATTTGCCTGACGAATTAAATTCGGATTCGGGCGATCGGTTTTCACCGATGATGATTTAGGCGCGATATTGGGTTGTTGTGCGGCTGCTTTTTCCAGCGTGTTGACATCGGTTTTTGCACCATTTACCTTATCAGCGTAAGAAGTCACTGCCGCTGATACCTTATGCTTCACATTACAGGCACCAGGAATACCTGGATTATTTAACTCCAATCCACCCCCAGTTAGGAGCCGAATGAGATCAATGTTAGTTTCTTTTAAAATCACCACCTCATTATTGAGACGATTGATCTTCTCAACTAGACCATATGTAGCAGAAGCGACCGCATTCACAACAATATTAGAAAATTCCTCACTTTTCAGGAATGCTGAAATCTCTTCGGAGACGTTGAAAACATTATCCAAGAACTGCACTGGAGAGGCAGGCGGCACTAGAGGTGGCACACTACCCGACAAACTCTCAGTTAAGGAATCAGACCTTCCACAACACACAATTTGCGTATCATTCACATACTTAATGTTTTTTAATAACTTAATACACTATTATATATACATTAATATACATTATTTAATCCAAACACTTGTTTCTTAATTTTTATGGACTTTTCCAATATATTTCACTAATATCCACCTAAATACTTGGGATTAGTAAGATATTCACAATTTACTTCCCTTTTTTCAATGTGCAAACGCCGTTTCCTATTTTGACTCTAGGCTGCTTTTGAGGTGCGTTTTTTGCAAGGGGCGCATCGGATAACATTTTGACAACAAGTATTTTTTGATTAATTGAACCCTGCTGAGTCCGAAAATCACTGTTTTGATTTCGAAATCTTGACCGGAAATGTTTTATTCAAGATGGCACCATCCAAAATACCACACTAATGGGAAAATAGCTGAAGCCGATTTGGCTGAAATTTTGATAAGTTGTAGATCTCGGCTTCCTGATCAAAAGTTATCATTGACACAAAGCAATCGTATGGACGGTTCTTGCTACAGAAGCCTGAAAGTAAAATAGAAACTATAACTGAGCTTGAAAGCCACCTTGACTAGCGTACATCCTCTCAAGATTTTGAAATTTAAACAGTGATTTAAGGATTCAGCAAGGTTCAATTATTCAAATAATGCTTGCTGTCAAAATGTTATCCGATCTGCTCTTTGTTGTAGCGCACCTCAAAAGAAACCAACAGTGAAAGACAGAAAACGGCGTTTGCACATTGAAAAAGGGGAAATAAATAGAGAATATCTTACTAATTCCATGTATTTAGGTGGACATTGGTGAAATATATTGAAAAACTCCCTAAAATTTAAGAAACAAGTTTTTTGATTAGATAATTGTGGATCGCGTAAGCCGCGCGGCGAGTTTCTTGCCAGCGCTAGGGGTAAACCGTCGGTCTGTACAAAAAAAATCATTAGGACCTTTCTTGTAGAGAATAAAGCTATCTTTAATTTTGTATACCACGTCTTTGGTCGAAAACTGTATAATTTTCATGCTATTTTGGATATAACGATCTGCCTTGAGCGCCATCTAGAATTACGGACTTCCGGTTAAGATTTCGAATTGCCGACAGTGATTTTCGGATTCAGCAGGGTCCAATTAGTCTAGAAACACTTGTCGTCAAAATGTTATCCGATTTGCTTCTAGCATAATAAAGAGAGCGTTTTTTGAAATTTTAGCCTTGTCTAATAGTAAGAATAACCTTTTTTGTAAAATAAATTGAAACAAGGACCCTTTTGCCACGAAAATGATATTTTTCGAAAAAATGGCACTAAGGTTTTCGGCGTGAAAGAAAATCAGCTATCAAATTCGGTAATAAAAACATACAGTTATGCATAGGTTTTTTTACGGTACCATTTTTTAGCCAAAAGGGCACAAGTGTGAATACATTTTTAGAAGGAGAATTTGAAGAGCATTCATGGCAGGATCGCCATGTATCGTAAGATGTTTGGTTGTCGGTATATTCGGACGTATGGGATGGAACTCGGTTAATCAGGCAAGCAGTCACATTCTAACATGATCTTTATTCAGACTTGTCTCTTCAGTGTCTTCACCTAATCTAATTTAATACTAACTTAAAACTAACCTACTTGATTATGCTGAACAAGCAATACTTATTTATTGTTACTATTTCATCACTACACTACAATGGTGACGCGAAAAATGGGGGTTTGCATTTAAATTTTTAAATTAGGGAATTATGGCTGTCTTCCGGACTGGTGTAAATACCTATAAATATTTCGGTTAATTTTAACCGAATCAATGCGTTCTTTTTTTCTGCATGTAGAGCTCCAAAATCTGCACCTGCGTGATACTTCACTTTTTTTATAGACCGAAATCCCAGCCTACTGCGATTTAATAAAGAGGCCAAAAATGACGAAATCATATTAGGCATTTTTTTATCGGAAAATTTTTTAAGGAAAAGTTGCTCAGGATGGCACCAAATGGCTAAATCCGAGATTTCAGGAAAAAATTAAAATGTTGAAATTCTTGAGGAAGAATCACAAAATAACGAAAAGTTCAATATTTTTGCAACATAATGGGTGCTGTGAAATAAAAAATTGGCAGTCTCGGAGACGGTAGAAACTTCTACTTTTTCACAGAATTTGTAATATAGTGTTACGTAAACATAGTATTACTTGAACATAGTGTTACGTAAACATAGTGTTACGTAAACATAGTGTTACGTAAACATAGTGTTACGTAAACATAGTGTTACGTAAACATAGTGTTACGTAAACATAGTGTTACGTAAACATAGTGTTACGTAAACATAGTGTTACGTAAACATAGTGTTAAGTAAACATAGTGTTACGTAAACTTAATGTTACATACGCAATATACGTAATGTTAAAGTTACGTACTGTGTACTTGTAGCGCCCCCTTTTAACAACTGAAACACTGAAGTCGTAAGCTAAGGTTGAAGTCAAACGAAAAGGAAATGTTAATGACTCTGGAAGGATTGATCGGATGACACTGGGATTCCAGCACTAAGCAGCACTCATGAAGTGCTAATGAGCGAGGGGTGTTCAAAGGTTAGTGATAAGTCGCACACTTTGTGCAAATCTGGCGTAAGAAAAAGAAGTATTCATTACTCTGGGGTTGGGGCTGAATCACTAAAAATCATTAACGAAGCAGTTGGGGCTGAAGCACTAAAAATCATTAACGAAGCACTAAAGGTAGAGGAGTGTCAAACATTATTGCTCCAAGTAGTCCGCTAGGCACGAAGTCGTAAATTGTCGCAGACCCAAAATGATCCAGTGGTCCACATGACGAGTATAAATGCAATTATATTCCCAATGCCTTAGAGTAAATTAAACATACTGGAGGCTGTGATCAGCAGTAAAGTATATCCTAATAAAAAAAATTGGCAATCTCGGAGATGGTAGAAACTTCTACTTTTTCACAGAATTTGTAAGTAAGTATATTGTAACTTTATATTTTCTCAACCCCCTTACTAACCCAGGTTTCTAGATTTGTTACGTTAACGAAGACCCCTCCCTTTAGGTTCGTGATCGTCTAGTTATCTATCATTTAGGACACCTTGTTTAGGACTACGTTGTGTTTCTGATTAATTAACCTTTAAATTAATACCCCCCCTTTTTATTTACTAGGTATCCGTGATTAGTGGAGAAGTAACACCAAAAGAGAAATAAACACTACATTCTTTGGATCTTTGATTTATTTGCATAATATAACTCAAAAGAACAAAAGAACACTTCAGAATGGAACATTGTATTCAGATCAGTCTGTCAGATTATTTTACAATCTTTGTTGATTTTGGATTTCCTAGTACGTTGTACTGTGAGAAAATCAAGTGGTTTCTGGTAATTGCCAGGTTTGACTTTTGTCAAAATGTTTATTAGACAAAGCTGTCTCAAAAAATACAGATCGTAACAAATGTGTCAAGATCAAAGTTCTCTTTGTGAAGACAGCTCAGCTGTGTATTTTGACCAACTCAGAAGCACGATACAGATTTTGATGGGTTATGCGATGATTTGCTTTGTTTAGTTTGAGTTCTGGAATACATCATCAGTAACTATCTTTTGTTTGGTTTTGTTTGTAGATGGGACTTTTAGTCCTATGGTTGGGAGAACTGTTTATCAGTTTCCTTCTTTTTGGTGGGACCTTGGTCCTTCTTTTTGGAGAACTGTTTCACCAGCCTCGAATTAGATTATTGGTTGTTGGGATGAGATGACATGATGGATCGATTTCCGTCATTAGGTCAAAATAATCGGCTTGAGTTTAGAATGGATTTTAGGTTCTTTTGTAGAACTTTGAGAGCTCTGAGTTAGACAAGATGAATGTCGTTGGTTGTTTTGTGAGATCAGTCTTAGAGTAAAGGATAAACCAATTCAAAGTCACTAGGTGATGTAAACAAACCAATGGCAGTGTTTGGGTTTTCTTTTTTGACAATTGTGCAATTTGACTTGATGGCCCTATCTTAAAACTAAGATCTAACTTAAACTAGATGAAAATTGTATCAACCCAAAGTGCACATAATTTAATTAATGGAAGCCAGAATTTTAAATAGCTGAAACTCTGCTATTTCAGTGTCGGTGCAATGTTATCTGGAGGTGTTATAAAATAATTCACAGTGATGTTTTGACTCTACTTCGTTCACACCCGCTTTCATAAACCTCTACTTTCAACCAACCCCTCTCGATGTCTCTCAATCACTAGCAGTCACCTTCTGTACTCCTCATCTTGACCAGAAACTCAACTCAAAGACCAAAAGTCCAAAGTTAAGATTCAAGACAATAATTGAGTCCTCACATTCCCCAACCCCTAAAACCCTTTACCCCAGGACGTACCCTTGTCGATCTTTTGGGACTTTAACCCTGTCAAGTTCGTTTTTTGATTTATAGTGGGTAGCACACTTTTCCTGTTCCCATGAGAGCCCTGCGAGCAAGGTGCAGACACCACATTCCAACCCTTTGATTCCCCAACACTTTCATACCAAGTGTTAACATTCCTTACAGAAAATATCAGAAACTCATCTCGGCACAGACCGCGAAACATTTTCAAACCTGTATTCAATATAACACTCATACTTTGACTTTGGATTTAAATGTCTAAGAATTACTTTATCCAAACTTAAACACTGATCTTTTTAGTTTGTTGTTTATGGTAAAAGTACGAATTGAATCGATGTGTGCGGCCTAAATAATCTGTTTATCCTGAGACAGATGAAAATTTTGAATGAATGGTGGAATCACCGAAAAACAACCGAATTAAGACTCACAGATTCCTATCTGAACATTTCATGAGAAACTAACTCGCGATCTAACAAATTTTCATTGATTCTTCAGACCAATGGACTTGAAACTCTGACTTCAAAGAATAAGTTGAGATTGTATACTACCAAGAATACGTGGCGGGGTATCCCGGTCCCCTTCCATAGTAGGTCTCGATTTGTGAGTCCTAGACAGAAAAATGTATAAGTAACACATTCTTGTTACGGTCGAACCCTCTGCATCTGAAAGCTAAATTCAAATCTACGAAGCGATATAAAAAAATAATCATAAATAAATATAAGGGATCAGTTCTCTTGTAGACACCTCCTAAAAATCCACAAAACAATCCTATCACAACTTCTGACCACAGCATTTTCCTAACGATAGCTGTCCTGACAATTTGGCTGACTTTCTTTTCGGGAAAGTCGGCTACAACTTTGACAGGTTAAGAGAACGACATCTGGATTAGTAAATGTACAATTTGCGTAATATTTCTAACAAGCAGCCTGAAAACTACTAAAGTTTCTAAGTACAAGCAAAATTCCCCCAAGTACAAAATTCCCTGAATCCACCCCTGAATGTTAGCATGCGCAACACCCAAGTCATTATTAAGAAATCCCTTAAAAATACTACGAGAGAAAGTTAAAAATAAAAGCAGTAAGCAAGAATTAATTTCTAGTTGCAATGGCGGAACGCAGTCCTGATTATTGTTTACCTTGACAACGGCTTTCTGAATTTAGGCAAATCGCTAAAATTTCTGAAAAATAATTAACTAAAAGTCTACAACGAAGCTAAAACTCATCACAATTGATATTCCGATGATTATTATCGTCGACTGCCCCCCATTTAATAGCCCTCGCAAGCATAAAATCACTTCCTACCTTTCAAATTCCGCGATGATGTTCTTGAAGTCTTGCAGAACACTGAGTCGGGCCTTCTACTATCGCAGGAACTCTTCAGGATCCTTCGGTCTTGGGTTTTTCTTCTATTTACGGCCTCTTTTTCTCGTTTTCCCCAAACTATTCACGTTTTTGCACCCACATTTTCTTTTTTTTTTTTCGTTGTTTTTTCCGTTGCCCCGGATACGCGCACTTCTTTTTTCATCGGCAATTCCTAGATTTTTCTCAGCAATGCTAATCTTAAATTACCTTCCGAAAAAGCAGAATTATTACTTTATTCTCTTTAAGAAAACTACCCAAAACAATGGCGGAAAACGTATCGTTACAATATAGAAATGCAAGAAAATGAAACGTAAAAATTTGATGTTTTTGGCAATTCAGTACCTATCTGTTCAATAATAATGAAAGTCAAGCATTGAACCTATTTAGAACGTCTCAGTTAGGCGTCGTCTTACGTGGGCGGTACATCGCGCGGTACGCGCGTCGTGCACTGTTGTAGCAGGCCATTGCATTTGAATATTTGTACTAAATTTGTGTCTAGCATGGGCGCAGAGTCGTTTAATATTCACTCAAGACGCAAATAGTCACTTGTATTGGTTTGAGATAGCGGTATAGCGACAACCGTTTCGAGCGTCACTGCGCGCACCGCTCACGTAAGACGACGCGTTATTCATCGCGGGCAAGTCCGCGAAAAGTCCTCCTTTAGCAATTGATAACTTGAACGGTGAGTAAACGGTTGAAGATATAACCAAATCATAAATAGAAGAATTGTTGGCTATGAAAATATCTACCAAAAAGTCGGCGACAGCATACGTATCTATGAGGAATAGCCCACAACAAACAGTCAAACCGATTTTTACAAAAAATTAAAGTAAAAACAATTATTGTAGGTTACCTGTCATAGATATGCTGTTGCGGACTTTTTCGTAGATCTATTTGTTGCCAACAATTCTTCTATATAAGTTTGTGTTCAATTTCCAACGGTCGCAAAAGAAGCGCACTTTTCTCCGGATTTATTAGAGGCGCTCCCTATGTAAACGTAGGCGGGGCGCCATGTAGACGTATAAATCTGGATATAATGTAAAATGGAATCAACCGATCTGACCCAAAATCGCATCATCACCTACAGGGTGCTCACTGAACGTGTGCGTCAAATTGTATCTCGATATCTTCAGTAGTTTCGGGTGTAGCGTGTCTTTCTTTGATGATTTTTTTGGAAAGGGTACTAAGTGTTAATACATTTTTGGAAGCAGAATTCAAAGAGCTTTCTTATGGTGACGTGAAAAATGGGGGTTTGCGTTTAAAATTTTGAAGTTGATGTGCCAAAATGGTACTTTCTGCGGACCGATTTATCCCAAAATCTAATCAGTTCTTCCTTTTCCAATGGAAGCTGCACACACCAAATTTCGGCCACATCGGTTCAGTAGTTTGGGCTGTATCGTGTTCACAGACGGACATTTTTTCAAAAACCACTTTTTTGGGTTTCCAGGACCCTAAAACGTAAAGATTTGATGGCGGTTCATTTCTCTGAATTTTCGGATTGATTCAGTTAACTGCTTCCCGCTGCGTAGAAGTTAAAATGCTATTATTACACACTGGTTGAATTCTTTAGTAGTCTTCAGTAGCCTAAAATTTTTGTAATGTTACATATGAATGCGACTTGCTCAAAGTATTAATGTAATGTTTATTTTGTACCTATACAGGGTTGTAACAGAAACTTACGACAATATTTTAACCAAGTATTATCCGCAAAAATACAAGACGAAAATTCCCGAGAAAGTTTTACCTAGGGTACCTAGTGTACTTATACATATAAGGAGTTACTACGGAAGTTTGTTAATTATTAATTTTTTGATTTTTCGACGCCTTTGTTAGCGCAACAAAAGTAATAGGTATTACAAAAAACAGCGTGTTGTCAACGCCGTTGGCATAGTTCGAAGTAGGGGAAGGTGGGGCAAAGTGGTATACTTAAGACAGAAGACGTCACTATGAGTTTAATGAATATTTTTTGAAATAGAATTGCTAGTGCTAAAGAACAACATACTATTTATTTAGTAAAAATATATATGAAAACAAAAACGGAACGGAAAAGAACCACTTAAAAAAAAAAGGCGGTCTCGGAGACGGCAGGAACTTCTACGCCGCACTGCATTGGATTAATAACAGCAGCATTTATTAAATTTTTAAATATTTAAAATAAGAAAGTTGCTATGCCAAAAGGGCACTTCGGGTTGACTGATCGGCTTCAAAATCTAATCAGCTCCTCTCCCGCACAGACAATACCTATACACCAAATTTCATCAAAATCAGTTCAGTAGTTTCGGCTGTAGCGTGTCCACAGACATACGGACAGACACACGGACACACATTTTTCAAAAATAGGTTTTTTGGGTTCCTGGGACCCCGAAACGTAAAAATTTGATGTCAGTTCAATTTCGAATTTTTATATACTGCTTCGCCTTGAGCGTAGAAGTTAATTAACGTTTTAACTCGAGTTTTAACCACCTGCATTTTTTTCACTTTGCCCCGCTGGTGGGTTAAAGTGAAATACTGCGCGGGGTAAAATGAAAGGGCAATAAAAATAAGTTGCATTATTGCACTATTGGGATCTCGAAAACTATAAGAGTTAGAAGATCGGTTAAAAAAGTTTGCTGTTAGACTGTGTAAAAAAACCGGGTAAGTATGTCCATTTGAAAATGAAAAGTTGACACCCTACTTTTCTTTGCTTGTAATACACTAACAAAGCACTAAAGATGGAGGGTTGTAAAAACATTAGTGCTTCAAGTCATCCGCTAAGTGTGAAGTTGGCGGACAAAAAACAGGAGTTAATACCAGGAGTTGTACCATTAGTGCTTCAAATCGTTCGCTAAGTGTGAAGTTGGCAGACGAAAAAGAAGTGTTAATAACTCTGAAAGGGTTGGTCCGCTGAGGTTGGGGTTGAAGCACTAAGAAGCACTAACAAAGCACTGAAGATGGAGGGATGTGAAAACATTAGTGCTTCAAGTCGTTCGCTAAGTGTGAAGTTGGCGGACGAAAAAGAAGTGTCAATAACTCTGGAAGGGTTGGTCCGCTGGGGTCGGGGTTGAAGCACTAAGAAGCACTAATGAAGCACTAAAGATGGAGGGGTGTGAAAGCATTAGTGCTTCAAGTCGTTCGCTAAGTGTGAAGTTGGCGGACGAAAAAGAAGTGTTAATAACTCTGAAAGGGTTGGTCCGCTGGGGTTGGGGTTGAAGCACTAAGAAGCACTAATGAAGCATTAAAGATGGAGGGGTGTGAAAACATTAGTGCTTCAAGTCGTTCGCTAAGTGTGAAGTTGGCGGACGAAAAAGAAGTGTCAATAACTCTGGAAGGGTTGGTCCGCTGTGGTTGGGGTTGAAGCACTAAGAAGCACTAATGAAGCACTAAAGATGAAGGGGTGTGAAAACATTGGTGCTTCAAGTCGTCCGCTAACTTCCAGTGATCCAAAAACCTCCTTGCCAAAATTTTCCTTGCAGTAATCAATGTGTTTAAAACTCATTGTTGCACAATAATCAGAAGTTTTCTGTTCAGCCCCACAATCTTGTGCATCAAGCAAGTACGATTTTCCTCCATAATGAAGACTAGTGGCTAATATAGGATCATTTTTGACTGAGGACCAACCGTCTTGCATAATGGTTAAGGATTCGTCACAATTGCTATCAGTTAGTAAGTCTTTCATATTTGCCACAACTTCGTCATGCACTTTGTCCAAAAGTTTATTTGAAAGATCTACTCTAGAAGGTGGCTTATAGCCTGGCCTTAACGAAGAAATTAGGTCTTTAAACATTTTTGATTCCACCTGTCTAAATGCCGTATTTGACCCATAAAAATAACGGGCTATTTTTAAGTCCAACTGCTCCTTTTCTTTTGAAGTCGTTTTATATGCAAATTGTATTGTACTTTGCGTCTGTGATTTTCTTTTTTTATTTTGCACGTTGTTTATATGGGCGCTCGTAGACATTGAGCTGGTGCTGGTGCTTGCACTGCTTTGGCTGAAGGTATTCGTCAGGGAATTTTCATCGTTCTCAATATCATCAGATTTTCTCTTTGGTTTTTCTTTTATGGCCAGCTTGCTGCCCGATTTGCTTGCACATGGGGGTTCTGCTTGTAAATCGTCTATTATTTCAATATCACAGTCATCTTCACTATCAGACTTTTTATCACCTTTTTGGAATTTATCGCAATTTTCAAGGTGCTTCTTAATTCTGTCGAGCTTTGGACTAACCTTCTGATTACAATACTTGCAAACTCTTTTTTGAACAGTGTTACTATTACCATCATCTTCATCTATAAGTTTTGTTTGATTCCATTCTTGTCCTAACTTCCTTCCCCCGAAATTGTTACATCCCTTTTTAGCCCCCCTCTTCTCCTTTTCCATGTCTAAATAAATTAAAACAAAAATTAAAAATGTAATGTAGGTATTCGAGTAATTGAAACAAAACAGCTAGACCCAGTGCCAGTTGGGACAATTAAATTTTCGTCGACAATCTTAATTTCAAATTAATGTTATTAATTTAAATCCATGAGTATGCAACAAAATTGATTTTCCAGATTTTACCCCATCAATTTTGCACATTTTCGGCGTAGAAAAGGAACTTTAAATCGATTTTTCTCGAAAACGGTGAATACTATCAATGTGAAGTAAGAGTAGCTTATAGCTTTTTTACATAGAAAATCATAGGGTTTTAGATTTGATATCAAAATGCAAGAAAGATCGCGTGTAAAAAAGTTAGGGATTAATTTATCCCCCACCCCCCCAGGTTAGGACGCCCCTGAAAAAAATTTTAAAATTTCATCCAAAGCGTTGGAGTAACCATGCGTCAGAAATGCACTGTACCAAATTTCACGTTTCTATATGAATCTATTCCCAAGATATTGAGAAAAAACCGAAATAATGGTGCCTCCTCCAAGGCGAAGGGGCTCTAGCTCTCTTGGGAAACATTTCCGCACCCCTGTTGATAGGAGCTTTTCGTCCTATTTTTTTTTGATATAGAATAGCCCCCCGGAATATACAAATGTCATTTCCGAACACCCCTGTATAAAACTAAAACATATACCTACATAATGTTTTATTACTTTTATTCATGAGTGTAACCATAGTAATAAAGCATTTTATTCAAGTTTTCAATTTAAATTGTCATTAGAAATCACCACAGAACAGAACATCATGTGATTAGTAAGTCGTCGCTCAATGGACAGCGTTGGCAATACAATCAATGCAATAATAAATAGTAAATACCCAACGTAGGCAGTGTATCACCAAATCATGTGTAAATTTTGTGAAAGGGGAGGCTAAAATCTCCCAATGGTAATTGGCAAAGGGCATTGTATTCCAAGTTCATTACAAAGTAATCTAAATTAAAACCTACCTTTTCTCGGTTTTCTAAACACCAAACACCTGCAGCACTTGCTGACACATCCGAGTTTAAATCTATAACCATATAACCGCGCGAAGCCGGGCTCCCAGTTACTTTGTTTTTCTTCACAATTATCTGGTTGACACTAGTGGTTTCTAGGGATCTTAGTTATTATATTCTTGATGTGGCACGCGGGAAATTTAAAATTTTAGAAAAAGGCACTTTTTAGAAAAAGTCAGAAAAAGACAAATTTCCCAGAAAAAGACAAGTGCCCTGGTCTTTTCTAAAAAAATGCCTTTTTCTACAGCCCTGCGACTTTAAAGGGGGTTTGAACCAATCGGAGGCAATCATTGTCAAGTAATGCTAAGCAACATGTTTAAAGGAAGCTTCAATTTTGATTATGGAACGGGGGGTAAGACAATTGTGGACAGTTAAAGAAGTATGATGTAGGATGTAGGATGACCTAGAGATTTCAAAAATATTCTTATTTTTGCGATAATAGCAGAATTGGTTCCAAACATACTGAATTATGATATCCTCCTTAATTATGTCCAAATGCAAAAAAATAATAAGATATGAGAAAGAGATAATCATATTAAAGCGTAAACTTACCTTAAATGAACTTGCTTTAGTACACCTCCATCGCAGGAACTCTTTACACTCTCTATGTAACACATACATGTACCCTCTAAAACTAATTTTTTCGCCACCCTTGTTAGATTTATTTATCTCCATAGTGCTATCACTATTCACCACTAAAGCGTTGAAGAAAATGTATCAGCCTAAACTGTTGCAGTTTATTTATTTAAGTGAAAACTTCCCTCTCCCCCATTATACAAATATTTCCAGAAATGAATGGTAACCAGGAATTTCTGATAATGTAATTAAAAAGCTATGAGCGTTAAGCCCCTGCAGGTGCTCAGATTTTCGATTTATACTTATCATTTAATGGTAAACAGGTAGTAGACCCCATAGGAGATGTAAATTGCTAAATGCTAAGTGTTAATAGTTGAAGTAAGGTTGATGAGATGAGAATCAATATTTATGCATATATCTGGTGTCCCAGAACATGTAAAGGATTACTTTTTTTGTCGCTCAAAAAGTTTTTGATACCGCGGCTTTTTTCGCTGCGGCTTTTTTTTCCGGCGGCGGTTGTTTCCGCGGCTTTTTTTTCCTGCGGCGGTTATTTCCGCGGCTTTTTTTTCCAGGCTTTTTTTCCCCTGACTTTTTTTCCGCCTACCAGATTGCGAAGTGCAATCTATGTTGACTGTGCACCCCGATATGGTGTAATTGTACACCGCACCATTTTTGTTAGCAGTTGATGATGTATTTTGGCGGCGATTTCGGACACGCTGCCAATATTCTCGTCGTCTGAAAATAATATAATGAAATAATTATTAATTATTGGATAGACACTTACTTTTGTTGCCTCTTGCTAATTATTTTGCAGTCCGCTTGTTCTTTACTTCCTTTGGATTTTGTATTGCTCTAAAAATTAAACAAAATTTTGTTTTCAATACCATCACTTTTGAAAAATAATATGTAAGTGTATAGGTACCTACCTACCTAGTTAGGTAGTTAGTTAGGTAGGTAGGTGTACATATGCGACCCACATGACAATAGAAAATTTTGATTAAACTGTTTTAATCGACTTACCGTATCCATTCTTTCTAACTCTGATGGCTTATTTGTAATTTGTAATATAAATAAAAAAACAATAAAATTCATTACTGAGATCACAAAAAGGATTTACGTTAGTTTATTGCGTCGCTTAACTTTTAATTATAATAAGAAATGGCGGGTTGTTGATTATATTTGATTTTCAATTGTTTAAAAATAACAAATGAAAAAAATGGCCGCGAAAATTTAAAATTATATTTATCCATGGGATGGTGATTCAATAAACAGAAAGAGGATAATTTAACGGTTTTTTTTAACTATTTAAAAGCGTAATTGTTTCGTGGTAAATAAATTGATAAGAATAGTACTGATTGTTATTTAAAATCAAGATTTTTCTTTTTGGTGATGAAGCTTTTAACAGGTGAACTGTGACATTGATGTTGTGGGTATGCAACCAAAAATACCGGATTGTTTTGAGTTTGGATATGCAACCAAGAATACATCCCGATATTATACACAAATAATGCCTATACCTAATGGAAATGAAACTTTTGTCTTACGCACAGTTGAAAAAATTCCACCGTTGTCGTATTTTGAATTTTGAGAGTTCAATGTGAATACCTACAAAAATAGTTGGAAAAATTACCTTTCGGATAGCTTTTACTGGTAACAGCTGGTATTAATTGTATTAGCAGTAGCAATTACTTTAGTTGTGTTGTGACGTAGGACAAAAGTTTCATTTCCATTAGGTATAATGAATGAATGAATACTTATATTTTACTTTCATTTTTCGAAAACTAATTTCCAACAGTTGGGTAGCATGTATACAGGCTGTAACATATATGTGGTCATTAATTTGAAAAATTTGAAGAAAAGTTCTTATTAACATGTGCCCGGAAATCGTTCCCTAAGAGGACTAACGGTCCCCTGAAGCGGGCAGTCAAATTTCGGTTTTGCACAGTCTGATCGCTATGCTCTCTCAGATTATGTTATCAGCAAAAATAAACGGATTTTAGCAGGGACATTTGAAATAGCCTGTTTGATGCCCCTTTTTTTCGACATTTCCTCAAGGAATGTGGTTATCTAATTAAAACTATACCTACATAAAAAAGTCTTTCATGTTGTTACTTAGTAGAACCAACCGTTTTCAAAAATTTATCTGTACAGGCGGTTGCAAAACTGCGTAGGACGTATAACTTTTTATATAGGTTGTACCTACTTATAGTTTAGGTAAATAATGGAGCCAAATTACCATTCTGAGACATTATGTTCCAATAGCCAGGGTAGTCTACCAGCCTCAGACATTGCTTTTGACCAGCAAATTGGCCTCTACACTTTTTAAATTTAATTTAGAAAAACATATAAGTTCCAGACAATTTTGCAACCGCCTGTACCTATTGACCGAGCTGGTTAAGAAGGGACAATTTGTTTTTATTAAATTATAGAAGTGAACGGATTCTAAAAATTAATTACTAAAGTAATCTGACGATGCTTAATAATGTATGTATTATGTATGCATGCATGGTATGCAAAAACTTAATGAGTGACTAAATTAAAATGGAATTTAAGACGCCCCCTTTGGAGCCATTTTTGAACATGTTTATACAGGGTGTCCCAATTGTCTGTATTCGGTCGATAACTCCATTGCTGTTAGAGATAGCGAAAAATTGTTAAATACAAAGTTGCAGAGGGTCAAAAAAGGCACATTTTAAAAATACAATCCTGTATACAGGCTGTCCCACTAAGGAGTAAGAACACAAACATAGGTTTTTTTAAATGGAACACCCTGTATTTTAATTTTTTATCGGATTCTATGATGAATTCCAAGTAAAATTTATTAATCATGTTTTTATCTGAAGCGAATGGTTTAGAAGATATTGGCAATTTTGCGGGAAAAATTACATTTGCATTACTTATTTAGAAAAATCACCCTACAACCAATTTTCAACCTTTGGTTTTGTAAATTTAGCATGTCATTAAGGAAGGTTTGGGCTATACTCAAAGCTCTTGAAAACGGTCTTAGCTTCTCAAGTTCGTCCCCAGTAACATTATGAACCTTCAAAAATGTAGAGGCTAATATTTCGAAATTTTTAAATGGCACCAGTGTCAAATGTTATAGCCATAGATTGTAGAATTAAATTTGCTTTCGTTTAATATAAAATGTTCCTATATCCAAGTTTAGCATTTTTCGATTTATTCAATAAAACACAATTTTCACCTTTTTCTTCCTGATGATTTTAGACGGTTGGCCCTGACTACATTTCATTGTAGGTGTAAAATGTGTTATCAGTCGAACTACAATTTCTATAGATCTAATATTTAAAGTTGCGTTTCATAATTTGCCCAATTGCCTTTGGGCTACAAACAGGACCTGCAATAAATTCTGTGTCTGTAAAAACAAAGTGTAATTATAACAATCACCAGAAACGCCCACTATACCGAAAAGGTTTATTTCAACAGCTAACGTGTTTCGAACACAAACTGCTCATCATCAAAGGCAACTCATCTGTTGTTTTTTAAATGACCCAAAAAATACAAAAAAAAATTAAGTCGGTAAGTAATTAAAAATGTACCTACCTATTCTAAAAGTGCAATTTTTATCTATTTATTTCATTTTGGTAAGTACCTAAGGGCTGAAAATGCTGCAACTTTTTTGAGTAGGTACATTCTTGCGTTCCATAAATGAACATTAAAAAAAGCACTTGATCACAATTAATGTTAATTAACGCAGGATTCCGGTTGACAGAATTTGTGACACCTATTGTGACACCTATTGTGACATGTGTCCTAGCAGCCTTTCAAAAACATTATTGTAAGCTAAAAATGAAAATTCCTAAAAATCATAATTTACTGAATAAAACGAAAAATTCGAGACTTGGATATAGGGACATTTTATATCAAACGAAAGCAAATTTAATGTTACAGCTTATGGCTATAACATTTGATAGTGGTGCCATTTAAAAATTTCGAAATTTAAACCTCTACATTTTTGAAGGTTCATAATGTTACTGGAGACGAACTTAAGAAGCTAAGACCGTTTTCAAGCGCTTGAAAGATAGCCCAAACCTTCCTTAATGACATGCTAAATTTCCAAAACAAAAGGTTGAAAATTGGTTGTGGGGTGATTTTTCAAAATAAGTACTGCAAATGTAATTTCTCCCGCAAAATTGCCAATATCTTCTAAACCATTCGCTTCAGATAAAAACATGATTAATGAATTTTACTTGGAATTCATCATAGAATCCAATAAAAAATTAAAATACAGGATGTTCTATTTAAAAAAACCTATGTTTGTGTTCTTACTCCTTAGTGGGACAGCTTGTATACAGGATTGTATTTTTGAAATGTGCCTTTTTTGACCCTCTGCAACTTTGTATTTAACAATTTTTCGCTATCTCTAACAGTAATAGAGTTATCAACCGAATACAGACAATTGGGACACCCTGGGGTATATAGGAACTTTTTTCATATTTTTCGACGTAGTATATAGTTTGTATTTCACAAAAAAAATTATATGGTTAGATCTCATACTATAGTATGGTAGAGTAGAATATATAAATACATTTCTAATTTAGACATTTTCAGAATATTAAAATCACAAAAAGTATTTTTTGTAATAAGTACATGTACATACAAAAAAATATGAGTCCTACTAAAGTTCATATCCAAATTCAAAACATTTCAAGTCTATTAAAGTTTGTTAAAAAATGTTCTTTAATGAAAATTGTACTCAAGCTGATTGTGGATGAAGAAAATTTAGCCAATCGACATAACAGTGTGATGGTCCAAAAACAATGAAATGATGTATTAAAAAAAATGTTGGGCAGCAATAGAAGCGATGTTGTTTTGGTAGATGGACTACCTAGCAATTTGTTTTTATAGTAAAAAGATGACCCTTTAACGATGTTTTTTATTTTATTTATTATTAATTTATTTTAATTTTTTTAAGTATTTTTTCCAGTTTATGTATTTCCTTTTTTTGATTTTTTCTTGCTTTGACAATCCGCCAATATTTTCGTGGCCTGTGTACAAAAATGTTCATTATTAGTAGGTATCAAGGAATTATTCAACTGTACGGGGGTGCATAAAACAGGAACGGCTATAATTACGCTACTTGTATAGGTATATACGAATGGGTATATACCATCAGAAGCATTTTTGAGTTTAGGTAGTACCTAATAGTCAATAATGATGATGACCATCAATTGAAGGTTAGGTACTTTTTTCAATATAAGTATATTATTGGTCTCAAAGTATTTATATGAAAAATTTATAAAAGTTATAGTCGTTTTCGTTTAACTCACCCTGTATAATACATAGGTATACCTATATACCTTTGCTGCCTCTTGCTCAGAGGCTTCTTTTTATCGGTGATGGGCTCGCCGTCTTTTTCATTCTGAGAATTAAAATTAACATTAGCTTTCATGTATTCAAATATTATTTATATGATACAACCACTTGAAATACGTCCTCCAAGACATTTCGAATATTTATGGAACATTGTAACATATTTAAGAAACGGTCATTTAATATTAGCTTTAAGATACTTTACTGAATATACAAGTGGTAAATATCAGGTGAAGTCATAAAGTGAAAACAACCTTTTTAAACATTGAGAGCCTTTTTTGAATATGCGATAAACATCAAATGTTGTGTGGGATTAGGATGACTGATGATTAAGTTAGATAATAATAATTTATAGAAGCAAAACAACAAGATTTATTCAGCCCTTTGGTACATTATAGCCGACATCGGACTCGCAGTGACAAGCAGTGGTGCCAACCTGGCAACTTACTAATACTAAAATAACTACATACGTTATATATATAATATAATATATAATATATAATTTTATTTGTAGTTAAGTTGTACATTATTTTTACACTAATAGGGGTTTGCCACTACAAAAAGGATTAGAAAACAACATGTTGTTGATCTAAGTTCTAACCCTGGTCTTAATCTGCTAACTTAATACTAGGGAGTTGTGATAAAATGAGAACAACAAAAAAAAATAGAAAATAAAATAAAAAAAATAAAAAAAAAACAAGAGAAATGCATCCTATAATTCTATAACGTATCATATAATCCTATAATCGGGGGAAGAGAAGTCCTTAGAAGTAGTCAGTCTTATTTAATGATTTTTTTGAGGAAATACTGCTTAGTCTTGCCTTTAAATGTATTAAGATTGTGGTGTTCTTTGATTACTGAAGGCAACTGGTTGTACAACATGGCAACACAATATGAAAAGGAACGTTTGAATAAGGTTTTGGAGTGACTCGGGATACTTATTTTCTTTGAGGAACGCAAAGTCAAGGAGTGAATATCGTTTCTAAATTTAATGCGGGTGAACAAATAAGAGGGAGTTTTAGTGCTGATAACCTTGTGGTAGAGCGACAACGAGTGAACCAGACGTCTGTCGGTCATGTTTAGCCAGTTCGCATCTTTAAGTTTGTGGGATATGGGTTCAAACTTTCTTATACCATAGATATACCTTAAACAGGATTTTTGAACTTTTTCGATGCGGAGTTGGTCGATTTTTTTTAAACAAGGATTGTACAAAGAATCACAGAAGTTGAAATGACTCAAAACGAGAATATCACAGAGTTTTATGTAACATGACGTAGTATTATCACTGTAATCAGGATTTGATTGGTTACTGGTATACTAAATGCCCTTTGGATTGGTTCAATATTTAATGTGTAAAATAATCAACCAATAGAATATACATAGGTACAGGGTGAGTCTGATAGACTCCACATCCTTTATACCACAGAATCTACTGTTCAAATGATGAAGCTTGGTGCAAAAATTATTGGTCAATTGTGATTCCTCTTGATGTTATAAGCCGCCAAAGATTTTCGTTTTTAAACGTTCTTTTTAAATATCTTTCGAAAGGTGTATCGTAGGATTTTGAATTTTTGCACAGCATTGTTACAGACCAAGATGCAACTACTGATGGTACTTAAGACATTATCCAAAAAGCGGATCGCTGTTATACAGGGTGGCCCCGATGTTATTTGCCCTTGAACTTTTTTATGTTTCAAAATATTGCTAATTTGCCTATGCGGCCGTATTCCCCGTTCAATTATAGAACTTTTTTGGCTCTTAAAATATTTCGAAAAAACTAACCACTCACGAGGAAAATTGAAAAAACCATGATAAACCTACAATTTCAATAAAAATCAAAGTGTACGTTGACACGCATCACATTTCAACTGTTTTTTTGAATTGAAGGTGTTGTCCTACATCTGTGCCCAGAACCATTGCTCACAACTGAAGAAAAAACATTGATGGTAATTTCCCTTTTTTGTGAGGTAGACTCATCGTTGGTTTTAAGGTGATTACCTGCATCGTGTTTTCGGTTTTTTCAATTTTTCTCGTGAGTGGTCAGTTTTTTCGAAAAATTTTAAGAGCCAAAAAAGTTTTAGAATTGAACGGGGAATTCGGCCGCATAGGCAAATTAGCAATATTTTTAAACATAAAAAAGTTCAAGGGCAAATAACATCAGGGCCACCTGTATAACAGACATCCGCTGTTTGGATAACGTCTTAAGTACCATCAGCAGTTGCTTCTTGTTCTGTAACAATGCTGTGCAAAAGTTCAAAATCCTACGATACACATTTCAAAAGATATTTAAAAATAACGTTTAAAAATGAAGATTTTTGGCGGCTTATAACATCAAGATGAATCACAATTACCAATAATTTTTGCACGAAGCTTCATCATTTGAACAGTAGATTCTGTGGTATAAAGGATGTGGAGTCTTTCAGACTCATCCTGTACATATACATTACTACACTCATTCCTTAAAGTTTCGAGTTCCGTATAGTGCGTCGAATGCGGAGATGTGTGGTGTGAAAGTGTGCTCGTATTCTTTCGAGAAACGGTGAAATTCAGCAGTTCTTTGGCGGAATTTGGTGCATGTCTCTAGCGGTCTTCAGTGCTAAAATTACTGCTGAAAAACTCCACTATCACTCGTATCGACAGCTCCATATGCCGTTTTGGTGAGTAGGTATGTTTCGAGAATGAACGTAAAATTAGACTATAATTTTTTTTGCGCAGCTTCATCTAGGTACGATCCAACGTGTATTTTCCCGTAATATTTAAAAATTTAAAACCAAATGGGGATGTTTGGAAATAATGTCTAAACCGAGGTCTAAACTTATACTTTGGTTTGCTTAAGTTCTGCTATCCTCTAATAACATTCCTTATTTAATTAAGGGATTATGGCTGTCTTCCGGACACTTGCGTCTAGCCGTAGCAGTGCAACTTGCGCGGCGGACCAATAGAATGCGACCTGCGTTCAAATTTTACCGCCTGAACTGATGGGAAGATTAATTGCTCTTGAGGAGTACCTAAATGAGGTGTGTGGCACTTAATTTTATTGCACCACTGCATTCTCACTTACCCGCATTGTCCAATAATTTCAATTCGCTTAAGGAAAGAAATATTATTGACATATAAGTTAATGTTAAGTGAACATTGTACATACCTACCTCTAATTTGAAATAAAACGACACTTACAATTTCTGCCTGTTTATTCAAAATTGTTATTTAACAAAGTCAAAGACAATTTATTGCGGTCTACATCTAAATGTCTATTTTGGGCTTTTTTTATTTGTTTATTCTTTTTAGTAGGATACAGTCGTCTCTGCGGAATGATGTTTTTATTTGCCGGAACTTTTGCAAATTTTTTAGACTCAGAAATAGTTCCCAATGTAGAACTAGATGCCTGAGAAACTGCTGCAATTGTTGCTTCAATGGGAGCAACCAATCTTTCAAGAGCTTCCAATTCAGATTTAGTACTAATTTTGTCTACAATTGTAATTAAATGTCTTTTTATTTTCTCTTTCCTTTCATGCACCGATTCTTCATTTTTTCTACCGTTCACTGCACCAGCAGTCAACGCGTTTATCAGATCCTCCGATTCTGCATGTCTCGAATCACAGTGTATCAGTAGATTGTGCTCCCCATCGTCTGATGCAAAAAATATAATCAGTTTTCACATTTTTGCAAAACGTCTATAATTATTAAAGGACGCAATTTTGGAACTCAGGTTGGACCACAGGTTCTCCAGATAAGTTGTTTAGAGTAATTTTGAAAATAATTTCAACACATACCAGTTGGAGCCCAAAATCAAACGATGTCGGATATGGTCCAAGCTAAGAATCTCATTGACAACAGATAAAAAGCCGCCACCTCACCACTCCTCCTCCACCACATAGGTTCATCTAAATTGAGTAATAAGTATATTTATCAAGTACCCACCTCAGGTGCATTAGCCAAGAATTTTGTATTTCCTAGAATGATGTACCTAACGAAATATTAAATATAAACAACTGGTCATCAAATTGAATTTAAATCTTTATAAATATGTAGTGAAAATTGGTTTGTTTACCTGTAGATCCAATAGATCTCGTAGCATTTGTATGTTCCACATTTAAATATGTACACAGCAAATGAATATGCTTACACATATTCCATTTAATTGCCGAATCAAGGCAAGTACAGGAATATTGGTGGATACAGCTATTGCAATCCTGGCACCTCAATGAACAGCTGCAATTGCTCTTTTCCTTTTGTATAGTATAAACCTCAAGATTTCTTGTTGATTGTATCTCCCAAGTGTTTTCACCACTTTCGCAAATGGTGTTTGTCAATTTCATGCTGGTTTTATGACGTGATCGACGATCAGCTAGTTTGCTACTAATTTTTCCCTTATGCAACATAATAATTCTATCATAAAGCTTGTCTCGAACAAACGTCATAAGGCATCCAATGGTTTTATCAAGTCGTTTTACATTTTTGCCACTACAGTACACATATTTGATGGTCCTATGCATCCGCTCAAGATGCATATTTGTGTTTAATTAATCCACATCGCAATCTATGACAGTATGCCCACAGAGTGGAATTGTGTGAATAATTATCTTTGAAATAATTTGAAAAATCACGTGTCTCGGGATCATTTGATGTTTGAATGATGAAATTCTTAAGCATCCTATCAAATGCTATAGAATCAGTTTCTTCCAAGAGTGTTCTTAACTGGGAATGTACTTCTTGCTGAAACATCAAATATTAATGTTAACTATTATTAGATCACAAACCTGTTTATCTTTTGAGCAAATGGATGATAAATTTTTTTTCCATGCTCGCAGCACATGCCATGTGCAAAACAATCTGAAAATTAAATAATGGGCATTGATAATTAACAAAGAATATTTACCTGTGATCTGCTATGTCCATAACTTTTGTCCACGCATTGTAATATGCCTCCGCCATATCGGACATAAACACCTTCGGTTTGATCGTAACCCCAATATGATTTTTGATGGCTTGAAAAAACAATTTCAATACTGCTTCATCGCTTCTGTTTGAGATAAGGAAACCACACGGGAAACCCTGCCTTAAATCGTCCAAAACGAGCAGTGTGTGTACTTCAAAACTATACTTATTCAAACCATGGGTGCCATCAATGCATATACAGTCATTGCAAAATTTTTGGAGAACATGAGACTGCCCATCATTCATTATACATAATACAAAGTCTGAGATTTTCAATTCAGGATATTCCGGAAGCACAACATCTTGAGGTTTGTATAATAGTACACATGAGTTACCTAAAAATACAAATTTTTTAAGGACTTAGGTATTTATGTAGTTTTTACCTTCTCTCATTTCAGTGACCCAAGCCTCAACACTAATCGCATCATTTTGGTGTCGTACAGCTGTTGACTTTAAATTGAAAGCAGCTTCAATATTATATAGGTCCTTTTTAGTTAACAAATCAAATCTGTTTAATGAGTCACTTGTGTGATCCCGAACTTCTTCTATTATTGATGAGAATGGAATTTTTGACGCTAATTTAACAGCAATAGATTGCCTCTCTGGGCCAGTAAGTGTGAGATGTCCTAGATCATTATCTGTATGTCCCACATGTGTTTCTATTAATGTAACTTGGCATGTACCATTTTCATGTAACAGCACTTTCATTTTAGCAGGACAGAACCCATTGATTTTATTGCTTCCTTGAGTTTTCACACAACGAAGCCCTTTACTTTCAGAGATAAACATACCCGATCTATGACAGTAGTAATCAATTTCTTTGGGTGATTTCTTGGATGTGACACCTCACTTTTTTATAAATTTAGACTTAGAGTCTTTCTCATATTGACATTTCCACAATTCTAGGCTTTCCAGTGTGGAAAAGTCTAATTTCCGAACTGATATAGGTATATCATGAACCGTCTGAAAATGCTTGTGTAAGTCACTGCTCAGTAGACTTTCAAGTGGACACAATGGGCACTTTTTCAACTTCACTCTAGTTGTTAGTGAAGAATCATTGGAACTTGTAGCAGATGCAACAATTTGATCAGGGGCATGGTGTGTCCTTTTATGGGCATTCAAATTCCTATTGTGACTGAAATTTTTCCCACAATGGCAAATAAATTTATATTGCGTTTTTTGGCGCTTTAGTGGAGCAATATCCCCAGATTTGTCACTATGAAACTTTTTAGCATGGCTTCGCAAATCAGTCAATCTTCCAAATGATTTTTTGCACTCACTGCACTTATTCATGTTGTTCACTGCTCCAAATCAACAAATACGTTTGTTATTGATATCAAGTTAGGTTAGGAACTCAACTCAAATCTGCTCAAATGTCAAATATATTTGTAGAGTGGGGTACTGTGTTACTATTGATCCGCCGCGCAAGTTGTACTGCTACGGCTAGACGCAAGTCTTCCGGACTGGTGTAAATAAAAGTGCAGTGTAAAAAGCTACATATATATATGTTTCGACCAGATATTGTACTTAGGTCATCTTCAGGCTGTTATAAAAAGAAATTTACATTAAAACTTGGGTATAAATGATGGTTTGAAAATCTTACCGTTAAAGTTCACATTGATAATTTAATTTTAAAGTTAAAGTTTAAAAATTACATCTTTAAATAAAAGGATAAAACATTTTTATTAAAATTAAAACGTGGTCATGTTGCAAAGATGTCGTTAATGACAGCCGGAAGTTATTAATTTAAAATGTTCTTTAGCTCTACACTTTATCGATCGAAAAGTTCTTCCAATATACCGAGCACCACAAGAGCAATCCAATTCATAAACTCCACTTCTTTCTAGATGTTCCTTTTTATCAACTTTTCGGCAAAGTAAAGACTTCAAATTAAGACTGGAATGATTGGAAGTGTTAATATTTAGAGAATGGAAAATTTTGTTTAACTGGAGGGGTTACTAACGAATTATAAGGTAAGGGGAAGTACTGTTGGGGTGTTTTCTCGATAGGTTTCAAAGATGTGAACAAATTTAAATTGTGTTTTATGCAAAGTTGGTCGAACAAGTTTTTTAGAGAGTGAAAGGGATGATTGTTGTTTTCTCCTATTTTTAAAATTATCTCAAATTCTCTTTTGAAATTATCTGGGGATAAAGGGGTGTTTAAAAGCCTGTTGAACAAGAAGTTGAAAGCAGCAAATTTATGTTGATGTGGGTGGTGGGATTTGTAAGGAATTAAATGATCAGTTGTAGTGGGCTTCCTGTATATTGAAAATTGGGGTGTTCCGTTTTCTAAGGCAATCTTTAAATCCAAGAAGGGTAATGATTTATTGGCTTCTAGTTCTATAGTGAATTTTATGTTGTTGTGTAGTGAGTTGAGGAAATCAATAAAAGTGTTAGTCTCTTCATTGTCACCCCTAAACACTACAAATATATCATCAACATATCTTTTCCAAAAAAGAATGTGTTTTTTAAAAAGTTCATTTTTAGAAATGAGATCTGTTTCCAATTTTGATAGGAACACCTGCTAGTAGTGGAGAAAGTGGTGAACCCATGCTTAATCCCAAAGTTTGTCGATAAAATTCTCCATTGAATTTGAAAAAGTTCTGTTGCAAACAAAGTTCTAAAAGTTCTAGTAAATTTTCCGAAATTATATCATCGACTATAGGGGTGTTTCTAATTATTGCGTTAGGATGTTTACACTTTCTTTAATCGGAACTGAAGGGAAAAGATTAACTATGTCAAAGGAAACAAGAATTGTTCCTGATGGAAATTTCAAATCTTTCAAAGCCGTAATTAGTTCTGTGGTGTTTTTTACTGAAAAGGGTGATCTATATGAAATGTTGTCCGAAATGATCTTGCGAAGACATGATGATAATTTATGGGCCGGGGAAGAAACAGAAGAGACGATCGGTCTGACAGGGGTGCCAATCTTGTGGATTTTTGGAAGCGAGTAGAGCGTTGGGGTCTGGGGATTTAAATTGTTTAAAAAGGCAGTGGGAGTAATCTTACGAAGTTACGAGAAACTGGGTACTTGGGTCAAGATTTTATTTGCAAAGAAAATGAGAAAATGAACAAAATATTCTTACACAAGCTACCGGACAATTCAAAATGCCATAACTTTTTAACGAGTCGATGGATTTGAGTGGCCTTTTTTACCGGATAGCACATTTTATTGACTATCGTACAATATGTTTGATCCAGACTTCCTTTAGTCGTACGCTCCCGAGGAAAAAATTTTTTTACTGGTTGAGAGGTCTATCCCTTCAGAAGTTTTTTGAATTTCCCCCCAGTCGCTTCAATTAGGGTGCAGTGTCGTAGGCCGTCAACAGCGTTCTTTACTTTGGACAAATTCTTAATAAAACTTCACTCTAGAACACTTTTTGCAACATCCATTAAAACTACCAAAGCAATGAGATGGAGAATGGTTGACATCGGGTTGGCATAGATTTTTCCCCTTTTGGGTTTTTGAGTCATCAAGTTTACTGTAAAGAAATGTATCAATATCCGAGTCAATATCGTATAGGTACCACCTTAGCAATTTTCTCCTGGTTTTTTGTGTTGTTTCATCTCTTGGAAACTTAGAATGCTTGCAATCATGCTTTCCGTTTTGGGTGGTTACACGCAGGTGCAAACACCAGCCCGCGAAAACATTGCAGTTTTGAGGTTAAAAATTTATACTTTTAACGCTCTTTAACTATTGACTATA
This sequence comes from Pycnomerus fuliginosus, assembly GCA_963924575.1. Lineage (NCBI taxonomy): Eukaryota > Metazoa > Arthropoda > Insecta > Coleoptera > Zopheridae > Pycnomerus > Pycnomerus fuliginosus. The sequence goes on from OZ004621.1 coordinate 34,712,975, forward strand.
CCATATACCAGCGAACATCAACCGATAGAAATTTTGATAAAAATTGCGACAAACGTTCTATTTGAGGCAGTGGCAGACCTAATTCATTCGCGTTGGCGGTCTACTGCACTGCTGTCTCTATTGATATACTTCAATTAATACATTTGTCGTCTTGTACCACTGCTGGCTATTAAGCGGTGTCACGTTTTGAATGAGTGGCTAAAGTGGGCAAGATAGACAACGTAAGATCAATCCTGTATCATCTTGTAAGCAACACTGCCCGCAGTTTTTTGCCTAGGATCATAAATCGGAAGAAGTATCTGGCCATATCTTTACTTGAATCATCTAATGTTTTTAGTTCTTCATCGGACATCTGTTTTCTGCACTTAAAATCGTCGATCAAAATCCTACTTATTTCACCAGACCTTCGTCTGTTGAAAAGAAATAACAGGCATATTATAGATTTACTCAACCGGAGCCATTCTTCATGGATGAATTCAGGTTTCAATGCGGCGGCATCCTCATCTGCTTGCTTGTGCAAGTATTCAGCGAAAACGCTGATATCTTGTGATGTTGGTGTGGCCTTGTCCTTCTGAATTATTTGGCGAACTGTATTGACCCTAGAGTTTTTGCCCAAATTGATTTAAATTGTGCATCTAACACTATCAAAACCAGCAATCCTTATGATGTCACTGCTGTTTGAGTCTTGACCGCATTTCAAGCGTTCGCTGTGCTCTGCGCTAATGCATTGTTGCTATCATTACAGTATCAAATTTCGTGGCGTCAAGTAGCTTCCCAAAACTTCTGATAGTAGGGTCGAGCTTCTGTGCCTCTAGCAGAATTTGAGCTCCCCGCCGCATCTGCGTCTTGTGATAATTATAGTGTCTCTTCGCCTCTCCACGGTTTTCAAAGCTTTTAATTCTTCGATACCGCATGAGGGTAAGATCACCTTTAATCTTTTTACTTATATCGTCATCACCGAGTTTGTTAATGAGTTCTTGAAAAATTTTCGACGAGTAGTGCGACTGCCTTCCCAAATCAACCGATTTCAAATCCATGACTGCCCGTGACAGGCGCATCGTGTGCTGCCTGTTCGGAGGTCGATGCATACATAGGTGATTATGCCGACTAAAATTTTCTGTACTCAACAGGCCTTTGCAGAACATGCAAAAGGCAGGCGATTATGAGGTTCACATTTGGATAGAATCGGATTTCTTTCGAAGAACTATTAAAGCTTTTTTCCTTTCCAAACTTTTTTCAGGAAGCCTAAAAATTGCTGCCACTTCTTCCTCGTCACTGTGACTGTGTGTAAAATGCGAGGGGTTGGCCACGCGGATTTTTCGTGTACAAAGTACTGCTCTAGTGTCTTACTGCTCGGCACTGCTTCGTACTGCTCGGTACTGCGCACGAACTTCTTAAATAAATATGGACTGACAACGCTATGCCTGTCATTTGACACCCGTAAGGGTCCGCCATGATGAGCGCGATTACACGCGCGAAATTTAAAATATGTTCATCTAGAAGTGAACATAACATCAATAAAATGAATGTTGCTAATAAGGACTCGAACACTTGCAGGGGAATTAAGGTCACTGGGTCACATCGAAATAAATACACAGTAATTTCAGCAAATTTTAACAGCATTTATTGGTGTTTCCAAATTATTAACTTAGTTAATGATTTTCGCACTCTGTCCCCCATAATATTTTCATTAAAAGACTTTGCCAAACTATTAAATCTTATTTTGCAATAACATTTAATGATTAACTCTATCAATATTTTCTTGTGCAAAATTTCTCCGGCTGCTAAATCATAAATGTGATCAGTTAACTTCGAAAATAAGTTATTGTTCATCATGATGTTGGTACTTTCTCTTAATAGTGTTTGGATAAATATGTCGCCTTTTGGTAGCTTCTGGTCCGACAGCATAATTATTGTTTGTATTTTTTTTTCAATTATATTGCATGTTTGTCTCAGGCTATATGAGGGAAGAAGCAAACCTCCTGAAAAACAAATAACCTATATTAAGTATATTACCTAAAGATGCATGAATAAATATTAACCGTTGGATTTAAACAAGATTAGTTTTAGAGCCTTATCGCATCGATCACCCACGTAACACACATCCATCCTTTGTACGCTCTTTGGATGCCGTAAACCGGACCAACGATGGTCCGAAGTGCATCCATTGTTTACCCCGTAAAGGTCCGATTTGCGTCCCTCAATGGTCCGCAGTTCACTTTTTTGTACGCCCAATGTGTACCCGTTATTCGGCATGAATTGGATCCTCGCGGATGCACTTCGGGCATTCATCGGACGCACGACTCGGGGACTCGCGGAGCGTTTTTAGATTATACATCGGACGTCCTAAGCAGGACATTTAAAGGATGGTTTTCGGACGTTTAATGGACGTTCTTCGGATGCTCAGTTTCGGCTGCATTTTGTACGCTTTTAGGATGATTTGATAGATCCGTCTGAAGTATACCCTTAGTTTATCCATTGAGTGTTCTTTGCACAACCAATTTACGTTACTAACTGGACAGTTTTCGGACGAATTAAATTTATTGGTTTAATTAAATAATATATATATAAATAATATTTATAACTACATACACTTAATTTATTAATTAGACTGTACATAATATAGAACACTCCAAATATCTAATTTTTCCTTCTTCTTTCTGGAGCTCTCCTCAACCATTTTGCTATTACGGCCTCGATTTCTCGGTCTCCTTCGCCCTTAAAACTGCACAGTCTCGTTGCCTCTGAAATTAAAAAAATATTTCTAAATAATATGTAAGTAGGTAGTTGTATATATTTTGTTTGCTTATGATTTTTTCCGCTTTATGATGTGCAGGTGGTAGAAACTAAAATTTTCTGGATTATTCAATATACAGTGCGAGTGTAAAGTATGGAATGCCTAATATTCATAAATTTTTTACCGTTCATTTCTGTCAAAATCCGTACCCAAAGTCGTTTTTTTTAATGCGGATTTGATGGCGTGGTCAATCAATTTCTTCTATTTCCGATTCAACCGGAAATAGCCTTAAATTTGTGTTCTCAAATGAAATGATAGTTTTTTCTCATCGAATTCGAAATCTACAATTTTTTCTGAATTGAAAACACACACATTTCACCGGAAGTGGAGTCACGGCCTCCAGATTTTCAATAACACCGAAAGAATTGGTTAAAAATCAAGATTTTTGAAAATCGCAAATACAAGTCAGTCTTATTTTTTTGAGTCAAATTTAACTGCGCAATTACATTTCGTCTTATTCGTCTTTGCTCTTTAAAATTTTTTTCACTTTGACAATCTGCCAAAATTGCGAAAAGCATTTTTTTAAACTGTGTAATCGCACAGTTAAATTTGTATCAAAAAATCAAAATCAAAAAAAATTAGGTTGACGTGTATTAATTTTGATTTTTTACCGATTAATTTTTTCGATGTTTTTGAAAGTCTAGGGTGGTCATGAGTCCACTTCCGGTCAAGCATAATAGATGTTTTTAACTCAGAAAAAATTGTAGATTCCGAACCCGATGAGGAAAAGCTATATATCATTCCAGTTAAAAACAATAAATTTAAAGCCATTTCCGTTTGACCCGGAAGTGGAGAAAATAAGTAACATCCAATTCGCATTAAAAAAATAAAATAGACCCATCCAAGGAATTTTGGCAGAAATCAGTGTAAAAGATTTATGAATAAATTTTATTCCATCATACTTTACACTCGCACTGTATTTATTCTCGTTCTCCCGACCGATTTTTGAGGAATTTAATTTGTATTATCTTTAAGAATCTATTTTTGCAACTAGGTAACTAATAACTAAAAAATGTTCTTGGTTTGACACTTACCAACGATAAGTGCCGTAACGTGCAGGTCTGCGAAACAATACTTCGCGTTCATCCCTGTGCTTGTTGTATAAGGCAGCTACACTATCTGACAATATTCGCGTCAAGAGCCTTCTAACAAATTCCATCAAGTCTTTCTCGCCGACAGTGGACAACTGGACGGCCTGTAATCAAAAAAGTTAACGAAATGTTATGAAATAATAATCAGGGTTATTTACCGCAGAAGACATGTTTTCCTTTGAAGACAGATACTTATTGAATTTTCTCAGTTCTAGTAGTACACTGTCTGCAGGCATCCATCACCCCTCACGTGCACATATTTGGCATTTTGATTGGTTGAGATCAAGTGACGACTGCGCAGTGATCCCTCAGCTACACTTACCTTAAAGGGATGAAGAAAATATCGATCGAGGTTTTGGGGAAAAGTAGCGGTACCCACGCCATGCCACGCTCTTAGGCGTGTATATGATTTACGATTACAAAAGATGGCGGCGCTTTGGTACTGAGTGGTATTCATTCATTAATAATAACAATTTTTCAAACATTTACGTCTCGCAAACTCACTTTGTGCATGAAGCACAAAGTTAAAATAATATGACATTCTTTAGTTTTTAGCTTTTTCCGCATTTACTATATTTCAAAAACCAAGCCAGATATCTTGAATTTCTTTTCAGATTCTTAATTTACACGGAAAATGACAACTTTTTTGTAACTTGATAAAATTTTGTATCCTTTAACGTTTGCGCGATGTAAATTTTTCTAAAATGGAAGAAAATGCTCTGATAAATAATTATAGCCATCGACTGGATGAAGTAGGTATAAATGATTCTAATTCCCGAATATCTGAATAATTTCCCACTTGTGATAATAAATATTAGATGAAACGCATAGTAATTTTTCTGTGAATCGGCGGCTGATAGATGCTTGAATAAACATGCCAAATTTCGTCCATTTGCGGACGGTTCATTGTTAATACGGAATTAGATAAACTTTGTATGCTCGATTTCGGTCATCCGAAGACTATCCGTAATCAGGCATTCAATGGATGCACGTATTACGAAAAACTTTGTACCGTCCAAAATCTTCCGCCGATGGTTTATTCAAAGAACGCCCAATTACGTCCGTCTTGTGGACGGTTCATAATTAACCCGGACTTGGGATGTACTTTGTACGTCAGATTCTGTGCATCCGAAAAGCATCCGTAATCAGGCATCCATTGTGCATCCATTTCTTGTCGGTCCATAAATAGTCCGGAAATTGGCATCCAAATAGCATACAAACACGCCCGCAATCGGACTGTCCGAAGATTACCCACAGCGGTTCTGCCAATGGACGCCTTTTTTTCGTCCGCATCAGGACGGTTCAAAAAGTGCCCAGAAAAATGCGTTCAATGGATACCCAATTTTAGTCCGGGACGGTTCGACAGTAAATCGGACCAACAATGGACCGACTCGGGCGTACATTGTACGTCCGTGTGTTACGTGGGCAGATTCATCAACAAATAGGGATTCAATACAAGCTGCACATTTATGAAGTTTTCTAATCATTCTTATCACATAGCCTGCTATGTAAGCTACAACGTTTTCACTATATTCATTCAATTGTAATGGCAAAGATAAATCATTAGGGTTATTCATGAACCCGGATGCAACATGTAGTTCTTCTACGGCCTCTGAATTTCTAATATTGTAAACCTCAGATAGCTCTAATGGCTTGTCCATTGCTGTTAAGGTCAAAATTTTCGTTTGATCCTGAGCTAAGCAATTTCCAGTAATATTTTCCATATTATGGTGCATAAGCAGTCTTTTGTACGTTCTAGCAAATTCCAGACAACTTGGATTACTTATCCATCCATTTCTAGATCTGTAACAAACTTTATTATAATTTAAAATCTGTAACTTTATGACATAGGTACCTGATGCTGCAAAAGAAGAGCTCTAAGTGATCTTGGCTGAACTTGTATGTTAAAACATACTTTAAATTGGAATTTTCTTTGACTTGCTCATCATAAATTTGAAGCAAAGAAGTAGCTGACACAATAAAGCCAAGAAATCCAGTCTTATGTTTTGTCTTATGCAGTGGCACCCCTTCAATTGTAGTGCAGTTTCTTAAATAATTAATTGCAAACTCCATAAAAGGTCTCCAATAAAACTCGTTTTCTTGCTTCATGGGAGTTTTGTAACCTCTACCAAATGGGTTTCTTGAATTTAGCAGGTCAAACAAACCATCAATGACCATTATAAAACTAGAGGTAGCTTTAACTCCTTGGAACTCTTGTAAATTTAATTCAGTGCAAAGAAAATTTAATGCATCAGCCACACTGTGGCTTAAAGTCTGTGCAGCTAAATTAACCTAAAATAATGCAATTATAAATATATAATTCATAGGTATAATCTATGTTCCTACCTTCATTATTTGCTTTCGAAATTGGATATGTTTTTTTCTTATTTTATTGCCCAAATAGAGGCCTTCTTTTTCGTGTAATTCAGCTAAACGTTTTATGTACACCCAATCTATGACCTGGCCATCTGGATCCTTTATTTGTCCTAACTTCTCCCAGTTGTTTCTAACTAATTTCAGCATGTGGCACACATCTAAAATTGCGTATACAGGCTGGTCCAACACTATAGTAGGGTGCTCGCTAGACTTTATCTTTCAACCAAGGGGCACTTACGAGTGAAAATGTATGGAGTATAAATTTTGGTTTCTAATGCCCTCGGTATGCTACTGTCAAATTCGTCCAAGGGTCGTCCTGTGACAAAGGGCACAAATCAAAATTTTCCAACTAACGCCGCCACGTGAAAGTTCGTGTAGAGAAGTACCTTTCCTGAAAAATTCATGGTGATGTCTGTGCGGATTGTATTTTTTATTAATTTTGAAAGGAAAATATCTCCATTGATCCATACGGGGCCACGGACCTTTGGAGGCGATTATCTCGGTTCGAGCATCGGCAAAAACGCATCATTTTTAGGGGTATATTTCCTTTCCAACACGATTACTCCAAATCGGGGCGGTTAATCGAAACTAATTATTCTTAATAAAAGATGTGCTATTTTATTTTGTTGACGATCGTCTTTACAGAATATTTTTAGCGCAATCAATAAAGGAGTTAATTGTCTAAATCTGAGAGGAAGTAAAAAATTCATGCCACTGTAACGCTTGGGTTTCCGTGCCCCCACCACTACTTTCGCTGCGTCCCGCCACTCCGCAACCCCCTGAGACGTCCACATCTACAATCTTAGAGAATATCCTGTATTCCTGAAAATAATGGAAATAAGACTTGGAACTCTTGAAAAGCACTTTTTATTTCATGTAGGTAAGAAAAACAATAATTTTTAATTTGAAAATTCTTCGTCGTCCTTCTCGTTGATCGGGGAACCTCCGTGATCGGGGGTCTTCCCTCATTTGAATTTCCTTCATGTTATTTTTACAGGATCGGTTTTCCCATACCGTGGCATGAAAAAATGCAGGAAACCTTATTTTTATTGCAAATGCAACTCTTGCTTATGCAGTCTTTAAAAATAATTTTTGGACAAATTAGGACAATAATATCTGAAATGGTTTTTTGGGACGGCGGGTTATGTTTGAAGAGCTGGCCCAAGACTGTCACCCACGTCGTTTTTCCCATCTATAACCCTCAGGTGACGGAAAATTAGGTCGAGAATTTAATTAATTCAACCAAATTTTGGTCTGAAAGAATAGAACTCTCAAGCAATGCCGCTTCAAACTGTCTTCGGTTGGAGGCAGTTTTTCTAGCGACTTAGTTAACGCAAGTAGGGCCCGTTAAATCGTTCATAGATATTATTACTTCATCGTTGTTGGTTCAACACAAAAGTTTCCATATTTTTGAACGAGTTTTTGAATTTAATGTTGTCCAACTCTTGGTCTAACTTTTCGTCAAATCCTACATCGCCAAGTAATTCACATAAGTTTTTGTAAATTTTCCATCAATTTAGCGTCCCAACACCTCTGAACTAGCTTGTAGCATCAAATTCTGTTAGGGCATGAAATATACATTTTTTGGAAGTTTTGCTTCCGGAATGTTTCTTTACTATTTCCAGTTCTCATCCAAATCTCTGTATATAAATTCTCTGTCGACTCGAGATACTGATACAGACTTGCCAGTTATTCTCGTGCATTTTAAAGAATATCTCCAGAATACTCCAGAGGTTTGAATAAGAACTGGAAATAGTATAAAGATACATTCCCGTTCAACCCACAGTCCATCAAATTAATTTGAAAGAAAAACTACTAAGCGGTTTTGGAAAGTTAACTTGCTGGGCTGGAAAATTTACCAATAGGTACTTCCGGGAGTTGGTGGGATTTGAGGAAACATAAAACCGTTTCAGATACATCTATTATTGTATTAATTTGTCCACAGATTATTTTTAAAGACTGCATAAGCAAGACTGCATAAGCAAGCATGCAATAAAAATAATGTTTCCTGCATTTTTTCATGCCACGGTATGGGAAAACCGATCCTGTAAAAATAACATGAAGGAAATTCAAATGAGGGAAGACCCCCGTCACGGAGGTTCCCCGATCAACGAGAAGGACGACGAAGAATTTTCAAATTAAAAATTATTGTTTTTCTTACCTACATGAAATAAAAAGTGCTTTTCAAGAGTTCCAAGTCTTATTTCTATTATTTTCAGGAATACAGGATATTCTCTAAGATTGTAGATGTGGACGTCTCAGGGGGTTGCGGAGTGGCGGGACGCAGCGAAAGTAGCGGTGGGGGCACGGAAACCCGAGCGTTACAGCGGCATGAATTTTTTACTTCCTCTCAGATTTAGACAATTAACTCCTTTATTGATTGCGCTAAAAATATTCTGTAAAGACGATCGTCAACAAAATAAAATAGCACATCTTTTATTAAGAATAATTAATTTCGATTAACCGCCCCGATTTGGAGTAATCGTGTTGGAAAGGAAATATGCCCCTAAAAATGATGCGTTTTTGCCGATGCTCGAACCGAGATAATCGCCTCCAAAGGTCCGTGGCCCCGTATGGATCAATGGAGATATTTTTCTTTCAAAATTAATAAAAAATACAATCCGCACAGACATCACCATGAATTTTTCAGGAAAGGTACTTCTCCACATGAACTTTCACGTGGCGGCGTTAGTTGGAAAATTTAGATTTGTGCCCTTTGTCACTGGACGACCCTTGGACGAATTTGACAGTAGCATACCGAGGGCATTAGAAACCAAAATTTATACTCCATACATTTTCACTCGTAAGTGCCCCATAATTCCTAAACTAAGCGACTTTTCTCCTCGCGAGCACCCTACTACTAGTGTCCAGCGCCAAAATGACCCTTTTCTTTGGAGCTAGAGTTTTGAATTTTTTACAGGGTGTATGGGTAGTAAAAACCCTTCAGATGGGTTTAAAATTTTTCTGATTGGCCCAAAAATGTGACGTCACGAGATTTCAAACTGAGCTATTTTCATGGAATAAATAATTTTTGTCCATAGGATGGTTATTTTGGGCCTAAAGATTATGTTAACCAGATTATTTATTTTTTGTAATGTCAGGTTAGCAAACTGCAGAAGGCAAAATAATCGTCATTTTATTTCATAAGGAGGCCGTGAAACAATATCGAAACGATGCGCCGTGTGTCCAACTTGAGTTCATCGCAGATTTAGAACTGTCAGTTGCTTGTCATGTTTTGACCCGGGTGATTGAACTCCAGAATTATAAATTCTCCAATTTATTCAAACAATTCATTACTTTTCCGGAAAAATACCGGGACAACCATCCAATCTTTCGCGGGGAATGTTTTGAACGCTGGCACGCGCCGACGCCGTGCGTTTTCTTTACGGTCGTTTTGTTTACACCGTGTCAGCTGATGATGCTTTGAAGATGAATAAGGTTTGTAGCTGTTTATTTTCTTGGAAAGCCTTCCGGGTGTCCTCGCCATTTAATTAACTGTGAATTGGGTAAGTTTCGCAACTTTTTTGTGTCTGTAGAAGTCAAATTGTTTAATTTTAGGTGGGAAGATTTTGGAATCAAATTTTACACCACAAGATCATTGCAATTCACTACAAATTGATAATGGAGCTCCAATTTTGAGCCAGAAGACTGTTTACAAGACAAAGAGGGGTGGCACGAGAATGAATAATTAGATGTGGATCTTGTGCCGAGTGGTTAGAGGAACTCGGGTAGTGACCAGTGGCTGTGTTAAGATTCCAGTGAAACTTTACTGCGCTTACCTTTATTGGATTACCTAATTATTTGCCAGTTCTTTTAGTTGTTCGATAACCTACAATAAATTATTAGGTATTTGTGACATTTCGTTCAATGAATCATTCGGATCATTTCGTAAAGATGTGTACCCACTTGCTTAAAATAAAATAAGTTTAGTGCTTTATTCATTCATGAATAATTTACAAAAACTATTACTGTTTTGTTGTGATAAGTGAGATTACAGAGAAGATACCAATAATTTTTATTCATTTGCATTACAAGTCCCTGAAGACAGTCTCATCGACCAGGTTTGATAATAATTATGCTACTTTTTCCTCTTTAATTCTTCTATCTTGCATGAACACCGAACAATTTCCTGTAGAGTGATTATCTTATCCAAATCGGCTCAATTCACCTGGTAACCTAAAATAAACGAGTGTTGCATCAAAAGACACAGAAAAAGTTGCGAAACTTACCCAATTCACAGTTAATTAAATGGCGAAGACACCCGGAAGGCTTTCCAAGAAAATAAATAGCTACAAACCTTATTTATCTTCAAAGCATCATCAGCTGACACGGTGTAAACAAAACGACCGTAAAGAAAACGCACGGCGCGGCGTCGGCGCGTGCCAGCGTTCAAAACATTCCCCGCGAAAGATCCAATGTTGTCCCGTTATTTTTCCGGAAAAGTAATGAATTATTTGAATAAATTGGAGAATTGATAATTCTGGAGTTCAATCACCCGTGTCAGAACATGACAAGCAACTGACAGTTCTAAATCTTCGATGAACTCAAGTTGGACACACGGCGCATCGTTTCGATGGCCTCCTTATGAAATAAAATGACGATTATTTTGCCTTCTGCAGTTTGCTAACCTGACGTTACAAAAAATAAAAAATCTGGTTAGCATAATCTTTAGGCCCAAAATAACCATCCTATGGACAAAAATTATTTATTCCATGAAAATAGCTCAGTTTGAAATCTCGTGACGTCACATTTTTGGGCCAATCAGAAAAATTTTAAAGCCATCTGAAGGGTTTTTACTACCCATACACCCTGTAAAAAATTCAAAACTCTAACTCCAAAGAAAAGGGTCATTTTGGCGCTGGACACTAGTGTTGGACCAGCCTGTATATCTGACCCAGTCACAGGATGTTTAAAATGAGTTTGTAAATTATCCACGTCAGATATGTTACAACCCAATTCTGTCATCATTTTAAAATGTACTTGGGGGCCATCAAATGTCAGTGACAACACCTGCACATTCTCTGTTTTTTCTTCAATTAATTGAAGGGCTTGTTTTATCAAGTTTACCCTTTCCAAGCCCGTCAGCTTTGCAATGAAAAAATAACCTATAGGGAGTTTGAAATGTTGGTTAACTCCAACTACCATCAACACTACTGCTTCTGTAGCTGGCTCTAACTCTTGATCACCACAACCTAAATCAGCGTATCCTCTAGTGATAAGGGTTGATGGTTCTACCTCTATGGATTTTTTAATCGAAATTTCATCAATAAGCAATGCAACCAGTAATGGCACAATCTTCTCTCTAGAATCACCCTGACTAGATACAAACTCTTCTGCTTTAATTTTCAGTGACCTTAAGCTTGGCTCAGAAAATCCAGGGTCACAGTTTACTTTAGCCATCCAAGATCTAATCGTTGACTGTGCAGACAGACATAAATTGAAGACACGACGTACATATTCATATGCCTTTTGACTATAAAATTGCAATGTCATTGCAAATTGTTTCAATTCAGGGGAATAGGCGTCCCTGGTAACTTTGCCTCTCTTAGAAGATTGTAATATCCTCTTCATAATATCTTGTGGCACTCCATCGAAGCACTGTTCTAACTGTTCCATTGCATTTGTGGACAATAGACATTTCCTCCGGAGTTCCTGAACCACTTCTCGTAGATGTTTAATTTTACGTTTCCTTCTTTTACTGGTCCGAACAGCTGTTTTTAATTTCTGTCTGTAATACAGTACTTTTGAATGTTCAGTTCTTATTTGTTTCTCATAATGTTTAGGAGAGAAGCTGAAATATTTTCTTTTTAGAATTGGTTATCATTGGTACAAACAAAAAATACACAATAGGTACCTATAATCTGTACTTGCCTATAATTATGTTCCGTTGCTATAATTCCTTTACAAGTTCGTAACTGTCTCACTGACGAAGTTGCTGAGGAAGTGGTATCTGAAGACGGAGACAGTTTTCTCTTTTTTTCAAACTCATGTTCTGATTCTGCAAAAAGAACCTGCCTTATTGTTTTCCGTGGACTGCCAGGAGCCAAAAATTGCACATATTCTTGACTAGTGGAAGGTTCGTCAGGTGTAGATTGTATGTTCAACACAGTGCTTCTTTTATCGGGCATTTTCTTATCACTGGTTCCACCTTGTGTTTCTACCTCCGTTAATGTGACCGAAGCAACCCATTTTGTTAAAAGGTCATTATGAGGTAATTCAAGTTGTGACAGAGGTATGGGCGATGCTAAAGGGCTTTCCATTGGTAGATCCTTCGAGGGGACAACGTTATCCTTCACACGTTTTCTTACACCGATCTTTTCAAAATCTTCATCTTTGAAGTGAAGTGAACATATACGTTGATTATTGACCAATACATTTAACGGACGTTTAATAGCCTGCAGCCACTCCTTTTTCCGTCTGAGTGGGATCCTAAAGTGAAATAATAATATTAACGTGTAGTGTAAGTATTTACTCAAGTAGGTAACTTACTTATGAAAAGTAACACCCTCTGCATGTTTTCGGTCACTGGATTTGCAAGATTTTACGAAACACTTAGTCATGGCAGAGGCATACACGCCTAAGAGCAAAACCCCAGAAAACCCAAACATTTCAAAACTTGAAAACAACGAGGAAAACCTTGCTCGCGGAATGCACAAAAATATAGAACCACAACACTCTAATACAAACATAACCATAAAATCGCAGAAATATTAGCTGTCAAATGCTGCGGACTGTCAAGTTCATCAGTGAACCACTCAGGTGCACCAACACTCCCCAAAAGAATTTACTAAAATTGGGCTCATCATGGCGCATTGCATGGTGGGGTCAAATTCGAACTCATTAGCCTACATCATTGTCAGTCCATATTTATTTAAGAAGTTCGTGGTACTGCGCAATATACTGCTCGGTGCTGTCCAGTGTACTGCTTGGTACTGCGCAGAATACTGCTAGGTACTGCGCAATACTGCTATATACTGCTAAAGTACTGCTTGATACTGCTACAGTACTGCGCGATACTGCTTGTACTGCGTACTGCTCTCCTCTTGTACAAAGTACTGCGCATGTGGCCAACCCCTCGGTAAAATGTCTAGCAATCTGTGACATTATTTGTTTGGTAAAATAATGGTGAAGCTATACGTTGGTGTGTAACACCTTCAGTTTTGATACTCAATTGTGCCACACAATACTCCACTATAAGGCTGAAAATCTCCGTACCCTTCAATTGGATTCCAGCTGATACACAAAAATGTGTTTCCAATTTACCAGTTAAACTGCCCTGCTTGCGAATAAATATTCCAACTATAGCGCTCCCAGTAGGATGAGCTGCAAAACAGATTTATTGTTGTTGCTCTAAAGCAACACTGAAACCGCAACACAACTTGGAGTTTTCAATTTTTTTACACAACTTTCAAAGTTTAATCTAAATAAATCGAGGCTTTCGCACAAATGATCATTGAAACTGGAAAGTTACATTGTTTACATCAAAAAAGTAGATATAAACAGGTCTCGAAAGTAAATTTAAAAATTAGAAGACATTAGCTGACCAATTTCGATGTACAGGGTCTTCATTCCATTAGGTACCTACTTTAAATTGTCATAGCTCCTTTATTACTTGAAATATTCGCCTGAACTAAAAACAAGATAGTAGACCGTATTCCCAAGTTTTCTTCTGGACCTTACTCTTAGCGATAGCCGTCGGATCTTAAGCGCTGTGGATGCAGCTTGCTTTTTTTTTTACATGGCACACCCGGTATATTGTTGCACCGATCGATAGAGAATTGTTTTCTGATTTCATTGATATAGAGTAGTGTATACCTGGGGTTGATAGTCTTCGAGGAAAAAAATCCTGAACTACGAGAAATGTCTGAAGGAAAACGGCAATCATGTTGAAATTTTTAATTCGTAATGCTTTAAGGTGAATAAGGGCCGGTTTTTCCATCTATAGTTAACTTATAGGTTAGATAACTACAAGTTAAATTTAACCTGTAGTTAACTGCGGGTTAAGTTCAAATCCGTTTTTCCATGCGTTTGGGAGGTTTCAGTTTTCTAACCGTGAGTTAACCTGAAGATTGTGTTTGATTGGTAGCACTGATCAGCGTGTTACTGACTTCGCTTAATATATTGTGACACTTGACAGACCCTATATTGCCGTAAAATGTCAAAATTATAACCTAAGTTTTTTTTGGCGTTTTAACTACAAAAAGGTAGGTATAAGTGATGGGATTATTCAAAAGTTCTTCGAAATTTAATCTTGTAGATTTTTTTATGATGTCGGAGAAGAAAAAAAGATCTTCGAATTTCTCCACTATCGAAGAACGTTTGCTTATTTCGTTAGTGGCAGAATATAAAAGCGTCATAGAGTGCAAAAAGAGTGGACATGTAGATGCCTGGGTGGACCTTCACAAAAAATTCAATGCTCAAAGCAACGGAGGATATAGAGATTTGGAAGCCATCAAGCAAAAGTTTCAGAACCTTAAAAATGCTGCGAAGCAGAAGTTTTCTACAAATAGAAGGAATCTGCTACAAACAGGAGGGGGCAGTTACGATATGGTCGATATAACTGATATCGATCAGTCAGTAAAAGATATATTGGGTGACCAAATCGAAGGTCTACCAAGCTTTTAAGACAGTGATGCAGCAGGTATGTAGTTGGTAAAATAATGTACAAAATGAACTGTTAATTATGTTGTAGTGGTAATGGTAGACCCACCTGTGCAACCTGCAAATCCCGAAATACCTGATCAACTGAATCCTGATGAAGTGACTCCTGCAGCAAAACCAGTCGAAGTTGCATCTTTTATTGTTGATAAAAGTGGAATCTTACATTCTACTGATCAACCCCAAGAAAATTCAATTATGTCAGAAAGTATAAACATTTCAACAGAAAACGTTCTTAAAAACTCAGGTGTGAGATTTTTGATAACTCGCCTAAAGCTATGAATGAAATTTTTGCAGAAACTGGAACGTTACAAAAGGCAAGCAAAAGTTGGGCATCCTACTCATCTAAAATGCTGAAAGAACCCGTAAACAAAAAGTTAAAGACTGGAAAATCAATTGGTAAGTACAGTCTGTAAAGAATTGTTCCACCGGATATGTGTACAGGAAAAAAAACGCTACAATTAGCTTTTACAAAAAATTCCAATGAAAAGTTAGTGTCGGAAAAAATAGCTTTCATAAATTTGCAAAAGAAGCTTATGATGAAGGAACATAAACTCAAGATGAAGATTTTATCTTACAAATATTGCTTAAAACAGAAGGAAGCTGAAACTTTAGGTTTGAAGCTAAATGAATCTGAAATGTTATCGGATGAAGATGCGTCTGATGAGTAGCAAGTACAGATTCCATGTCAAGACCATGTCAAATAAGTTCGTTCTTATTTTCAGTGCTAATAAGTGTATTTAGTATTCTTAAGTTACATTTAGGTTGTTTTTCTTTGAAAATTTCACCATTACATAGTAGTAGATTTTTTGGTTCTTAAGTACTAGTTGTGCAATGTGTGATCAATAATATTTATTAATAATAGGCGTTTATATTTTTATTATCCTCTGGTTTTTCTAAATAAAATGTTGAAATCATAATACTAGTATTTTAATACATTTCAGTCTAATCGAGCAAAATAATTGTAGATTAAATTATGTCTAGTAAGGTTATTTACTCCTCCTCGGTTGACGTTTTCTTGGACGTCCTCTGGAAAATTTTCGTTGACCAGATCTATTGCAGCCTGTTCTTCCTCATTGATAAATGGAATGTTTTCGTGTTCGTTACAAGCAATATTGTGTAAAACAGCTGTACCCACGATAACAGGTTCAATATTTTCTCTGCGCAGTCGAAGTCCTAAAGCCAATCCTGGAAACCTCCGTTTCCACACTCCATACGATCTCTCAACGACGTTGCGCGTCCTAATTTGGGATTCATTAAATATATTTTCAGCTTCATTTGCTGGATTTCGTAGTGGAGTTATCAGGTATGGTTTTACTGGATACCCACTATCTCCAACAATTGCACAGTCCCTGTAATGGCCCAGTTCAAATGAATTCATTATTGCCGAATTCCGAAAGATGTGAGCATCATGCGCCGATCCTGGCCACCTCGCTACAATGTCCATAATCCTCAGATTGGCATCTGCAATTGTTTGGACATTGAAGGAGAAATATTGTTTCCGATTTCTAAATATTTCGGCAAAGTCGCCACCAGGCGATTGAATTTTTACGTGACTACAATCTATAGCACCAATACATGTAGGGAATCTCGCAATATTGAAGAAACTTGTTTTAGCTTCAGCTCTCTCATCATCGGTTTCTGGCATTCTGATTACTTGTGGTCTCAAAGCTGCTAAAGCCTGGCTTACTCTTTTGACAGTTTTGCAGACAGTGGACTTATGAATCCCACAGAAGTCCCCGGCTACACTGAGGAATGATCCTGTAGCATAAAACCTTAACGCCAACAATAGCTGATTCGATGGACTTAAAGCATCATTTCTGAAAAGTAATACCTAATTCTCAGTTGTTTAGGATGCACTATAGTTATTTACCTATTTGTTCCATATTGAAGAACTTCTTCCACTTCTTCTAATATGTTTTCAATAGTTCGTGGTGATAACCTGAATCGTTGGAAAAATTCGCGGTTGTCCCACATCTCAAAATGATTAGGGCGGTTTCGAACAACTCTTTGTTTCCTTATAGGAATTTCTTCGTCATCGCTAAATGCATTTACGCCGTAGTCGAAAATCATCATGTATTAGGTTAGGTTATACATAGATAATAAAGTAAACCCCATGTTAACCCTACTCAATCTGCCTGTTAAGTTTAACTCATGGTTTACTAAGATGATGAGGTTATCTACGCATGGAAATACACTTTTATCGCGTTAACTGGTGGTTAACTGCAATCACAGTGTAACCTGTAGTTAACTATGGTTGGAAAAACCGGCAGTAAGTAAGTTACTTCTTTGTTACTATTGAAAGTTTTAACTTACTTATTCACCTTAAAATATTACAAATTAAAATTTTCAACACGATTGCCATTTTCCTCCAGACATTTCTGGTAGTTCAGGATTTTTTTTCTCGAAAACTATCAACCCCAGGTATCAACTACCTACCCTATACCAATGAAATCAGAAAACAATTCTCTATCGATCCGTGCAAAAATATACCGGGTGTTCCATTAAAAAAAAAACAAGTTGCATCTACAGCGCTTAAGATCCGAAGGTGATCGATGAGAATAAGTTCCAGAACAAAACTCGGGCGTCCGGTCTACCATCCAGTTTTTATTTCATGCGAATATCTTAAGTAATAAAGGAGCTATGACAATTTAAAGTAGGTACCTAATGGAATGAAGACCCTGTACAACTTTGGCGTTGGAGAGGATAATTTTATGGTGGCTGTTTAGTATTAAAAATTCTATTCTAATACGATTTAAAACTCAGTAGTAAGTACTACATATCTTGTTGTTTTAGGTCTACAATATTGAGACCTTGGCACTGACTGGTTGTGAAAAACTTGAAATTAAACTGCTTGAATACTTACAGCAAAAATGATTTTTTGCATTGCCCTAAGAGACAAACCCATGTAGCCTCTCTTCAATAGCGAACAGATCCACGTCCACAGTTGGTCTAACTGGGACTTTTTCCTAACAAAAATGTCCAAGCTCAATTTTCTTTTCGAACGATTCCTTATAGTTTTCTTAACCAAAAAACGTATTTTATAAAATATTTCTGCGATTGGCTTATCAATAAAGTTTTGGTTTGTTTTCATACACATCTATTTTGGTTTGGTTAATCAAATAGGCTTTCGAAACTACTCATTTATTGATAACAATGGACAGTGACTTAACAAACTTATGCAGTCTAACCTACTAAAGGTGTATGCTATTATAGAACCTAACTGCGCTTAAGAATTTTGAAGAAAAATCGGGATGGGATTTCGGTATTTGATACCTCTCCCATACTTTTTTGAAATCTGCATGAACGGATTCAGATGCTTGTTCACTGAACTGTCCCAAGCTCTGGTTCTCGTAATTACAAAATTCTTTAATGTGTTTAAATATGGCATGAATTTTTGGAGTCACGTTAATGCCTAATTCAATAAAATCACGACGAAACTGATCAATTGCTTCTCCAAAATCAACTGCTAAATTGTTACCAAAACATGGCTTAGGGTGGGATTTCAAAAGATTTTATCTTTAATACTGGCATAACTTAGTTACTAGAGATGTAAAAATACCGTATTTTATTATTTTGTACTGTACCGGGTTTAATACCGTTTTAAACGGTTTAATACGGTACAAATGGTAATTTTTTCTTTCGCGTAAAAAATAAATTCAAGTTTTAAAAAATTCAAAAATTTATTAAGTAGGTAAAGAAAGATAAAGAACAAGAAGCATCAGAACAAAAAATTACATTAAAACTAAATTAAGTATATTGAATATTGGCAATATTACCATTAATATTACCATTGTCATGGAGCAGTAGCAATATTATATTGCTATTGCTCCATGACAATGGTAATTTCTTCCTCGGAGTGGGAATTCCCGCGAGGTTCAGAGATGCCGTGGAAATTGATATCATCATCATCATACTCATATAATTCATCGTTGTTGTTTTCATTGTAGTTGTCTTCATCGTGGCTGTCTTCATCGTGGCTGTCTTCATCCTGGCTATCTTCAGCGCCACTAGCTTTGGGGTTGTCTTCTTTTTCATTTTCACTACTGCTCTGTTCACCTGCACTGTCCTCCACCTCCACGACTTCGTCGCTCTCGCTCCGTTCATCAAGTTGCTGTTCAGGCATTTCTACATATTCATCTGGACTTTCTTCGTAGTTGACATTTTCTGAAGAATTTGATGGCAACATTAACTTTAGATTGTGGTTTACAAAAACCAATTTCGCCGCTCTATCATTCGTTAACCTGTTACGTTTTTTTGTGTGTATAGTACCAAATGTGGAAAAAGACCTTTCGGTTGAAGCTGAAGACGCCGGTGACTGTAAAATTGCAATTGCCACTTTTGATAATTCTGATGAACCGCAAATCCCACCCCACCAAGTTACCGGACTAATTGTTGTTCCGTCCGATCTAGGAGTTAGGCTATCCCAAACAAAATGTTTTGACCACAATCCTTTGCTTTGTCTGTACATTGCCAAGTCAGAAATTACTTCGTTCTGGTTGACATCTTGGAGTCTTTTTGACAAATTTGATATAAAAGAAATGGCATCAACACTTTCTTCATTGGTCAAGAATTTTCCT
Source organism: Pycnomerus fuliginosus (assembly GCA_963924575.1). Classification (NCBI taxonomy): domain Eukaryota; kingdom Metazoa; phylum Arthropoda; class Insecta; order Coleoptera; family Zopheridae; genus Pycnomerus; species Pycnomerus fuliginosus. Next base: position 34,732,477 of record OZ004621.1, read on the forward strand.
TTGGCGTAGGGATCGAGCAGATGGGCGGCGAGGTGTATTTCTCTCACTGACATAATTTTCCTTTTATGCAGCAAATCTAGTACAATTTCTTTCTGCAGTCGTACTTCACGATCACGACAGTCAGAAATTTTATCCTTAAAAATCTGTTCTAGCTCGCAAAAAGCTGGGACAACAAGGTGTATGAGATTCTGATCACCTTCCAAAATGGTAATCCATTTTAAAACAGGTTTTAGAAGATTATGCACTGTTTCCACTTTAGACCAAAATTTCCGATTATCTAATAGTACTTCTAGTCGGAATGAGAGGAAGATGCATCGACGGAATGGGAAATAACTAATCGCTGAAGCGCTTCTTTGTTTTCTAGCAGGCTTTCCAAACAAGGCACAATTGATGCCCATCTTGTGCTGACAGGCAGTTTTATGGACTTAGTGTATTTAGTTTCCCTTTGATATATTTTAAATTGGGCATTCATTACATGAGTATTATTAATTTTTTTAATGATGCTTTTAACACGGTCTTGAAGTGAAGCAAAAGGCCCAAGTTTCATTATATCCATTACAAATAAATTGAGTACGTGGGCAGCACGGCCAAGTTTCCACAACATTGGTGGAGCATTATCCTCTACGACGAGCACCATTGTTCCTTTCTGGAGGTTATTGTAGGTACTCCGCTGCCATTTGGAGCGATGTTGAAGCTGCGTCACATACTCGCGTGAATAACGCCGCCAAAAGTGTTGCCTTAGTTGCTCTATTCGCTGCCAGCTTAACAGTCGGTTTTGAGGAGTATTCAGCAGGTTAGCCTCCACGGGAGCGGTCAGTGATTCGCCAATAAGGAAGTGTCCAGGTGTGAGCACCTCGAAATCATTGGGGTCATTAGAAATTGGGAATAAGGGTCGGGAATTGAGGCAAGCCTCAATTCGAGTGAGAAGAGTATACATTAATTCATAAGATACAGGCGTGTCACCCATAATTCTTTTTAAATGTGATTTTACCGATTTTACCCCGGCCTCCCAGATACCGCCCATGTGTGGACTGCGAGCAGGAATAAATTGCCACTCAATATTATTCGTATGACTTAGTGACGCAATTATTTCTTTAGTAAATTCATCTGATTTTAAAAACTCCATTAGAGCGCGCCTTTCATTTCGAGCCCCCACAAAGTTAGTAGCGTTATCACTAAATATTTTTTCTTGCGATGAACCGTCGGAGGGCATTCAAGAACGATTCGGTTGTAAGATCGCCGACTAGCTCAAGATGGACAGCCTTCGTGCTCATACAAACAAACAAAGCAATGTAGCATTTTGCCTTTACCTTGCTTCTCGGGCCTCCTTGTTTTATCAAAATAGGTCCCGCGTAATCTACCCCTACTTTTAAAAAGGGCCGGCATGGCTCAATTCTTTCGCTGGGCAAATTTCCCATTTTGTAACAAGCGGGTTTAGGTTTAGTTTTGAAGCAAGTTACGCAATTGTGTATAATTTTCCTAATCATGCTTAACCCGCCTAAGAGCCAATACCTTTCGCGTAGAGTCGCTAACGTTAACTGTTGTCCTCCGTGTAATTCATTTACGTGGGCCTGTAAAATAATTAATTCTGTTACATAATGGTATTTAGGTAAGATGTAACGAAGTGAATTTCTCCGTTACCAATTTCGGTACTCCGCCCCCGCATTTATTAATCTGCCGCGCCGAGTTGTTGATAAACACCGCGTTATCAACGCCGCCGACTCTCCGCTCTGCTAGCTTCAAGAGCCGTGTGGTGATTTCTTCGCCTGGAAGGAATAAAATAACGTCGAAGCCACAGGATTTCCTTTCGCCATCGCTGGACTTCAGGAACCTATAATATTAATTCAATATTTCAGGAATATTTCAGCCGACAGCCCTGAAGAAAGATGTCACCACATCGAGCGCTCCCCCACCGCCGAGGAAGACACCGAGGCCGCGCGAGCAGTACCGAATTCCCTCTCCGCCGTGCCATCTCCACTCGACGTCTCGCGCACACGTAGCCGCCAGGAGTGGAAATCTATATAAGGAGCGCTCCGCATTGTTTAAGTTTAGTTTGGCTTGAGTTCTCACTCAGCAAACGCTCCGAGTCAAGTCAGCCGTATTGTTTAGCTTGAGTTTTAATTCAGCCGTTTAGTTTTGTAAACCGAGGTAACCGTCCGGGTTAATTATTGTACTAGTTGTGTCTGAATAAATGTTTCATTAGGTGTTCTGTCTCTCTCTTTCCGTTAGTTTGATTGCCGCGTCATTCTTGTTGTAGTTAGGAGTTCCTACCGATTTTATCTGAGCGTCCGAAGGGGTTCCCATCGACAATCGCATAAAATCGGGAGGAAAGGTTTGCTGACCGCCTCCGTTATCGTAAAGGGGATTTTCTACCGATTTTGTCTGAGCGTCCGAAGGGGTTCCCATCGACAATCGCACAAAATCGGGAAGAAAGGTTTGCTAACCGCCTCCGTTAACGTGTAGTTGGGATTTCCTACTGACTTTATCTGAGCGTGCGAAGGGGTTCCCATCCACAATCGCATAAAGTCGGGAGGAAAGGATTGCTGTCCGCCTCCGTTATCGCGAAGGGGATTCCACTCCGATAACTCGTGGCCCGGCGTTCTGTTCGAACGTGTGAAGGGGATTCCCTCGATAGGCGAACAGAAACCGGAGCCGACAGTCCCGCTGTCTGCCGACTTGTCCGTGAGCGCGAGGGGTAACCTCTCAGCTTCCGAGCAGGGTAGTACGACAAGCGTCCCGCCGTCTTTTGTCAATTTAATTCGTCCGAGCGAGAGGGAGCGAGTTCACCGAAACCGTAGACTGTGCCGTTATCATGTGCCGTTTCTGTACCGTCCATCTTTCGTCATAACTAGTATCTCTGTCTGTGCCGTCTGACTAATCAACCCCCCATTCCTTCTCGCCACCGCCGTTCGAACACCTGGCGTATTTCTCGACTGTCTAAAAGCAGCCCGCGAGCAACTGGAGTAAACCAGCCTAAAAATCTGGCGCCCGAGCAACCGTCAACACACCGAGCGAAGCGCGTCACAAAGAGAACTGGATGTTTTTTGTTGTATGAGTATATTTCGCTATTCCGGAGGCGACCGCCTACTCTTAATAAATTATTCTCCCAAAAGGGATCTAAGGCCCTTAGTTTACTATTGTCTGCTATCTTTTCACCTTTCTTTAATAAGTCAATTTCCTCTTTAAATTCCCTGCTCTGTAAAGATTTAATCACCGCATCGTGGGCCACTCGTAATTCACTAACTTCTATATAGGGTTTACAGCGGCGGTTCGCTTTGTTTTTTGTATTAAATGCGAATCTAAAACAATATGCAATAATCCGTAGTAGTTTCGATAACGACGAACAGCTACCGCGTTTTGTAAAAATAGTAAGTTCTGGCTGAACCATTTTGTCTGTGTGGGCGCTACGCGCCATATTTTTTTAACCTTGGCGTTAGGCTGATGAACCATTTTGTCTGTGTGGGCGCTACGCGCCATATTTTTTTAACCTTGGCGTTAGGCTGATTAATCATTTTGTCTGTGTGGGCGCTACGCGCCAGATTTTTTTAACCTTGGCGTTAGGCTGATTAACCATTTTGTCTGTGTGGGCGCTACGCGCCATATTTTTTTAACCTTGGCGTTAGGCTGATTAACCATTTTGTCTGTGTGGGCGCTACGCGCCATATTTTTTTAACCTTGGCGTTAGGCTGATTAACCATTTTGTCTGTGTGGGCGCTACGCGCCATATTTTTTTAACCTTGGCGTTAGGCTGATTAACCATTTTGTCTGTGTGGGCGCTACGCGCCATATTTTTTTAACCTTGGCAATTAGGCTGATTAACCATTTTGTCTGTGTGGGCGCTACGCGCCATATTTTTTTAACCTTGGCGTTAGGCTGATTAACCATTTTGTCTGTGTGGGCGCTACGCGCCATATTTTTTTAACCTTGGCGTTAGGCTGATTAACCATTTTGTCTGTGTGGGCGCTACGCGCCATATTTTTTTAACCTTGGCGTTAGGCTGATTAACCATTTTGTCTGTGTGGGCGCTACGCGCCATATTTTTTTAACCTTGGCGTTAGGCTGATTAACCATTTTGTCTGTGTGGGCGCTACGCGCCATATTTTTTTAACCTTGGCGTTAGGCTGATTAACCATTTTGTCTGTGTGGGCGCTACGCGCCATATTTTTTTAACCTTGGCGTTAGGCTGATTAACCATTTTGTCTGTGTGGGCGCTACGCGCCATATTTTTTTAACCTTGGCAATTAGGCTGATTAATCATTTTGTCTGTGTGGGCGCTACGCGCCATATTTTTTTAACCTTGGCGTTAGGCTGATTAACCATTTTGTGTGTGTGGGCGCTACGCGCCAGATTTTTGTTTAACCTTGGCGTTAGGCTGATTAACCATTTTGTCTGTGTGGGCGCTACGCGCCAGATTTTTTTTTAACCTTGGCGTTAGGCTGATTAACCATTTTGTCTGTGTGGGCGCTACGCGCCATATTTTTTTAACCTTGGCGTTAGGCTGATTAATCATTTTGTCTGTGTGGGCGCTACGCGCCAGATTTTTTTTTAACCTTGGCGTTAGGCTGATTAACCATTTTGTCTGTGTGGGCGCTACGCGCCATATTTTTTTAACCTTGGCGTTAGGCTGATTAACCATTTTGTCTGTGTGGGCGCTACGGGCCAGATTTTTTTTTAACCTTGGCGTTAGGCTGATTAACCATTTTGTCTGTGTCTGTGTGGGCTCTATGCGCCGGATTTTATTAACCTTCTTGCTAGGCTAGTTATTAACCATTAAGTTTCGCGCTAGGCTGGTTAACCATTTATTATTAGGTCGAAGTTTTTTTTGAAATAATAAAATGGATGGATGGAACAGAAAAAAGCACTTTTAATATTATTTAAGTAAAGTAATAACATGTAGATAATATTATTTATTTCCATTAAAGTTTGTGTTGATAATTTAAAATTTTATCATCACTCCGTTGAAGTTTTGTACCTAATATTATTAAGCTGATCGTAATATTTATTGGTCGGGGAAAGCTATGTGTTCCTTTATATAGCAATAATTTATTAGCATCAAGAACGGCTATATAGGTACCTACCTAAAACTCAAGCAATTTTATATGTTAGTCTATTTACCATCTTACCTTTGATCACTCAGGTATCACTAATTAAAGTTATTAAAATTTCAAAAACACAATATTTCTTTAATTGAAATAGAAGTGCAATAAATCCATCAGGAAATTAAACCTGGTAATAATATGTGGTAGATCGTTGAGAGTTTTGATTTTATAATATCCGTGCTGACAGTAGTTCTTTCTGAAGAGTGAAGAGATAAACTAAAAAAAAAGCTTTTAAATATTATTAATAGCTCATTAACTTACCATTCCCTCGATAAAAAGTAGATCGTGATATAATTATAAAAAAATTCTGCTATTTTCAATTGGTAACAATGAATTGTTGAAATAGGTACCTACATTGCTTGTAAAGTATTATTTAAATATAAATACTCCTCTATTGATGATGTATTTATATGGAAATTATTTATTTTTTAACAAAATAGCAGAAAATTGATTGAAAAAAATATCTTTAACCAACTAATATAATGTTAGTAATGCCTTATGGCATTCTGATATTTCTTACTTTGGAGACATGCTTTTAATATATCAAAAAGAAGTAAAATCAGATAAATTTATTTGAACATAAAGAAAAAAAATGTAAAAGAGCAATTTTAAAATGAAACCAATGAGACAATTTGAATTTAAAAATTATGGTTGGTTTAATAAAATATAAAAAAAAAATACGAAGAACCGAAATTTCAATCGAAAGTGAACTAAAAGAAGATTCGTTGCTTATCCAATCAAATAAGTCTATTTTAAACCCAATTAGATGATCAACTTTGTCGGTTAACCTTTGAATGAAATTCGGGTTCTAATGTATTAAATCAACAGATGTGAAAAGGTCATGCTCGCTTGCATCGTAATTTAAAGTGATTCCTCAAAGATAAGTCAAGTTTAATTCCGTAAAGATTACTTTATTTTGAAAAATCTTTTATTTATTTATATGATGCAAAAAGCGGCCATGAGTCTTTAGACTTGAAAATTGTCAAAAAAGTCTACTTGGCTTACTTTCCTTATACATACTTATTCAAACACTTCTGGATACACCACATTAACTGCATACACGTCAGGATCACCTTCATCTAAGAAAAGTCGGCCTTGATTGTAAGAGCTTCTCACAAAAACTTTGACACTGTCAAATGTTCTAGCTCTTGAAAAAGCTACGTATAATTGCCCGTGACTGAAAACTGGCTGAGGTAGGTAAATACCAACTCCATTCAGTGTACTGCCTTGAGCTTTATTACACGTCATACAATAGGCTAGGTTTAAAGGAAATTGTCGTCTCTTCAAAGTGAAAGGTAATCTCGCTGATGTTGGAGCACAATCTACACGAGGAATGAAAATTCTCTTACCTGATGGACGTCCATCGGTGTTTATTACCTCGCAATCCACAAAGTGATTACCGAGGTGTCGAATTATCAGCCTAGTTCCATTGCATAATCCTTCCGTTAAATTCAAATTTCTCAACAACATCACTACACATCCGACTTTTAGCGAAAGTTCGTGCAAAGGATAACCTGAGGGAGTTAAAGAATTTAAAAATTCAAGTGGATAACGATCACGTTCGTCCTGATCATCTGTGACAATGTTATCTGCACTTAAATAAATTTTTTCTTCAGATGGCTCTGCAGAGATCTTGCTTAACATGATTCGATTGATTTGAATACAATGAGCATTCTGGGGTGTCAAAATAGCTCTATCTAATACCCCACGAATATCACCGTCACCAAACACCATTCGAATCAATGTTTCTTTATCAGGAACAACGCAGCGTTCAGGTACTTCTATCAGGACCGATCGACCGACAGTTTTAGACGGTAAAGCCCCAGTACCAAGTTGTTCCAAAAATTCAATGAATTCTTGTTCATTTTCACCAGCTCTCATGTTTTGTTTCAAAGCCAATTTTCTAAATCGACCCCATAATTGACTGGTTTTGACACAGGAAGCTACTGTACTCGTTCGATCACCGTCAATAACAACAGGTAGACACTGTTTAAAGTCTCCGCCAATTAAAACAACTTTACCTCCAAACGGCAAATGATTAATTCCAGTAAGATCTCGAACAGTTCTATCGACCAAATCGAATGCGAGTCTAGTAACCATGCTGATTTCGTCCCAGATTATCAAAGGCGATTCCCGAATTATTTGTCCCGCTTCTGATTGAGCAGTTAGAAAAGATGTTGTATTTTCGACAATGTTGATTGGTAAACCAAACCGAGAATGTACGGTACGGCCACTTTTCAACAAAGTCGCCGCTACGCCGGTCCAAGCAACCGGAAGAACCTTGATTCCTCTGCTTTGCAATACAGTAATGATGCAGTTGTAAAGGTACGTTTTGCCTGTTCCAGCACCACCTTGCAAATAGAAAAGGCGATTTCGTTCCTCAGTATTTTCAACTGCTGACATCACAGTATTAAAAACATGAGTTTGATCTTCATTTAATTGGCCGGTCATCGTAACAACTGCTTCGGGGCTTAATATTTCAGGGTGCATTTGATCACCTACCTCTTGTATTTCAGGCAACTGTGGCGGTTCAACTAATCCATAATCAGTTAAACGTCTACCGTTGATCCTGAGAATATAACTTATTTTGCGAAGAGCCCTTTGTTCGGCTTCTTGCTCAGGTATTTTTCTACGTGTATAATCTTCAAACATGGATTGACGAAATCTGTTCCAGAGGGCAACTGGATCAGATACTTCACAGAATACTAAGATGTAAGCGAACATGTTTCGAAGCTGTCCAGGCATTTGTCTGACTACAGCTTCCTCCAAGCAACGATACCATTCGGCATCATCGACAAAAAGACTTCTTTGTTCACATGCCTCTTTGAACGTGTCATACACAATACCGTTGACAGTTCGCAAGTCTTCAAAGCATGTTGCACCTCGAACATTTAGAAGAAGTATTCGCATGTAATACAACTCACCATATCGAGCGCTCAAGACATGCAATCTGGCTACGGTTAGCGTATGACGTCGTTTCCGTTTTTCCCATTGCTTGTTAGTTCTTTTCCAAACATAGTGTTCCGGAATTTGACTGTACAGATATTGTAGAGCGTCAGGATCAGTACGGTTAAGTTTAAACCATGCAGTTAACATCGTATCACGATCATCTTCCACTGCCACATTTTCTTCACCCACATTAAAGAGCACAGGTTGCCTGCCTGGCAGATGAATCGGCAGCCTTATTACTGTGTGTGTGTTAAAGTACAATTCGGAGCGATTTAAACGCCAGGCGGCTTCCGGAGGAGTCATGTACCTACCATTAATAAATGCACTTACTTCGTCGTAGACAAGATGAGCCTCACCGTCATTTTGTCCTTCAACGATTCTCATCAAAACTTGGTCAACATCCTTAAAAAAGTATTTATACAAATACTTAATTGCATTGGGTGAGACGCAAGCTTCGACGTTCATATGCGTTCTATATTTAAGTAGGCAATATGGATTATATGGTACAACCCATTGATTATTAGCTGGATAGTGGAAACGATCGATCATGATGAACCTGTTATTGAATGGACGTTTGTAAATGACTCTGCCGTGAGTGATCTTAGTTTCCTTGGACCAATATTTTGGAAAACCAGCACTACATTTACCTTCTACCATACAAACACAATTTTCATTTATTCTTCCGCATGGTCCATGCAGCATATTTTTTTTGACCAACTCGTAGAGCAAAGACTCACTTTGTTCAGGTATCTCAGCAGAAATTAACTGATCGATACGAAAACCACCCCTCAGTTTGTCTTCCTCTCTAAGTGTGACCAAAATATGGGCATGAGGAAGACCACGTTTTTGAAACTCAATCACGTATAGTACAACAATAGGAGTCCCGAAAATTTTCTTCTTCATTATGTCGTTCATGACTAACTCATGAAGTTTCAAAATAAAAACACGATTTATCAGGAATGGATGATTATTTGGTTCATCTCCCGCAGGAATGTTTTCTAGAATCTCGGGCCACCTAGGATTGCAAGTGAAAGTAATGAATAAATCCGGCGGACCGGTTTTAGCCATGACCGCCATTGCATCTTGGAACCGTTGATACTGACAGCGAGGACTTCCAACAAAAGATGATGGCAAAATAACCATCCTACCCACTCGTTGTACATCTGCAGCATCTGCGCGATTGGCAATATAATCGTGCAAACCCCTATACTCTTCGGCTCTTAGACGCTGCTGATGGGTTCGAATGAAACTCATCCGACTCGCTTCAACTTTCACATAAGCGGCTACAATGAACTGTTGTGCCAACCTACCTGAATGCTGAAGTATTTGAAAGCCGTCATTTCTATATGCAAACCTATACGCATAATATCTACAGAGCGTCATGTTTACTTCATGGCGACGTTCTGCACGAAAAGTCCAGCCTAATTCGCCATTTGGAAACAATAGTGGGAATGTAAGCGGATCGCAGACGTCACTATGATAATCTATTTCGCGAAGATATTGCCTCTCTTCACGAACAAAAACTCGCAACCTGGGGTTTGGAGCTGTCGCTTCATTGCATACATAGACTGCTCCAATTTCTGGGACAGCGGGAGCATCGTGAGCTCTATCGTTTCTATTTCTATGCTGAGCAACCAGTTCTAGATAAACATGTGGCATGGGCAAGTTGGCAGTAGTTCGTTCACGACGTTGTTGTTCAAATACTTCATGCAAATGGCGATATTCTCTAGCGAAAGGGTTAATTTCATTGAGAATATCACCTATTTGAACAATCAGTTCATCGTTTACTCGATCTCTACCAACATTGTCTACTCGTTGTTGTGCAGCCATTTGCGGATCTAAGAAATAGATTGGTCCATATCTTGGATTTGGATCGTTAACATTAACATCCGAATAATGATGAACCAATCTACCCTGAATTGCAAAAACATATGGTCCCCGTCCTCCAAATTTTCTTAAATTTACTTCCATACTGGCAAATTGGAAGCAGTAATTGTAAGTTAAAATATTTCGTTTAAATTGACGGGACAATGGATGACGACCCTCAAGTAGTTGTTGCAAAAGTTCAGGTACGTTTCCTAACGCCGGTGGATTAACTTGGCCTCCACAGCAGCACTTTGTATATACTCTTCTGCTATTACGCTCTGCTTCAAAAAACAGAGCATTGCAATGTGGACATTGCCGATTGAAAGCACCAACCGAATGAATCTCAGCTTGCCGCCGTGTGCCAATGAGGTGCATTCGGTTTGCCCTGTTTTGTGCATTATGCTCTTCAGCAATGTCAACATTATTTTCTATTACGATTGAAGCATCGTTCAAAACATGCATATTGTTTGGAGCGTTAACATCATTAACAATATTGTTATCGATATCAACACTTTCTCCAAACAATTGCTCTGCTCGAACTTCTTCCATCATTATATCATTAATTTCATTAAGTGCATGATGTATTAAAGGAACAGTCAAAAAATCATCGACTCCCCTTCTACTACCATGACTAACCATTCCTTCTGCTACGTCAGCGTTAACATGTTGCCATGTAACATCTCTGGCGGCGTCATCAACCTGATCAATGACGGCTTCAATCTCAACTGGAGAACTCACCGTATGTATGCCATCAGTTCCCATTGCTGGTACATACGTTTGAGGTTGTTCCTTATTCTTGCGTCTCTCAGTTCTAGACGGACGTCGGCGTACATAAGGATGCTGCTCATTGTCAGAATCCGATGAAGAACCTATGCACAATAAAGGAAAGCAAAGCTTTTTTAAGAGAGAATGAAAGAAAAAATAAAAATATGAAGATATACCATATATTCTTAAGTCCTATAATCCAATAAGTACAGTCCAAAAACAGACATTATCCTTCAGCCGAAGGGCAAAATCCGAATCTGTATCTGTACATAGTCGAACAATATCAAAACTGTCGATTCCACCAAACGCTATTGATCGATATTGAAATCTTCCAAAACGTTTCGGGACAGTAACTGATATTTTGCTGATGGATATAATAAGTCCTCAAGTTTTAGGTATGTAATGAAACTACTATATTAATAATAAATAAATATAAATAATAAAAAAATAAAATAAAAAAAGTAGGTACCTAGGTAGGTACAGTCCAAAAGTAGATAATATCCTCCAGCCGAAGGACATATAATCCAAATTTGTATCTATACCCCCATTTAATCAACCAAAAAAAAATTAAACGATAAAACTTAAAAAATATAAAAATAAAAATAAATAAATAAAATTTAAGAGTGTACGTATAAGGCATGTACCGTTCGTTTCATTCCAGGCGCCGCACAGTGGGTCGAAATAGGGTAAAAGTGGACATTGACAATAATTTTCTGGTATCGTTTTTTTATATGTGCCAAATGATAGACCTTAAGGGATGCTTCAAAAAAGCTCCCAGTGAGTTTTTAAAAAAATGCCGTTTTCATGAAGATAATATAACCCCAAACTCGGGGTTAATAAACAATAAGCTCGGTCTAGCTTTTATTCAGCGGAGACGGCGTGGTTCGTTAAGTGTGCTGCAGTGATCTGGGACGAGGAGAGGTTTCAACGACAAAGGGCGCCACCAAGTTGAATTAGAAAAATGTATAATTAGTGAATAGTGGAAATACAGTAAAAACAGGTAATATAAAAATACAAAACCTAGATGGATAGTTAATTCTTAAACGTCAACTTGGAACCGTTCAGAGTGTTGTTTAACGTCAGCGGGGGTTGGAGAGGCCAACCCCGAAACCGCAATGCCTGACTCCCAAGTCTACGAGACCAATGCTATGGACCGCTGTCCACTTTTGGTTAACTACCGGGCACTATTGTGGGCGTCCTACCTACCGAGCAAGCTTGCACGATTTATAGTTACGCAAACCCGAAGGATATTAATTCAAGCTGGTCGCAAACCCGAAAGAAAGTCGGTTTCCAATTAATGACAACTGACGAACGATACCAAATGATTCTACGATAACTCCACGATAATGGTTTGACAGTTCGGTGAAGCCAAACTGCCGACAAGTTATTAAACAACAGGATAAAAACACAATTACAAGTCACTGAAGCGACAGTGACAGACACACGAAGTTAAATATCTACAAATCTACAACAATAGTACAAGTCGGTCACAAATTTGGGCTAAGATTTATCACTTATCGTGAGGGCATCTATGTCAGGAATTCCTGGTTCTCGATGAACTTCCGGCTACTCGACTGTCAATCCAAGGTGAATCTTCGCTCGATGACAATTAATCCTGGCCTGATGTTTATAAGGCTGCTCCGATGAGAGACATCCGACTCGACAAGTTTGACCCAATCCTGGAAGCTATTTCGCCGGAAACTACGGCCCAATACGACGAGATGACTCCGTAGATAATGATGCTCAAAGTCCACCGATGGAAATATTGCCCGAAGGAAATCTTCTCACATGGAAAGATTACCCAATGGAAAAATCACCCAATGGAAAAATCACCCAATGGAAAAATCCTACAATAAAAATGCGTTCGGTCTAGCGAGTACACTTCCCCAACATACCTCCAGGAAGAAGTCGTCTGGAGGACTTTTCCGTTACAACGATGTGGCCCGCGTCCAAAATGGCGGGTTCCCAATTCTCTTCCCCTACGACCACGTTTACAGGTGATATTACGACCTGGCAATTACTCACCTCCGAATTTCCCTCAGGTATGCACGCCCCAAACGACAACTGTCCGAGGGACCCTATATGGCGTGGAAATACCGGGATTCTATGAGGAATATCACAGATTTTCAGGAGGCCTACAACCAACACTTCGCCATTTCTGCACCGGTCGAAGCCAAAGAACGAAAACCAAGCGGGACTACAACTGCGCAAGCGCAACTAGTCAGTCCACCCACCACTCTCCATGAAAAATCCCCCAAGAAAGACGCTAGTAACGTTCCAGGTCACCGGAAAAATACCTGACGAATGTCAGTACTACATCTTGACTAAACGAATGACCTAAGACTCCTCCTATCAACGGGAAAGCAATCTGCAATTTTTAAAGTGATTCGGAAGCGACCGAGTCAGGGATATTTGCGTGACCACCCTGGATGGTGGCCAGCCCGATTGACCACAACATCTGTTCTACGTCACCTGTCAATGTCATGACATACATAACCCCTATAATTTGCGTCTGAAAATATCATTTTCATGATATTCCAACGAAATTACTTCAGTCACAGCCGTGAATAACAATCCAAAGGTGAGTATAACTGTATCTTTGCCAAATATACGACCAAACAATTTACAGATACACCATTACCAGTCGACCAAACCCAAATGTGTCTCCGCTCACTCGAATCACCAAGAAACAGCCCCTTTACGATGATGTTGATAGACCACGGTGGTAGTGTGGCCCCCCTCTTATCAGTGGAATGTGTCAGGAGTCCCTGTCGATGACCTTGATAGAAAATGGACCGTAACAATTCCCCCCTAACTTCAATACAGGAAGTTACAATACTTCCAGCGGGTAGTCCTACTCAACCAAACACCAAACAAACACAATAATAACCGTTAACAACCAAACCCACCCCAACTATGCCAACAACAAACAAACCCACCCCCAACTACTGAAGAAAAAAGAAAAACAAAACAAAGAGAAGAACGTCTCGACCGCCACCCCGACGGTCGTTAACCATCAGCATAACACCCGACACGGTCCTCTCCCAAATACGTCCAATCCAGGTTAATAGCGGAGATACTGTGATCTCACCGCTATGACAAATCCGTTAAACAACGAGTCAGAGATAAAACGAGCATCCAGAATCCAATCCGAACGATGACACTGAGGAACAATAGGCCACGCCACACGCAGCCAACAAATCAATCCATCCAAATTCCCAAAACTCCTCCAGCGCATCTCTGCCTCGAAATATCTGCAACTGGTGACAAAATGTGAGGATAACTTAGCTGACGCGATCCTCGGAAGTGTTCTTTTAGTGGGCTCCTACCACTGCCAGAGTTCAGCGTTGGTGTATTCTGGTGTAGCTGTGGCGATGAGTGATGTTATACTCGCCGGCGCCCCAACCAACAGGGCAAATCCAAACCCAAAATGTCCTTGAGGACTACGTACAACTTGGTTCTCGGTACTCAGGATGGATGTTCCAGATCCCACGAAAATGGCAACAATGCTACACACGATGTGGCCTCAAATCCTCTTTACAGAGTACGAAAGTCGGTCCGGAACCAAACTTTCCAACGACGAGTGCTATGACCAACCCGGTACGAGTTCCCTGAACTCTTCCTAGATAGACCAACCGAAGTACAAAACCACAAGTCAACCAACAACGTAGCAGCGATGCTGTGCCTCCTACCAAGGCGTACCAACCAATCCCAACAAACAGCTTTCCACCCCAAGTCCTAATACCAAGCGTAACAACCAACAATTAATCGTCTTCGCTTTCGGAGTCCACCGCGACCTTGAGGTCCTTGGCGTTCCAAGTTCCGCACGATTTTCCTGTACTGTCTGCCAATTCGTAATTCCAAGGATTCAATCTCTTCGCAACAACAAATGGTCCAACAAATTTGGGCAACAACTTGGCTGTGATGTAATTACCAGCATTCGACTGAGCAAAGTTCCGATGCCAAACACGATCTCCAATAGCAAACTGTACGTCTCGATGACGCAAATCGTACACTTTCTTACTTCGCTCAAACGCCTGATCCAACCTTTTACGTACCACCTTGTACAGTTCCTCAAATTTCGATGCTCGATCTTCCCAATACTTTTCGTCTCGTACGACGTTACTTCCAGGTTCTACGGAATTTTTACGATGACCCCCATCTAGCGAGATTTCTCTCCCGAAGTTTACGAAGTATGGTGTCATCTTCAACGCCTCATGTTTGGATGTCCTAATAGCGCAAGCTACCTTCTGTAGTAAAACATCCCATTGTCGTTGGTCGTCTTTAACGAATGAACGCAGCATGGTGTTAATTGAACGATGTGCACGCTCAACCGCGTTACTTTGAGGATGATACAAAGACGTATACGAGATCTTCACGTCGTAAGAACCCATTAGTTTCGTAAATTCACGCCCCACCAGTTGTCTACCATTATCACAGACGATCGTCTGTGGAACCCCAAACAGACAGAACACGTTCTCTTCCAAAATCTGGACTATATTCTTACCCAAAGCGCGACGCAGAGGAAATAGCAGCAAAAATTTGCTGAAGTAATCCTGCACTGACAGTATAAACGTATTTCCCCTCGACGATTTAGGAAGAGGTCCAACCAAGTCCACACAGATAGTCTGCCAAGGTCGAGTCACTGAAGGTCTGCCACTCATCAAACCGCCAGGTTTCTTCTGCTCCGGCTTGCTTGCCGCACAAACCCTACAACGATTCACATACTTTTGGATGTCCGATCGCATCCCTGGCCAAAAGTACAAATTTCTGGTCCGGTGATATGTCTTATATCCCCCACAATGGCCAGCCAATACCGAATCATGGCATTCCCGCAAAACTCCTCCTCTCAATTCTTTTGGCACGACTCGTTTCCAATTATCTGCCCCACTATCCAATTCTCCAAATTCGGGCCTTACTAGCCGAAACAACGTACCATTGTCAATCCTCCAGAGCGGAAATTTCTGAGGTTCTTTCTCAATCCTATCAGCCATGTTTCTATACCACCGATCTTTGACCTCACTGATTGTATCATCCAATGCTTCCACTCTTGGTACGGCACGCGACAATGCGTCCGGTACGACATGTTCTTTGCCTTTCCTATGTATGACGTCAAAGGTGTATTGTTGAAGCTTCACGCTCCAACGCGCCAATCTTCCTGATGGGTCCTTCAAGGTGTTAAGCCATTTCAGGCTATAATGGTCTGTGATCACAGTGAAATGAGCCCCCTCTACGTATGGCCTGAACTTTTCGACGCTAAAGACAACTGCTAAACACTCCTTTTCCGTTGTGGTATATTTTCTTTCCGCCTCTGACAGCGATCTACTGACGTATGCTACTACCTTTTCGCCCTCGTCATACTCCTGGGTTAACACCCCTCCCAATCCATAATCGCTAGCGTCAGTGTGGATAACAAACGGAAGTTCAAAGTTAGGGCAACTCAAAATAGGTGCGGTGATCAACCTAGTTTGCAGCTGTTCAAAAGCTCGCTGACAATCCGAAGTCCAGCCAAACTTCACGTTCTTCCTCAAAAGACCAGTGATCGGAGCCATCAAAGAGGAGAAATTTCCAATAAAGCGCCTGTACCACGAGGCCATTCCAATCAAACGTCTCACTTGCCTCACGCTTTTCGGTACTGGATAATTGACGATGGCCTCCACCTTCTGCGGATCCACCTTCAATCCATCCCGTCCCACAAGATATCCCAAATAACGCAATTCCTCCCTGCAGATGATGCTCTTCTCTATGTTCAGTGTTAAACCGGCCTTCGCAACACGTTGGAATACCTGACGTAGAATTTCCATATGTTTGTCGAAATCCTGGGTTACTACAACAATATCGTCCAGGTATGCGAATACGAAAGGCTCTAAATCATGTCCCACGACTCCATCAATCAATCTCTGCCAAGTCGCTGGTGAATTGTGCAGACCGAACGGCATCCGTCGATACTGAAATAATCCTCTACCCGGGACTGTAAAAGCTGTAATGTGACGACAATCTTCCCGAACTGGTACCTGCCAATATGCACTCTTGATATCCAATGTTGTTATGTACCGTGCATCCCGAAGCTTATCCAAGGTGTCGGTCACCCTTGGTAACGGATATGCGTCTTTCTCCGTCACCGCATTGACCGCCCTATAATCGGTGCAAAAACGATAGGTGTTACCCTTTTTAGGAGCCATGACGATTGGTGAGCTCCATGCCGATTCTGACGGCTCAGCAACTCCCTCCTTGAGCATTTCGTCCAACTGCTCATGCGCATTTTTGAGCAATACAGGTGACATGGGGTAATACCGCTGCTTGATCGGTTCGGTTCCTGGCTTAACCTTGATGACATGTTCCACCAGAGTTGTACATCCAAACAAACCTTTGGCTACAGGCATCTCTTTCCTAATGTTTTCTACAATTTCACGTTGGGCTGGGGTTAGATGTTCTGCAATCTCATTCACTTCCTCCAAAACTGAGTCCGACTGTCGACTCCAACCTACATCAATAAGATCCGGAAGCAATCGCATCTTCCGCCAAAAGTCAATCCCTAAGATAAGGGTCTGAGACAACGCAGGCAAAACAATAACATCAATAACCCGAACGTTACCTCTTAAAGAGAACGGAACCCTCAAAGTACCCACAATTTCCACCTGACTACCATCCGCTAAATGACATTGCGACTTACCAAACTTATCCAATCCAAATCCTAATCCATTTAAAAGTTTCAGTCCCCTTGGTCCGACTGCTGTCCGAGTAGCTCCCGAATCAAGAAGTCCAGTGATCGATGTGTCAAACACCTTCACCTCCAGATACAATCGCTCGTCATTCGGCATGTCGGCCAACATGGACTCTATGCTTGATTTGATCATGTTGTCGAAATCTGCCGATGGTGATTTTACTGGCGAGTCGCAGGCTCGGTTACCTGACTGCCACTTTCCCCGTTTCCCGATTTCTTAGGTTTCGCTGCTCTATTCCTAACAGGATGACAACTAGGATTACAATTAGGACACGTTTTTGTTGTCACATTTTTGGCCTGACACCTATAGCAGTGCAAATTCAATGGCTGTCTACACTCTCGCGCGTAATGGCCTGACTTATCACAATTGAAACAACGCATGTCCGACCGAATTCCCATGGATCGAGGTTGTTCTTTACCTACCGACCGAATCTCTTCCACAACCACAGTTGGTGTATCCTTCTGAGGTGGTTTAAAGGACTCCAAGTTCACCTTACATTTCTGCAATTTACGACACAGCGACTCCAATTCCGCCAATGATGATACATCACGAGTCGCGAGTTGTTGCTGAAAGAACGGATCCAAATTTTTCAAGATGATTTTCAACCTCACAGACTCGGGCAAACCACAATCCAATTGCTCAAACAGATCTTGCATAATGGCCAAATAAATCCCCACAGGTTCTGATGGATCTTGAGTACGCTTACGAATAGACTCGAACAGATTCTCGCTAAAGTCTTCATCCCGGAATTGTGCCTTCAATTTCTTTACCAAATCAACCCAACTATGGACACTACTTCTGGTGGCTCTATACCAATGCAATGCCTGACCCTCAAACAGGTCAACGGCTTGTCCAATCAAAGCTTCAGGCGATGTTTGCCGAGCTGGCATCAATTCCTCTACTCTCCTAATGAAGTCTTCAACTCTCATTCCTCCGGTCTCACCGGAAAACTTCAAATGCCACTGACTTACTGGTACTGGTCTAGGATTGTTAAACGTTGGTAATATGCTCGAGTGTCTCACACCCGATGCAGTGTTCAAACGACCATCATCACTATCCGAATCTGACGAACCCCCGCTCGCACTTCTAGGCAAAGTACGCTGCAATAGTGTTGCTGCTACTGGTGTTCTATTGTCCTTCTCAAATTGTTTGTAACCGCTCTCCAGGGTTGCCAAAACCGACAAAACACGAGCTACCAATTCGGCCTTCGCCGCCACTTCATCTGGCTCTGCGGGATCCACTACCATTCTTTCTACTCGACCACTAAGGTGGTTCAAAACCGCTTTGAACTGCCTCACAGCGGCACTATGACGGTCAGCCTTCAAATCACGGACACCAGGCTCAATGTCATCCAACTTCTTTGTGACCATCGCCTGATCTTCGGCGAAAGTGAAAGGATGATTCGGTGTGGTGAAACTCCTGTTCTGCTTCTCCAACTTGACTGATGCGGCGATGTTCGTACGCATCTCCGTCACCGTACCTACTGCTATGCCTCTTACCTTGGCTTCATACTCCAATTCCTCTTGTGAGAGTCGACTACAATCTACCCGAAACATCTTGATACCAAAAACGACCGACAAACTGACTCAATTTACCGCAATCAATACAACAATCGCAGTTACCCCCAAAGCTGAAAATTCAAAGTACCTAAATCCGCCTAAACGAGTACCAAAAATTCAAACCGACAACGAACTACAATAGGCAACAGCGCAACAAAATTATCAATCAAGTCAATCGCAATCAGCTCAAGTCGACAACACCCCACCGACAAGTGAAAATCGCAATATCAATAGTGTGGTTCTTAAACAATTCCGACTAAGTCCGCAAAATAATAAATTCGCCTGTCACTCCAGTTCCAAGTCTTTATCCCCCAATCTTGAATACCAATCTCCACCAAGTCTCCAAATCACTACGCAACACCTTCAGGAAAACAATTGAAGTTAGTATTTTTCAATTCGAGC
Organism: Pycnomerus fuliginosus; assembly: GCA_963924575.1. NCBI lineage: Eukaryota > Metazoa > Arthropoda > Insecta > Coleoptera > Zopheridae > Pycnomerus > Pycnomerus fuliginosus. Next base: position 34,751,842 of record OZ004621.1, read on the forward strand.
TAGGCTGTACAACACTAATTTTTTTTAGTTCCTAAATAAGTATGCCCAATTTTAATTAGTATGCCCAATTTTAATTAGTATGGCCCAATTTTAATTAGTATGCCCAATTTGAATTAGTAGGCCCCACGTTGGGCGCCAAAATTTTATAACCCCAAACTCGGGGTTAATAAACAATAAGCTCGGTCTAGCTTTTATTCAGCGGAGACGGCGTGGTTCGTTAAGTGTGCTGCAGTGATCTGGGACGAGGAGAGGTTTCAACGACAAAGGGCGCCACCAAGTTGAATTAGAAAAATGTATAATTAGTGAATAGTGGAAATACAGTAAAAACAGGTAATATAAAAATACAAAACCTAGATGGATAGTTAATTCTTAAACGTCAACTTGGAACCGTTCAGAGTGTTGTTTAACGTCAGCGGGGGTTGGAGAGGCCAACCCCGAAACCGCAATGCCTGACTCCCAAGTCTACGAGACCAATGCTATGGACCGCTGTCCACTTTTGGTTAACTACCGGGCACTATTGTGGGCGTCCTACCTACCGAGCAAGCTTGCACGATTTATAGTTACGCAAACCCGAAGGATATTAATTCAAGCTGGTCGCAAACCCGAAAGAAAGTCGGTTTCCAATTAATGACAACTGACGAACGATACCAAATGATTCTACGATAACTCCACGATAATGGTTTGACAGTTCGGTGAAGCCAAACTGCCGACAAGTTATTAAACAACAGGATAAAAACACAATTACAAGTCACTGAAGCGACAGTGACAGACACACGAAGTTAAATATCTACAAATCTACAACAATAGTACAAGTCGGTCACAAATTTGGGCTAAGATTTATCACTTATCGTGAGGGCATCTATGTCAGGAATTCCTGGTTCTCGATGAACTTCCGGCTACTCGACTGTCAATCCAAGGTGAATCTTCGCTCGATGACAATTAATCCTGGCCTGATGTTTATAAGGCTGCTCCGATGAGAGACATCCGACTCGACAAGTTTGACCCAATCCTGGAAGCTATTTCGCCGGAAACTACGGCCCAATACGACGAGATGACTCCGTAGATAATGATGCTCAAAGTCCACCGATGGAAATATTGCCCGAAGGAAATCTTCTCACATGGAAAGATTACCCAATGGAAAAATCACCCAATGGAAAAATCACCCAATGGAAAAATCCTACAATAAAAATGCGTTCGGTCTAGCGAGTACACTTCCCCAACATACCTCCAGGAAGAAGTCGTCTGGAGGACTTTTCCGTTACAACGATGTGGCCCGCGTCCAAAATGGCGGGTTCCCAATTCTCTTCCCCTACGACCACGTTTACAGGTGATATTACGACCTGGCAATTACTCACCTCCGAATTTCCCTCAGGTATGCACGCCCCAAACGACAACTGTCCGAGGGACCCTATATGGCGTGGAAATACCGGGATTCTATGAGGAATATCACAGATTTTCAGGAGGCCTACAACCAACACTTCGCCATTTCTGCACCGGTCGAAGCCAAAGAACGAAAACCAAGCGGGACTACAACTGCGCAAGCGCAACTAGTCAGTCCACCCACCACTCTCCATGAAAAATCCCCCAAGAAAGACGCTAGTAACGTTCCAGGTCACCGGAAAAATACCTGACGAATGTCAGTACTACATCTTGACTAAACGAATGACCTAAGACTCCTCCTATCAACGGGAAAGCAATCTGCAATTTTTAAAGTGATTCGGAAGCGACCGAGTCAGGGATATTTGCGTGACCACCCTGGATGGTGGCCAGCCCGATTGACCACAACATCTGTTCTACGTCACCTGTCAATGTCATGACATACATAACCCCTATAATTTGCGTCTGAAAATATCATTTTCATGATATTCCAACGAAATTACTTCAGTCACAGCCGTGAATAACAATCCAAAGGTGAGTATAACTGTAACTTTGCCAAATATACGACCAAACAATTTACAGATACACCATTACCAGTCGACCAAACCCAAATGTGTCTCCGCTCACTCGAATCACCAAGAAACAGCCCCTTTACGATGATGTTGATAGACCACGGTGGTAGTGTGGCCCCCCTCTTATCAGTGGAATGTGTCAGGAGTCCCTGTCGATGACCTTGATAGAAAATGGACCGTAACAATAACAATTAATTAGTAGTTTTTTATGTCAAAAATTGTTGAATAATTGATATTGTAAAAAATTCTTGCCCGATCCCCATGATTGGTTTATATGTTATTAATGTACTACTAAAGAGTAATGAAATGACATGATACACTCTCGCCTTTGGGTGCCCATTTGCCCTTCACATAGTTAAAAAAATGTTTGAAGGCAAATTCTGTCGAAGTTTATTCAACAGTATAAAACAGAGATAAATAAACTGAAATAATAATTTAATTCACTTATTAGATGACACACAACTGTTTACTGCCCGAAAGATTTGCCAAGTTTTTTAAAACTGAAAATAAAGTCCGTTCATTTTCTATAGCAGAACTACAATTTTTTCTGGAACTGTTCAACGTTCAACCCTAATTTAAAAAACTTGGCAAATCTTTCGGACAGTAAGCATGCAGTTGTGTCATCTAATAAGTGAATTAAATTATTATTTCAGTTCATTTATACTGTTGACAGAATTTGCCTTCAAACATTTTTTTAACTATGTGAAGGGCAAATGGGCACCCATGGGCGAAAGTGTGTCATGTCATTTCATTACTCTTTAGTAGTACATTAATAACGTATAAACCAATCAAGGGGATCGGGCAAGAATTTTTTACAATATCAATTATTCAACAATTTTTGACATAAAAAGCTACTAATTAATTGTTCTCCTAATGAAAACGGAATTTTTTTAAAAAGTCTCTGGGAGCTATTTTAAAGCATCCCTTAAGGTCTATCATTTGGCATATATAAAAATACGCTACCACACAATTATTGTCAATGTCCACTTTTACCCTATTTCGACCCACTGTGCGCCGTATAGGGAAATAACACGGGAAAAGTGTTTTTATTTTTTGTTTGCTCCTGAAACTGGTTCCGGCCAAATCTGAGTGATACGGTCAATGGGCCTCAATGTCCTCTACGCATGAAAAAAAAATGGCCCTGAAATGCCCCTTTGTTAAAACGGGAGGACCGGTTGAAAATTGGAATTTTAAATTTCGCGGGCGTCAATTCAGCGCTGTTTGACATCTCCGAAAACTAAACTTCCAGGGGCGGCTTTCACAATTTCTTGAGTTTTCGCTAACGTCATTTACTTACTTTTTTGGAATTTCTACAAATTATTGAGTGAATTCTGAGACGAAATAAACCGGCGCATTTTTGCAATAGTCCCAGAGAGTCTTGGTGTCAGAAACTTTACTAAGGAAAAGACACTATGAGGGTAACCTCACAAAAATTTTGTCTTTGGTTCCTTCGCTAGAACCAGACCGCATTTATTAACATTTTAATTCTCGAGGCAAGTCTCTGTTTATAGTTAAATCTGTCTTAATCGTTGTTTTGCTTCAGTTATGAATATTTTCACTGGAAGCACAGACTACGAGAAGGGTTGGTCGAATGAGGAAATGGCCAATATTCATGAACATTTTGCAACCTACCACCGTCCCCCTAATTATGTTTTGCTATATTTGTTTTGTAAATTGAATCCTCGCGAGGAACTTTATTACTTTCTCACCTTACAGTCCAGTCTAATAACAAATAAAATAAATAGTAAGTAAATAATAAAATTTTTGCTGCTTATATTTTTGATGTGTTTATCTTCAAGAGATATTGTAGTGACAATAATTATCTAAGTTATATTGTTTCATTTATATGAGCAGTCGGTGCAGCATATAGCGGTCATAAAATCGCTAATTTGATTATTCAAGAATTTATTCAAAATTTCAACATTAAATTGTGAATTATCAACTAAAATATCTAGAAAATAAGGCGCATAAGACCTAGGTATGCTATTTTATTAATTATTAACATTTTTAGAATAAAACAATTAAAATTTGGCAAGCCAGTTACATATCTTCGTCCACCCTCCAAACACGCACTCCGCGGTTAAATAACTGTTGGGGCAAAGGCACATCTTGTCCCAGGGGACAAGCAGGGCATGCATGGTAACTCCTGCAACAGATTCATCGGCACAGCCGAAGCCACTAGTCTAGGCAAGCCCATCACCACCAGCTTCCAGGCCTTGGAGTGGAGACTGCAGGTGCCTTTTCCATCAGCCTTACAGGTGCTTGGTAAGGCGTATCCACCCTAAATATCAGAACCATCCTTGTCTTCGCTGTGACTCGTAAGGTCTATCGACACACCAACTTTTAAACAAGACCTTCGCCTTACCTTCTGTGATACCTAGCCTTTAGTGACTCTCCATATTGTTATTCTTTAACAGAATTTGGTACAGGTTACTGAATATTGGCCATTTCCTCATTCAACCAACCCTTCTCGTAGTCTGTGATATTCCAGTGAAAATATTCATAACTGAAGCAAAACAACGATTAAGACAGTTTTAACTATAAACAGAGACTTACCTCGAGAATTAAAATGTTAATAAATGCGGCCTGGTTGTAGCGAACAAAGACAAAATTTTTGTGAGGTTACCTTCATAGTGTCTTTTCTTTAGTAAAGTTTCTGACACCAAGACTCTCTGGGACTATTGCAAAAATGCGCCGGTTTATTTCGTCTCAGAATTCACTCAATAATAATTTGTAGAAATTCCAAAAAAGTAACTAAATGACGTTAGCGAAAACTCAAGAAATTGTGAAAGCCGCCACTGGAAGTTTAGTTTTCGGAGATGTCAAACAGCGCTGAATTGACGCCCGCGAAATTTAAAATTCCAATTTTCAACCGGCCCTCCCGTTTTAAAAAGAGGGCATTTCAGGTCCATTTTTTTTTCATGCGTAGAGGACACTGAGGCCCATTGACCGTATTACTCAGATTTGGCCGGAACCAGTTTCAGGAGCAAACAAAAAATAAAAACACTTTTCCCGTGTTATTTCCCTATACGGCGCCTGGAATGAAACGAACGGTACATATGAACGACCTGCTAATATGTATCTCAAAAGAATTCCTCGATTACGAATTAGTTGAGAAAAAACAAAGTGGATTTTCATTTTCAATGACGTCATTATGATAAAAAGGACCGCACAAAAGAAACTGACACTCACGCACCTAGTGAAAGCAGTTCCGAAAAACCCTAACATTTTTAGGTATAATAGGTATCTACTTTTGCCCAAGCCTGTATACCATATGTAGACAGTAAGTTGTCATAATATAACGTACCTGAGTAATTATCGGGTATTTGAATGATGATGGCAGGATATAAACATTCGCCACCTTTATCAATTTCTCGAGTTCTTTCATCGGTTTGTGACATTTCGGCTTCACCTTCACCACTCCGACGTCCATCACTTTGTAAAACGGAAGAAGACAATAACTGCTCGTTCTCCACAATCGTTGGTGTTTTTGATGAAAATTCATCTGAAACATCTTCGCATGTCGAATCCAAGCAGTGTTTCCTTCGTTTTACAATTTCTTTTTTGAGACGCTTCCTTTTTTCTAAATTGTTTCCTTTCTTCCTTTTTGGCATTGTAATTGCTGAAATTATTTAAATAAACAAAATAATATGAACAATATATTGCATAACGATGAACTTACCGATTTTATTTGACGTTTAAAAAATAAATAAAACAATAAAAAAAAATAATATGAACTCAAAGATATCTAGATCAGTAACTTATTATTAAAAAATTGTTTCATTTTCCACTCCTAGTAATTGGTACTTATCTGGTAAAAACGGTCAGAAGATCCATAATGAGAAAAATGTAAATAAAAATGAATCATTTAAATAGAAAAAAGTAATAATAATAATTTAATAAAATAAAAAAATAAAAAAAAATAAAGGTAAGTTGATAAAACAGTTTGAGAAATTAATTGGTTATGCCACCAACAATACACTGCAGAAATAATATCTGCCTGCATCTTTTTTTCTCTTTTTAATTATTACTGAAACTATATTATTAATAATTAAAAAAAATTAGTTTAAAAAGAAGTTTCTTTTTGTTAGTTACGAATGACGAAAGTCAAGTTGTGTTGTTAGCATAGTTTTTCACTCGTCTGTCGTTGAAGGTTGATATTGAACGCTTGTAAGGATTAACTTCATTCAACACCCTACTGTTCAAGCTGTCAAAAATGTTAGTAACATTTTCTAGAAAATACGAAGTATTTAAAGGTGTCGTGAACTCGTTGCTGGCGGCTCGCGGTGACGTCATTGGTGCAAACATCGAAGCGTGGATTAGCGCAACCTGAGGTTTTTAACAATATTGTCGGGGTTTGTTACGGTTCGATTTGAACAGATCGTTCTAATTTAATATTAAAATATACAATGTAAATAACAAATAATTATTTTAGGCACTTTTAAACTATAAACATTTTTTACCTACTTGCGTTTTGAAAAGTTGGATTTTACACAATTAGGTAAAATGTTGTACGGAATACGTTATGAAAAGCGTAAATTGTTTGACTCGCATAATGTTGCAAAACTCGCTATCGCTCGTTTTGGCAAATATTACGACTCGTCAAACAATATAGGACTTTTCATAACTAATTACGTAAATAACTATTAGAACATTAACACACCCTAGTATTTAAACCGATTTACTCGCCAATTTACTCGTGTAGGAAAAAAATGCATTATCTTGCACTTATTTTTTTAGAATTTGATAATATTCACCTGTTTACTTGTCGAATCGATTGAACATACTATCAATTAACTCCTTCAGTCCTTCCTCTGCCTTCTCGCGTAATTATTATATGCTCGTTCTTGTAATGGCTGCTTCTTGTCTTTGTCGTTATCAATTCCATTTAATATTGTATCGAAGGAACAACATCTTTCTTTAAAAATAGTTACGTTTTACCACCAAGTACCTAATTCTTGTTTCGACAATGAAGTTTCCTCAAAATCGTTGTCTCTGCACTCTGCAGTGAGCCGAGCATTTTCGAGTGTTCTTTGCGCGGGAACGAAATTTGATCTTTTAATTTTATCCAACCACTGTTTGGAAACTTTCCGATGCTTGTTCTTATCGGGAAAAGCAAAAAAACTATATTACCTGGATTTTTCGTTATTACTGCCACCGTAATCACAGCACTGACAGTGCAATTCTTACGCAGCGCTTGCAGTGGCTTGCACCAATGACGTCACAGATCGTATTTCTCCACATTCAGAGGCTTATAACTCATTTATTACTAATCGTATTTAAATTCTACTTGCAGCGTAAGAATCGTAATTTTTTACAGAATTTTTTGATAAAAAGTTGCCCAACGAGTTCACGACACCTTTAAGGAAGTGTTACTTTTCAGTTGTTTAGTTAATGTAACAGTATTAACTGCTGCAGCAACAGAATGCGAAGTGCATCTGTGCTGCATATTTTATAAACTCCGTTACTCAATGGTTTCAGTCAAATCTTGAAATTTCATATATTAAGAAAACCTTTTTTTACATTAATAAGATACTTGCATTAATTTTATTAATCATGACATTTGTAGACTCGTCAAAATATTCCAGTATAATTCTTAGAACACTCCAAATAATTACCTCCTCACTGCCTTGAGGAATTTCAGTTATAATTTTTTTCTGCGAGCCCAGTTTAAAGAACTTGTCAGCTTTTTCAAGTAGAGTGTCCGTTAGAATGTTTATTTCTTTGGAAATGAGCATCCTAAAATGGTGACATATACCTTTATCGGCCATGTATCCTTTATTTCTTTTAAAGCGGGGGGGGGGGGGGGGCTCAGCTTCGTTTAAAAAGAAACGTTGCTTGGAATTATGTCAGTTTCATTAGTCTTTGAGTTGCCTCATCAAATGTTTTAAAGTCGACAGTTGTCAATCTCTTGGCTGCATCTTCTGGAGTGAGTTCTTCTTCATCTGATTCTTCCGGGGAGTCCAAAGATGGCTGCCACGTTGCGTTTGAGCATCTTGTTTTACAGTTGGACGTTTTCTTCCTCTTGTTCACTGGCAACATTGTACATTTTTCGCCTTCGGACCTTTTTCTGCTGCTTTTGATGTATTTTATATGATCCTTCAATTGAGAGAATACACTAATGCTTCCATCTCCTATTACCACTCCATCATCGTCATAATCTTGGAACACTGTAGGATACAATCCCGCGAGTTTGCTGGCAACAAGCCGGCAAGCTTTTGTCTTCACATTTTCAGACAAGTGCATCATTTCTGAGGCCACGAGATGTACTGCTTCTTTCTTATATTTTTTATTTGGTATTCCATTTTAGAAGTCTTGAACAGCAGCACTTGAAAAAATTTCTCCACGGGTATTCTCATTTACATCAAGCGATGCCTTCGATGTGCGTAGATGAGCGTGATGGTTCAGACATATCTACTTGAGGGCTTTCTTTTGGGCTATTCTGGTACAAAGTTACCGTGGATGAGAACGAATCAGATTCATTGCTTTGGGTCCAATATTCATTTTCTGCCAATAATAGGAAAATCTCGTCATGCAACAGTCTTAAGATTTCACTATCATCAACTTCTGTACCGTCTCTTTCCAGGACTAGTTTTTGGCCTGGAATGTTCATCCTCAAAATTGGTAAACCTAACAGGGACAACTCATCAGACCGAAAATTCAAATTTCACCAATTTACGAATATCTTTTAGGGTAAGACCAAAATATATTTGGGAAGAAATTCGTATATATTCATGAAATGCCCTTTCCTCGTTTTCCGACAATATTCTTGTGTGTGGGTTATATCCCATTTTTGGTGTAATCCCTCCTTTAATTTAATTGCAGTAACTGCTTAAAGTAACCTGGCATATTTTGAGTTCCTTGGCCACAGCACGCACTGATCTATTCTCCTCTAGCATCAAACGGGAAGCACGTTTCATTAAATCATCATTAGGACTTCGATTGGTAGTCATTTCCCTTTGACGGGGCATTCTACATATAAAATCAAAATAAGTCCAATCAGGAGAACCATGGGCGGGATAATTGTAACATGTTACATTCGTACCCCGCTGTTTTGTTACAATTGTACCCACCTGCCCATTTCTACAATTAAATCACGTGTAAAATAGATGCTAAGAAAAGCTAGCACATAATGTTAGCTGCAGATATTAGCCTCTCATTGAATGTCAATTGAATTTTAAATACTTGTATTTGCTTGGACAAAACAAAAAAGTGTTGGAAAACATAAATTTTACTTACGTTCATAGAAAACACGCAACTGCGCACAAACTCATAGAATAATTTAATTCCGTAGAAAAGTTGCCGGTTTTTTGTGCGCCACGTAATTTCACCCTTGTGCTGCAGGGTTAGATGCCTACGGCAGCTTATAAGGTACACTCGGTTCGCGAGACTTAGCCCCATCGTACCCGGTTATAAAAGACGTACGTTTTAAAAGCCGTCTCTCTCCGCATTGTTGCACGTACGACCTAGAAAGTGTGAGCGTAGCGCCCTAATAATGTCGCGCGATGTGTCTCAGACTCGTTTATCTGAGGAAGAAAGTAAACTGAACGTTCGACGTTCCTTGACGCGTCATTGAGGCACGGTTGTTCTCTCCACTTCGAATTTAAACACAATTATTAAACAATTTAATTATTTTAATTATTAATAAATAACATAAGGCGTTTTTTCTCGGTTTTATGTATTCTAATACAAATTAACACAAATGGGCTCTCGTAATTGGTCAGTTTAATATTTTTTAAAATTTGTATTAAAATACTGTCACTTTTGCTGTCAGTTTTCAAATTTTTTTCGGAACAACGATTCAAATCTATCATTATTTTGAAGGTATTTCAATGCAAGACAAGATTATCTCCTATGCTTCCAAATGCAAGTTTGTATTTGAATACGTAAAACCGAGAAAAAACGCCTTAACATAAATCAATATACCGGGTGGACCAACACTATTGCCCACCTCAAAAATTGCCTTTTATTTTAAAGCTGGGACTTCGAAATTTTTACAGTGTATATGGCTACCAAGGACCCTTCAAATGAGGGCAAAAGTTTATCTGTCATGCAAAAACTGTGACGTCACGAAATTTTGAAATATCGTTTTTCCAAGAAAAAAAAAATTTTTACCCATAAAATCGTTTTTTGGGCTAATACCTTTATGTTAAGCCCATTTTTTTAAATTTCCGTCATCAGATTAGCCAACTGTAGCAAGCTAAAAATGGTCCATTTTAATTCACAAGTCGGCCACGTAAACAATTGACTACTATGCGAGGGCTTTCTTGGATAACAGCGTACGCTTTTTTCATCTGTCACCAGTTGACAGCGACACGACGTGGCCATTGAACTGCGAAATTGTTTTTAATTTTAATAAACGTGGATTTTTGTAACGAATAATGTTGAAATATGGGTTTAAACTGGGCATCCACCATTTAATTCGCCCACCCAAGGTGCCAGGAGAGGTTACGAACACGGACATTTAATCAGATGGCGGCGCGGCGTGAAGAGGGGCTCCAGTTTGTGTGAAGGGCTCCGGTTTGTGTGAGGGGGTTTTTTCAAATAGCCATTTCCCTAATTCGCATTATTCCATACTTATGTAATTCCACAGGTAATTATTTTGTTGTTATGGCCTGTTTTTTAGTTGGCATTTTTAGGTTAAGTGAGTCGACTTAGTTTGCCCCGTTGAGACTAATATCGAGGACTAAGATATTCACAGCCCAGAATTTAACAGCAACTCGTGTCAAATAAGGACCAAGGAATCGTTTTGCATAACATAATTCATATTCAAAGATAAACTGTAATCGAAGGTGGTGCAAGTGTCAGTTTTCGATTGGCAAATACCTCGTAGGTACCTCCTAAACAAAATCAAGACGTTAATAATTGATGCTTTGAAGTTGGTGAAGCTCAAGTTATTATTTGAACAGCAGAAGCAAAAAGGTGCAATGTGGAATTTAATAATCATCATCATGGTGGGCAAATAAGGACTAATTAATCATTGATCACACGACAAGCCATCCAGTGCATAAACAAGACGTGTGTGTGTGCCTTAGTTTCAATTTTTGTCATTAGAATGAACTAAGAATACTGAGATTATTCTTTCGTTTATTAAACAATAATTGCCTATTAAGTAAATTTAATAAATCAGGCTTTCATATTTTTACTTGAATTTCGCGCATTTATTTCATTACGCGCGTTAATTTCCCGCTCAAACTCTTCCAACCCCTTTTAGCTAATCATTAGTCACCCACTAGTGTGATTAGTGTGTGAATTACAATAGTGTTGCAGTGTTTAGGTTGCTAATTTTGAGAAAAATTGCTATTTTGTGAAATCTTCAACCTCTTGAAGAGAAGTGTTTTCCAACTTAGTTTTACATACCTTCTTGTTAGCTGTTTTCACAGCTCTTATCCTGGTTTCCCTCCAGGGAAGCTTTCACGCGTTTTTCTGTGTTGTGAGTGTTAATTATAATTACGTGTAGAAGTGAATCTTGGTGAATTTCCTATACCTAGTGTTAATTAATAGTTTTATTCTATTTTAGTGGAGTGCATTTAATTTTTATCATGCCGATGCAACATCTTTCCTTTTCAGACAAGGTCGACATGATCTTGATTTTTGGAGAATGCCAGCAAAATGCAATGCAAGCAGCAGAATTGTATGCCCAACGTTACCCAGACAGACTTCAACCAGATAGACGAACATTTAAAAGAATTGTAGAGAAACTTAGAGAGACAGGCAGTTTGAAGCCCAAGAAAAAGACAGTGATAAATCCCGCTGTGACTCATGAAATCAATCAAGCTATTGTTTTGAACATAGCTGAAAATAATCCCCAAGTCAGCAGTCGAGAAATGAAGCAATCAAGCGGCATAAGTAAGTCATCGATTCTAAGAATATTAAAAAGGCACAAATTCCATGCATATCACATCGAACTGCATCAGGAACTACATGGAGAGGATTTTATGAACAGGGTGAGATTTTGCACGTGGGCCCAAGAGAAACTGCAGGAAAATCAGGACTTCTTCAAGTTTGTGCTTTTCACCGATGAATGCACATTCAAATCTAATGGGCACGTAAACAGGCATAATATGCACTATTGGTCGGTGGTTAACCCACATTGGATGAGAGAAGAAAAAACACAAGACATATGGTCACTGAACGTGTGGGGAGGAATTATTGACAACCGATTAGTTGGTCCATTCTTTTTTGAAGGCCATCTGACTGGTGCGATGTATGCAGAGTTCTTAAGAAATTCATTAGATGACTTACTAGAAGATGTGCCATTAAATGTGATCCAAAATTTGTGGTTTCAGCAAGATGGTGCGCCTCCACATTTCAGTCGAGAAGCTCGTGGTGTGGCAGATGAAAAGTTTCCAGATAAATGGATTGGTCGTGGTGGTCCAATTGCTTGGCCAGCTAGATCTCCCGATCTCACACCTATGGATTTTTTCACATGGGGAGTTGTGCAAGAAATTGTGTACAGAACACAGCCAACCACGAGACAAGACATGCAGCAACGACTCGTAGATGCCTTCCAGACAATCAATGAACGAAATACAGCAGCTACAGTCCAAAATTCATTTCAGCGACGTGCTCAGATGTGCATCGAAAGAGAAGGCCACCACTTTGAGCAGTACCTGTAATCAGGTAAGTACTTTTTGTGAAGTGATCTGTGCTATAGTGGTTGCAGTGCAGTGAATTTGGTGATGATTGTGTAGTGATGGGTTGTGGTAGTGAGTAATGCATCACTTTAGGTAAGTACAAGCCGTAAGTTCCTTGTACACAATTTTGTCTATGATGATTAGTAGAGCTCTTTCACAATATTTGAAGGATCCACAATTCTGAGACATCCAAAACAGCTAAAAGACCATAGTTTATGTAACACAATCAGTCAATCAAATTCAATTTATTGTTGTTAGTTTGATCATACAGGATTTAAGTTTCAATTTATATCCTTGAAAAATTATAATTATTGTGATTGCAACTTCAACTTTACAGCAACACACTTTCGCCAGCTAAAAACACTTGGTTTTACATCACCCTACAATTTACCAAACAATTTAACCCAACTAGTTAAGAAATGGCATCGGGCTATAATTCTTCTACCTTCGGCTACAGTTTATCTCTGAATTTTAATTATGTTAGTTGAAACGATAGTTTAACAATTCCTTTGCCCTTATTTAGATCAGATGATGTTAAATTTAGAGGCTGTAAATATCAATTTTGTTATGCAAAACGATTCCTTGGTCCTTATTTGACACGAGTTGCTGTTAAATTCTGGGCTGTGAATATCTTAGTCCTCGATATTAGTCTCAACGGGGCAAACTAAGTCGACTCACTTAACCTAAAAATGCCAACTAAAAAACAGGCCATAACAACAAAATAATTACCTGTGGAATTACATAAGTATGGAATAATGCGAATTAGGGAAATGGCTATTTGAAAAAACCCCCTCACACAAACCGGAGCCCTTCACACAAACTGGAGCCCCTCTTCACGCCGCGCCGCCATCTGATTAAATGTCCGTGTTCGTAACCTCTCCTGGCACCTTGGGTGGGCGAATTAAATGGTGGATGCCCAGTTTAAACCCATATTTCAACATTATTCGTTACAAAAATCCACGTTTATTAAAATTAAAAACAATTTCGCAGTTCAATGGCCACGTCGTGTCGCTGTCAACTGGTGACAGATGAAAAAAGCGTACGCTGTTATCCAAGAAAGCCCTCGCATAGTAGTCAATTGTTTACGTGGCCGACTTGTGAATTAAAATGGACCATTTTTAGCTTGCTACAGTTGGCTAATCTGATGACGGAAATTTAAAAAAATGGGCTTAACATAAAGGTATTAGCCCAAAAAACGATTTTATGGGTAAAAAATTTTTTTTTCTTGGAAAAACGACATTTCAAAATTTCGTGACGTCACAGTTTTTGAATGACAGATAAACTTTTGCCCTCATTTGAAGGGTCCTTGGTAGCCATATACACTGTAAAAATTTCGAAGTCCCAGCTTTAAAATAAAGGGCAATTTTTGAGGTGGGCAATAGTGTTGGTCCACCCGGTACAGGGTGGTCCAACGAAAAGTTTCCACCCCGAATATCTCGTGAACGGAGCGAAATATAAAAATTTGCTCGAACAGGTGGATTTTTATTTTGAGGGGGACACCTAAATTCGCCCTTGGTGAAATTTTTCCTCACACCCCCTGACCCCTACTAAACCCCTCTTCAAAAATTCAAATGGCAACCCCCCACTTGTGATGCATTATTTCAAAGCTAATTTCATTGTCAATCCAACGCTGTAAGAATTTTTGAGCTTTATTTAACTCCAGCGCCCTCTATGGTCAAATTTTAAATTACATTAGGGCCATTCGTAATACATCAATTGAAAGGGTTTGACATTCTTTCTAAACCGATGCAACAATTTTTGAAATCCATCCACTCGTTCAAAAGTTACAGGCGTAAACTTGAAGGATTTCTAGGCCCAAAACCAGCTCATGTTCTTCAATGTAACTTTTGAACGAGTGAATGGATTTCAAAAATTCTTGCATCGTTTTACAGAGAATTTCAAACCCTTTCAAATAATGTATCACGGAGGGCCCTAATGTAATTTAAAATTTGACCGTAGAGGGCGCTGGAGTTGATCAAAACCCAGAAATTTTTACATCGTTGGGTTGGCAATTAAATTTGCTTTAAAATGATGCATCACAAGTGGGGGGTTACCATTTGAGATTTTGGAGTTGGGGTTAGTGGAGGTTAGGGGTTGCGTTCTGGAATTTCACCAACCGCGGATTAAAGTGGCCCCCTCGAAACAAAAATCGACCTGTCCGAGCAAATTTTTATATTTCGTTCCGTTCACGAGATATTAGGGGTGGAAACTTTTCGTTGGACCACCCTGTACTTAATAAATACCTAACTAACATAAATCAAAATAATTATCACATATTTCTAATATAATTCTACTCTTGCGTATCTTCATCACTGTCACTTGTGTCGCCGTCGTCATCACTATCTGTAATTATTAATGGTTGAATTTCTTGTTGGTCTAAAAATTTTTCGCGGTCCCACCACTTCAGTATTTCTTGTTGGACTTTATCAACTGTTGCTGCCCACACTTCGGGTGTTACAGTTGATAACGCCTCTTTCCACATTTCCTTCACATTTTCCTCAGAATAGCCATCACGACCAATGTGACGATCATAATAGTTTTTGCAGATGCCCCATACCATTTCAATTGGGTTAAATTGACAGTGATATGGTGGTAAACGAAGCACTGTATGACCGTGTTCTTTTATAATTTTGTCCACTTCATACTCCTTTGGTTGTTTATTGCATTTTGCCAGCTGCAACAACTCTGCTTTCAAAGCTGTTACCCGATATGCAATTCCATGGTTGTCTAACCACCGCTTAATATCATCCTTCTTCCAAGCTCCTGTTGGCTGTGGATTTAAAACAACAGAATGGTAAGGTGCATTATCAATAACAACCACTGATGGTTCTGTTAAATTTGGCGGAAACTTGTTTGTTAGCCATTCTTTATAATTTTGATAATTCATGTTGTCATGATAGTCTTGGGATTTACTTTTTCCACAAAAAATAAGCTCGGAACCGTCCACAAACCCGTCTTTTGTTCGCGCGTGGAGAATAATGAATCGTTTTCCTTCACCTTTGCAGTTCTTTACGTATTTGGCATTATCATCTTGCCAAGATCTTTTCACGGCTCCTCGGGAAAATATCCACGTTTCATCTGAGAACACAAATTGGAAAATTCCTTCTTCCAAATACCTTACAAATTCCCTCAAAAATTTGGTTCGAAGAACTGCAACATGCGTTTGTTCACACAATGCCCTTCTACCGTTGTCTTTTTTGAATCGAAAACCAATATCTTTCAACACCAAAGATAAACTTGTCCTCTCTAAAGAAAACATTTGTTTATCTTTTAATACTTTCAGCAAGGTGTTCAACGTAATGTGTTCCCTTTTGGCATACATATTATATATGACATTACGAATCTCCATCTTTTCCGGCTCACTTAGATAGATTCGTTTATTTTTTTTTGGATTTCGATTGGCAATAGCGTTGTCGTTTGGAATGCTTCCATCCACTTCAGGTAAAATTCCGGGTGCACTAGGATCTTGGTTTTCCTTTATTTCGGAATCCTTTTCCCCACTTTCGCTGGTGCGTTTTGTTGCACGGTAAACCGTTTTTCTGTCCACTTTAAGAGCAGCGGTCACTCTTTCTTGCACTTTTAATACAGAAATAAGAGGACCATCATTATCCTTCTCTTTAGTAAAATACTCTACTAAGTTAACAATTAATTCGTCAACTTTTAAAACTTTACGAGGCATTGTATCACTGCGTTCAAATTCAATTGAAATAAAATTTGAAAAATGGTCCAGTTTTACATGATCTGATGTCCAACCTTAAAATCCAATGACCAATGATTAAACGTTAAAAGCCATTATCCCAAGATCCATTTCTAAGAATGTGAGAATATTTAAGAAAATAATTGCAATTTCCAGTGCGAACATTAGCCTGAAATCAACATTGTGTAATGGTCACTTTTGACGCTAAACACTTCTTCATGGGAAGCGACGTAGGCAACACATTATTACACACATTATTACATTATTTACACCCCGCTAGCTTCTGCGCGGTGGGCGTTTCAGGTTTTAAGTTGACAGTGTTGACAGCCTCTCCCATTTTGTTCGTTGAATGGCGCCCAACGTGTCAATTTTATTCAGCTGTGAGGAGGTATTTTTTTTTTTTAATACGTGGTTTAACGAGATAATTAGTTCATAATGCCGACTTATAAAATTCAGAGTTCTAACTTGAGCAAGGATGAAGTGGAGTACGAATTAAAAGTAAGAGGTTGTGCTTTTACTGAACAGGACAAATTGAAAGATTTACAGTCAGCTTTACGAGCAGCTTTGCACTTAGAGGCTGATGGTTCCTTTGTGAGTCCTTCTGGTGCACACCCATTTACTTTTCATGAAGATAGTACAGCTGTTTCTGAAAAACTTACGGAGTTTAAAGTTTTTATAGATAAGCAATTAGTTTTTCATGATGTTATATCGAGTCACGGTAAAAAACCTTTCAGGTGTAAAGTCGCTCCTTGTTTACGTCGTATTAAGTTAAAACCTCATATTGCATATGCCATGTGTTGCCAGTTATACGTTTCGGCGGGTTTTATTCCATGTTTGGTATATTTCGGAAGCGAAATCAACCTCCTAGGAAAATCTATTGAGATTGCGATTCCTACAGGGTGGGCCAAATATTGGGTATGACCGCAGTCAAGTTTTTGAAAATCTATATCGTGAAGTTAAAGAACGCATAGCACAGGCTTTTGACGTTATTAACACTGACTCCGACGACTAACTTTCCTCATTATGTCTTTGATCAGATAGGCCTCCGTGGTAACTTGTTATGACCATTAGCAGTTTTGTCCATTTACAATTTTGGGTTAATGGATTTATTTTTCTGCAACCTTGGTTGGATTTTTAGGTCTTTCAAGTTTAGTTAATCGCAAACTTAGGGCGAAGTTTTGAATTCTGTTAGTCTGGTTTTAACAGTTTTTTTTTTTGTTGTTCGCTGCTCTTGTTGGGAGCGACCATGTTGATTTGCCTAAGTTTTGTGAACCTTAAAGAAGCTTTTAGGGATTTTTCTACGTATACAAGACCTTTCTGATCAATACTATAACCTATCGACTTTGACTTTAACTGTGATAATAACATTAAGCCCCTTATCTGTCGTGTCTGGCCGATACTCCGGTATCGCTAGGTGAAGACCTAGGCGTCTGTTTCCAGAGGAGCGGCCTATCTCTTCAGCCTGTTCGGCGTCTGTTTCCATAGGAGCGGCCGACAGGTTCTGTCCTATTCGCCTTCGGCAAAGCGTCTGTTTCCCAGTGGGTCGGCTTTACCAAGGTTTTGTGCATGTGTTTTTTTGTAGTTATTGTTGCCTCTCGGAGGCGCCATCTTGACTGTTTTTCGCCTTCACCTTTGGACTCCTTAACCGTTTACCATTTTACCATTTTACCATTTCAGCAGGTCGTGCGTTTACAGCACTTCATTTTTCTTTTTTTTCTTCTCCATGTCTCCCGCTAGGTTTCTTTTTGTGTCAGGGGATAAACACGCCGTTGTTCAGGAGTATGTAACAGTTACCTGGATTTTCTTCTGACGATGTCCTTTTTTTTGGTCTTCTTCTCGGTGAGGGAGTACTTTCCGGTTTGGTCTGGGATTTATTGTGTTTGCAACCTGACACATTTTGAATTCCTATCTTTTTTTGTACAGCTGCTTATTCGGGAGAAAATTTTCATTTCATTGGGAAATTTTCATTTCATTGGGAAATTTTCTTTAAGCAGGGAGGGTATTGTAATGGTCACTTTTGACGCTAAACACTTCTTCATGGGAAGCGACGTAGGCAACACATTATTACATTATTTACACCCCGCTAGCTTCTGCGCGGTGGGCGTTTCAGGTTTTAAGTTGACAGTGTTGACAGCCTCTCCCATTTTGTTCGTTGAATGGCGTGTCCGATTTAATTAAAAATGTGGGGCTAAATTTGTTAAATCCACATTCATCGAAGTAATCCATATTCATCGAAGTAATCGGCGAAGATAATAAGTTGGCTGCCTTGTCAGGGATTGTTGGAATCGTTACCCTTACGATGATTAAGGTAAATTTTGAGGTTATATCGAAAAGCATGCTTCAGCTGTATTTTCAAGGGTCGTTGTCTAGGATCGTTGTCTAGGATCGTTGTCTAGGATCGTTGTCTAGGAGCTAATTGAGAGAACGTGATCATAACGTGATTCAACCCCTCGATTCCACTATCACCACGTCATAATTCCAGTCCACGAAGTACCCCCGAGTGTTTCTCGATGTCTTCAGGGCTCTCGGGTTCCTGAAAAGACTCCCAAAGGACTCGGTTAGGAGGACCTGACGTTGACCATCGGATAAGGAGGAACCATCTAGCCAGGCCAGATTTATTATTCATAATTTTAAGATCAAGTCTGATTTGCACGATAATTCATTTTATCCTTCGGAATCAAGTCAGCGAGTGGGTAACTACGTTAGCTACCCCTTTGTTATACCACGTGTTATAAGTAAGACTATTTCGGATTAATTTTAGTGACGTCATTATTATACTATGAATGTTATTGTCTAGTGTCGGATCAATACCCTTCGTGAAGTCTCGTTAAGAGTAAATGCGTTAATCGACGAAGGAACCAGATAGCTATCTTGATCAAGCGGTTAACTAGGGATCACTCGAGCAGTTGTGCTCTTAGAAGGAGATTTTCAGGGTTGGGGTTGCGCTCGCACGCAGTTTCAATAATCAATAAATATTGTAAATAAGGTTTTAATCCGGAGAGTTTATTTAGCAACCCTCACAGCTGATCCAAATCCTTTTTGAGAGGTCCCGGACTCAATGCACCTACTGCAGGGTGTAGGTTCTTAAGTAGGTGGCGCCCCTTACCATCTTTTAAGGGCTAATTTCAGATCACATAAGCTAGCCGGGACAACACCTGAGTCTGGAACATCCGTACCCATTACAATTGTACTTCTAGGAAAAAGGGTAAGAAGGATAATTGAATTTAAATCAGATATGTTTAATTACACAAGGTAGTTTCACAGTCTCGTTCCACAAAATTTTACTTACTGTTTAGGTGTAATGGGTACGGATGTTCCAGACTCAGGTGTTGTCCCGGCTAGCTTATGTGATCTGAAATTAGCCCTTAAAAGATGGTAAGGGGCGCCACCTACTTAAGAACTTACACCCTGCAGTAGGTGCATTGAGTCTGGGACCTCTCAAAAAGGATTTGGATCAGCTGTGAGGGTTGCTAAATAAACACTCCGGATTAAAACCTTATTTACAATATTTATTGAGTATTGAAACTGCGTGCAAGCGCAACCCCAACCCTGAAAATCTCCTTCTAAGAGCACAACTGCTCGAGTGATCCCTAGTTAACCGCTTGAGTAAGATAGCTATCTCATTCCTTCGTCGATTAACGCATTTACTCTTAACGAGACTTCACGAAGGGTATTGATCCGAAACTAGACAATAACATTCATAGTATAATAATGACGTCACTAAAATTAATCCGAAATAGTCTTACTTATAACACGTGGTATAACAAAGGGGTAGCTAACGTAGTTACCCACTCGCTGACTTGATCCCGAAGGATAAAATGAATTATCGTGCAAATCAGACTTGATCTTAAAATTATGAATAATAAATCTGGCCTGGCTAGATGGTTCCTCCTTATCCGATGGTCAACGTCAGGTCCTCCTAACCGAGTCCTTTGGGAGTCTTTTCAGGAACCCGAGAGCCCTGAAGATATCGAGGAACACTACCCTGGGGGTACTTCGTGGACTGGAGTTATGACGTGGTGATGATAGTGGAATCGAGGGGTTGGATCACGTTCTCTCAATTAGCTAGATAACGATCCTAGACAACGATCCTAGACAACGACCCTTGAAAATATAGCTGAAGCATGCTTTTCGATATAACCTCAAAATTTACCTTAATCATCGTAAGGGTAACGATTCCAACAATCCCTGACCATGCAGCCAACTTATTATCTTCGCCGATTACTTCGATGAACATGGATTACTTCGATGAATGTGGATTTAACAAATTTAGCCCCACATTTAATTAAATCGGACGCACGCCATTCAACGAACGAAAATGGAAGAGGCTGTCAACAGTGTCACCTGTCAACTTAAAACCTGAAACGCCCACCGCGCAGAAGCTAGCGGGGTGTAAATAATGTAATAATGTGTTGCCTACGTCGCTTCCCATGAAGAAGCGTTTAGCGTCAAAAGTGACCATTACAATACCCTCCCTGCTTAAAGAAAATTTCCCAATGAAATGAAAATTTTCTCCCGAATAAGCAGCTGTACAAAAAAAAGATAGGAATTCAAAATGTGTCAGGTTGCAAACACAATAAATCCCAGACCGAACCGGAAAGTACTCCCTCACCGAGAAGAAGACCAAAAAAGACATCGTCAGAAGAAAATCCAGGTAACTGTTACATACTCCTGAACAACGGCGTGTTTATCCCCTGACACAAAAAGAAACCTAGCGGGAGACATGGAGAAGAAAAAAAAAGAAAAATGAAGTGCTTTAAAAGCACGACCTGCTGAAATGGTAAAATGGTAAAATGGTAAACGGTTAAGGAGTCCAAAGGTGAAGGCGAAAAACAGTCAAGATGGCGCCTCCGAGAGGCAACAATAACTACAAAAAAACACATGCACAAAACCTTGGTAAAGCCGACCCACTGGGAAACAGACGCTTTGCCGAAGGCGCATAGGACAGAACCTGTCGGCCGCTCCTATGGAAACAGACGCCGAACAGGCTGAAGAGATAGGCCGCTCCTCTGGAAACAGACGCCTAGGTCTTCACCATGGAGTCGCTGGCAGTAGGATCCACTCCATTACCTAGCGATACCGAAGTATCGGCCAGACACGACAGATAAGGGGCTTAATGTTATTATCACAGTTAAAGTCAAAGTCGATAGGTTATAGTATTGATCAGAAAGGTCTTGTATACGTAGAAAAATCCCTAAAAGCTTCTTTAAGGTTCACAAAACTTAGGCAAATCAACATGGTCGCTCCCAACAAGAGCAGCGAACAACAAAAAAAAAAACTGTTAAAACCAGACTAACAGAATTCAAAACTTCGCCCTAAGTTTGCGATTAACTAAACTTGAAAGACCTAAAAATCCAACCAAGGTTGCAGAAAAATAAATCCATTAACCCAAAATTGTAAATGGACAAAACTGCTAATGGTCATAACAAGTTACCACGGAGGCCTATCTGATCAAAGACATAATGAGGAAAGTTAGTCGTCGGAGTCAGTGTTAATAACGTCAAAAGCCTGTGCTATGCGTTCTTTAACTTCACGATATAGATTTTCAAAAACTTGACTGCGGTCATACCCAATATTTGGCCCACCCTGTAGGAATCGCAATCTCAATAGATTTTCCTAGGAGGTTGATTTCGCTTCCGAAATATACCAAACATGGAATAAAACCCGCCGAAACGTATAACTGGCAACGCATGGCATATGCAATATGAGGTTTTAACTTAATACGACGTAAACAAGGAGCGACTTTACACCTGAAAGGTTTTTTACCGTGACTCGATAAAACATCATGAAAAACTAATTGCTTATCTATAAAAACTTTAAGCTCCGTAAGTTTTTCAGAAACAGCTGTACTATCTTCATGAAAAGTAAATGGGTGTGCACCAGAAGGACTCACAAAGGAACCATCAGCCTCTAAGAGCAAAGCTGCTCGTAAAGCTGATTGTAAATCTTTCAATTTGTCCTGTTCAGTAAAAGCACAACCTCTTACTTTTAATTCGTACTCCACTTCATCCTTGCTCAAGTTAGAACTCTGAATTTTATAAGTCGGCATTATGAAATAATAATCTCGTTAAACCACGTATTAAAAAAAAAAGAAAGCCTCCTCACAGCTGAATAAAATTGACACGTTGGGCGCCAATTGTAATGGGTACGGATGTTCCAGACTCAGGTGTTGTCCCGGCTAGCTTATGTGATCTGAAATTAGCCCTTAAAAGATGGTAAGGGGCGCCACCTACTTAAGAACTTACACCCTGCAGTAGGTGCATTGAGTCTGGGACCTCTCAAAAAGGATTTGGATCAGCTGTGAGGGTTGCTAAATAAACACTCCGGATTAAAACCTTATTTACAATATTTATTGAGTATTGAAACTGCGTGCAAGCGCAACCCCAACCCTGAAAATCTCCTTCTAAGAGCACAACTGCTCGAGTGATCCCTAGTTAACCGCTTGAGTAAGATAGCTATCTCATTCCTTCGTCGATTAACGCATTTACTCTTAACGAGACTTCACGAAGGGTATTGATCCGACACTAGACAATAACATTCATAGTATAATAATGACGTCACTAAAATTAATCCGAAATAGTCTTACTTATAACACGTGGTATAACAAAGGGGTAGCTAACGTAGTTACCCACTCGCTGACTTGATCCCGAAGGATAAAATGAATTATCGTGCAAATCAGACTTGATCTTAAAATTATGAATAATAAATCTGGCCTGGCTAGATGGTTCCTCCTTATCCGATGGTCAACGTCAGGTCCTCCTAACCGAGTCCTTTGGGAGTCTTTTCAGGAACCCGAGAGCCCTGAAGATATCGAGGAACACTACCCTGGGGGTACTTCGTGGACTGGAGTTATGACGTGGTGATGATAGTGGAATCGAGGGGTTGGATCACGTTCTCTCAATTAGCTAGATAACGATCCTAGACAACGATCCTAGACAACGACCCTTGAAAATATAGCTGAAGCATGCTTTTCGATATAACCTCAAAATTTACCTTAATCATCGTAAGGGTAACGATTCCAACAATCCCTGACCATGCAGCCAACTTATTATCTTCGCCGATTACTTCGATGAACATGGATTACTTCGATGAATGTGGATTTAACAAATTTAGCCCCACATTTAATTAAATCGGACGCACGCCATTCAACGAACGAAAATGGAAGAGGCTGTCAACAGTGTCACCTGTCAACTTAAAACCTGAAACGCCCACCGCGCAGAAGCTAGCGGGGTGTAAATAATGTAATAATGTGTTGCCTACGTCGCTTCCCATGAAGAAGTGTTTAGCGTCAAAAGTGACCATTACATAGGACGCGTTTCGGAGTGTTACTCCATCTTCAGCTATAAAAGAAATTAACACAAAATACAAAGCAGTTGCCTGGAAAATGAAAAAACGTTTGGGTCAAAGAAAAATAACAGCTTTTGGGTCGCACTGTAAATCGATCGAAAGACGCTCAAACATTGAAGAAAGGCGCGAAAGTTTGGGGAAATTTGGTGGGTGGAGGGAAAAGGTTAAAGTCACACTAAAGTCAAAAGCAGCTTCTGCGCGCCGACCAGATGAAGACGGTCAGGTTCAGCGCAACTGTACCCGTCTCTGTCTATGCCATAGCAAAAAAACACAATATCAACATTGCCTTCAAATCCACCAACAAAGTTTCACAACACATTGTCCGTCTCAAAGATTCTGTAGCTCCTACTCTTAAATCTGGTGTTTACAAACTTTCTTGTCAAAACTGTCCCAAAGTTTACATTGGTCAAACGGGGAGATGTCTTCAACAGAGAGTGAAGGAACACCACAAACAAATCACTTCCAACATTGATCGTTCAGAGGTTGACACTCAATCTGCTTTCGCTGACCACATCCTAAAAGCTGGACATTCCTTTGACCCAAATTCCAACGTAGATCTGCTACATGTTTGTCCAAAAGGCCGTCTTCTTAATAATCTAGAAATTCTGGAAATTAAAAATGTGCTTTATTACCCCGGTCATCTCAGCTCTGTTTTAGGTTCACCAATTCCCATCGACCCATCGATTTTTTCTTACAGGTTATGTCCTTCTTTGACAGGTGACAGGTGACGTCTAATGCTCCGTTAGCGGTTTTTAGCGCTTGCCGAGATCGTTGGTCGGGTTGGCACCTGTGTCGCGCTCCTTTCTTTGCTATGGCATAGACAGAGACGGGTACAGTTGCGCTGAACCTGACCGTCTTCATCTGGTCGGCGCGCAGAAGCTGCTTTGGACTTTAGGGTGACTTTAACCTTTTCCCTCCACCCACCAAATTTCCCCAAACTTTCGCGCCTTTCTTCAATGTTTGAGCGTCTTTCGATCGATTTACAGTGCGACCCAAAAGCTGTTATTTTTCTTTGACCCAAACGTTTTTTCATTTTCCAGGCAACTGTTTTGTATTTTGTGTTAATTTCTTTTATAGCTGAAGATGGAGTAACACTCCGAAACGCGTCCTAAACAGTAAGTAAAATTTTGTGGAACGAGACTGTGAAACTACCTTGTGTAATCAAACATCAGTTCCTCTTTGAAAAATGGACCAAGCTTTCAACCAGATATGTTTACTTTGATTTTATTTTTCACATTAAAATAGTAGGTTTAAGTACCTATGCTATTAGGATTAAAAGTGGCACGGAATTCAAATAACATAATAGTATTTTAGGTTTAGGGAACAAACCATTTTTTAAGTCAACTTTTAACGATAACTAGTATGGTAACAAAATTAGGTCTTTTTTAATCCGGTTAGAGATAAATGAATTCATTCAATCTTAATTTTAAAAACGAATTTTGTAACGGTGGGTTCATGTAAGTAAAAAATAAAAGTTGATTTTTGTGCGCACTCCCGCCTGGCTTTGCTAGCCTTGGTGGAAATACCAAGCATCGCTTGTTACAGACGGCGGTCACTGCGTTGATAACTGCAGCCGATCGTTCATGGGGCTAAGTCGCGCGAACCGACTGTACCTGTACCTGCCTTATTTCTGTAAACTTGATATTTGAATCTATTTGATGAAATATGTTTTATAATAGTAAATTTGTTTTACCGGTGCCACATGTGCGCAACAACCTATTATCCTTGCACCTTGCATATGTCGTAGGCAAATGGTTATTTTAGGCAAATAGCTTTTTCCTAGGCAGATAGTGTTAGCCTGGGCAAATAAGCTTGTTTTTACATTTGAATACTAAATGACCGAGCAAATACTTTCTGCCTAGGAAATAGTATATTACATAACGAGCTACGAAAGTGGCTTATATCACACGAGTGGGGAATTTCTCACACGAGGCGCTAGCCGAGTGTGAAAACCCCACGAGTGCATCGTAGAGACACTTTCGTGCGAGTTGTGTACAGTATTTTTCCTACGAACCACAAGAAAAAATCACTTCTTCGTAAATTTTTCTTTTTTTATCATCGTTGTCAACAAAACAGCAAGTGTCAAAATTTATTAAATTTTGAAATCCAATCTGCTATGATAATGTGATTGATGCACGTTGCCACGCGATGTGGGCGGAACTGTGCGATATTATATCGCACAGCACGCGTGCGTTAGTGTCAACTTTCGGGGCTACTTAATTGTGCGATATTTACAACTTTCGTAAGTGGTCGTAGGAAAAAGCTATTTGCCTAACTGCTTTTTAGGCATATGTGAATAAAGTTACTGGATTCAAATATCTTGCAGTAACGGTGCTATAACTAACTAGGATGATTTTAAATAAATGAAGCAGTTCATAATTATTGTAAAATGAATAATTATTATATTGTGAAGATAACGGAATACATACTTAGGTACATTGTCTTTATAAGAAATTAAAATAAACAAATGAGATAAATTACTTATTTTGGCAAGGATGGTGGAATGACATCTACTATTGCATAAAAGCTTAGCCTTAAAACAAGCACATCGCTTGGTATTGCACTGGCTTTTTGAAGGTTGGCACTGGCATTTTGAAAATCCATGACCGGAAAACAAAGATTGCGAGGCGCAGGTTTCTCTTAAAGAAATGAAGCGCTCTTGGGGAATATCAGTAATCCTGAAGCTAATTGAAGCTACGGGTGTCAAGTCGCTCCTAGTAAACCAGTTTTTCAAAATACCAGTTTTTGTTCCAATTCTATAAACATTATTTTTCTTATCAATAATAACGCCTTCTGTCACTAATAAGCCAAATATTTTCTCGAATAATTCAATAACAATAACATTCAATACTTCGCATAACACATATGCTGTGGCATAACCTCAAATAGTTATTTGCCGGTCCCGTCAAATCTTAACTGTCTAGGCAAATAGGATTTGAATAGAGATAAACGCAATAAAGCGATTTGCCTAGGCAAATACTATCTGCCTCGGAAAAAGCTATTTGCCTAAATTAACCATTTGCCTACGACACATACATCTGCAGTAGTAGCTTTTGAAGACGTTAACATTTTTTTGGTATTGAATCCATAATTCGTGTTCCTTGGAACTAAACCGGGATTCAATCCGGACCCGCGGAATTTCCGGCACTTCTTCGTTCAGAAGAATAGTGTAATCTTCATTTTTATCAATATGGAGCTTGCTGCAGTTTTTGGCAAGTTTAAGTTGATAGGTGCCCATGGTCAACATTTCCAAGTCCTCCTTACTTAGGCGAGGAAAATCCTGGAGAATTGAAGCAGATGCGTTTGTCCACTTTTTCGTGCTTATGTGCAACCTTTCTTCCGTTACGCGCGTTTGAAGAGAATTGGAAACATTACACAATTCTTTTGCTTTGCTTGCGATAATTAGATGCTTTGGTTTATCTTCCAGGAAATTTCCACAAAATGCATTAATCATAGCACAAGCAATTTTGAAAAACTCTTTTACTTTCTCTAGGTAACCTCGAAAAACTAAATAAAAAGATAAGTAATTTTGTACAATAACTCTTTTTTTACGTCTCTAGTAAAACGGTTAACCAACCCCTAGAAGACTTTAAACAGAAAGTGAAGTGAGAATTAGGAGTATAATTGGAACGCTTTCTATCGAACGAGGAGGTTGTGTGAGTCGGGCTTTTTTTTGTTAGTTTGTTAAATCGGCCTTCAGTTCCCTCAAAATTCCTGTTCGTGTCAAATTCAGCACTAAAAGCAAAAATAATGGACACGGTGGACAACAATCGACCACCTTTTGGCAGTTACACGAATTTTGACGGAACTTAAATAACGTTAAACAAACAAAAAAAATGGTGTTCCGAATAGAGGTAGGTAGTAAGCTCGACAGTTCTTTAGCTAGTTTTTTCTTAGTGCCATGTTAAGCATTTTGGAAGATTGGTTAGTGGTAGGCAGGCTAAAAATAGTAATAGAAACCATCTGGAGTTACCAGTTTTGATGGAAGATTGAAGTATGACGAATAGAATCAGATTGCCTTGTTGTTACTTTACTTTCTGTATATGTTCGCTCATCATGTAGCTTTGTATGACTTACCTCCGTGAATTTTTAAAATTCTTAAATCTCCAAAATCAAGGTAACCACAGATCTATGTTTTGAAGTGCCAATATTACATAACGATAATCAGTGTATAAACTACTTTGTGGTCGAAACTGTAAGGATGTGAAAAAAGTGAGAAATAAATTGACTTTAGTGACCTTTTGGAGTTATTGAAAGGTATCAAATGCATCAAGTGCAGTAACTCGATGGCCAATCCTTCCTTCAAAATGAAGACGACATCAGTTTGTTTACTGAAAATAAATAGTTTTGGAGGCATAAGGTTTATTTTACAAAAGCAATACATACAGTAGAAGCCAGATCTAGAAAATCTAAAAATTTCTAAATGCATTTTATAAGGGACGTATCACCTTTCCACTTCACAAAAAAATTAACTACCTACATAAGAAAACCTTGACTAAAGTCTTAAACGTTTCTGTTTTTTTGCAGCTACAAGTTGTTGCGCTTCCTTTATGTAGTCCGGATCCAGACACTTCTGTTTCTTTGTGTTTTTTAGATTATTTCCGGAACTACACAGTTTAAATAAAATTTTTCCAACTTAGTTTTCATGCTATACCACAAATCTCTGTCTTTCATAATTACTTCCACATGTAACGGTGAAGCATCATTTATGTAAACGATGAAGAAACAAATATCCTTCTCACAAGAAATGTTCAGTTGTCCTTGCACCTACAAGTATTTCAAAATAGTAACACTATTACTACTTACAAAAATAAGTATATATAGGTACCTACCTGTAAATAATATTTGTGAGTCTTTATTAGCTTTATTCGTCCTTCTTCATCAATGTATAAACACATCCTAGGATTAGCTTGAATTGCTTCTCGTAATGTCTTTCCGGATTTGTGTACACTGTAAAGGCACTTCACCTCTAACAGGGCGGTGTGTCCAAGTAAGCCTGGAAGCAAGGTATATTTATAATAATCAATAAAATGCCAAAAAAGAGTTGAAAAGTGTATTGGCAGCAACAGCAACCTTTATACCCACCATCTGGGGAAGCTTCTAAGTAGCAAAGGCCATTGCGCTGGAAGCTTCTAGAGCAGGGAACTGTCGAAAACTACAACAGCATCAACAAATAATTCAATCAACGCGACAAGCGAAGTGTATAAAACGTCGGAGAAGAAGAATGGAAAAAGCAATCTAAATCCCGAACATAAAAATTGGAACTCCAATAAACATGGATCAAATCAAAAATATGGATGACATTTAAACATAAAATTGAATAAAATCGATCAAATCGCATCACAGGAAAACAATGGCATCAACGAAAATCTAATTCTAGCACTTAACGAACCAGAAGAAATCGAAAATGCATTTCCAGAAATCTTTGTTCAAAGTGTTGGTTGTGTTCCTAATTTCGAAATCAAACTTCAACTTCGGGAAGGAGCACATCCACGATATATACCAGAAAGAAACGTTCCTTACGCGTTACGAGAAAAAGTCGAAAAAGAACTTGATAACTTGGAAGCAGCTGGAGTCATAACAAAAACGTCAACGAGTGACTGGGGATCGCCTTTAGTCGTCATCCCCAAAGGAGACGGTACAGTTCGTCTTTGCGCCGATTTGTGTAAATGAGCTACTGGTAAACGCAAACTACCCTATCAAAAAGGTCGACACAGTTCTCAACAACCTTCGAAACTCGAAATTCTTTTGTAGACTTGATTTGTTCAAGGCGTATCTTCACCTAAAAGTTGATGAAGAGAGCAGTATTATTCAGTCCATTTCAACCCACAGAGGAACGTACCGGATGAATAATCAAAATGCAAAGCAGTTATTGAAATGTCACGTTCAAAGAATGTAGCAGAATTACGAAGATTTTTGGGTATGATAACATACTTGTACCGTTTTCTACGCAATTTATCAACCATCACGTATCCATTACGGAAACTTCTGAAGAAAGAACAAGCTTTCATGTGGACAGCTCAATGCGAAGCAGCGTTTATCAAATTGAAAAACGAAATTTCAAGTGATAATGTGATTGTACCATTCGATCCGAATCTTCTAGTTACACTGGCAACCGACGCAAGTCCTACAGGAATTGCGGCTATTCTTCCGCACATTGTTGACGGGATTGAAAGACCCATTGCTTTCGCAATTCGCAATCATAGCTTCTTCTGTTTTTGAGATATAAACGAAAAACGTCGGAGGGACCCACGTCTTCAATCAATTGCTGAAGATTGCGGCTAACGCACGATTTGTACACTGAAAGAAATGTCTAGACTTTCCTAACAAAAAAAAAATTGCTGCTGAATATGTGTTGCAGATAGTAAAGTATTTGTCAACATTAGAAACGCGCACAAAAATTTCGCACTTACAGCAAATCCAAATGTGCCA
Organism: Pycnomerus fuliginosus; assembly: GCA_963924575.1. Taxonomy (NCBI): domain Eukaryota; kingdom Metazoa; phylum Arthropoda; class Insecta; order Coleoptera; family Zopheridae; genus Pycnomerus; species Pycnomerus fuliginosus. The sequence goes on from OZ004621.1 coordinate 34,781,904, forward strand.
ATTATGTGAAGAATATTTTTCAGTCATTCCCTGCTGTAAAAGCCAAGTTTTTGCTCTGAAGACAAATATCACAGCCGCCTTAACACTAGTAGCAAATTTACATCTGTCAGCTGAACGAATAGTGTTTTGTATTTAGGATTTTGCTCTAAAAGCAAACTTCAGTAAACAATCAAGTACATGGTGGCATTATTATAACTTTAAAACTATTATTTTAACTATATAGATCATGTAGGTATATAGTATACGGTTAAGCCTCGGGTTAAACATGTGCAACAGAACAGTATTTTGGCGATTTGCATATTATGTAAAATAATAAGCAAATACATATACCAAGCATATACCTATGTTCTTTGATGTCCGTTTCATAACTTAATTTCCTTTTCTGGGAATTGAAATCACTTTAGATATTGCCTTCAAAATATAACGGCAAGGTAAACAGAGAGCCCTGGCATAAACCATTTTGGTTTATGACTTTATTAGGCCTCTGCAGATGTTTTATTAGTTTGTGTAAACGTATTTTTTCGACCTGTGGATTCTGTTGCAATTGCAAATCAATTGCATCTGTCGCATAAACAGCCTCAGATAGGTAAGTACCTATTTATAATTTTTTCCTGTTCTTTTCATGGTCTTGACATGTTTTTTGAATTGAGATTTGATAGGAAGTGTTTGTAAAGCACCATAAAACTATATGCCTCCCAAAACTTCCGAAATTCCATCATAAATCACCCAAGCTGTAACATCTGGCTTTCTGGTTTCTGGGACTATTTTCACTTTTGTACCTAACAAAATATTCTTTAGCGACTCAGTAATTTTAAGTTTTAACATTTAGTTGATTCTTGGTCGGCTGTTGGCTTGGTAGTGTGCTCTCATCCATCATTGTTTGATTTTGATATTTTGATTTTCTGTTTCCACACATAAATTTTTTTATTTTTGTGTTTTGTTCCTGCCTAAAATGGAGATGGAGTTGAATGATAATCTAGTCGACATGTGTTATCTGATGCTGATGTGGATTTAAGAGAGGATAAAGAGGAATTACCACCGAATATTACTCCATCATTCCAGTCAGAATCAAAATGTAAGCATACTACATATTTTGTCAATTATTGTTTTTTATTGACTATTGAAGTGTTTTTTTTTCCATTTGTTACAGCGTCTGATGCAATCTACGATGCGCGTGCCGCTGCAACTGGTGATAACTCGTCGTGTAAAGAAGAGGAACCCAGAGGAACCGGTGATGTGTTCTGTATGTGCAGATGTGAATACCTATGCAACACTAAGACAGATGCTGTAATCTATAATTTCTTTACTCAGTAATTATACCTATATGTACCTATACGTAATAATAAAAATTTTGTATACCAATTATATTACCTATAACGATTCAAAGGGTAATAGGTCGAATTCCCATCTAACAGTATTAGCAGGCAGGCGGGGAAATTGGACCTAATACTGGTAAGAAATCCCATTAGCACATCTGAGCTATGATAGATGGCGTAAGTTGCCGATGAAACAGTTATGCTGTATAATTTGGTTTGCAACAAGAATGGCTTTATTTTACAATGGGAATTTTACAATCTGGTCATAATTTAAAAATTACAATGCTAATGAACGTACTACTCACAGAACAGGCATGGAAAAGCATTCTAGTTCCTAGTTTTAACAAGTTTTACTATCCAAAGGCACTCTGTCCTTAGTTTTTGCAGGATTTCTACTTGATAGGGACTGAGTTGGCCAGATCTTCGTTCATCATGGAAGTCTTAGCTTATATACAATTTCCCTAGAGGTCTTGGTTAAATGTATTCCCCTCTATGTTTAGCACCTACGATAGACAACTTCTTGATTTATGACCGATTGCATAGTAATCTTAAGGGGTTTCTTAAAGAAAAGTGACGTTTAAATTCCGCAGATACGTTTGCTGGAACAATGGTTTCCAATGGTTTCCAAGGATCACTATCTTTAAGGAACCCTCAAAAATTGCGATGCAATCGGCCATTATTTATATTAAAACACTGCACTTACCTCAGTGCCAAAAAGGTAGGCAGCCAGTAATCCTATAAACGACATTATTGGCGAGGATATTGCAAACTTATCGATGACCAATAATTTAAAATTTCTCCATCTGTTTTCAGAAAAGGCTCGTTCGCTTTGTTATAGGTAAACGGATTTTCCTCCCATAACAAACATAGAGCACTTGACCGAGCTCAAAATTTGAAGTGGCCCTTGTCGTTACTCTGCGGTAGGTTCACAGTAAGCTTAGATTAGGGATTGTTCTCGTTTCCTCTGTTTCGCAGGAGGGTCTTCGGAAGACAGTAACCACCTAAGCTAATTTAGTTAGTTAGTTTTAATTCACTGCTGGTACACCTACCTGCTGTTGTTATATATTCCTCGTGATTATTCCTAGGTTATAGATGCATTTCTGAAAATTAAATGCTCAGTGGCACTGGCCGAATTTGTGAGGTTACGTAACTGTCAAAGTTAAAGTTGAGTGCCGAAGTGCCTTCTTTATACGCGAGCGGCATTTTGGCACCTCAAACTTTATTAGGGATTCAGACTGCACTGGAGCATTAATTTACTCATTACAGCGCAGGGCTACGCCTCGTGTCTTTAGGAATACGCCCAAGCGAATAAAGGGTTTGTAAACGCGGAATGGCGTAATCAAGACGGCCTCAGGCCTTGAAGGTTTCTGCCACGAGATTGGTGGACTGTACCGCCGTTTTAAGAACCAAATTCGATGCTTTTGGGCTCGTTTGTTTACGAATGCGATATTAAGAACCAGTGGGTTGTCCTGCAGGATGATAAGACGTACCTGTTCAGGACAGCCCAATTTATCGACTTTATTTATGAGTGCTGAAATGCCGCTTTTATGAAGCAGAGTGCGAAAGTGCCGTCTTTATAAGTGAAAAGCTGTCACGCAAGTCAGCTAAGCGGCATTTTGGCACTCCAGACTTTGTAAGCCCTAATTTCCTCGCCCAAGGCTTTTACGAAGACGACCCAGCTAGTGAAAGGTCTGTAAACGCGGAATGGCCTAAAAAAGACGGCTTCAGGTCTTGAAAGATTCTGCCGCGAGATTGGTTGACTGTACTGGCGTTTTAAGAAAGAATTTCGATGCTTTTGGGCTTTCGAATGCGATATTAAGGACCAGTGGGCTGTGCTGCAGGATGCATAAGGCTTACCTGTTCTGGACAGCCCAATTTATCGACTTTATTTATGGGTGCTGAAATGCCGCTTTTATGAAGCATAGTGCGGAAATGCCGCTTTTATGAAGCAGAGTGCGGAAATGCCGCCTTTATGAGTGAAGAGATTCAACTTAACTCAGCTAACCGGCATTTTGGCACCCCAGACTTTATTAACCCTAATTTCATCGCTAAAGCGTGGGGCTACGCCCAATGCTTTTACGAAGACGCCCAAGCGAGTGAAAGGTCCGTAAACGCGGAATGGCGTAAAAAAGACGGCCTCAAGCCTTGAAAGGTTCTGATGCGGGAAAGGTGGACTGTACTGCCATATTAGGAACCAAATTCGATGCTTTTAAGCTCGTGTGTTTTAGAGTTCGATATTAAGAAAATGTGGTCTCTGCTGCAGCCTATTCAGGACAGCCCAATTTTTCGACTTTATTCGTAAGTGCGGAAATGCCGCTTTTATGAAACAGAGTGCGGAAATGCCGCCTTTATAAGTGAAAAGATTCCAGGCAACTCAGCTAAGCGGCACTTTGGCAACCCAGACTATATTAGGGATTCGGACTATAATGGAGCTCTGATTTCCTCACTACAGCGTAGGGCTACGCCGCATGCTTTCAAGAAGACGCCCAAACGAGTAAAGGTTTTGTAAACGCGGAACGGCGTAATCAAGACGGCCTCAGGCCTTTAAAGATTCTGCCGCGAGATTGGTGGACTGTACTAGCGTTTTAAGAAACAAATTCGATGCTTTTGGGCTCGTTTGTTTTCGAATGCGATATTAAGAACCAGTGGGCTGTGCTGCAGGATGCATAAGACTTACCTGTTCAGGGCAACCCCATTTATGGACTTTATTTATGGGTGCTGAAATGCCGCTTTTATGAAGCAGAGTGCGGAGATGCCGCCTTTATAAGTGAAAAGATTCCACTTAAGCTAAGCGGCATTTTGGCACTCCAGGCTCTATTAGCCCTAATTTCATCGCTAAAGCGTGGGGCTACGCCCAATGCTTTTACGAAGACGCCCAAGCCAGTGAAGGGTCTGTAAACGCGGAACGGCATAAAAAAGGCGGCCTCAGGCCTTGAAGGTTTCTGATATGCGGGAAAGGTGGACTGTACTGCCATATTAGGAACCAAATTCGATGCTTTTGGGTTCGTGTGTTTTAGAGTTCGATATTAAGAAAATGTGGTCTGTGCTGCAGCCTATTCGGGACAGCCCAATTTTTCGACTTAATTCATGAGTGCTGAAATGGCGCTTTTATGAAGCAGAGTGCGGAAGTGCCGTCTTTATAAGTGAAAAGGTGTCACGCAACTCAGCTAAGCGGCATTTTGGCACCCCAGACTTTTTAGGGATTCGGACAGCACTGGAGCCCTGATTTCCTCGCTACAGCGTAGGGCTACGCCCCATACTTTCAGGAAGACGACCAAACGAGTAAAGGGTTTGTAAACGCGGAATGGCGTAATCGGACGGCCTCAGGCCTTGAAAGTTTCTGCCGCGAAATTGGTGGACTGTACTGCCGTTTTAAGGACCAAATTCGATGCTTTTTGGCTCGGGTGTTTTCGAATTCCCCAATATAGACTTTATTTATCGGTGCTGAAATGCCGCTTTTATGAAGCAGAGTGCGGAAATGCCGCCTTTATGAGTGAAGAGATTCCACTTAGCTTAGCTAAGCGGCATTTTGGCACCCCAGACTTTATTGGCCCTAATTTCATCGCTAAAACATAGGGCTACGCCCACTGCTTTTGCGAAGACGCCCAAGCGAGTGAAAGGTCTGTAAACGCGGAATGGAGTAAAAAAGACGGCCTCAGGCCTTGAAAGTTTCTGATGCGGGAATGGTAGACTATACTGCCACATTAGGAACCAAATTCGATGCTCTTCGGCTCGTGTGTTTTCGAGTTCGATATTAAGAAAATGTGGTCTGTGCTGCAGCCTATTCAGGACAGCTCAATTTTTTTACTTTATTCATGAGTGCTGAAATGCCGCTTTTATGAAGCAGAGTGCAGAAATGCCGCCTTTATGAGTGAAGAGATTCCACTTAGCTCTGCTAAGCGGCATTAGGCCCCCCCCAGACTTTATTAGCCCTAATTTCATCGTTACGGCATAGGGCTACGCCCAATGCTTTTGCGAAGACGCGAAGACGCCCAAGCGAGTGAAAGGTCTGTAAACGCGGAATGGCTTAAAAAAGACGGCCTCAGGCCTTGAAAGGTTCTGATATGCGGGAAAGGTGGACTGTGCTGCCATATTATGAACCAAATTCGATGCCTTTGGGTTCGTGTGTTTTCGAGTTCGATATTAAGAAAATGTGGTCTGTGCTGCAGCCTATTCGGGACAGCCCAATTTTTCGACTTTATTCATGAGTGCTGAAATGCCGCTTTTATGAAGTAGGGTGCGGAAGTACCGTCTTTATAAGTGAAAAGATGTCACGCAACTCAGCTAAGCGGCATTTTGACACCCCAGACTTTTTGGGGATTCGGAATGCACTGGAGCCCTGATTTCCTCGCTACAGCGTAGGGCTACGCAGATGCTTTCAGGAAGAAGTTCAAACGAGTAAAGGGTTTGTAAACGCGGAATGGCGTAATCAAGACGGCTTCAGGCCTTGAAAGATTCTGCCGCGAGATTGGTGGACTGTACTGTCGTTTTAAGAAACAAATTCGATGCTTTTGGGCTCGTGTGTTTTCGAGTTCGATATTAAGGAAATGTGGTCTGTGCTGCAGCCTATTCAGGACAGCCCAATTTTTCGACTTTATTCGTGAGTGCTGAAATGCCGCTTTTATGAAGCAGAGTGCGGAAATGGCGCCTTTATAAGTGAAAAGATTCCATGCAACTCAGCTAAGCGGCATTTTGGCACTCCAGACTTTATTAGCCCTAATTTCATCGCTAAAGCGTGGGGCTACGCCCAATGCCTTCTACGAAGAGGCCCAAGCGAGTGAAAGGTCTGTAAACGCGGAATGGCGTAAAAAAAACCGGCCGCAGGACTTGAAAGTTTCTGATGAGGGAACCGGTGGACTGTACTGCCGTATTAAGAACCAAATTCGATGCTTTTGTTCTCGTGTGTTTTAGAGTTCGATATTAAGAAAATGTGGTCTGTGCTGCAGCCTATTCAGGACAGCCCAATTTTTTGACTTTATTCGTGAGTGCTGAAATGCCGCTTTTATGAAGCAGAGTGTGGAAGTGCCGTCTTTATAAGTGAAAAGGTGTCACGCAACTCATCTAGGCGGCATTTTGGCACCCCAGACTTTTTAGGGATTCGGACTGCACTGAAGCCCTGATTTCTTCGCTACAGCGTAGGGCTACGCCCCATACTTTCAGGAAGACGCCCAAACGAGTAAAGGGTTTGTAAACGCGGAATGGCGAAATAAAGACGGCCTCAGGCCTTGAAAGATTCTGCCGCGAGATTGGTGGACTGTACTGGCGTTTTAAGAAACAAATTCGATGCTTTTGGGCTCGGATGTTTTCGATTGCGATATTAAGGACCAGTGGGCTGTGCTGCAGGATGCATAAGCCTTACCTGTTCAGGACAGCCCAATTAATCGACTTTATTTATGGGTGCTGAAATGCCGTTTTTATGAAGCAGAGTGCGGAAATGCCGCCTTTATGAGTGAAGAGATTCCACTTAGCTCAGCTAAGCGGCATTTTGGCACTCCAGACTTTATTAGCCCTAATTTCATCGCTAAAGCGTTGGGCTAGGCCCAATGCTTTTACGAATACGCCAAGGCGAGAGAAAGGTCTGTAAACGCGGAATGGCGTTAAAAAGACGGCCTCAGGCTTTGAAAGGTTCTGATGCGGGAAAGGTGGACTGTACTGCCGTATTAGGAACCAAATTCGATGCTTTTGGGCCCGTGTGTTTTAGAGTTCGATATTAAGAAAATGTGGTCTGTGCTGCAGCATATTCAGGACAGCCCAATTTTTCGATTTTATTCGTGAGTGCTGAAATGCCGCTTTTATGAAGCAGAGTGCGGAAGGACCAGTGGACTGTGCCGCAGGATGCATAAGACTTACCTGTTCAGGACAGCCCAATTTATCGACTTTATTTATGGGTGCTGAAATGCCGCTTTTATGAAGCAGAGTGCGGAAATGCCGCCTTTATAAGTGAGAAGATTCCACTTAACTCAGCTAAGCGGCATTTTGGCACTCCAGACTTTATTAGCCCTAATTTCATTGCTAAAGCGTAGGGTTACGCCCAATGCTTTTACGAAGACGCCCAAGCGAGTGAAGGGTCTGTAAACGCGGAATGGTGTGCTGCAGGATGCATAAGACTTACCTGTTCGGGACAGCCCAATTTATCGATTTTATTTATGGGTGCGGAAATGCCGCCTTTATGAAGCAGAGTGCGGAAATGCCGCCTTTATAAGTGAAAAGATTCCACTTAGCTCAGCTAAGCGGCATTTTGGCACTCCAGACTTTGTTAGCCCTAATTTAATCGCTAAAGCGTAGGGCTACGCCCAATGTTTTACGAAGACGACCCAAAGAGTGAAAGGTCTGTAAACGCGGAATGGCGTAAAAAAGACGGCCTCAGGCCTTAAAAGGTTCTGATGCGGGAAAGGTGGACTGTACTGCCATATCAGGAACCAAATTCGATGAATTTGGGCTCGTGTGTTTTAGAGTTCGATATTAAGAAAATGTGGTCTGTGCTGCAGCCTATTTAGGACTGCCCAATTTTTCGACTTTATTCGTGAGTGCTGAAATGCCGCTTTTAGGAAGCAGAGTGCGGAAATGCCGCCATTATAAGTGAAAAGATTCCACGCAGCTCAGCTAAGCGGTATTTTGACACTCCAGACTTTATTAGCCCTGATTTCATTGCTAAAGCGTAGGGCTACGCCCAAGCGAGTGAAGGGTCTGTAAACGCGGAATGGCGTAAAAAAGACGGCCTCAGTCCTTGAAAGGTTCTGATGCGGGAATCGGTGGACTGTACTGCCTTATTAGGAACCAAATTCGATGCTTTTGGGTTCGTGTGTTTTCGAGTTCGATATTAAGAAAATGTGGTCTGTGCTGCAGCCTATTCAGGACAGCCCAATTTTTCGTCTTTATTCGTGAGTGCTGAAATGCCGCTTTTATGAAGCAGAGTGCGGAAATGCCGCCTTTATAAGTGAAAAGATTCCATGCAACTCAGCAGCTAAGCGGCACTTTGGCAACCCAGACTATATTAGGGATTCGGACTATAATGGAGCTCTGATTTCCTCACCACAGCGTAGGGCTATGCCCCATGCTTTTAGCAAGACGCCCAAAGGAGTAAAGGGTTTGTAAACGCGGAATGGCGTAATCAAGACGGCCTCAGACCTTGAAAGTTTCTGCCGCCGGTTTGGTGGACTGTACTGCCGTTTTAAGAACCAAATGCGATGCTTTTGGGCTCGGGTGTTTTCGAATTCGATATTAAGAACCAGTGGACTGTGCTGCAGGGTGCATAAAACGTACCTGTTCAGGACAGCCCAATTTATCAACTTTATTTATGGGTGCTGAAATGCCGCTTTTATGAAGCAGAGTGCGGAAGTGCCGTCTTTATAAGTGAAAAGGTGTCACGCAACTCAGCTAAGCGGCATTTTGGCACCCCAGACTTTTTAGGGATTCGGGCTGCACTGGAGCCCTGATTTCCTCGCTACAGCGTAGGGCTACGCCACATGCTTTCAGGAAGACGCCCAATCGAGTAAAGGGTTTGTAAACGCGGAATGGCGCAATCAAGATGGCCTCAGGCCTTGAAAGATTCTGCCGTGAGATTGGTGGACTGGACTGGCGTTTTAAGAAAGAAATTCTATGCTTTTGGGCTCGGGTGTTTTCGAATGCGATATTAAGAACCAGTGGGCTGTGCTGCAGGATGCATAAGACTTACCTGTTCGGGACAGCCCAATTTATCGATTTTATTTATGGGTGCGGAAATGCCGCCTTTATAAGTGAAAAGATTCCACTTAGCTCAGCTAAGCGGCATTTTGGCACTCCAGACTTTGTTAGCCCTAATTTAATCGCTAAAGCGTAGGGCTACGCCCAATGTTTTACGAAGACGACCCAAAGAGTGAAAGGTCTGTAAACGCGGAATGGCGTAAAAAAGACGGCCTCAGGCCTTGAAAGGTTCTGATGCGGGAAAGGTGGACTGTACTGCCATATCAGGAACCAAATTCGATGATATTGGGCTCGTGTGTTTTAGAGTTCGATATTAAGAAAATGTGGTCTGTGCTGCAGCCTATTCAGGACATCCCAATTTTTCGACTTAATTCATGAGTGCTGAAATGCCGCTTTTATGAAGCAGAGTGCGGAAATGCCGCCTTTATAAGTGAGAAGATTCCACTTAACTCAGCTAAGCGGCATTTTGGCACTCCAGACTTTATTAGCCCTAATTTCATTGCTAAAGCGTAGGGTTACGCCCAATGCTTTTACGAAGACGCCCAAGCGAGTGAAGGGTCTGTAAACACGGAATGGCGTAAAAAAGTCGGCCTCAGGCCTTGAAAGTTTCTGATGCGGGAACCGGTGGACTATACTGCCTTATTAGGAACCAAATTCGATGCTTTTGGGTTCGTGTGTTTTCGAGTTCGATATTAAGAAAATGTGGTCTGTGCTGCAGCCTATTCAGGACAGCCCAATTTTTCGACTTTATTCATGAGTGCTGAAATGCCGCTTTTATGAGGTAGGGTGCGGAAGTGCCGTCTTTATAAGTGAAAAGATGTCACGCAACTCAGCTAAGCGGCATTTTGGCACCCCAGACTTTTTGGGGATTCGGACTGCACTGGAGCCCTTATTTCCTCGCTATAGCGTAGGGCTACGCCCCATGCTTTCAGGAAGACGCCCAAACGAGTAAAGGGTTTGTAAACGCGGAACGGCGTAATCAAGACGGCCTCAGGCCTTGAAAGTTTCTGCCGCGAGATTGGTGGACTGTACTACCGTTTTAAGAACTAAATTCGATGCTTTTGGGCTCGGGTGCTTTCGAATGCGATATTAAGGACCAGTGGACTGTGCCGCAGGATGCATAAGACTTACCTGTTCAGGACAGCCCAATTTATCGACTTTATTTATGGGTGCTGAAATGCCGCTTTTATGAAGCAGAGTGCGGAAATGCCGCCTTTATAAGTGAGAAGATTCCACTTAACTCAGCTAAGCGGCATTTTGGCACTCCAGACTTTATTAGCCCTAATTTCATTGCTAAAGCTTAGGGTTACGCCCAATGCTTTTACGAAGACGCCCAAGCGAGTGAAGGGTCTGTAAACGCGGAATGGCGTAAAAAAGTCGGCCTCAGGCCTTGAAAGTTTCTGATGCGGGAACCGGTGGACTGTACTGCCTTATTAGGAACCAAATTCGATGCTTTTGGGTTCGTGTGTTTTCGAGTTCGATTTATTAAGAAAATGTGGTCTGTGCTGCAGCCTATTCAGGACAGCCCAATTTTTCGACTTTATTCATGAGTGCTGAAATGCCGCTTTTATGAGGTAGGATGCGGAAGTGCCGTCTTTATAAGTGAAAAGATGTCACGCAACTCAGCTAAGCGGCATTTTGGCACCCCAGACTTTTTGGGGATTCGGACTGCACTGGAGCTCGTATTTCATTTCCTCGCTATAGCGTAGGGCTACGCCCCATGCTTTCAGGAAGACGCCCAAACGAGTAAAGGGTTTGTAAACGCGGAACGGCGTAATCAAGACGGCCTCAGGCCTTGAAAGTTTCTGCCGCGAGATTGGTGGACTGTACTACCGTTTTAAGAACTAAATTCGATGCTTTTGGGCTCGGGTGCTTTCGAATGCGATATTAAGGACCAGTGGACTGTGCCGCAGGATGCATAAGACTTACCTGTTCAGGACAGCCCAATTTATCGACTTTATTTATGGGTGCTGAAATGCCGCTTTTATGAAGCAGAGTGCGGAAATGCCGCCTTTATAAGTGAGAAGATTCCACTTAACTCAGCTAAGCGGCATTTTGGCACTCCAGACTTTATTAGCCCTAATTTCATTGCTAAAGCGTAGGGTTACGCCCAATGCTTTTACGAAGACGCCCAAGCGAGTGAAGGGTCTGTAAACGCGGAATGGTGTAAAAAAGTCGGCCTCAGGCCTTGAAAGTTTCTGATGCGGGAACCGGTGGACTGTACTGCCTTATTAGGAACCAAATTCGATGCTTTTGGGTTCGTGTGTTTTCGAGTTCGATATTAAGAAAATGTGGTCTGTGCTGCAGCCTATTCAGGACAGCCCAATTTTTCGTCTTTATTCGTGAGTGCTGAAATGCCGCTTTTATGAAGCAGAGTGCGGAAATGCCGCCTTTATAAGTGAGAAGATTCCATGCAACTCAGCAGCTAAGCGGCACTTCGGCAACCCAGACTATATTAGGGATTCGGACTATAATGGAGCTCTGATTTCCTCACCACAGCGTAGGGCTACGCCCCATGCTTTTAGCAAGACGCCCAAAGGAGTAAAGGGTTTGTAAACGCGGAATGGCGTAATCAAGACGGCCTCAGGCCTTGAAAGTTTCTGCCGCCAGTTTGGTGGACTGTACTGCCGTTTTAAGAACCAAATGCGATGCTTTTGGGCTCGGGTGTTTTCGAATTCGATATTAAGAACCAGTGGACTGTGCTGTTCAGGACAGCCCAATTTATCAACTTTATTTATGGGTGCTGAAATGCCGCTTTTATGAAGCAGAGTGCGAAAGTGCCGTCTTTATAAGTGAAAAGCTGTCACGCAAGTCAGCTAAGCGGCATTTTGGCACTCCAGACTTTGTAAGCCCTAATTTCCTCGCTAAAGCGTGGGGCTACGCCCAAGGCTTTTACGAAGACGACCCAGCTAGTGAAAGGTCTGTAAACGCGGAATGGCGTAAAAAAGACGGCTTCAGGTCTTGAAAGATTCTGCCGCGAGATTGGTTGACTGTACTGGCGTTTTAAGAAAGAATTTCGATGCTTTTGGGCTTTCGAATGCGATATTAAGGACCAGTGGGCTGTGCTGCAGGATGCATAAGGCTTACCTGTTCTGGACAGCCAAATTTATCGACTTTATTTATGGGTGCTGAAATGCCGCTTTTATGAAGCATAGTGCGGAAATGCCGCTTTTATGAAGCAGAGTGCGGAAATGCCGCCTTTATAAGTGAAGAGATTCCACTTAGCTCAGCTAAGCGACATTTTGGCAACCCAGACTATATTAGGGATTCGGACTATAATGGAGCTCTGATTTCCTCACTACAGCGTAGGGCTACGCCGCATGCTTTCAAGAAGACGTCCAAACGAGTAAAGGTTTTGTAAACGCGGAACGGCGTAATCAAGACGGCCTCAGGCCTTTAAAGATTCTGCCGCGAGATTGGTGGACTGTACTAGCGTTTTAAGAAACAAATTCGATGCTTTTGGGCTCGTTTGTTTTCGAATGCGATATTAAGAACCAGTGGGCTGTGCTGCAGGATGCATAAGACTTACCTGTTCAGGGCAGCCCCATTTATGGCCTTTATTTATGGGTGCTGAAATGCCGCTTTTATGAAGCAGAGTGCGGAGATGCCGCCTTTATAAGTGAAAAGATTCCACTTAAGCTAAGCGGCATTTTGGCACTCCAGGCTCTATTAGCCCTAATTTCATCGCTAAAGCGTGGGGCTACGCCCAATGCTTTTACGAAGACGCCCGAGCCAGTGAAGGGTCTGTAAACGCGGAACGGCATAAAAAAGGCGGCCTCAGGCCTTGAAGGTTTCTGATATGCGGGAAAGGTGGACTGTACTGCCATATTAGGAACCAAATTCGATGCTTTTGGGTTCGTGTGTTTTAGAGTTCGATATTAAGAAAATGTGGTCTGTGCTGCAGCCTATTCGGGACAGCCCAATTTTTCGACTTAATTCATGAGTGCTGAAATGGCGCTTTTATGAAGCAGAGTGCGGAAGTGCCGTCTTTATAAGTGAAAAGGTGTCACGCAACTCAGCTAAGCGGCATTTTGGCACCCCAGACTTTTTAGGGATTCGGACTGCACTGGAGCCCTGATTTCCTCGCTACAGCGTAGGGCTACGCCCCATACTTTCAGGAAGACGACCAAACGAGTAAAGGGTTTGTAAACGCGGAATGGCGTAATCGGACGGCCTCAGGCCTTGAAAGTTTCTGCCGCGAGATTGGTGGACTGTACTGCCGTTTTAAGGACCAAATTCGATGCTTTTGGGCTCGGGTGTTTTCGAATTCCCCAATATAGACTTTATTTATATCGGTGCTGAAATGCCGCTTTTATGAAGCAGAGTGCGGAAATGCCGCCTTTATGAGTGAAGAGATTCCACTTAGCTTAGCTAAGCGGCATTTTGGCACCCCAGACTTTATTGGCCCTAATTTCATCGCTAAAGCATAGGGCTACGCCCACTGCTTTTGCGAAGACGCCCAAGCGAGTGAAAGGTCTGTAAACGCGGAATTGAGTAAAAAAGACGGCCTCAGGCCTTGAAAGTTTCTGATGCGGAAATGGTAGACTATACTGCCATATTAGGAACCAAATTCGATGCTCTTCGGCTCGTGTGTTTTCGAGTTCGATATTAAGAAAATGTGGTCTGTGCTGCAGCCTATTCAGGACAGCTCAATTTTTTTACTTTATTCATGAGTGCAGAGTGCAGAAATGCCGCCTTTATGAGTGAAGAGATTCCACTTAGCTCTGCTAAGCGGCATTAGGCCCCCCCCAGACTTTATTAGCCCTAATTTCATCGTTACGGCATAGGGCTACGCCCAATGCTTTTGCGAAGACGCGAAGACGCCCAAGCGAGTGAAAGGTCTGTAAACGCGGAATGGCTTAAAAAAGACGGCCTCAGGCCTTGAAAGGTTCTGATATGCGGGAAAGGTGGACTGTGCTGCCATATTATGAACCAAATTCGATGCCTTTGGGTACGTGTGTTTTCGAGTTCGATATTAAGAAAATGTGGTCTGTGCTGCAGCCTATTCGGGACAGCCCAATTTTTCGACTTTATTCATGAGTGCTGAAATGCCGCTTTTATGAAGTAGGGTGCGGAAGTACCGTCTTTATAAGTGAAAAGATGTCACGCAACTCAGCTAAGCGGCATTTTGACACCCCAGACTTTTTGGGGATTCGGAATGCACTGGAGCCCTGATTTCCTCGCTACAGCGTAGGGCTACGCAGATGCTTTCAGGAAGAAGTTCAAACGAGTAAAGGGTTTGTAAACGCGGAATGGCGTAATCAAGACGGCCTCAGGCCTTGAAAGATTCTGCCGCGAGATTGGTGGACTGTACTGTCGTTTTAAGAAACAAATTCGATGCTTTTGGGCTCGTGTGTTTTCGAGTTCGATATTAAGGAAATGTGGTCTGTGCTGCAGCCTATTCAGGATAGCCCAATTTTTCGACTTTATTCGTGAGTGCTGAAATGCCGCTTTTATGAAGCAGAGTGCGGAAATGCCGCCTTTATAAGTGAAAAGATTCCATGCAACTCAGCTAAGCGGCATTTTGGCAACCCAGACTATATTAGGGATTCGGACTATAATGGAGCTCTGATTTCCTCACTACAGCGAGAGCTACGCCCCATGCTTTCAGGAACACGCCCAAACGAGTAAAGGGTTTGTAAACGCGGAACGCCGTAATCAAGACGGCCTCAGGCCTTGAAAGTTTCTGCCGCGAGATTGGTGGACTGTACTGTCGTTTTAAGAAACAAATTCGATGCTTTTGGGCTCGGGTGTTTTCGAATTCGATATTAAGAACCAGTGGGCTGTGCTGCAGGATGCATAAAACTTACCTGTTCAGGGCAGCCCAATTTATCGACTTTATTTATGGGTGCTGAAATGCCGCTTTTATGAAGCAAAGTGCGGAAATGCCGCCTTTATAAGTGAAGAGATTCCACTTAGCTCAGCTAAGCGGCATTTTGGCACTCCAGACTTTATTAGCCCTAATTTAATCGCTAAAGCGTAGTTCGATATTAAGAAAATGTGGTCTGTGCTGCAGCCTATTCGGGACAGCCCAATTTTTCGACTTTATTCATGAGTGCTGAAATGCCGCTTTTATGAAGTAGGGTGCGGAAGTACCGTCTTTATAAGTGAAAAGATGTCACGCAACTCAGCTAAGCGGCATTTTGACACCCCAGACTTTTTGGGGATTCGGAATGCACTGGAGCCCTGATTTCCTCGCTACAGCGTAGGGCTACGCAGATGCTTTCTGGAAGAAGTTCAAACGAGCAAAGGGTTTGTAAACGCGGAATGGCGAAATCAAGACGGCCTCAGGCCTTGAAAGATTCTGCCGCGAGATTTGTGGACTGTACTGGCGTCTTAAGAAAGAAATTCGATGCTTTTGGGCTCGTGTGTTTTCGAGTTCGATATTAAGAAAATGTGGTCTGTGTTGCAGCCTATTCAGGACAGCCCAATTTTTCGACTTTATTCGTGAGTGCTGAAATGCCGCTTTTATGAAGCAGAGTGCGGAAATGCCGCCTTTATAAGTGAAAAGATTCCACTTAATTCAGGAAAGCGGCATTTTGGCACTCCAGACTTTATTAGCCCTAATTTCATCGCTAAAGCGTGGGGCTACGCCCAATGCCTTCTACGAAGACGCCCAAGCGAGTGAAAGGTCTGTAAACGCGGAATGGCGTAAAAAAAACCGGCCGCAGGACTTGAAAGTTTCTGATGCGGGAACCGGTGGACTGTACTGCCGTATTAAGAACCAAATTCGATGCTTTTGTTCTCGTGTGTTTTAGAGTTCGATATTAAGAAAATGTGGTCTGTGCTGCAGCCTATTCAGGACAGCCCAATTTTTTGACTTTATTCGTGAGTGCTGAAATGCCGCTTTTATGAAGCAGAGTGTGGAAGTGCCGTCTTTATAAGTGAAAAGGTGTCACGCAACTCATCTAGGCGGCATTTTGGCACCCCAGACTTTTTAGGGATTCGGACTGCACTGGAGCCCTGATTTCTTCGCTACAGCGTAGGGCTACGCCCCATACTTTCAGGAAGACGCCCAAACGAGTAAAGGGTTTGTAAACGCGGAATGGCGAAATCAAGACGGCCTCAGGCCTTGAAAGATTCTGCCGCGAGATTGGTGGACTGTACTGGCGTTTTAAGAAACAAATTCGATGCTTTTGGGCTCGGATGTTTTCGATTGCGATATTAAGGACCAGTGGGCTGTGCTGCAGGATGCATAAGCCTTACCTGTTCAGGACAGCCCAATTAATCGACTTTATTTATGGGTGCTGAAATGCCGTTTTTATGAAGCAGAGTGCGGAAATGCCGCCTTTATGAGTGAAGAGATTCCACTTAGCTCAGCTAAGCGGCATTTTGGCACTCCAGACTTTATTAGCCCTAATTTCATCGCTAAAGCGTTGGGCTAGGCCCAATGCTTTTACGAAGACGCCAAGGCGAGAGAGAGGTCTGTAAACGCGGAATGGCGTTAAAAAGACGGCCTCAGGCTTTGAAAGGTTCTGATGCGGGAAAGGTGGACTGTACTGCCGTATTAGGAACCAAATTCGATGCTTTTGGGCCCGTGTGTTTTAGAGTTCGATATTAAGAAAATGTGGTCTGTGCTGCAGCCTGTTCAGGACAGCCCAATTTTTCGACTTTATTCATGAGTGCTGAAATGCCGCTTTTATGAAACGGAGTGCGGAAGTGCCGTCATTATAAGTGAAAATGTGTCACGCAACTCAGCTAAGCGGCATTTTGGCACCTCAGACTTTTTAGGGATTCGGACTGCACTGGAGCCCTGATTTCCTCGCTACAGCCTGGGGCTACGCCCCATGCTTTCAGGAGGACGCCCAAACGAGTAAAGGGTTTGTAAACGCGGAATGGCGTAATCAAGACGACCTCAGGCTTTGAAAGATTCTGCCGCGAGATTGGTGGACTGTACTGCCGTTTTAAGAACCAGATTCGATGCTTTTGGGCTCGGGTGTTTTCGAATTCGATATTAAGAACCAGTGGGCTGTGCTGCAGGATGCATAAGACGTACCTGTTCAGGACAGCCCAATTTATCGACTTTATTTATGGGTGCTGAAATGCCGCTTTTATGAAGCACAGTGCGGAAGTGCTGTCTTTATAAGCGAAAAGCTGTCAGGCAAGTCAGCTAAGCGGCATTTTGGCACTCCAGACTTTGTTAGCCCTAATTTAATCGCTAAAGCGTAGGGCTACGCCCATTGTTTTACGAAGACGACCGAGCGAGTGAAAGGTCTGTAAACGCGGAATGGCTTAAAAAAGACGGCCTCGGGCCTTGAAATGTTCTGATACGGGAAAGGTGGACTGAACCACCATATTAGGAACCAAATTCGATGCTATTGGGCTCGTGTGTTTTAGAGTTCGATATTAAGAAAATGTGGTCTGTGCTGCAGCATATTCAGGACAGCCCAATTTTTCGATTTTATTCGTGAGTGCTGAAATGCCGCTTTTATGAAGCAGAGTGCGGAGATGCCGCCTTTATAAGTGAGAAGATTCCACTTAACTCAGCTAAGCGGCATTTTGGCACTCCAGACTTTATTAGCCCTAATTTCATTGGTAAAGCGTAGGGTTACGCCCAATGCTTTTACGAAGACGCCCAAGCGAGTGAAGGGTCTGTAAACGCGGAATGGCGTAAAAAAGTCGGCCTCAGGCCTTGAAAGTTTCTGATGCGGGAACCGGTGGACTGTACTGCCTTATTAGGAACCAAATTCGATGCTTTTGGGTTCGTGTGTTTTCGAGTTCGATTTATTAAGAAAATGTCGTCTATGCTGCAGCCTATTCAGGACAGCCCAATTTTTCGACTTTATTCATGAGTGCTGAAATGCCGCTTTTATTAAGCAGAGTTCGGAATTGCCGTCTTTATAAGTGAAAAGGTGTCACGCAACTCAGCTAAGCGGCATTTTGGCACCCCAGACTTCTTAGGGATTCGGGCTGCACTGGAGCCCTGATTTCCTCGCTACAGCGTAGGGCTACGCCCAATGCTTTTACGAAGACGCCCAAGCGAGTGAAGGGTCTGTAAACGCGGAATGGCGTAAAAAAGTCGGCCTCAGGCCTTGAAAGTTTCTGATGCGGGAACCGGTGGACTGTATGTACTGCCTTATTAGGAACCAAATTCGATGCTTTTGGGTTCGTGTGTTTTCGAGTTCGATTTATTAAGAAAATGTGGTCTGTGCTGCAGCCTATTCAGGACAGCCCAATTTTTCGACTTTATTCATGAGTGCTGAAATGCCGCTTTTATGAGTTAGGGTGCGGAAGTGCCGTCTTTATAAGTGAAAAGATGTCACGCAACTCAGCTAAGCGGCATTTTGGCACCCCAGACTTTTCGGGGATTCGGACTGCACTGGAGCCCTTATTTCCTCGCTATAGCGTAGGGCTACGCCCCATGCTTTCAGGAAGACGCCCAAACGAGTAAAGGGTTTGTAAACGCGGAACGGCGTAATCAAGACGGCCTCAGGCCTTGAAAGTTTCTGCCGCGAGATTGGTGGACTGTACTACCGTTTTAAGAACTAAATTCGATGCTTTTGGGCTCGGGTGCTTTCGAATGCGATATTAAGGACCAGTGGACTGTGCCGCAGGATGCATAAGACTTACCTGTTCAGGACAGCCCAATTTATCGACTTTATTTATGGGTGCTGAAATGCCGCTTTTATGAAGCAGAGTGCGGAAATGCCGCCTTTATAAGTGAGAAGATTCCACTTAACTCAGGAAAGCGGCATTTTGGCACTCCAGACTTTATTAGCCCTAATTTCATCGCTAAAGCGTGGGGCTACGCCCAATGCCTTCTACGAAGACGCCCAAGCGAGTGAAAGGTCTGTAAACGCGGAATGGCGTAAAAAAAACCGGCCGCAGGACTTGAAAGTTTCTGATGCGGGAACCGGTGGACTGTACTGCCGTATTAAGAACCAAATTCGATGCTTTTGTTCTCGTGTGTTTTAGAGTTCGATATTAAGAAAATGTGGTCTGTGCTGCAGCCTATTCAGGACAGCCCAATTTTTTGACTTTATTCGTGAGTGCTGAAATGCCGCTTTTATGAAGCAGAGTGTGGAAGTGCCGTCTTTATAAGTGAAAAGGTGTCACGCAACTCATCTAGGCGGCATTTTGGCACCCCAGACTTTTTAGGGATTCGGACTGCACTGGAGCCCTGATTTCTTCGCTACAGCGTAGGGCTACGCCCCATACTTTCAGGAAGACGCCCAAACGAGTAAAGGGTTTATAAACGCGGAATGGCGAAATCAAGACGGCCTCAGGCCTTGAAAGATTCTGCCGCGAGATTGGTGGACTGTACTGGCGTTTTAAGAAACAAATTCGATGCTTTTGGGCTCGGATGTTTTCGATTGCGATATTAAGGACCAGTGGGCTGTGCTGCAGGATGCATAAGCCTTACCTGTTCAGGACAGCCCAATTAATCGACTTTATTTATGGGTGCTGAAATGCCGTTTTTATGAAGCAGAGTGCGGAAATGCCGCCTTTATGAGTGAAGAGATTCCACTTAGCTCAGCTAAGCGGCATTTTGGCACTCCAGACTTTATTAGCCCTAATTTCATCGCTAAAGCGTTGGGCTAGGCCCAATGCTTTTACGAAGACGCCAAGGCGAGAGAGAGGTCTGTAAACGCGGAATTGCGTTAAAAAGACGGCCTCAGGCTTTGAAAGGTTCTGATGCGGGAAAGGTGGACTGTACTGCCGTATTAGGAACCAAATTCGATGCTTTTGGGAACGTGTGTTTTAGAGTTCGATATTAAGAAAATGTGGTCTGTGCTGCAGCCTGTTCAGGACAGCCCAATTTTTCGACTTTATTCATGAGTGCTGAAATGCCGCTTTTATGAAACGGAGTGCGGAAGTGCCGTCATTGTAAGTGAAAATGTGTCACGCAACTCAGCTAAGCGGCATTTTGGCACCTCAGACTTTTTAGGGATTCGGACTGCACTGGAGCCCTGATTTCCTCGCTACAGCCTGGGGCTACGCCCCATGCTTTCAGGAAGACGCCCGAACGAGTAAAGGGTTTGTAAACGCGGAATGGCGTAATCAAGACGACCTCAGGCTTTGAAAGATTCTGCCGCGAGATTGGTGGACTGTACTGCCGTTTTAAGAACCAAATTCGATGCTTTTGGGCTCGGGTGTTTTCGAATTCGATATTAAGAACCAGTGGGCTGTGCTGCAGGATGCATAAAACGTACCTGTTCAGGACAGCCCAATTTATCGACTTTATTTATGGGTGCTGAAATGCCGCTTTTATGAAGCACAGTGCGGAAGTGCCGTCTTTATAAGTGAGAAGATTCCACTTAACTCAGCTAAGCGGCATTTTGGCACTCCAGACTTTATTAGCCCTAATTTCATTGCTAAAGCGTAGGGTTACGCCCAATGCTTTTACGAAGACGCCCTAGCGAGTGAAGGGTCTGTAAGCGCGGAATGGCGTAAAAAAGTCGGCCTCAGGCCTTGAAAGTTTGTGATGCGGGAACCGGTGGACTGTACTGCCTTATTAGGAACCAAATTCGATGCTTTTGGGTTCGTGTGTTTTCGAGTTCGATTTATTAAGAAAATGTGGTCTGTGCTGCAGCCTATTCAGGACAGCCCAATTTTTCGACTTTATTCATGAGTGCTGAAATGCCGCTTTTATGAGGTAGGGTGCGGAAGTGCCGTCTTTATAAGTGAAAAGATGTCACGCAACTCAGCTAAGCGGCATTTTGGCACCCCAGACTTTTCGGGGATTCGGACTGCACTGGAGCCCTTATTTCCTCGCTATAGCGTAGGGCTACGCCCCATGCTTTCAGGAAGACGCCCAAACGAGTAAAGGGTTTGTAAACGCGGAACGGCGTAATCAAGACGGCCTCAGGCCTTGAAAGTTTCTGCCGCGAGATTGGTGGACTGTACTACCGTTTTAAGAACTAAATTCGATGCTTTTGGGCTCGGGTGCTTTCGAATGCGATATTAAGGACCAGTGGACTGTGCCGCAGGATGCATAAGACTTACCTGTTCAGGACAGCCCAATTTATCGACTTTATTTATGGGTGCTGAAATGCCGCTTTTATGAAGCAGAGTGCGGAAATGCCGCCTTTATAAGTGAGAAGATTCCACTTAACTCAGCTAAGCGGCATTTTGGCACTCCAGACTTTATTAGCCCTAATTTCATTGCTAAAGCGTAGGGTTACGCCCAATGCTTTTACGAAGACGCCCAAGCGAGTGAAGGGTCTGTAAACGCGGAATGGCGTAAAAAAAGTCGGCCTCAGGCCTTGAAAGTTTCTGATGCGGGAACCGGTGGACTGTACTGCCTTATTAGGAACCAAATTCGATGCTTTTGGGTTCGTGTGTTTTCGAGTTCGATATTAAGAAAATGTGGTCTGTGCTGCAGCCTATTCAGGACAGCCCAATTTTTCGACTTTATTCATGAGTGCTGAAATGCCGCTTTTATGAGGTAGGGTGCGGAAGTGCCGTCTTTATAAGTGAAAAGATGTCACGCAACTCAGCTAAGCGGCATTTTGGCACCCCAGACTTTTTGGGGATTCGGACTGCACTGGAGCCCTTATTTCCTCGCTATAGCGTAGGGCTACGCCCCATGCTTTCAGGAAGACGCCCAAACGAGTAAAGGGTTTGTAAACGCGGAACGGCGTAATCAAGACGGCCTCAGGCCTTGAAAGTTTCTGCCGCGAGATTGGTGGACTGTACTGTCGTTTTAAGAAACAAATTCGATGCTTTTGGGCTCGGGTGTTTTCGAATTCGATATTAAGAACCAGTGGGCTGTGCTGCAGGATGCATAAAACTTACCTGTTCAGGGCAGCCCAATTTATCGACTTTATTTATGGGTGCTGAAATGCCGCTTTTATGAAGCAAAGTGCGGAAATGCCGCCTTTATAAGTGAAGAGATTCCACTTAGCTCAGCTAAGCGGCATTTTGGCACTCCAGACTTTATTAGCCCTAATTTAATCGCTAAAGCGTAGTTCGATATTAAGAAAATGTGGTCTGTGCTGCAGCCTATTCGGGACAGCCCAATTTTTCGACTTTATTCATGAGTGCTGAAATGCCGCTTTTATGAAGTAGGGTGCGGAAGTACCGTCTTTATAAGTGAAAAGATGTCACGCAACTCAGCTAAGCGGCATTTTGACACCCCAGACTTTTTGGAGATTCGGAATGCACTGGAGCCCTGATTTCCTCGCTACAGCGTAGGGCTACGCAGATGCTTTCAGGAAGAAGTTCAAACGAGCAAAGGGTTTGTAAACGCGGAATGGCGAAATCAAAACGGCCTCAGGCCTTGAAAGATTCTGCCGCGAGATTTGTGGACCGTACTGGCGTCTTAAGAAAGAAATTCGATGCTTTTGGGCTCGTGTGTTTTCGAGTTCGATATTAAGAAAATGTGGTCTGTGTTGCAGCCTATTCAGGACAGTCCAATTTTTCGACTTTATTCGTGAGTGCTGAAATGCCGCTTTTATGAAGCAGAGTGCGGAAATGCCGCCTTTATAAGTGAAAAGATTCCACTTAACTCAGGAAAGCGGCATTTTGGCACTCCAGACTTTATTAGCCCTAATTTCATCGCTAAAGCGTGGGGCTACGCCCAATGCCTTCTACGAAGACGCCCAAGCGAGTGAAAGTTCTGTAAACGCGGAATGGCGTAAAAAAAACCG
The DNA here is from genome assembly GCA_963924575.1 of Pycnomerus fuliginosus. Taxonomy (NCBI): domain Eukaryota; kingdom Metazoa; phylum Arthropoda; class Insecta; order Coleoptera; family Zopheridae; genus Pycnomerus; species Pycnomerus fuliginosus. Next base: position 34,804,495 of record OZ004621.1, read on the forward strand.
GCCGCAGGACTTGAAAGTTTCTGATGCGGGAACCGGTGGACTGTACTGCCGTATTAAGAACCAAATTCGATGCTTTTGTTCTCGTGTGTTTTAGAGTTCGATATTAAGAAAATGTGGTCTGTGCTGCAGCCTATTCAGGACAGCTCAATTTTTTGACTTTATTCGTGAGTGCTGAAATGCCGCTTTTATGAAGCAGAGTGTGGAAGTGCCGTCTTTATAAGTGAAAAGGTGTCACGCAACTCATCTAGGCGGCATTTTGGCACCCCAGACTTTTTAGGGATTCGGACTGCACTGGAGCCCTGATTTCTTCGCTACAGCGTAGGGCTACGCCCCATACTTTCAGGAAGACGCCCAAACGAGTAAAGGGTTTATAAACGCGGAATGGCGAAATCAAGACGGCCTCAGGCCTTGAAAGATTCTGCCGCGAGATTGGTGGACTGTACTGGCGTTTTAAGAAACAAATTCGATGCTTTTGGGCTCGGATGTTTTCGATTGCGATATTAAGGACCAGTGGGCTGTGCTGCAGGATGCATAAGCCTTACCTGTTCAGGACAGCCCAATTAATCGACTTTATTTATGGGTGCTGAAATGCCGTTTTTATGAAGCAGAGTGCGGAAATGCCGCCTTTATGAGTGAAGAGATTCCACTTAGCTCAGCTAAGCGGCATTTTGGCACTCCAGACTTTATTAGCCCTAATTTCATCGCTAAAGCGTTGGGCTAGGCCCAATGCTTTTACGAAGACGCCAAGGCGAGAGAGAGGTCTGTAAACGCGGAATTGCGTTAAAAAGACGGCCTCAGGCTTTGAAAGGTTCTGATGCGGGAAAGGTGGACTGTACTGCCGTATTAGGAACCAAATTCGATGCTTTTGGGAACGTGTGTTTTAGAGTTCGATATTAAGAAAATGTGGTCTGTGCTGCAGCCTGTTCAGGACAGCCCAATTTTTCGACTTTATTCATGAGTGCTTAAATGCCGCTTTTATGAAACGGAGTGCGGAAGTGCCGTCATTGTAAGTGAAAATGTGTCACGCAACTCAGCTAAGCGGCATTTTGGCACCTCAGACTTTTTAGGGATTCGGACTGCACTGGAGCCCTGATTTCCTCGCTACAGCCTGGGGCTACGCCCCATGCTTTCAGGAAGACGCCCGAACGAGTAAAGGGTTTGTAAACGCGGAATGGCGTAATCAAGACGACCTCAGGCTTTGAAAGATTCTGCCGCGAGATTGGTGGACTGTACTGCCGTTTTAAGAACCAAATTCGATGCTTTTGGGCTCGGGTGTTTTCGAATTCGATATTAAGAACCAGTGGGCTGTGCTGCAGGATGCATAAAACGTACCTGTTCAGGACAGCCCAATTTATCGACTTTATTTATGGGTGCTGAAATGCCGCTTTTATGAAGCACAGTGCGGAAGTGCCGTCTTTATAAGTGAGAAGATTCCACTTAACTCAGCTAAGCGGCATTTTGGCACTCCAGACTTTATTAGCCCTAATTTCATTGCTAAAGCGTAGGGTTACGCCCAATGCTTTTACGAAGACGCCCTAGCGAGTGAAGGGTCTGTAAGCGCGGAATGGCGTAAAAAAGTCGGCCTCAGGCCTTGAAAGTTTGTGATGCGGGAACCGGTGGACTGTACTGCCTTATTAGGAACCAAATTCGATGCTTTTGGGTTCGTGTGTTTTCGAGTTCGATTTATTAAGAAAATGTGGTCTGTGCTGCAGCCTATTCAGGACAGCCCAATTTTTCGACTTTATTCATGAGTGCTGAAATGCCGCTTTTATGAGGTAGGGTGCGGAAGTGCCGTCTTTATAAGTGAAAAGATGTCACGCAACTCAGCTAAGCGGCATTTTGGCACCCCAGACTTTTCGGGGATTCGGACTGCACTGGAGCCCTTATTTCCTCGCTATAGCGTAGGGCTACGCCCCATGCTTTCAGGAAGACGCCCAAACGAGTAAAGGGTTTGTAAACGCGGAACGGCGTAATCAAGACGGCCTCAGGCCTTGAAAGTTTCTGCCGCGAGATTGGTGGACTGTACTACCGTTTTAAGAACTAAATTCGATGCTTTTGGGCTCGGGTGCTTTCGAATGCGATATTAAGGACCAGTGGACTGTGCCGCAGGATGCATAAGACTTACCTGTTCAGGACAGCCCAATTTATCGACTTTATTTATGGGTGCTGAAATGCCGCTTTTATGAAGCAGAGTGCGGAAATGCCGCCTTTATAAGTGAGAAGATTCCACTTAACTCAGCTAAGCGGCATTTTGGCACTCCAGACTTTATTAGCCCTAATTTCATTGCTAAAGCGTAGGGTTACGCCCAATGCTTTTACGAAGACGCCCAAGCGAGTGAAGGGTCTGTAAACGCGGAATGGCGTAAAAAAAGTCGGCCTCAGGCCTTGAAAGTTTCTGATGCGGGAACCGGTGGACTGTACTGCCTTATTAGGAACCAAATTCGATGCTTTTGGGTTCGTGTGTTTTCGAGTTCGATATTAAGAAAATGTGGTCTGTGCTGCAGCCTATTCAGGACAGCCCAATTTTTCGACTTTATTCATGAGTGCTGAAATGCCGCTTTTATGAGGTAGGGTGCGGAAGTGCCGTCTTTATAAGTGAAAAGATGTCACGCAACTCAGCTAAGCGGCATTTTGGCACCCCAGACTTTTTGGGGATTCGGACTGCACTGGAGCCCTTATTTCCTCGCTATAGCGTAGGGCTACGCCCCATGCTTTCAGGAAGACGCCCAAACGAGTAAAGGGTTTGTAAACGCGGAACGGCGTAATCAAGACGGCCTCAGGCCTTGAAAGTTTCTGCCGCGAGATTGGTGGACTGTACTGTCGTTTTAAGAAACAAATTCGATGCTTTTGGGCTCGGGTGTTTTCGAATTCGATATTAAGAACCAGTGGGCTGTGCTGCAGGATGCATAAAACTTACCTGTTCAGGGCAGCCCAATTTATCGACTTTATTTATGGGTGCTGAAATGCCGCTTTTATGAAGCAAAGTGCGGAAATGCCGCCTTTATAAGTGAAGAGATTCCACTTAGCTCAGCTAAGCGGCATTTTGGCACTCCAGACTTTATTAGCCCTAATTTAATCGCTAAAGCGTAGTTCGATATTAAGAAAATGTGGTCTGTGCTGCAGCCTATTCGGGACAGCCCAATTTTTCGACTTTATTCATGAGTGCTGAAATGCCGCTTTTATGAAGTAGGGTGCGGAAGTACCGTCTTTATAAGTGAAAAGATGTCACGCAACTCAGCTAAGCGGCATTTTGACACCCCAGACTTTTTGGAGATTCGGAATGCACTGGAGCCCTGATTTCCTCGCTACAGCGTAGGGCTACGCAGATGCTTTCAGGAAGAAGTTCAAACGAGCAAAGGGTTTGTAAACGCGGAATGGCGAAATCAAAACGGCCTCAGGCCTTGAAAGATTCTGCCGCGAGATTTGTGGACCGTACTGGCGTCTTAAGAAAGAAATTCGATGCTTTTGGGCTCGTGTGTTTTCGAGTTCGATATTAAGAAAATGTGGTCTGTGTTGCAGCCTATTCAGGACAGTCCAATTTTTCGACTTTATTCGTGAGTGCTGAAATGCCGCTTTTATGAAGCAGAGTGCGGAAATGCCGCCTTTATAAGTGAAAAGATTCCACTTAACTCAGGAAAGCGGCATTTTGGCACTCCAGACTTTATTAGCCCTAATTTCATCGCTAAAGCGTGGGGCTACGCCCAATGCCTTCTACGAAGACGCCCAAGCGAGTGAAAGTTCTGTAAACGCGGAATGGCGTAAAAAAAACCGGCCGCAGGACTTGAAAGTTTCTGATGCGGGAACCGGTGGACTGTACTGCCGTATTAAGAACCAAATTCGATGCTTTTGTTCTCGTGTGTTTTAGAGTTCGATATTAAGAAAATGTGGTCTGTGCTGCAGCCTATTCAGGACAGCTCAATTTTTTGACTTTATTCGTGAGTGCTGAAATGCCGCTTTTATGAAGCAGAGTGTGGAAGTGCCGTCTTTATAAGTGAAAAGGTGTCACGCAACTCATCTAGGCGGCATTTTGGCACCCCAGACTTTTTAGGGATTCGGACTGCACTGGAGCCCTGATTTCTTCGCTACAGCGTAGGGCTACGCCCCATACTTTCAGGAAGACGCCCAAACGAGTAAAGGGTTTATAAACGCGGAATGGCGAAATCAAGACGGCCTCAGGCCTTGAAAGATTCTGCCGCGAGATTGGTGGACTGTACTGGCGTTTTAAGAAACAAATTCGATGCTTTTGGGCTCGGATGTTTTCGATTGCGATATTAAGGACCAGTGGGCTGTGCTGCAGGATGCATAAGCCTTACCTGTTCAGGACAGCCCAATTAATCGACTTTATTTATGGGTGCTGAAATGCCGTTTTTATGAAGCAGAGTGCGGAAATGCCGCCTTTATGAGTGAAGAGATTCCACTTAGCTCAGCTAAGCGGCATTTTGGCACTCCAGACTTTATTAGCCCTAATTTCATCGCTAAAGCGTTGGGCTAGGCCCAATGCTTTTACGAAGACGCCAAGGCGAGAGAGAGGTCTGTAAACGCGGAATTGCGTTAAAAAGACGGCCTCAGGCTTTGAAAGGTTCTGATGCGGGAAAGGTGGACTGTACTGCCGTATTAGGAACCAAATTCGATGCTTTTGGGAACGTGTGTTTTAGAGTTCGATATTAAGAAAATGTGGTCTGTGCTGCAGCCTGTTCAGGACAGCCCAATTTTTCGACTTTATTCATGAGTGCTGAAATGCCGCTTTTATGAAACGGAGTGCGGAAGTGCCGTCATTGTAAGTGAAAATGTGTCACGCAACTCAGCTAAGCGGCATTTTGGCACCTCAGACTTTTTAGGGATTCGGACTGCACTGGAGCCCTGATTTCCTCGCTACAGCCTGGGGCTACGCCCCATGCTTTCAGGAAGACGCCCGAACGAGTAAAGGGTTTGTAAACGCGGAATGGCGTAATCAAGACGACCTCAGGCTTTGAAAGATTCTGCTGCGAGATTGGTGGACTGTACTGCCGTTTTAAGAACCAAATTCGATGCTTTTGGGCTCGGGTGTTTTCGAATTCGATATTAAGAACCAGTGGGCTGTGCTGCAGGATGCATAAAACGTACCTGTTCAGGACAGCCCAATTTATCGACTTTATTTATGGGTGCTGAAATGCCGCTTTTATGAAGCACAGTGCGGAAGTGCCGTCTTTATAAGCGAAAAGCTGTCAGGCAAGTCAGCTAAGCGGCATTTTGGCACTCCAGACTTTGTTAGCCCTAATTTAATCGCTAAAGCGTAGGGCTACGCCCATTGTTTTACGAAGACGACCGAGCTAGTGAAAGGTCTGTAAACGCGGAATGGCGTAAAAAAGACGGCCTCAGGCCTTGAAAGGTTCTGATACGGGAAAGGTGGACTGAACTACCATATTAGGAACCAAATTCGATGCTATTGGGCTCGTGTGTTTTAGAGTTCGATATTAAGAAAATGTGGTCTGTGCTGCAGCATATTCAGGACAGCCCAATTTTTCGATTTTATTCCTGAGTGCTGAAATGCCGCTTTTATTAAGCAGAGTTCGGAATTGCCGTCTTTATAAGTGAAAAGGTGTCACGCAACTCAGCTAAGCGGCATTTTGGCACCCCAGACTTCTTAGGGATTCGGGCTGCACTGGAGCCCTGATTTCCTCGCTACAGCGTAGGGCTACGCCACATGCTTTCAGGAAGACGCCCAATCGAGTAAAGGGTTTGTAAACGCGGAATGGCGCAATCAAGATGGCCTCAGGCCTTGAAAGATTCTGCCGTGAGATTGGTGGACTGTACTGGCGTTTTAAGAAAGAAATTCTATGCTTTTGGGCTCGGGTGTTTTCGAATGCGATATTAAGAACCAGTGGGCTGTGCTGCAGGATGCATAAGACTTACCTGTTCAGGACAGCCCAATTTATCGACTTTATTTATGGGTGCTGAAATGCCGCTTTTATGAAGCAGATTGCGGAAATGCCGCTTTTATGAAGCAGAGTGCGGAAATGCCGCCTTTATAAGTGAGAAGATTCCACTTAACTCAGCTAAGCGGCATTTTGGCACTCCAGACTTTATTAGCCCTAATTTCATTGCTAAAGCGTAGGGTTACGCCCAATGCTTTTACGAAGACGCCCAAGCGAGTGAAGGGTCTGTAAACGCGGAATGGCGTAAAAAAGTCGGCCTCAGGCCTTGAAAGTTTCTGATGCGGGAACCGGTGGACTGTACTGCCTTATTAGGAACCAAATTCGATGCTTTTGGGTTCGTGTGTTTTCGAGTTCGATATTAAGAAAATGTGGTCTGTGCTGCAGCCTATTCAGGGCAGCCCAATTTTTCGACTTTATTCATGAGTGCTGAAATGCCGCTTTTATGAGGTAGGGTGCGGAAGTGCCGTCTTTATAAGTGAAAAGATGTCACGCAACTCAGCTAAGCGGCATTTTGGCACCACAGACTTTTTGGGGATTCGGACTGCACTGGAGCCCTTATTTCCTCGCTATATCGTAGGGCTACGCCCCATGCTTTCAGGAAGACGCCCAAACGAGTAAAGGGTTTGTAAACGCGGAACGGCGTAATCAAGACGGCCTCAGGCCTTGAAAGTTTCTGCCGCGAGATTGGTGGACTGTACTCCCGTTTTAAGAACTAAATTCGATGCTTTTGGGCTCGGGTGCTTTCGAATGCGATATTAAGGACCAGTGGACTGTGCCGCAGGATGCATAAGACTTACCTGTTCAGGACAGCCCAATTTATCGACTTTATTTATGGGTGCTGAAATGCCGCTTTTATAAAGCAGAGTGCGGAAATGCCGCCTTTATAAGTGAGAAGATTCCACTTAACTCAGCTAAGCGGCATTTTCACTCCAGACTTTATTAGCCCTAATTTCATTGCTAAAGCGTAGGGTTACGCCCAATGCTTTTACGAAGACGCCCTAGCGAGTGAAGGGTCTGTAAGCGCGGAATGGCGTAAAAAAGTCGGCCTCAGGCCTTGAAAGTTTGTGATGCGGGAACCGGTGGACTGTACTGCCTTATTAGGAACCAAATTCGATGCTTTTAGGTTCGTGTGTTTTCGAGTTCGATTTATTAAGAAAATGTGGTCTGTGCTGCAGCCTATTCAGGACAGCCCAATTTTTCGACTTTATTCATGAGTGCTGAAATGCCGCTTTTATGAGGTAGGGTGCGGAAGTGCCGTCTTTATAAGTGAAAAGATGTCACGCAACTCAGCTAAGCGGCATTTTGGCACCCCAGACTTTTCGGGGATTCGGACTGCACTGGAGCCCTTATTTCCTCGCTATAGCGTAGGGCTACGCCCCATGCTTTCAGGAAGACGCCCAAACGAGTAAAGGGTTTGTAAACGCGGAACGGCGTAATCAAGACGGCCTCAGGCCTTGAAAGTTTCTGCCGCGAGATTGGTGGACTGTACTACCGTTTTAAGAACTAAATTCGATGCTTTTGGGCTCGGGTGCTTTCGAATGCGATATTAAGGACCAGTGGACTGTGCCGCAGGATGCATAAGACTTACCTGTTCAGGACAGCCCAATTTATCGACTTTATTTATGGGTGCTGAAATGCCGCTTTTATGAAGCAGAGTGCGGAAATGCCGCCTTTATAAGTGAGAAGATTCCACTTAACTCAGCTAAGCGGCATTTTGGCACTCCAGACTTTATTAGCCCTAATTTCATTGCTAAAGCGTAGGGTTACGCCCAATGCTTTTACGAAGACGCCCAAGCGAGTGAAGGGTCTATAAACGCGGAATGGCGTAAAAAAGTCGGCCTCAGGCCTTGAAAGTTTCTGATGCGGGAACCGGTGGACTGTACTGCCTTATTAGGAACCAAATTCGATGCTTTTGGGTTCGTGTGTTTTCGAGTTCGATATTAAGAAAATGTGGTCTGTGCTGCAGCCTATTCAGGACAGCCCAATTTTTCGACTTTATTCATGAGTGCTGAAATGCCGCTTTTATGAGGTAGGATGCGGAAGTGCCGTCTTTATAAGTGAAAAGATGTCACGCAACTCAGCTAAGCGGCATTTTGGCACCCCAGACTTTTTGGGGATTCGGACTGCACTGGAGCCCTTATTTCCTCGCTATAGCGTAGGGCTACGCCCCATGCTTTCAGGAAGACGCCCAAACGAGTAAAGGGTTTGTAAACGCGGAACGGCGTAATCAAGACGGCCTCAGGCCTTGAAAGTTTCTGCCGCGAGATTGGTGGACTGTACTGCCGTTTTAAGAACCAAATTCGATGCTTTTGGGCTCGGGTGCTTTCGAATGCGTTATTAAGGACCAGTGGACTGTGCCGCAGGATGCATAAGACTTACCTGTTCAGGACAGCCCAATTTATCGACTTTATTTATGGGTGCTGAAATGCCGCTTTTATGAGGTAGGGTGCGGAAGTGCCGTCTTTATAAGTGAAAAGATGTCACGCAACTCAGCTAAGCGGCATTTTGGCACCCCAGACTTTTTGGGGATTCGGACTGCACTGGAGCCCTTATTTCCTCGCTATAGCGTAGGGCTACGCCCCATGCTTTCAGGAAGACGCCCAAACGAGTAAAGGGTTTGTAAACGCGGAACGGCGTAATCAAGACGGCCTCAGGCCTTGAAAGTTTCTGCCGCGAGATTGGTGGACTGTACTGCCGTTTTAAGAACCAAATTCGATGCTTTTGGGCTCGGGTGCTTTCGAATGCGATATTAAGGACCAGTGGACTGTGCTGCAGGATGCATAAGACTTACCTGTTCAGGACAGCCCAATTTATCGACTTTATTTATGGGTGCTGAAATGCCGCTTTTATGAAGCAGAGTGCGGAAATGCCGCCTTTATAAGTGAGAAGATTCCACTTAACTCAGCTAAGCGGCATTTTGGCACTCCAGACTTTATTAGCCCTAATTTCATTGCTAAAGCGTAGGGTTACGCCCAATGCTTTTACGAAGACGCCCAAGCGAGTGAAGGGTCTGTAAACGCGGAATGGCGTAAAAAAGTCGGCCTCAGGCCTTGAAAGTTTCTGATGCGGGAACCGGTGGACTGTACTGCCTTATTAAGAACCAAATTCGATGCTTTTGGGTTCGTGTGTTTTCGAGTTCGATTTATTAAGAAAATGTGGTCTGTGCTGCAGCCTATTCAGGACAGCCCAATTTTTCGACTTTATTCATGAGTGCTGAAATGCCGCTTTTATGAGGTAGGGTGCGGAAGTGCCGTCTTTATAAGTGAAAAGATGTCACGCAACTCAGCTAAGCGGCATTTTGGCACCCCAGACTTTTTGGGGATTCGGACTGCACTGGAGCCCTTATTTCCTCGCTATAGCGTAGGGCTACGCCCCATGCTTTCAGGAAGACGCCCAAACGAGTAAAGGGTTTGTAAACGCGGAACGGCGTAATCAAGACGGCCTCAGGCCTTGAAAGTTTCTGCCGCGAGATTGGTGGACTGTACTGCCGTTTTAAGAACCAAATTCGATGCTTTTGGGCTCGGGTGCTTTCGAATGCGATATTAAGGACCAGTGGACTGTGCTGCAGGATGCATAAGACTTACCTGTTCAGGACAGCCCAATTTATCGACTTTATTTATGGGTGCTGAAATGCCGCTTTTATGAAGCAGAGTGCGGAAATGCCGCCTTTATAAGTGAGAAGATTCCACTTAAGGTTTAAGTATAGAGCATATTTAATGTGATTCTGACTCAGGAGATGGCTCCACACTCACAGAATTAGTTGTATTGTGGGTTGCGGGGCCGATTGCGTAGTTGCATTAAAAACCCGTCCTACGTATCGAGGATACCAAATCCCCGAAGTGTCGCTATTCGCCGCTAGGTGCTTTGCGCAGGGTAAGGTTACCGGCAGAGCACCTGCGTAAGGTTGAACTTGCCCTGTTGCCACTATGTTACTTTGACAATATACAACATAGGTACATTCAAGAATCAGACCATGGAATCAGATTTGTGTATCCATGACGTTAATAGTATTTACTGCATTACATTTAAGACTGTGATATGACTGATAACTGATAGGAGTTTGGTAAAGATTTTACATAACCAGTCAGGAATTAATCTATAATAGACAATTAGACAAGGCTATTTTTGAGACTCCACCAAAATAATTAAGATTCTCTTTAATTAAAAATTGCAAATTAAGATTTGTAATTTTATGCTGTAGTGTATTTATGCATAAGTTAGTTTTTTGTTTTACATTATATTATTTTATTGTAAAAATAGTTACCGAATATTTGCGTAAATAACAAATTAATTATATTTTTGCCTACCGATCATGTATACATCTGCGCCAAAAAAATTGGGATACGTTCACACTATAAATTATAATAAAAAAGTGGCAGTCTCGAAGACGGTAGAAACTTCTACTTTTTCACAGAATTTGTAAATGAAGCATTTAACCAAGGTCCGCGTGCGGGCGGTTGTCGGTGGCTGTTGCGCCCGGCGCTCATTTATTAAAATCTAAAATACAAATGTTTTTCACCCCTAAAATGACATTCTTCGAAAAAATGGCCCTAAGGTTTTCGATCCGACAATGCAACAGCTATCGAATTCGATAAAGATATTATGCCCTTTTGCTAAGAAAAATTCAAAAAGGGGTGTTTTTGTCCCTAACCGGAAATTTTCTAAAAAATTGCAGGTGATCACAGACAGACACACAGACGTTTTTCACAGTTATTAACTTCTACGCTTCGCGAAGCAGTTACTGGAATCGATCGGAAAAATCGAATTTCCAAAAATATCAAATATTTACGTTTTAGGGTCATGGGAACCCAAAAAAGCGGTTTTTGAAAAAATGTCTGTGTGTCTGTGATCACGCTACAGCTCAAACTATTGAACGTATCGAGATGAAATTTGGCATACATATTCAGTGGGAGATTTGTAGGTGCTGATTAGAATTTGGGCCACATCGGTCCACGGAAAGTGCCTTCTTGGCACATCAACTTTAAAAATTTAAATGCAAACCCCCATTTTTCGCGTTACCATATGAATGCCCTTCGAATTGTGCTTATAAAAATGTATTCACACTTGTGCCCTTTTGACCAAAAAATGGTGCCGTGAAAAAAAACCTATGCATAACTGTATATTTTTATGACCGGATTTGATAGCTGATTTTTTTTTAAGCCAAAAACCTTAGTGCCATTTTTTAGAAAAATGTCATTTTAGTGGCAAATGGGCCCTTGTTTCAATTTATTTTACAAAAAAAAATATTGTTACTATCGGATTCGACAGCTGTTATATTACCGGATCAAAAACATTGATGCAATTTTTTAGAAAATTTCCATTTTAGGGACAAAAAAGCCCCTTTTTGAGTTTTTCTTAGCAAAAGGGAATACTATCATTATCGAATTCGAAAGCTGTTGCAATGTCATTTTTTCGAAAAATGTCCATTTTAGGAGTGAAAAACATTTGTATTTTAGATTTTAGTAAATGTGCATCAGCCATCCAACCGCTCCGCACGCCCGACCTTGGTTAAATAAAGTTATACTCTGCCATTGTCATCAGATTTATTCCGTTTTATAACCGAAGGATTAATCCTAAAAGTGCTAACTTTGGCTGTGGATTATTCCAAATAAAAAATTCTTGGGTCATTTGCTGCTAAAATCCTCGGACCGCTTTAGCGGTCCATCAGGCATGTAACAGGTAGCGAAGGGTGGGTTTATAGGGCAGGTAACTTAGCCATTTACCTGGGCCGAGGTCATTAGCTGGGGTTTTTCCAACCGTCTGTTAACCAGGAAATAGGTATCTTTAAAGTTTTCTAAAAATGTTGGCATGAATATCGATTTTTATTCCCTTGTGCATACCTACGGCGTGTACCCGCGGATACGCTGGACTACAGCACTGTAATTGTCTCACAAAGTTGTCTTAAATTTTATACCCTTTCGGCGGCTTTCGAAAAACACAAAAAAACAATAAAGACCTACATCACTTTTTTTAACTTCTTTATTTAGGTACTTATTTTTGCGTCTTTGACAAATTATACCAGTTGTTTCATCGGACCATCACCACAGGCAACTAACATAGAAGATTTAATTTTTTTTCCTGTTCCTGAGAATTTATTTACTTCAAAAGTTTTAGGGAGTTTGGAGGGTAATATGGACAAGCCTGTACCTTTTGTTGTATTTTGTTTATTTTGCAATTTCTATAGTTACAACTGCCGCGAATATCTTGATATTATTGAATAAATTTTAGAGCGCGTCATGAGAGAGAAAATTGTAATAAACAGTACAGCAGTACTCTATATGTGGGTATATTAATGTTTTAATTAATTTGAGTTTAGTACTCGTGTAGATTGTACCCGAAAAATCTCCAGTCTCCATTTAAAAATCAATTTTCCAAGAATATTTGTTAGGTAAGTACCTAAGAGGAGCTGATCAACAAAAAACTGAGCATTGAAATCACGGTAAAATTACGCGTAAAACAATAATTCCAACTTTATTAAATAATGATAAATAAGCATTGCATTAGGAACTAATGGAATGTGCACTTGATCGTTGACAAGCAAACATGGCAACGCTGCAACCGGCTTCTTCCAGTGTAGTGTAGTGAGCCTGAGGTGGCCAAATTTTAGCTATTGGGCGATAGAGAGTGCATCCCTCGGTGCATCCCTAGTTCGCTAAAAGAAGGCAGAAGCAGCACTGTGCAGACAATGAATTGCACGCATTGAAATTGAAATTCTAGTTCGGTAAATTGTTAATATTTCAGCGACATTATAAGCAAACGCCGGTTTTTCTTCACAGAAAGCAACACAGGCCCTATTAGAATAATTATAATAGTTAGATCTAACTATTTTATAAATTTATCGTACATAATTTGGCATTTTAATTTTTCATTATTTTTTATTAAAAAAACTGGAAATTCAAATAAATTTAAAAAAATGTGGAGATAGCCTTGCAGTTCCAGCAATTTCAGAAAAAAATTTTAACGAAATCTGGTATATAGTTTTCGAGAAAAAAAAATAAATCCCGTTAAATGCACCCTTTTTTCAACTTTTTATTTTTTTTTTCAAAAACTATACCAGAATTGTTTCATATTTCGACACAATGAATTTGATACTGAAACGAACGCCTGGTATTTTTTTTATGAAGTTTGAATTCAGAATTTTTTTTTTCTACTGTATACTTGAACCTTAACTCAGCTAAGAGGCATTTTGGCACTCCAGACTTTATTAGCCCTAATTTCATTGCTAAAGCGTAGGGTTACGCCCAATGCTTTTACGAAGACGCCCAAGCGAGTGAAGGGTCTGTAAACGCGGAATGGTGTAAAAAAGTCGGCCTCAGGCCTTGAAAGTTTCTGATGCGGGAACCGGTGGACTGTACTGCCTTATTAGGAACCAAATTCGATGCTTTTGAGTTCGTGTGTTTTCGAGTTCGATATTAAGAAAATGTGGTCTGTGCTGCAGCCTATTCAGGACAGCCCAATTTTTCGTCTTTATTCGTGAGTGCTGAAATGCCGCTTTTATGAAGCAGAGTGCGGAAATGCCGCCTTTATAAGTGAAAAGATTCCATGCAACTCAGCAGCTAAGCGGCACTTTGGCAACCCAGACTATATTAGGGATTCGGACTATAATGGAGCTCTGATTTCCTCACCACAGCGTAGGGCTACGCCCCATGCTTTTAGCAAGACGCCCAAAGGAGTAAAGGGTTTGTAAACGCGGAATGGCGTAATCAAGACGGCCTCAGGCCTTGAAAGTTTCTGCCGCCAGTTTGGTGGACTGTACTGCCGTTTTAAGAACCAAATGCGGTGCTTTTGGGCTCGGGTGTTTTCGAATTCGATATTAAGAACCAGTGGACTGTGCTGCAGGGTGCATAAAACGTACCTGTTCAGGACAGCCCAATTTATCAACTTTATTTATGGGTGCTGAAATGCCGCTTTTATGAAGCAGAGTGCGGAAGTGCCGTCTTTATAAGTGAAAAGGTGTCACGCAACTCAGCTAAGCGGCATTTTGGCACCCCAGACTTTTTAGGGATTCGGGCTGCACTGAAGCCCTGATTTCCTCGCTACAGCGTAGGGCTACGCCACATGCTTTCAGGAAGACGCCCAATCGAGTAAAGGGTTTGTAAACGCGGAATGGCGCAATCAAGATGGCCTCAGGCCTTGAAAGATTCTGCCGTGAGATTGGTGGACTGGACTTGCGTTTTAAGAAAGAAATTCTATGCTTTTGGGCTCGGGTGTTTTCGAATGCGATATTAAGAACCAGTGGGCTGTGCTGCAGGATGCATAAGACTTACCTGTTCGGGACAGCCCAATTTATCGATTTTATTTATGGGTGCGGAAATGCCGCCTTTATGAAGCAGAGTGCGGAAATGCCGCCTTTATAAGTGAAAAGATTCCACTTAGCTCAGCTAAGCGGCATTTTGGCACTCCAGACTTTGTTAGCCCTAATTTAATCGCTAAAGCGTAGGGCTACGCCCAATGTTTTACGAAGACGACCCAAAGAGTGAAAGGTCTGTAAACGCGGAATGGCGTAAAAAAGACGGCCTCAGGCCTTGAAAGGTTCTGATGCGGGAAAGGTGGACTGTACTGCCATATCAGGAACCAAATTCGATGATATTGGGCTCGTGTGTTTTAGAGTTCGATATTAAGAAAATGTGGTCTGTGCTGCAGCCTATTTAGGACTGCCCAATTTTTCGACTTTATTCGTGAGTGCTGAAATGCCGCTTTTAGGAAGCAGAGTGTGGAAATGCCGCCATTATAAGTGAAAAGATTCCACGCAGCTCAGCTAAGCGGCATTTTGACACTCCAGACTTTATTAGCCCTGATTTCATTGCTAAAGCGTAGGGCTACGCCCAAGCGAGTGAAGGGTCTGTAAACGCGGAATGGCGTAAAAAAGACGGCCTCAGTCCTTGAAAGGTTCTGATGCGGGAAAGGTGGACTGTACTGCCATATTAGGAACCAAATTCGATGCTTTTGGGTTCGTGTGTTTTCGAGTTCGATATTAAGAAAATGTAGTCTGTGCTGCAGCCTATTCAGGACAGCCCAATTTTTCGACTTAATTCATGAGTGCTGAAATGCCGCTTTTATGAAGCAGAGTGCGGAAATGCCGCCTTTATAAGTGAGAAGATTCCACTTAACTCAGCTAAGCGGCATTTTGGCACTCCAGACTTTATTAGCCCTAATTTCATTGCTAAAGCGTAGGGTTACGCCCAATGCTTTTACGAAGACGCCCAAGCGATTGAAGGGTCTGTAAACGCGGAATGGCGTAAAAAAGTCGGCCTCAGGCCTTGAAAGTTTCTGATGCGGGAACCGGTGGACTGTACTGCCTTATTAGGAACCAAATTCGATGCTTTTGGGTTCGTGTGTTTTCGAGTTCGTTATTAAGAAAATGTGGTCTGTGCTGCAGCCTATTCAGGACAGCCCAATTTTTCGACTTTATTCATGAGTGCTGAAATGCCGCTTTTATGAGGTAGGGTGCGGAAGTGCCGTCTTTATAAGTGAAAAGATGTCACGCAACTCAGCTAAGCGGCATTTTGGCACCCCAGACTTTTTGGGGATTCGGACTGCACTGGAGCCCTTATTTCCTCGTTATAGCGTAGGGCTACGCCCCATGCTTTCAGGAAGACGCCCAAACGAGTAAAGGGTTTGTAAACGCGGAACGGCGTAATCAAGACGGCCTCAGGCCTTGAAAGTTTCTGCCGCGAGATTGGTGGACTGTATTGCCGTTTTAAGAACCAAATTCGATGCTTTTGGGCTCGGGTGCTTTCGAATGCGATATTAAGGACCAGTGGACTGTGCTGCAGGATGCATAAGACTTACCTGTTCAGGACAGCCCAATTTATCGACTTTATTTATGGATGCTGAAATGCCGCTTTTATGAAGCAGAGTGCGGAAATGCCGCCTTTATAAGTGAGAAGATTCCACTTAAATCAGCTAAGCGGCATTTTGGCACTCCAGACTTTATTAGCCCTAATTTCATTGCTAAAGCGTAGGGTTACGCCCAATGCTTTTACGAAGACGCCCAAGCGAGTGAAGGGTCTGTAAACGCGAAATGGCGTAAAAAAACGGCCTCAGGCTTTGAAAGTTTCTGATGCGGGAACGGTGGACTGTACTGCCGTATTAGGAACCAAATTCGATGCGTTTGGGCTCGTGTGTTTTCGACTTCGATGTTAAGAAAATGTGGTCTGTGCTGCAGCCTATTCAGGACAGCCCAATTTATCGCCTTTATTTATGGGTCCTGATGTGGCCCTTTTATGAAGCAGAGTGCGGAAATGCCGCTTTTATGAAGCAGAGTGCGGAAATGCCGCCTTCATGAGTGAAGACATTCCACTTAGCTCAGCTAAGCGGCATTTTGGCACCCCAGACTTTATTAGCAATAATTTCATCGCTAAAGCGTAGGGCTACGCCCAATGCTTTTGCGAAGACGCCCAAGGGTGTGAAAGGTCTGTAAACGCGGAATGGCGTAAAAAAGACGGCCTCAGTCCTTGAAAGGTTCTGATGCGGGAAAGGTGGACTGTACTGCCATATTAGGAACCAAATTCGATGCTTTTGGGCTCGTGTGTTTTAGAGTTCGATACTAAGAAAATGTGGTCTGTGCTGCAGCCTATTCAGGACAGCCCAATTTTTCGACTTTATTCGTGAGTGCTGAAATGCCGCTTTTATGAAGCAGAGTGCGGATATGCCGCCTTCCTAAGTGAAAATATTCCAGGCAACTCAGCTAAGCGGCATTTTGGCAACCCAGACTATTCGGACTATAATGGAGCTCTGATTTCCTCACTACAGCGTAGGGCTACGCCCCATGCTTTCAGGAAGACGCCCAAAGGAGTAAAGGGTTTGTAAACGCAGAATGGCGTAATCAAGACGGAATCAGGCCTTGAAAGTTTATGCCACGAGATTGGTGGACTGTACTGCCGTTTCAAGAACCAAATTCGATGCTTTTGGGCTCGTTTGTTTTCGAATGCGATATTAAGAACCAGTGGGCTGTGCTGCAGGATGCATAAGACGTACCTGTTCAGGACAGCCCAATTTATCGACTTTATTTATGGGTGCTGAAATGCCGCTTTTATGAAGCAGAGTGCGGAAATGCCGCCTTTATGAGTGAACAGATTCCACTTAGCTCAGCTAAGCGGCATTTTGGCACCCCAGACCTTATTAACCCTAATTTCATCGCTAAAGCGTGGGGCTACGCCCAGTGCTTTTACGAATATGACCCAGCGAGTGAAAGGTCTGTAAACGCGGAATGGGGTAAAAACGACGGCCTCAGGCCTTGAAAAGTTCTGATGCGGGATAGGTGGACTGTACTGCCATATTAGGAACCAAATTCGATGCTTTTGGGCTCGTGTTTTAGAGTTCGATATTAAGAAAATGTGGTCTGTGCTGCAGCTTGTTCAGGACAGCCCAATTTTTCGACTTTATTCGTGAGTGCTGAAATGCCGCCTTTATAAGTGAAAAGATTGCAGGCAACTCAGCTAAGCGGCATTTTGGCAACCCAGACTATATTAGGGATTCGGACTACAGGGTATCCCTCGACGAGCGTCAGTTAGCCGTATCTGGAGAACTGTTTCTAGCATCATCTTGAAAATTTGTACACAAGGGTTTCAATTAATTTTGAATCAACTTCATCAATGGCGCACTTCCGGTTATACCGGAAATAGGTACTAATTTCCTTATTTTAGATGGAACACCCTATATATTATGATATTTTTGGATTCCACGTTTCATTTTTGGTAAATTTTTACTAAGAATTGCTATGCCAAAAATCAACCATTTTTGAGAAAATCAAGAATTTCGCTGTTTTATGCCAAGTGCAGGCCTAACTTCAAAAAGCCGTAACACCTTTACAGTATGAAATGAGAAAACGATATATTAATTTGACATGAAGACTAATGCAGGGGGTATCCGCCCCTGGACTCAAATTCGGTGAAATACATACAAGGGTGTTCTCTGCAAATTCTTAATCATCATCAACTTCATTGGCCAAAAAGTAAATTTTTTCAAATGTAATGCCCCAACTATCTTATGGCACGTCGATGCAGAATTTAATTGTCTATCATTTTAGTCTATATGTTTGCCATATTTAAATAAACAGTTTTTGTGATATTTCTAAGTAAATATTTGGAATTGGACCAAAATTTCATATTTTAAAACAGGATTAAAATACGTTTAAATTTTCATTTGAGCAGCCATAAGGAACAATAAAGGCTCCTAAAATCATAGCTAACTTTGGTTATTAAATCGTGCTAAATATGAAATTTTGGTCAAATTCCAAATACTTAGAAATATCACAGGCACAGTTTGTTTAAATATGGCAAACATGTAGACTAAAATGATAGACAATTAAATTCTGCATCGAAGTGTCATAAAATATTTGGGGCATTCCATTTGAAAAAATTGACTTTCTGACCAATGAATTTGATGATGTTTAAAAAATTTGCAGAGAACGCCCTGTATGTATTTGACCCAATTTGAGTCCAGGGGCGGATACACCCTACATTAGGCTTCATGCCAAATTAATATCGTTTTCTCATTTCATACTGTAAGGTTGCTACAGCTTTTTGAAATTAGGCCTGCACTTGGCATACAAAAGCGAAATTCTTGATTTTCTTAAAAATGGTTAATTTTTGGCATAGCAATTCTTAGTAAAAATTTACCTAGAATGAAACGTAGAATCCAAAAATATGATAATATACAGGGTGTTCCATTTAAAATAAGGAAGTTAGTACCTATTTCCGGTATAACCGGAAGTGCGCCATTGACAAAAATATTTTACGTCGATTCAGAATTAATTGAGACCCCTGTGCACAAATTTTCAAGATGATGCTAGAAACAGTTCTCCAGATACGGTTAACTGACGCTCGTCGAGGGATACCCTGTATAATGGAGTTCTTATTTCCTCACTACAGCGTAGGGCTACGCCCCAGGCTTTCACGAAGACGCCCAAAGGAGTGAAAGGTTTGTAAACGCGGAATGGTGTAATCAAGACGGCCTCTGTCCCTGAAAGATTCTGCCGCGAGATTGGTGGACTGTACTGCCATTTTAAGAACCAATTTCGATGCTTTTGGGCTCGTTTGTTTTCGAATGCGATATTAAGAACGAGTGGGCTGTGCTGCAGGATGCATAAGACGTACCTGTTCAGGACAGCCCAATTTATCGATTTTATTTATGGGTGCTGAAATGCCGCTTTTATGAAGCAGAGTGCGGAAATGCCGCCTTTATGAGTGAACAGATTCCACTTAGCTCAGCTAAGCGGCATTTTGGCACCTCAGACTTTATTAGCCCTCATTTCATCGCTAAAACGTAGGGCTACGCCCAATGCTTTTACGAAGACGACCCAGCGAGTGAAAGGTCTGTAAACGCGGAATGGCGTAAAAAAGACGGCCTCAGGCTTTGAAAGTTTCTGATGCGGGAACGGTGGACTGTACTGCCATATTAGGAACCAAATTCGATGCTTTTGGGTTCGTGTGTTTTGGAGTTCGATATTAAGAAAATGTGGTTTGTGCTGCAGCCTGTTCAGGACAGCCCAATTTTTCGACTTTATTCATGAGTGCTGAAATGCCGCTTTTATGAAGCAGAGTGCGGAAGTGCCGTCTTTATAAGTGAAAAGGTGTCACGCAACTCAGCTAAGCGGCATTTTAGCACCTCAGACTTTTTAGGGATTCGGACTGCACTGGAGCCCTGATTTCCTCGCTACAGCGTGGGGCTACGCCCCATGCTTTCAGGAAGACGCCCAAACGAGTAAAGGGTTTATAAACGCGGAATGGCGTAATCAAGACGGTCTCAGGCCTTGAAAGTTTCTGCCGCGAGATTGGTGGACTGACTGCCGTTTTCAGAACCAAATTCGATGCTTTTGGGCTCGTGTGTTTTCGAGTTCGATATTAACAAAATATGGTCTGTGCTGCAGCCTATTCAGGACAGCCCAATTTTTCGACTTTATTCATGAGTGGTGAAATGCCGCTTTTATGAAGCGAGAGTGCGGAAGTGCCGTCTTTATAAGTGAAAAGCTGACACGCAAATCAGGTAAGCGGCATTTTGGCACCCCAGACTTTATTAGGAATTCGGACTATACTGGAGCCCTGATTTCCTCACTGCAGCGTAGGGCTACGCCCCATGCTTTTAGGAAGACTCCCAAACGAGTAAAGGGTTTGTAAACGCGGAATGGCGTAATCAAGACCGCCTCAGGCCTTGAAAGTTTCGCCGCGAGATTGGTGGACTGTACTGCCGTTTTAAGAACCAAATTCTATGCTTTTGGGCTCGTTTGTTTTCGAATGCGATATTAAGAACCAGTGGGCTGTGTTGCAGGATGCATAAGACGTACCTGTTCAGGACAGCCTAATTTATCGACTTTATTTGTGCGTGCTGAAATGCCGCTTTTATGAAGCAGGGTGCGGAAATGCCGCCTTTAGACTTGATTAGGGATTCGGGCTACACTGGAGCCCTAATTTTCTCGCTACCGCGTAAGGCTACGACCCTGTCTTTGTCGAATGCAAATTTGAAAGTGCTGACGTGCCGCTCTTTTAGATGAACAAGTTTCACAAACGCGCAGTTATGGCATCCTAACCTTAAAATACATTATTTATAAATTACACTTTATTGTAAACTTTTGTAAGCTCTGAAAAGAATAATTTACTTTTAAATGTACTATAATGGCGCATTTCACCATTGTCACTTTTATTGCTGCACTTTTGAATCGCTTTCGCATCACAACATAAGCCTCCTCTGCCTCTGGTCTAAACGTCTTTAGACTGATTCAAGGTTATGCACATTCCGAACAAGATTGTCAACAAAAGAGTGTGAACTGGGGGACAGATTCCGCTCTTCTTTTTGTACACTGGAGGTCCTCTCTCTGCCTGAGGTCCCCGAGTTCCTCTAAGATTTCCCTGGAGGTCTTGCAGGAGGTTCCTCGAACAGGTAACCGAGTTCCTCCATGAGTTAACTCAAGCCCTCGATAAGGTCCCCCAGGTGCTAGATGAAGTCCCCCATGTCCTAGATGAGGTCCACCAGGTCCTAGATGAGATCCCCGACATGACTGACACTCTTTATAAAAAACAATCTATCCCGTTTAGGAAATTACGTCAACGGACAAATGTTCGGATTAATGCCACGGTTACCATAAATTCTACTAAATAAAGTAAATTGTCCCTGATGAGCGATATTGAGACCACGCCCCTTAAATTACCCCAAGGTATAAGCAACCTGAGCAACTAGCGTATATTTTGTTATGCAGCGTCGATATCCAAGGTTGAACAATGAAACAAGATTTATTTATAAAGTCAATTACCCGGCGACATCTGTTGGTCATTATCCTGTTTCATGCATAACTCAACCTTATTTTGGGAGTTAATACTGTGTATTGATACTGCTTAACTCGAAATGCACTTGGGGACACTTGGACCTAAGACTGTAAAATTATCACATATTTTCGAGTTATTACTGGATCTATGATCATAATAATAATATTTATTGCTTTCTGTACACAGTGTGTTTTAAGCAAGTGGTCGGGTAAAAATTAACAGGAAAAAAAAAAAAAAAAAAAAAAAAAAAATATGAATATGAATATGAATATGTTCTTTTTAAGGTTAATCTTTTGCCACCTTTTTGACAATAACTGCCACTGTCAGCCCGCTCCCTTTTAATGAGAAATAATTTTTTCTCTATTTCCACTGAAATGGCAGAACCTGTGAATACATTTTAGTAGTGTATTATAGCGGGTTTCAGCACATTGTGCAAAACCGGTTTTTTGTGCTACCCCTCCCGCCTTTGTCTAGACCCGGATGTGCCAGCTCCCCCGCCTTTCTCTACTGGTTGTGCTACCCCTCCCGCCTTTGTCTAGGGGGCGGATGTGCCAGCTCCCCCGCCTTTCTCTACTGGTTGTGCTACCCCTCCCGCCTTTGTCTAAGGTGGTTGTGCCAGCTCCCTACCTTTGTCTAGAGGTCGCTTCCACCTCCGCCTTTCCCTAGGCTGGTTGTGTTAGCTCTCTGCCTTTGTCTAGATTGGCTACGTCATCACTTTCACCCTCGACCACCCAAGTCAGCTCCTATTTTTTTTTCACCGCCGCCTTTTTGCCTAGGCTAGTTGTGTTAGCTCTCTGCTTTTGTCTAGATTGGCTGCGTCATCACTTTCACCCTCGACCCACCCAAGTTAGCTCCTATTTTTTTTCACCGCCGCCTTTTGCCTAGACTGATTGCGCCATCGCCTTTTAAACAACTTCTGAAACGTATGACCACCCCGAGTAAGTAAAAAAATTAGTTTTTAGTGATGAATGCTGACGGCATTTTTTTAGAACGTCTAGATTGGCTGCGTCATCACTTTCACCCTCGACCACCCAAGTTAGCTCCTATTTTTTATTTACCGCCGCCTTTTTGTCTAGACTGGTTGTGTTAGCTCCCTGCCTTTGTCTAAGCTGGATGTGCCACCTCCTCCGCCGCCTTCTACTAGACTAGCTCCCTCGTTTACTCTCGACCACCTGAGTTAGGATTTGGATAGGGAATAAATTACAATTCCAATCCAAAAAAAAAATTTTAATTTTTTGCGATAAAAATAACCACCCCGGCGGGGCTCGCCCCCATCACAAATACCAAAATATGGCGCCCTGCAACATCCCCTTCCCACAGAGGCGCCTCTTCTGCCATAAATTGCGGACCGGGCGAGCCCACCAACTCCGGCAACAAACTCCCGCTCACTATTACCAGGGGCGTTTGCTATAAGAGAAAAAAAAAAATTAGGACAAAAAAAAGGGAAATTACTATAAGAGAAAAAAAAATTAGAGCAAAAAAAATTGGAAAATTATTTAGATATACTTACTTGTAGAGATGGCGCGAGCCACCCCCTAATGTGGGCCTTAACGAAGGCGGTTATTTGTTGCTGCTGTTGATTCTGATGCTGAGCGGACATTTTTGTGGTTTTTGATGGATAAGTACCGAGTTTAAATACTTTTTGTAAATAAGGTCATGCAATGTGGAGCTAATAAAAGGTTAACCAGTGCTTACGCTGCACTCACTGCACTTTCCCTTGATAAAATTAAAAAAGAAACATAATTTTTGCTAAGAATATTCTTTATTGTTATGATCTAGAAATCTACAAGTTGTATTAGAGATAGCGCTCTCTTTACTTGTTAGAGGCTTTACTAGACTAGTATTATTAGAGATGGTGCATTCCTAGTAAATTCAGGCTCATTTAAAATCCCCCTCTCTAATATGGAAGGAGATATACTACTTTCAAATATTCATAGAATTAGATTCCGCTATTATACTTGAATTTTATTTGAAAGAATGTCGGTACCCCCGTCCGTCGGCGAAAGGTTAGCTCCAGGTTCACTTTCATTTAATTACTGGTATCGAAATGTAGACAGATAATTACATAACAAATATTCTACTATATACTAGACTATAGTATTATTAGATATTTACTATTTATCGTAGGTAGTAGTAGTAAATTCAGAGAAATTTATTTACTTTCAGATATTCTTAAAATTAAATCCGCTTATTATACTTGAATTTTAGTTGAAAGAATGTCGATGCCCCTCCGGCGAAATGCTGGCCGTTTATTCATGAACTCCAGGTTCACTTTCATTTAATTATTTGTATCGAAATGTACATAACAAATATTCTACTATATACTAGACTAGTATTATTAGATATTTACTATTTATCGTAGGTAGTAGTAAATTCAGCCTCATCGCTTAATTAGGTTCCATAGAAAGAATAAAGAATCGTGTTGTTATTCTTGAACTTTAATTGAAAGAAGGTCGCAGACAGGTAACTGGTTTTCTCCAGTAAATATCCTCGTTTTATGCACCCTAATATATTTTTTTTAAAACCCTAATTGTGCTAATGATATTCTATTACTAGGATCGAGAGATATCAAAATGTTAGTTACGGGAGATTTACTAGGATAGCGCATAGTAGATAAATTCTATGACAGATTGGATCAGTTCGATGTTGCAATTCTCATATTAACTCTACGAATTGTCCTCCGAATGTTATTAGCAAAAAAAACTTTGATTTTCAACGATATTATTTTAAAAAAGTAGTGGATGAGGCATGCAACCAATTATACAATAATTGGTATCAACTACAAATTTAGGAAAAATACCAAAACCTTGCATCCGAGGTAATCTCCTTTAATTATATATTGACCTAAATTTAAAAAGTAATATAAAGCAAAATGAATTTTAAAAAGCATCTGTTGTGTGAAAATATTTGATTATATCAGTGATACTTCAATTTGTCTATCGCAGTAAGTAGGTAGATATCTAATTCATAGCGATATGTATTGAGTACAGTGTTCCACCGCTAGATTGAGTTGGCTTGTCTTCAAACCATAATCTAGTCAGAAATTAGAGCTAAATTTTGGATCTAGAGAGTGGTGTGACTATCGAACGTTCGGTATTGTGGCGTTTTTTTTTTGTTGTTTGACAGAACGTTGACAGGACTTTTTAGGTTAGGAAAATATTCAACTTATTCTAATAAAATTGAAGAGTCAACTCTTTATCTACTATTTTTTCGAAAATAAAGAAACACGAATTACTATGATTGAGACGGTGAGTTAAGATATAACCTCGATATTTGTAAAAATTGGTAATTTTCAGTTATCGAGAAAAAAAATCGAGTTATCCACCTAGTAAAAAGAAATCAGAGAGGGTATTAAGTAAAAAATAAGTTTCGAGGATGGTAGTTTATTAAAAAAATTACACGTCATCAGTATAAAAGTTGGCGAGAACACAATCGTTTTTGAGGAATTGCCATTTCATCCAGCTCTCTCATTTCATCGGCAGTCACTAATATTTGTAGAACCCGTTTCGGAGTTGTGGATAAATTCTGTGATTGCGGTCTAGATTGTTGAATGGAGAGATTGAGTGGCTCCATAGATTCCTCCGTAGAGGATTCATTCGGTGTGGGTTGCATGGTGGATTGTTGTTTACACATGTTTCACACTGCTGCGTATGATTTACTGAAGGATTGATTCAGGATTGCATGCTTTTATACAAGATAACTTTTTTCGTAATTTGGTTTGGATAGACATTCTTTAGAGTAAACGGGTTTTCAATGTTTTAGGATTTAGGTTCGATGTATGTATATGAATTTAAAAAAAATAATAGAAAAAAAGAATATGTTTTTTTGTAGAATCTACCTAGATAGTAAATTTTAATAGACAGAACTTGAAGACATGCAAAAAAATAAAAAAAAATAAGAACAGTATGACATTTCAGAGTTAGTTTATTACCATGTCTTCTAATGATTGAAATTGGAGTGAAATTATAGCAACACACATATTGTTGCAACAAATATGTAAATAGGATTTTTTTTAGAAATTTTCTAATATTTGAAATTCAATACAAATAAATTTTTAACAGACATATAAACAAGGTTTTATAGGTAATAAAAAAATGCCATTGGCATTTCAAACGACTTTAAACAAGGTACTTGAAAAGTTCATCACCCGTACTGGTCTTTTCTTTCTTTGAGGGCGATGTGTCTGTGTTTGAAGGATGACAAGGGGTGAGTACCTAAACAGATATATAAACAAGGTCTACAGGTAATTAAAAAAAATGCCATTGGCATTTCAAACGACCTTAAACAAGGTAGGTACTTGAAAAGTTCATCACCTGTACTGGTCTTTTCTTTCTCTGAGTGCGGTGTCTGTGTTTGAAGGTTTCATGGATGAGGTGGGGTGAGTACCTATATTAAGGCGACACAATAATGTGCATCCTCTGTCTACCTTATTCAGTCGAAAATAATGTCTCCTCCATGTGCGTGTGTTCCACCCTCGGGGTGTGTTATGTGTTTACCAAGTACATCAAATGGAAAATATCAAACCGAAACTAAAAATGTAAGTGCTCCGAGATCTAAGAAGGAAATTAAAATTATTTCGGATATCAATTTAAAGGACTACCTTCAATGGTATTACAACGATGAGACTCCAAAAAGTAAAAATTTCCATAATCTTGTAATAATTCAAAAAAAATCTTCCGAAACCGATTTAGATTTAGATTTAAAGTGGTTACAAAGCCCCGAGGGTATTAAAGAATTTAGTCAACCTTTTGAATTATCTCGTGACAATGAACAGGGTGGACCCGTTTAATAATTTGTAGTGAATTGTTAAATATAAAGTAGTTAAGTTTTATTTTTATTAGTTTTTTAGTCTATACTTTTATAATTTTTTTTTTAACAAAAAAAGAAACTGTTCGGGTGTGAATTCTGTAAAGCTACATTTGGTCGGAGATGGACGGCGAATTGTCACATGGATCAGGGGTTCTGTAAACAGAAGAAAGCCTCACAACCCAAAGGTTTGATTTTCAACTTTCCACCACTAATTTTAAATAATAGGTTTTGTAGCTAAGGAAGAACATGTCACGTGTGAAATTTGCTGTGTGACAACACCAACCTCAAAATATTTCCACCACATAAGGACAACTGCACACAAAGCGAAAGCGGCCACACAAATTGAAGATAATGTGTTTGAACTTCGAACAGCGTTTAAGTCACGGATAGCTACGTTTAAAATTGTTGCGAAGAATCAGTATATTGATTTGAATGACTTTTTTACGGAGATCGATAATAAACTAATTCAATTATTGAGATATCAAATTGAAAAATTCACTAGCGTAAAAGTGAACTTTCAATTGAGTGGTTTATATGCGATTGAAAGTCAAGGAGTGGTTGACATTAAACATTTTAATTCGAAAAATCAAGTAGCTACCCTAGGTTCTGATTTGAAAGAACTGTTAGGAGGAGTTAAATTAAAATTTGTTAGAACTTATGAGGAGTTTCTTGGATATGGGATCTGGTTAGTATTAGAAAGGTGTTAGAATATTTGATTCGACTGTTTGACTTTTTTCAGGTTGGGCATTAATTTCTCTGTTGCATATAGAGATGAATATCAACAAATATAATCCGTTAAGAGCATCTTCATTCATCAAGCTTCCAACCACTATTCAAAAAAGGGGGGCCATTGTCAATATTCGAAATCGTGATACCTGCTGCTTTTTTTGGAGCGTGGTTGCTGCACTCATACCACCCACTGGGGATCGGGCTCTAACATCATCCTATCCACATTTCACGCACGTATTACGAACGGAGGGAATATCATTAGAAGATGGGGTAAAGTTGGAAGTTATCCCAATATTTGAAGAGATGAATAACTTATCTATAAATGTTTACGCTTTAGACCAAATCTATGATTCCACTTCTCTAAAAATTAGGTATGAGATATGTGGACCACTATTCTTAACAAAAAATAAGAAACCTACTCATGTTAATCTTTTGCTTATAAGCGATGAGGAGGGTAATTCACATTATTGCACAATTATCGACTTGTCCAGACTAGTTGCTTCGCAACTTTCAAAAAAACATGGTCGAAAATTTCTTTGCGACAGTTGTCTAGTATTTTTTTCGGAACAGAGATTACTAGATCGTCATAAGACAATGGATTGCGGGGGTATCTATGTAAAACTACCTTCTCCAGAAATTAGAGTAAATAGAATGGGTGTAAATGTACCAGGGAATATTTTGCAATTCGAGAATTTCGACAGACAGATGCGTATTCCATTCGTAATATATAGTGATGCGGAAACATTATTAATAGATTTACCTACTTGTTCTCCAGACCCTAGTAAGAAATTTCAGACAAATACTTATTTGCATCAACCATACGCCATTTCTTTCTATATCAAATGTAATTTCGATGATAGTCTTTCAAAGTACTTTTCATTCACGGGTCCAGATTGCATCCAGAATTATTTAAACACCTTGGAGGAGCAAGCTAAATTTTTGTTTGACAATTATTTAAGCGTGGTTAAAAAAATGCTCCCACTCACTCTTCAACAACAAAACGATATCAAGAACGCCACCGTTTGTCATATCTGCAATAACCCATTTCTCGAGGGTGAAACTAGAGTTTTAAATCATAACCATTTGGATGGTAGTCTTTTTGGGGTGGCACACAGCAATTGTAATTTAAATTACAAAATTCCAAAATTTATTCCCATTTTCTTTCATAATTTAAGTAATTATGATAGTCATTTATTTATTAAGGAGCTAGCGATGAATGAAGCGGACTTGGATGTGGTTGGTAAAACAAAAGAAAAATATATAACATTTTCTAAGAAAATTTATGTGGGGGATGTAGTAAATGGGGTGGGTGAAATCGTTAAACAATATCTAAAACTACGTTTTGTTGACTCATTCCAATTTTTATCTACATCATTAGATAGTTTGGCTAAGACATTAGATTCACATCAGTGTAGAGAAATTAGAAAGTTTTTCGAGCGGGATGAGGAATTTAAATTGATTCGTCAGAAAGGTGTGTTCCCATATTCTTACTTAAATAGTTTTGATAAATTGAACGAGTCAACTTTACCAAGTATAGATGATTTCCATGATAAATTACGCGATGAATCGCTTAAGAGAGAGGATTATGATCGAGCTCTCAAAACTTTTCAAATTTTTAAATGTGAATCTTTCAGGGATTATTCTGAAATTTATCTAAAAAGTGATGTTCTGTTATTAGCTGATGTATTTGAAAACTTTCGAGATACCTGTCTAACATATTACGACCTCGACCCAGCTCACTACGTTACCGCTCCCTCCCTTTCCTTTGATGCCATGTTGAAATATACTGGAGTGAAACTAGAATTATGTGAGGATATTGATGAAATCTACTTTTGGAAGAAAGGTATTCGCGGTGGGGTATCGATTGCAACTCGACGTCAATTACATGCCAATAATCCCTTTCTACCTAATTTTAATCAAAACGATCCTACAACATACCTCATCTATTTAGATGTAACCAACCTGTATGGTTATGCCCAATGTCAACCCTTACCTTTTGGTGGTTTTAGGTGGTTAACAACTTCGGAAATAGAAAATTTAGACATTACTCAAATTTCCGATGATGCGGATTATGGGTACGTTCTCGAAGTTGATCTTATATATCCTCAAGAATTGCATGATGAACATAATGACTTTCCGTTTTGTCCAGAAAACATCATCCCTCCTGGGGGGGAGCATTCAAAATTAATTCCCAACTTGAACAATAAATCTAAATATATAATACATTATCGTAGTTTAAAACAATGTCTGAGTCATGGGTTAAAACTGACAAAAATTCACAGGGTTTTACAGTTTCAACAATCTTGTTGGATGAAGCCATATATAACTTTGAACACTGATTTACGTAATAGATCACAAAGCACATTTGAAAGAGACTTTTTTAAATTGATGAATAATAGTGTCTTTGGTAAAACAATGGAGAATGTAGCTAAGCGTGTTGACATTAAACTGATAACCCACTGGGAAAACAAAGGAAGAAAGTGGGGAGCAAATACGTGGATAGCGAAACCGCAATTTAAAAGCAGTCAAATTTTTTCAGAAAATTTTGTGGCTATTGAATGCTCGAAATTACGCATTTTGTATAATAGACCTATATATGTTGGTTTTTCTATCCTAGAAATAGCCAAGACTGTCATGTATGAGTTCTATTATGACTTTTTAAAAAAAATTTACCCGCTAGGTATTGAAATAGGTTACCATGACACAGATTCGTTTGTAGCCCTAGTTACCACAGAAAACTTTTATGAAGACATCAAGCTATATCCAGAACGCTTCGATACCTCAAATTATTCATTAGACAACCCGCATAATATTGTTCCAAGTATGAGTAAATTAGGGTCTATGAAAGATGAGTATCACGGTGAAATTCTCAGAACCTATTTGGGAAGTGGTAGCAAAGCATATGCAGTACTTCCTCTTACTGAGGATTTGAAAAAAAAAGCGAAAGGAGTTAGTAGATATGCGGTGAAAACCCAACTAGAGTTCTCAGATTATCTGGATGTGGTAACGGGGAAAAAGGAAAGAGTCTATTGCCATATGACGCTATTTAAATCAATATTCCATGAAATGTACAGCCAATTATCTAACAAGGTAGCATTATCTCATTTTGATGATAAACGTTTTTTAATAAAGAATTCCTCTAAAACACTCGCTTGGGGGCATAAAGATATAAAGTTTCATCAAAATCTAGATGTTCTATTAGATCTTCTAAATAAGGAGGTATAAATAAGTGTGTATGTATAATATAATTTTAGTTTTTAAAAATAAGTTTAGAATGAAACTAATAAAGCAAAAACAAACGTTAAGTGCAATGAATAATGATTTATTTTCAACCCCACTCCTTCAGAAACCCAACACCCTACTAGGAACGACTCCAAAACGAGCCTTAATTGTTGGTGCGAGTAATTCGGGTAAAACTCAAGCGGCTATAAGTCTTTTATTACATCGTAATGGTTTAACATTTCAAAACGTATATGTCTATTCAAAGACGTTAAGTCAACCGAAATATAAATTTTTAAAAAACGTCTTACAACCGATGAAGGAGATTAATTATTATGAGTATGAAAATGGTGAAGATATTATTCATCCTCGAGATGCTAAACCCTATTCCGTGATAATATTCGATGATATCGCTCATTCGGATCAGAGCCCCGTTAGACAATACTTTTGTTATGGTAGACACTCCAACATTGTGTGGCAATTCTGGTTTTGAAAAATAAACATAAGCTGTCAGCCGGGACTTTCAGGAATATTCGGATTTATGACGACAAGACGCCTGATCAGATTCGATTCTTGAATCAACTTAGAGAGGACCTCAAAGGACAACAAGAACTGCAGAAGGCGAATGGAAACGACATTTTGTTGACAATTAAATACATAAACGGTGTTCCTAAAATAGTTCAAACTGAAACAAAAAACGCCAGAAAGTAGGTATTCGAGTTAACTCAACACCAGTTATTGTCAATAGTCAGGTTAGTCAGGTTTCATCTTTTTGTCATATTAATGTGCGTTCGTTGTTTAATAAGTTTCATTCAATCAAGGAGTTTGTTAGTGGCAATACTTTCACCGCCATTGCGCTGTCCGAAACTTGGCTTACTGATCTAATACCGAATGATGCTGTATCTATCCCTGGCTATAACGTGTTTCGTCAGGATCGGCCAACTAGGGGTGGAGGAGTTGCCATATACACCTTGTCTAGATTTAAGTGCTCTCTGATTCATACGCCTTTCTCAAATGCTAATATAGAATTTTTGTTAGTTAAAGTCCCTCTTAAGGGAAGCAATTTGGTGGTTGGGGCATTTTATAGACCACCTCATGTCAATCATATTCAATTTTCTTTGTTGGACGATATTATTGGCTTTCTTTTGTTGAATAATTTTACAAACTATATTTTTCTGGGAGATTTTAATTCTGATTTTTTGCAACCAATTCCTTCTACTATTTACCTAAATCGATTGTTAAATGTACATAATTTAAGGCAGGTTGTCACTGCACCTACCCGAGTAACTAATAATTCTCAGACATTACTTGACTTGATTTTAGTTAGCGCTGATGTTTCAACTATCACTTCTGATGTTTTGGATATTTGCTTTTCCGACCACAATGTTGTTCAGTGCTCAATTAATCTGGAAGGTTACGTAATTAAGCCCTGTATTAGGACAGTGAGGTCTTTCAAACACTTTGACAAAGAACAGTTTAACAAGGACGCTCTGGAAATTGATTGGAATGCTATTTATGTTTTGCCTGATGTTGAATCCAAAGTAAATTTTTTTAATGAATGCTTTTTAGCCCTCTTTGATAAGCATGCACCTTATAGGAAAATTTGCATTAATAATCGCACTAAACCATGGTTCACTGATACCCTGAGAACTCTTAAGAATTTGAAACAGAAAGCTTGGAGTCGCTTTAAGCGGACGCAAAGTGATGCTCATCGAGAGTATTTTTGTCAACTGCGAAATTATTACAATGAAGCTCTTGTTCGTGAAAGACAAGCTTATTACAAGTTTAACCTTAGGCATGTTAAAAAGAACAGTGCAGCATTTTGGCACAAACTAAAATCGTGGGGCATTGTCAAAGATAAAAAAGTCGATACCTCGATGTCTGCGGAGTATAGTCCTAATAGCTTCAATGATTATTTTGTAGATTCCATTCCATCATTATCGGTTGACAGTGATTATTTGGAGACCTTTGAGACGGGTGTTCAAGACGATAATAATAGTTTTGTTTTTAGTCCTGTATTGCCGGAAATTATTGACAAGTTAATCCACCAGCTGAAGCCCCACTGCGTGGGATTTGACCAACTGTCGGGCAGAATGCTTCAAATTGCGTCGCAATTTATTGTAAATCCATTGACTCACATAATCAATTTCTCCTTTGAGGTTGGTCGGGTTCCTCCTCAGTGGAAGTCTTGTTTGGTGAAGCCTATTCCTAAGAAAAACATCCCTTCGAATCTGAGTGACTACCGGCCTATTAGCCTACTTTCAAATTGTCTTAAAATAGCTGAAAAAGTTCTTGCTCTCCAATTCAATGATTATCTTTCTGAATCTTCTATACTACCTAGCACTCAGTCTGCTTACAGGAAGAACTACAGTACCTCTTCAGTTTTATGCTCACTCACAGATGATATCTTGCAAGGGTTCAATGATGGAAACGTGACTTCGCTTACTCTACTCGATATGTCAAAGGCCTTCGATAGTTTGAACATCAGATTGTTACTGAGTAAGTTAAAGTATTACGGAGTTAAAGACTGCACGTTGAGTTGGTTTACCAGCTATCTTAATGACAGGATTCAGTATACTTCATTTGACGGTCAGTTGTCGACCCCTTTGTGCCTTAAAACTGGAGTTCCGCAGGGCTCTGTTTTAGGGCCAACTCTCTTTTCTGTGTACTCTGCGGATATAGCGATGGTCACTAATCACTGCTCCTTGTATATTTATGCGGATGATGTTCAAGTCATTCTTACGTTTCCACCTGAAAAGTTACCAGAATCTCTTTCGATTATTGAGGCTGACCTAAATGAAATTTTTAATTGGACTACTAAAAATTCTCTGCTTCTAAATGCGGCAAAAAGTAACACTATTATGTTTGGTACTGCGAAAAAACTTGCTCAGATTGGAGACGACTTCAGAATAAATTTGAATGGTACTGTCATACAAAACTGCAACGTAGTGAAAAATCTGGGTCTCCTATACGATTCATCTCTCAAGTTCGTTGAGCAAGTGGATTCCGTATGTCGAAAAGCGTTTTTAGCCTTAAGACAAATTTCACCTTTCTATAAAGACTTAGACCGAGACACCAAAAAACTACTTGTAGAGGTGCTTGTTCTTTCCCATTTAAATTACGCGGATATTGCCTACGCTCCTTGTCTTACTCTTCAACTGAAGAACCGCTTACAAGTAATCCAAAATCAGTGTGTAAGATTTACTGTTTTTGTCCCTTACACTCATCACATTACTCCTTACATTCGCGATCTTGGTATGTTAAGATTGAATGAGCGTCGTTTACTTCATTTTGCTTCTTTTGTGCTTAAAATTAAATCCAAAAATTCTCCATCCTATTTAAGTCGCAAAATTACATCTCGTTCTGCTGTTCATGATCGTCCTTTAAGGTTCACTGAGCTCATGGTTAGCGTCCCTACTTATACCTCATCCACTTACCGAGGTTCGTTTTCTTATTTGGCTGCTTGCTTACTCAATTTTTTCGCTTTAAGTTATGATGTCGATATTTCTGAGCGTTCACTTATCACCAAGTTGAAAGATTCACTCTTAAAGGGAGAGCAATTGTCCATTGACATTCAGATGTTTTAGTTTTTGCTTTTTTTCTTGTCGTCACAACATGTTGTGCGTAATAGCTTTTTCCAGTTTGCCTGGGTAGGATTAAATCAGGATATAACCTGTTCCTATCCTTTTGAGTGTTGTAATACCTACTTAGCATTGTTATTTTATTTTATTTTATTATGCAGAATGCAATTTATTTATATTGTGCTGCTTATTACATCTCAATAAATGTATTATCCCCAATTCGTCTTTAGCGCGTAAGTCTACGCGTTATCACCCTTGCATGTCCCGTATTTTTGCTTAGGACGTAAGGCGCTATGCAAAATGAAATTGCTTCTATGACACGTAGATTACAAAATCCCTATCACGTTGAGCTTTGGAAAAAGGATGCAAGATTCGGCAGATTGGGTTTGTATCTTGGCTATACCTACATGCATGATTTCCACTACAGCACTTCAAGTTGGCAGACAAATATTTAGTCATTTTCGTCACATATCTTAAAGCCGACGTTGTACAGGTATGAGCAGAACATTTATCAATATTGTTCAATACCGTAATCATATTTTCTTCATGGCAACGGTTGTTGCAACCTAGTTGCAGTCCCATTCTCTGATGCAGTTTGTTGGAGTGATTGTTCCACTTTTGTGTACCTATTTATGAAGAAATGATGGCTCCTACAACATGCAGGAGCAGAAATCAAAATATGGTGAGGGTGTAGGTATTTTATAGATGTCTTTACAAAAATTTCTTAAAGGTGCAACGTAGAAAATGGATAATTAGGTATACCTAACCTATCGTGCGGATATGTACCTATCTATAAATCATATTCGCAACACTAGCCGGAACAATTAGGCCTAAACTGAAGGTACCTACATGATATTTTTTTGTTAAATTTAATTTTGAGAAATAAAAGGCTTTGTCTAAATTTTAGCAGATAATTTCAGCAACCTCACAAAGAAGGATTATAATCAGTCCTTAGGTAATTTTTTCTTCAAGGAATTAGGTATATGTGAGGAATCGGGAATAAAAAATACATCAAACATGCTACTTCTGGGCATATTCAATTATTTAAATAGCTGCTGTATACGTGCGATCAAATATTTTTCATTTTGCCAAATTGCGATATGGGGGGCTAGGTACCTACGCAACAAAGAAGAGTTGCTATTCTTCCATGTAATATGGTAATATTCCGGAAATGACCTAAAAAGTGGCCTGGTTATGACCACTAGAGTATAAAACTTTTGCAGTTTATTATTTATTGAAAACGTCCTGTAGTAGCATATTTTGTAGATGGCCTTTACAGAAAGGCTTCTCTGCGATCAAATATTCCTCATAGAGATTTATTTTGCCAAGCTGCAATATGTTTACTTAGGGGGCTACGCAACAAAGAAGAGTTGCTAACCTTCCGTGACGAGTAATGCCGATTATTATTTTCCAAAAATGTAATTGTTCCTCGCCAATTAAGTAAATTATGAATTTCTTGATAATATTTAAAACACATCTCCCTAATGAAGCATGTCAAAAATATAATAAAATTTTATTTATTTGGTTACGCAACAAAGAAGAGTTGTTATCCTTAGTAATGCCGATTATTATTTTCCAGAAATGTAATTGTCTCTAAGCAATTAAGTAAATTATGAGTTTCTTGGTAATATTTAAACACATTTTCCCTATTCCAGCAAGTCAAAAATATAATAAAACTTTACTACGCAACAAAGAAGAGTTGTTATTCTTCCATGACGAGTAATGCCGATTATTATTTTCCAAAAATGTAATTGTCTCTAAGCAATTAAGTAAATTATGAGTTTCTTGGTAATATTTAAACTCATTTTCCCTATTCCAGCAAGTCAAAAATATAATAAAACTTTACTACGCAACAAAGAAGAGTTGCTATTCTTCCACAACGAGTAATGCCGATTATTATTTTCCAAAAATGTAATTGTCTCTAAGCAATTAAGTAAATTATGAGTTTCTTGGTAATATTTAAACACATTTTCCCTATTCCAGCAAGTCTAAAATATAATAAAACTTTACTACGCAACAAAGAAGAGTTGTTGTTCTTCCATGGCGAGTAATGCCGATTATTATTTTCCAAAAATGTAATTGTCTCTCAGCAATTAAGTAAATTATGAGTTTCTTGGTAATATTTAAACACATTTTCCCTATTCCAGCAAGTCAAAAATATAATAAAACTTTACTACGCAACAAAGAAGAGTTGCTATCCTTCCATGACGAGCAATGCCGATTATTATTTTCCAAAAATGGAATTGTCTCTCAGGAATTAAGTAAATTATGGGTTTCTTGATAATATTTAAACTCATTTTCCCTATTCCAGCAAGTCAAAAATATAATAAAACTTTACTACGCAACAAAGAAGAGTTGCTATTCTTCCACAACGAGTAATGCCGATTATTATTTTCCAAAAATGTAATTGTCTCTAAGCAATTAAGTAAATTATGAGTTTCTTGGTAATATTTAAACACATTTTCCCTATTCCAGCAAGTCTAAAATATAATAAAACTTTACTACGCAACAAAGAAGAGTTGTTATTCTTCCATGACGAGTAATGCCGATTATTATTTTCCAAAAATGTAATTGTCTCTAAGCAATTAAGTAAATTATGAGTTTCTTGGTAATATTTAAACACATTTTCCCTATTCCAGCAAGTCAAAAATATAATAAAACTTTACTACGCAACAAAGAAGAGTTGCTATCCGTCCATGACGAGTAATGCCGATTATTATTTTCCAAAAATGGAATTGTCTCTCAGCAATTATGTAAATTATGGGTTTCTTGATAATATTTAAACACATTTTTCCTATTCCAGCATGTCAAAAATATAATAATATTCCGGAAATGATCTAAAAATTGACATGGCCATAAAGCGAATCCACCTATAGCATAAAACGGAAATTTTGCAGTTTATTATTTCTTAAAAACGTCCTGCAGTAGCATATTTTGTATATTGCCTTTGCAGAAAAGCTCCTCTGTGATCAAATATTCTTCTTAGAGCTGGCTTTTGCCGAACTGCAATATGTTTACTTAGGGGAATACGCAACAAAGAAGAGTTGCTATCCGTCCATGGCGAGTAACACCGATTATTATTTTCCAAAAATGGAATTGTCTCTCAGCAATTAAGTAAATTATGAGTTTCTTGGTAATATTTAAACACATTTTCCCTATTCCAGCAAGTCAAAAATATAATAAAACTTTACTACGCAACAAAGAAGAGTTGCTATCTTTCCATGACGAGCAATGCCGATTATTATTTTCCAAAAATGGAATTGTCTCTCAGCAATTATGTAAATTATGGGTTTCTTGATAATATTTAAACACATTTTTCCTATTCCAGCATGTCGAAAATATAATAATATTCCGGAAATGATCTAAAAATTGACATGGCCATAAGCGATTCCACCTAGAGCATAAAACGGAAATTTTGCAGTTTATTATTTCTTAAAAACGTCCTGCAGTAGCATATTTTGTATATTGCCTTTGCAGAAAAGCTCCTCTGTGATCAAATATTCTTCTTAGAGCTGGCTTTTGCCGAACTGCAATATGTTTACTTAGGGGAATACGCAACAAAGAAGAGTTGCTATTCTTCCATGACGAGTAATGCCGATTATTATTTTCCAAAAATGGAGTTGTCTCTCAGCAGTTAAGTAAATTATGGGTTTCTTGGTAATATTTAAACACATTTTCCCTATTCCAGCATGTCAAAAATATAATAATATTCCGGAAATGATCTAAAAATTGAAATGGCCATAAGCGAATCCACCTAGAGCATAAAACGGAAATTTTGCAGTTTATTATTTCTTGAAAACGTCCTGTAGTAGCATATTTTGTATATTGCCTTTGCAGAAAGGCTCCTCTGTGATCAAATATTCTTCATAGAGCTGGCTTTTGCCGAACTGCAATATGTTTACTTAGGGGACTACGCAACAAAGAAGAGTTGCTATACTTCCATGACGAGTATTGCCGATTATTATTTTCCAAAAATGTAATTGTCTCTAAGCAATTAAGTAAATTATGAGTTTCTTGGTAATATTTAAACACATTTTCCCTATTCCAGCAAGTCAAAAATATAATAAAACTTTACTACACAACAAAGAAGAGTTGTTATTCTTCCATGACGAGTAATGCCGATTATTATTTTCCAAAAATGGAATTGTCTCTCAGCAATTAAGTAAATTATGGGTTTCTTGATAATATTTAAAGACATTTTCCATGTTCCAGCACGTCAAAAATATAATAATATTCCGGAAATGATCTAAAAATTGACATGGCCATAAGCGAATCCACCTAGAGCATAAAACGGAAATTTTGCAGTTTATTATTTCTTGAAAACGTCCTGTAGTAGCATATTTTGTATATTCCCTTTGCAGAAAGGCTCCTCTGTGATCAAATATTCTTCTTAGAGCTGGCTTTTGCCGAACTGCAATATGTTTACTTAGGGGACTACGCAACAAAGAAGAGTTGCTATCCTTCCTTTACGAGTAATGCCGATTATTATTTTCCAAAAATGGAATTGTCTCAGCTATTATGTAAATTATGGGTTTCTTGATAATATTTAAACACATTTTTCCTATTCCAGCATGTCAAAAATATAATAATATTCCGGAAATGATCTAAAAATTGAGATGGCCATAAAGCGAATCCACCTAGAGCATAAAACGGAAATTTTGCAGTTTATTATTTCTTAAAAACGTCCTGCAGTAGCATATTTTGTATACTGCCTTTGCAGAAAAGCTCCTCTGTGATCAAATATTCTTCTTAGAGCTGGCTTTTGCCGAACTGCAATATGTTTACTTAGGGGACTACGCAACAAAGAAGAGTTGCTATTCTTCCATGACGAGTAATGCCGATTATTATTTTCCAAAAATGTAATTGTCTCTAAGCAATTAAGTAAATTATGAGTTTCTTGGTAATATTTAAACACATTTTCCCTATTCCAGCAAGTCAAAAATATAATAAAACTTTACTACGCAACAAAGAAGAGTTGCTATCCTTCCATGACGAGCAATGCCGATTATTATTTTCCAAAAATGGAATTGTCTCTCAGGAATTAAGTAAATTATGGGTTTCTTGATAATATTTAAACTCATTTTCCCTATTCCAGCAAGTCAAAAATATAATAAAACTTTACTACGCAACAAAGAAGAGTTGCTATTCTTCCACAACGAGTAATGCCGATTATTATTTTCCAAAAATGTAATTGTCTCTAAGCAATTAAGTAAATTATGAGTTTCTTGGTAATATTTAAACACATTTTCCCTATTCCAGCAAGTCTAAAATATAATAAAACTTTACTACGCAACAAAGAAGAGTTGTTATTCTTCCATGACGAGTA
This sequence comes from Pycnomerus fuliginosus, assembly GCA_963924575.1. NCBI lineage: Eukaryota > Metazoa > Arthropoda > Insecta > Coleoptera > Zopheridae > Pycnomerus > Pycnomerus fuliginosus. The sequence goes on from OZ004621.1 coordinate 34,843,337, forward strand.
ATGCCGATTATTATTTTCCAAAAATGTAATTGTCTCTAAGCAATTAAGTAAATTATGAGTTTCTTGGTAATATTTAAACACATTTTCCCTATTCCAGCAAGTCAAAAATATAATAAAACTTTACTACGCAACAAAGAAGAGTTGCTATCCGTCCATGACGAGTAATGCCGATTATTATTTTCCAAAAATGGAATTGTCTCTCAGCAATTATGTAAATTATGGGTTTCTTGATAATATTTAAACACATTTTTCCTATTCCAGCATGTCAAAAATATAATAATATTCCGGAAATGATCTAAAAATTGACATGGCCATAAAGCGAATCCACCTATAGCATAAAACGGAAATTTTGCAGTTTATTATTTCTTAAAAACGTCCTGCAGTAGCATATTTTGTATATTGCCTTTGCAGAAAAGCTCCTCTGTGATCAAATATTCTTCTTAGAGCTGGCTTTTGCCGAACTGCAATATGTTTACTTAGGGGAATACGCAACAAAGAAGAGTTGCTATCCGTCCATGGCGAGTAACACCGATTATTATTTTCCAAAAATGGAATTGTCTCTCAGCAATTAAGTAAATTATGAGTTTCTTGGTAATATTTAAACACATTTTCCCTATTCCAGCAAGTCAAAAATATAATAAAACTTTACTACGCAACAAAGAAGAGTTGCTATCTTTCCATGACGAGCAATGCCGATTATTATTTTCCAAAAATGGAATTGTCTCTCAGCAATTATGTAAATTATGGGTTTCTTGATAATATTTAAACACATTTTTCCTATTCCAGCATGTCGAAAATATAATAATATTCCGGAAATGATCTAAAAATTGACATGGCCATAAGCGATTCCACCTAGAGCATAAAACGGAAATTTTGCAGTTTATTATTTCTTAAAAACGTCCTGCAGTAGCATATTTTGTATATTGCCTTTGCAGAAAAGCTCCTCTGTGATCAAATATTCTTCTTAGAGCTGGCTTTTGCCGAACTGCAATATGTTTACTTAGGGGAATACGCAACAAAGAAGAGTTGCTATTCTTCCATGACGAGTAATGCCGATTATTATTTTCCAAAAATGGAGTTGTCTCTCAGCAGTTAAGTAAATTATGGGTTTCTTGGTAATATTTAAACACATTTTCCCTATTCCAGCATGTCAAAAATATAATAATATTCCGGAAATGATCTAAAAATTGAAATGGCCATAAGCGAATCCACCTAGAGCATAAAACGGAAATTTTGCAGTTTATTATTTCTTGAAAACGTCCTGTAGTAGCATATTTTGTATATTGCCTTTGCAGAAAGGCTCCTCTGTGATCAAATATTCTTCATAGAGCTGGCTTTTGCCGAACTGCAATATGTTTACTTAGGGGACTACGCAACAAAGAAGAGTTGCTATACTTCCATGACGAGTATTGCCGATTATTATTTTCCAAAAATGTAATTGTCTCTAAGCAATTAAGTAAATTATGAGTTTCTTGGTAATATTTAAACACATTTTCCCTATTCCAGCAAGTCAAAAATATAATAAAACTTTACTACACAACAAAGAAGAGTTGTTATTCTTCCATGACGAGTAATGCCGATTATTATTTTCCAAAAATGGAATTGTCTCTCAGCAATTAAGTAAATTATGGGTTTCTTGATAATATTTAAAGACATTTTCCATGTTCCAGCACGTCAAAAATATAATAATATTCCGGAAATGATCTAAAAATTGACATGGCCATAAGCGAATCCACCTAGAGCATAAAACGGAAATTTTGCAGTTTATTATTTCTTGAAAACGTCCTGTAGTAGCATATTTTGTATATTCCCTTTGCAGAAAGGCTCCTCTGTGATCAAATATTCTTCTTAGAGCTGGCTTTTGCCGAACTGCAATATGTTTACTTAGGGGACTACGCAACAAAGAAGAGTTGCTATCCTTCCTTTACGAGTAATGCCGATTATTATTTTCCAAAAATGGAATTGTCTCAGCTATTATGTAAATTATGGGTTTCTTGATAATATTTAAACACATTTTTCCTATTCCAGCATGTCAAAAATATAATAATATTCCGGAAATGATCTAAAAATTGAGATGGCCATAAAGCGAATCCACCTAGAGCATAAAACGGAAATTTTGCAGTTTATTATTTCTTAAAAACGTCCTGCAGTAGCATATTTTGTATACTGCCTTTGCAGAAAAGCTCCTCTGTGATCAAATATTCTTCTTAGAGCTGGCTTTTGCCGAACTGCAATATGTTTACTTAGGGGACTACGCAACAAAGAAGAGTTGCTATTCTTCCATGACGAGTAATGCCGATTATTATTTTCCAAAAATGTAATTGTCTCTAAGCAATTAAGTAAATTATGAGTTTCTTGGTAATATTTAAACACATTTTCCCTATTCCAGCAAGTCAAAAATATAATAAAACTTTACTACGCAACAAAGAAGAGTTGTTATTCTTCCATGACGAGTAATGCCGATTATTATTTTCCAAAAATGGAATTGTCTCTAAGCAATTAAGTAAATTATGAGTTTCTTGGTAATATTTAAACACATTTTTCCTATTCCAGCAAGTCAAAAATATAATAAAACTTTACTACGCAACAAAGAAGAGTTGCTATTCTTCCATGACGAGTAATGCCGATTATTATTTTCCAAAAATGGAATTGTCTCTCAGCAATTAAGTAAATTATGGGTTTCTTGATAATATTTAAACACATTTTTCCTATTCCAGCATGTCAAAAATATAATAATATTCCGGAAATGATCTAAAAATTGACATGGCCATAAGCGATTCCACCTAGAGCATAAAACGGAAATTTTGCAGTTTATTATTTCTTGAAAACGTCCTGCAGTAGCATATTTTGTATATTGCCTTTGCAGAAAAGCTCCTCTGTGATCAAATATTCTTCTTAGAGCTGGCTTTTGCCGAACTGCAATATGTTTACTTAGGGGAATACGCAACAAAGAAGAGTTGCTATTCTTCCATGACGAGTAATGCCGATTATTATTTTCCAAAAATATAATTGTCTCTCAGCAATTAAGTAAATTATGAGTTTCTTGGTAATATTTAAACACATTTTCCCTATTCCAGCAAGTCAAAAATATAATAAAACTTTACTACGCAACAAAGAAGAGTTGTTATTCTTCCATGACGAGTAATGCCGATTATTATTTTCCAAAAATGGAATTGTCTCTCAGCAATTAAGTAAATTATGGGTTTCTTGATAATATTTAAAGACATTTTCCATGTTCCAGCACGTCAAAAATATAATAATATTCCGGAAATGATCTAAAAATTGACATGGCCATAAGCGAATCCACCTAGATAGTAGGGTGCTCGCTAGACTTTATCTTTCAACCAAGGGGCACTTACGAGTGAAAATGTATGGAGTATAAATTTTGGTTTCTAATGCCCTCGGTATGCTACTGTCAAATTCGTCCAAGGGTCGTCCTGTGACAAAGGGCACAAATCAAAATTTTCCAACTAACGCCGCCACGTGAAAGTTTGTGTAGAGAAGTACCTTTCCTGAAAAATTCATGGTGATGTCTGTGCGGATTGTATTTTTTATTAATTTTGAAAGGAAAATATCTCCATTGATCCATACGGGGCCACGGACCTTTGGAGGCGATTATCTCGGTTCGAGCATCGGCAAAAACGCATCATTTTTAGGGGTATATTTCCTTTCCAACACGATTACTCCAAATCGGGGCGGTTAATCGAAACTAATTATTCTTAATAAAAGATGTGCTATTTTATTTTGTTGACGATCGTCTTTACAGAATATTTTTAGCGCAATCAATAAAGGAGTTAATTGTCTAAATCTGAGAGGAAGTAAAAAATTCATGCCACTGTAACGCTTGGGTTTCCGTGCCCCCACCACTACTTTCGCTGCGTCCCGCCACTCCGCAACCCCCTGAGACGTCCACATCTACAATCTTAGAGAATATCCTGTATTCCTGAAAATAGTGGAAATAAGACTTGGAACTCTTGAAAAGCACTTTTTATTTCATGTAGGTAAGAAAAACAATAATTTTTAATTTGAAAATTCTTCGTCGTCCTTCTCGTTGATCGGGGAACCTCCGTGATCGGGGGTCTTCCCTCATTTGAATTTCCTTCATGTTATTTTTACAGGATCGGTTTTCCCATACCGTGGCATGAAAAAATGCAGGAAACCTTATTTTTATTGCAAATGCAACTCTTGCTTATGCAGTCTTTAAAAATAATTTTTGGACAAATTAGGACAATAATATCTGAAATGGTTTTTTGGGACGGCGGGCTATGTTTGAAGAGCTGGCCCAAGACTGTCACCCACGTCGTTTTTCCCAACTATAACCCTCAGGTGACGGAAAATTAGGTCGAGAATTTAATTAATTCAACCAAATTTTGGTCTGAAAGAATAGAACTCTCAAGCAATGCCGCTTCAAACTGTCTTCGGTTGGAGGCAGTTTTTCTAGCGACTTAGTTAACGCAAGTAGGGCCCGTTAAATCGTTGATAGATATTATTACTTCATCGTTGTTGGTTCAACACAAAAGTTTCCATATTTTTGAACGAGTTTTTGAATTTAATGTTGTCCAACTCTTGGTCTAACTTTTCGTCAAATCAATTTAGCGTCCCAACACCTCTGAACTAGCTTGTAGCATCAAATTCTGTTAGGGCATGAAATATACATTTTTTGGAAGTTTTGCTTCCGGAATGTTTCTTTACTATTTCCAGTTCTCATCCAAATCTCTGTATATAAATTCTCTGTCGACTCGAGATACTGATACAGACTTGCCAGTTATTCTCGTGCATTTTAAAGAATATCTCCAGAATACTCCAGAGGTTTGAATAAGAACTGGAAATAGTATAAAGATACATTCCCGTTCAACCCACAGTCCATCAAATTAATTTGAAAGAAAAACTACTAAGCGGTTTTGGAAAGTTAACTTGCTGGGCTGGAAAATTTACCAATAGGTACTTCCGGGAGTTGGTGGGATTTGAGGAAACATAAAACCGTTTCAGATACATCTATTATTGTATTAATTTGTCCACAGATTATTTTTAAAGACTGCATAAGCAAGCATGCAATAAAAATAATGTTTCCTGCATTTTTTCATGCCACGGTATGGGAAAACCGATCCTGTAAAAATAACATGAAGGAAATTCAAATGAGGGAAGACCCCCGATCACGGAGGTTCCCCGATCAACGAGAAGGACGACGAAAAATTTTCAAATTAAAAATTATTGTTTTTCTTACCTACATGAAATAAAAAGTGCTTTTCAAGAGTTCCAAGTCTTATTTCTATTATTTTCAGGAATACAGGATATTCTCTAAGATTGTAGATGTGGACGTCTCAGGGGGTTGCGGAGTGGCGGGACGCAGCGAAAGTAGTGGTGGGGGCACGGAAACCCGAGCGTTACAGCGGCATGAATTTTTTACTTCCTCTCAGATTTAGACAATTAACTCCTTTATTGATTGCGCTAAAAATATTCTGTAAAGACGATCGTCAACAAAATAAAATAGCACATCTTTTATTAAGAATAATTAATTTCGATTAACCGCCCCGATTTGGAGTAATCGTGTTGGAAAGGAAATATGCCCCTAAAAATGATGCGTTTTTGCCGATGCTCGAACCGAGATAATCGCCTCCAAAGGTCCGTGGCCCCGTATGGATCAATGGAGATATTTTTCTTTCAAAATTAATAAAAAATACAATCCGCACAGACATCACCATGAATTTTTCAGGAAAGGTACTTCTCCACATGAACTTTCACGTGGCGGCGTTAGTTGGAAAATTTAGATTTGTGCCCTTTGTCACTGGACGACCCTTGGACGAATTTGACAGTAGCATACCGAGGGCATTAGAAACCAAAATTTATACTCCATACATTTTCACTCGTAAGTGCCCCATAATTCCTAAACTAAGCGACTTTTCTCCTCGCGAGCACCCTACTAAGAGCATAAAACGGAAATTTTGCAGTTTATTATTTCTTGAAAACGTCCTGTAGTAGCATATTTTGTATATTGCCTTTGCAGAAAGGCTCCTCTGTGATCAAATATTCTTCATAGAGCTGGCTTTTGCCGAACTGCAATATGTTTACTTAGGGGACTACGCAACAAAGAAGAGTTGCTATACTTCCATGACGAGTAATGCCGATTATTATTTTCCAAAAGTGTAATTGTCTCTAAGCAATTAAGTAAATTATGAGTTTCTTGGTAATATTTAAACACATTTTCCCTATTCCAGCAAGTCAAAAATATAATAAAACTTTACTACGCAACAAAGAAGAGTTGTTATTCTTCCATGACGAGTAATGCCGATTATTATTTTCCAAAAATGGAATTGTCTCTCAGCAATTAAGTAAATTATGGGTTTCTTGATAATATTTAAAGACATTTTCCATGTTCCAGCACGTCAAAAATATAATAATATTCCGGAAATGATCTAAAAATTGACATGGCCATAAGCGAATCCACCTAGAGCATAAAACGGAAATTTTGCAGTTTATTATTTCTTGAAAACGTCCTGTAGTAGCATATTTTGTATATTCCCTTTGCAGAAAGGCTCCTCTGTGATCAAATATTCTTCTTAGAGCTGGCTTTTGCCGAACTGCAATATGTTTACTTAGGGGACTACGCAACAAAGAAGAGTTGCTATCCTTCCTTTACGAGTAATGCCGATTATTATTTTCCAAAAATGGAATTGTCTCAGCTATTATGTAAATTATGGGTTTCTTGATAATATTTAAACACATTTTTCCTATTCCAGCATGTCAAAAATATAATAATATTCCGGAAATGATCTAAAAATTGAGATGGCCATAAAGCGAATCCACCTAGAGCATAAAACGGAAATTTTGCAGTTTATTATTTCTTAAAAACGTCCTGCAGTAGCATATTTTGTATACTGCCTTTGCAGAAAAGCTCCTCTGTGATCAAATATTCTTCTTAGAGCTGGCTTTTGCCGAACTGCAATATGTTTACTTAGGGGACTACGCAACAAAGAAGAGTTGCTATTCTTCCATGACGAGTAATGCCGATTATTATTTTCCAAAAATGTAATTGTCTCTAAGCAATTAAGTAAATTATGAGTTTCTTGGTAATATTTAAACACATTTTCCCTATTCCAGCAAGTCAAAAATATAATAAAACTTTACTATGCAACAAAGAAGAGTTGTTATTCTTCCATGACGAGTAATGCCGATTATTATTTTCCAAAAATGTAATTGTCTCTCAGCAATTAAGTAAATTATGAGTTTCTTGGTAATATTTAAACACATTTTCCCAATTCCAGCAAGTCAAAAATATAATAAAACTTTACTACGCAACAAAGAAGAGTTGCTATTCTTCCATGACGAGTAATGCCGATTATTACTTTCCAAAAATGTAATTGTCTCTAAGCAATTAAGTAAATTATGAGTTTCTTGGTAATATTTAAACACATTTTCCCTATTCCAGCAAGTCAAAAATATAATAAAACTTTACTACGCAACAAAGAAGAGTTGCTATTCTTCCATGACGAGTAATGCCGATTATTATTTTCCAAAAATGTAATTGTCTCTCAGCAATTAAGTAAATTATGAGTTTCTTGGTAATATTTAAACACATTTTCCCTATTCCAGCATGTCAAAAATATAATAATATTCCGGAAATGATCTAAAAATTGAAATGGCCATAAGCGAATCCACCTAGAGCATAAAACGGAAATTTTGCAGTTTATTATTTCTTAAAAACGTCCTGCAGTAGTATATTTTGTATATTGCCTTTGCAGAAAAGCTCCTCTGTGATCAAATATTCTTCTTAGAGCTGGCTTTTGCCGAACTGCAATATGTTTACTTAGGGGAATACGCAACAAAGAAGAGTTGCTATTCTTCCATGACGAGTAATGCCGATTATTATTTTCCAAAAATGTAATTGTCTCTCAGCAATTAAGTAAATTATGAGTTTCTTGGTAATATTTAAACACATTTTCCCAATTCCAGCAAGTCAAAAATATAATAAAACTTTACTACGCAACAAAGAAGAGTTGCTATTCTTCCATGACGAGTAATGCCGATTATTACTTTCCAAAAATGTAATTGTCTCTAAGCAATTAAGTAAATTATGAGTTTCTTGGTAATATTTAAACACATTTTCCCTATTCCAGCAAGTCAAAAATATAATAAAACTTTACTACGCAACAAAGAAGAGTTGCTATTCTTCCATGACGAGTAATGCCGATTATTATTTTCCAAAAATGTAATTGTCTCTCAGCAATTAAGTAAATTATGAGTTTCTTGGTAATATTTAAACACATTTTCCCTATTCCAGCATGTCAAAAATATAATAATATTCCGGAAATGATCTAAAAATTGAAATGGCCATAAGCGAATCCACCTAGAGCATAAAACGGAAATTTTGCAGTTTATTATTTCTTAAAAACGTCCTGCAGTAGTATATTTTGTATATTGCCTTTGCAGAAAAGCTCCTCTGTGATCAAATATTCTTCTTAGAGCTGGCTTTTGCCGAACTGCAATATGTTTACTTAGGGGAATACGCAACAAAGAAGAGTTGCTATTCTTCCATGACGAGTAATGCCGATTATTACTTTCCAAAAATGTAATTGTCTCTAAGCAATTAAGTAAATTATGAGTTTCTTGGTAATATTTAAACACATTTTCCCTATTCCAGCATGTCAAAAATATAATAATATTCCGGAAATGATCTAAAAATTGAAATGGCCATAAGCGAATCCACCTAGAGCATAAAACGGAAATTTTGCAGTTTATTATTTCTTGAAAACGTCCTGTAGTAGCATATTTTGTATATTGCCTTTGCAGAAAGGCTCCTCTGTGATCAAATATTCTTCATAGAGCTGGCTTTTGCCGAACTGCAATATGTTTACTTAGGGGACTACGCAACAAAGAAGAGTTGCTATACTTCCATGACGAGTAATGCCGATTATTATTTTCCAAAAATGTAATTGTCTCTCAGCAATTAAATGAATTATGACTTTCTTGGTAATACTAAAACACATTTTCCCTATCCCAGCATGTCAAAAATATAATAAAACTTTACTACGCAACAAAGAAGAGTTGCTATTCTTCCATGACGAGTAATGCCGATTATTATTTTCCAAAAATGTAATTGTCTCTAAGCAATTAAGTAAATTATGAGTTTCTTGGTAATATTTAAACACATTTTCCCTATTCCAGCAAGTCAAAAATATAATAAAACTTTACTATGCAACAAAGAAGAGTTGTTATTCTTCCATGACGAGTAATGCCGATTATTATTTTCCAAAAATGGAATTGTCTCTCAGCAATTAAGTAAATTATGGGTTTCTTGATAATATTTAAACACATTTTCCATGTTCCAGCATGTCAAAAATATAATAATATTCCGGAAATGATCTAAAAATTGACATGGCCATAAGCGAATCCACCTAGAGCATAAAACGGAAATTTTGCAGTTTATTATTTCTTGAAAACGTCCTGCAGTAGCATATTTTGTATATTGCCTTTGCAGAAAGGCTCCTCTGTGATCAAATATTCTTCATAGAGCTGGCTTTTGCCGAACTGCAATATGTTTACTTAGGGGACTACGCAACAAAGAAGAGTTGCTATACTTCCATGACGAGTAATGCCGATTATTATTTTCCAAAAATGTAATTGTCTCTAAGCAATTAAGTAAATTATGAGTTTCTTGGTAATATTTAAACACATTTTCCCTATTCCAGCATGTCAAAAATATAATAATATTCCGGAAATGATCTAAAAATTGAAATGGCCATAAGCGAATCCACCTAGAGCATAAAACGGAAATTTTGCAGTTTATTATTTCTTGAAAACGTCCTGTAGTAGCATATTTTGTATATTGCCTTTGCAGAAAGGCTCCTCTGTGATCAAATATTCTTCATAGAGCTGGCTTTTGCAGAACTGCAATATGTTTACTTAGGGGACTACGCAACAAAGAAGAGTTGCTATTCTTCCATGACGAGTAATGCCGATTATTATTTTCCAAAAATGTAATTGTCTCTAAGCAATTAAGTAAATTACGAGTTTCTTGGTAATATTTAAACACATTTTCCCTATTCCAGCAAGTCAAAAATATAATAAAACTTTACTACGCAACAAAGAAGAGTTGTTCTTCCATGGCGAGTAATGCCGATTATTATTTTCCAAAAATGGAATTGTCTCTCGGCAATTAAGTAAATTATGAGTTTCTTGGTAATATTTAAACACATTTTCCCTATTCCAGCATGTCAAAAATATAATAATATTCCGGAAATGATCTAAAAATTGACATGGCCATAAAGCGAATCCACCTATAGCATAAAACGGAAATTTTGCAGTTTATTATTTCTTAAAAACGTCCTGCAGTAGCATATTTTGTATATTGCCTTTGCAGAAAAGCTCCTCTGTGATCAAATATTCTTCTTAGAGCTGGCTTTTGCCGAACTGCAATATGTTTACTTAGGGGAATACGCAACAAAGAAGAGTTGCTATCCGTCCATGGCGAGTAACACCGATTATTATTTTCCAAAAATGGAATTGTCTCTCAGCAATTAAGTAAATTATGAGTTTCTTGGTAATATTTAAACACATTTTCCCTATTCCAGCAAGTCAAAAATATAATAAAACTTTACTACGCAACAAAGAAGAGTTGCTATCTTTCCATGACGAGCAATGCCGATTATTATTTTCCAAAAATGGAATTGTCTCTCAGCAATTATGTAAATTATGGGTTTCTTGATAATATTTAAACACATTTTTCCTATTCCAGCATGTCGAAAATATAATAATATTCCGGAAATGATCTAAAAATTGACATGGCCATAAGCGATTCCACCTAGAGCATAAAACGGAAATTTTGCAGTTTATTATTTCTTAAAAACGTCCTGCAGTAGCATATTTTGTATATTGCCTTTGCAGAAAAGCTCCTCTGTGATCAAATATTCTTCTTAGAGCTGGCTTTTGCCGAACTGCAATATGTTTACTTAGGGGAATACGCAACAAAGAAGAGTTGCTATTCTTCCATGACGAGTAATGCCGATTATTATTTTCCAAAAATGGAGTTGTCTCTCAGCAGTTAAGTAAATTATGGGTTTCTTGGTAATATTTAAACACATTTTCCCTATTCCAGCATGTCAAAAATATAATAATATTCCGGAAATGATCTAAAAATTGAAATGGCCATAAGCGAATCCACCTAGAGCATAAAACGGAAATTTTGCAGTTTATTATTTCTTGAAAACGTCCTGTAGTAGCATATTTTGTATATTGCCTTTGCAGAAAGGCTCCTCTGTGATCAAATATTCTTCATAGAGCTGGCTTTTGCCGAACTGCAATATGTTTACTTAGGGGACTACGCAACAAAGAAGAGTTGCTATACTTCCATGACGAGTATTGCCGATTATTATTTTCCAAAAATGTAATTGTCTCTAAGCAATTAAGTAAATTATGAGTTTCTTGGTAATATTTAAACACATTTTCCCTATTCCAGCAAGTCAAAAATATAATAAAACTTTACTACACAACAAAGAAGAGTTGTTATTCTTCCATGACGAGTAATGCCGATTATTATTTTCCAAAAATGGAATTGTCTCTCAGCAATTAAGTAAATTATGGGTTTCTTGATAATATTTAAAGACATTTTCCATGTTCCAGCACGTCAAAAATATAATAATATTCCGGAAATGATCTAAAAATTGACATGGCCATAAGCGAATCCACCTAGAGCATAAAACGGAAATTTTGCAGTTTATTATTTCTTGAAAACGTCCTGTAGTAGCATATTTTGTATATTCCCTTTGCAGAAAGGCTCCTCTGTGATCAAATATTCTTCTTAGAGCTGGCTTTTGCCGAACTGCAATATGTTTACTTAGGGGACTACGCAACAAAGAAGAGTTGCTATCCTTCCTTTACGAGTAATGCCGATTATTATTTTCCAAAAATGGAATTGTCTCAGCTATTATGTAAATTATGGGTTTCTTGATAATATTTAAACACATTTTTCCTATTCCAGCATGTCAAAAATATAATAATATTCCGGAAATGATCTAAAAATTGAGATGGCCATAAAGCGAATCCACCTAGAGCATAAAACGGAAATTTTGCAGTTTATTATTTCTTAAAAACGTCCTGCAGTAGCATATTTTGTATACTGCCTTTGCAGAAAAGCTCCTCTGTGATCAAATATTCTTCTTAGAGCTGGCTTTTGCCGAACTGCAATATGTTTACTTAGGGGACTACGCAACAAAGAAGAGTTGCTATTCTTCCATGACGAGTAATGCCGATTATTATTTTCCAAAAATGTAATTGTCTCTAAGCAATTAAGTAAATTATGAGTTTCTTGGTAATATTTAAACACATTTTCCCTATTCCAGCAAGTCAAAAATATAATAAAACTTTACTACGCAACAAAGAAGAGTTGTTATTCTTCCATGACGAGTAATGCCGATTATTATTTTCCAAAAATGGAATTGTCTCTAAGCAATTAAGTAAATTATGAGTTTCTTGGTAATATTTAAACACATTTTTCCTATTCCAGCAAGTCAAAAATATAATAAAACTTTACTACGCAACAAAGAAGAGTTGCTATTCTTCCATGACGAGTAATGCCGATTATTATTTTCCAAAAATGGAATTGTCTCTCAGCAATTAAGTAAATTATGGGTTTCTTGATAATATTTAAACACATTTTTCCTATTCCAGCATGTCAAAAATATAATAATATTCCGGAAATGATCTAAAAATTGACATGGCCATAAGCGATTCCACCTAGAGCATAAAACGGAAATTTTGCAGTTTATTATTTCTTGAAAACGTCCTGCAGTAGCATATTTTGTATATTGCCTTTGCAGAAAAGCTCCTCTGTGATCAAATATTCTTCTTAGAGCTGGCTTTTGCCGAACTGCAATATGTTTACTTAGGGGAATACGCAACAAAGAAGAGTTGCTATTCTTCCATGACGAGTAATGCCGATTATTATTTTCCAAAAATATAATTGTCTCTCAGCAATTAAGTAAATTATGAGTTTCTTGGTAATATTTAAACACATTTTCCCTATTCCAGCAAGTCAAAAATATAATAAAACTTTACTACGCAACAAAGAAGAGTTGTTATTCTTCCATGACGAGTAATGCCGATTATTATTTTCCAAAAATGGAATTGTCTCTCAGCAATTAAGTAAATTATGGGTTTCTTGATAATATTTAAAGACATTTTCCATGTTCCAGCACGTCAAAAATATAATAATATTCCGGAAATGATCTAAAAATTGACATGGCCATAAGCGAATCCACCTAGATAGTAGGGTGCTCGCTAGACTTTATCTTTCAACCAAGGGGCACTTACGAGTGAAAATGTATGGAGTATAAATTTTGGTTTCTAATGCCCTCGGTATGCTACTGTCAAATTCGTCCAAGGGTCGTCCTGTGACAAAGGGCACAAATCAAAATTTTCCAACTAACGCCGCCACGTGAAAGTTTGTGTAGAGAAGTACCTTTCCTGAAAAATTCATGGTGATGTCTGTGCGGATTGTATTTTTTATTAATTTTGAAAGGAAAATATCTCCATTGATCCATACGGGGCCACGGACCTTTGGAGGCGATTATCTCGGTTCGAGCATCGGCAAAAACGCATCATTTTTAGGGGTATATTTCCTTTCCAACACGATTACTCCAAATCGGGGCGGTTAATCGAAACTAATTATTCTTAATAAAAGATGTGCTATTTTATTTTGTTGACGATCGTCTTTACAGAATATTTTTAGCGCAATCAATAAAGGAGTTAATTGTCTAAATCTGAGAGGAAGTAAAAAATTCATGCCACTGTAACGCTTGGGTTTCCGTGCCCCCCCACTACTTTCGCTGCGTCCCGCCACTCCGCAACCCCCTGAGACGTCCACATCTACAATCTTAGAGAATATCCTGTATTCCTGAAAATAGTGGAAATAAGACTTGGAACTCTTGAAAAGCACTTTTTATTTCATGTAGGTAAGAAAAACAATAATTTTTAATTTGAAAATTCTTCGTCGTCCTTCTCGTTGATCGGGGAACCTCCGTGATCGGGGGTCTTCCCTCATTTGAATTTCCTTCATGTTATTTTTACAGGATCGGTTTTCCCATACCGTGGCATGAAAAAATGCAGGAAACCTTATTTTTATTGCAAATGCAACTCTTGCTTATGCAGTCTTTAAAAATAATTTTTGGACAAATTAGGACAATAATATCTGAAATGGTTTTTTGGGACGGCGGGCTATGTTTGAAGAGCTGGCCCAAGACTGTCACCCACGTCGTTTTTCCCAACTATAACCCTCAGGTGACGGAAAATTAGGTCGAGAATTTAATTAATTCAACCAAATTTTGGTCTGAAAGAATAGAACTCTCAAGCAATGCCGCTTCAAACTGTCTTCGGTTGGAGGCAGTTTTTCTAGCGACTTAGTTAACGCAAGTAGGGCCCGTTAAATCGTTGATAGATATTATTACTTCATCGTTGTTGGTTCAACACAAAAGTTTCCATATTTTTGAACGAGTTTTTGAATTTAATGTTGTCCAACTCTTGGTCTAACTTTTCGTCAAATCAATTTAGCGTCCCAACACCTCTGAACTAGCTTGTAGCATCAAATTCTGTTAGGGCATGAAATATACATTTTTTGGAAGTTTTGCTTCCGGAATGTTTCTTTACTATTTCCAGTTCTCATCCAAATCTCTGTATATAAATTCTCTGTCGACTCGAGATACTGATACAGACTTGCCAGTTATTCTCGTGCATTTTAAAGAATATCTCCAGAATACTCCAGAGGTTTGAATAAGAACTGGAAATAGTATAAAGATACATTCCCGTTCAACCCACAGTCCATCAAATTAATTTGAAAGAAAAACTACTAAGCGGTTTTGGAAAGTTAACTTGCTGGGCTGGAAAATTTACCAATAGGTACTTCCGGGAGTTGGTGGGATTTGAGGAAACATAAAACCGTTTCAGATACATCTATTATTGTATTAATTTGTCCACAGATTATTTTTAAAGACTGCATAAGCAAGCATGCAATAAAAATAATGTTTCCTGCATTTTTTCATGCCACGGTATGGGAAAACCGATCCTGTAAAAATAACATGAAGGAAATTCAAATGAGGGAAGACCCCCGATCACGGAGGTTCCCCGATCAACGAGAAGGACGACGAAAAATTTTCAAATTAAAAATTATTGTTTTTCTTACCTACATGAAATAAAAAGTGCTTTTCAAGAGTTCCAAGTCTTATTTCTATTATTTTCAGGAATACAGGATATTCTCTAAGATTGTAGATGTGGACGTCTCAGGGGGTTGCGGAGTGGCGGGACGCAGCGAAAGTAGTGGTGGGGGCACGGAAACCCGAGCGTTACAGCGGCATGAATTTTTTACTTCCTCTCAGATTTAGACAATTAACTCCTTTATTGATTGCGCTAAAAATATTCTGTAAAGACGATCGTCAACAAAATAAAATAGCACATCTTTTATTAAGAATAATTAATTTCGATTAACCGCCCCGATTTGGAGTAATCGTGTTGGAAAGGAAATATGCCCCTAAAAATGATGCGTTTTTGCCGATGCTCGAACCGAGATAATCGCCTCCAAAGGTCCGTGGCCCCGTATGGATCAATGGAGATATTTTTCTTTCAAAATTAATAAAAAATACAATCCGCACAGACATCACCATGAATTTTTCAGGAAAGGTACTTCTCCACATGAACTTTCACGTGGCGGCGTTAGTTGGAAAATTTAGATTTGTGCCCTTTGTCACTGGACGACCCTTGGACGAATTTGACAGTAGCATACCGAGGGCATTAGAAACCAAAATTTATACTCCATACATTTTCACTCGTAAGTGCCCCATAATTCCTAAACTAAGCGACTTTTCTCCTCGCGAGCACCCTACTAAGAGCATAAAACGGAAATTTTGCAGTTTATTATTTCTTGAAAACGTCCTGTAGTAGCATATTTTGTATATTGCCTTTGCAGAAAGGCTCCTCTGTGATCAAATATTCTTCATAGAGCTGGCTTTTGCCGAACTGCAATATGTTTACTTAGGGGACTACGCAACAAAGAAGAGTTGCTATACTTCCATGACGAGTAATGCCGATTATTATTTTCCAAAAGTGTAATTGTCTCTAAGCAATTAAGTAAATTATGAGTTTCTTGGTAATATTTAAACACATTTTCCCTATTCCAGCAAGTCAAAAATATAATAAAACTTTACTACGCAACAAAGAAGAGTTGTTATTCTTCCATGACGAGTAATGCCGATTATTATTTTCCAAAAATGGAATTGTCTCTCAGCAATTAAGTAAATTATGGGTTTCTTGATAATATTTAAAGACATTTTCCATGTTCCAGCACGTCAAAAATATAATAATATTCCGGAAATGATCTAAAAATTGACATGGCCATAAGCGAATCCACCTAGAGCATAAAACGGAAATTTTGCAGTTTATTATTTCTTGAAAACGTCCTGTAGTAGCATATTTTGTATATTCCCTTTGCAGAAAGGCTCCTCTGTGATCAAATATTCTTCTTAGAGCTGGCTTTTGCCGAACTGCAATATGTTTACTTAGGGGACTACGCAACAAAGAAGAGTTGCTATCCTTCCTTTACGAGTAATGCCGATTATTATTTTCCAAAAATGGAATTGTCTCAGCTATTATGTAAATTATGGGTTTCTTGATAATATTTAAACACATTTTTCCTATTCCAGCATGTCAAAAATATAATAATATTCCGGAAATGATCTAAAAATTGAGATGGCCATAAAGCGAATCCACCTAGAGCATAAAACGGAAATTTTGCAGTTTATTATTTCTTAAAAACGTCCTGCAGTAGCATATTTTGTATACTGCCTTTGCAGAAAAGCTCCTCTGTGATCAAATATTCTTCTTAGAGCTGGCTTTTGCCGAACTGCAATATGTTTACTTAGGGGACTACGCAACAAAGAAGAGTTGCTATTCTTCCATGACGAGTAATGCCGATTATTATTTTCCAAAAATGTAATTGTCTCTAAGCAATTAAGTAAATTATGAGTTTCTTGGTAATATTTAAACACATTTTCCCTATTCCAGCAAGTCAAAAATATAATAAAACTTTACTATGCAACAAAGAAGAGTTGTTATTCTTCCATGACGAGTAATGCCGATTATTATTTTCCAAAAATGTAATTGTCTCTCAGCAATTAAGTAAATTATGAGTTTCTTGGTAATATTTAAACACATTTTCCCAATTCCAGCAAGTCAAAAATATAATAAAACTTTACTACGCAACAAAGAAGAGTTGCTATTCTTCCATGACGAGTAATGCCGATTATTACTTTCCAAAAATGTAATTGTCTCTAAGCAATTAAGTAAATTATGAGTTTCTTGGTAATATTTAAACACATTTTCCCTATTCCAGCAAGTCAAAAATATAATAAAACTTTACTACGCAACAAAGAAGAGTTGCTATTCTTCCATGACGAGTAATGCCGATTATTATTTTCCAAAAATGTAATTGTCTCTCAGCAATTAAGTAAATTATGAGTTTCTTGGTAATATTTAAACACATTTTCCCTATTCCAGCATGTCAAAAATATAATAATATTCCGGAAATGATCTAAAAATTGAAATGGCCATAAGCGAATCCACCTAGAGCATAAAACGGAAATTTTGCAGTTTATTATTTCTTAAAAACGTCCTGCAGTAGTATATTTTGTATATTGCCTTTGCAGAAAAGCTCCTCTGTGATCAAATATTCTTCTTAGAGCTGGCTTTTGCCGAACTGCAATATGTTTACTTAGGGGAATACGCAACAAAGAAGAGTTGCTATTCTTCCATGACGAGTAATGCCGATTATTATTTTCCAAAAATGTAATTGTCTCTCAGCAATTAAGTAAATTATGAGTTTCTTGGTAATATTTAAACACATTTTCCCAATTCCAGCAAGTCAAAAATATAATAAAACTTTACTACGCAACAAAGAAGAGTTGCTATTCTTCCATGACGAGTAATGCCGATTATTACTTTCCAAAAATGTAATTGTCTCTAAGCAATTAAGTAAATTATGAGTTTCTTGGTAATATTTAAACACATTTTCCCTATTCCAGCAAGTCAAAAATATAATAAAACTTTACTACGCAACAAAGAAGAGTTGCTATTCTTCCATGACGAGTAATGCCGATTATTATTTTCCAAAAATGTAATTGTCTCTCAGCAATTAAGTAAATTATGAGTTTCTTGGTAATATTTAAACACATTTTCCCTATTCCAGCATGTCAAAAATATAATAATATTCCGGAAATGATCTAAAAATTGAAATGGCCATAAGCGAATCCACCTAGAGCATAAAACGGAAATTTTGCAGTTTATTATTTCTTAAAAACGTCCTGCAGTAGTATATTTTGTATATTGCCTTTGCAGAAAAGCTCCTCTGTGATCAAATATTCTTCTTAGAGCTGGCTTTTGCCGAACTGCAATATGTTTACTTAGGGGAATACGCAACAAAGAAGAGTTGCTATTCTTCCATGACGAGTAATGCCGATTATTACTTTCCAAAAATGTAATTGTCTCTAAGCAATTAAGTAAATTATGAGTTTCTTGGTAATATTTAAACACATTTTCCCTATTCCAGCATGTCAAAAATATAATAATATTCCGGAAATGATCTAAAAATTGAAATGGCCATAAGCGAATCCACCTAGAGCATAAAACGGAAATTTTGCAGTTTATTATTTCTTGAAAACGTCCTGTAGTAGCATATTTTGTATATTGCCTTTGCAGAAAGGCTCCTCTGTGATCAAATATTCTTCATAGAGCTGGCTTTTGCCGAACTGCAATATGTTTACTTAGGGGACTACGCAACAAAGAAGAGTTGCTATACTTCCATGACGAGTAATGCCGATTATTATTTTCCAAAAATGTAATTGTCTCTCAGCAATTAAATGAATTATGACTTTCTTGGTAATACTAAAACACATTTTCCCTATCCCAGCATGTCAAAAATATAATAAAACTTTACTACGCAACAAAGAAGAGTTGCTATTCTTCCATGACGAGTAATGCCGATTATTATTTTCCAAAAATGTAATTGTCTCTAAGCAATTAAGTAAATTATGAGTTTCTTGGTAATATTTAAACACATTTTCCCTATTCCAGCAAGTCAAAAATATAATAAAACTTTACTATGCAACAAAGAAGAGTTGTTATTCTTCCATGACGAGTAATGCCGATTATTATTTTCCAAAAATGGAATTGTCTCTCAGCAATTAAGTAAATTATGGGTTTCTTGATAATATTTAAACACATTTTCCATGTTCCAGCATGTCAAAAATATAATAATATTCCGGAAATGATCTAAAAATTGACATGGCCATAAGCGAATCCACCTAGAGCATAAAACGGAAATTTTGCAGTTTATTATTTCTTGAAAACGTCCTGCAGTAGCATATTTTGTATATTGCCTTTGCAGAAAGGCTCCTCTGTGATCAAATATTCTTCATAGAGCTGGCTTTTGCCGAACTGCAATATGTTTACTTAGGGGACTACGCAACAAAGAAGAGTTGCTATACTTCCATGACGAGTAATGCCGATTATTATTTTCCAAAAATGTAATTGTCTCTAAGCAATTAAGTAAATTATGAGTTTCTTGGTAATATTTAAACACATTTTCCCTATTCCAGCATGTCAAAAATATAATAATATTCCGGAAATGATCTAAAAATTGAAATGGCCATAAGCGAATCCACCTAGAGCATAAAACGGAAATTTTGCAGTTTATTATTTCTTGAAAACGTCCTGTAGTAGCATATTTTGTATATTGCCTTTGCAGAAAGGCTCCTCTGTGATCAAATATTCTTCATAGAGCTGGCTTTTGCAGAACTGCAATATGTTTACTTAGGGGACTACGCAACAAAGAAGAGTTGCTATTCTTCCATGACGAGTAATGCCGATTATTATTTTCCAAAAATGTAATTGTCTCTAAGCAATTAAGTAAATTACGAGTTTCTTGGTAATATTTAAACACATTTTCCCTATTCCAGCAAGTCAAAAATATAATAAAACTTTACTACGCAACAAAGAAGAGTTGTTCTTCCATGGCGAGTAATGCCGATTATTATTTTCCAAAAATGGAATTGTCTCTCGGCAATTAAGTAAATTATGAGTTTCTTGGTAATATTTAAACACATTTTCCCTATTCCAGCATGTCAAAAATATAATAATATTCCGGAAATGATCTAAAAATTGACATGGCCATAAGCGATTCCACCTAGAGCATAAAACGGAAATTTTGCAGTTTATTATTTCTTGAAAACGTCCTGCAGTAGCATATTTTAACCTCCCCAACCCCATCACAATTTTAAAAAAATGGGAGGTTACTGCAATCACTAAAATTTTCGAATTTGAGATAGCACCAGATCTTCACGTTTTGAGGTCTCAGGAACCCAAAAAAGGGGTTTTTAAAATGTGTCTGTGTGTATGTACGTACGTACGTACGTACGTTTGTACGTACGTTCGTACGTTCGTACGTTCGTTTGTAATCACGCCACAGCCAAAACTATTAGACCGATTTAGTTGAAATTTGGAACATAGGCATCTCGTAACCTAACTTAGATCTGAAAAGCTTTTGGAGCCAATCGTGCAACCGGAAATGCCATTTTGGCACATCAACTTTTAAATTTTAAATGTAAACCCCCATTTTTCACTTCACCATAAGGAAGACCTTCAAATTCTGCTTCTAAAAGTGTATTCATTCTTAGTGTCCTTCTGACCAAAAATAAAAAAAAAACTGATTTTTATCGGACTTTAATATCGCGGTACAGCCCAAGCCCCTGAACCGATTTGGCTGAAATTTTGCACATGGGGATTGTATTACACGTCGAAGAGCTGAACAAATTTTGAATTCAATCGACTCACGGAAAGTGCCGTTTTGGCACACCAATTTCCAAATTTAAAATTATTCTCTCATTTGACCATTAAAAACAAGTTTTTGAAAGATTTATTGTCACCATCAGAAAGGTCTTCAAATTCTGGTTCTAAATAGGGCAAAATTAATTCGCATTTAGCGGTTTAGTTCAAAAAATCGAAATTTTATAATAACAGTAAAAATACATTATAGCCCAAATTTCTGAATCGATTTGGCTGAAATTTGGTACATGGAGATCGGGTGACCCGTTGAAGACCTGAAAGGCTTTTGAAAGCAATTGGCCAACGGGAAGTCCCATTTAAGCATATCAACTTAAAATTTTAAATACAAGACCTCCTTTTTTATGTCGCCATTAGAAAGGCGATCAAATTCTGGTTCTAAAAATGTGTTCATAGTTTCTGCCAATTCAGTGGAAAATACAGAAAAAATTCTTTCTCATTAAAAGGGTGCGGGCTGACAGTGGATGACATAAAGTTGCAGTTATTGTCAAAAAGGTGGCAAAAGATTAACCTTAAAAGAAACATATTGTCAAACGTGATGGGTGATGTCCGAGGTGACGTCGGTATTTGTCAGAAAATTGCGAAATTAGTCAAGGATTAAAAAAATTCTGTTGAATTAACTACTATCTACACAGAATACAAAGATCTACGCGATGGGGAGGTTCCAGCCGCTTCTCTGCTGCATTTTGTATATTGCCTTTGCAGAAAAGCTCCTCTGTGATCAAATATTCTTCTTAGAGATGGCTTTTGCCGAACTGCAATATGTTTACTTAGGGGAATACGCAACAAAGAAGAGTTGCTATTCTTCCATGACGAGTAATGCCGATTATTATTTTCCAAAAATTTAATTGTCTCTCAGCAATTAAGTAAATTATGAGTTTCTTGGTAATATTTAAACACATTTTCCCTATTCCAGCATGTCAAAAATATAATAATATTCCGGAAATGATCTAAAAATTGAAATGGCCATAAGCGAATCCACCTAGAGCATAAAACGGAAATTTTGCAGTTTATTAGTTCTTGAAAACGTCCTGTAGTAGCATATTTTGTATATTGCCTTTGCAGAAAGGCTCCTCTGTGATCAAATATTCTTCTTAGAGCTGGCTTTTGCCGAACTGCAATATGTTTACTTAGGGGACTACGCAACAAAGAAGAGTTGCTATCCTTCCTTTACGAGTAATGCCGATTATTATTTTCCAAAAATGTAATTGTCTCTCAGCAATTAAGTAAATTATGAGTTTCTTGGTAATATTTAAACACATTTTCCCTATTCCAGCAAGTCAAAAATATAATAAAACTTTATTACGCAACAAAGAAGAGTTGCTATCCGTCCATGACGAGTAATGCCGATTATTATTTTCCAAAAATGGAATTGTCTCTCAGCAATTAAGTAAATTATGAGTTTCTTGGTAATATTTAAACACATTTTCCCTATTCCAGCAAGTCAAAAATATAATAAAACTTTATTACGCAACAAAGAAGAGTTGCTATCCGTCCATGACGAGTAATGCCGATTATTATTTTCTAAAAATGTAATTGTCTCTCAGCAATTAAGTAAATTATGAGTTTCTTGGTAATATTTAAACACATTTTCCCTATTCCAGCAAGTCAAAAATATAATAAAACTCTACTACGCAACAAAGAAGAGTTGCTATCCGTCCATGACGAGTAATGCCGATTATTATTTTCCAAAAATGGAATTGTCTCTCAGCAATTAAGTAAATTATGGGTTTCTTGGTAATATTTAAACACATTTTCCCTATTCCAGCATGTCAAAAATATAATAATATTCCGGAAATGATCTAAAAATTGACATGGCCATAAAGCGAATCCACCTAGAGCATAAAACGGAAATTTTGCAGTTTATTATTTCTTAAAAACGTCCTGCAGTAGCATATTTTGTATATTGCCTTTGCAGAAAAGCTCCTCTGTGATCAAATATTCTTCTTAGAGCTGGCTTTTGCAGAACTGCAATATGTTTACTTAGGGGACTACGCAACAAAGAAGAGTTGTTATTCTTCCATGACGAGTAATGCCGATTATTATTTTCCAAAAATATAATTGTCTCTCAGCAATTAAGTAAATTATGAGTTTCTTGGTAATATTTAAACACATTTTCCCTATTCCAGCAAGTCAAAAATATAATAAAACTTTATTACGCAACAAAGAAGAGTTGCTATCCGTCCATGACGAGTAATGCCGATTATTATTTTCCAAAAATGGAATTGTCTCTCAGCAGTTAAGTAAATTATTGGTTTCTTGGTAATATTTAAACACATTTTCACTATTCCAGCATGTCAAAAATATAATAATATTCCGGAAATGATCTAAAAATTGAAATGGCCATAAGCGAATCCACCTAGAGCATAAAACGGAAATTTTGCAGTTTATTATTTCTTGAAAACGTCCTGTAGTAGCATATTTTGTATATTGCCTTTGCAGAAAGGCTCCTCTGTGATCAAATATTCTTCTTAGAGCTGGCTTTTGCCGAACTGCAATATGTTTACTTAGGGGAATACGCAACAAAGAAGAGTTGCTATTCTTCCATGACGAGTAATGCCGATTATTATTTTCCAAAAATGTAATTGTCTCTAAGCAATTAAGTAAATTATGAGTTTCTTGGTAATATTTAAACACATTCTCCCTATTCCAGCATGTCAAAAATATAATAATATTCCGGAAATGATCTAAAAATTGAAATGGCCATAAGCGAATCCACCTAGAGCATAAAACGGAAATTTTGCAGTTTATTATTTCTTGAAAACGTCCTGTAGTAGCATATTTTGTATATTGCCTTTGCAGAAAGGCTCCTCTGTGATCAAATATTCTTCTTAGAGCTGGCTTTTGCCGAACTGCAATATGTTTACTTAGGGGACTACGCAACAAAGAAGAGTTGCTATCCTTCCTTTACGAGTAATGCCGATTATTATTTTCCAAAAATGTAATTGTCTCTCAGCAATTAAGTAAATTATGAGTTTCTTGGTAATATTTAAACACATTTTCCCTATTCCAGCAAGTCAAAAATATAATAAAACTCTACTACGCAACAAAGAAGAGTTGTTATCCTTCCATGACGAGTAATGCCGATTATTATTTTCCAAAAACGTTATTGTTCCTCACCAATTAAGTAAATTATGAGTTTTTTGATAATATTTAAACACATCTCCCCTAATGAAGCATATCAAAAATATAATATAATTTTATATTTTATTTATTTGGTTACGCAACAAAGAAGAGTTGTTATCCTCCCATGACGAGTAATGCCGATTATGATTTTCCAAAAACGTCATTGTTTCTCACCAATTAAGTACATTATGAGTTTTTTGAAAATATCTAAAATATCTAAACACATCTCCCCCAATGAAGCATGTCAAAAATATAATAAAATTTATTTATGGGGCTACGCAACAAAGAAGAGTTGCTATCCTTCCATGACGAGTAATGCCGATTATTATTTTCCAAAAACGTCATTGTTTCTCACCAATTAAGTAAATTATGACTTTCTTGGTAATATTTAAACACATCTCCCCTAATGAAGCATGTCAAAAATATAATAAAAATTTACTTAGGAAGCCAAATTTAAGAGTTTTAAAATGCATAATCATCAACTTTTGAAAGAAGAAGACTTTTTTCCGCGGATGGAGTTTTGCGGGAAAATGATGGACTTGCGTTTGGCTGATCCTGCTTTTGTTGGTAATGTTTGTTTTACCGATGAAAGTCAATTTGGGCTTTCAAGAAAACAAAATCGCCAGAAAGATAGGATCTGGTCTAAGGAAAATACCCGTGTTTTTGTGCAGACCCATCGTCAGGGCCGAAGATCTCAGAACGTCTGGGCTGGTATCTTCAGACATCATGTGATTGGACCATTTTTTATCACAGAAAGACTTAACCAGCATGCATATAATGATTTATTGCGAAACAGGGTCATTGCAAGATTGGAAGAAATAGTCGGTGCAGGAAACTTGGGACTTTACTTCCAGCAAGATGGATGCCGTTGTCAGGTGGCTCGTATTAACATTGCGCTTTTACAGAAGTATTCCCCGACCACTTGATTTCGGAAAATGGAACGATCCACTGGCCTGTTAGATCTCCAGACTTAACTCCTGGTGATTTCTTCGCATGAGGTTATGTAAAAGATGAGGTCTACAAGGACGGTAGAAGTTACGACACCGTTGAAGATCGTCGGGCCTCAATCGAAGAAGTGTTTATGAGGATTCCGCCGCGAATGTTGGCCAATACTCGCCGAGATTTTGTAGATCGTCTGACCTACTGTACAGCTGCCGAAGGGAACATTTTCGATCACTTAATACATCATTAGCCAGTCTTCTTTTATCAACGAGAGACTTCATTTTCAAAAGGCCTTTTTTAAGGCCATCAATTTTACAATACAAAGAACTTGTTGCTACGTAGTGCCGACAGCAAAATCCGTTTTCAGACTTAATTCCCATATAAGTTCCATGGTGGACCGGCTGCAGCGACTGGTCATACAGTAAGATTCAAAAGTTGCTTTCCCCCTTTCTAACTTAATAGTGGAGGGTGCTGTTAAATACTTCTTTCCACTTCCGGTTTAGCAGGAAATTACCCTAAATTTGTTTTTTTGAATTATTGCCCACATATTTCTCAACTAATTCGGAATCTAGTAATTTCAAAAACAAGTGTCGCACTTGACCCGTAATCAAGTCACGGCTACCCCAGATATTCAAAAACAAAAATTTTGCTAGGCTTGTTAAACGTACCCAATTATAAATTTTATTTTTATAAAATTCTCTAATATGAATGAAATAATTTTGGGGGGGTCGCAGGACAAATGGATAGTCCTTAATTTTTTTTTAAAGTCATCAAAATGGTCAAAATGTGGAATTTTATTTAGATTCCAAAAATATAATCATATACAGGGTGTCCCATTTAAAATCCTCATTCCCAAGGCTTTTCCGGTGAAACCGGAAGTGATAAAAGTTATTCAATCGGTGCAAATAATGGCATTTATTACCTATTATACGCATACCGAATTTCATTCAAATCGGTTCATAAAGAAAAAAAGGGGGTGCGCCTTGTTTCGTTTACACCCGGTAGAGTTAGAAAAGGAGGAAACAACTTTTGAACCTCACTGTATAAATAACAATGTAGGGTGCCGGAAATTGCGTTCCATAACTTCGCCACGTCATTGTGTAGCTAGAATTATGAAAAGATCTTCCTATGGCCGAGGGTCCTAAAATGATTCCTGACAGAGCTGGGACCCTTTAAAAATGGCTTCTAAAGTATGCAGTTTTTCTAATTATTTTCAAAACTACTGAAGCAAATAAAATGAAATTTGGTGGACAGGCCAAACGATACATATGAAAAGAAAGCAGGGGCGTCCTGTAAACATGTCCTTATTATGCTTTATTTTTAAGTTTCTACCAACTTAGGTTACGGAACATGATTTCTTCAGACTGTTATACGTACAAAAGGTGCTCGGCCAAAAGTGATAGAATGCACCGTTTTCGAGAAAAACGAAATTTTATTTTATAGTGCTATACTAATAATTCTTTAGGAGTATACTCCAAAAATGAAAATGGCACTACTTAAAGAACACAACCTCAAACGAAGATTTTTGGAATGTTTCCCTGTTTAGCAATTAGCTATTTACTGATTTGTCAGCTGATTACAAGCCACTTTGATTTTTTGAGGCATAAATGCAGGATGGTCAAACGAAAACGAAACAGGCCGATTTTATCAGATTTAAAGCTATTTTTTCGAAAAATGCTTGGACAGGTCGATTTTTGTTTCGAGGGGAACACATTAATCCGTACTTAGTGAAACTTCACAACGCACCCCCTAGGCCCCAACTTTAAAATTTTAAATGGCAACCCCCTACTTGTGATACGTCATTTGAAAGGTAGGTAATTTAATTGCGAATTCAACGGTGTACAACTTTTTGATCTCCGTTCACCTCCAGCGCCCTCTATGGCAGAAATTTTAAATTGCATTACGGCCCTTTGTGTTGTGACACATTTAAAAGGGTTTGAAATTCCTTGTGAGCCGATGTAATAGTATATTTCAAACCATGGTAAGAAAGTGCTCTCTTGTAGACCGCGGGCAAAGTTGCGCAAGGTCTGCAAGAGCACTTTTTTACCAAGGTATGAATACTATTTCTTTCCCAGTCAGCCCCATTACGTAATTATTTGACACTTTCAAGATAATTACAAACCAAAAAAATGAACATTTTGATAACTTTTTGTTTTCAAACTGTCGATCAGGTGTCATTTGTGTAAATTTTCTTTAAATATTCACTCCGTCAGTACAGTTTTACCATAAAAATCACTCATTTACTTTTCCTACCTAGGGGAAAATGACGCATACTTTGCTACCTCAAATGAAGTGAGCAACGCCCACTTTTTTAACCGACTGGGAAATATTTTTTTTTAAATCCATTCACACTTTCAAAAGTTACACCGAAGAATATGAATTTGCTTTGGGCCTAGAAATCCTTTAAAGTTTATGCTGTAACTTTTAAACGAGTGGGTGGAATTCAAAAATTTTTAAATGAGTTTACAGAGAATTTCAGACGCTTTCAAATGATGTATCACAAGTGGGGTGTTTCTATTTGAAATTTTAAACTTGGGGTTGTTTAGGGTTAGGGGGTGCGTTCTGAAATTTCACTAAGTACGGATTTAAATGTCCCTCTTGAAATAAAAATCGACCTGTCCGAGCATTTTTCGGAAAAATAGCTTTAAATGTGATAAAACTGGCCTGTTTCGTTTTGTTTGAGCACCCTGTATTTAGTTTTTCTCGAAAACTTGGTACAAAAAAAATAAAGAATACCTAATATGGGCATATTATGTTTACACCAGCCTACCATTTTTGGGACGCCCCTGGTTTTTGAAAACAAAATTTTGCTTCAGTGGTTTTGAATATAAACAGAAAAACCTGCAAGACTTTAGACGTTATCTTCAAAGGGCCCTAGCCCGCTTAGGAAGGATTTTCGGACTCTCGGTCGTAGAATAATAGTTTCTCACCAATTAAGTAAATTATGAGTTTTTTGGTAATACTTAAACATCTCCCCTATTGAAGCATGGCAAGAATATAATAAAATTTTACTTAGGGAGCTACGCAACAAGGACGAGTTGCTATCCTTCCATAACGAGTAATGCCGATTAAAGTTTTCCAAAAACGTGATTGTATCTCACCAATTAAGTAAATTATGAGTTTTTTGGTAATATTTAACCAGATCTCCCCTATTTAAGCATGTTAAAAATATAATAAAATTTTACTTATGGGGCTACGCAACAAAGAAGAGTTGTTATCCTTCCGTGACGAGCAATGCCGTCCAAAAACGTAATTGTTTCTCACCAATAAAGTTTCAGGGTGGCAGCTCTAAGGCGGCACATCATCTACCAACGATGGCGTGGTTTTACATTCTATAGAGTTATTAGGAATACAAGATAGGATGGTAAAAGAATGTATTAATTAGAAACGATAGTCTTCTTTATTAATACGATACTTCACCCACTGCAAAAGCGCTTGGTGAGTGCGCCCGCGTAGTTCCTTTTTGTATCTCTTAGAGACGAATTCACATTTGGTTTTGTTCGGCAGTACACCCTTCGTAAACTCCTTTTCGAACAATTCGAACATTAACTGCTTTTGGTTTGGAGTCCATGGATTGCCTCTTTTCGACTTCATCTTGGGAGTTGAAGGGGACCTTTTCGGTGGGCTTAGCTCATGGAGTATCTCTAATGTTGCCTTTTTGTGCGTCGAAAGCTTCTTGCGCTTAGTTTCCCTTTCACCTTCATTCGTACTAGCAGGTACCGAGTGTTCAATTGAAACTCTCTGTGATGTATTCTTGCGTTTTTGGGGCGCGGGCAGTTTCTGGGACGTAGTTAATCTTTCATCTTTACTCGAGTGAGCAAGTTCGACGGGTTGACCTGAAACAACATGATATCTTAATGGAGAACATTAGGACTGCCTTCCGCGAGCTGCATTAACAGATAACTAATTCGAAATGATTTTAAAGATAGTTAGATATGTAATAATTCCAAATCTAACTATCTTCAAAATCATTTCAATTATTGAAATCGATTTTGTGATGATTTAAATTAGCTGGGAGTTAGAAAATATTAGGCAACACACATACACACTACTGAAGTTACATGAAGTACAGCTTTTGTCAGATACTTATAGTGTGAAAGCAGCAGCAGTAAAAATACATTCGCGACGTCTGCATAAGTTTTAGTAACTTTTGATCTGAATTTACCGTGTTCGGTAGTTGGTATTTCACAAGCGTCGTCAGAATCTTGGATCATTCTTTCCAATTCCTCCGCTCCGGGCTCGGCTGTCATCCTCTCTAAATTATCATCATCTATAATTTCTTGGTCGTCATTTACAATCTCTGGCAACTCAACCTCTAATTCTGAAATTTTTTTGCCGCGATATTTATTTACATCGGCACCTCCCGCAGCCATAAGAAATCGTGAAATTTTTAATATGTGCAAATTTATATCTGGCGTTCTGTAGTATCGTTTATGTACGTTTACATCGTGGCCCATAAAATCAGCGATTTGTTGTACCTCGTTATCATTCAAAACCAACATTTGTGACAACGTTGCTAGCTGTTTCCGCATCTTTGTGCCTCTTAGGCGTTGTGGATGTTCACAACCGCACTTATACGCCAAATCGCTAACCGCCAAAGACGCATCCATATGTGCATTTTCTTTGGGTAGGGCGAATAGAAATTTGTTTTTTGTGGGTACACCGGCTTCGTCCCTCATTGACACGAGGAGCTTAAGATGCCTATAATAATAACTACAAAACGTGAGGTAAATTAATAAAACTTACTGTATTTGTTCTTGGGTTACTAAGATTTTTACAACGCGTGAGCGCTTCGCCAGGATTTCCATTGACGAAAACTGACCCGCCAAAATTGTCTCTAATCTATTCAGACCCTCAATGTTTTCCTGTGTCATCTGCTTGATCCTGGAGAAATTATCCAATGTTGCTTTGGAAACGTCTCCCACTCTTCTTCTATTAAACAGTAATAATTCTACCATGAGGCATTGCCCAAGCTTCCTCCAGTATGTGTATTTAAATCCATTATTTTTTAGGTATCTGTGACTGATCTCAATCTCTTTTTTCAAGTACTCGTTTAAACTACGAATATCCTCAATCGTTGGAAGTTCATTGTCTTGCTCCATTCGTTTGTAAACTGTGGAAATATAAGCTGATTTGCTGACGTATTTCTTAAAACTGGTTGCATGCAGAGTATCGAAGAGCCGTAAACGACTTAATTCCGGTGAATCCTCTTTACATCCTTGCATAATGAGTTTAGACTGTAGCACGGCACTTGCGTTTTTTAATATGCTATTAACCAATCTGGCTGCACTAGGACGTTTAAGCTTATAAGTTTCCTTGTCCATTTCATACAATGTATAGATTGCCTCGATTACTATTTCGTAATTTTGTGGGTCTAATAAATCTGAAAACTCTCTAATAGCAGGACTCAAAATTCGACATTCTAGCAGGAGCCTGGCACAAGCCCTCATCTGTTGCCTAGAGTTCTTATTATGATACTCCTGCGTCATATGCGTTACTGCCTTCGATATCCCAATTAATTTAATTGTTTCATCGGAAGTCGCAATTTCCCCTATTTCATCTCTGGCAATTTTGTTTATCAACCTGAAGTTCAATTCTTCTTTAAGGTTGGGCTCTTTTTCGATATCTATTAAATTTTGTTTGATACGTGCTTCAGAGACTACATGTTTATAATTAGAAGGCCTTTTTGTGCAATTTTTCTGGTGTCGTGCAAAATTTAACACTGCAAATCGCTTACGGCACAAGTCACAACGAATTGTGTGTTCATTCTTAGTCTTTGTAAGTTTTCTCGACACTATGCGGTCTTCTGGATTACATTTCTCGTTGTATATATCATCCGAATAGTTTCTGAGCTGGGAAAGCAATCTAGCTCGCTCTTTCGATCTTTTTTCCAATTTAAATATGTTTTCCACCTCCTTCTCATTTGAGTGGACCGCTTCCAAATGTTTTGAAAAATTCGTCCTTAATTTTTTGCAGAATTTGCAAAAATGCAATTTCTCAACACATTTTCGCCTACTTGGGAAAGGGCTCTTCTGTGACATTTCAGATTCAGAGTCGTCCTGGACTAAATGCGTCACTTTGATGTGCAACTCGTTAATTTCCGATTCCACTCCTTTTAGTTTTCCTGTTCCAATACAGAAAAGAACTTTACAGTGCAGGCGCATATTTTGCCTCGAAACAACGATGGAAGCGTTCGACGTATCATTCGATGCAACTATTAAAATATTTAGGTAAACTATAATCCTCTTATCCTAACTTACCGCAGCAATGCGTCAAAGAAACATTAGGTTTGATAAACCCGGTCACCACGTTGTTAATGGTACACAGACTACATTCATATTCTCCACAATGTAATACTGATGACACGTTTGCCGTCACGGAATTATTGAAGAAATGGAAAGTTGCAGACCCTAATAGCGGTTCTGATGACAACCTGAGTGACCCGGAATGAGTAATAGTTGAACATTTACTTTTTGTAGACGATGTGCTCGACGGTAGGTCCTTTTCTTCGTCTACAACAAATTCAATTCGATGATTTTCATTCTAACCGGCTTTCTTTGACTTACCTTGAGGGAATAAAGTTCTTCTTACTTTTTTTAGTCCAGACTTACAGGGCTCGCCTAAACAATAAACATTTCATTACCAGACTAGTCTCAACCAAAAGTCCCTACGTATAGGTCGATTTTTATTATAATAGTAACGTATTTTACCACCTCAATCGCTCGTAGAGTCCATTTTTTGGACGGAAACACTCATAAAATCAAGCTAAAAGATGGGGAAATCGTAATTTACCGAACCGAAGTGTAATAAATAAACATTTTCATGCAAGAATACCTACAAAACGATTTTCAAAAATCATAGAGCGGTTGAAATAAATTATTGTATTGGAGATAACTTTCTTCTGAAACATACTATTATAAAATAGGTCACCTATTTTTAATATAAAGGCAATGCTATGAAGCAAGCTAGAATTTTGAGGGGAGAGTAGGCAATCGACAGAAGTGGACAACTTTTCTCCCAAAAAGGTAGGTACCTAGGCAAAAAATAAAAAAAGGCCCTGTTGGAAAGAGAATTGAGTGAGACCCTTCCAACAAGGTATCACATAATCCTACTTGCTATTTAATTTTTTGTGGAAGACAGCTGTAAGGACTGGGAAAATGTCTATGAGCGTGGTAAAATATGCCTCCATCGCAATAAAACTTGACTTATCTGCCCGTTTAACCCAAAATTATTAATGTTTTAACTAGTTATTTGTAGTGGAAGCTTTTCGTGGGGACAGTCTTGCAATATCTAATAGCACTTACAGGCTGAGTCCCTTTCCGTTCTTTCCTCTGATTCGGAAGAATCCGAGGAAGATTCTGAATCTGTATTAGGTCGGTAGGAAGAGCCATAGTCCGAGAAATCCCCAGATTCAATGTTCACATACTCTGGAAAAAATTTATTCCTGTCAAGCTTAAATTCAAGAGCAGTGTGTCTTTACTGCATTGTTTTACAACCAGCAAACAAACACATTTTTGCGAAATAGAATTACTTGTCTTTTCTGCCTTAACTTAAGGTAACTATCACTACTGAGGGTACCGGCGCGGACTCACCTGTAGTCTTCTCGTCATAAGCTTGCGATTTAGTTGACGTCGAATAGGATGGGTCCCTCAATTCTGAGAACATGTCTTCAAAATGCTTATTAGAGAATCCATGATTGGTCTCGTGACCGTAAACCGGTGTATTCTCGTCGTAATCTTCTGCCTCGCTCGATATGTCGGTCCCTGTTCCGGCCAAAGTTTCCATTGGTAATTTTTTCTTCTCCTCAAAGCACGCCGTTGACTGAACTACCACTTCTGTTGTTTCAGTGGGGACAACACTCTCGTGACCGTGAACCGGTGTATTCTCGTCGTAATCTTCTGCCTCGCTCGATATGTCGGTCCCTGTTCCGGCCAAAGTTTCCATTAGTAATTTTTTCTTCTCCTCAAACCACGACGTTGACTGAACTACCACTTCTGTTGTTTCAATATGGACAATATTCTCGTGACCGTGAACCGGTGTATTCTCGTCGTAATCTTCTGCCTCGCTCGATATGTCGGTCCCTGTTCCGACCAACGTTTCCATTGGTAATTCTTTCTTCTCCTCAAAGCACGCTGTTGACTGAACTACCACTTCTGTTGTTTCAGTGGGGACAACACTCTCGTGACCGTGAACCGGTGTATTCTCGTCGTAATCTTTTGCCTCGCTCGATATGTCAGTCCCTGTTCCGGCCAAAGTTTCCATTGGTAATTTTTTCTTCTCCTCAAAGCACGCCGTTGACTGAACTACCACTTCTGTTGTTTCAGTGGGGACAACACTCTCGTGACCGTGAACCGGTGTATTCTCGTCGTAATCTTCTGCCTCGCTCGATATGTCGGTCCCTGTTCCGGCCAAAGTTTCCATTAGTAATTTTTTCTTCTCCTCAAACCACGACGTTGACTGAACTACCACTTCTGTTGTTTCAATATGGACAATATTCTCGTGACCGTGAACCGGTGTATTCTCGTCGTAATCTTCTGCCTCGCTCGATATGTCGGTCCCTGTTCCGACCAACGTTTCCATTGGTAATTCTTTCTTCTCCTCAAAGCACGCCGTTGACTGAACTACCACTTCTGTTGTTTCAGTGGGGACAACACTCTCGTGACCGTGAACCGGTGTATTCTCGTCGTAATCTTTTGCCTCGCTCGATATGTCAGTCCCTGTTCCGGCCAAAGTTTCCATTGGTAATTTTTTCTTCTCCTCAAAGCACGCCGTTGACTGAACTACCACTTCTGTTGTTTCAGTGGGGACAACACTCTCGTGACCGTGAACCGGTGTATTCTCGTCGTAATCTTTTGCCTCGCTCGATATGTCGGTCCCTGTTCCGGCCAAAGTTTCCATTGGTAATTTTTTCTTCTCCTCAAAGCACGCCGTTGACTGAACTACCACTTCTGTTGTTTCAGTGGGGACAACACTCTCGTGACCGTGAACCGGTGTATTCTCGTCGTAATCTTTTGCCTCGCTCGATATGTCGGTCCCTGTTCCGGCCAAAGTTTCCATTGGTAATTTTTTCTTCTCCTCAAAGGACGCCGTTGACTGAACTACCACTTCTGTTGTTTCAGTGGGGACAACACTCTCGTGACCGTGAACCGGTGTATTCTCGTCGTAATCTTTTGCCTCGCTCGATATGTCGGTCCCTGTTCCGGCCAAAGTTTCCATTGGTAATTTTTTCTTCTCCTCAAAGCACGCCGTTGACTGAACTACCACTTCTGTTGTTTCAGTGGGGACAATATTCTCGTGACCGTGAACCGGTGTATTCTCGTCGTAATCTTCTGCCTCGCTCGATATGTCGGTCCCTGTTCCGGCCAAAGTTTCCATTAGTATTTTTTTCTTCTCCTCAAACCACGACGTTGACTGAACTACCACTTCTGTTGTTTCAATATGGACAATATTCTCGTGACCGTGAACCGGTGTATTCTCGTCGTAATCTTCTGCCTCGCTCGATATGTCGGTCCCTGTTCCGACCAACGTTTCCATTGGTAATTCTTTCTTCTTCTTAAAGCACGCCGTAGACTGAACTACCACTTCTGTTGTTTCAGTAGGGACAATATTCTCGTGACCGTGTACCGGTGTATTCTCGTAGTAAACTTCTGCCTCGCTCGATATGTCGGTCCCTGTTCCGGCCAAAGTTTCCATTGGTAATTTTTTCTTCTCCTCAAAGCACGCGGTTGACTGAACTACCACTTCTGTTGTTTCAGTGGGGACAACACTCTCGTGACCGTGAACCGGTGTGTTCTCGTCGTAATCTTGTGCCTCGCTCGATATGTCGGTCCCTGTTCCGGCCAAAGTTTCCATTAGTAATTTTTTCTTCTCAAACCACGCCGTTGACTGAACTACCACTTCTGTTGTTTCAATAGGGACAATATTCTCGTGACCGTGAACCGGTGTATTCTCGTCGTAATCTTCTGCCTCGCTCGATATGTCGGTCCCTGTTCCGGCCAAAGTTTCCATTAGTATTTTTTTCTTCTCCTCAAACCACGACGTTGACTGAACTACCACTTCTGTTGTTTCAATATGGACAATATTCTCGTGACCGTGAACCGGTGTATTCTCGTCGTAATCTTCTGCCTCGCTCGATATGTCGGTCCCTGTTCCGACCAACGTTTCCATTGGTAATTCTTTCTTCTTCTTAAAGCACGCCGTAGACTGAACTACCACTTCTGTTGTTTCAGTAGGGACAATATTCTCGTGACCGTGTACCGGTGTATTCTCGTAGTAAACTTCTGCCTCGCTCGATATGTCGGTCCCTGTTCCGGCCAACGTTTCCATTAGTAATTTTTTCTTCTCCTCAAAGCACGCTGTTGACTGAACTACCACTTCTGTTGTTTCAGTGGGGACAACACTCTCGTGACCGTGAACCGGTGTATTCTCGTCGTAATCTTCTGCCTCGCTCGATATGTCGGTCCCTGTTCCGGCCAACGTTTCAATTGCTATTTTCCATGATTCTGAATTGTGCAGTTCCGTTAGTAAAGCTTCAATTTTTTTAAGACCTGAAATTTCAAAATAAGATTTTGACAGAATTTTAAAGATTTGTTTCTGCAGTACCAGAAAGCACCATGACCGCAAAAAGTCAATGCGCTTAAGCACTCGGTTAAGCATTAATTGAAACAGAAAATAACGTGGTAACTTGAAAAACTACATGGAGATGGCTTATTGGTAAGGTTATACCCACTTACTTGTAGACGAGTAAATGGCAGATTGATTCTTAGGTAATTTTCCGTTTGTAATGGAGAAGCTGCCTGAGTCATATATCAAATGATACTTCTTTCTTCTTTTCATTGTTAGCCCATGTAATTTTGATTAGACCTGAAATAGGGAATCTTTATACATTCAGTGGAATCTACTAAGGTAAGAAGCATAATCGCAAGCGAACATGAACACCATTCCGATTGTGCCACATAAGGTTTCAAAATCAAGCTTGTGCGGTGCATTCATCTTGGACAGCTAGGTATATCGGTTGTTAACGAAACCAGCCTCACTTTTTTTCGAATTAAATTTGCCACACATACAGGGTGAGTCTGAAAGGCTCCGCATCCTTTATAACACATAATCTACTGTTGAAATGATGAAGCTTGGCGAAAAAAATTTTGTCAATTGTGATTGCTCTTGATGTTATAAGTCGCCAAAATTCTTCATTTTTAATCGTCTTTATTTAATATCTTTCGAATGGTGTATCTTAGGATTCTGAAATTTTGTACAGCATTTGTTACAGACCAAGAGGCAATTGCTGATGGTACTTTAGACATAATTCAAAAATCGGATCCCTGTTATACAGGTTGGTCCCAATGTTATTTGTTCTTGAACTTTTTTATGTTTTTAAATGTTGGTAATTTATGTATGAGGTGTTATTCTTCGATCAATTCTAAAGCTTTTTTGGCTCTTAATTTTTTTCCAAAAAACTCACCATTCACCAAGAAAATTGAAAAACCGGAAATATGACTATCGCGATAAATATTGTTAAGGTCCATTTTTCCAGTTCATTGCCATTACTTAAATATATACGTTCAGGAAGACTGGAATGCATCTCCTTTTAATCGCGATAAAGCCTTAAATTGCAATAAAAATCGAATATGCGCTGATACGCGCGATGTTTCAATTGTTTTTATGTTCACTGTCCGACTGTTTGTAACCCTGCAGTGAACCCGTGATTTAAAGTTTCACGAGAGGAAGCGTTGGTTCTTGGAGGCCCAAAACATAAAAAAATATATTTTGCAAATAATACGGTGCTTGCAATCTCTGTCATCGTCAGTGTATTAATTAGTGTCTTTTTTGATAGTATACCACATTACCAGGAAATTTGACTTTATTTCTGGATTTATTTTTTTTTGTATTATAATTGATATATTTCTAAAGTCGACGTAGTACTCTATCGATTAAGAATATTAAAACACCCACACAATAATCTGGTCAATAAGAGGGTCGAATTTCGCCGGCAAAATTTTTGCACATCACATCACAATTTGCTCTAAAAACAGTCACAATTTGCAAAAACTTGCAACAATTTACAAAACCATTTCGCTTTGGGATCTCAACAACTTTTGCACCCTCCCCAACGATTTGGTACTGGCTGCCAGGGACCTTGCTCCCGGTACCTTCAGTAGTCGAACCAAACTTACTGCGAGGGGTTGACAATTTTGGAATTTTGGGGATTTTCTGTGAATTTTCTGGAATTTTGAGAAATTTCGTAAATGTTGGTGTACAGATTTTTACCTAGTTGTCAACCCCTCGGTCCAATGCATTGATTTACATTATAACAAAATGTTACACGAAAGGACGCGTTGGGTCTCTAGAGGCCCAAAAGCCCTCCTGTCACAAAACGGCTTTCAAATTACCTACGTCAATTAATTGGTGCATACTAAAGGTTACTTAAAGTTGGCAAGGTACTGGAGATGTTCATTCTGATTACTTAAAAAAAAAATGCAGCAGAGAAGCGGCTAGAACCTCCCCATCTCGTAGATCTTTGACTTCTGATGTGATGTGTAGATAGTAGTCTATTCAATAAAAAAAAATTTACGCATCTCGTATGACACTAATTTCGCTTTTGACAATAACTGTCACTTTATGAATTTTTTCTCTATTTTCCACTTAAGGTAGAAACTGTGAATACATTTTTAGAACCAGAATTGGATGGTCTTTCTAATGGCGACATAAAAAATGTGGCTTTGTATTTGAAATTTTAAGTTGATATGCCTAAATGGCACTTCCCGTGAAATAATCGCTTCCAAAAACCTTTCAGCTCCTCAATGGGGCACCCAATCCTCATGTTCCAAATTTCAGCAAAATCGATCCAATAGTTTGGGCTATAGTGTGCTTTTACTGTTATTACAAAATTTAAATTTTCCCACGGTACTAAATGCGAATAATTTGTTTTATTTATAACCAGAATATGAAGACATTTCTGATGGTGACAATACTTTTTCAAGAACTTGTTTTGGATGGTTAAATTAGAGTATATTTAATTTTGCAAATTGATGGTGCCAAAACGGCACTTGCCTTAGGCCGACTGCTACCAGAAAAATGTCAGCTCTTCGACGTGTAATACAATCTCCATGTGTAAAATTGCAACCAAATCGGTCCAGAGGTTCGAACTGTATCGTGTTTTTAAAGTACGTTAAAAATTTCGAATATTTCGGTTTTTGTCAAAAAGGCACTAAGAGCGCATACATTTTTACAAGCAGTATTTGAAGGCCTTTCGAATGGTGACGTGAAAAATGGGTGTTTGCTTTTAAAATTTAAAAGTTAATGTGCCAAAGTGGCATTTCGGTTGCACGATTGGCTCCAAAAGCTTTTCAGATCTAAGTTAGGTTATCAGATGATCACGTACCAAATTTCCGCCAAATCCGTCAGGTAGCTTTGGTTGTGGCGTGTTTACAAACGTACGTACGTAGGAACATGCGCCTCGAATTCAAACAAAAATTTTAGTGACTGCAGTAACCTCCCAGTTTTAACTACTATGCTTTGCTTAAGTTATTAAAATCGATCGAAAAATCGAATCGCCAAAAACCTCAAATCTTAACGTTTCGGGGTCCTGGGAACCCAAAGGAGGTTTTTGTAAAATGTCTGTGTGTCTGTAAACACGCTACAGCCCAAACTACTGGACCGATCTGGCTGAAATTTGGAACGTGGACATCTCTCCGATTTTGGAGGAAGTTTGGACCAAATCGACCCAAAGGAAATGCCATTTTGACACTTCAACTTTAAAAATTTAAATACAAACCCCCATTTTTCACATCCCCATAAACATGTATTCAAACGTGGTGCCCTTCTGGTCAAAAATCGGTGCCGTGAAAAAAATCTATGTATAACTGTTTATTTTTATTACCGGATTTGACAGCTGACTTTTTTTCTAGTCGAAAAGTTTAGTACCATTTTTTCGAAAAATATAATTTTAGTGGCAAAAGGGCCCATTTTTGAATTTTTCTTAGCAAAAACCATTCTCTTGCATTCGCTAGCTGTTGCATTGGCGGACCAGAAACCTTAGTGATATTTTTTCGAAAATTGCCATTTTAAGGGCAAAAGTTCCTGATTTTGAATTTTTCTTAGCAAAAGAGCATATTATTATCGAATTCGATAGATTTTGCATTGTCGGATCGAAAACGTTAGTGCTACTTTTTCGAAAAGTCGACTTTGAGTTTAAATTTTTTTTTATGAAATCGGCTCTAAGTCTGTTATTCGGAACATCCGAGGATTGTTCAATAGTTTATCGTTTTAGGCGATTAAAGCCAAAATTAATAAAAGTTAACTTAAATTTGTGTCGCTTTGACAATAGACGATGAGAGCATTTGGATGGGTTATTGTTGTCATGAACATCCTATTTTTATGCATGTTAAACAGGTTTTAATCGCCAAAACATTATTAACTCTTTGTGTTATTGTTTTGTATTTTTTGAATTGCTACCTTTCACTTAACTGCAATATTTACAAACTCTGTGAGAAAGTAGAAGTTGCTACTGTCTCCGAGGCTACCAATTTTTTTCAATTGTGATGGCGTTGGGGAGGTTAAAAAGAAAATGGAACGCATTTTCACAAGCTCTGGGCCTCACAGACTCGACGCGTGCACTGCAGGGTTAAAAAACAAAGGCATGCGCCAATAACAATTGCTAAATGAAAACGAGTAAAAAGGACTCTCCGAGAATGTAAAATAAGTTATGTTCATGTTGGCTCATGTTCTAATTTTATAAAAAATTCTGAGTCTACTCCACATGAAAAGATGCTAAAACTTGTACCTATAGCGCGTAATAATCGAAACATTAAAAGATGAACATATGATATTGCCTATAATAACAAATTGCCTACTTGTTTACCTACTTGTTTATTCGCCAGCACGTTATGAAAGACAGGATATCGGCGATATTTATCGACGGGGATGTCCCGGGCCATGGGAAAATCTGAGTAAGTAGGTAAAGTCAAGAAATAATTAAACAGCCATAAAGACAAACCTTTTAACCGCCCGTTGAGGTTGACAATGCAGGGGAATTCCCTCCATAAATCTTTCTACGCCGCCAAATGATCAACTACGAGAGTGCTGTACAGGGCTGTATTGTATATTTGAGGGAATTCCCCTGCATTGTCAACCTCAACGGGCGGTCGGTTTAACTTAAAAGGTTTGTGTTTATGGCTGTTCAATTATTTCTTGACAAACTATACCTAGGAACCTACGATACGGAGGATTTTCCCTTGGGGTAATTGCTCTATTTCAATAAGAAACCCTAATCAGAATAAACACTAAAAAGCACTAAAAGTGCTCCCGATGCACTCTCTAAACTTCTAACTTTAAATTTACTCGACATGGAAGGATGCTAAAACTTGCAAAGTGCGTAGTATTCAGAGCGTTAACAGAAATGTAGGGATAATAGGTACCAGATAATACATATTTGCTAATTACTTACCTGTTGTTTATTAGCTTATTATGATTATGATTGCACTTGCACACTTCCCAGCACATAACACCACCTCTATCGCCTACGCGCGAACGCCATTATCCACGACTGACTGTTGCATGTGGTCACATGTAGTTATGTTTGGCGCACAATACGCAACATAGGGTAACTGCCCTGGTAGTCGGCACTTTTTGACATACTTAAATGAATGCAAAATTTTAAAAATAAAATATGCTACTACAGGACATTTTCAAGAAATAATAAACTGCAAAATTTCCGTTTTCCTACTTTAGGTGGATTCGCTTATGACCAGGCCACTTTTTAAGTAATTTCCGGAATATTCTTGTTTTTGACATGCTTGGATAGGGAAAATGTGTTTAAATATTACCGAGAAACTCATGATTTACTTAACTGGTGAGAAACAATTACGTTTTTGGAAAATAATAATCGTCATTACTCGTCATGGAAGGATAGCAACGCTTCTTTGTTGCGTAGCCCCTAAGTAAACATACATAAGTTTGGCAAAATCCAGCTCTATGAAGAATATCTGATGGCTGAGAGGCCTTTCTGTAAATGCAATTTATACAAAATATTCAACTACAGGACGTTTTCAAGAAATAATAAGCTGCAAAATTTCCGTTTATGACCAGGCCACTTTTTAGGTGATTTCCGGAATATTATTATATTTTTGACATGCTGAGACAGGGAAAATGTGTTTAAATATTACCGAGAAACTCATAATTTACTTAATTGGTGAGAAGCAATTACGTTTTTGGAAAATAATCGTCATTACTCGTCATGGAAGGATAGCAACTCTTCTTTGTTGCGTAGCCCCTAAGTAAACATATATAAGTTTGGCAAAATCCAGCTCTATGAAGAATATCTGGTAACTGA
The DNA here is from genome assembly GCA_963924575.1 of Pycnomerus fuliginosus. Lineage (NCBI taxonomy): Eukaryota > Metazoa > Arthropoda > Insecta > Coleoptera > Zopheridae > Pycnomerus > Pycnomerus fuliginosus. The sequence continues at coordinate 34,884,609 of OZ004621.1, forward strand.
GAAGCCTTTCTGTAAAGGCAATATTCAAAATATGCAACTGCAGGACGTTTTCAAGAAAGAATAAAGCTGCAAAATTTCCGTTTTATACTCTAGGTGGATTCGCCTATGACCAGGCCACTTTTTAGGTCATTTCCGGAATATTATTATATTTTTGACATGCTGAGACAGGGAAAATGAGTTTAAATATTACCGAGAAACTTATAATTTACTTAATTGGTGAGAAGCAATTACGTTTTTGGAAAATAATCGTCATTACTCGTCATGGAAGGATAGCATCTCTTCTTTGTTGCGTAGCCCCTAAGTAAACATATATAAGTTTGGCAAAATCCAGCTCTATGAAGAATATCTGGTAACTGAGAAGCCTTTCTGTAAAGGCAATATTCAAAATATGCAACTGTAGGACGTTTTCAAGAAATAATAAGCTGCAAAATTTCCGTTTTATACTCTAGGTGGATTCGCCTATGACCAGGCCACTTTTTAGGTCATTTCCGGAATATTATTATATTTTTGACATGCTGAGACAGGGAAAATGTGTTTAAATATTACCGAGAAACTCATAATTTACTTAATTGGTGAGAAGCAATTACGTTTTTGGAAAATAATAATCGTCATTACTCGTCATGGAAGGACAGCAACTCTTCTTTGTTGCGTAGCCCCTAAGTAAACATATATAAGTTTGGCAAAATCCAGCTCTATAAAGAATATCTGATGGCTGAGAGGCCTTTCTGTAAAGGCAATTTATACAATATATGGACGTTTTCAAGAAATAATAAGCTGCGAATTTTCCGTTTTATACTCTAGGTGGATTCGCTTATGACCAGGCCACTTTTTAGGTGATTTCCGGAATATTATTAAATTTTTGACATGCTGAGATAGGGAAAATGAGTTTAAATATTACCGAGAAACTCATAATTTATTATTCTCCAAAAATGTAATTGTCTCTCAGCATGTAAGTAAATTATGAGTTTCTTGGTAATATTTAAACAAATTTTCCCTATTCCAGAATGTCAAAAATATAATAATATTCCGGAAATGACCAAAAAATTGACATGGTCATAAGCGAATACACCTAGAGCATAAATTGGAAATTTTGCAGTTTATTATTTCTTGAATGCGTCCTGTAGTAGCATATTCTGTATATTGCCCTCGATATTGCCTTTACAGAAAGGCTTCTCTGTGATCAAACACTCTTCATGGAGCCGGCTTTTGCCAAACTGCAGTATGTTTACTTAGGGGACTACGCAACAAAGAAGAGTTGCTATCCTTCCATGACTAGTAATGCCGATTATTATTTTTCAAAAATGTAATTGTCTCTCAGCAATTAAGTAAATTATGAGTTTCTTAGTAATATTTAAACAATTTTCCCTATTCCAGCATGTCAAAAATATAATAATATTCCGGAAATGACCAAAAAATTGACATGGTCATAAGCGAATTCACCTAGAGCATAAAATGGAAATTTTGCAGCTTATAATTTCTTGAAAATGTCCTGTAGTAGCATATTTTGTATATTGCCTTTCCAGAAAGGCTTCTCTGTCATCAAATATTCTTCATAGAGCCGGCTTTTGCCAAACTGCAATATGTTTACTTAGGGGACTACGCAACAAAGAAGAGTTGCTATCCTTCCATGACTAGTAATGCCGATTATTATTTTCCAAAAATGTAATTGTCTCTCAGCAATTAAGTAAATTATGAGTTTCTTGGTAATATTTAAACACCTTTTCAATATCCCAGCATGTCCAAAATATAATAAAACTTTACTACGCAACAAAGAAGAGTTGCTATCCTTCCATGGCGAGTAATGCCGATTATTATTTTCCAAAAATGTAATTGTCTCTCAGCAATCAAGTAAATTATGAGTTTCTTGGTAATATTTAAACACATTTTCCCTATTCCAGCATGTCAAAAATATAATAATATTCCGGAAATGATCTAAAAATTGACATGGCCATAAGCGAATCCACCTGGAGCATAAAATGGAAATTTTGCAATTTATTATTTCTTGAAAGCGTCCTGTAGTAGCATATTCTGTATATTGCCTTTACAGAAAGGCTTCTCTGTGATCAAATATTCTTCATGGTCCCGGCTTTTGCCAAACTGCAGTATGTTTACTTAGGGGACTACGGAACAAAGAAGAGTTGCTATCCTTCCATTACTAGTAGTGCCGATTATTATTTTCCAAAAATGTAATTGTCTCTTAGCAATTAAGTAAATTATGAGTTTCTTGGTAACATCTAAACACATTTTCAATATCCCAGCATGTCAAAAATATAATAAAACTTTACTACGCAACAAAGAAGAGTTGCTATCCTTCCATGGCGAGTAATGCCGATTATTATTTTCCAAAAATGTAATTGTCTCTCAGCAATTAAGTAAATTATGAGTTTCTTGGTAATATTTAAACACATTTTCCCTATTCCAGCATGTCAAAAATATAATAATATTCCGGAAATGATCTAAAAATTGACATGGCCATAAGCGAATCCACCTAGAGCATAAAATGGAAATTTTGCAATTTATTATTTCTTGAAAGCGTCCTGTAGTAGCATATTCTGTATATTGCCTTTACAGAAAGGCTTCTCTGTGATCAAATATTCTTCATGGTCCCGGCTTTTGCCAAACTGCAGTATGTTTACTTAGGGGGCTACGCAACAAAGAAGAGTTGCTATCCTTCCATTACTAGTAGTGCCGATTATTATTTTCCAAAAATGTAATTGTCTCTCAGCAATTAAGTATATTATGAGTTTCTCGGTAATATTTAGACACATTTTCCCTATCCCAGCATGTCCAAAATGTAATCATATTCCGGAAATGACCAAAAAATTGACATGGCCATAAGCGAATCCACCTAGAGCATAAAATGGAAATTTTGCAGTTCATTATTTCTTGAAAACGTCCTGTAGTAGCATATTTTGTATATTGTCTTTACAGAAAGGCTTCTGTGTGATCAAATATTCTTCATAGAGCTGGCTTTTGCCAAGCTGCAATATGTTCACTTAGGGAACTACGCATCAAAGAAGTGTTGCTATCCTTCCATGACGAGTAATACCGATTATTATTTTCCAAAAACGTAATTGTCTCTCAACAATTAACTAAATTATGAGTTTCTTGGCAATAGTTCTCCCCTAGTGAAGCATGCCAAAAATATAATACAATTTTAACCTCCCCACTCCACTTCACAATTTAAAAAAAGGGAGGTTACTGCAATCGGTAAAATTTTCGAATTTGAGATAACACCAGATCTTCACGTTTTGAGGTCTCAGGAACCCAAAAAAGTGGTTTTTAAAATGTGTCTGTGTGTATGTTCGTTCGTACGTACGTACGTACGTTCGTAAACACGCCACAGCTCAAACTACTCGACAGATTTGGCTGAAATTTGGCACGTGTTCATGTGATAACCCAACTTAGATCTGAAAATCTTTTGGAGCCAATCGTGCAACCGGAAGTGCCATTTTGGCACATCAACTTTTAAATTTTAAATGCAAACCCCCATTTTTGAGGTCTTCATAAGCAAGACCTTCAAATTCTGCTTCTAAAAATGTATTCACTCTTAGTGCCTTTTTGACAAAAATTGAAATATTTGAGATTTTTAGCGTCGAAATCAAAGATCCACGCGATGGGGAGGTTCCAGCCGCTTCTCTGCTGCCTTTTTTCTTATAGCGCTACGCAACAAAGAAGAGTTGCTATCCTTTCATGACTAGTATTGCCGATTATTATTTTCCAAAAATGTAATTGTCTCTAAGCAATTAAGTACCTATATTATTATGAGTTTCTCGGTAATATTTAAACACATTTTCCACATCCAAGCATGTCAAAAATATAACAATATTCTGGAAATGACCTAAAAATAGACATGGTCATAAGCGAATCCACCTAGAGCAGAAAACGGAAATTTTTATGATTTCTTGAAAACGTCCTGTAGTAGCATATTTTCTATATTGTCTTTACAGAAAGACTTCTCTGTAATCAAATATTCTTCATAGAGCTGGCTTTTGCCAAGCTGCAATTTGTTTACTTAGGGGACTACGCAACAAAGAAGAGTTGCTATCCTTCCTTATTTGTTGCGTAGCCCCATAAGTAAAGTTTTATTTTATTTTTGACAAGCTTCAATAGGGGAGATGTCCTTAAATATTACCAAGCGACGCATAATTTACTTTATTGGTGAGAAACAATTGCATTTTTGAAAAATAATAATCGGCAATACTCGTCATGGTCGAATAGCAGTTCTTCTTTGTTGCGTAGCCCCCTAAGTACCTAAACATATCGCAACTTGGGAAAATCCAGGTAGTGGATCGAACAAGTGTCCATTACCGTAATTACCCAGGCATTAGGTACGCTACTGGCTAAAAAATGGTAATTGAATGGTCCTTTTCATGGCTGCAAGATCCCACCAGGTGTTTGGCGGCTGTGTCTTCAACAATTACGCGTTAATTGAAAAATTCGGGGATTAATGTGGATGTAAAATGTTATTAATCGTCATGAATGATAGGAACTGATGTAATATATTGTAACGTAAGCGTGATAAAGTGGTTCCTTTATTTCGTGCATGCCGCCCAAAATCTAGACGCCAATATGATGCCCACGTTAAAACTGTGAACTCTCTCCAAGCACAACGCGTGCTTCGCGGACTTGCTGCGACATCTGTGTGCAGTTTGTATTTCGTGCTAGAAGGAGAGGTAGCTACTACGCACCAAAGAAGTCTTTGAAAACTGACTGACCTACGCGTTAAAGACGAATTATGGATTATTTGTATTATTATTATTATTATTATTAGTTGTTTGTATCTATCGCAGACCTATTCATCGATTCCGAAGCAGTTAATTCGGGATAATGCCAATTTTCTGATTATCTTCCCTCAAGACATCACTAATTTAAGACATATTCACAGTGATCACACTAGTTTTGATATAACATTTGAGCAATTGCAAAAAATGTGTTCAGTATGTTGGGCGACTAAATATGGTTTTCTAGTAGTAGACAAAGAATCTGATATTAGTCATGGGCGATATAGAAAGGGTTTCGATAGTTATTTTTACCTATAAAAAATTCACCAAAACTCAATCTGTATTAGATTACCACCGTCTCTATGGATAAGCGTTTGACATCGGAATTATTGAAGGTGCGCAAGAATGTTAGACAAAAAGTCTTACAGTTACGCTCTGATTTAGAGACCTCGAGACTATTCACGGAAAAGCAGTTACGCCCAATCGCAGAACCTATTAAAAGTTTGTTAACACATGTGAAAAAAGAAGAATCGCGGGTTAAAACGGAGCCTTCGGAAATAAAGCAACAGACTAAACCGCAGCAAGTGTTTACCTCGCCGATTGCTCAATCAAGCCCGATGACGAAAACCGCCCCATCGCAACAGGTCTTGACAACACCTACAGCACATAAAACAACACCGCAACCATCCTTCATACCTTCTATAGATATAGCCGAACATACTCCTGCCCCACAAGAAGAAACAGTTCAGACAGTCGAAGACTGGAATCGATATCTAAGGGAACAATCTAAATCCGAACTCTTTAATGATTATCTGCAACAAATGCCACCTTTAATTGCACAATATTTCGCTGACATGATTCATGATACTCAAAATCTGTATGATTTTCAATATGGAGTGCGACACAATCCTCACGATGGAAAATTTTACATTGGTGATTCACCAATAGATTTCAGAGGAAGTCAGATATTGGTAAAAAAAGGAACATTCCCACTCACAAAAGGTCTAGTAGAGTTGATATTTAAAAAATTTCCCGAGGACTATAACGATTCTGAATTAAAGGAATATCAGACTATTGTTCGAAACACTCATGCCGCAAGAAAGAATTATGATCCAAATCAGCAGATTGCGGGCAACGTTGGTTATAAATATAGGCGCATTATAAAGCCCATATTTGCGAAAGATGATAAGCCGGATGTTGCCACACCCAAGCGCGGCACATTCCTAAAAACATTGGAGTTGAATAATAAGCAGTTGGAATATGTACCATGGAGGGATCCCAATAATTTAGTCGACAGACTGCGTCTGTTATTAGCTTCCAAAATGGCTGGAAATGGTAGCCACTCTAACGAGGTGTTAAGAATAATGGAAGCACTGCGAGATGCCCGAATTGTGTCGTAGGAATAAATTAATTTCATTTTGATAAAAACTACTATTTCACACTAGTCCTTCGTTGGTATAATATGCCCTTCGATCGATTTTACAATTATACACATAAACATCCTCGAAAAGAGGGTTTTTATTACACGCATTTACATCTCTTCGGTAAATTGGAGGGAGAGCTTTATGCTTTACAAAATCTACACACATCCTATACTTTTCCTTATCAGGAAGCAATAATTGAAAAAGTTTTCGTAAACAAGAGCGTGGGATTTTATCTGAATCAAAACAATCCAACCAGTTATAATTATTATAGAATCCCCGACCAAGTACCAATCGGTCAGACGTTACGCGAAGGTGATACTTTAACCTTTCGGAAGTTACCATCTGGATCCGCTAACAATCTGTTTTGTGAAGTGTTGCTGAAAATACCGATAAAATATGGGGGAGAATGGTGACTCATCAATTAGACGTCACGTTATTAAAGAATTGCATTCGCCTGCCCGCAGAAATTTTCGCCGACGTCATGTTGTTGTGAAAGGTTTAAAAGATTTAATGCAAATAGACTTAGTAGAAATGATACCATATAAGAATATTAATAAGGGTTATAAATATATATTGGTAGTTATAGATGTATTTTCTAAATTTGTGTGGGCATATCCCTTAAAAAGTAAAACCGGAGAAGAGGTTGTTAAAAATTTATCGCAACTTTTCCAAACAAAGAAACACGTTCCACACAACCTTCAATCAGATTTAGGTCGCGAGTTCTACAATAAGGCATTTACCCAACTAATGTTGCAATACGGGATAAATCATTACAGTACGTATTCGATCATGAAAAGTTCAGTCGTTGAACGAGTTAATCGAACCTTGAAGAATATGATGTGGAGAGAATTTAGTTTCCAGGGGAATCATAAATGGTTAGATTTGCTTCCAGAAATCGTTGCAAAATATAACAATACGATTCATCGAACTATCGGTATAAAGCCGAAAGATGTTAATAGGAGAAATGAGAAGGAAATATTAAATCGAGCTTATGGGTATTTGAAAACAATTGATCCGAGTACACCAAAGTTTCGTGTGGGGGACCCGGTTCGCATTTCTAAATATCGCCACTTGTTCAGTAAGAAATATACACCTAATTGGACCAACGAAATTTTTGAAGTAGCTAAAATACAAACCACCAATCCTAGAACCTATCTAATCCGCGATGCTGACGGTGAATTGATCAAAGGTGCTTTTTATCAAGAAGAACTATTGAAGGCTAAATATAAGGATGTATATCTAATAGAAAAAATTATTCGCAAGAATAAAAAGAAACTGTTGGTGAAATTTCTCGGCATGAACGGAACCAGTTGGATAAATGCCAAGGATATAACTTAAGAATTATTATCGACCAGCTGGAAATAAATAAATAAATACATGTTTTTTAGTCATCTTTTTTTATTCACTCAAACCTCTCTTTATAAATTCTACTTCTATGTTTTAAATCTAATACTGGATTAAGAATACTACATAGCATATTAATTCTTCTAAGAAATCTATCTCTGTCTAAGGCAAAAACAGTCCATCTGCCTTTTCGAGCCTGTTTATAAGCATAAGTCCAATGATATAACTGATACACGACTACTTTTTCATTAAATCTAACACTTTTTCCCATGATCTTTTTTTTTAAATTAAGTTCTCAATGTCTTTTCGAATTATTTCGGGAGCACTTTTGATAAGTTCCTTAAAAACACAGGTATTGGCTTGTGGATGATAATCTTGAAGGCTTTCCACTATATTACTCAAGCAATCACCCTCCATGCGAGCCGCCTTACGTATAATCATTTTATAAAAAAGTGGAAAATCGTTATTCTCTAGAGCATCGAGATGTTCCTGAATAACGGTAGACATTTGAAAAATGGTTTGTAGCGAAGGATTGCCCAGATATATGATGGAACCATTCGAAGATGTGGTAAGGGAAATAATGTTTGAGGCATTGATGTGAAGGTACCCAATCACAAGTTTTTTCAATCTAATATGTTCTTGGGTTGGAGCTGGTTTCCCATTAATCATATCCTCCATCCAGTGTCGATATCTCAAAAACTCCACAAAATCTTCTTTTGTCATCTCAATCCACTGTCTGGATGGTAATCCAGCGATTCGAATAGTTGGAGTGAATTTTACATCACTTATTAAACCGATGCTTAAATATTTAGTTTTTGAATTATTCAGAAAAAACACTCTTTCGTTAAGCATAAGCGTTTCACTCGCATTTTTATCACTGGATGTATTCATGATCTTGAAAGTAAAAGTACTGAGGAACATCAGCGCGTCTCCACTTTTAATAGTGGAAATAAATCAAGGTCATCAGGACGAGTGATAATGTGCTAACTACCCCAACCAACCAGCGATCGCACATTCTTCTTTCCGGTTTGTTGCTAGATGCTCTTATAATTAGTTTTGCATATGGACAGTGATGGGAATATCTTAGATGTTCATGTTGCACACTATCTTTAACGATCCAATTTCGAATACCCACTCCACAATAAAAACAAGTTGTCAGATCGAACATACCACTTTTTTTTTCAAAATAAAACCCGCATTTTGCTAAAGTTATCGGATCAGGTATTTGTAACGGCCAGTCTTCAAACGTAAGCAATCTTTTTTCAAAACAATCGAAGGGGTGAATTTTATCTATCGAATTACCACACATTTTCAAGCAGTGGTGAGAAAAACACTAGAAATGATCACGTTTGTTCACAGCTTATATATTGATTCGAAAAAAAAATACAAAAAAAAGATTACAAAAAAACAAAATTTATTTTTCATGATTTTCATCTTAGCTCCATTGTGCGATGAAGGGCTTCCCTCGGGTTAACTGTTTCCAACGTGAATAATGGTGTCTTGCAATTATCACACTCACTGCCATAGCGACGAACCAATCCTCGCAACTCATACAAATCCACCACAACATCTATTTGGAACGTTTCGTTATTAGACTGTGTTAGGTGGATTTCCTCATCCCTCCCTAGGATATCCGCACTATGGCAGCTGAGGCAGATGGATTTCTTAAGCCAATAGTCTAACCACTCGTCTTCCATACCTATGTGGCCCAATTGATTTTGGTAGACCACCTCTACAAACTTCACCGCACCGGAGCTCTTGAATCGGTAAAACATTTGGTAGTTGTTATTGGACTGATACTTTCTCGAATCGAAACTACTCTATATATATACATCTCGATTATGGGAAGGTTGACGCATTTTTGCAGACATTGGAGTTCCAAATACTGGATGAATCTCTCTGAAGGTTATTGAGAGGCGAGGAATTTGCCGTGTTCTCATACAAGTAAATGTTTCCCTGTTTTTGCCAACCTTGACATTTTCGTAAATGTCGTTGCACATGTTTCTGTTTGAGTCGATGTCCTGCAAAGCGAGGACATGTAATCCAGCGCTCACCTTGAGGCATTCTTACAGACTGTTAATTGCTACTAACTATAGTTGCTTTTTATTTTCTTCCATAAAATTAATTTTTAAAAACTTAACATTACTTAAACTGCAATAGCACTGCTTCTTTGTTGTGTGAAATAGGCATGATGGTATATCCGCTTTCAAGGAAGGTCTTTCAGGTAGCTCCACAACACTTTTCTTAATATACTTTTGTAGAAATAGTGCTTTTTCCCGCCCTTTGACATAGACTATGTTGACATCTTTTGTAAGAGATTTAATTATTGTATCAAAATTTTTATACGGTGTCACCCCCTCACCCCACTTTAGACTATGATGATTTGTGGTAATCCATCTAGTCTGAAACTGATCTTTTGGTGATAAAAATTCGAAAGGGTAGGGTGGTTTAAAAACAAAATGTGCAATTTTTTCCTCCTTTATTATACAGTGAGATTCAAAACGTTTGTAATTAGGGTTGGCTTTGGAAGCAAAAGATTTCAAAAACGTTTGTCCAAAATTAATCGCACTGTCCCCAAAGAAAATCACTAAACTAAAATGGCAGATGTGAATTCTTTAAATTTATTCGTTTTGCAAATTATTTAGAATAAATATCCACGCCTCCACTTCCTCGATCAAATTTGGCGCCCTTCCGTAATCAATCCCAGTGCCACTGCAACCAACAAAACTTGGTGGAAGAAGTTAGGTTAGGTTTGTTGGTGTTCGCATGGAAGTTTAAAAAGCTGTTATTTCTTGAATTTCTTCATAAATCTTGAATTTTTGAGCAAGCATTTTGAAGCACTCGTCAAAAACAGCATTGGAGGCCAGTTCTCCATCTGGTCGAGTCGAATCGAAAGGTAATTTGTTAAAATCAACAACCTGCTAATTTGTAATTTGTAAACCGTTTCAGAAACAAATATTTGGAGAGTGGAGACTCCAATTGGCCCGATTCTCTGTTTTTTGTGAACACAAAACAACAGCTGATTTTGTCTGCAAGGAAAGAATTTTGGTAAAAATTAACGAAAGGAACTTATTGAATTATAATTTATCTCTTACACATCAGGTGCACCCTCAGATGAAATAAGACAATGTGTCTGTGATTCAGGGAAGTTACAAATGTGAATAACGTGCATAGGATTGTGTGCATTAGGCAATTTTTTCAGCGAAATTTTTAATCCAATTAACATGAGATACGGATGATCCTGACTTGGCCCCCTGCTTTAAGACATGGTCTGAACTGCAGCACAGAAGTAGAAGATCAATCAAGTTGCTTTTAATTTATTTACTACATCAATTTGTGGGGCCAGCAATTTTTGTTCGCCGTCTCAAAATCAGAACACTTTTTCATAATCTAAAGTAAAGTTTTGTTCTCACCGTGTCGTGTGTTATTTGCAATTGAAAAATAAAACCATTAAATTTACTTGTTTTATGAATTTACTACTCTTTTTGATAAAAACTAGGTGGGTGTTAATTTTAAATACCATGTAGGTAAATAGGACATTGCACTCTGTTCATTTGGTGATTTTTCTTTTAAAAAGCAGCCCCCGGTCCAGGATGAATGTTCGATGGATATCGAAGGCAGCCCTCGCCTCTAGAAATTGTTATGGCCAAATTTACTAGCCAGTATTTGTTTCTGAAACGGTTTTCAAATGAGCAAGTTGGGATTAATAAACAAATCACCTTTCGATTCGACCTGGCCTCCAAGACTGTTTTTGAGGAATGCTTCAAGATGCTTGTTGAAAAATTTTATTGGGATCACTAACATAACCTAACTTTTTCCAGTTTTCTTGGTTGCACTGGGACTGGTCACAGAAGGGCGCGAAAGATGCTGGAAGTGGCGAGGTCGATATTTTTTCGAAATAATTTGCATTAATAAATGCAAAAGAAATGAATTTTAAAAATTCACATCTGTCAATTTTAATTTAGTGAATTTCTTTGCGGACAGTGTGATTAATTTTGGACAAACGTCTTTCGAAACTTTTGTTTCCAAAGCCAACCCTAATTACAAACGTTTTGAATCTCACTGTAGCGAGTTCTTTGGGGATGAACTCTTTTTTCGCCACACAAAATCCCTGTATATCCACTATCGCATTCATAGTTGTTTCACAGCTTTGGTTAGAGGATTATATGCACACATTCTATCATGAATCACTAGACAATGAAGATTCGTACCTTTGGGGATAGGTTTATGGGTCTGAATCACTATACGTAATGCCACTGCTTGTGTGGGAATGGTGAATTTTTGTCTTGAGCAATCGACTACTACTAAGGGAAAATAATCCTTAAACTGTTCGGGTGAAATGGCAGTTTCCATTTCTGTGCCAGCATAATATATTTGACGAAAACGTGAAAACATTTCATAGAGATTCGCAAACTTATTTTTAGAAAAATCAATCCCCAAATTTTCATATGGGTAAAACTGTGTATTCAAATAAACCCTAATATCTCTAAAATCACAATGATCAAATCGACTCATATTCTGTTTATAATCTTTCTCTCGCCCCGTTTGGAAGCCTAGAATTATATATCGAGGACTTTCCAACAGTTGGGATGTCTTCAAATTCCAATTAATTTCGGTTGCATTCGGTAATTCGGGGTAAGTGAAAAGGTCCCACTTTCTAAACGCCAACGGGGTTTCCTTCCCTTTGTTGATATAATTGGTCAGTCGAAGCTCGTCTGCAAGACCCGGGGTAACTGTAGGAACTCGCCAACACAACTTCTCGATATTAACAATAGCTTTTTCCGTTCCAGTATCTATTAGCGCATTTAAATCATCATTCGCTCGAATTAATACTAGTTCCTGTCTCATGGATAAGATTACGTTGTTATAATCCTCGGCATAACCTAACAGTGATTTCAGGGGGATGCTGGCGCAAAATTTTCCGTCCACTAATATCTTACTATCTGATATCGGATACCATCCACCGATGCCCTGTTTCATACTTTGACTATGATCGAAACTAACTAATCCTTTAAGAGTACCAGTTAGACCGGGGTTTGAAAACGAATCAATCACAATTCCGTTTATTTCATATCTAATTTCACTAAATAAGAAAGCTACACCGTTGTTGATGAACTTTGTCGATGTTGCGGGGACAATTTTGTCGGCGACTTCTTTATCAACTCGTCCCTCTATGTATATGTAACTATCACTTGGTCTGGTACATAATGCTTCATTAACCAATATTCTAATTTCATCATTATTATTAAAAACTGTTTTGCTTGATCCGTATGATTGAAATTCATAAGCACTTATCGAGTCATCGTAACCAACGGGTTCCTCAATTTCTAACATTTTGTACTTTTAATCCTAGTGATTCTAAAAATGCTTTGTTAGTCGTAGTGAGCACTGGAACACTCCTCTTCTTACTAATACACGTTTGCGGCGAACGTTTTTTTATACACTTTTTACGCCGGAAATCTAGTCCCATATCTCTATGATTCCTTCCGCAAATGTAGACCTACTGTTACAGTCTCGTGTTGAAAATTAATCAAGTCTCCATTCTGATCTGTTATTTTTATAGTAATACCTCTAATCACATTTACAGTTATGGGTAAATAAATTATATTTCGAGGTTGTTCAGAAATCATAAACCCGGGTGGCGTATCGGGGAAGAAGTGATGAATAACATGACCGGGTTTCCCCTGTCTATAACTGTTTGTAGTAATATCGCATTCTATTAGAATGGCATTAACTCTAATCAAGTCCGCGATATTCTCGGAACGATGTCGTTCATTTTTCTGCAACACTTTATTCTTAAATCCTAAAAGGGGGGCGATAGTATTGGGTTTGGAAAAATCTATATCCGCCGTTGCTTTTATGTGAGTATGTTGAGTGTTGGTGTTTGCTGTTATAGATAAGTAGCTATTGTCGAATATCTCATTTACTACTTTCTTCAAATAATCGTTTAAATCCCGTAATTGATATGTCCCCGTGGGGATTGTAAATTCCCTCCCGGAATAATAAAATTTATTGTTGCCTTCCTGTATATTTGGTATGGCATTATAGGCTTCAAAATTTGTTAATCCTAAAGAGTATCTTCCATCTTCCAAATTTATTGGGGGGTTAATATAGTTACTTAGAACTGATGATTTTCCCGATAAAACAAACAACATCACTGATGACCTTCCACCTTTTAACTGAATTCTTTCTCCTTTGTATTTTCATATAAAAATCTCAGACAAAGGTGTCCGCAATTATACGTATTCATATTCTGATACCTATCATAGTTATAAAAAACTCGGTTTCGCTCACCATCGCTTTGAAAATATTGACTGATTTCTAATGCGGGAGTTAGCTGTCCCATACTATCGAAATATAAAATTCTTTTTTTATTTTTTATATAGCATGACCAATGTGTTCCAGGTCCTTGTTGATCATCTAAATTAATTACTCCACATTCCCTAGTTCTTATTTTTGGAGGCAATTTATCACGCATATAGACACCTCTAAAATTGGGGATGTGTAATTTTTGTGCATAATCTTTGATCTCTATATTTGTTAAAGCGTGTCGAGGGAGTTTTATTGGTATTTTTTTTGATACCATTGATATGGACCTATGTACAATCCTTTTCCTTTGGACTTTTTTTTTTTCTCAAGCCTCCACCTTTTTTTCTCAACCCTTTACCATTCTTTAGTACCTCCATTGCTTTATTATGTCGTTGGGTTTCTTCTAACATCCTCCTATCAGCCTTTGCCTTATTTACAGCGCTTGCTATACCAGCTGCCCCACCACCTAATGCACCTAGAGCACCTAACAAAGGAAACAAGAATGGTAAAATTCCACCTCGTTTCGCTGTCGGTACTATCCGTCCTCGCTTCTTACGTCTCACCCCCATCCCCAATTTAGTTTTTCCTTTCATCAAACCACTGATAACTAATGAAGCTGCTTTCTCTCCTAGACTAGAGTCTTTGGCCTTCAATCGTTCTATTGCCCTCTCCGCTAATACTCTATCTGCTTCGTGTCGTTTGCTTAAGTCTTTTTCGTTTGCGTAAACTAGATCGTGCACTTTACAGGCTTTGTCTAAATTGTTAATACCCGGATCGCCTCGAGCTAATCTCTTTTCTAATTTAGTACCTGGTCCACAATATTGATAACCTGGTAGATGAATTTCGAAGGGTAGCTTATTAATAAGAGTATTTAGGACACCACTTCCTTTCTTTTTTTGTTTAGATGTTTTCGATCTCTTATATACTTTCATTCTGATAGTACTAACAATTAACAAATCCTTTTATATAAAATTTTTTTATTATTCACATTTACATATTTTTTTAAGACGAATCAAAACCGTCGCACTCGATATCGCTATCTTGCATCGAAGCATCCGACTCTCTAGGACTTGGATGAAAAAATTGTTGTTCGGCGGTGCCATAATTCAAGGGTTTCGCACTTATAGTATCCTGGAAGATACAAACTTCTGGAGTGTGACTCCCGATGGTTTTCCCACAGTTTTTACAGACCAGAATTCTTCTGGTTCGAAAGTGCCATAGATAGTAGGGAGTATCCCCCGTCTTAAAGCATTGATAACAAAACATCTTCTCCGAAACGGCATCCCAGTTAATAGTAGGACTGTCCTTGTATCCTTCCTCGCAGAAGGCAAAAATACAAATTTTTTGAGAGCGTTCTAAAAAAAATGCCGTCAGCATTCATCACTAAAAACTAATTTTTTTACTTACTCGGGGTGGTCATACGTTTCAGAAGTTGTTTAAATTTTTGTGTGTTAGTCAGCTCACTCATTTTTTATGTCGGAAATTTACCACTGCTCTATTGGGAAACACATTGTACTCTCCTTTCGATGTTGGCGGGTTTCCCCTTTTAAGTTTCGCCCCTCCACATAAATAAGGTAAAGGCGATGGCGCAATCAGTCTAGGCAAAAGGCGGCGGTGAAAAAAAATAGGAGCTAACTTGGGTGGTCGAGGGTGAAAGTGATGACGCAGCCAATCTAGACAAAAGCAGAGAGCTAACACAACTAGCCTAGGCAAAAAGGCGGCGGTGAAAAAAAAAAATAGGAGCTGACTTGGGTGGTCGAGGGTGAAAGTGATGACGTAGCCAATCTAGACAAAGACAGAGAGCTAACACAACCAGCCTAGGGAAAGGCGGAGGTGGTAGCGACCTCTAGACAAAGGTAGGGAGCTGGCACAACCACCTTAGACAAAGGCGGGAGGGGTAGCACAACCAGTAGAGAAAGGCGGGGGAGCTGGCACAACCACCTTAGACAAAGGCGGGAGGGGTAGCACAACCAGTAGAGAAAGGCGGGGGAGCTGGCACATCCGGGTCTAGACAAAGGCGGGAGGGGTAGCACAACCAGTAGAGAAAGGCGGGGGAGCTGGCACATCCGCCCCTAGACAAAGGCGGGAGGGGTAGCACAACCAGTAGAGAAAGGCGGGGGAGCTGGCACATCCGGGTCTAGACAAAGGCGGGAGGGGTAGCACAAAAAACCGGTTTTGCACAATGTGCTGAAACTACTCATTTTTAGAACGAGAATTTGATCGTTTTTCTAATGGCGACATAAAAAGCCAACGGAAGATGTATTTCAATGCGATGTATATCTCGGTAGACGTTTATCAAGTTAATGTGTATGTAGGGGCGGCTGGTCTTACTGGTGGAATCGGGTGCAGATTTTATCAATCTGCACCTAGTAGTAGTGCCTCCGCAAACGCACAGATGTGTCAAAAAGGCGAAATATTAAAAAATTGTTGTTACAAAATTTCAAAATAGAAAATGAACAGGAATGAGTAAATGAAAAGAATTACCGGAATTAAAGTATAGAACTAGCGAAAATCACACGAAAAAGAAGCGGCCTGGGTAAATTTAGCTCTTTGAGGGTTCACATATCATGAAAGGGGTTGAAAAATTGTGGAGATCTGGTGCTATTTCGAATTCGAAAATTTTAGTGATTGCAGTAACCTCCCATTTTTTTAAAATTTTGTCGGAGTTGGGGAGGTTAAAATGTGAATATCTTACTAGCCTCGTGTATTTAGGTGTATATATTGGTAAAATATATTGAAAAACTCGATAAAAATTGAGAAATAAATTTTTTGATAGAATAATCGCTGAGCGCGTGGGAACTCGATCGCCTTCTTGAATAGCGCACTTCCGGTCTATATTTCGAAATCGGAGCAGTGATTTCCGGATTCAGCAGGGTTCAATTAGTCAAAAAATGCTTGTTGTCAAAATGTTATCCGTTTTTGGCCTTTGCTTCTGGCGCACCTCAAAAGCAGCATACAGTCAAAGGCAGAAAACGCCGTTTGTACATTGAAAAGGGCGAAATAAAATGTGAATGTCCTACTAATCTTGTGTATTTAAGCGTATATTGGTGAAATATATTGAAAAACTCGATAAAAATTGAGAAATAAGTTTTTTGTTTGAATAATCGCTGAGCGCGTGAAAACTCGATCGCCATCTTGAATAGCGCACTTCCGGTGAATATTTCGAAATCGGAGCAGCGATTTTCGGATTCAGCAGGGTTCAATTGGCCAAAAAATGCTTGTTGTCAAAATGTTATCCGATTTGATCTTTGCTTCTGACGCACCTCAAAAGCAACCTACAGTCAAAGGCAGAAAACGTCGTTTGTAAAAAGGCGAAATAAAATGTGGATATCCTACTAATCTTGTGTAGTTAGGTGTATATTGATGAAATATATTTTGCCATTTTGGACAAAAAGACGATATAGGAATAGTCACATGTCACATGGTCCATCACGCCTCGATTCGACCAAAATCTCTAAATAAAGTAGTCAAATTGGCCACAATGAATTCAAAACTTCCAATTTTGTTGGGGGACACGTCCCTAGTGACGTAAACGTTGACCCTACTTGTAAAAAAATAAAAATTAAGAAGCTACTTTTTTGTATTAATAATAACTGAGCGCGTGAAACCGCGCGGCACGCTCAACTTCTCGCACGCGCTAGGGGTAAACCGCCGTCTGTACGAAAAAAATCATTAGGGCCTTTCTTGTAGAGAATGAAGCGATCTTTAATTTTGTTCACCACGTCTTTGGTCGAAAAGTCCGTGATTTTCATGCTATTTTGGATATAACGTTCAGCCTTGAGCGCCATCTAGAATTACGGACTTCCGGTTGAGATTTCGAAGTGCCGACAGTGATTTTCGGATTCAGCAGGTTCCAATTAGTCTAGAAACACTTGTCGTCAAAATGTTATCCGATTTGCTTCTAACAAGTCGCGAATCTCAAAACTAGCCTGGTCTAAGAAATGGATGGTGCTGTTTTCATATCCAGTTTAGATTTAACTATAAAACCCACTTGAATTAGATGAAGAATCTCGAGCGATAACTACTTTCAGTGTCGAGTCAGGTGTTTACAGATATAAGCGCCTTTCAAACCAGACAGCGTCCAGTACACTCGATGAGGAGGACACTGCCTATATTAACCTCATTGTCTCAAGCGCACTGCCTTGTGCTATGAACTTAACTGATTTTGTGGCTGCAGCCAAGAATGACGAATACTGCGCACTGAAGAAAGCTATTGTCTCAGGAAAAAGGGAGAGTATGGGAAAACAGTTTCAAAATGTGTTCAGTGACTTAACGGTTTTTGACGATTTAATTCTTCGAAATACACGTCTTTTAGTGCCGATATCGCTTCGTTCTAATGTAATGAAGTTTGCTCATGCAGGATATCAAGGTGTTGTGCGTACTAAACAACGTCTCCGATCCAAGGTATGGTGGCCTAAAATGGATGCTGACGTAGAAGAAATGATTTCCAAGTGTCTTCCGTGTAATTCGGTGAAATCATCGGTGGTTAAAACGGAGATTGTTCCAACCCCGCTTCCTAGAGGTCCATGGCGCGAATTAGCAATTGACATATGTGGTCCGTTCCCGTCAAATGACTACGTTGTTGGTGGCCCGAAGCCAAAATAATGAAGTCTACGACGTCCCAAGCGATTATTGAGTGGTTGGAATCGATCTTCATGAGATTTGGATACCCTGATTAGATCACATCTGATAATGGCCGTCAATTTACCTCAGAACAGTTCAAGGATTATTTGCAGTCGCGGAGGATTTCTCACAAGTTGTCACCGCCGTATTGGCCACAAGCAAATGGCCTTGTTGAGCGTTTGAATCGCTCATTTCAACAAGCAATTGAGGCTGCAACTGTGGATAAACTACATTGGAAATCCGCTCTTGAACCTTTCCTGTTTGCATATAGAAACACAGAGCATCCTGGTACAGGAAAGTCGCCTGCTGAATTGATATTTAATCGAAGAATTGACACGGGCTAAAAACGTCGGGTGGTGCGAAGCGGTGGGCCGACAGTGCCTCAGGAGGAAGTTGAACAAAGTCGCAAAATTTACCCGGACCCAGGGCGGTGGGTCTTCTCCTATACAGGAGGTGGCACAGGAAATGTAGGTGCAATGTAATTAAGATGGAGTAGGACGCCACTAGCTTTATATTTGCCCAAGCGACCGATAAGTACAAAGCCAGAAATTTACCGCAAAAACCCTGAGCGCAACTGCCGGGGTGTACTTGAGAAATAAAACACACACAACAAAAAAACTATTAAGTATATTTACAATAAGTGAAAGTATCTTTAGAATAATTGAAAATCGTTGAAAAGGAATGAAACACAAGTATATAAAATTGTAATAATTGAAATACAACGTCGCAGCAGTACCAGCGAGGTACACAGCCACCACTATAATTATCAAACGGTGGCAGCACCGCTGTCAACGAAGTTTACCGGTTCAAGGGCGCAATGACGAGAAGGGGGCGCAACGCACGGTTATAGGTACCTACAGGCCGCGTTTACGTCACTAAGGGCGCTACTCACGCGCTGAAAAGCAAAACCACACGGCAAAACCGGCAACAGCAGCACTAAAGGTAACACAAAATAGGCAATGGTGACTTTGCCAGAACCGCTGCAAAACGTTTGCTGAAAATGATTGCCCCCTAGCTGTGAAGCAACTGGGAGACTGAAAATTACTGAAAGTCACAATTAATAATTTTAACAAACTCACAAAATCTGACAATGACTGAAGGTCACGAAGAATATTTGATAAACTAAAGAGTGAAAATTTACAATAAGTTCACAACTGAATGGCAGAAATAACGCTGGCGACATTTCCAGGCCGATGGGGTATTGTTACTGATACAGCTCACCGGTTTTCCTGAGCAGCCGGGCAAGTAGAAGGGGGAAACAGAAGCACCTCTCCGGGCTCGTCCCACGACTGGTATAGCCTCGCCAGCAAATCTTCCAAAAACGGTAACGACAAAACGGGGGTAATATTCCAGACAACACGGACAGTACCTTCGGCTCGAAAAGAGGGGTAGATGGAATCCCTTCGAAAATCTGCCGGAGGGGGTCAAAGTCCGATTCACCAAAAATTCGATGTAAAAATTAAATTAAACCTAGCAGGAGGAACAAATAAAAGGGGTATACAAGGATACACAAAGATACATAAGGATCTGAAAACGAAAGCCTTATTTTAGGGCACTATGCAGTTTTTAAACTCACCCCCTCAATGGGATCCTTGACGCCGCCAATAACCACGTGTGGGGGCGGTCGACTTCACCAACAAGCGGCTCGAAATCCCTCAAACTGAGGTGTGAGATATCGCCAACTGACGGGATATTCACCTTAAAATGGCTCTCAATTCATCCAGATTCCACAAAATGGCCAAATATTACGGACCCACGCAGCCTACCACGCCTAGTTAAAACCAACCGGACGGAAACAGGAAGCTCTCCATCTTGAGCGACCGCGCAGTCGACTCGAAAATCCGTTAACTTGGATTCCCACCATGGGCGTGCGCCTACCGACAACATCGGCTGAGTGACTATACTTTCGATGGGAACGACGCCACCGGAGCGGCCACATTCGCCCCATGCGCTAGAACGCCGTCCAAAATTATGCCCATCACTCTCGGTGGCGGAGCATAATTTTGGTGGTGAGAAAACCACGGCACACGGCCTGCCCCCGCTGAGAACGCTATCTACGCTCATGAAATCATGGAAAGAGAGGGGATGGCGGGTATCTGCACCTGCCGTTTGACATTCGGATCTATTGACATTTTGTGTTAACCTCGTTTTTCCGAGACCTGTCAATGGATCTGTAAACAACCTGAAACTGAATGAATATTTCCCAAATACTAGAGAAAACCCCAAAAATGCGGAACCGGGAGTACGACGAAGGTGAGTCCCGCAACTGTACCCCAAAATTACACGCAATAATTACAGAAAGTGCCGCTGAAATTGTTTTTCCTGAAAGCATCAACGAAGCGGTCGAAAGGCATCCTGAAATCCACCAATTAATCAGACTTCCTCGAGCCTACCGAGCGTGTAGCAAAGGACGAACGGAAGCCGATAAAACCCTTTGCCCACGAGGCGGATTTCGCACGTGACAGAATAAATGATGGTTTGCCTTGCTGGCCGAAAACCGAGTTGTAGAGTTCGATAGGCATTATAAGTTCAAATACAAAAATCAGGTGAATCAAAAAAGTAACTTCAAGCCGGTTCCCACGTTTGAAAAAGGGGAATCTGTGTTGGTAAAGCAAATGAATCCAAAAAAACTGAGCCCTGCTTACAACCCAGTTGCCGTTAAAGTGATCTCTCAAAACGGATGTCGAGTCGACCTGCTGCCCCCGGATGGACATACCTTCACCAGGAATAAGAAGATCCCAAAAGAGTTTTAAAGAAAAGGAGGATTGTTACGTAGTGCGCGTGCGCGACTACCCTAAGCGAACGTGGTCGTCAATCAGGAGAAGACAGCGCGATACAGTCAAGTTACACACTACTTATTATAGTTGAGTTCAATAAATGTTGTTAATTAACAAGTCCATCATTGCAACCCCAAACAACCGATATACAACAGTAGTACTTGTTGATAATAAAGAAACTTAACTTTTGCTATTTTTTCCAGCCTGGTGAACCACTCGAATCACGCATTAGCGTACAACAACCGTACCTTATCGCCGTAGGTGCCAATAAAGGGGCTATTCATGAATATGTACTGGTGATTGATAATAGCATAATTAATACTAATTCTAAATCCATTTTACACGCGTTTGACGTCTTTGTTAAAGTACACTTTGTATTTAATGCAAAATTTGGCAGTGGCTTAGAAACATTTTATAAGTCCGTTTGCGACTGTTTTTATGGCATTAACGAAGAATGTGAGTTCAGAACGAAAATGCGTGACGTGAGAGCTCGCCTTTTTGCAAAAACTAGTGTATAAAAAAACTTGTTCTGATGTTACCTTTTTCTCGTTGTTTTGTTTTATTAATGTTAAGCTTACTTTAAGACCATTCGCTTGGTATATTTCTACGTCATGGGGTATGAATGTTTTGTTTGTCGATTACACTTTATTTCAATAACGAAGCTTTTCCAGCATATACGTTTTTTACATCTTCCTGTAGAATGTCCAAAGTTGTCATTACGATGTTGTAGTAGATCTTGCCCAAGAACTTTTAAAACCTACAGTGGCCTACGAAGACATTTGCTGATTTGTAAACTATTAACTAAATGCAAGAATGTTGAGCAACCCAACATTAACGACAACACATCCCAATACACACGAAAAAGAAAACTCTGTAAATGCTTCACATGAAAAAGAGGAAATTTTAGAAGACGTTAATTTGGTTGATCCTACTATTGCTTTCGAAAACAGATTACCTTCAAATGAGGAATCGGGTGAATCACACATTGTTCAAATTGCATCATTGGTTACAAATTTGCTTCATCGAGGCATACCCATTTCCACCATTGAAATAATAATTGACAACTTACGTGAATTTTCAAAGGTAATTCTAGATTCAATGAAGGATGTGGCAATTTGCAATTACGATAATGAAGTAGCGCTAACTAACAAATTGAATCTTTATATGGACAGTGTAGATCCTTCCTTCCTTTCACAAATTTAGTGCAGGTCATAAATTACAAAGGACCATAGAACGAGTAATCGTTTGTCCAGTCGAACATGCTATAGGTGTTCGTATTGATCAAGTATTTGATAGATCAAGCGGGACTTATATTCAAAAAAATGTGACAAACACGTTTATTTACATTCCAATTTTAAAAACACTTGAATCAATTTTAAAACTGAAAGTAGTCCAAAAGTATTTCATCCCACCCAAATTTAAAACTGATAATAATAGCGACTTAAAAACCTTCATCGACGGAAATCATTACAAAAATGACCTGTTGTTTAAATTACACCCTAATGCTGTTCAACTGCAAATTTATTTTGATGAGTTTGAATGCGCTAATCCTCTGGGGAGCAAGACAGGAATTAATAAAATGGGAGCGATTTATTTTGTGGTTCGAAATATTCCAACGCAGTTTCTATCTCAGTTGCATCATATCCATTTAATATCCTTATTCTATAGTCATGATTTAAATACAAACTCCTTTAATGATATTTTAACCCCTTTGATTAGTGATATTCAAATTCTGGAAAATGAAGGTGTTTCTGTTGAATTTTTGCCAAACAAGCTGAAAGGCACTGTGATTGCACTATCGTTTGACAATTTAGGCGGTAATACAACTTTAGGTCTGGTTGAGTCATTCTCAGCTAATTATTTTTGCCGAATTTGCCTAATGGACAAAAGTGAGTGTCAACAAATTTTCAGGGAGAACGACGAACGCTGTAAGATCAGCTCGGAATCATGAAACCGTTTTAAAAGAACTTGACATAAACAAATCTGTTCATTCGTTTGGTGTCAAAAAAAAAAACAATTTGGACTGAATTGAAATATTTTGATTATTTTCGTAGTCACAGTGTAGATATCATGCATGATATATTAGAGGGGGTGGCCCAACTTGAAATTAAATTGTTTTTAAATCATATCGTCGCTGAAGGTTTACTTTCTGTCGAAGAAATTAATTCAACAATTAAGTTTTATGATTACGGTACCATTGACATGTCTAACAAACCAAGTCCTGTCAATGTCGAGAAAAGTGGCTATAGTGTAGGACTAAGAGCCGCACAATAATGGTGTCCCGCGAGATATTTACCACTTATACTTGCTGATATTGTACCACTCTATAATGAACATAAGTTTCGCTCCTACATATCTATGGAAAATACCTACTTTCTACAGAATGTCAGTGAAGAACACCATTCCACTTTTAAAACAGCGTTCAATGTTAGCCTCATCCCCAAACATCATCTGATAATTCATTAACCAAGGATTTTACGCGAAATGGAGCCGTTAATTCACTATTGGTGTATGAGATTCGAGGCAAAACACGGCTACTTCAAAAATAAATAATGGATCGCCACCTCTTTCAACGTTCAAAAATTTTGTTCCAAAGTTGCGAAATTTTAAAAATCTCCCCAAAACCTTAGCGAACAGGCATCAACAATCAATGAAGTTTATGTGGAGTAGTAACGTGTTCGAATTAGTGAGTACTGTAGGTCCCAAACTAATGCTCAAAAAGAGTGATTACTCTTTTTCTGATGTTTGTTGAACTATTTAGACACTGAAGATTGTAATGGAGTTTTATTTGAAGTAAAATATTTAAAATATGGCCACATGTATAAACCAAAATATTTTATCTCCATTTCTGTTGTTGACAATATTCCTGTTTTTGAAGAAATATTATCAATAATTGTTCTTGAAGATGACTGCCCATTTTTTATTAGAAAGTCTTGGGTTACTATAGAGTATTCAAAAAACTTAAATGCGTTTAACGTCATATACTATCTGTGAATGTTCAGCCAAATGTTCGAAATCCAAAATTATTAAAATATTCAGAACCATATGAGAAACACCAAGCCCATGGAAAGGCTGAATGGTACATTGTGCCAAAACATATTTTCATTTAGGTGTAGAGGTCATCTCGGCCGTTTTGTTTGATTGGTGTCGGTAATAGGTAATTCGGGGTCAAAAAATTAATTTAATTTAGGGTCGACGTTTCGGCCTTTATTGCAGCCTTCCTCGGGACACTACAACAACAAAGACATGGAAGGTCAATTATTTGCATTGACATGTCTTCCATGTCTTTGTTATTGTAATGTCCCGAGGGAGGCTGCAATAAAGGCCGAAACGTGGACCCTAAATTAAATTAATTTTTTGACTCAGATTTACCTATTAGACCAGTCAAATAGGGACCGGAGTTTACAATAATTGTTGGAAAGCCGGAGATGGTCTTAAACGCTTTAGTAGGCACCTAATAGAAGTATCCTAGTTTTGCAACTTCCCAGGATGTGTGCGTGTGATAGGGTGTCCAAAAAACCACGAAATTTTCGGACTTTTTTCAGTTTTTCGCTTATAATTGGGTCATTCCATCCCAATTCATCAGACCCGAGGCGCTAATGTTCTCACATTGGGTTGAAAAATTTATTAATAAGTTACCGACTAGGGCAGTAACCAAAATTGGCAAAATCATCCCCTCAGCCCTTTGCGTTAAAAAAAAAAATGGCAGCAGAGAAGCGGCTGGAACCTCCCCAACGCGTGGGTCTTTGATTTCAGGGACTTCTGTTTAAGATTCTAAAGTTGATATGCCTAAATGGCACTTCCCGTTGACCAATTGCTCCCAAAAGCCTTTCAGCTCTTCAACGGGTCACCTCACCTCCATTTACCAAATTTCGGGCAAATCGATCCACTAGTTTGAGCTATAAAGTGGTTTCAGTGTTATTACAAAATTTCGATTTTTCTACCCAAAGGGTTCTAAATGCGAATAAATTTTGTCTCATTTAAAACCAGAAATTGAAGACCTTTCTGATGGTGACCTCGATAGTGACAATAAATCTTTCAAAAACTTGTTTTGGATGGGTAAATTAGAGAATAATTTTAAATTTCGAAATTGGTGTGCCAAAACGGCACTTTCCGTGGGCCGATTGAATCTAAAATTTGTTCACCTCTTCGACGTGTAATACAATCCCCTTGTGCAAAATTTCAGCCAAATCGGTTCAGGGGCTTGGGCTGTACCGCGATTTTAAAGTCCGATAAAAATCAATTTTTTTTTATTTTTGGTCAAAAGGGCACTAAGAATGAATGCATTTTTATAAGCAGAATTTGAAGGCCTTTCCTATCGTGACGTGAAAAATGGGGGTTTGCATTTAAAATTTAAAAGTTGATGTGCCAAAATGGCATTTCTGGTTGCACGATTGGCTCCAAAAGCTTTTCAGATCTAAGTCGAGTAGTTTGGGCTGTGGCGTGTTTACGAACGAACGTACGTACAAACGTACGAACAGACATTTTTTTAAAATTGTGATGGAGTTGGGGAGGTTAAAATGGGAGGTTACTGCGATCACTAAAATTTTCGAATTTGAGATAGCACCAGATCTTCACGTTTTGAGGTCTCAGGAACCCAGAAAAGGGGTTTCTAAAATGTGTCTGTGTGTATGTACGTACGTACGTGACGTTCGTACGTTCGTTTGTAATCACGCCACAGCCAAAACTACTAGACCGATTTGGCTGAAATTTGGAACATAGGCATCTCGTAACCTAACTTAGATCTGAAAAGCTTTTGGAGCCAATCGTGCAACCGGAAATGCCATTTTGGCACATCAACTTTTAAATTTTAAATGCAAACCCCCATTTTTTACGTCACCATAAAGAAGACCTTCAAATTCTGCTTCTAAAAGTGTATTCATTCTTAGTGCCCTTTTGACCAAAAATAAAAAAAAATTGATTTTTATCGGACTTTAAAGTCGCGGTACAGCCCAAGCCCCTGAACCGATTTGGCTGAAATTTTGCACATAGGGATTGTATTACACGTCGAAGAGCTGACCAAATTTTGAATTGAATCGACTCACGGAAAGTGCCGTTTTGGCACACCAATTTCCAAATTTAAAATTATTCTCTCATTTGACCATTAAAAACAAGTTTTTGAAAGATTTATTGTCACCATCAGAAAGGTCTTCAAATTCTGGTTTTAAATAGGGCAAAATTAATTCGCATTTAGCGCTGTTTGGTTCAAAAAATCGAAATTTTATAATAACAGTAAAATACATTATAGCCCAAATTTCTGAATCGATTTGGCTGAAATATGGTACATGGAGATTGGGTGACCCGTTGAAGACCTGAAAGGCTTTTGAAAGCAATTGGCCAACGGGAAGTCCCATTTAAGCATATCAACTTAAAATTTTAAATACAAGACCTCCTTTTTTATGTCGCCATTAGAAAGGCGATCAAATTATGGTTCTAAAAATGTGTTCATAGTTTCTGCCATTTCAGTGGAAAATACAGAAAAAATTCTTTCTCATTAAAAGGGTGCGGGCTGACAGTGGATGACATAAAGTGGCAGTTATTGTCAAAAAGGTGGCAAAAGATTAACCTTAAAAGAAACATATTGTCAAACGTGATGGGTGATGTCCGAGGTGACGTCGGTATTTGTCAGAAAATTGCGAAATTAGTCAAGGATTAAAAAAATTCTGTTGAATTAACTACTATCTACATAGAATACAAAGATCCACGCGATGGCGAGGTTCCAGCCGCTTCTCTGCTGCATTTTTTTTAAATTTTATAATTATTGAATACAAATAATGTTAATTGTGTTAATCAATATTATTGTTCGTCTTTGCACTTTCAAAATTTTGGGAAGTATTAACAGCAGTTCCTAAAAAATATGAATATTTAGAAAGATTCATTTTTTCTACTTAAAAAAATCGCCGTTCCCAAAATACTTCGAAGTGAAAAATCAAACTAGGCCTGCTTTGTAGCTCTTGGTCGCCTAAAGAAAATGACAGGAAGTCCAGTGCACTGAGACCTGTCCCACATGACCAAAATCGGCCTTGAAACAGGCCGTTTTCAGTTAATTTCAGAAATATGTGTTGGCACACAACCATTTATCTCGGGCATGCGTGTTAGTTGGCGATGGAAAAAAATACGTGAAGACACATCAAGAACGAGAGCATCCATGAGCGAGATGCCAATATTCTCGGACTTCCTGAGGTTTTCACAGAAAAATTTAAAATCAGTGAAAATTTAAGATTTCATGCAAATTTTTTTATTTCGATTTCGCCATTTTGTAACTTTTCATTACTAAACTAATAGTGCCGTAAGCCCAGAACTAAGTTGAATTTAGTGCAATTCAATTTCAGGAAATATCTTTGATTATTGGATAAGGTAGAATTTTTTTTCATATAGTAGTTTTCGTATATAATTTATTAAGTGGTTGTTTTGATTTTCGGAAATCTCGACTGACATGTTGAGTTCCTTTATTGCGGCGGAAATCACCGCGAGTCGAAGACGAGCGGTTGATTTCCTAGCAGCAATAAAGGAACGAAACCTTCAGGAGAGATTTCCAAAGAAAATCAAAACGCCACGAAATAAATTCAGCCAGAAAATCGCAATTTTATGGCGCGCTCCAAAATTTATTGAATAATATCAAGATATTCGTGGCAGTTGTAACTATAGAAATTGCAAAATAAACAAAATAGTTGAAAAATTGCAAAAATATTTTTGGGTGTCCTGTCAACTCAGGTAAACATTAATTGAATCATTTTAGATTTCAAAATTTTGCATCTGCTAGGTTATTTAAGAAAATGGTTGCTAAACGTCCCAAGCATATTACGACGGACAGATTGTTCCTGACTCTTAATCCTGGCTGGATCCTTGATCACTCAAATCATGGTATAAAAACTGCCTAGTAGGGCAAAATGAAATGGGCAAATGGATGAAATCAGCAGCTAATGCCATAGGTATCGACACAAATTCAGTCAAGATAACTAGCCATTCACTCCAGCTCAACGGCAGTGTCCCAATTAGCAAGAAAAGGAGTAGGGGAAATCCAATTAATAAAAATGAGTGGACATTCCAGTGTAACATCCCTGAAACCATATCTCCAGCTCGACAAGGATCATCATAAAGGAATGGTGCTAAAGCTACGAGGAGAGCAAGAAAGAACTGATGATGCAGATGAAGCTGGAGCAGGATCAAAACATGAAATGAAAAGCATTACAAGCGAATCGATAGTTGAAGAATTGTTGACTGTCACTACAGCTTCTTCCCCGTCGCAGAAACGACAGAATCAACAAATTTATAATAACTGTGTGTTTCACTGCAATTCAATGAACATGTAATTCAATTTGAAACAATGTGAAACTACCTTGTGTAATCTAATTCAATTTTCATTTTCTTTGTTGATGTGGAGTTGTTTTAACACTAATAAATAATTAAAACGCTATAGGTGGTTTTTGGAAATCAGCAGGAGAGTGATTTCCGGAAATCAGCACATGTGCATGATTTCCAGTTTAATCAAAATTTTATTGGCTGATACGTTAAAAATTCTAAAAAGCGATTGGTTCATATTTATAAAATGCGATTTTCTCTAAAATTTAAAATTTTCGCAACAAATTTTTTTTTTACACAAAGGGCCGAGGGGATGATTTAGCCAATTTTGGTTACTGCCCTAGTGGGTAACTTATTAATAAATTTTTCAACCCGATGTGAGAACATGAGCGCCTCGGGTCTGATGAATTGGGATGGAATGACCCAATTTCTAAACAGTGCTTTCTAGCGGAAAGTTCGCTATTTTCGAAATTAAAGCGCATTAAATTCTGCGTTAATATCGACCATGATTTCAAAAAGCATCACAAATTTAAATTTAGGTTAAACGTATTCAAAAGCAATTTATTTATAAAGGTAGTTAAGAAATGAGACGAATAAAAAATCAATTTCTTCGAAATCTTTTGGACGTGGAGGGGCCAGGGTCGTTCGCAGGCTCGATGAATAGTGTGTCGCCTTCAAATAGTTGAGGCTTTAGATCTAGAAAATCAAAATAGAGCAACCCATAAACAATCATAAGTCAGTACCTAAGTAATCCTAATTAGTAAGTCAATATTTAAGAAAGATGCACACATAGGAACACACGAATTGCCTACCTGATGGGTCATCTTCGTCCTCATCCTCAATCAGTGCGTCCAAGGCCGCATCGGTGATGAGTGCAGAGGTTTCTTCTTCAGGAGCATTGGAGCAGGACTGACCTTTGCACTCGTAACAAATGTATGAGCATTTCAGTCCTGCTTTTCTGCAGCTGTATGCTCTGCTACACCCTTTCGTACATTTGCAGGATACGTTTTTCATTATGATATCTGGAGCTGGCTCTTTGGTTGTTCGTCGGGGAAGCAGGCCTTCGGCTGTCCTTCTCCAATCCCACTCCAATGGATCTTTCTCTTGTCCCAGCTTGTCCCAGGTGTGGCGGAGGATGCAGCTGCAGGAAAGTAGGACTGAAATGTTCATACATTTGCTAGGAGTGAAAAGGTCAGTCCTGCTCCAATTACGACTCATCAGGTAGGCAATTCGTGTGTTCCTCTGTGTGCACCTTTCTTAAATATTGACTTACTAATTAGAATTGCTTAGGTACTGACTTGTGACTGTTTATAGATTGCTCTATTTTGATTTTCTATATCTAGAGCCCCAACTATTTGAAGGCAACACACTATTCATCGAGCCTGGCCCCTCCACGTCCAAAAGATTTCGAAGAAATTGATATTTTATTCATTGTCTCATTTCTTAACTAGGTACATTTATAAACAAATTATTTTTTGAATACTTTTAACCAAAATTAAAATTTGTGATGCTTTTTGAAATCAGCGATTGATGGTCTACAACTTTCAAGCTATAAGTTTTTTAAATTAGAGTAGCCGTTTGGACGTTACAGACGATGAAAAGTCACTACTTGTTAATTTTTCACAAAGTTGAAAAAAATTGTCGTTTTTGACCATGGTTTGCGACCCTACCACATGGTCGAACTTAACGTTTGGGGGGCTCCTTCGACGCAGAATTTAATGCGCTTTAATTTCGAAAATAGTGAACTTTTCGCTAGGAAGCACCGTTTATAAATTATAAACGAAAAACTGAAAAAAGTCCGAAAATTTCGTTGTTTTTTGGACACCCTATCATACGCACACATCCTGGGAAGTTGCAAAACTAGGATACTTCTATTAGATGCCTGCTAAAGGGTTTAAGATCATCTCCCGCTTTCCAACATTTATTGTAACCTCCGGTCCCCTCCTGGAAGTCTAATTTGACTGGACTAAAACTACTGCTTTCAAAGAATTTTCATAATTATGGATGCCACAACCGAGCACAACTCCCTTCAAAAGGCCTCATTTCATGGAAATCAATCTAAGGAAGCGTGTCGTTCATAGTACCCGAGCAATCTTTTTGTGCTTTGCGAAACTTAATCAAAGAATGGCCACCAAAAATTAAAAAATTTGTATAAGTTAAAAATGTTATTAAAAATAACGGCCATCAGCTAACTATATCCATATATTTAATAATAGTTGTATAGATGTATTTTTTTTATTTCAGGTGTATAAGGAACAGGTATCAATAGTGGGTCCATACTAACAAGCCTTAAAATCCCTGTTTTTTTTTCGGAAAAAAATGTCTAAGGGTGGGATTTCAAAAGATTTTATCTTTAATACTGGCACTAGCCGCTACGCGGGTGTGCTTTAGCACACTTGGGAAACCTTGGCGTTAGGCTGATTAATCATTTTGTCTGTGTGGGCGCTAGGCGCCAGATTTTTTTTTAACCTTGGCGTTATAGGCTGATTAACCATTTTGTCTGTGTGGGCGCTACGCGCCATATTTTTTTAACCTTGGCGTTAGGCTGATTAACCATTTTGTCTGTGTGGGCGCTACGCGCCATATTTTTTTAACCTTGGCGTTAGGCTGATTAACCATTTTGTGTGTGTGGGCGCTACGCGCCAGATTTTTTTTTAACCTTGGCGTTAGGCTGATTAACCATTTTGTCTGTGTGGGCGCTACGCGCCAGATTTTTTTTAACCTTGGCGCTTGGCTTTTCAACCATTTTGTCTGTGTGGGCGCTACGCGCCATATTTTTTTAACCTTGGCGCTTGGTTTTTCAACCATTTTGTCTGTGTGGGCGCTACGCGCCATATTTTTTTAACCTTGGCGCTTGGCTTTTCAACCATTTTGTCTCTGTGGGCGCTACGCGCCATATTTTTTTAACCTTGGCGCTTGGCTTTTCAACCATTTTGTCTGTGTGGGGCGCTACGCGCCATATTTTTTTAACCTTGGCGCTTGGCTTTTCAACCATTTTGTCTGTGTGGGCGCTACGCGCCAGATTTTTTTTAACCTTGGCCCTTGGCTTTTCACCCATTTTGTCTGTGTGGGCGCTACGCGCCATATTTTTTTAACCTTGGCGCTTGGCTTTTCAACCATTTTGTCTGTGTGGGCGCTACGCGCCATATTTTTTTAACCTTGGCGCTTGGCTTTTCAACCATTTTGTCTGTGTGGGCGCTACGCGCCATATTTTTTTAACCTTGGCCCTTGGCTTTTCAACCATTTTGTCTGTGTGGGCGCTACGCGCCATATTTTTTTAACCTTGGCGCTTGGCTTTTCAACCATTTTGTCTGTGTGGGCGCTACGCGCCATATTTTTTTAACCTTGGCGCTTGGCTTTTCAACCATTTTGTCTGTGTGGGCGCTACGCGCCATATTTTTTTAACCTTGGCGCTTGGCTTTTCAACCATTTTGTCTGTGTGGGCGCTACGCGCCATATTTTTTTAACCTTGGCGCTTGGCTTTTTAACCATTTTGTCTGTGTGGGCGCTACGCGCCATATTTTTTTAACCTTGGCGCTTGGCTTTTCAACCATTTTGTCTGTGTGGGCGCTACGCGCCAGTTTTAACCTCCCTAACCCCATCACAATTTAAAAAAAATGGGAGGTTACTGCAATCACTAAAATTTTCGAATTTAAGATAGCACCAGATCTTCACGTTTTGAGGTCTCAGGAACCCAAAAAAGGGGTTTTTAAAATGTGTCTGTGTGTATGTACGTTCGTACGTACGTACGTTCGTTTGTAATCACGCCACAGCCAAAACTACTAGACCGATTTGGCTGAAATTTGGAACATAGGCATCTCGTAACCTAACTTAGATCTGAAAAGCTTTTGGAGCCAATCGTGCGACCGGAAATGCCATTTTGGCACATCAACTTTTAAATTTTAAATGCGAACCCCCATTTTTCACGTCACCATAAGGAAGACCTTCAAATTCTGCTTCTAAAAGTGTATTCATTCTTAGTGTCCTTTTGACCAAAAATAAAAAAAATTGAGTTTTATCGGACTTTAAAATCGCGGTACAGCCCAAGCCCCTGAACCGATTTGGCTGAAATTTTGCACATGGGGATTGTATTACACGTCGAAGAGCTGAACAAATTTTGAATTCAATCGACTCACGGAAAGTGCCGTTTTGGCACACCAATTTCCAAATTTAAAATTATTCTCTCATTTGACCATTAAAAACAAGTTTTTGAAAGATTTATTGCCACCATCAGAAAATTTTTCAAATTCTGGTTTTAAATAGGACAAAATTAATTCGCATTTAGCGCAGTGCTGGTTCAAAAAGTCGAAATTTTTTAATAATAGTAACAATACATTATAGCCCAAATTACTGAATCGATTTGGCTGAAATTTTGTACATGGAGATTGGGTGACCCGTTGAAGACCTGAAAGGCTTTTGAAAGCAATTGGCCCACAGGAAGTTCCATTTAAGCATATCAACTTAAAATTTTAAATACAAGACCTCCTTTTTTATGTCGCCATTAGAAAGGCGATCAAATTCTGGTCCTAAAAATGTGTTCACAGTTTCTGTCGTTTCAGTGGAAAATAGAGAAAAAATTCTTTCTCATTAAAAGGGAGCGGGCTGACAGTGGATGACCTAAAGTGGCAGTTATTGTGAAAAAGGTGGCAAAAGATTAACCTTAAAAGGAACATATTGTCAAACGTGATGGGTGATGTCCGAGGTGACGTCGGTATTTGTCAGAAAATTGCGAAATTAGTCAAAGATTTAAAAAATTCTGTTGAATTGACTACTATCTACGCAGAATACAAAGATCCACGCGATGGGGAGGTTCCAGCCGCTTCTCTGCTGCACTTTTTTTTTTTTTAACCTTGGCGCTTAGCTTTTTACCCATTTTGCCTGTGGGCGCTACGCGCTAGATTTTTTGAACCTTCGCGCTTGGCTTTTTACCTATTTCGTCTGGGTGGGTCGGGCGCTATATCGCAACCGATTTTTAAAAGTTTGGCGCTGGACACGTTAAACATTGTGGTAATGTGAATTTTTTAGGAAACCTTGGCGCTAAGTAGTCTATTTAAATTTTTTGTCTGTACGGCCCTCCGGAAATTTTTTTGGCAAAAATGTACGAATATTGAGCAAAAGCAATGAACGAAAAGATCATATTTACTATTTCTAAAAAAACTTTAACATTTCATTCACTAAAAAATACAAATTATCTTAATTCTTTTCATCACTTCGTTGTTAGAACTTCGATGTAATTATTAACAATCACCGTTTTCAGTTTTATTACTCGACAAATTAAATTACAAAGTTAATTTAAAAAGATTACCTGCTGGTGGGTCTCCCGACCAGAAATTCTTGGGATTTTTCAATAATTGGGCTCCAGATTTTCGCACGTGGCGGTTCTCCTCGAAAGGTTATAAGCACGGCAAATTATTATTGTTTGTTGCAACGGGAGACATGGGGAGGAACGGAAGGGGCATTTTCCACATAAATCCAGTCTGATTTCGTCGAATTTCCCCGTTTTTCGTTAGATTTTTCACTTTTACTGACACTGACCCATCAGTTGGGCAACGAAAAACCTCCTTCCTTTTCATGGCAATGAGATAATAGCCTGAAAAAACCTAAATTTCAACAAACTTAGAATGAGCCCTTGTCCACCGTCTCACCTTTTTTGGCATTCCATCCATCAAATTTCTATTTCTTTGCATTAATTGCTTGCATCGCACATTCTCCATTTTAGAAAAAATTGAATCCATTGAAGTCTGTTTTCTTTCATCACTCGTCGAACGGATTTCCATTAGAAATACACTAAAAATTGCCTTACAAACATAAATATTCATCGATAATATTTAAAAGGTATTACCTTGTGGTCTTCCGACCGGGAATTTCCGGGATTTTTCAATAATTGGAGCCCCTAATTTTCGCACCTGACAGCACTCCTCCAAAGGTTATAAGCACGGCACGATTATTAATGTTTTTTGTAACTGGGAGTTCGGGAAACGACGTAAAAGGCATCTCCCATGTAAATCCACTCAAATTTCGTGATATTTCCCCGTTTTTCGCAAGAATTTTCACTTTCACCGACACTGACGTTCCGCATTTTCTGACGTTTCGACGCCCCGCGAAATTGTCATTTTTGCAAGAGCGCCTACGATTTTTCGTCGATTTCCGATGACCTGTCTTTGGGGCCCCGGTGCGCCCCCACGAAGCGGAAGATCGCATCGCCATATAGATAACGCTACAAATACATATTTTTTCTAAATGCGCTTCGCGAAATAACGGCGAAAATTGCTCGATGCTCGGAGGAGTTCTGTCCCAAAGTACCCCGGGTTTCAGGGTGTTTTAGAGTGAAAAAGATAGCTTGATTATCAAGTCGGAAATTAATAGTATAGATAACTTAGTTACCATTAATCCCTAGTGGTGGCGCTACCAAACTGAGGGTACCAACCTCACAACTCCAGCGAAATAATTCAGCTGTCGTCTGTCGAGCTGTCAATCAGCTGTAATTCTCGTTTAAATTTAACATCACAGTTTAATATGGCCTTTCGTTGTCTGCAAAGTATTTGTGAAATCATGTTTCATTTTTGTGCTGTACAAGTGAATTTTAACAACGCGACGCGAGTGTCGCAGCATTCCAATTTGGTCCAGTGCAAGTGATGATGACAATCGTGAAAAGGAATACCAAAAGTACCTTTTAATCCACAGGAAATAACGGAGCAACAACTCTTCCAGCGAACTCGACTGGAATCCTTATACTGGAAAAGGGCGGTATATGCGTTTAACACCTACGCACAAGCTATACCTGGTTCTTCAGTTTTATGCGAGTGGTGGTTTTCAGTGATTGGTTGGTTCCAGCGCCAGAAGTTCGCAGTCAGCTGCCAGTCTTGTGATTCATGAACTAAGTAAAGCCCTTGTAGAACTTTCTCCACAATTCATTCAGTTTCCTACTGGGGAAGAGTACCCTCAAGTCAAGGAGGCATTTCACGCACTGGGGAGAGCCATGCATGGGACTGGATTGTGAAATCGCACCCATCACGGATTAATGTGTCCCCCTCGAAGTAAAAAATCGACATGTCTGAGAATTTTTCGGAAAAATAGCCTTAAATGTGATAAAACCGGCCTGTTTCGTTTGACCACCCTGAATATAAGTACTTTAGCAATGTCCCGCAGTGTACTGTGTTTCACTCTCTCATACTCAAACTGATGAAAATAAATATGTGTGTACCTACCTACATAAAGCACTCGTTTTTTTAATCAATTTCACTACCTTATTTGGAATTTAAAAAAATGGTCAACTTTTTTAAAATATTTTATGGGCAATAAGGTAATTACAAAAAATAATTGTCTCAAAATCACTTTTACTTGATTCGAAGCTGTCGAGTCCAATTTGATAAACAAACGATAACTATTTCAGTGCACGGGGAGGCTTTACGTAGTTTTCTGCAATTGCAATTGAGGGGATTGTTTAAAGGCATCTCATTTAGCTTCCATTCCCCTCTGGTAGGTACATTTCCAAACATGGGATGGGAGGTGCTTCATTTAGTTAATCAGGCACTGAAAAATTTGAGGATTAGTCCAACTTCCAACACATGAACTAACCTACCTAACACAAAATGTAAACAGTCCAATGAGAGCTGCATCACAGGTGCATTGTACCTCCAGATATACTATGGGCAATCTTCAAAACCAGATCAAAATTTGCCAAATCTTGTGTCTGCAAAGGCGATCAGCCGATGAGAAAATGTGGTTGCTTCCTTGATTTCTTCGTATCATTCACGCACTGCACGTTGTCGAAAAATCATGCATGATGCCTCAAATGCATGCTAAACGCGGTTGCACTGCGCCACAAGGGCAAAATTCGATGCATCCTCTAATTTTCGTAAATAATACAATGACAGATCACTGACAAACTGATCTCGTCAATCGTCATTTTGCTTAATTTTGCTATGGTTGGTACCATCGGTTTGGTAGCGCCACCACAAGGGACTAATGATAACTAAGTTATCATGATTGTAAGTTACAACCTTTTTAAAATCTACCCCTAAGATACTATCCAAGCGTCACATACGACGTAAAGTGTCCAGAAGTGTTGAAAACATACTCAATTTTCTAATGTAGAGACCTCGGTAGAGCCAAATTCTTATATTCCTAACCAATTAGACAACTTATCCTGTCTAAATAAGTTATGTGAAGTGGTCCCAATAGAGGCTAGTAGTAATACCCCTTATCATCTAAGCGAACATAATATGCTTAATTCGAGTCCTTGTGAAACCAGTAGTTTTGTGCCTAATAGCAGCTCTTACGCATATTTTAGTGAAATTCCGCAAATGTTGACTAACGATACAGCAACGGATTCACCAGGTGTCTTTCTAAATAACGCGCCAATTCCGTACAGTTTTCCCAATAACAACAACGAATTGTTTGAAATTAACCTGAGAAACTGGGCCATTCGAAATAATATCACTCATAAGGCCTTTATTGAACTTATTGGCCTAATAACACCTAAATACGAGTTCATAAAAAAGGATGCTAGAAGTATTTTGGGTACTCCGAGGACCGTTAACACCAGTGGTTGGAAGTAATTGAATTACTGTAATTGAATTACTTTTTTAGTAATTTGTAATTGTAATTGAATTACTTTTTTAACCTCCCTAACCCCATCACAATTTAAAAAAAATGGGAGGTTACTGCAATCACTAAAATTTTCGAATTTAAGATAGCACCAGATCTTCACGTTTTGAGGTCTCAGGAACCCAAAAAAGGGGTTTTTAAAATGTGTCTGTGTGTATGTACGTTCGTACGTACGTACGTTCGTTTGTAATCACGCCACAGCCAAAACTACTAGACCGATTTGGCTGAAATTTGGAACATAGGCATCTCGTAACCTAACTTAGATCTGAAAAGCTTTTGGAGCCAATCGTGCGACCGGAAATGCCATTTTGGCACATCAACTTTTAAATTTTAAATGCGAACCCCCATTTTTCACGTCACCATAAGGAAGACCTTCAAATTCTGCTTCTAAAAGTGTATTCATTCTTAGTGTCCTTTTGACCAAAAATAAAAAAAATTGAGTTTTATCGGACTTTAAAATCGCGGTACAGCCCAAGCCCCTGAACCGATTTGGCTGAAATTTTGCACATGGGGATTGTATTACACGTCGAAGAGCTGAACAAATTTTGAATTCAATCGACTCACGGAAAGTGCCGTTTTGGCACACCAATTTCCAAATTTAAAATTATTCTCTCATTTGACCATTAAAAACAAGTTTTTGAAAGATTTATTGCCACCATCAGAAAATTTTTCAAATTCTGGTTTTAAATAGGACAAAATTAATTCGCATTTAGCGCAGTGCTGGTTCAAAAAGTCGAAATTTTTTAATAATAGTAACAATACATTATAGCCCAAATTACTGAATCGATTTGGCTGAAATTTTGTACATGGAGATTGGGTGACCCGTTGAAGACCTGAAAGGCTTTTGAAAGCAATTGGCCCACAGGAAGTTCCATTTAAGCATATCAACTTAAAATTTTAAATACAAGACCTCCTTTTTTATGTCGCCATTAGAAAGGCGATCAAATTCTGGTCCTAAAAATGTGTTCACAGTTTCTGTCGTTTCAGTGGAAAATAGAGAAAAAATTCTTTCTCATTAAAAGGGAGCGGGCTGACAGTGGATGACCTAAAGTGGCAGTTATTGTGAAAAAGGTGGCAAAAGATTAACCTTAAAAGGAACATATTGTCAAACGTGATGGGTGATGTCCGAGGTGACGTCGGTATTTGTCAGAAAATTGCGAAATTAGTCAAAGATTTAAAAAATTCTGTTGAATTGACTACTATCTACGCAGAATACAAAGATCCACGCGATGGGGAGGTTCCAGCCGCTTCTCTGCTGCACTTTTTTTTTTAAATGTAATTGGTAATTGTAATTCAATTACTGGCTATGAGTAATTGTAATTCAACCTTTCAATTACTTTTCTCAATTACTTTCCTCATTTTTAAATTAAAAAAATTGAAATATAGCTATTCCAATTATTTGTTTCGTTTAGTTTTCAACGGTTTTCCTGTATATTGATGCCTTCCAAGAAACTGATAATGACGCTTGGGGCCCATCATTACCGTAGGGATTAGTGTAACTCAACTCAATACTTAGTGTAATTTTGATTTAGTTAAACGAGGATGGAGGCTGTTGGGCGCAAGGGGCTACACATCTTTTTGCTTTGGGCAGAAAATGATTTCGATTTTTCAGATGGTGAGAGGGAGGACCTTCTATAATGAAAGGACCCTATACAATAAGCGACTGCGTGGGCCCATCTCTACCAAATTTTGAATTTTAGTAAGCGAGAGATAGGTGAATGTTTGGTAGAAAAATGAAAGTGTGGTATCTTCTGGTTTCCGAGAAAAAAAATCGTGACAATGCCATTTTCGGGGCCCAAATTGGTTTAGAGCCACATAAACATATGACCGCCTGGGAAAATTTCTATATTTTTGTATTCAATGTTGTAAGAACACTTTATTGTACCTCCACAGCAAAAATAAAATTTTGGAATCGTCTAGATCTGATTTTTCCTGGGCCACTGTCGTATAGGGTCCTTTTCTGAAATTTTGAATATGAACTGTGAAGTGAAGGCACTCTGTGTTCAGTCAGATTATTTACAATAAAGAATGTTGTTGCCAAAAAAACAGTTTCGGTAATTAGGATATTTTCGTAAAAAAGTAATTGTAATTGTAATTCAATTACTTTCCCACAAAAGTAATTGGTAGTTGTAATACAATTACTTTTTTTGCAAAGTAATGAGTAATTGTAATTTACCATTGTAACACCATTAACCTAGATAAAGGCAAAATGATTTACCTCGGAATTGAAAAGGGAGTCAAAAATCAGCTGACGAAGATTAGTGATGTTATTCCTACCCTTAAACTTCAAATTAATATAGACGGTATTCCTATATTATGGAACGCTGTTTTGCTATTTATTCACAGAGACATACAAGTTTGTGTGATGTACTTCTTAGCATCAATGAAAACAAAACCCTACAGCCCATGAAACACACTTGCCTACATATTGCTC
The DNA here is from genome assembly GCA_963924575.1 of Pycnomerus fuliginosus. Lineage (NCBI taxonomy): Eukaryota > Metazoa > Arthropoda > Insecta > Coleoptera > Zopheridae > Pycnomerus > Pycnomerus fuliginosus. The sequence goes on from OZ004621.1 coordinate 34,924,156, forward strand.
TAATTTTATCAATATCGTCCTATTGTTTTGTACGAAAACTTCGAATATTGTAACGTACTCAGCTGTAGATGATTAAGGAGAAAGGAAGTAAGAGCTTATACTATACTTTCGTCCTTTTTCCTCCCACTAAAAATCTGCTTCCTTCCTTTTTTAACTTAAGTAAGAACATTTTGATACTTCTTGGTATTCGTAGGTTCCAAGGGGTAATAATTGCATGTTTACCACACCCCCTTAACGATTTTGAGCAATGGCAAGGGTAATTCAATATTTACAACAATACATGATGATAGCTCTAGCTTATGCTATTAAGGTATTGTAGGAAGTAAACACTAATTTCCACACAAAATACTGATATAATTTTTTACAGAAGCTAGATGATAAATTTCTTCAACTAATTAAAATGTTAGGCAAACTTTCCGACATAAATAATTAATATGTATTGATGTTAGACGAATCATGAAGTAAGAGAAGGTTTTACACAAGAATATATTTGTTCCTAATTTTTGCAAAACCATTCATTCGTTTGTTGAACACTACCTTGAAGTTGTGTCAAAATGACATGAATTTCTTCGACACTGAGGTACTGTTAATATCCAAGGCAAAGGCTTTTAACTTGTACAGTGCAATACCATCACAATGTATTTTGCATCGAGACATAAGGTTTTGTCTTAATTTAAAAGGCATTTTTCGAATATCCCGGCCCTATATGGAAAACATAAATCAAGGATGAATTTAAAGTTATGTATTGCTGCAAAAATTGAAAGCAACACATGCATGTTGTTTTAATTCGAACTAATTTTTGCAATACACCCGGTATTGTGTTAAATGTAGCGATTAATGTAATAGTCATGCTTTGCTACAAATAATTTAAAGCAATCCATACATATTTCTAATTCTTACAACTCCCGGGTATTGTATGAAATATGGAATTATTGCAATTGTCATGTGTTGCTGCAAATGATTTAAGGCAATACATGCATATTGTGAATTGTTACAACACCCAGTAATTGTATTAAATGTGGAATTATTACAATTGCCATGTGTTGTTGGAAATGATTTAAAGCAATATAGACATATTGTTTTAATCCTTACAATGTCCGGTTGTTGCTTTACACCTGGAATTATTGCAGTTCCCAGCTACGTTAAAGTTACAGTTAGTTACAGCAATAGTCACCTATTGCATTTGAGCAATACCCGGGTATTGTATTAATAGCGTCCTGCATTTAGCCCAAGGCCAGCGCCCCAAATTTAGGATATTTCGTTATATCAGGTTGGTTACGGCGGAGATAGACGGCGACGGGCGACGGCGTCGGAAGGGGAAGGGCGAGTCGCTAAATGCAGGACGCTATTAATACAATACTCGGGTATTGCTCAAATTCCAGGCAATAGGCGACTATTGCTGTAATAACTAGGTATAACTTCAATGTAACTGGTAACTGCAATAATTCCAGGCGTAAAGCAACAGCCGGGCATTGTAAGAATTAAAACAATATGTGTATATTACTTTAAATCATTTCCAACAACACATGGCAATTGTAATAATTCCACATTTAATACAATAACTGGGTGTTGTAACAATTGACAATATGCACGTATTGCTTTAAATCATTTGCAGCAACGCATGACAATTGCTATTATTCCATATTTCATATTCATACAATACCCGGGAGTTGTAAGAATTGCCAATATGTATGGATTGCTTAAATTATTTCTAGCAAAGCATGACTATTACACTAATCCCCACATTTAACACAATATCGGTGTATTGCAAAACTTAGTTCGAATTAAAACAATATGCATGTGTTGCTTTCCATTTTTGCAGCAAAATATAGCCATTGCATTGATTATCCATTTAACACAACAACATTTAACAAAATATAATAATTGGAAACATCGTTTCTACCAAAATAAAATCATAGCGTTGCGCCAAATGCTTCACTTAGGCATTACTGGTTGATATACGATTTTGTAATGTGTTTGTTAATTACAATAATCGGACATTGCAAAAATTCGTCTTTCTTTCACCAACATCTAGATATGTTAGAGGTGATAGGTCACGCAATTGCTCCAAATAAAAACAAACTTGGTGTTGAAGTAAGAGTATTTTTCGAAGTGGTGGCGCCTTACATTCGCACAATGGCAATACGCAACAATTATGCTCGCTAAACGGCTTCACTAATGTTTTTATTTATTATAAAATTAAGAAACTAACATTAGCGGTAAACTTGTTTCTTCCGTCACATATAAATAGCAAAACGGCGTTCCATACTATATACAACAAAAGCTCGATAGAATTTTGGCCAATACTTGGTTGTTTAGAAGTAAAAAATAGACGTCCATTCGTGATTGCCGTGTACTGTGGTTGTGGTAAACCCCGACCATTAAACACTTTTCTAGAGAACTTTGTCGAAGAGTGCAGAAACTCAGTCATACAGTCATACTGTTAAGAATCGCGTTACCGAGAATAACAATTAATTGTAAATTTTCTAATTTCGAGAATAAACGTCACAGTTTCCCTTACATTCTTATAAAATTGCTTTATTGGGCAAACGCCCGAACATATTGGTCCTTCGAGTTACAAGAACTGAACCATACCTCTCCTTGGAGTTTACAAATTGAACCCTTTTGGAACTTCGAGCAAATCCAAAACTTCCCTTGTTGGTTCAACACTTCAAACTGAAACTGAAGCCGTTTTACGTATTTCGAGTTGGAAAGAAGCCCTTTTGATTCGTCTGTCTGAAAAGCGAAGTCATTTTGGCACAACTTCCATCTGAAAACTGAAGCTGCTGTCGATAGAAAAATCTCTGCCTTCAAAACGTCACTTATTCAATCCTTCAAGAGCTACAATTTCAATTGCTGAGTATAACGAATAACTCACACCCGTTTTTCAAGCTCTACGGTGTAAGTGGTATCGGGTTTAGGGAGTTGTCGACAACGGATTAAACATTTTCAAAATTCTTTACATTTTCAGATAAGTATCTACCTACTTAATATTCGCAGAAATGCCACCAAAAAAGGATCATCTGAGACCATTAATACTTGCGGGAAAGTCTATACTTGAGCAAATAGACGATTTTGAGTGCTTTTTGGATGAAGTACGTAAACAAGATATCTCACTAGTCGCTAAGAGCGAATTGACGATTCGCCAGCGTCATGTGGAAGTTTTGCAGGAAAAATATTTCAACATAATAATCGAAGTAGCGGCTGCGTCGCATGAACATCCAGCTCTGCCGTCTGCCACAGAGGTCAATAAAAGGTGCATGCGACTACTAGCCCTATCGACAACCTTCGTAGCAGAAAGGGAAGATCTGGATGTAAGCACTGTCATGTTGACAGACGAGCGAGGTGGTAAGCACTCACGAATAGCAAATGAACAAACAAATAATTTTCAAAATTCCTTACCTCAATTCACTCTTCCACAATTTACCGGTCATTATACCGAATATCTATCGTTCATTGAAGTCTTTAAAAGCATTATCGACCAAACCAATTTCACAGATACTCAGAAATTTCTCTACTTGCGTTCTTGCTTAAAGGATGAATCTGCTGATTTGATTGCCAATTTGCAAATCTCAAATGAGAACTACAAAATAGCTTTAGATTTACTGGATGAACGTTATAATAAACCAAAATTTATGATTCAACAACACATAAAAAACATATTTGAAATACATTCTCTAGACAAATCTTCGGCAAATGGTTTACAAAATTTATATGACTCTTTAAACAAAGAGTTGAGATCTTTAAAAAGCCTTAAAGTATCGAACGAACAACTGGGAGCCGCTTTTCTTAGCCATATCATATTTAACAAATTTGATACCGACACCAAAGCAGCTTTTAAGAAACTAAATCTAAATGAGATTCCAACTATTGATGACGTTACATCTTTTCTGAAGAACAGAGCACATTTTTTGTCTGATATCGATTTAGATTCCAATTTCTATGATAGCAGTAAATGTGTTAGAACGCAGCATAAAAGTCAGAACAAACAGTTAGTTCTTGCTTCCTCAGAAAATAAGATTTTTAGTTGTCCAATTTGCAAAACAAAGCATTACTTAACTCAATGTCCAGAATTTCTTCAACTGTCCACAGAACAGAAAATTCGCAAGGTTCAGGAGTTAAAGTTGTGTATAAATTGTTTAAGACATTGGAGGTCTCAAAAATGCTCTTCTACCAACAGGTGTAGAGAGTGCTCTAAAGGTCATCATACAATTTTACATCTTGATAAGAAAGCTAAACCATCTGACAAGGTCATTAGCGAGGCACCCAGTCCAGTTTCAAATGAGGCTTCTCCTAGTACGTCAGCAAGTACAGGTACCGGGACCGGACCCGTCATGGCCTGCAATAACCTTTTAGATGACAGTGTCATTCTTTTGTCTACTGCGATAGTTACTGTTAAAGACAAATATGGGAAAATGCATTTAGCTCGTTGCCTTTTAGATTCTGGTTCGATGAACAATCTCATATCGGAAAAACTGTTGCACAAGTTACAACTAGATACTGAAAGAGTAAATTTATCACTTTCAGGTCTGGCGTCTAAAGAAACGTCTATTCGCAAGAGAACTAACGTTCATATCATTTCTAGGCACTCGTCGTTTCAGACAGAACTAGCCTGTTTCGTTTTACCCAGAATTACTGACAAAATACCCTTGCTTTCTTTTGATAAGAAACAACTTTCCATTCCTTCCAATGTTCGTCTAGCTGACGAAAATTTCAATATCTGCAACGATGTAGATTTATTAATTGGTGTTAACCATTACTATAATTTGCTGAATGTTGGTCAGATTAATTTAGGTCCAAGATCGCCAATATTACAAGAAACAAAATTGGGTTATATAGTGGCCGGAACTCTCTTTCCCGGAAAATCCAATTACGTTTCAATAAATCTACCACTCACAAATTGTTCCGTTTCATCTTCACAAATCCTAGATAATAAGTTGACGCGTTTCTGGGATATAGAAAACATCAAGCCTAAGGAAGAATCTTCCAAGTTATCAAGTCACGAAAAATTTTGTGAAAATTATTTCAAAGACACTATTTTGCGAGACCCTACTTGTAGATATGTAGTGAGTATTCCATTCAACGATAATTTACCACAATTAGGAGAATCCAAATGTATCGCTCTTAAACGCTTCTTGTCTTTAGAGAAACGTCTTGCTAAAAGACCCGATTTAAAGGATCAATATAGTCAATTTATACATGAATACGAAAATCTCGGACATATGTCTAAGATTTCTAATGACTTGTCCAACACTAACTGCAATTTTCTTCCTCATCACGAGGTAATCAAAGAGAGTTCGTTATCAACTAAGCTTCGCGTTGTTTTTGATGGTAGTGCCAAGACCTCCTCAGGAGTGTCAATAAATGATTGTCAGCATATTGGCCCGGTAGTCCAAGACGATTTAATTTCCATTCTTCTTAGATTTCGTAGAAACCTTGTTGCTGTGTCAGGAGATTGCGAGAAAATGTACCGACAGATTTTAGTACACCCAAATCAAAGACATCGTCAGTGCATAATTTGGAGAGATAAGCCATCTGACCCAATTTCCATATATGCTTTGAATACCATAACGTATGGTCTAACCAGTTCTTCTTATTTAGCTACAAAATGTTTGCAGCACCTAGCCTTCGAGAATGCTGAGGTGTTTCCTGAAGCTTCAAAGAGCATCTTACATAATTTTTACATGGACGATTACCTCGATAGTGTGGAAACTCCTGAGAGGGCGATCAAACTATTACGACAAGTTACTGACATATTAGCTGGAGTCGGATTACCACTTCGAAAATTCCTTTCCAACGACCCTTCTGTCCTCTCTGGAATTGAAGCTAATGGATCCTCTGAATCTTGCTTGTTAACTATACCTTTGAGCGAAAGAGAATCTGTAAAAGCTTTAGGCGTTAAATGGAATTCGATTACGGACAACATACAATATAGTTTTCAAAACTTTCCTGATTATTCATTTTCAAGTACAACTAAACGTCTCATATTATCCACAGTTTCACAATTATTCGATCCACTCGGACTATTGTCACCTTTTATAATTCGCGGAAAGATCCTTATTCAAAAGCTTTGGACACTCAAATTGTCTTGGGACGAAGTAATTCCCATGGATTTATACAGTGAATGGTCTACCTTTTGTAAGAATTTTTCTAATCTACACCAAATTAAAATTCCTAGATGTGTTGTGTTAGCAAACTCGATCAACGTCGAAATACACGGATTTTCTGATGCCAGTATGACCGCATTCGGTGCATGTGCATATGTGAGGTCAGAAGACTCTCTGGGACATATTTCTGTAAATCTTCTTTTTTCGAAGTCTCGAGTAGCTCCTCTTCGCACCATCACATTGCCTAGACTAGAATTGTGTGCCGCTGTTTTGCTTACGCAGCTAATCTGTAAGATCCTCGAATGTTTACATTTCCCTTCAATATACTATTGGACCGATTCAACCATTACACTAGGTTGGATAAAGTCTACGCCAAACCGATTTCAGATATTCGTTTCCAATCAAATCGCTGCAGTTCAGGAAGTTTCATCTCCTGATCAATGGTTTCATATTGATTCAGAAAACAATCCCGCTGATTTGGTTTCTAGAGGGGCTGAAGTTATCGACCTTAGTAATGATCCCTTGTGGTTTAGCGGACCCAAATTTTTACGAGCTCCTAAAGAAAAGTGGATCACAAGCGTACCTGATGACGCTCTTAGTAAGTTACCGGACCTAAAAGGTCAGTCCAAGCCAACTTCAAGATCAGTCACTCTTACTTCTACCGATTCATCTTTAGATTTATTTAATTTGTATTCCTCATATTCACATCTCTTAAGAGTTACAGCCTTTCTTTTACGATTCTTTTACAATTCGAGAAGAAAACAATCAGATAGGTTTTTGGGACCTTTACAAATCCATGAGCTTGAAGACTCAATGAATGTTCTGGTAAAGTTATGCCAAAAAAGTGAGTTTTCAGACGAAATCAACTTTCTAAAACAAAATAAACAGCATGAATACAAATCGAAACACCCACACCTTAGTTTGTTTCTCGATGAGCAAAAGGTATTAAGAGTAGGAGGTCGTATCAGACATTCCGATCTCAACTTTGATAAGATTCACCCCATTTTGCTTCCAAAGAACCACAAACTAACGGAATTGATACTAAAAGACTACCACTTGTCTCTGTTGCATTGTGGTCCGCAGCAATTGCTCGCTGCTGTCAGGGACAAATTTTGGCCAATTGGTGGGAGAAATATGGCTAAAGCTATTGTTAGCAAATGTGTTCGATGCTTTAAGGCGAAACTATTGAGGTTAAAATGGGAGATCTACCTTCAGCAAGAATGCAAAATTTCACGCCATGTTTCACAAATACTGGTTTGGACTATGCTGGACCGATATTGATTAAAGATCGTTTCACTAGAGCCCCAAAAATGTTAAAGGCTTATATTTGCTTGTTCATTTGTATGGTGACTAAAGCTGTCCACCTCGAACTGGTGACAAGCTTAACTTCCAAGGCATTTATAGCAATGTTCAAAAGATTTATAGCTCGACGTGGAAAGCCTGTAAACATCTACAGTGACAATGGTTCTAATTTCGTTTCGGCTGCAAGTGAGATAAAAGATCTTTATAAATATATGCAAACAAACAGCACTCAAACTGAAATAACAAATTTTCTTGCACAACAAAAAACAAATTTTCATTTCATACCTCCCAGCTCTCCGAATTTTGGTGGAATTTGGGAAGCGAACATTAAGAAAACTAAATTCCATTTATTTCGAGTATTGGGTAATTCCAAATTAAATTATGAAGGGCTTAGCACTGTGCTAACTCAAATAGAGTCAGTGTTAAATTCTCGTCCTTTGAGTCCTTTGTCGACAGATCCAAATGATTTCGAACCACTTACTCCTGGACACTTCTTAATTGGAAGATCCTTGGTCTCTATGCCAGAACCGTCTGTATTGCGGATACCAGAAAATCGACTTGACCAATTTAAGTATCGACAGCGTCTTGTTGAGCATTTCTGGAACAGATGGTCTCGCGAGGTTTTACCAGAAATGCAAATGAGGACGAAATGGAAGGAAGACCACGAAAACTCAGCTCAAGTTGGAGTCTTGGTATTAATCAGCGATGAAAATTTACCACCCCTGAAATGGCCACTCGCTCGAATAGAGCAACTTCATCCTGGTGAAGATGGCAGAGTTCGAGTTGCGACCCTTAAATTGGAGAACGGACATTTAATCAAGCGCCCTATTCGAAAAATGTGTGTTCTACCGCAGCCATAGAACTTTCCTCATTGAAGCAGGAGACTTCAAGGCCGGCGGCATGTTAAGAATCGCGTTACCGAGAATAACAATTAATTGTAAATTTTCTAATTTCGAGAATAAACGTCACAGTTTCCCTTACATTCTTATAAAATTGCTTTATTGGGCAAACGCCCGAACAAATACAGACATAACTATTTGTGTTAAACAAGATGGAGTGGAAGTTGAAAAATTGTTTAAACCTGAAATAAGTTGTTTTTCATGTGACGCTCCTGCGCGCTCTTTTTTGAAGGTAACCGAGGGGCATACAAGAACTGAGGGTTGTGAACGATGTACTATAAGGTCAAAACGAGAGGACAGAAAACCATTTTACCCTGTAGGGGAAATATTTCCGCTTAGGCAAAATTCAGATTTTCGTATATAATATCCCGCGTGTGAGAGATATTTCCGGAAATTTGCCCGCGCTGTTATACAAGTGCTTGTTGCAACGAAAACAGACCGAGGTCTGTTTTCTTGGGGCAACAAACACGTGTATCAGACAGCAAGGGCAGATTTCCTTAAATATCCCATACACAAGGGATATTCAGCCAGAAAATCGCCTGAAGTAAATAAATTAAATAAAAAGTCATGCATTTATTGCAGTATGAAATAATAAATTAAGTTTTTCGTAATTATGCTTATTCGCGTCTCTTGAAAATTTCTGGGACGATTTCCTGGAAATCACCCCGACCCAGGGTGATTTCCTGGAAATCACCCTGTCCTAGGGCGATTTCCTGGAAATCACCCCGGGTGATTTCCGTTGATATAAAAAAGTGAGGGCGATTTTCTAATTAATAACGCAGAAACAGATAATAACCACGAGCAATCGCCTCTTGTAAACCTCGATTTAGACTTAGTAAAGCAGTTTGTTCTTGACCCAATGCACTTGGTTTATTTGGGTGTTGTGAGACGTCTCTTGATTAAATATTGGCTAGAGGGCAAAAGACTTTCTAAGCTGTCTAAAGTTCAAGTATCTGCTATTGACAACAAAATTAAAGAAAGTAAAGTTCCAATTTTGGATTTCGGTCAGAGGCTTCGGCCTTTTTCTTCAGAAGTGAGAAGATGGAAAGCTGTCGAGTTTAGATTTTTTGTGTTGTACTGTTCTCCAGTTGTCCTAAAAAATGTTCTGTCTCGAGAAAAATATAACCATTTTATGTTGCTACATGTCGCGATTACAATATTCTCAAGTCAAACAATCGAAAATATCTTTATGCGTTCTGCCAAAAATTTAATACGTAGATTTGTGTCAGCAAGTACAACACTATACGACAAGTTTTATGTAAGTTTCAATTTTTATTCCTTAACCCATCTTCACGAAGATGTACTTAGATTTGGAAAATTGGAGAATTTTGGTTGTTTCCCCTTTGAAAATTTATTAGGAAAAATGAAACGATGCGTAAGAGGTACTAAACATCCATTCAGTCAAATACATAATCGCTTAGCTGAAATGGAAGGATTAGTAGACCTTAACAATAATTCGAAATTTTCAAATGAAGGAATAATAAGACCAATTTATTTATTTGAGAAGTTAGATGACTCCAATTTTCGTTGTAAACATTTAGAAACTGAAAAGTTCACTTTATCGACAGTATTTCCAAATAATATTATTTGCGTTCAAAGTTGTGTTTATTTTATACGATCAATTATTTGTCAAAATGGGAATTTTAAGTGTATTTGTGTGAAGCTAAGACGTTTAGATAATCTGTATACTTATCCGATGGAGTCCTCAAAATTGGGAATTTATTTTGCCTCGGGTCAGAGAGTAGGGAATAGGTAGAGGACCCACTATACAGTCATAGTTATCAACAAAAGAACACATTGAGCACCAGGGGGCGCCAGGGAAAATCCTGGCGTTTCCCTGGCGGGCAATGTTCGTACTACTCCAAATTACAGGGAGGCTCCGGATGTTGCAACCACGGTGCTGCCATATCATGGTCAATAGCGTAATTAAAACCAACGAAATCCAAACAAAAATCAGGCTATTTTTTTAGCATGCGCTCTGACATCGGGGCTGTTCCGATCGAGGTCATTGCCAGCGAGTTGCCGCCCGCTCCGCTGAGTGTTATTGTTTATTGTTTTCATAACAAAAAGGGTCGCATTAAAAATGATAAATTTTTGGCTTACGTCCTTCTTATTTAAGTCCATTATTTTGTGTTCTCTTTGTTCCGTCTTCAGCAGTGTGGGTTTATTCCGGTTTGTCGTTTATCAGCGTTCTATTAAATCATTCTTAAAGGAAAAACTCACACTACTAAAAGAAATGTGATTTGTTTATGCATGGACTATTTTCGCGAAGTTGATCAAGATCAACCATTCTCGATCCCTGGCAACAAATGCTCTCGGTATCCGTTTTCACAGGAGCACCACTGCAGAGTCCCAGCTCGACTAACTAAAGTTTTGTCAAGTTTGGTTTTCTTCGGCTGCAGTGTGGAGAGTAACCGAGGAAATTATTTTGGGTTCATACATGTACGGTTGAACACCTGACATCGTAAAATCCATTATTCAACACGATTTATTTTTTTAATTTGTGCGATACCGAACAGCGTCCTGCTTTTTACAGTGGTGGGTAATAGGCTGCGTTAAGCGTGACGTCACGGCTATTATTTCGCGCTCTTATATCACATTAACTGTTACGAATTTCAATCTAATATTTTGCCTCTGTGTTTATGATAGGATACTAATACGTTTGAATCAATAAAAAAAATTGACAGTCTCGGAGACGGTAGAAACTTCACAGAATTTGTAAATGTAGCATTTAACTTTATTTAACCAAGGTCGGGCGTGCGGAGCGGTTGGATGGCTGATGCGCCCGGCGCTCATTTACTAAAATCTAAAATATAAATGTTTTTCACCTCTAAAATGACATTTTTCGAAAAAATGGCACCAAGGTTTTCGATCCGGTAATGCAACAGCTATCGAATTCGATAATGATAATATGCCCTCTTGCTAAAAAAAATCAAAAAGGGGACTTTCTGTCCCTAAAATGGAAATTTTCTAAAAAACTGCACTAAGGTTTTTGATCCGTGCGGTAATACTACAGCTGTCGAACCCGATTGTAAGAATAATCTTTTTTGTAAAATAAATTGAAACAGGGGCTCTTTTGCCACTAAAACGACATTTTTCGAAAAAATGACATTAAGGTTTTCGGCTTGAAAAAAAAAACAGCTATCAAATCCGGTAATAAAAATGTACAGTTATGTATAGGTTTTTTTTCACGGCACCATCTTTGGTCCAAAAAGGCACAAGTGTGAATACTTCCTTAGAAGCAGAATTTGAAGAGCATTCGTATGGTAACGCGAAAAATGGGGGTTTGCATTTAAATTTTTAAGTTCATTTGCCAAAAAGGCACTTTCCGTGAACCGATGTGGCCCAAATTCTAATCAGCACCTACAAATCTCCCACTGAATATGTGTGCCAAATTTCATCTCGATACGCTCAGTAGTTTCAGTTGCAGCGTAATCACAGACAGACATTTTTCAAAAACCACTTTTTCGGATTCCCAGGACCCTGAAACGTAAAGATTTGATGTTTTTGGCGATTCGATTTTTCGATCGATTTTACCTCGGATTTTACTAACTTTGCTTCGCGAAGCGTAGAAGTTAAAAATGACTTTAATCTCGTGACAATGCCTTTAATAAAATCGATCGAAAAATCCAATCGCCAAAAACAACAAATATGCGTTTCAGGGCCCTGGGAATCCGAAAAAATGGTTTTTGAAAAATGTTGTGTGTCTGTCTGTGATCACGCTGCAGCTCAAACTACTTAACATATCGAGATGAAATTTGGCACATATATTCAGTGGGTAATTTGTAGGTGCTGATTAGATTTTGGGCCGCATCGGTTCACGGAAAGTACCTTTTCCTACGACCACTTAAGAAACTTGTAAATATTGTACAATTAAGTAGGCGCGAAAGTTGACATTAACACACGCGTGTGTTAGTGTTGTGCGATATAATATCGCACAGTTCCGCCCACGTCGCGTGGCAACGCGCATCAATCACATTAACATAGCAGGCTGGATTTCAAAATTTAATAAATTTTGACACTTGCTGTTTTGTTGACAATGATGATAAAAAATGAGAAATTTATGAAGAAATGATTTTTTGTTGTGGTTCGTAGGAAAAATACTGTACACAACTCGCACGAAAGTGTGTATACAATACACTCGTGGGGTTTTCCCACTCGGCACTCGGTATGGGTTTTCATTAAAAAAAAAACAAAGATGTCAACGAATTGACCAAAAAAATGACAGACGTAGAATGGAGAAAATTTACGAATCAAGAATTATGGGCGTTATTTCATATTTTTACTCAAACCTGTATAACCAAAGGTTGTGCTAAAAAAAATATTCCTCAAATGATTTGTGCAATATAAAACCACAACAAAAAATGCAGCAGAGAAGCGGCTGGAACCTCCCCATCGCGTGGATCTTTGTATTCTGTGTAGATAGTAGGCAATTCAACAGAATTTTTTTTATCTTTATTGTCTGTGACTAATTTCGCAATTTTCTGACAAATACCGACATCACCTCGGACATCGCCCATCACATTTGACAATATGTTCCTTTTAAGGTTAACCTTTTGCCACCTTTTTGACAATAACTGCCACTTTATGTCATCCACTGTCAGCCCGATCCCTTTTAATGGGAAGAATTTTTTCTCTATTTTCCACTGAAATGGCAGAAACTGTGAATACATTTTTATAACCAGAATTGGATCGTCTTTCTAATGGCTACATAAAAAAGGAGGCCTTGTATTTAAAATTTTAAGTTGATATGCTTTAATTGCACTTCCCGTGGACCAATTGCTTCCAAAAGCCTTTCAGGTCTTCAAAGGATCACCCAATCTCCACGTACCAAATTTCAGTCAAATCGATTCAGTAATTTGGGCTCTAATGTATTTTTAGTGTTATTATAAAATTTCGATTTTTTGAACCAAACAGCACTAAATGCGAATTAATTTTGTCTTATTTAAAACCAGAATTTGAACACCTTTCTGATGATGACAATAAATCTTTCAAAAACTAGTTTTTAATGGTTAAATGAGAAAATAATTTTAAATTTGGAAATTGGCGTGCCAAAACGGCACATTCCGTGGACCGATTTCATCCAAAATTTGTTCAGCTCTTCGACGTGTAATACAATCCCCATCTGCAAAATTTCAGCCAAATTGGTTCAGGGGCTTGGGCTGTACCGCGATTTTAAAGTTCGATAAAAATCTATTTTTTTTTAATATTTGGTCAAAAGGGCACTAAGAATGAATACATTTTTGGAAGGAGAATTTGAAGATCTTTCTTATGGTGACGTGAAAAATGGGGGTTTGCATTTAAAATTTAAAAGTTGATGTGCCAAAATGGCATTTCCGGTTGCACGATTGGCTCCAAAAGCTTTTCAGATCTAAGTTGGGTTACGAGATGCATTGGTTCCAAATCTCAGCCAAATCGGTCTAGTAGTTTGGGCTGTGGCGTGCTTACAAACGTACGTACGTACGTACATACGTACATACACACAGACACATTTTTAAAACCACTTTTTTGGGTTCCTGAGACCCCAAAACGCATAGATCCGGTCTTATCTCGAATTCGAAAAATTTTAGTGATTGCAGTAACCTCCCATTTTTTTAAAATTGTGATGGGGTTGGGGAGGTTAAAAGTTAAAAACCAAAACCCTCCCTCCTTTCGTTACACCTATCCTGTTTCTTATTCGTCGTTCGTCTCACATAAGGTCGTATCTCAAAGTTTTGTTAAAAATGAGTTTGTTGTTAAAGTACGAAATACAGGGTGTCTTACGAATATGGAGCAGTATCGATATCTCTGAACATAAGCAAGGTACAGTTGTAAGATTTGGCATTTACAGAAATTGACACATTCGGAGTCTATTGAAATTATTGGCGACGATGGGGTACTTCCGGTTATACCGGAAGTAGGGTCCAACTTTAAAATTTTAAATGGCAACCCCCATTCTTCATTACAGATTCGGACAGAGGAGGAAAACCTAGACCTAAAACACCTAACATGTAACTTGTTTGCACCAGCAGTCTAGATTTTATTAACGTTTTTAGAGAAAAGTTCCGCAAAACAGTGCTATGTAAAAGTGGTCATAACTTGTAAACCGCGGGCGATAAAAATGAAAATGACACACCATTGTAATGCAGAAAGACTGTTTTACATTATACTTGCCAAAAAGTCTTATGAAAGCTGATTCAAAGTCGATTTAAAGAAATTGAAATGTTGGAAATTTTAAAGCCGAATAACATTTTCTTATGGAAAAAACAGCGATTTTAATCGTTTCCTTTTTTGGCACTTTATGGGTACCGTTGAAAAGAGAATAAAATTCTGCACCCATCCATGCAGAAGAACTTGTATGCTGCCATTTAAGAAAAAAATTTTATTCGGGTTTGAAATTTCCAGTATTGCAGTTTCTCGAAATCAACTTTCAATTAGTTTTCTTAGGATTTTTGGCAATCATAATGTAAAACAGTCTTTCTACTTTACAATGGTGTGTCATCTTTATTTTTATCGCCCGCGGTTTACAAGTTATGACCATTTTTACATAGCACTGTTTTGCGGAACTTTTCTCTGAAAACGTTAATGAAACCTAGGCGGCTGGCGCAAACAAGTTACATGTAGGTGTTTTAAGCTTAATTTTTCTTCCTCTATCCGAATCTGCAATGAAAAATGGGGGTTGCTATTTAAAATTTAAAAGTAGGACCCTACTTCCGGTATAACCGGAAGTGCCCCATGGTCGCCAATAATTTCAATAGATTCCGAATGTGTCAGTTTCTGTAAATGCCAAATCTTACAACTGTACCTTCCTTAAGCCCAGAGATATCGATACTGCTCCATATTCGTAAGACACCCTGTATATTAGGGTCTAGATTCATTGAATGTAAAATATGTTACCAATCAATGCTCAATTGGAAATGAGCTGTTTTATTATTCGGACAAGTTCCCTGCTCGCTTAATTAAAATAGAAACCTCCAAAAAAGCTTTAAATGTCGCTGTCTCACAAATTAAGGAAATAAATTTTAATAACATGTTAAAGCGCCTTAATTTATAGCATCCAAATTTTGCCAGAGAAGCAAATGTTATGATTAAGGACAATGGGACAATGCACCATGTACAAAATATAAACTTATGCTCTTAAATTTTATCGAGGCCACTCAACAAAAGGCATCTTGAAGTTCGTTGAGAAAGAACACAATTTATAAATAAAAAATAAATAAATGCTTTAGGTTTCTAGTTAAGTGTCTGCATTTCCTCTCATTCTTTTTGTTCTGGCTTTAACCAATGAAATGAGTTGGGGGATGATAAATAAAAAATTCGAAATTTTACTGGCTGTGTTGTGAAATTCGTATGCCTTCTGTCCTCTTGTCAGATGGGGAAATATAAAAAGAAATTGTGTCAAAAACTTTTCATAGGTAAGTGAAGTCACTTGTTTGATGTGTGCATGGTGTTTTCAAAAAGCAAATTATTATGTCGTATTCCAAGTGCAACTATGCTGGTTGCGAAAACAAAAAAAGAAAGGGTGGACAAATAAAGTTCTACCGCTTTCCTGTGATAAAAGATATTGAAAGAAGCAATCAATGGATACTCGCGTCTGGAAATCCGCATTTAATTGGTATGTCCTTTTTATTGTCATTCGAATGTAAGCAGTTGTTAAACTAGTCAATTTTAGAATTTCCACCCGAACAATTGAACCAAATGTCCATATGCGAAATACATTTTGACGAGGAGTCTTTTATCAATGAAACCCACCATCTTCTTACCCAATTTGCCGTACCCCGTGCATATATACCCGACTCTGCTCATCAAGTGAAGGTATGTAATAAATTTTCACGTCACATTTATAGTAAAAGTGGCGTATTTTTAACAGAAACAACCATTACAATCCACCGTGAGTCAAACCCAGGGCCAAATCTCTGCCCAGGGAGTCCAGGGACCCTCAAAAATTTCGGCAAAGGCCAAGGATAAAGCGCAACTGGACAAAAAATCGCGAGCAGAATCCACTGAAACATCAGAACGATCTCCATCAGGTACTTTTAAAGTTACTCGGGCTCAATCACCTAGGACATACCTTAGCTCTCCCATCAGAACTTCGGTAAAAAGGTCTCTTTTCTTAGATGACACCGATATCTTGGAGACAGCTCCAGCTCCAACTCCACCAAAAAAATCATTTATTGAAAGTTGGTTGGAAATGGAGACGCCTCCAAAAGTTGCGGATACGCCCCGAAAAGTAAAATTAAAACAAAGAATTGGCGTATACAGAAAAAAGTTGTCAAAAGAAAGGCAAACCTCAAAACGATTGAAAAAAAAAATGCTAACTCGCGCCACATGTAAGGAGACCTTGTACAGGGAAATGACCTCAGGATTGCCCATTTATGTCAAAACCTTTTTTAAAATGCAATTGTTACATAAACAACGGACTAAATGGAATAGTTTAGAAAGAAAACTGGCTCTGAATACATTTTATAAATCTCCGGCATGCTATAAATATTTTCATCGTAATTTAAAATTTAATTTACCTGGTCTTTCGACTATTAGACGGTGGCTAGGTGTTGTAAAATTAAAACCCGGATTAAATGAAACATTTTTGGCCAAATTAAAATTGAAGGTTTCGGCAATGTCGTTGAGAGAACGGCAATGCGTTTTATTAATGGATGAAATGTCTATAAAAAAATTTCTTAGTTACAATAAAAATTTAGACTTAATCGAGGGATTTGAGGATTTAGGCCCAGAGTTAGGTAGAGCAAATAAGTATGGTAGTAGCGCCCTGACTTTTATGTTGCGTGGTTTGTTTGACAATTGGAAAATACCTGTAGCATACTATATTTCAGCAGGCACGATTAAAGCTAACAATTTAAAAACATTGTTAATCGATTGTTTAAAAAAATTGTTGGAAATCGGTTTGGAAGTAAAAGTCGTAGTTTCTGATCAGGGTTCAAATAACCGCGCAGTCTATAGCATGCTAAACGTCACGTCCCAAAATCCTTATTTCTATCATGAAGGCAAAAAAATATACGCAATTTTTGATGTTCCGCATCTTATTAAAAGTGTAAGGAATACTCTTCTTAAGCAAAATTTGAAGATTGGGGATAAAAGAGTATCTTGGGATGATGTAAAAGCAACTTACAACATAAATAAAAATAATAAGTACTCCACTGCATTGCCCAAAATTCAATATAAACACATAATGCCCAACAATTTTCAAAAAATGAATGTTGCCCTAGCAACACAAGTCTTCAGCAGGAGTTTTAGTGCTGCAATTACGACTGTAGTCCAAACTGGAGAGCTAAAATCTCCAACCGCTCTTAACACCGCAGAATTTTTGCTTAAAGTTAACGATTTATTCGATAATTTAAATTCCCGGAACAAATTCGACCCGAACATAAACAGATGCGCGCTATCAAATGCAGTACCATCGGTGGAAATGAATTTAAGGAACGCTATTAATTATATAAAAACATGGAATGTTCCTAAAAACACCCCTTATTGTTTTGACGGTTTAGTGCAAACTGTGACTGGCGTTTTAGGTCTTTGGGAGGACATAAAAGGCAACAATCAGGACAGTTATTTATTAACAGGGCGGCTTAATCAAGACCCTCTCGAAAATCATTTCTCCAAGATCAGGCATAGGCGAGGGTTTGATCCTAATCCGTCGACACAACATTTTAGGCTAGCATTTCAAACAATTATTTCTTCGTCATTGGAGAAAACTGTGGACGCTTCTAATTGTGAAGACGATGACGATAGTTACATATTTGAAAACATGCACACACATGCTGTTGAACCATTGTGGCCACCAAAAGATTTGAAAGATACTGTTATGAGTCCCGCTTCAACTTCTACCGCAACGCGCCCCGAGCCGTCATCTCCGGAATCGTCCACTTCTTCATCTTCAACCATCGAGGAAAGTAGTGTAAAATTAGAAACTTGTTCGATTAATTATTTTGCAGGTTTTGTCATTCACTGTGTGCTAAAAAAATTTAATTGCAAAACATGCGAAAATGAATTAACAAGACAGGGGGATGAATTAAATGACAAAAAAGAATTGCTAATTTTACACAAAGATTATTCAGTGGGCGATGAGGAAATTAAATATTTAAAAAGGCCGCGGGAAAATATTTTCAAAATTGTCACAAATGTTCTAAAAGTCTATCAGCAAATTATTTCGAAACAACCACATAAGGAAAATTTAAAAAAATCAATATGGGAAGAATTAAAAAATATTAGCGGAATTAAGAAATGGCTGGGAAGTGATGGTTGTACTGAACACAAAATATTTTTGATAGAGAGATTATTAATAACGAAATTGAATTATCATTCTAAAATACTAATGTTAGTTCAAAAACCTGAAACCTGAAAGAAGGCTCAACGTAAATCAAAAATTTTGCATCATTTCTAATACAGAAAAAGTACCTACTTAAGTATATTTATCAAATAAATCACCAAATTGTAAATAGGTAGATATATTATCTAATCCCTCATCTAACCCAACATGAATGCCACTTACATAATTTTAATGTTTAGGTGTACCTACATACATATTTCAAAAAATACGACAAAAAACGGCGTTTTAACCTAATTAAAAAAAAATAAGTATATTCTTCCATTATAGCATAGGTTCCTCAAAATTAAGTTTAGGATTTCTCGGGTTTTAGGAGCCCATATTGTATTATTCAGAGCCAGTTTTGTTTGCAATCCATAGGTACAATGAGTTCATACCTACCAAACTGTATCCATTTGTAGAATACCTACCGAATTGATGTCAAAAACGGCAAAATAAATTGATTGCAATGTACCTATCTATCTATTCTGTCAAACTCTTTCTATTTTTATAATATGTACTAAAAAAGTACCTTGCACTTTTAGTTTTAAGTTAGTAAGTAGGTAGCTAGGGTAGTTGAATAAAATTTATATTTAAAATAAACGATTATAAAAATAATTATCAACGGTTTTGTTTTTTTACACCAACCAGTCCACACCACCACTGTCAACAAGGAGGTCCTTAGTAAAGTTAGGTGCGAGAACTTTCTTTACTTTGTAGTCGTATTCGTATGCATACGCCGCGCCGTCTAACGACCGCCGGCGCGGCGCGGCGGCGCCGACACAATCGCATTCGGTACGAAGCGAAAATTTTGTTTGTTAATCTGTCTTAGAGAGTAGGTACCTAGCCGATCTGCAGGTTTATATTAATTATTATTCTTGGGTCGAAAGCGGAATTACGGAATCCGTGCTCCCTCCTCCCACTCGGTACCGTACTCATATAGGTACTCTGCTGTATCTGTCTATGTGGCAATTTGATGCAATCGTTAATAATCAGGTCATCAATAATGAATAAATAAAATGAATAATTTCTCTAACTGTCCGTTTCTCGGCACGAGTCGGGAAAATCCACAAATCAAAGGATCCAAACAATGATTATTCGTCTGTTTCCAAAATAAATGCAAAATAGCCTCGAATCGAATTCTACGAACCCGTCAACGTGAAATACATGTTTTGTTTATCCATTGTCACATTGTTTATCTTTTTCTAAACCGTAACACGTGTTTGCGTCGCGATGGTATCAAGTTTCCTACTCAGCGATAACAATCCAAGTAAATTCCTCTGTAGAGCGCTGTAACAGTTTTAGCAAAACTATAAACCGAACACGTTAGTACCACCAAGTACCGCTGTTTGACCCCGGCGTCGCCACCTGTCAAAGCGCTCTCCAGCTGATTACTTGTGATTTCAAGCGCCGCATAAGGCTGAGCGGTCTTCCTATGATTCGTCTATGCTCGGGTGTTTCCCAGTCTCCATTACATGAATTTAACATTAATGTCATAAAATACAAATATGTATGTTACACTTTGAAGGCAAGATATGCATTGATTCCTATAATTCACCAAAAGGATTCAAACTAACTCTGATCTCTTTTCAAATACAGCCACCCACATGTTATTATATTTTAGCATACCGATTATCGGTGATTACGTTCTTAAATAAATAATTTTTGTCATCAAAATTATAGAAATATATCCCTGATGTGTTTGTAACTTTGCTGAAAAACACTTATTTATTAAAGAAATAAATTAAATGGTCTGTTTTTGCACACAATCTGGTCACACAGAAGAATTGAATATGTATGTCGTCGTGGAATTCATTGACTACACATGGTTCGTTGTGCCTTACTGTTGGTTGCACAATGAAAACAAGAAGTGCTATTGGCCCCGCACTAAGATACGAGACACATTCCGAAAAATTAGTTGCAAAGAAGATGAGTCCACTCAACACCTGGATTGTTTGCGATGTTAGGAACGTCCTATTTACATCAGGTAAAGTGTAAAGTATCATATACATATTTGATGATCATTCGAAAAATTTTAGAGGATCAAGCTGCCGCTGACTCACATCTTGAAGAGTGTCTCCTAGAGTCAGTAACATCGGATGATGGTGAAACTATTGTACGCAGTATTAAACCTTTCACATCGGATAATGGTGAAACAATTGTACGCAGTATTAAACCTTTACTGGATGATCCCATTTTGCAAGATCTGAATACATCGGGGAAGAGGCAGAATGTTGAATTATCACAATTGGAATCCAGGAAAAAACATAAGACCCAAGATGACACCAGAGTAATATACAGCGCCAGCGAAGAATCCGAACAATCTGCAAAGGAGTCTGAAGATAATTGGGACTCGAGTAATGATGGACAAAGAAGTGGAAGTGAAAAGAAGTGCAAAGTCAACAATCTATCACATTAAATGAAATTTTGCGGTATTTAAAAGCCCAGGCCAATTTAGGTGTGGCGCCAGTTGATATTCCAGAATACCCCGTTGATTAACAAGGTTAGTACCATATGTGGAATGTGTTGAGGTTGGACCTTATAGTCTAATTAATTAATAAGGTCCAACCTCAACACATTCCACATATTCGTTTGCCAATCTAAAAGAATGGATTTCGAACCTTTTCATCGTTAGTACCATATGTGACAATATTATTCTGTGTGGTGATTTAAACATCGACTATTCGAAACATTCAATTAATAAAGTTGTATTGTGTGATCTGTTCGGGTCGTATGGACTAACTAACAATCTTCAGGGTGCAACTCGGACTTTCCATTACCAGAACAGTAATGTGTCCCAATCCACTATCGACTACATGGTGACAAACATTCCGCCAGAACACTATTCTACTAACCTGATAAGTCCTGGTCTCGCGGACCATCTCGGCCAGGAACTCTTGTTAAAAGTGGAGGTGCCAGACTTAAATCAAATGAAAGCAGAAAATGAAATGATGCCTACCAGATCGTTGAGGCGTTTATCAGATGAAAATTTGGTAAACCTGAAAGCTATGTGCAGTGTTGAGGATTGGCAATCGGTCTATGTCGATGACGTTGACAGTGCATTCAACAACTTCCTGGAGATATTTCTGTGGCTCCAGGATGCGACATGTCCAAGGACAACTACGACAAAAACTATAAAACCGAACAGTCAAAAAACTAGAAAACCATGGCTAACACAGGAGATCATCAGGATGAGCGGTGAAGTCAAAGATCTATACCGCATTTCCAGTATTTCAGAGAACCTTAGAACATTATATATTCAGAAGAAGAAAGAATATAAACGCATGCTGACTGTCACAAAGAAAAACTATTATGGGATGATGATCTCGGCTGCATCTTGTCCATCGCAAGGAATATGGAAAGTCGTGAATCACGAACTGAAACCCAAGAGAAAAAATCAGAACATTTCCCTGACAGTTGAGGGAGATGAAATATCGGACCCTTCGAGGACCGCCGATTTGTTTGGCAATTATTTCTCCACCGTGGCAGCCAAATGTGTGGACGAGCATTTTGGTAACGGCGTTTCGACGGTCTGCACCACATCACAAAACCAACTACATAGTATGTACTTTTACCCGGTTGATCAGGGTGAGCTGAAATCTATCATTCATAACTTATGTAACAAAAAATCTACGGGTATTGATGATGTATCGTCAGTAGTCGTAAAATATGTATGTGATGAGATTGTTCAACCACTCTTATTTTTAATTAATCTTACTATAAGTAAAGGCATCTTTCCAAGCTGCTTAAAGATAGCTCGCGTTGTTCCACTGTTCAAGAAAGGGGACACTTCTTGTATTGATAATTACAGACCTATCTCGGTGTTAAGCATATTTTCTAAAATCCTTGAAAAAGTCATCTATAACAGACTTGTTGCTTACTTGTCATCTAAAAATATAATTGCAAATACACAACTAGGGCTGTGCGATATCGGAATTTGAATATCGAATATCGATATTTAAAATTTAATCGATATACCGATATATCGATATACCGATATATCGATATATATATCGATATATCGATATACCGATGTATCGATATATCGATATACCGATATATCGATATACCGATTTATCGATATATCGATATACCGATTCACCGATTTATCGATATATCGATATACCGATATACCGATAACTAAATATACCGATTTATCGATATATCGCCTTATCGGTACTTATACTATTGTATCGATATCGTTACTGTGGTATCATATCTGTAATCGAGTAATCTTAGTTTTAAGAGCTAGATAGGTATGAATAGGTAATAGACCTTTTTCTGTAGTTTCTTGATATTAGTTAGTTAATAATATTGAAAACAATTATTGATTGAATCGATTGGATTGGAGCGCTCAAGCATTATTGTTTACGTTGTGCCCTGGAAAATAACGTAGGATTCAAAATAAACGATATTAGGGCCCAAGGGCGCTTTGAAAAACATCAGTTGCGTTGCGATGTCCAATTTTCTACAAGTCGTTTAAATAAGTATAGTAGTTCCTACCATCACTTGTTTAAATTGTTTATATACTAATTGTTTATACACTGCACGAAAATATTGATATCTCCAAGACGTATACGCAAATATTCTTCAATTTTGTCAATTCATTTCAATGTTAGCCAGTTGTCAACAAATGACTGAGTCAGGCCGAATACCTACTCCTACATTTAAAAGAAGTCAGAACTTCAGAAGTATCATTATATGTATCGATATACGGGACACCGGTTATCGATATACCGCTATATCGATATATCAATAACTTATCGATATATCGGTATATCGATATATCGATATATCGATATATCGATATATTATCGATATGTTATCGATATATCAATTAAAAGTCGCAGGCCTATACACAACATGGCTTTCGGTCTGGAAGATCCACCGAGACTGCAACCTTTCAGTTTGTGGAGTTTGTTAATCAGGAAATTGATCGCAACAAATGTGTTGCTGCACTATTATTTGATCTATCCCGCGCTTTCGATACGGTGGATAGAGGATTCGTTAGTGATAAGTTGTCGATTCTGGGTATAAGGGGAAATGTCCTTGCCTGGATTATTTCTTTCCTCTCTGAACGAAAAATTGTTGTAAATGTTGGTGAAAACAAATCCCCACCATACAATATTAATCTAGGGGTAGCTCAGGGCTCAGTCCTTGGCCCACTAATTTTTTTACTGTACGTAAATGATTTACCTCTAAAAATTCAATCTGGTTTCCTGATTAATTTTGCGGACGATACCTCTGTTGTCAGCTCCGCTGACAATAGAGACAGCTTGGAAGTACTTATAAGAAATGTATCAACGGACATGGCCTCCTGGTGTCATAGAAATAGGCTAATTTTAAATGCAAATAAAACCATTTGTTTATACTTTAACAAAAAAGATCCTCTTACTTCTGTGAAGTTTCTAGGGTCATTTGTGGACAATAAGCTCAATTGGTCCAAGCAAATAGAATACGTGAGTGGAAAATTAAAATCAGCATCTTATGCACTGCTTAAACTAAAGAACATTCTAGATGTAAAATCATTAAAAAATGTGTACTACGCCCTTGCCTATACACATATGAACTACAACGTTGTTGTATGGGGTAGATCGGTTGAGGCAATTAGGATTAGTATCCTACAAAAGCGACTTATTCGCATTCTATTTAATATAAGACCACGTGATTCTTGTAGAAATGTATTCATTAGGGAAAAACTATTGACTTTTACATGTATTTATTTATATAAATGTGCCGTTTTTGTATTTAACAACAGAGAACTATTTGTAAAGAATAGCAGGTTCCACGATTATGGAACCAGAAATCGCTCAGGGCTGAGTGTAACATCCCATTCCACCGCCCTTTACGAAAAATCGCCATCCTACTCCTGCATAAAAATTTTTAATAAATTACCGCAGCAACTGGTGGAAACTGGGGTGTTGCACTTATTTAAATCTAAACTAAAGTCCTACCTGATTGACAAGTGTTTTTATTCTTTGTCCGAATATTTTGATAGCTAGATGTATGTGTAAGTTTATTGCATTGTACTGTTTATTTTAATCTGTTTATTGACGTGGCTAATGTTCTTGTAATAGAATCTTACAGCGAATATATATTATTATTATTATTATTATTATGATTCAAGAGAGGACTTCCGGATGTCGGAAGAATTTATATCCAAACTGGAAAATTTTGAGTACCTGGTAAGATTTATGACTATTTTTGCATCTAAGCATCTGTATTTACAGAAAAAAAGGTTGGCCGCAGTTGGAGGGACTACCGTAAGAAATACTGTCCATTCAATGTTGAAGTTCTTAATTACAAATAAAGTCGCCAAGAAATTTAATTGGTTGGGACATAATAACAAGAAATCTTTCTCCAACACGAATCTACTGAAAGTTATTAGAGGTGTGTACCTATTTTGATTTCATTACTTTATAAGTTTTTACGTCATTCGAGCAATGGAACGTCACTCGCATATTTTTCATTTATCCGTATCCGAATCGTATTGGCTTACAAGTGCTTCTACTGCCTCGCGGAATGTAAATAGTAATACGACGAGTATAGTTTGTCAAGAAATTATTGAACAGCCATAAAGACAAACCTTTTAACTTACGCCGACCGCCCGTTGAGGTTGACAATGTAGGGGAATTCCCTGCATAAATCTTTCTACACAGCCAAGTGTTCAACTACGAGAGCGCCGTACAAGATTTTATGAGGGAATTCCCCTGCATTGTCAACCACAACGGGCGGTCGACTTAAGTTAAAAGGTTTGTCTTTATGGCTGTTCAATTATTTCTTGACAAACTATACCTAGTCTCTTGATTGCCGCGGGTTTTGACGTCCGAATGGTTGTCAACTACGAGCAAGCTCTCGTCCTCATTTTAGCCTAAAAAAATCTACCATTTGACAAGTAGTGCATCCATGAGGACTCAACAAGGCAACCAAGAGACTACGAATCGTATTTTGCAGATTATTTTATAAATTAAAGTATTGAGTAAGTAGTGTCAAGTTGACGTTGTAGTATTGTCACTGTAATTAGGATTTGATTGGCTTCTGGTATACTAAATGCTGCTTTGGATTAGTTCAATACTTAATGTATAAAATAATCACTAAAAGTGCATTTTGCTGGCACTTCCGGGAGTAAAACGGTTCTTTTGCGCAGTAAAAAAGGTTACCATAGTTACCAATTTGTTTCGAATAGAAACCCCAACAATCGCGTCACTGGGACGTCAAAAATTGTTCAAAAAATGGCTTAAGTTAAATTTAAATGACGGGCGATAAAACTTTGAATACAACTTAACTACCTTGAGAGTCTGTAAATCTATCATATTTTTATAATTAAATAACACTATTATTTCAGAGGCAGTCTGGCTGCAATTTCAATCATCAACTGAGAAAATAATCAAAACCGCTATTCAGGACTGGCTGAAACAGGCCAAGAAAAGATACAACGATGGCTAACGTTTCAATATTATTACATTATCGTTTGTATTAATAAAAAAGTATTTGTATTTTGTATTTTTTGCTATTGAATATTAAAAACGTTTAAAATTACTTTTTGTTTATATGTTTATACACGTCCTTCAGATACCTGTAAAAAACGATATTTATATACGTTTTGTATTCCTTCAAGTAACGAAAAAATATACGTGAAAATTACCTTTACAATAAACGTATAATGTAAACGTTTTTATATAGGATTAACGTTACGTTTTGTTTTCCTCTAAAGTAATGGTAAAATATGCGTGAAAATTACCCTTTAAAATATGCGTTTGATGTAAACGTTTTTATCTAGGATTAGCGTATACGTTTACTAGCCTCACATTTTCACTAATAATAAACGGATATACAAACATTGTTTAACTACGTGTTTTCGGATTAATATTTCACGCGAAATAAACGTAAGTGTTTCTCGGGTTCGTTAATGCGTCTCGACAGTCGTTAACGAGGCCGGATCTCACCTCCACGGAGTTCAGAGCCCCGAGCGCCGCCCGACTGTCTCTACAGGAGTGCGTTCATAAAGGAACGCACAACCATTAATTTGCCAGAAATGTTTTACTACAGGCCATGACGATAAATCCTGCCCCCAGAATATAAGAAAATGCGCAAAGTGCAGCGGAATCGACCACACCATTGAAAACTGCCCTAACAACGCACTCAAATGCCCTGCTTGCGGGGGTGAGGACCACACCGCATACGCATACAAATGCCCGGCAAGAAAAAACAAAGCTCCGGAAGCCCCCGCCGCCCCCCTCGCATGCCTCGACACCGTACTAATTCCCGACAACGAACAGGACCTAAAAGAATTTGCACTTATAGACAACGTCATCAGACTGATTACGACACTCCTACTCGACATTTTCCCGGACAAACGCCAGATGATAGGAGAGCGCGTCAAAAAATATACCCGACAATTCACCCAAAAAGAAGTCGATCTTAGCTACACCGGAAATAGAGTTCACATCGGCATCCAAGAGTAATAAAAAAAAAAAAACAGACATTCCACCCACCCCACTAAACCAACTAATTAATGAATAACACACCCATAGCTACAATAAACCTCGGCGGCATCCGCCGCAAAAAAAATGCCCTCATAAATTTCCTAATCTCTGACAGAATACTAATAGCCGGACTGACTGAAACCAAACTAACCGACAACTTACGAATTAAAAATTACAGGACATTTCAAAAAAACTCCCCAATGGGACCGCACCGAGGCACGGCCCTATTAATACACGACTCCATCGCCTGCAAATCCATCACTCTACCCCCGGAATACCGAGACCTGGAATGCGTGGCCGCGGAAATCAGCGTAAACAACAAAAAAACCAACGTCTTCTGCATATACTGCCCCCCCCACGAAGAATTTCCGACGGAATTCCTCGAATACCTAAGCACTAAAAAGAATACAATCATCATGGGAGATTTCAACGCCCGGCACTTGAACTTCGGTGACAGCACCTGCAACAAAAACGGTTCTCGGCTGGTGGAGATCCTGGACGACCGTGAACTAATCAGATTATACAATATTAACCCAACCTTTTTCAGCCACAACGGCCAATCCATTATAGATCACATCATCGTATCGTCCGGAATCTCCAACCAGTTCGAGGACTGCACGATCGGGCCATCAATCACCTCAGACCACCTACCCCTCATAACAGCCGCAAACTGGATAAACACAAGCCAAACCACCCCAAGCACCTACACAACAAAAAACTTTAAAAAAACCGACTTCCGCCGCTTCAGAGAAATCCTAACAAATACAGCAGGAAACATCGCGCCGTCCACTCAGCGGGCCACGATTGACGAGCAAATCCACATCCTATCAAACAAAATCCGAGACACCCTAAATAGCTGCACACCGGACATCACCATACATACCACAAAAAAAACTCTACCCCCTGACATCATCGAAAAAATTAAATTAAAACGCAAACTATACCGAGAATTTCAAAGAACAAAAGACCGGACATTAAAAACCGAATGGAACCGACTGAACGCACGCGTTCGCTTCGAGATAAATACCCACTTCGAAAAAAAATGGATGGAGGCGTGCTCCGGCCTCGATTACAGGAACGGAAGCCAGTTCTGGAACAAATTTAAAGCACTAACCGGACAAAAAACCAAAAATAAAATCCAACTAATCGTAAATAATGAACCCATAAATAACCCCGAAGACATAGCCAACGTATTCGCAAACAACCTCCAAAACATCACCTCCCACCCACCAACAACAAACAACAACACAGAAATTCAAGCTAAAACCCTATCCCAAATACTACACGACTCCCCCGGACCCCCAACAACATTCCTACCTAACAACATCACCAAAGAAATCACTGAAGAAGACGTCAAAGCCCTAATAAAAAACCTAAAATCCAAAAAAGCCCCCGGAATCGACAACATTCCAAACATTGCCCTCAGAAACCTCCCCGAAATAACAATAAAAGAAATTACACGCATATATAACAATTGTTTGCAGGCACTGTACTTTCCCGCAGCGTGGAAGGAAGGCGTCACCATAATGATCAAAAAACCCGGCAAACCCGACGCCGACCCCTCAAGCTACCGCCCCATCACGCTGCTCCCGGAACTATCCAAAATGTTTGAAAAAATTCTGGCCTCCCGGTTAAGGTACTTCACCGAGGAAAATAACATACTCCCGCCCCAGCAGTTCGGCTTCCGGGAACAGCGCTCCACCATACACCCAATATTCACCATGCATACGGATACGACGAGGGCCCTCAACTCGGGAAACTGCGCCGCCGGGCTGTTCCTCGACGTTGAGCGAGCCTTTGACAAAGTGTGGCATGACGGCCTGCTACTCAAACTCTCCAAATTAAAAATACCGACGGCCTTCATAAAACTAATCAGCTCCTACTTAGAAGAACGAAACACCACTATAAAAATACAATCCGAAAAATCAAAAAAAATTCAACTACTGGCGGGACTGCCTCAGGGGGCAGTCCTTTCCCCTCTCCTCTATAATATGTACGCCGCCGACATGCCAACACCGCAACTCAACACCTCAACCACCAAACTCACCCAATTCGCCGACGACACGGCCATCTGGACCTGCGCCCGAGACGCCGCCACAGCGGCCAAACAACTGCAACAAGAAATCCATAAAATAGAAGAATGGGCCGAAAAATGGAAAATACGAATCAATCCCAACAAAACGCAGTTAATTCTATTCGTAAACGGGCCCCAGCAGCGAAACAAAAAATTCAAAAAAGAAAACCTTAACATCAAAATAGCAAATACACCTGTGACACCTGTAGATGAAATCAAATATTTAGGAATAAAATTCCACAAGTTCGGCTCGCTTGAAAAAGACGTGAGCGAAACCCCCAACAAGATCCGAAGCAGGGCCACTCTCCTCTACCGCCTGAAAGGGCGCATCGGAGGGTGCTCGGCAGCCACGCTAAATCACACCTATAAAACCTTCATCAGGCCATTAATAGACTACCGAGCACCCATCCTCACTACCTGCAAGCCCCGGATAATGCAAAAAGTGTACTCTGCGGAAAGAAAAATACTCCGAAAAATCAATAACCTCCCCTACGACTCCCCCTCAAACGATCTTCACAATCAAATTAATCTCGTTCCCATCCAATCCCGAATAAATCAATTATCAGCGAAATTCCTAACCAGATCTCTCCAAAGCGACATCCCAATAATCACAAACTCCCTAAAAGCCCCCTGGTCAGACCCTATAAATCCCCGCCCCCGCCTCCCTCGAATTCCCAAAAACAAAAAACCACATCCTCCCCTCACGCTCCTACAAGCAGCCGCAGAGTACATGGAAATCCCACTGGACCTGGAACGACTCCTGGAACGACTCCTGGACTACGCCCCCCTATCCATCAGATGACAAAGAAGAACCCGTAAACACGCGATCTAAGTATTCAAAACACAAATCCATAAAATGTAATCATAATTAAGATCCGCTAACTTGTAAATATATATATAGTTTTAGTCTTTAATATCCGCACAATTAAAATCAATATCTTCAGGCTGAAGAGGCGGTAAGCCTATAGCGGCCACCATACGTTATATCAAACACCTGCAAAAAATGTAACCCTTTAAAAAATTAATAAACACCTTTGAACTTGAACTTGATAAAGGAACGCTCTCGGTGTAAGAGTTATACCAGAGCGAAAGAAAAGCGTTCAAAATCCATCTTTGGGTAACTTCCCCTTTCACTCTCGAGCGTTCAGAATATCGTGTGGGTAAGCACTCGGAGTGCGCTCTAAACTCCCCGGTCCTGACCGTGGAAAGAATCGCCCTGTTATGCGCAATGTCATAAACGTCAATAAATAACCTCAAACCACTTGTTGCCACTTGTTCTGTGTCAGTGTGTCATTGTGTAAAGCACAAAGGTGTAAAGTAATAAGCCGCCAGCATGGAAGAAGAGTTTATTAGTGAGAATACTCATAGTTTGGTAATGATTGACGGGAAACCTTATTTAGAAGGCGGCCAACTTTGCTTGCAACGATTACAAGGTGGGTACCTACTTTATAACAAAAAAAAATCTAATTAGCTGCTTTTGTTAGATGAACAACTGATCTTAGTGCCCATAACTGCGGAAGTCCGAGAAATGTTTTTACCAACTATGCCCAAACAAGTGGGAACAATATGCAGTTCGAACATTTTCAACGCACAAGTAGATCCACCATGTGCTACTAGGTCCAGCATGGATGAGTTAAACTTAGATCCCGATACTTCTAGTCGAGTTAAAGTGTGGTCGCGAAAGGCAATTCTAACTTTAATTGAAATAGTAAAGGTCCATCAAGGGGACTTCAAATCAACTGCAATAAAAAATGACATGGTTTGGAAAAAAGTTGCAGAGGAAATGGAATCTGAAAATTTAATCTTTACTAGTATACAATGTAAAGACAAATGGAAGTATCTCAAAAGCAAATATACAAAGAAAAAGGATAATATGAGCAACAGATCAACGGGGGCTGAAAATTTTAAATTCGACTATTTTGAAGAAATGGACAGTTTCCTCGGTGAACGTCATTCGATTGAGCCAATTGCATTAGCCTCATCATCTAGGAATCCTAGTATGCAATTACATAATATTTAGAACTAAAGGCTTAGTTTTGACACAGGGTACCATTGCAGTCATAGTTAATATTATAGTTACATACAATGAGAATGTAACAAGTGTTTGAAGCTCTAATGTCTCTTTCGAAGCTACTTTGTGGTGGACCCCTGTGTCAGGTAGCTTTTATCCATTTTATTTGTAATAATTTCAAAATTTATACCTATTTCATATTGCAGTTGAACGGAGAATTTCAGTAAAATCTGATTCCCTTGAGGAGGAAGAGGAAACCCCTTCAAAGAAAACTAAGAAGAATCCTCAAAGGGAACGTCCTGTTACCTCACTAATTAGAGAAGTACATCTGCAAGGGCAAAGTGTGGAACGAAGGCATCAAGAAGCTCAGGCTTCTAGGGACAGAGCAATTACTATGTTTAGCGAAAAAATGGATGCTCTGTTTAACTTGCTTTCAAAGAAGTCTTCTTAAAGTTAATTTGTCTCAATCACGTGTTACTCCAGAACTATAACATTCTTTTTATTTATAGTTGTGTGATGAGCATTGAGCATAAAGTTTTATTTCATGTTACTGACAGCTGAAGAATAAGTGTTCTGATCTGGCTTAGAAGTATTATTTTGTTACCCATGTGTCTTTACCTTGTTGTTAAAGACTTGGAAGTTATTTATTCTTTAGTATGTAACTTAAAATATTTAGTTTATTCAATACTTATACTCTGGAATTAGTTTGTTATGTTTTCGTTTTGTTACCTATTAAAATTTCAGGCAGTGATATTGGTATTTCCTTATTTATTAATAAACTAAATACAACCTAGAATTTCACCTTTAAGCTTAATTGTTTTGATTAACTATTCTACACAATTCTTCTCGACGGTTTCTACCTTCATTTGGTCTGTCTTGATAAATAACTTCGAAGTCGTCATTATTATATACTGCTAGTAATCCATCAAATATATATTGCTCAACCAATAAGTCTTCCGTCATCAGACATACATTATGTAAAACACAGCTAGCCAGTACTGTTGCCGGTATGAAATCAGTCATATTCATATCCAAGTATTTTAATCGACGGAAACGTCCAAATAATAAAGCAAATGTGCGTTCTATAGTTTGTCTGGTTTGTGCTACCTTGGTATTAAATGCAATTTGTGCCCTTGTTAGATTTCCCCTATTAACATAGGGTGGGATACACCAGGATAATACCGGGTAAGCTTTAACACCAAGAATTATTTCACCTGCAACATAATTATATAATTATTATTATTAATGCTCGTAAGATGGTTACCTACCATTTGGAAAGAAATTAGGAAGATTCTGTAGTAGACCCCTATATATATCGGAGTTGACAAAAATTCTTGTGTCACTAACTGAGCCTGGAAAACCGACAAAGACATCAGTAAAATTTAAGGAGTGATCACAGATGGCTTGAAGGGTCATGGCATAGTTACATTTTCGAGTAACATATCACTGAGCATCTTCTTTAGGTGCTTTTATGACAATGAAGGTCCCATCAACAGCCCCCACTACATTAGGAATTTGGGCCATTCTGAAGAACCCCTCTGTAACTTCCTGAAGGCGCTGTCCTCTTGGCCACATAATAATTGTAGGAGCCAACTTTTGTAACTGAATGACTACTCTAGTGAAACATACTGACAAGGTCGACTTGGCCATGTTAAATCTCTCCCCCACAGACCTAAAATATTTATTTTGTTTAAATCAGATACTTAAAATATGATATATACTCACCGATATGAATCAGGTGTAGCAAGCAACCATATTACTGATAATATTTGCTTTTCTATTGGAACTCTGTCCCTTCCAATCGCACCGGCTTTACTCAAAGGGGGCCCTAATATTGTTAATAAATTTTCATAACTTCGAAGTGTTATTCGAAAATTTTGTTGAAACTCCTGGCTGGTGTAATTTTCTACTACACTCTCGATGTAACTGTCTATCCTAGGAAGTTTCCGTTTAAGAAGTCCAGTGGCTGCTGCTATTAAAATATTTAAATCAATTCCTTCATTATCTTCACCATTATCAAATATACATTCCAAAAATTGGGCAAAATAAGGAGGAAGTATCATTAATGGAACTATGAAATCCATTTAACTAAACTTCCACTTGCACGTAAACATAACCTCCCTTCCCTACCTTCTTGATTGCAATGTAAGACCGTCGCTGACACCGTTCACAACTGCACTACGCACCGGCATACACTCTGTCTCTGACGTAACATCACCTTCGGCAGAGTGCACCCTACACCCCGCTCCGACATTCTGAACGCACTCCAGATGTAGATGTACTTGCCAGAGTAGCCCCTACGTAGGTTCTCCTCGGCGCACACCAGAATTGCATATATTTCCGCCTGGAATACATTGGGGTACTTGCCAAGAGGTACGCTCACTCGTCCCTCTGGCACCCCCCCCCCCCGTTGATTCCTGCGCCGGTGCTCAGATCGTTTTTGCCCCGCCTGTGTACCAGACTAAGCCCCGCGGTGTGAACAATTTTTCACCCTTCCCTAGAGGGGATCCTGGTTGTATATAGGTCATTAAAGCGCAACCGACGCTCTATCCTGTCTTTGCGCATTTGCAAGGCAGCCTCATCCGCGCCCGGTAGAGTGAGTGTACTTCGATGTCCGATATCCGAGCATTTCGTGCCAAATAATTTAGGATTTGAATATCTCCAAAGAGAAGATGCAATCACCAAAACACTGTCGAGATATGTTTGGTATTTTATTTGATGCGCCGGCTGATTCACTGTTTTTAATTATGGATGGCACATATTTATACGTAGATAAGACTAGAAACTTGGTAAAGCCATTTATGATTTATCTACCGTCTGGTTATGTTTTGGTTGCACCGGGTCCATTTTATGCTGACCATAGAAACAACGATGCGGGATTTTAAATTATCTGCGACAATCTGATCGTAAATTGTTGAATTACGTTGACGCACCCAAATGGACCATTTAATAGTCGATCGTTGATTTCGTGATGTTTTAAATAAATTGTCCGACCTTGGTATTCAGACACATACGCCAGAATTATTGCCTAAAAAGCAAAAACAATTCACAGCTGCCCAAGCAAATTCTTCGAGGGAAGTGACCCTAGTTCGTGAGCTAATAGAAGCAGTTAATGTCCGGTTTAAAATTAAATTCAATTTTTTCTCTGATGTTACCCCGGGATCACACTTGACGAAACTACCGGACTTATTCAATGTATCTGTAGCGATTGTAAATGCTTACTGCCCACCGCTGGTTGAAAACACAGAGAGGCATACTAAAATATCTTTGAGAGCTTTGGAAATGTCTCAAAAGTGCAATGAATTGGAAGCTGCACTGAGTGACAAAGAGTCAGAAGTCAAGAAATGGTATAAGACGTCAGATTTTCCAAAGTTAACCATTGAAGATCTTGAATATTTCACTTTGGGTGTTTACCAAATTTCACTTGCAAAAGAATACACCAACTTCCACTTGATGACCGACTCCAAATTTGTTATTTACTTAAATAAAATAAAGGACAACCTTATACGGGTCAAGATGGAATCTAGATTTACAGCTAACAAAAAAACTTAATCCCTGGATTGAGTATATACTATTGGGGAAGAACATCGAATCCATCACTGCCTATTATTGCCAATGCAAACAAGGAGCAAGAACAGTAGGATGTTGCTCTCATATTGCTTCGGTACGGTAAAATATCATTACTTGAGCCCACGGTTTTCAAACGGAGTAGGTATTGTTTTGGTGAAATAGCACATTGTGTAATAAAAGCGGAAAGTGCAACTTTTGTCTTCGGAACAAGTAAATTGTTGAGAGCACGAAATGCACTTTACGCTTGAGTTGCATATTCTATTTTTTCTACGCCCCTCAAGAATAAGTATGCAAAAGAGAAGAATATTTTCTAGTATTGACAAAAAAGCAAATATGTGCCAAGTATGACTTTTGTTTTTACCACATTTGTTTAGTTAAATAATATAAACGACAAAAAAATTTTCAAACCAACTACAAAATCTTCTTTAAAAAATGGCAGCAGAGAAGCGGCTGGAACCTCCCCAACGCGTGGGTTTTTGATTTCAGGGACTTCTGTTTAATATTTTAAAGTTGATATGCCTAAATGGCACTTCCCGTTGACCAATTGCTCCCAAAATCCTTTCAACTCTTCAACCGGTCACCTCAACTCCATTCACCAAATTTCGGGCAAATCGATCGACTAGTTTGGGCTATAAAGTGGTTTCAGGTTTATTACAAAATTTCGATTTTTCTACCTAAAGGGTACTAATTGCGAATAAATTTTGTCTCATTTAAAACCAGAAATTGAAGACCTTTCTGATGTTGACCTCGATAGTGACAGTAAATCTTTCAAAAACTTGTTTTGGATGGGCAAATTAGAGAATAATTTTAAATTTCGAAATTGGTATGCCAAAACGGCACTTTCCGTGGGCTGATTGAATCCACTTCTTCGACGTGTAATACAATCCCCTTGTGCAAAATTTCAGCCAAATCGGTTCAGGGGCTTGGGCTGTACTGCGATTTTAACGTCCGATAAAAATCAATTTTTTTTTTATTTTTGGTCAAAA
The DNA here is from genome assembly GCA_963924575.1 of Pycnomerus fuliginosus. Taxonomy (NCBI): domain Eukaryota; kingdom Metazoa; phylum Arthropoda; class Insecta; order Coleoptera; family Zopheridae; genus Pycnomerus; species Pycnomerus fuliginosus. The sequence goes on from OZ004621.1 coordinate 34,959,891, forward strand.
GGGCACTAAGAATGAATGCATTTTTAGAAGCAGAATTTGCAGGCCTCTCCTATCGTGACGTGAAAAATGGGGGTTTGCATTTAAAATTTAAAAGTTGATGTGCCAAAATGGCATTTGTGGTTGCACGATTGGCTCCAAAAGATCAGATCTAAGTTGGGTCATCACATGCACACGTACCAAATTTCAGCCAAATCGGTCCAGTAGTTTGGGCTGTGGCGTGTTTACGAGCGAACGAACGAACGAACGTACGTACGTACGTACATACATACAGATACATTTTAAAAACCACTTTTTTGGGTTCTTGAGACCTCAAAACGTATAGATCCGGTCTTATCTCGAATTCGAAAATTTTAGTGATTGCAGTAACCTCCCTTTTTTTTAAATGGTGAAGTGGAGTGGGGAGGTTAAAAATGTTTTAATTAGCACTACCCTATCGGAAAAACTAACTTTCGGTTTGGTGAGCGGCAAACGTCAACTTTCTATTGTCTAGTGACGACGGTTACTTTCATTAAAAGGCCTCGAAAAAAGCATTTCTACTTACGCAATGCAGGGTGTATACGGAATTTTCTGGACAAAATTCCCTGACTTTTAAAGGTTTTCCAGACCGCCTCGTAAAATTTTCCAGTACCTACAATCTGCTACGTTAATTCTTAATTTTCTGCTGAAAGTGACTGTTGCAATTTGCCCCGTCTTCCCACACTGCACCGGAAAGGCAAATGGGCCAATTCACGGTCATTCACAAATGCTGATATTGGCATTTTAGTACTTATCACTTATCAGGAATGAGTTGGAACCCCCTCATGTGAAGACTTGGTCGGAAGGTGAAAGTTTACCCGATGGTTAAGTTGTGTCCACTGCCTAACCAGTAAATGAAAGATCATTATCAATATTATTTGCATTATTCAAGTTTATACATTTTCATTGTTTACACATTATTCGTTAACCTCTTCTTTCTTCCTCTTCGAGATGATCAAAACAAGGACCCGTTTTATGTGTAGAATACTTTCCATTACAACGTACCCTGCCTAGTGTTGTAAAGCTGAAATATTTCAAATAAATTTCATTTCATTGAAATATTTCACACCCCTTGAAATATTTCATGAAACTTATTTAAAAAAACGCTCGCAAAATGAGTCGACATGACATGTGAATGACATTCCACCCACCACCGAGATTCGTATAACTTCAAAAATGTGGAAATATTCCAAAGAATTTAATAATGCTGATCCTAATACCTCTGTCCTAATCGAAAAATAACTCACTGCTCCTATTACTGATTTTACTATGACTGGAAAACTGTGCTTCGCAGATGAGCACATACCTAAAGATTTGGAGATCTGCAAAGGCTATTTTATGCAAAGTTTTTTTTTATTTCTTTTGTTAATATACCTACCTAACATTGTTCTACCAAAGTTAGAATATCTTTCATAGTTTATGAAATATTTCGTGAAACATTTCATGAAATATTTCAAAAAAATACGAATCATGAAATTTTTACAACACTAACCCTGCCACTGACGTCCATCTACTCTCCTCCGTACCACAAGTACCCCGTCTTGATAACTTGGTTTTGCACCATCCACAACGTGAGTTCCTTTTCCTCCTTTATTCTTATCTCCTATCTTCCCTTCTCCCTTTATTATTATTTCCCTTCTGTTTACAGACACGTATGTTACCTTCATCCCCCCCTCCAGATAACGAAGAATTTGGTATATTTTTGACATATCGTCGGCCTAATCTGCAAATCACATAAGTCCACTTTTTGGCGAAATTGAGTTATGAGCGCCATCTATTAGATTGCAGTGTTACTCACCTTCTTGTAAATTCACACAACTCCAAAAAATTCTTTAATCGAATAAATCGGCGTCAAGCATTTCACCTAAGTCCGGGATTCCCCTAAGTTAACAATAAAATCACATAAGTCCATATTTGTAATGGCCGTTGCTTGTCAATTTGCATTGCTCCGAGATTCACTGCCATAATCACACCGGTACTTTAGTCCTGAGGGAGCAGCAAAGATTTTCATTAGTCAGGTAAGTTGTGCTTACGCATTTTTATGACAGGTTTGCACAAAAGACACATAAAAATAATAAACTAACCATCCTAAAGCTGATCTTGGACTTATGTGAATTTATAAAACTGAGATAATGAATGATCGTGGACTTATTTGCGTTTACCTCACCACTAAAGCTTGCTAGGTCCTAAAAAGCTCACTTTTCTTCGCATTCAATGAAGCAATAATGCACTTTTATTTTTGCTTCCAGAGTACCAGAGTTGTCATAATTATGGGCTCGAGGGGCTTAAAACTGGTCGAGTTGGCCCTCAGCAGTAATAGTAACTTTACTGCGGTAAATAAGCATAAAAATGAACGTGATGGCTGTGGTGAGATTGCGGTTTCAGCAACTACTTCAAATGCTTTGCATGAAGAGATGTGTGCAGAAAGCAATGAGGAATTTCTCCTCACAAGCAATGAAGTAATGTATAATGTCGTGCCTAATCTAGAAATAGTTTTGTACGATGTCGCTGAAATAGAAACTGACTCTAGTGCCGCTTGTGGCAATGATAAACTTATTATTAAAGATAATGACCTTTCACTAGTAGAAGATGCTCTCCTCCAAAACATAATATCACTTACCCCAACTGAAAATATCAATTTTCTGGAAAATTTACATGTAGGTTTGCCATTTCCCATTGAGAAAGCATGCTCGAATATTAAAGTTGAAACGGCTGTAGAAAGCAAGGAGGTAGAAATTTTGACAGTACAAGACGACCCCGATTGGAATGTAAATGATTATTCTTCGAGTGAGAATGATTCTTATAGTGGTGCACAAGAGGTCTCATCACAAGAAGACGATACAGAACATCAAAACGAGACAATAATTGACACTGCAATAAATAAAGAAGTACCAGAAGATCAAATTAGGCGTCGCCGCAAACGAAGACATGTTAACATTGCCGACTGGAATCAAGAAAAAAACAAGAAGATGAGGGCAGAGGGCTTACAATATTTAGGGAAACGAAAAATTGACAATGCTTGGCAATATAATATTCAGAGAAAAGAGAAAGTTTTATCTGAAAGGTGCAGATGCGCAACGAATGAAAAGTCGGCGATAAACTGTTCGGAAATCACTGAAGAGGATAGGAAATTCATTTTTCAAAACTTTTGGAGATTGTCCTGGAAAGAAAAGAGAATGTTTATTACAATGTCAGTAGAAAAGACCACAACCAAAAGGATAAGGAACCGGAAAGAGGAAGGTACAAGCAGGAGGACATGCAGCTACATTTTCTTCCTTAAAAAGGTAGACGGTACAAAGTTCAGAGTCTGCAAGACATTGTTCTCCAATACTCTGTCTATTACACCATGGAGCATCAATAATTGGCTTAAGGAAGACGTTAATACAGCGCAGCAAGTTGAGAACCAGAACATCTTAACCGAAACTGAGGATGAGAGTCAAACTGAGGATGTGAGTAAAACAGAGACTGAAAATTACAGTGCAATGAGAAAAAGACATTTGATTGAATTCTTCGAGTCCTTACCAAAAATGGAAAGCCATTATTGCAGAAGTTCCAGTACTAAACTGTATTTGGAACCAATATGGAAATCGAAGAGTCAGCTATACGACGAATACAAAATATTTTGCTTAACACACTACAACAACGAACGACATTTATCAGTTGCATCCTTCGCCCATACCTTTTCGGACCTGAACTTAAGCCTTTTCATGCCGAAGAAAGATGAATGTGACTTGTGTGTTTCCCACAGAACAAAGAATATTGAGGAAGAGGTTTATATTCGCCATCAAACAAAAAAAGAAGAAGCAAGAAACGAGAAGGTTCAAGATAAGAATCATTCAAGCGACGAATATAAAGTATACACTATGGATATGCAGGCAGTTTTCCTGGCTCCAAAGTCCAATGTATCAGCACTCTATTACAAAACTAAACTGGCCGTTCACAACTTCACCTTGTATGACCTGAAAAGCAAGAACGGATCATGTTTCATCTGGCATGAATCAGAAGGCGGATTAACAGCAAGTGTTTACGCTTCTATTGTGACAAATTTTCTCTCAAACGAAATTGATGAATGTAAGAAGCCGTATTACATTCTCTACAGCGACGGCTGTACTAGTCAAAACAGAAATGTTACAATGTCCAATGCTTTAGTGAACTTAGCGGTGTTAAAAAAGGTGACAATATTCCAGAAGTATTTAGAACGCGGGCATACACAGATGGAGTGCGACTCAATGCACTCGGCGATAGAGAGGCAAATGAAAAATGCCGTTATTAATGATCCAGCAGATTATATTAAAATATGTAGAGATGCGCGTAAGAACCCATCTCCCTACAATGTCGAATACTTGACCCATACCTTTTTCAAGAACTTCACAACTTTGCAGTATTACAAGACAATTAGGCCTGGAACTGGACCTTCTGAAACCGTAAACGCCATTAGGCAACTGCGATATGATACCGACGGTACAATTCACTATAAGTTAAGTCATGGGGACGAATGGGGGCCTCTCCCAGTTCGCCGGAGGAATCGGAATGAGAGCAATACCATTATTCCAAAAAAAACTGAGGACTTATTGCCGCTGTACTTAAGACCCATTGCAATTAAAAAAACCAAGTACGACCATCTTATAAGCCTGAAGTCAAGTATTATGAAAGATTACCATTCGTTTTATGATCAGTTACCACATGGTAACTGATCATAATGCAGCAATGTAATACAGTACCTATGCTATGCTATGTTCTAGACTCTAAATTTATAATAAATTTGTTTCTGTATTTCTTTATTTAAATTTGTTATTTGATTCTCATTGTGTACTAGGTACCTACTAACCTACTATAAATACTAGTCAGTTACTTGCAAGGAAAACCCCATAACTCCAAAAAAATACCAAGAATTCGCCGAAAATCCCATAACTCCATAATTTAATAGAAAATTAACTTTTCATAGATTTGGACGGTCACATCATCCAAAGCGATTTTTATTAGAATTTACACTGGGTCGGTAAAAATTGTAAAAAAATATTTAAAAAAATGGCGAGTTGTTTTCTTCTCCTGAAAAATTTGGTTTTCTGGACTTATGTGATTTGCAGATTAGGCCGACAATATTTCGTACTAAATTAATATTTTTCTACCTACACTAACTGAAAATGAGATTTTCGGGATTCAGAAGGGCTGTAAAAGGACCGCTTCTCACGCCTAGTCGTGTAAAAACTACACTAACGGCTAGGCGTGTAAAATGGACAATATGGCGACGGCGATTGGCGTATGACGGAAGACACCACGGGCGATTTTTCCAAATTGAAATTGTAGTACTTGACGTCTAGATCTTCTTGATCTGTCACTTGGGTTCTCAAATTTCAAAATTAACTAATTATTTTTTTTTAACTGGGGTAGGAAGAAAAATGTTGTATAAACCACAGCGAAAAAGTGGTTTTACGCGTCTCAGGAAATGGCCAGTCTCGGCTACGCCTCGCGCTTTGGGTTATAAACTACTATAATAGACTAGGGCCTATAAACTTGTTTTCACTCAATCCATTACCTAGTCCACGCACTATTTCGGGTTCACTATTATATATCGCTTTTTGTCTTGTATTTAACCGTCAAAGCAACGATAGTGAGTGATATTCAATGTACCTAATGCTAATTGTTTAGTTTCCAGTTTCTGATGGAAACCGATATGGCCGATGTACCAAATTCACGGAAGGAAAAACATCCAGTCCTCGTAGTCCAAACTAACAACAGTGTGTTTTCTGCAGGTACCTACTATGTAACCATTGACAATATAATTTTCTGCGTTGATGAGGATATTTACAATGCCATAGGCATCTTGTATAAATGTCACTATCTATTTAACAATGGAAACACTGTACAACTTCGGTGGAAAAATGCACTATCACTAGAAACACCCCCCTACACCGAAAATCAAGTGTTTCGGTGTAGTGGGGTGTTTCTAGTGATAGTGTATCTATTTAACCTAAAATATCACAAAACTTTGTCAAAGTTTTTCAATTTCCTAGATCGTTTCGTGTATAAAATAGGTAAAATCAGTCCTCTTGGAGGAGTCCAATCCTACTTTACTAAGTTGGAAATTAACAGGCAAGCGGGTTTATGCCCGCTTGCACCGCACATTTACGCAGAGATTAGGGTTAAGCATTACCTTACAATGTTTGGGTTGTTGCACAACCCCTTAATCATATTTTATTCTGCACATATTTAAGCAGAGATTAGGGTTAAGTATTACTTTACAATGTTTGGGTTGTTGCACAACCCCTTAATCATATTTTATTCAAACTTTAACTAAACAGCGAAACACCGCCGCCAGAAACTGGCCGCATTCATTAATATTTTAATTCTCTAGGTAAGCCTCTGTTTATAATTAAATCTGCCTTAATTGTTGTTTTGCTTCAGTTATGAATATTTTCACTGGAATCACAGACTACGAGAAGGGTTGATTGAATGAGAAAATGGTCAATATTCATTAATATTTTGCAACCTATAACTGTCTCCTTATCATGTTACTTCTTCCTATGAGCATAGTTCTGAACTTTGTTGATGAGAGTGATCCCCGAGAGAGAAAATTGTGATAACATCCTGCTCTCCGATTTGGAATATTAAAGCCCTAGCATTATTTGAAATTATTCAAATGTTTCCATTGCAAATCATTACTATGTAGTAGGTTTACTCTGCAAGGCATATTTTGGTAATTGATTGATTTATTGCCGATTGGAATATGGAATTTTTGGCAAACAATGAGTCGTCTTGATGATAACTATTTCAGATTCAACCATTTCTTAAAAGATGAAAAACATTGTGAATTTCTTTTCAAGATCAGAAATGAGATTTGTGCATATTTTAAGTTCCTAGCACTAATATTGGTTATCTTAAAACTTTTAAATATAACTGTTGAAATATTTAATTTGGCACACATACTGGTTTCTGCTCAGATGGCGAACTAATAATTATTATTTGTTGTAAACAAAGCAAGGATCAATTTATAGAAGCAGCCCAAACGTGAAATTATCAAAAAGATTCTGTCTAGGGGAGAGTGGTGTCAAATGGTCGATGGTCGCTCCAAGACATCACAATAAAAATTGCTGCAGTAATATTTTTTGTTCTTGTGAATAATAGGTAGTTGAAATAGCATAGTTCTGAAGTGCACAATTTACAGGGGCTCTAAAAAAATCCCTAGACCATTTTTGCAATTTTTTTACCGTCTTTGGTTATAGCACGCTGTATTTATTTTGTAAATTTAATCCTCACAATATAGTCCAGTGTATGAACCTTATGTAAAGACATGAATTCAATAAAATTTTTGCAGCTGCTTATTAGTAACCCCCAAGCGTTCAAAAAATAAAAATTTAACATTATATTGTCTTTACTTCTATACAAACTACCTATATTCTCAATAAACAAATAATTCTGTGTAAATGTCAAGTTTCAATGATGGTCTCTAAATTATAAAACGTGGAGGACTCTCAGTTGCTTCGAAGGTAGTCAGAAGCTCATCAGATGCTTAGAAATCATGCAAGCTGCAATCTCGATTGAATTTGCTTTGTGTTGAAAAGGATTTTGTAAAAAATTTCTTTTTCTGGGCCAAAAACTAAAGTGTCTTCACATTATGCGTAGGCACTAAAACGTGGAGGACTCGCATCAGTTGCTTCGAAGGAAGTTATTTGCGACCCAGATGCTTAGAAATAACCCAAGCTGTAATCTCGATACAATTTGAAAAGGGTTTTGCAAAAAATGTCTTTCTCTGGACCTAGAAGCAGAATTTGTCACTTTCAACTTACTTACAATGCAAAGCTTAAAGGCTTTCTCAAAGAATTGAATTTCAGTTCCTTAATCATTCGAAATTGATAAAAAAACAATAATTTTTGGTAACTCTTTCAAATGTTTTGCAATCTGTGACAATTTGTCATACTGACACTAAATCTCCTTTGGCAGTGTTGCCAAATGGTTAAGGACAGGGCCTGGAACTAGAGACGGCCATGCTTAGACCCAGTCGCTCCACACCACTAGAGACACGAATAATGTTTCTAATCTAGAGAGCCGTTTAGAAACAAAAAGTGGTTACCATGGCAACTATTTTTATTCATTTAAACCGAAAAAACGTCCATTGTGATTTGAGTTTTGCAGTTTTTATTTGCGCCCCGTTTTTCTGTTTTTGGCAACTGTTTTCGAATTTTAAGACTTTGCTGGTCATGCATCTTAAACAAAAAATCCACACGGTGAAACACTATTTTGGAGGCAAATTCTATAAACAGATACTGCGGGAATTTGTGGACTTCCTTTCAGAAGCTCCAATGCCCTCGGAAAAAGCTCTCAGGAATACAGTTGGAAATTTTGAAACTTATGGCCAACGTAAGTGGACTCTGCCCATGCGAGAAGAAGCAGCGTCGCAACGAAGACGAAGAAGCCGCCCAGAATGAGAATCCTCTTAAACGCCAGGTCTTCGAATGGGTAGAGCAGGAGCAGAATTGTCGAGCCAGTGTGACAGAGATTGCAGAAGAATCCCAGGTACCGCGTACAAGAATATTCCACATTTTAAAGGAAGCTAAATTTAAGAGCTTTAAAATGCAAAACCATCAACTGTTGAAAGAACAAGACTTTTTTCCGCGGATGGAGTCTTGCGGGAAAATGATGGATTTGCATTTGGCTGATCCTGCTTTTGTGGGCAACGTTTGTTTTACCGATGAAAGTCAATTTGGGTTCTCAAGAAAAGAAAATCGCCAGAAAGACAGGGTCTGGGCTAAAGAAAAGTCCCAAAAGATCTCAAAACGTCTGGGCTGGGATTTTCAGACATCATGTGATTGGACCACTTTTTATCACAGAAAGACTTAACCAACATGCATATAATGATTTGTTGCGATACAGGGTCATTCCGAGATTGGCGGAAATAGTTGGGGCCGGGAACTTGGGACAAATTTACTTCCAGCAAGATGGCTGCCGGCCTCATACCGCTCGCATTAACATTACGTTTCTGTCAGAAGTATTTTCCGGCCATTTGATTTTGGAAAATGGAACGATCTACTGGCCTGCTAGATCCGCAGACTTAACTATTTGTGTTTTCTTCGCATGGGATTATCTAAAACATAAGGTCTACAAGGACGGTAAAAGTCACGACACTATTGAAGATCTTCGGGCCTCAATCGAAGAAGTGTTTGAGAGGATTACGCCGCGAATGTTGGCCAATACTAGACGAGATTTTGCAGATCGTCTGACCTACTGTACAGCTGCCGAAGGGGACATTTTCGAACACCTAATACATCATTAGGCAGTTTTCTTTTATCAACGAGAGACCTCCATTTTCAAAAAGGCCTTTCTTAAGGCAATCAAATTTACAATACAAAGAACTATATCGAGTGCAGACAGCAAAATCCGCTTTCAAAGTCAATTACTACTTTTACTAGGTTTTATGGTTGGCTATTTTTTTTAATAATTATTATTGGGGTGGTTCTAAATGCCCCGGCAACCATTTATACCGGCGTGGTGCATTTGGGGTCTGCTTGCCAGCCTTTAAGGCAGAAAGGGGATTTGCACCAGATATTAAAATAAGGTAAAAAGTTAGTAATATTAAATATAAATGTAAAGAGCTAACAATAATAATTAAACCCAAAAGTGGAAGTTCTAGCAGTTTGAGGACTGCTGGTAAGTGGCGCGTGCGCCCTGGAGTGACAGATAACAAATACAAAATGAAATCTACATTACCGACCCTGCAAACTGTTACAGGTGAAATTTGGTAAGTTTAATACCGCAATGACAAAAAAAATTGAGGAAGATTTTCTTGTATTTTGAAATTGCCCCAATTGCATAGAACAGTCGTCGGACAACACGCAGTATTAGAGAATCCGTTCAATCTTTAAATCCTTGGGAGTGCTTACTGTGGTTTCATTTTACATTTTTTTTTCCGTATGTTACATAAGAACTCTTGCAGATGAATATAATTTCTGTAAGGGTACTGGTACTTAACCTATGAATTTGATTAAGACATCCTTTTGCCACAGCATAGGCTTGCATCTGTTGGTGGTGGTCCTTATTTGATGAGCATAAAACTCTATAATAAGCTTCCTGAGCAGATTAAATCAATCGAGGCTTCAATATATTCCGGGTCAAAATCAGGGAACTGCTGTTAATCTGCTGCTTTTACTGGTTAAACGAATATTTTAAGACAAACTTCATTCCTCGCAATAATTCATATTGTTATATGTATAACAATATGAATTATTGTAAATTGTACTACGTATATCAAGTTAAATGTGTAATCTTTTATCATTGTTTTGACATTTTGACATAGTGCAATAATATACACTTGTATTCTTAAGCACCAAATATATAATTTAAATTTAAATTTAAATTGAAACCTCCAAATACAGTACCTATTTAAAGATTACAAACAAATGTTTAGTGTCTACTGTGTACATATTAAGAACGATTTAGATTCTGTTGAATTTCATGTATTGACAAACGTAAAATTGTATCCATAATAATAATACACCAATTGATTTATGGGGTTCTGTTTGCGCAACGTACTAGCTTGCAAAGTACGGCTCCAAAAAGGAAGCAAATGAGAACCGGTCAGAATAAAGTGGGATGTATGAAAATCGAAAGGTTCTATTAGCTTATCCACTGTATTAAGAGTGACTTCCGAAAGTAATCAATGAGGTTGGTTAACCGTAACCTCCAACCGTGGAGGCCTGCATTTCGGGACATGGTTCCTGAAATGATATCCATTTAAAATGCAGGGCTATTTTTGTCTCTGGTTATTTGTAGATGCCTTCTACTTCTTAATATATTTGACGCTTTTTGACAGTTGATCGTTGGAAATTGATTCGCATTTTGCTTTCGAGTTTTTTACAAAATCAAATCAATGGCAGCTGTTGTGTATCGGCGAAATAGGTACATCCCGTTGACTATTATTTAGGCCCAAATGAATGCAAAAGAAACAACCTATGACCTTCGGAGGTAAAAGGGGGATGGCCCGGGAGCAGCAGCATAAAAAAATGTTAAAGCTAAAAAAGGAGCACTTTCTCGATGTTTTTCAAAGACTTTTTGTTGCAGCAACTTCATAAAAGATTAACCTGTGGCCATAAGCATTCTTTTAAGTTATGGAATTAACATTGAAAATATTAATTATATTTCGGAGTTTTCGTCTTCCAGATCACTTTATGTAGTATACGAGTATGCGAGTCCGTGCACAAGCTTTTTAACGTAACCTATCCAAGTAACAATTTCTTAACGCACCCCAACTGCCACTCCGCATCCAACATCAAACCCACGTCACTTTGAATTTGCTTGTTCGTCCACGCGCATGGTGGTTCCCGATCGCTGCTAAATGAGCAAGAGAAAGCTCAGAAATGGATGATGAATAACATTAGTGAAGAAAAGTTAAAGAAGTTATTAAAAGCAATCGTAATGGAGGTTTTGCCTGGTAAATAGTTTGGCGTATTATTAGTTAGGTTTCAGGTGGCCCTGACGGTACAAAACACTATTCTAAATTTAGAAAATGTTTTCTTGAAACGATTAGACTTGCCGACACCAACTTTTTTGAAAACTCTTTTGAAAAACAGCCAACAAAGAAAAGTAGCAAAAAGGATTGCATCAAGTCATAAAAATAGACCCAAAAATTTAACTTACCGCAGAGATACTCGTAGAGAGATTGAGGAAGAGGAAAATAAGCCAGAAGAAGGCAACAATGAGCCCGGAGAAGGCAATAAGCCAGAAGAAGTGAACAATGGGCCACAGGAAGAGAACAATGGGCCAAAGGAAGAGAATAATGAGCAAGAGGAAGAGAACAATGAGCCACAATATAAATCAGAATAAGAGAGAGATGAGATAAGAATTAACAATTTTTTTTTACTTTGTTGTCATTATTGTCATTTAATTAGTTACACGAAACATTTACCAAATTATACTACAGGATTCTTCCTGTCATAACTCTTAACTAAGTAGTACCTCTATTCACCGAGAGATGCACCGTGAGTAGCAAGAAAGTCAAATTTCGCGCTCTCCACTCCAGCGCCTGCTTCCTCCTTCCTACGACCTATCATTCTTTAACCACGGTGCACTGAGGGTGCAATTCGATTACGTTGGTGTTTTATTGTGAGCTGTTTTTTTGTGAAAAATTAAAGAAAATTATCAACAGGATTGGGTCGGGGAAAAGGGACTTTGCTCCCGAAAATAAGAAGAAGCCAAAGTTGGCAGAATGGGAATCCGCCCCGGTTAACTTTTTTGCAAATAGCGGCAATGGCAATAATCCGGATCCTCCACCTCCACCAGGTATTTTAAATTTATTTTGTGACGGTCAGGACCATTCGAACAGGAAAGGAAGCAATAATAATTTACGCGGATGCTTATTCTTTGATAAGACATAGCGATTGAATAATGTTCGAGCCCATTTTATGCTTACTTTTTGGTAAGACGGGTAATTAAAAGCCGGTAATTAAACGCTTTTTTTTCAATTAGAGCTTACTTAGTGGTAAGACGAGGTGGAACGCATTGCACTAGAGCTTGTTTTTTGGCAAGACGCTGCGCTGCACGGAAACTGGGGAAAAATAAACATAAATTGTCGAGTAAAAAATCAGCGGCTTACACAAATTGTACTTCTAGAGTTACCGGCTTTCACTGAGGAAGAAATCTTAATAAGTTTGGTGAGAAAAAGCAGGCGGCTGGATCAAAAAATGGTCGTAGATAATAAAGAAAGGTCTGGAAGCTGACGGGAAATTAAAAATTATGGAAAAAGTTCCGAAAGTTTTAAATTGCCCTTTGGTACCGCCTGGGGGGGTGTGTTGAATCCGGAAGTAGAGACGGCACTAAAATTAAAGGAAAATGCTATCAGAAGAGATGGGCATTTAAGTGAACTACAAAAGTCTATTGGAGCCAGTTTGACATTCTTAGGGACCACCTTGAACGACTTATTTGAGAAACAAGAGCCAGCAAGCCTGGTGCCTTTATGGGACTGTGGCAAATTACTATCAGATACTTTTCATTTTTTGTCAACGGCTCGTAAGGCATTTATCACACCAGGAGTGGATCTTGGGACAAGAAAAGTATTCGAGCAGAGTGTTCCTGACGAGTTCTTATTTGGAAATTCTTTGGCTGATGATAAAATAGAGAAGTTTAAAGGTGAAGAAAGATTGGGAATCGATTTGAAGCCGAAACCTGCTACTCCTGAACCTCCAAGGTTCCATCGACAGCAGAATTCTTTAAACTTCAGGAGCCCATCTGGGAGGTTTCAACCTCAGACGGGTCGACAAATCAACCTTGGAATCGCCGATTCTCAAACACGAAAAGACTCCCGGAGTTTTCACCCTGAGTCAGACCTCAGAGGCAAAGCTCATTCCGCTCAAGGAGTTACAGGAAGTAAAGGTAAAAAGATTTGGGGGTAACCTGAGAATGGATCTAAAACTACAAAAACAGCTCCATCACAGAACTACACGTCTTCTACGACGACCATTGAAGGAAGATATTGTTTCAGATACGGAGATAAATCACATTTGGCTAATGTTTGTACAAAAAAGAACCTTTATTGCACTTTGTGTTCCAGACAGAGACACGTCAGAGCAGTCTGCAGGCAAGCGGTTAAGAATAATCAGACACATTGCGTGGATGTCAATGTAGAAGAATTTATTGTAGCAATTGAAGCGGAACAACAGGAGTTCAGACAGAAATTTCGTGAATTTCTCGTCGTAAATAACCAGCAGATTATGTCTGAAGTCGATAGCGGTGCTGCTGTGACAATAATGGATAAAAATCAGTTAAATATGCTTTTTCCAAATGCCATCTTACAACAAAACAATCTGCAACTCACTTCTTTTTGTAAAACTTCACTTAACGTGTTAGGATACATACCTTGCATTATTAACTTCCAGGAGACTAGCTACAATTTCAATCTATACATCGTTGTCTCAGACAGGCAACCATTGCTAGGTAGAGAATGGATTCGTCAATTAAATTTAAACCTAAATTTCATTAACAACATTACACCTACGAATACAGACGACAAAAAGTTCCTTCGATATGACCTAACTTTAGCACAGAACATTTTTATTAATTTTACCTCGGATTTTACTTTGCGGTTGAACTGCTTTTATCCTGGAAGAGGAATCGTCGATATGTTTTTAAAATGTCCTAATAAATAAAGGGAGAATAATGAATTTAACAATAAAATTGAGTGAAAAATGACATTGGACAAATGACAATTGAAAACTGTGCGATTTTCACTCTTTACGCACAGTTTTAGAATTGCGTGCGTAAGGAACGGCTTACTTAGTTTGTACATTGTACAAAATTGCCTATTTACATTAATAGAGGTCGAAGAAAAAATCATATACGATTCATGGTTGTTAAGTACATCTAACATAATCTCGGAAACCTTTCCTCGATTCTGTTATACTGTACTTATCAAACTAATATCGTAATATACTATTTCCAGATTACTGGAGATATTCATTTCGTTCCGAGAAACAGCTGGAGTACCGCCAAGCAATAAATATCTGTTCGGCGTTAATAACGGAATCCTGTACAAATTTGCCAATGCCTGTGGGGCTAAAAATCCTCAAGAAGACATACTGCTACCGTTTCTCAAATGTTGCAGTTAGATGAGAATAACATACAACAGTTGGCAGACTTCCTTGATCATACGGTAGAAACACAAAAAGCATTACAGAAGCGTTTGTAATTTCCAGGAAGTCTGTGTACTTTCACGGTTTTTTATGGGTGCTACAGAGGGAGATATAGTCAAATATCATGGAAAAAGTACATCGGAAATTGAGGTAATGCTGGATAAAGATTACCCACTTGCAGCAAGAGAGGACGAGAAACAACCAGTTCCACAAAACTACTACTACTACTACGTCTATTTCTGAAATTGTTTCTCTTTGACATTGCCGCGACGGGGTAGCATAAAGAAAGGCATTACCCCCCACATTGTAGGACCCCAAAAGAATCACCCCTACGAAGTCGACCATTCACCATCAAATACGCCAAGAAAGCGATTTCCTAGTTGAGTCCTGATAGCTACGTCCTGGGACCAAAGCATCGTGCTAAAAGTTCTTAAAGTGAACAACAACAGGCTGTGTTACTCAATGAATTTGGTAAATACATTCTTAAAGGAGGGTGTCCGGACACACCATCACACGACATTTCATCACCCGACATCTCATCACGGACACTTCATCACGGTGGCAATTCATCACTCCCCCAATTGATCACATCCAGTTTCATCACATGCAGTTTCATCACATCTAGTTTCATCACTTCATATTCATCATCTTACTTTATATTATATATATTTAATATCATCCGTTTTCAAACAATATTGAATGAATTACAGAGCCAGTGTAATCGCTAATCCTTTTTTGCAAACGAGGGATTCATCAGAACTCAATTAAGTAAACAGGTTGTCACGTTCATTTTCGAGCCCCCGAGCTGTTCCACTTTCGAGGGTGGATATTGCTCGGTTTCTCCTTCTCCGCTGCTATTTTGGATCATCGGTTATAATTCTCGGCCTCCCTCTGCAGGGGTCGTGTGGTGGCAGCGGAAGATCGGCGTCTTTTGGGGGCGCTTCGGATGACGTTTGTGTCTCAAAGTTTGGTGTCGATAAATAAGTCACATGGTAAAGAATTACTTACCTGGTGGTTTATTAGGTATCCGTAACTCCATTTCGGTGGTTACGTCTGGGTTTCACGGCCAATTTGGTCGAATTATCATTAAATTGCGGAATATCAACAACTGTCAGATTTTGAGGTTAAGTTAGTTTTATTTACGAGCTAGGGGAATTGCCTGTCAATGTCAATCTGTCTGGGGGAATTCTGGTTCCGGAAGGGGCCAGAGAGGGCGCTGTGTCTTCCGTCAGGCTGCCGGCCATTTTCTGACCTTCTTTCCGGTCAGGCAATTGACGTAACAAGAGGTCGTAGACGGCGTCCTGGTATGTGTGAATTCCCTCGGGAGATTGCAGGATTCCGCCCCAGGTTGGTGAAGTGCCCTTGATCGGTGCCCCCAACATACCGTTTGTCGGGTTTTGGTGACCTCAAAGCAGAATTTCTTCGTCGGTTGTTTGACAGTATGCCCTCTACCACGAGGTAAAACTTTAATGGAAGATTTCTTGTTCTAATATTTATTTTAGGGTTTTCGGATAGGGCTTGAACGCTCCTATTTTGTTTGGGTAGGGCTTAAGTGCCTTAGCATTTTTCGTTTAGGAATTGGAGTACCCTTCCTTCAGTGTTTTCCGTGGGGTTTGAAGACCACCCTGTGTTGGTTATATTTATAGGGTTGGAGATTCTCCCCCCCCATCTTCGTGTTGTTCCGGTTAGAATATTGTGGATTGTTGAAGCACTCGTTCAGTCCAACCACTGTGGCGGATATTTTCCTTCCCCGGCTGGAGGTATCGAGAGATTGAGACAGAACCGGCCATATCTGCTCGAGGCCACCCCCAGGCTAGGGGGCGACGATCTTGGCTCAGCACAGCTGTTCGCGTCAGTCCTTGCCTTCCTTCGGGGCTGTATTCGGTGAGTCCGTTCCATATTTTCACCGAAGGGCTTCGCCACATTCGGAACTGTCCCTCCGACTCAGGGCTGGAGGGTGTGAACACAATCTGCACCCCCTTGAGTTATTTCGAATTGTTTATTTGGGCTTCACCCCCTTTAATTTGTTTTATTCAGTACGACTTGTCTTTTTCTGCTACATTACTTAAATTTTGCCATTTAATTGTAAACTCATAATCTTTAACTGTTATTAATTTGGCCTTCAGCCACTTAGTACCAAAAATATCCGTTCGTGGCGGTACTTTACGTGTGGCCGTTTATGGCCTCCGCTTAATTCGACCCTTCACTAACTTGCGCGATCATTTGCGTCATTTTGCGGATTAGTAGGTACCTGCGGCCGTCCAATTTGCGCTCGAAATTTACCGGTCAATTAAGTTGGAGCTCCGTTAAGGCTCTGTTTCGTCCGGATTGCGGTACGATTTTGCTGTCATCATTTTAAGTTATGAAATTATCACCAGTATAACTTGTAAACGAATTTGTGTATCAAACTGATATCTATAAATGTACATAGTTTTTATGTTTGTGTGTTATTGCTAAAGCTAGCCACTCCCCTCAGTTTATAGGAGATTTCTGGCTTTCGACGTCGTCGCATCAGGGTAAATAAAGCCAGTGGCGTCCTTAATTACCAACTTCAATTAGTAGCCTGCCTATTCGCTACCTACCTCCCGTACGGGAGAAGATCCACCGCCCTGGGATCGGGCTTGCGTTTTTTTATTTTTCAGAACTCCTTTCTTTGAGTGCACACCTGTCAGCTGTGGGCCCTCTTGACCAGTGGGCCTACCCTACTCCCTGCGAGAACTGACTGTGACATTTTGGCGCCCAACGTGGGGCCACTAAATTCAAGGTCATTTAGTTTTGGACCTTTAAGTTCAAGGTCATCGGGGTTTTAGGGCATTGGTTGAGGCCTTAGACAGTTTAGTTGGTTGGCTTTGGCAATAAAACACTTTTGCGGTTATTTCAGTTTGAGATAAGCTATGTACACTTGTTTGACTTACCTTTGAGAAATTTTTAATAACTTAGGGAACTTAACCGGATCTTGTTGTTTGTATTTATTTGTGGGTCCAGAATTAGGAATCGATACTGACATTTATTTAAGTGGAGTTTCGGTGCGTTTGTTGAGATTTGTACCGAAGTTGAGTCTCCTACGTTTAGGTTTTAGGGTCGGTATCTTCCTGAATTCTATTTGTGTGTAATTAATTCACGATTTTGACAAAATGTCGTCGACGGGATTTGAAGTCGGACGACTTCATAAGCCGGAGTTGGCATATGAGTTGACCATTAGGGGTCTCGGGGTGACGTCGACGGTTACGGTTGAGGATTTGCGGACGGCTTTGAGGGGAGCAATTAAAACAGAGCAGGCAGGGAATTTCGGGCCTTGGCCCGCCTATCCCTACACCTATGCTGATGACGTTCCAGCAGTTCAAGCTCTTTTGGATAAACTCCAACCGGAGTTAGCGAATTTCGGTCCTGCTACCCCTCCTAGCGTAGTTAAGCGTTTGCGATCTGCCCTTTTGCATGCATATGGGCGTATTAGGCGTACACCGAAGACGAAGCCGGACGAAGCGACTGAGGTCGCTAACATCAAAACACTTATTATGAGCCAAATACAGGCGATTGACGCTAAACCGGCGCGTGTCACTCAGACAATTTTGCAAACCACGGTTTTGCCATTAGCTAGTCCGCTAGCGTCCAGTTCTCGTAGGAAATCATCGGATAGCGATAGTTCGGATGCGGAAGATTTTAAAACTCGGCTTAGGCCGATCCATCCGAAGGAGTGGGGGTTGGTATTTTCGGCCAGCCCCAGTGAAAAGTCGATCGTCGCTTTCCTTAGGGAGGTTAATGGTATGCGTATTAGGCGCCGAGTTAGTAAGGAGGATTTATTTCGCTCGGCTCAAGATCTATTTAAGGGACGCGCGGGTACATTCGTAGCGGCCAATATCGATTCATGGGGTACATGGGAGGACTTAGAGTCGGCTTTGAGACAACAATATGCGGGAGTCAATTACGACTTTAACTTATTCGACGCTATTAGGTCGCGGACGCAGGGTAAGGACGAAACAATAGGGGATTATGTAGCCGTCATGAACTTAATGTTTGCACGTCTGGTAGCACCGCTCGCGGATGATTACAAACTGCAAACCATTCGAGCAAATCTCCATCCTTTCTATCAGGAGCGCCTGGCCTTTGTGACCGCGAATACGTTAAACGACTTGGTGGAGGCCTGTCAACGTATTGAGGCGAGTCGTGAGCGGGCCGCTGCTTATCGTCCCCCTCCCAAAAAGACCGATTTTATGGAGCCGGATTTAGCCTATCTGGGCGACGTGGTGTCGTCGGAGAACGCTTGCGCTATGGCAACCACGGTACCCAGGAATCCGGGAAATAAGGGTCCCTGCTGGTTATGCGATCAGTCGGGTCATTTTCGATCAAAGTGCGCAAAGCACAAGTCGAGGAAAAACCCTAAGTCGGATTCGGGAAACGCCTAGCGGAGTCGAGCTCTCTCCTGGGTTCGACTCCGCCTCCCATTCAAAATTTAGCTTCGGTGAACGCCATTAAGGCCGTTATCAATTTCATTTTCGAATTTGTGAAAGGTGATAATCGTCCTTACTTGCGGGCATCGATCTTGGGGCGTGTTGTGGTAGGTTTGTTGGACAGCGGCGCGAATAGTTCTTATGTAGGGGCGCGTGGGTGCGATATTTTGCGGGAATTAGGGTTCGGGGATCCAGACGCTTCGGAAGTCATGGAAGCGCAGACTGCGAATGGTAGCAGTTGTGGAACTTTGGGTGTATATAGGGTGCCGGTTTGTGTTGATGGCACAGTTAAATTATGTAAATTCCACTACATGCCCAATCTCAATACTGCCTTCCTTTTCGGGTGTGACTTCTGGATAGCGATGGGAATTATGCCTAGGCTGCAGGACATCGCTTTTGCCACCTCAGAACCGGTGGATGCGCAACAATTTATTCGGGCGCGTGAGACACTAACGACAGAACAACTTTCGGCGTTAGAGCAGGCAATTAAGTCGGGTTTTCAGTTAGTGGGTGAAGGTTTGGGACGTACTTCACTCGTAGAACATAAAATCGTCGCCTCCGCCGAACCGATTAAGCAAAAATTTTACCCGCTCTAGCCGAAAAGGCTCGATTTGGTCCAAGGTCAGCTGGACGAAATGTTAGAAATGGGGGTTATAAGGCGCTCGGATAGTCCGTGGTCATCTCCAATCGTGCTCGTGCCCAAAAAGGACGGTTCCGTACGAATGTGCGTTGATTATAGGAAGTTAAATAGGGTGACTCGTAGGGACGCATACCCCATGCCGAATGTGACGCATATCCTTGATAAACTGCGCGATGCGACATATCTAACATCCTTGGATGTCAAGTCCGCGTATTGGCAAATTCCGGTCGCCGAAGACTCCATACCACTCACTGCTTTTACGGTGCCTCAACGAGGCTGAGTTAGAGCCCCACGCTTTTGCATACCTTGATGATGTGGTGATTGTAACTTCTTCTTTTGAGAAACACCTTGAAGTTTTGAGCGAGGTATTCAAGCGTTTGGCTCGAGCCGGTTTGACCCTCAGTCGGAAGAAATGTCAGTTTTGTCGGGCTGAGCTTAGGTATTTAGGATATGTTGTGGATCAGAATGGCTTACATGTGGACCCTGATAAGGTCGCGGCCATATTGAATATACCTCAGCCGACAAAACAGGCGGAAATCCGGAGTCTCATTGGTACGGCGTCGTGGTACCGCCGTTTTATTCCTAACTTCGCGACGGTGATCGCGTATATCAGTAGGTCGCTAACTAGGGCGGAAAGAGCATACTCAGCGGTTGAGCGCGAATTATTGGCGGTGTTGTTCGCGGTAGAAAAATTGCGGCCATACGTTGAGGGGTCGCATTTTACGCTCATCACCGATTCGCACTCACTCCTCTGGCTTCATAATCTTAAAGACCCTACAGGTCGGTTGGCACGGTGGGCGGTACGGTTGCAACAGTTCGAATTTACAGTGATCCATCGTAAGGGGAAATACCATGTAGTCCCCGACATGTTGTCCAGAGCGGTACCGGTAGCGCTAGATGCGATTAATGTACTCAGTGAGTTTCCATCTGCGGCTTGTGAGGCAGACGGTTGGTATGTCAAAATGCTCACTCGGGTGGAGCATGCGCCTTTGAGTTACCCTATGTGGCGCGCGGCAGATGGCCAATTATTTAAGCGAGTAGCGAGCCCGTTCTGTTTTGAAGGCCTCTCCGAAGAGGTCGATGATTGGAAGCTCGTGGTCCCTAAGTCGCTACGCCGACAGGTGATGCGTGAACACCACGATGCTCCAGTTGCCGGTCATGGGGGGGTTTACAAGACCTTTGGTCGGATTGTCCAGAAATTTTACCGGCCAATGATGCGGGCGGATATCGCGAACTACGTGCGCCGTTGTGACGTATGTGCTCGTTCAAAACCTTCGCAATTGCGTCCTGCAGGCCTAATGGTACCCCGTACTGTCCCTACTCGTCCGTGGCAGGTAGTTTCGTGTGACCTCATGGGACCGTTCCCGAGATCTAACCGTGGCCATAAGTTTTTGCTGGTTTTATTGGATACCTTCAGTAAATTTCCAATTTTAGTTCCGTTGCGGTCGGCCACGGCTAAGCTGGTTTCGGAGGCGGTCGAAAACTACTTGTTCCTACTCTTCGGTGCGCCAGATCGGTTAATAATAGATAATGGAGTCCAGTTTCGATCTAAGTTATTTACGGGTCTGCTAGAGTCGTATAGCGTTTCGCCTCAGTTTACAGCCTACTACCACCCTCAGGCGAATCCGACCGAAAGGTGTAATCGCGATATTTCAGTCATGCTTCGGTGCTTTGTGGAGCAACAGCATAAAACCTGGGATGTTAACCTGGTTAAGATCTCTTGTGCTTTGCGTACTCAGGTTTCGGTTGCGACAGGTTTTACGCCCTATTTTGTGAACTTCGGTCGTGAGATGGTTCTCTCGGGCAATTCGGTCGTTTCTCGCCCGGATTCGGTGGAGCGCGATGGGTCGGCGAAAGCTCAGTCTCCAACTTCGGCGGAAACTCGTGCGGCTGCGTTCGCGCGGTTGCATGAGGAAATCCGCACGCGTCTTTCCCGCGTAGCGGACAAGAACAAAAAGCGCTATGATCTACGTCGTCGTTCCACCGTCTATGCCGTAGGAGACCAAGTCTGGTGTCGTCATCGAGTCCTTTCAAACCAGGCCGAGGGCTTCATGGCCAAATTAGCGCCGAAATGACGGTCCATTCATTGTTTCACGTCGGTTATCACCTTGGTCGTACGAACTCAGGTCTCCTCACGGAGCTAAGCGTGGTATTTGGCATGCTAAGGACCTGAAACCGTTTTATGGTGAAATATCCGACTAACGTCGTAGTACCCTGTTGGTTGGGGTGGAAGAATACGCCATCCGTCAGCTCTGCCTGTCGTAAGAGGCGACTACAAGAACTCCGACGACTTTTACCATCCGTCTAGCGTCAGTAGGTACCGTGGCTTCTGGTCACTTGGGACCTTTTGGGGATCCTGGGTGTGGTGCTGTGACTCAGTTGGGACCGCTAAGTTCGGTGTGTGGTTTCGTGGATCCACGCGTAGGTTTCCGTTGTTTTGTGTCTTAGGGTTTCTAGCTGTCTCACCGTATCACCCCCTCGTTATCCTTCCTGCGGTCTGCTGACACTCGGCTTCGTTCTTCCTGGATTTGACGTCTTCAGGGCGCATGTGGCGGCGTCCCTGTTGTTTTTATATCGGATTTGTCTTCCTGTAGTTAGAAGGTGTGGCGCGAAACACACCTTCTTTCTTCAGTTTTGTGTGGTTGTTATCACGGATTTGAGCGACGAAGGTCTACCCACTTGGCGTGGACCGGGAGCGCGCAATTCCTTCCTTTTGGTGGAGGTCGGAGAGGAGTTGTGGTGGGAGTCGGGAACTGGGCACCTGGGCGAGTGTTGTTATGTGTTTTTGTGTTTGTGATGCCCCACTATAAGCTAGGGAGCTGCCGAACAATTCGGCGGGGAAGCGCCTTGAGGTATTCCCGGGCTCCGAGACGTATGGGCTAGCAGTTCGGGTAACGCCTCATTAAGGGTTCGCCGCGCGTGGTACCCCCTAGCACGTCTAGTGGAGGACGTGTGCGTCCACTTGATTCCCGCCTGTAACACAACCCCTCCCCAAGGCACTTCGGTGCATTAGTGGTTTTGTAGGTTCCTAAGGAAGGTAGGTTTCGGGGTGCGGGACCGTTGGGACAGTTTGGGTTCTGCTTCCGGCTGTGTTCTGTAGAGGGTTCGCTGCAGCCACGACGCGCCATTTCCAACCACGAGCGAGGCTGGCGTTCCCTGGAGCACAGTCTGGGGTGGTTCCGGGGCTCTCTTGGGGGTTGTGCACTTCGGGGCCGAAACTCCTTAGTTTAAGCGAGGAGCGGCTATACTGCCCACAAATTTTAGTGTTAACCGACTATACAGGTTTCTTTTCTTTCTGTTCCCTTCAGGTTCAGGGTTTTGGTTTTCTTTTGTATTTGTTCCATTTTGAGCTTTGCGCGACATTCGTCATTGGTTTCGCTACCCCGGCTCAGCGTGGACTGCGCTCGGTCTCTTAGTGTGAGAGTGTATATTATACCTACGTTTCCTGTTTGGGGCGTGAGCCTTCCTGCATCTCTAGGTCTAGGTATTCTCAGTATCTCGTAGGTTAGGGCGAGTTTAGATGCGGGTTAAATGGACGTTAGGTTCGAGTTCCGGTCGCTTAGTTAGCTGTATTTCGGACAGCAACCTTCGATTGGTTAGATCAGACCTGGTAACTCATACTCTCATGAGGAGGTTTTTACCTCTCACACTTCGGATCGGCGGCGGGAGCTTCCTCTGGTTAAAGGTTGGGTAACCTTTAATTTTGTGGGGAGGGAGTTTGTCACGTTCATTTTCGAGCCCCCGAGCTGTTCCACTTTCGAGGGTGGATATTGCTCGGTTTCTCCTTCTCCGCTGCTATTTTGGATCATCGGTTATAATTCTCGGCCTCCCTCTGCAGGGGTCGTGTGGTGGCAGCGGAAGATCGGCGTCTTTTGGGGGCGCTTCGGATGACGTTTGTGTCTCAAAGTTTGGTGTCGATAAATAAGTCACATGGTAAAGAATTACTTACCTGGTGGTTTATTAGGTATCCGTAACTCCATTTCGGTGGTTACGTCTGGGTTTCACGGCCAATTTGGTCGAATTATCATTAAATTGCGGAATATCAACAACTGTCAGATTTTGAGGTTAAGTTAGTTTTATTTACGAGCTAGGGGAATTGCCTGTCAATGTCAATCTGTCTGGGGGAATTCTGGTTCCGGAAGGGGCCAGAGAGGGCGCTGTGTCTTCCGTCAGGCTGCCGGCCATTTTCTGACCTTCTTTCCGGTCAGGCAATTGACGTAACAAGAGGTCGTAGACGGCGTCCTGGTATTTGTGTGAATTCCCTCGGGAGATTGCAGGATTCCGCCCCAGGTTGGTGAAGTGCCCTTGATCGGTGCCCCCAACATACCGTTCGTCGGGTTTTGGTGACCTCAAAGCAGAATTTCTTCGTCGGTTGTTTGACAGTACGCCCTCTACCACGAGGTAAAACTTTAATGGAAGATTTCTTGTTCTAATATTTATTTTAGGGTTTTCGGATAGGGCTTGAACGCTCCTATTTTGTTTGGGTAGGGCTTAAGTGCCTTAGCATTTTTCGTTTGGGAATTGGAGTACCCTTCCTTCAGTGTTTTCCGTGGGGTTTGAAGACCACCCTGTGTTGGTTATATTTATAGCCGCCGCCGTGATAACAACCTTCAGCGTTTCACGGTTTTAATCTTTAATAATCCAAATTAAAATGTAACGATCAACATAAACTTTAATGTAAATTTTACTTCATATAACATGTAACATAACCTAAAACATAAGGTCGAGCCTGATGATGGTCTAGTAGACCGAAACAAGACCGTAATCAATTTAACTTCGTAATATAAATCAATTTGTGGCAAGACTTTGTTTACTACCTACTCATAAATATTACAAGCCACTTCGAGGATGGACCTTTTCTTTAAATTAACATAGTTTTTATGTTTGTGTGTTATTGCTAAAGCTAGCCACTCCCCTCAGTTTATAGGAGATTTATCTTGTGATTTCTGGCTTTCGACGTCGTCGCATCAGGGTAAATAAAGCCAGTGGCGTCCTTAATTACCAACTTCAATTAGTAGCCTGCCTATTCGCTACCTACCTCCCGTACGGGAGAAGATCCACCGCCCTGGGATCGGGCTTGCGTTTTTTATTTTTCAGAACTCCTTTCTTTGAGTGCACACCTGTCAGCTGTGGACCCTCTTGACCAGTGGGCCTACCCTACTCCCTGCGAGAACTGACTGTGACAAGGTAGAAGGGATTTAAGAAGTTAATTTTAACCTTTCAAATTCTGTGTAATTTTTTTCCCCATCTTTTTTATTAGAATATTTTTGCATGCGTGAACTTTCGAAAGAGAGGTGACTTGTCACATTGTGCACCTTCTGCGTCAAGACAACAGAGGTACCTATTTTGCCTAATTTTAACAATATAAGTAACCTAAACTGCTATTTCCGGACTAATCAATCAATTTTAAGTGTCTAAAATAGGTTTTTTAAATTTTCTGCCTATACCGGGTGACAACGCTCCAATAACTTTTTTAATTATTATAAAAAAAGTCTGAAAAAGCTCACTGATAATATCCACGAAACGTCATCGTTTGACATAACTTATATAATCACTTCCGGTTACGCCGGAAATGGCTTCAATTTTAAATTTTGAATAAAAGCACTTTTCTTTAACATGATAATAACCATTCTTTAATCTACATTGTTAACCTCCCCACAACCATATAAAACTGGGAGATTAATGCAATCACTCCAAAATTCGAAGTTGAGATAACACCAGTTATTTACGTTTCAAGGTCCCAGGATCACAAAAAAGTGTTTTTTAAAAAATGTCTGTGTGTATTATTAGCCCAGGCGCAGGGTACTTAGACATTGAAAAAAGTCCGAAAGTTTTGAAATTTGGTGATCTTGTAGGTTTGGGGGTGCCTTAAAACGTACTCATAGGTACTCGTAGGTAGTCGGCTAGGGCCCCATACTGGCTCAATGGGGGCCCGAATAATTTTTTTGCATTTATTTCAGTTCTGGTGCATCCCGCGACAAAAATACTTATTGTGAAAAAGAAAGAGCACACAATTTTCAACAGATTTGATGCTATACGTTTTTCGCGTAAATTGAGTGGTTTCGGCCCAGTGGGTACGGTTAGTTGGTTTGAATGTGGTTGATAATAAAATTTTTTCAACACCGATTTCTTAATCCCGTTTCTTAATTTTTGGCTTTCGTGGCTTTTCGATTACTTCAATCACCAATTGTCAATTGAATATGCACCTGAAGACGATTGGACATCGAACTTTCGAAACGTCGCGATTCTTGATACCAGTTTTGGGTACGCCCATTCCATAAGGCTTACGTATCTTATGACACTTTCAATCAACGGTATGGGGGTTATAGTCCTCATGGATTGTTGTTTAGAAACAGCATAAACAGCGTTCCACGAGACTGTGCAGCGGTAGTCGCCTTTGGAATATAGTTTCCCCATTTGATTTCTATGAGGAAACAAAATTCCACCTACCGCTGGAAAGTCTCGTGGAACGCTGTTTATATAAGGTTACGATCTGCTTACCAGCCTATTTTTATACATGTTAAGAAGGTTTTCTGACACTTTGGAGGGCAGAAAACTAAAAATATTAAGATGTACCACCTTTAGGTTTTACAACGCAACCACAACTGTTGTTTCTGCATGATTCTACTTCGCATTTTCCCACAGCAAACACGTGTGCGCTGCAGCTAAACTTACCAACGGTTCATGGATCTTATGAAGACTTCAAGAGTAACATAAACTTTGCGATTAATCATTGCAAGGAATTCAGTTTTGCGATGAAGAAGAGCTCGGTGAATTTCTTCGGCAGCGCAAAATTTTTCTAAAGTGAAAAAAGATAATTAATGGCTTTTCTACAATGTTCCCTAAATGAAATCATTAGCACAACGTTGAACACAATGAACTCATAACGAACTATTTTCTTATTTTTAAAAGGCGGCTCCAATTTTTTTAAGCTCAACCATTTAAAATTAAATTTATTTCCCAAATTTTTGACTAGACTTTTGATTATATACTTATGCAGCAAAAAACTTAACAGAAGCAAGTGGAATTCCAAACGGCCTGGCTTTGTTGATAAACTTATTCGAAAATGCAAGAAAAAGGAGAAGAAAAAAAAGCCGTCAGGATCTAGCGAAGAAGATGATAGTCTAAATGTAGCTGCAACATCTAGTCAAATGAGGAGAAAACCAACTCGTCAAATACAAATTGGACAGTTCTGCAGTGAAGATGGAAATCGGCATACTCAAGTGAAAGCAAAACCGATACCTAATATGTATGTAGATAGGATACTTAATATGCTTCGTGGTGCATTCTATATTTCGAGCATAGATTTCCGTAAGAGTTTTTGGCAGATTCCCTTATCGTCGAAAGATAAAACTGCATTCAGTGTGATTTCCCGTGGTCCATTTCGTTTCGCTGCCATGCCCCATGCCCAACGGTTGGTAGATGCTCTTTTTCCTCCTAAGTCTGAGAAACATGTATTCTGTTACCTCGACGACATGATTGTCTGTTCTTCGACTTTCGAAGAGCATGTTTCACTCGTCTCCGAAAGGGTAACTTCACGATCAACGTTTCGAAATGCGAGTTAAAAAATATCCTTAAGTTCCTTGGTTACATTGCAGGTTCAAACTACCTCAGAACGGACCCAGATAACGTCGCGAGTATCGTACATTTTCCACGTCCCACTACTACCACTGAATTAAAAAGATTTATAAGAATGTGCAGTTGGACCGACGTTTTATCAAAAAATTATCATCCCTAATTTCGCCGATTAATGACCTCTTGAAGGCAGAGGAAAAAGAACTCCCCAATCACCTGGTGAGAGTCAGTGGAGGCTTCCTTCATTATGATTAAACAGGTTTTGGTTTCAGCTCCAATCCTCACACAGCCCGATTATACCCAGCCGCTTGTGAGAGTGCGATGCCAGTAATACCGGTTTGGGCGGTGTCCTGGTCCAGAGAGTAGATGAGAACGAACGGGTGATCTCCTATGGGAGCCGGTCACTTTCGAGAGCCGAGCGCAACTATTCAGTAACCGAGCGTGAGTGCTTAGGCGTAATTGTTTCTATCGAAAAATTCCTTTCCTGTGTGAAAGGTCCCGCTTCACTGTCGTAACCGACCACTATTCACTGATTGTTCTGGCTTAACAGTATACAAAACCCTACCGGGAAGCTATCCCGCTGGGCGGTACGCCTACGGCAACACACTTTCGATCCACCGTAAAGGTACCGCAAAGGGCAGACGAATATATGCGGGTGTTAAATTTTCGGCTCGGAATAGGAGCAGTTCCAATCAGATTTCTATCGTCCCACTGTCATGGGTGTTCAACAAGGACACACGTTGTTACTGATGGCCGCTGCTGAGTACAAACAAGGTTCCATTTGAAACATTTGTTAAGAAACAAAATGCAGTTATGAAAACAAATATTTATTTAATTCATTTTAATAATAAGTATCCTACGAAGGGGCAGAAAAAAAATATCGAAAGTACTGGAAGGAACCGATGAAGCCAATGCGTGCTCTACTACCAGCGATGGGAGAAGTATCGTACAAAAATCCATTCAGTCTGATATCGATGAGACAGGGATGATGCTGATGATGATGCTCCACTGCGTTTGCCTGAACCTAAAAAAAGTAAACCCTCGATCACGCCAATAAATGAGATGCACCACCGATGACATCTCGCAAGATGCCGACTCCAGAAAAGTCTCCTACCAAAATTGAACTTAAAAGGACCAAGAGGGAGCTATATGAGCACAAAAGGAAAATTGAGCAGTTGACAAGAAAACTGCTATTGAAGTCCAAAAAGGTTTCCTCCCAGGCCGTTACCATATGCAGACTGAACTCAATCATAAAGAAAATTCGTCGGGCAGTACCCACAGACGAACAAATTTTGATGACTGATTACCTTATGAAGTGGTCTAAAACCATGGTTAAAATGCAGCTGAAGAAAAAGCATAGAACATGGTACAAAGATGAAAAACAATTGACATTATTGTTTTATTATAAGTTCCCAAGTGCTTAAGACGATACATTGTGTTACCTGCAGTAAGTACCATTAGAACCTGGCTAGGTGATTCAAAGTGCCTTCCCGGCTTAGATGAGAAGTATTTTTAAAAAATTAAGATGAAAGCGCAGACCATGACAGCGGAAGAAAGAAAATGCTGTGTTTGCTTTGACGAAATGAGCATAAAGGAATTTTTAGAGTTCTCTAAGTCGCTAGATCTCATAGAGGGGTACGAAGATTTGGGACTTTTGGATAGAAGACCTCGAAATGCGAAATACGCCTTAGTGTTTCTTGCAAGGCAAATAATGAGCTCTTGGAAATTACCACTTGTGTATTTCTTCAGTAATACCGGAGTTTCAGGAAATAATATGAAAATGTAACTTTCTGAAATATTACCCAAATTATTTGCTTGTTCTTTGGTCCCAAAAGTCGTTGTGTGAGATCAAGATTCAACGAATAGAAAATGTTACAGTCTATTAAGCGTTACAAAAGATCAGCCAAGTTTCAAATTTGACATTGATGGTAAACAAGAAGAAATATGGGCCCTGTATGATGCTCCCCATTTCCTTAAGAGCTTCCGAAACAACTTATTGAACGGTAGCTACATTTTTAAAGGAAAATATGTTTCATTCAGCGACATTAAGGTGGTATATGAGTTGGATAAAACTGGGGGGTAAACGGATAACCGTATTTTGTACACCAGACATCCTCTGAAATCACCGGACTTCCCCCTGAAATCCCCCTAAATTGTACACCTGACATCCCCAGCGGTTTGCCCCCCAGATAAAACCAAAACATGCACGGCACTTTACAAATTAATCGACGCGCATATTTACCCAACACAGTTGCAAAAAATGAGCGTACGATTGGCAGCACAAGTTCTAAGCAGAAGTGTAGCTTGCGCTATTCGTACATGCGTAGAAACGTGCGAGATTCAGACGTCAGCTGAAACAACTGCAAATTTTGAGGGTAAGTGTTTTCTTGCAAAACCCCCAACTTGTGAACAGAGGCCCATGTTTTTACTCCACTAGCATTAAAAAAATGATGTGGCCATTAGTGTATTTTTTACGCATAATGTTTATTGGTACACGCTGAAACTGCAGATACATTTTTAGATTTTGGTAGATCGCGATCTGTCTTAAAAGCTGACCCACAAAAGGCGTACCTATACGTCACCCGACTTGAAAAAAAATACAAATGCTGAAGCCTTGCAACATTACCTAAAAAGTCACTTTGATGAGGCTGAATGCATGCTGCTAGAAAATAAATACGAGTCCGACTTCGCAAGATTCAAAGGTCACAATTAATTTCTCAAACTTAGGCAACAGTAAAAATTCTGAAATATGGCCAGAGGGTACACAAGTATCGCGGTTTTTTCACCCCAGAAGGAAATAGTGCTTATAAGTTATAATACAACGATTGCCTCCAAAAAACCAGCCACAGTGCTAGCTCTGGACAATACTAGAGATTTTAAGGTTCTACACCTGAATATTCGGCGGCTGTTCAACAAAATCAGTGATCTAGAAATCTTTTTGTCAATTTACCAACCCGACATACTGTGTTTAACAGAAACTTGGATATCTGAAGACACCCTCAATACAGTCAATCTCTACGGATACAACTTAACGTCCCATTTTTGTCGGAAAGGGATAGGACAAAGTATAATAAATGTCCTTACAATTTACAGACCACCCGAAGGTGACCTAAAAACCTTTTTCTCAAACTTGTCTCTCACACTAAACAAATTGTGCAAGAAAAATAACTACGTAGTGCTTCGTGGAGACTTAAACATTGATTTGCTATCGAATATTAAGATTTTGACGTTGACTGGGGTGGGGGTGAAACGTGCAGACTGAACAAGGCTATGGCGAAACATGTCCCCCTCAATGCCAAGGAATCGGTCGAACACCGCAAGTCGATATCTTATTCGGTTCAAAAGTTATCACGACTGGATCGTCTTGAATGGGCCAGCCGGTATAGACATGGCCTATTGGCCGAACCAGATGAAACTAAAACAAGAATTTACCAACTGGTGAATTTTGGCGAGAATTTTATAAAAAACATTTAATAGCTCATATCATTTAGCGGAATTCGAACAGGGGAAGGATCCGATCTCCTCTATTTTGACAAGCGAGGAGGTGCTCGCTGCCTTCAAGACAGAAAATGAATGGAGCGAGCACATCGACAAGACCGCTCAGAAATACGTAACAATATTAAGCACGGTCATGACATCTCTCGTGGATGAGAGCGGCATATACATAAGAAGACCCAGTATTGAAAATATAATTAATATTAATCTATAATATATTATTATTGAAGGTTTATGAAGAAATAAACGTTTTTCAAACTCTAATAGGCATCACCAACAACATAACTCAACTTTGGCACAATTTTGTTGTTTGCTGTCAGAGATCACTGAAGGGCGCCAAATTTGATACTGGAAGCGGAGAGGTCCATATTTTTTCGAAATAATTCGCAAATTAATGCAAAAGAAATGAGTTTAAAAAATTCACACCTGCCATTTTAATTTATTAGTGAGTTTCTTTAGGGACAGTGCGATTAATTTTGGACAAACGTTTTTCGAAACTTTTGTTTCCAAAGCCAACCCTAATTACAAACGTTTTGAATCTCACTGTATGATGATGATCCCGTGGATGGACATGCCACACAATTGATTAAATTAATTTTAAGTAAATATTTTGTCACGTGCGAAATCCTCCTCGTAGGCAAAGGTATTTATCGGCTTCCTTTCGTTCCTTGTTACACGTTTGGTAGGCTCGAGGAAGTCTGATTAGTTGGTGGATTTCAGTATGCCTTTCGACCACTTCGATAATGCTATCAGGGAACAATCCGGTTGGGACAATTTCTGTAATTATTGCGTGTAATTTTGCGGGACTCACCTTCGTCGTACTCCAGGTTCCGCATTTTTGGGGTTTTCTTTAGTATTTGGGAAATGTTAAATCAGTTTCGGTTTGTTTACAGACCTATTGACAGGTCTCGGAAAGTGAGGTTAACGCAATACGTCAATTGTCAAGAATCGTCGAACGGTCGGTAAGAATACCTACAATCCCCTCCCTCCATGAGCGTAGATAGCATTTTCAGCGGGGGCAGGCCGTGTGCCGTCGTTTTCTCACCACCAAAATTATGCACCGCCACCGAGGGTGATGGGCATAATTTTAGACGGCGTTCTAGCGCCTGTGGCGAGTGTGTGCCGCTCCTGTGGCGCCGCTTCTCCATCGAGAGTAAATTCACTCGTCCGATGTTGTCGGTACGCGCCCGCCCATGGTGGGAATCAAGGTCAGCGAATTTTCGAGTCGACTGCGCCGTCGCTCGAAAAGGTGAACTTCCTTTTCCGCGGCCTTCGTATTGCCAAGACGTGCTTCGCTCCGTTGATCCGTGATTTTTGGGCCATTTTGTGGAATTTGGATGAATTGAGAGCCATTTAGGTGAATATCGAGTCAGTTGGCGATATCTCACACCTCAGTTTGAGGGATTTCGAGCCGTTTGTTGGTTAGGTCGACCGCCCCACACGTGGTCGTTGGCGGCTTCAAGGATCTCGTTGAAGGGATCCTCTTGCTAGGTACATTTTAATTTTTACATCGGATTTTGTGGATTGGACTTTGACCACTCCGGCAGATTTTCGAAGGGATTCCACATACCCCCCTTTTCGAGCCGAAGGTACTGTCCGTGTTGTCTGGAACATTACCTCCCTTTTGTCGTTACCGTTTTTGGAAGATTTGCTGTCGAGGCTATACCAGTCGTGGGACGATCCCGGAGAGGTGCTTCCGTTTCCCCTTCCAACTTGCCCGGCTGCTCAGGAAAACCGGTGAGCTGTATCAGTAAAATACCCCATCGGCCTGGAAGCGTCGTCAGCGTTATTTCTGCTATTCGGTTGTTAACTTATTGTAATTTTCATTTGGTAGTTTATCGCCTAAATTTTGTTAGGAATATTATTAGTGACCTTCAGTCATTTTCAGATTTTGTTAGAAATATTATTCGTGACCTTCAGTCATTTTCAGTCTCCCAGTTGCTTCACAGCCATAAGGATCCCTGGGGCCTTATACCCGACTTCGGCGGATCTCATCCGAATGCACATCCGCACGAAATCGAAATCCGCACGGGCGACTCTCGGATCGCCAAACGGTATTCTCGAGTTCCCCTCCGCCTGTTCGCATTTCGATCGTTTCTTCCGCCCGAGAAACGTATGCCGTAGCGTAACGGCATTCGAAAACCAATGAGAGCACCGGTTTCGCACGGCGCGGCGGTCAAGTTTGAATTTATTTGATAAATCGCAACCCAAATAAATGCAAATATTCTAATTTTACAGTAGATGATTGGGTGAAATTAAAAAAAAAGACATTTTATGTTCAATATTGCTATTTACCTTCATAGTTCATATAGCAGGTGTAAAGTGTAGTCTGGAATAAAATTCCTTAAATTTTTGTCAGGGGGCAGTTATTTTCTCACATTTTCGGTTTAACCGGAAATGGCCTTAACTTAGTTTTCTCAAATGGAATGACACTTTTTTCTCAATGGATTCGGAATCTGAGAATTTTTTAAAGTTAGAAATATGTATTTACCGGAAGTACAGTCACGGCCAACCCAGATTTTCAAAAACATCGAAGAAATCGGTCAAAAACCAAGATTTTTTAAAATCACAAGTACCTACACGTCAACCTTATTTTTTTGTTACAAATTCAACTGCTCGATTACTTTTTTTAAAAATTCTTTTTGCTATTTTGGCAGAATGTGAAAAATGAAGAAATTTGAAAAAGCAAAGACAAATAAAAGGAAATGAAATTGAAGACATTTTCCTAATAGCCCCATTAAGCATAAATAATAAGTATTAGCAAAATAATCCAACGGTAATGATTTTTGATATAAAAATTTAAAAACCGAGTTGAGCAAGCAGCATCTACTTTCGTGCAAATGCCTCGATCCGCCTGGAATTATCATGCGATGCTGACGGTCGTACGAAAAGTTCCACATCGCCCGAGATTCGAATGGTACGGATCTCGAGAATACCAAAGTTGGAGGTTCGTGCGCAAACCGCATCACTTTCGCACGAAACGAGATCCGCCGAAGTCGGGGATAGGGCCCCTGGTGAGATGTCTTACGATGATATAACCCTTAATAATCCAAAGGACATTGTTGCGTGCTTTTCTCGTTATTTCGAAAGCGAAAGCGATTTTTTATGCTATTTAAAGCACTTAAATCGACTTTTTTGTGCTTAAAAGTCCGCGCTCTATTTATTATGAGGCGTTTTCCATATTACTTTACCAGTAGATTCTTCTATAAAAAATATTAAAAAAGTTCCTCTGAACATATGTCGAAAAACACCTCCTAAGGGAGCTAGGGCCCCTTAAAGGGGCCACTTCTTCAACGGTTAAAGATAGTAGCGTGAACTTGGGTTTCTTTAGCAAGTCTTTGATGCTAAATTAATTGTTGTGGAGAAAATTTTGATCATAAGCGTCCCGTGGGCATAAGGTTAAACTTACTCAAACATTTTTGTAAGTCGTTTCTTCTCAAATTCGACACTAGAATCTGAAAATTTTAAGCTTAAACGGTAAAAATGGTACTCTTTTGTGACATCAATAGGACTAAAGATCCTAAATTTCACGTGCGAAATCCTCCTCGTGGGCAAAGGATTTTATCGGCTTCCTTTCGTTCTTTACTACCCGTTGGGTAGGCTCGAGGAAGTCTGATTAATTGGTGGATTTCAGGATGCCTTTCGACCACTTCGTTGATGCTTTCAGGAAAAACAATCTCAGCGACACTTTCTGTAATTATTGCGTGTAATTTTGGGGAATAGTTGCGGGACTCACCTTCGTCGTACTCCCGGTTCCGCATTTTTGGGGTTTTCTCTAGTATTTGGGAAATATTCATTCAGTTTCAGGTTGTTTACAGATCCATTGACAGGTCTCGGAAAAGTGAGGTTAACACAATACGTCAATTGTCACGAATGTCAAACGGCAGGTGCACATACCTGGTATCCCCTCTCTTTCCATGATTTCATGAGCGTAGATAGCATTCTCAGCAGGGGCAGGCCGTGTGCCGTGGTTTTCTCACCACCAAAATTGTGCTCCGCCACCGAGAGTGATGGGCATAATTTTGGACGGCGTTCTAGCGCATGGGGCGAATGTGTGCCGCTCCGGTGGCGTCGTTCCCATCGAAAGTATAGTCACTCAGCCGATGTTGTCGGTAGGCGCACGCCCATGGTGGGAATCCAAGTTAACGGATTTTCGAGGCGACTGCGCAGTCGCTCAAGATGGAGAGCTTCCTGCTTCCGGCCTGTTGGTTTTAACTAGGCGTGGTAGGCTGCGTGGGTCCGTAATATTTGGCCATTTTGTGAAATCTGGATGAATTGAGAACCATTTTAAGGTGAATATCCCGTCAGTTGGCGATATCTCACACCTCAGTTTGAGGGATTTCGAGCCGCTGGTTGGTGAAGTCGACCGCCCCCACACGTGGTTGTTGGCGGCGTCAAGGATCCCATTGAGGGGATCCTTATGGTTCCTTATGTATCTTTGGGTTTCCTTATGTTTCCTCCTGCTAGGTTTAATTTAATTTTTACATCGAATTTTTGTGAATCGGACTTTGACCCCCTCCGGCAGATTTTTGTGATGTATGCGAGGGTGCGATGGATTAAAACTCGGACATACCCATTAATACATATATTCGAAGCTTTGTTACATCGGTCGTAGCTCCCGAAGAACTACTCATTCCTCGTGTTATTTACCTAATGCTAATCTTACTTACTAAGCTATTTATGGTGTATTGAACCATTGAAGAAGGCTGATGATGCAATCCAGAAAACCTAGCATTTTGCAACACTTTGGTGACTTCCTGGAGTCGGTTGTTATATTGGGTCATCAGCCTTTATTACCTTACACTACACCTCCCTCGCGGAAGAAAAAAAAATTAAATTATCCCTAAATTTAACATTTTTTTTTTGTTTTTTATGCATTATACAATTTAACCCTATTCTTATGTACTTCTACCAATTTATTATCTACCTTAATTACAATATTCGGGGACTTTTCTTCTGCAACTACAAAAGGTCCTTTATACAAGCTTTCATACTTTTTCCCTGAATTATTTTCAACCATTACCTTATCACCTATCCTACAGGGTGGGCCCGTAAAAGTTGGAACAAACTTTGTCTGTTAATAAAATTTTTATTTATAATCCGATTTTAATGAAATTTTGTGGGGTTGTTAATTCAACCTTTCTACGTCAAATCCACTCATTTAATGTACCAACGCTCATTTAGTTTTTGAAATATTCTTCGCAAAATGGAGGTGACGTTTAGGGTCGCTGCAAAATTAAATCAACGGTGATGGGCTGCTCTTCTTTATCTTAGAATCATATTTGAAGTTTTCTGAGC
The DNA here is from genome assembly GCA_963924575.1 of Pycnomerus fuliginosus. NCBI lineage: Eukaryota > Metazoa > Arthropoda > Insecta > Coleoptera > Zopheridae > Pycnomerus > Pycnomerus fuliginosus. The sequence goes on from OZ004621.1 coordinate 34,995,980, forward strand.
GGAGTAACACTGAAAAATTAGGACATTTTTTGTTCTGTTACTCAAAAACTAATTTAACTAAAATCTGCATTGTTTCGCGAGAAACCTGAAATTGTAAATCAAGTTGCCCTTGGAATTTACTTTTGTCACATTGACAAACAAATTTTAATCAGTTTAAGATGGCTCGATTATTGCTAGAAGACAAATTTTAATCAAAACGCTCTAAGAGCGTAATTTTAGATTTTTCAGAAAAGTTGCAGTAATGCACTAGATTCTTCTGGCTCCAAAATTACACTGGTGGAGCTGGTGGAGATTAAAATTTTATATCTTCCAGTAATAATCGAGCCATGTTAAACAGATTAATTTGCTTGACAATGTGACAGAAGCAAATTCCAAAAGGCAACTTGACTTACAATTTCGAGTTTTTCGCGAAATCGCAGATGTTAACTAATTAATTTTTGATTAAAAGTACGAAAAATGTCTTAATTTTTTGTTGTTGCTCTGCTCAGAAAACTTCAAATATGATTCTAAGGCAAAAAGAAGCAGACCATCACCGTTGATTTAATTTTGCAGCGACCCTAAACGTTACCTCTTCATTTACTGAAGAATATTTCAGAAACTAAATGATTGTTGGTGTATTAAATGAGTGGCCTCGACGTGGAAAGGTTGAGTTAACAACCTCACAAAATTTCATTAAAATCGGATTATAAATAAAAAAATTATTAACAGCCAAAGTTTGTTCCAACTTTTACGGGCCCACTCTGTATAACCTACAATTTGACTTTTTTTATCATATACCGATTTTCGCTGAACTTTTGAAGCAATTAAGTTGGATTGCGCGTCGCTGCATGCTTGCTGTAATCGGTATTTAAGTTCAAGAGCATAATCGTCAAAATTGTACAGAGGATCGACGCCATTAACAACATTGGAAGGCAGCCTGCCTGCTGTCCCAAAAACTAGTTCGTATGGAGTGTACTTAGTCTCACTGTGGACGGTATTATTGAATGCGAAACACCAGTAAGGAATCCAGAAACTCCAAGCATCTGGATGATTGGCAATTTTCATTCTTAAATATGCCCCTAAGCACTTATGAGAATTCTCAAGAGCTCCTAGGGTCTCGTGATGGTAAGCCGTACTGTTTAGTTTACAGATTTTGAGCAATTTGCAAATTTGATTGAGGGTAGAAGCTAAAAATTCGGTGCCTTGGTCTGTTACTAACTCGCTCGGTATCCCATATCGTAAAATAAATATATCAACGAAAGCTCTAGCTACTGTCTCTGCTTCTTTATTTGGCAGTGCATAGGCTTCGATAAATTTAGTCAGATCGCATTGTAGCGTTAAAATATACTTGTTATTTTCAGAATCCACTTCCAAAGGTCCTACTATATCTAGAAAATTTTTTGAAAAGCAGCCGAAGCTGTGGTCGTAATTTCCATTGGTTCAATGTTAGGCCTGGAATGTTTATACCTTTGACAGTCGTCACAGCGTTTTACAAATCCTTCGACATCTTTTCTCATCCCTGGCCAGAGATAGTATTTTTTGATGTTATTGTACATACGATTGATGCCGGCATGACCTCCTGTCGGTAACATGTGGAAATCGTTTAGGATAAGTTGTCTTGTCTCTAAATTTTCTATACGAGTTGCACCTTTAACAACTGATATTTTTACTATACCTTTATTCTTTATTTTACTTGAAGCTCTTAATATTTCTTTTATTAATATTGATTCTGATGAATCTTGGGATTCTGGGGATGCGCATCCTTTTTTAATCACAGTTAATTCTGGAATGTCATATTTTTGACAAATTACTTCCAAGTCTCTCAACGACGCACTGAATGCTGATGCTGATCGAGGATCTTGTTTCCTATAAATTATTCTTGAATTACTATCATAAATAAAAATCCCTAATTTGTAACTGAATCTCTTATTTTTAAGTATGTCGACATAAACGTTTTCTGGTACCAGACGTAACTCGATTGAGTCTTTTGGACATTTCAGCAGTTCTACAACTCCCGGGTGATCAAGCCGTTTGCTGAGAACCGAATCATTTAAATCTGCATCTGTTTTGTCACTATTTATAAGTGCTTTACTTTGTTGTCTAGTTAAAGCAAAAACTGTTTTGTTTACAGTGTTAGCCATATTTTTAAGTTCATCTATTGAAATTTCTATTCTTGATAACGCGTCAGCCATCACGTTGTCTGATCCTTTGATATATTGAACAGTAAAGTCGTATTCCTCTAGTACTAGTCGAAATTTTGTTAGCCTACTTGAAGGATTCGTCATTCCAAACAGGTATATTAAAGGTCTATGATCCGTAAAGATGGTGAATTTTCGCCCGTACAAATATGGCCTAAAATGTTTTACTGACCATACTATCGCTAAAAGTTCTTTCTCGATTGTACAATAGTTTTTCTCGGCCTTGTTGAGTGACCTACTTGCATAAGCGACAGGTTTATCGTCTGCGTTTGAGAGGACAGATCCAATTGCAAAACCCGAAGCGTCGGTTTTCAAAATAAAAGAATTTTCTGAATCAAAATTTGGATATTGAAGTAACGGTGGGCTCATCAATGCTTCTTTCAATGTTTCGAACGCTTTTTGGCATTCTACGGACCATTGGAACGACACACCTTTTCTGGTTAAATTATTTAAAGGTGTTGAGATATTTGCAAAATTTTTTATGAATTTCCTGTAGTAATTTGCGAACGCAACAAATCGTTTCGTCTCGTTAGCATCTTTCGGCGTTGGATATTGCTTAATTGCCTGAATTTTCGAAGGATCTGGAGACACTCCTTCGGCCGAAATGACATGACCAAGATATAAAATTTCTTTCTTTAAAAATTCACACTTATTAGGATTTAATTTTAAGTTAACAGTTCTTAGACGTTCTAAAACTTTTACTAAATTTGTATTATGGTTTATCAAATTGTTGCCAAAGACAATTAGATCATCTAAATAAATGAAACACTTGTCGTAATTTAAACCAGCCATTGCAATAGTCATGACTCGTGAAAAAACACTGGGACTAATTTTTAACCCCATTGGCAATCTTGTCATCTGATACTGCCCACGATCTGTAGTGAAAGCAGTACAGGGTCTACTATTAGGTTCTAACTCTACCTGATTATATGCCTGAGAAAGGTCTAGATGGGAAAAATAAATTGCTCCCGACAAAGAGTCTAGAATTTCGATTATACAGGGTAGAGGGAATTTATCGTCTTCGATTTGTCGGTTTAATAACCTGTAGTCTATTACTGCACGAAACTTTTGAACACCACTGGAATAGGTTTTTTTCCGAACTATTAACATAGGTGCTGACCACTCAGATTTTGATTCCTCTATAACTCCATCTTGCAACATTTTATTAACCTGACGATGCACCTCTTCTTTTTGAGCATGTTGCAGTCGGTAAGGTTTTACGTAAACAGGTCTAGCTGAACTTTGTAGTCGAATTTTTTGTTTGTATATATTAGTTGTTGTAAGAACATCGTTCTCTAGGTGGAACACGTCTGAATATTTGGCGCAAATTTTTTGCAGTGCATATTTTTCTTCCCTATTCAAATGATTTGTGTTAATTAAATCTAATAATTTGTCTACTCTACTAACTGAGGACACATTTGTGTCAGTAAAACTACATATATGGTATTCGTCACGATGACCTAATTCTGGAGTAAAATTCTTAAGCTTAACTTCTTCTTCTCTAGTGTTAAGAAATGTAATTGGTATCTTATTCCTATTTGGCGTAGCTAAAATCCCTGCTACAAAAACTCCTTGGCAAATTTCATTTTGCATCACAACACAGTCTTCGTTTGTGTTGACCCAGCAGTTTTTTACTATCTCACATCGCGGTGGTATCGTTATGTAAGAATCATATTTGGACTGCATTGGCAGCTGAATTTTATTTTGATTAATCCAAAACGAGAAGGTAAAGTTTTCGAAATCTATGGAAGCACCATAATTTTTAAAGAAATTTGAACCTATAATGCCGTGAAAACCCATTTCAAAACCATTCATCAGCAAAAACTCATGACACACATTTGTTTTGTTTAAATGCAATGAAATATTAGCTGAACCTAACGAAGTTGTTGAACCTGCAATGCCGTTTATTTTTATTTTCTTTGTTGGATCGATTAATTCATTTTTATTTAAATATTCTACAAAAAGTATAGAAATTGATGCACCAGTATCTAGCAGAAATATTAGCTCGTTGTCACCATAACAAAATTTCACAAAATTTAGACCATTTGCATTCAGAATAACCTCATTAGTTATTGGTTGAGTTCGTTGAGACTCGAAAAAACGTATCATTAGAATGCTGAGATAAGTGATTAGTATTATTGCTATTGCTTGAAGAATTACTTTCTTCTACATTGTCCATATGGTAAACTCTTTGGTTATTATTCCCAAAGTTTCTGTTAAAAGAGTTGTTACTGTTATAATAATTGTTAGAACCTCGCCCTCTGTTATTATATCCTTGACCTCTATTATTGTATCCTTGGCCTCTATTGTTATACCCTTGACCTCTGTAGTATGATTGGCCTCGGTTATTTGTGAATTGTCTTGTATTATTAGATGGTCTATGCTGATTTGAAAAATTATTTGTAAAGGGACGACCTCTCAAATTTCCACGATTGCCTGGACCGCGTCTAAAATCACGACCTCGCGCATAGAATGCTTGTTGCACATCCCTTCGCGGTACATCGTTATCTTTTGCACCCCTTATGGCATCGTTCAATTTAGAATAATTGCGGGCTTTAATTATTGTACGCAACTCATTATTACGCAAACCGTTGGCAAATGCGTTAATTGCAATTTTTTCGTTTACCGATCTCAAAACTCCAAGAGCTTGTTGATCATTCTCCGCTTGAGTAATCGTTTTTTAACCTTAGATACCTATTTCAGACATGTCTTGGTGCACTGTCATTTTCATTGGTAAGAAGTCTATTGATGTTATCCCAGACAATTGGTTGGCTGAAAATGACAAAACTTGTTATTGGCCTCCCGTTGATGCTAATCTGTACGATACTATCATAAGAAGAAGGAAGCCCAAGAAGGAATCATGGACCAAAGAGGCCATTAAAATTATAGGTCGATATGGTAAGCTCATAAAATTATAGTTAAATACCAACAAAGTATTTACTAAAAGACCTATTCAATGCGTCTTGTTTTTTTGGTAAAATTTTATATTTCAGATTTTTACATTGCGGCACAGGAGAGATGCGTCGAAAAGGCTGATGATGATACAGACGCCATAAGTTCTGCGCCAGAAGAACTTTTAGATGTAGAAGTTGAAGACGAATTAGGCCGCGGTAAACGGAAGAGAACTTTAAGAACTTTATCAACTAGTGACGAAGAGACTAAAAGTGAAGACGAGAGGACTATTAAGTTTAAGAAAAATCCCCCAGAAAAAGATTTGTTGGCGAAAGAACGCTCTACAACTATTGAAAAAATCCGACGCCTGGTATTCTATCCCAAAATGTAAGGGAAAAAATGTCGAACCGGTCAACGCCCATTTTAATCAAAAATGTAAGGACGAGCAGTATTGGATCTTATTCTACGCCCACTTCGAAATCGGCAACGCTGGTTCTGGCCCAAAATGGAAGAGAACAAAGGACTGGATCTCCTTCATCATTTCGAGGAGGTTTGTCTTATATATAATTTTTGCTAAGTTGACTTTTAACTTTTAGAGGATGAAACAGCTCTCGAGAGAATAGAAACAAAACTTGATCACCTAAATACAAATTTTGAAAGTTCTGCATCATTCATACATCCGTTTTGTTTTGTGTTGCTAATCATTGTTTTATTGTAGCATTTAAAGTCGAAGTAATAAGGAGATTGGCCGTTATCAACAAGCGTCAGACTAATTTAGAAGAAATTGTAGTTAATGTTCCGTCTAGAAGTGACATTGACATGACCAATGATGGAGAAAATGAAGCTCTTGTAGAAATAAAATCGCAGTTTCCTTTGAAGGACGAAGAATGCTTGGAAATTGTGAATAATCATTTGACTGATGAGCGCATATTAAAACAATTGGTTGGTTTACTCTGATGTAATTGCAGTTTTTATCCATTTATGTTTTAGGCTCAATATTTTTCTCGAAAAGGTGGCAATACGGTCAAGGAGATAGTTTACAGAATTCTGGTAGCGATGTTGTCTAAAACAGTAGCGGTCCAGTACAGCCTTATTGGTAAAAAGGGCAAGAAACGCTTTGATCAGCTAAAATTATATCCATTGATTTTGTGTAAGATGATCAAACGCTGAATTAATAAATTCTACCTGAGCGTGTTTCAGCTGCTGTCAGATTAAATAACAAAACTGCTGAGGCGACTGAAAAAGACGTCAAATCCGCAGTAGCCAATTGGCTATCTGCAGCTCCATATAAGAAGAATTTTTGAAGGATTATCGTCGAGAGGATATTGTAATGATTGTATATGCTTCAGAATAGCATTGGAGAGTTCTTAAGTGGTGAGTGGATCTAGTTTCTTTTCACAATTAATTTTGTTTTTTTTTTCAGTTTTTATCAATGCAGTTCAAATCCGAGGAAAGCCAATTGATTTCATTACTTGTCGTTGCCGTTGCCGTAAGGCGAATTTTTTGTTTGGTATAAACTGCCCGACAATTGAAATGGTCCACCCGGAAATTTGAGCCGCATTCAAAATGCCACAACTTCGAAAACAGTTGATGGATTTGAATTGCCTTTTTATATCGTATAGTAAATTTCATTGGCTATTACACAGTTGGTTTCATTATGACCTCCCTTTATTTGTATACAGGGCGTCAAATGCAGATACTGCAAACTAGCTGAAGTTTAGACCACTCCCAATTCTTGAAAAAAAATATCTAATTTTTTTTGACCGGTTCAGGGAACGTATTAGGTCCAACCCTCGGGACGTTTTTTTTAATTTTCTTCCAGCCCCCCTAGTTAGGCCGCAGTGCCAAAAACTCAGTTTTTTCGTGGATCGTTAATAGCGGCCTTAGCTTTGACAAATTTTTAATTTGTTTTGGGCATTGTAACACAAAAACATCACTCAAGAACACCATGGATTTGAAATTAGCCTGAGACAAAATTTCCTGGAAAAGGGGGCCCATTGAAACGGATCCGAACTTATATTGTCTCCCAAAATAATCTTTAACTGACGTGCCTTAAAGTTTAAACAATGTCCTCATGGAGGCATTTTTTCTGAACATTTTAAGATGCTCCCTGATTAAAACCGATTACAATTGCCGGTGTTGATACCAGCGCTTTGTCTGTCGGTTTTCGGACAGATTGCAGTCATTTCGCATGCCTGTATTTTCATGAAACTAAGGCGACGTAAATTTTGACAAAACTGTCACATGGCCTGAAGGATGGTTACTTGGTCAACGAAGGTACGACCCTTTGTTTCAATTTTCGTCTCCTTGACTTCATGAATTTATAGACGAACATTTTATCCAAAAACCGTCATCAAAGGAATTGGTATCAACATAGGCAATTGTAGTCGGATTCCAGCAAGGAGCATTTCAAAATGTTCAGAAGAAATGCCTCTATGAGGACATCGCTTGACCTTTAAGGCGCGTCAATTAAAGATCATTTTGGGAGACAGAATAAGTTTGGGTCCGCTTCAATGAGCTCCTTTTTCTAGGAAATTTTGTCTCATGCCAATTTCAAATCCATGGTGTTCTTGAGTGATGTTTTTGGATTACAATACCCCCAATAAATTACAAATTTCTTTAAAGCTAATGCCGCTATTAACCATCAACGAAAATACAGATATTTTGGCACTGCGCCCTAACTAGGAGGGCTAGAGGAAAATTCAAAAAAACGTCTCGAGGGATGAACCTCATGCGGTCCCTGAACCAGTTAAAAAAAACCAGAAAATTTCATTGAAGAATAGGGAGTGGTCTAAACTTCCGCTAGTTTGCAGTACCTGCATTTGACACCCTATATACAAATAAAGGGATGTCTAAATAAAACGTACAATTTACTGTGTGATAGCCAATTAAATTTGCCATCCGATGTAAAAAGGCTATTCAAATCCATCGACTCCTTTAGGAGTTATGGCATTTTGAATGTGAGTCAAATTTTCGGGTGGACCATTTCAATTGTCGGGCAGTTTATTTTTGCCTGTAAACTTTTTTAAATGTTACCTACCAATATTAGAGAATATTTTCAATAAATATTTTTAAAATATTCGTGGAAATATTTGATAAATGTTTTCCTCAAATATTTAAAAATATTAGAAAGTGGGACATTCTAATATTTCACAAATATTTCGTAAACATATATGATATATAAATCAATGATAATCAATCAATCAATCAAATCAATGATATATAAATATTGGAAAAGTTAATGCAAATATTTCAGAAATATTTTTGCAATATTTCATTGCTGTATGGGTTCGATCTTTTTATTAACCAAATAAATTTGTTCAATAAGTATTTTGATATTTTTCTTTTCTTTATTTCAGTATAGATGTAAACGTGTTATATTTCTCCTTTTTATGTTTAGTTTAAGTAACGTGTATAATGTATGATATAAGCACAATGGGTAGGTAACTTGTAAAATCCCTAAAATTAACAAAGAAATGCGGGAATCTGGAAATGTAAATCGGCTGTATCAGACTTCAAGCAGGAATTCAATGCAATGTAGGAAATGCGGGAATATATTTAGGAAATAGGGAATGCAGATAGGAAATGCGGGAATGATGTAGGAAATACGGGAATGATGTGGAAATGCGGGAATATATTTAGGGAATGTGGGAATGAAGATATGAAATGTGGCAATGTCTTGGGAAATGCGGAAATGAGAAGGGAATGCGGCAATTATACTCTAAACATTGCCGAAATCGGCAATGGTGTGCAAAATTTAGGGGAGTGGATAGCCCCTCGATATTATCTAAGGCGCCTCAGTTAATCTAAGCAGTTTGATTGGTTCGCTTCAATATTGAACAATCAAATTTCGGAGATTAACTAAACTCGTTCTTATTGGCTGTTGGCAGGCAACCAAACCAAGTTTAGGCTAAACCATGACTGAATAACCAGCCCTTGGTTGAAATCTGATTCACAATTAATTTTTAATATTTTTTGAGTTTTTTAGTTTCACTTCGTTTCAATTCTAATCTACAATTTTTGAATTTATAGTTTAGCTCTAGTCGAAGCTCTAGTTTAGTCACCTCATATATTATGCATTAAATTAATCATGGACAATATTTAATCGCTATTCCTTTTCAGTAGATACAATTAAGTAAAACTTAGAAAAGAACCTTGGACAGGCTCACCTCTTTTCAGTTTCTTCTAACAATTCGAGGAATTTGCTAGCAGTGCATTTCGGTCAGGCCAGGAGGACCCTTTTGCCCTTTCGGTTGGATTCCACTTCACTCGAAGAGAATAAAAACTGGGACAGAGCCCCACTTTGCAAAAGTTCATAAACAGTCGAAGGGCACTGAAGAAGCATGGCACTGAATAATTTCCGAACGGTGGACTTGCTAGGAGGACCATTTTGCCCTTTCGGCTCGATCCCACTTCATTCGAAGCGAATAAAAACTGGGGTAAGACCCTATTTCCGCAAAAGTTCACAAGAAACAGCTGAAAGGCTGTAGCACGGCACTGAAAAATTTAGCACGGGCCCTTTAACCCTTCCGTAGCGATTTCAGCACAATAGAGAACATTTGAATGATCGCAGGCCCTAAAACTCGGTATTTGCCAATCACTGATCGACTGATTGACAACTGTCAAATGAACAACTGTTCAGCTAATAAAGGCCAATATAAATTTGATTTTGCTACTCAGGGCCTCTATGCAAGTGACAATCGCTATTGCGATGGTCTTCTAACTACTAAAATGTAATTTTTAAAATGGTGCAATTATACGGCCTTCTGCACAAATAAACGGACAAATGAATATGGAATAGTAAAGAGGCACTCACCAACATCAGGAGAAAAACATATCAGCAGCATTTACCGCAAGTTCGTCATCACCACCTATTTTAGCCAAACCAAGAATCTCATTTTTACTAATGGTAGGAGTAATTCTTCATTTTACAGCAATGCACACTTCTAGCAACACTCAAAAAGTAATCTAAAGTCAGGAAACTTATTAACTTTCGAAGAATTCTGAAGAAAGAACACAGGCATCGCAACAATCCACAGAAGAACTCGGCATATCGCGGCGCACTATATGGTGTTGAGCTTTGGAGTGTCATTCGTCATGTTCACAGCACACACCACAGCACGGGTGTGCAACTAGGATAGCAAACGTCACATTGCACAGTGATCCAAATGCTCAGAAGGTTGGACAAAAGTCGAAAAAATTAAACTCATCCTTATCGGTTTAGTACCAGGGAATCTTGCAGAACTGCATCTCACCCCTTATCAAGTATACGTCCGCGAAAAGTTACCTTTCGTAAAGGCGGCACGCGTCTCGCGTATATTCTTTCAAATAGTAGTCACAAAAAATGCAGCAGAGAAGCGGCTGGAACCTCCCCATCGCGTGGATCTTTGTATTCTGTGTAGACAGTAGTCAATTCAACAAAAAAATCTTTATGCTTATCGTCTGTGACTAATTTCGCAATTTTCTGACAAATACCGACATCACCCATCACATTTGACAATATGTTCCTTTTAAGGTTAACAGTTTGCCACCCTTTTGACAATAACTGATACTTTATGTCATCCACTGTCAGCATGCTCCCTTTTAATGAAAAATATTTTTTTCTCTTTTCCACTGAAATGGCAGAAACTGTGAATACATTTTTAGAACGAGAAATTGATCGTCTTTCTAATGGCGACATAAAAAGGGAGACCTTTGTATTTAAAATTTAAAGTTGATATGCCTAAATGGCACTTCCCGTGGACCAATTGCTTCCAAAAGCCTTTCAGGTCTTCAACGGGTCACCCAATCTCCATGTACCAAATTTCAGCCAAATCGATTCGCTAATTTGGGCTATAATGTATTTTTAGTGTTATTATGAAATTTCGATTTTTTGACCCAAAGAGCACTAAATGCGAACTAATTTTGTCTTACTTAAAACCAGAATTTGAAGACCTTTTCTGATGGTGAGAATAAATCTTTCAAAAACTTGTTTTGGATGGTTAAATGAGTGAATAATTTTAAAGTTACAAATTGGTGTGCCAAAACGGCAGTTTCCGTGGGCCGATTGAATCCAAAATTTGTTCAGCTCTTCGACGTGTAATACAATCCCCGTGTGCAAAATTTGAGCCAAATCGGTTCAGGGACTTGGGCTGTACCGCGATTTTATAGTCGGATAAAAATCTTTTTTTTTTAAATCTTTGATCAAAAGGGCACTAAGAATGAATACATTTTTAGAAGCAGAATTTGAAGGCCTTTTCTATCGTGAGGTGAAAAATGGGGGTTTGCATTTGAAATTTAAAAGTTGATGTGCCAAAATGGCATTTCTAGTTGAACGATTGGCTCCAAAAGCTTTTCAGATCTAAGTTGGGTTATCACATGCACACGTACCAAATTTCAGCCAAATCGGTCTAGTAGTTTTGGCTGTGGCGTGTTTACAAACGTACGTACGCACGTACGTACGTACGCACATACACACAGACACATTTTAAAAACCACTTTTTTGGGCTCCTGAGACCCCAAAACGTATAGATCCGGTCTTATCTCGAATTCGAAAATTTTAGTGATTGCAGTAACCTCCCTTTTTTTTTAAATGGTGAAGTGGAGTGGGGAGGTTAAAATCGGTGTAATTTAATTCTCAAGTGTTTGATTTCCGTTTTAAGCAATGGAGTGTATACACAAAGCTACGTATAGTAAATATACCTATGCAACTAAGTGGAATGTCTTCACTCATAAAGGCGGCATTTCCGCACTCTGCTTCATAAAAGCGGCATTTCCGCACTCTGCTTCATAAAAGCGCCATTTCAGGACCCATAAATAAAGGCGATAAATTGGGCTGCCCTGAATAGGCTGCAGCACAGACCACATTTTCTTAACGTCGAAGTCGAAAACACACGAGCCCAAACGCATCGAATTTGGTTCCTAATACGGCAGTACAGTCCACCGTTCCCGCATCAGAAATTTTCAAAGCCTGAGGCCGTTTTTTTACGCCGTTTCGCGTTTACAGACCCTTCACTCGCTTGGGCGTCTTCGTAAAAGCATTGGGCGTAACCCTACGCTTTAGCAATGAAATTAGGGCTAATAAAGTCTGGAGTGCCAAAATGCCGCTTAGCTGAGTTAAGTGGAATCTTCTCACTTATAAAGGCGGCATTTCCGCACTCTGCTTCATAAAAGCGGCATTTCAGCACCCATAAATAAAGTCGATAAATTGGGCTGTCCTGAACAGGTAAGTCTTATGCATCCTGCAGCACAGTCCACTGGTCCTTAATATCGCATTCGAAAGCACCCGAGCCCAAAAGCATCGAATTTGGTTCTTAAAACGGCAGTACAGTCCACCAATCTCGCGGCAGAAACTTTCAAGGCCTGAGGCCGTCTTGATTACGCCGTTCCGCGTTTACAAACCCTTTACTCGCTTGGGCGTCTTCCTGAAAGTATGGGGCGTAGCCCTACGCTATAGCGAGGAAATAAGGGCTCCAGTGCAGTCCGAATCCCCAAAAAGTCTGGGGTGCCAAATTGCCGCTTAGCTGGGTTGCGTGACATCTTTTCACTTATAAAGACGGCACTTCCGCACCCTACCTCATAAAAGCGGCATTTCAGCACTCACGAATAAAGTCGAAAAATTGGGCTGTCCTGAATAGGCTGCAGCACAGACCACATTTTCTTAACATCGAAGTCGAAAACACACGAGCCCAAAAGCATCGAATTTGGTTATTAATATGGTAGTTCAGTCCACCTTTCCCGCATATCAGAACCTTTCAAGCCCTGAGGCCGTCTTTTTTACGCCATTCCGCGTTTACAGACGTTTCACTCGCTGGGTCGTCTTCGTAAAAGCATTGGGCGTAGCCCCACGCTTTAGCAATAAAATTAGGGCTAATAAAGTCTGGGGTGCCAAAATGCCGCTTAGCTGAGTTAAGTTGAATCTCTTCACTCATAAAGGCGGCATTTCCGCGCTCTGATTCATAAAAGCGGCATTTCCGCACTATGCTTCATAAAAGCGGCATTTCAGCACCCATAAATAAAGTCGATAAATTGGGCTGTCCTGAACAGGTAAGTCTTATGCATCCTGCAGCACAGCCCACTGGTTCTTAATATCGCATTCAAAAACAAACGAGCCCAAAAGAATAGAATTTGTTTCTTAAAACGCCAGTACAGGCCACCAATCTCGCGGCAGAATCTTTCAAGGCCTCAGGCCGTCTTGATTACGCCGTTCCGCGTTTACAAACCCTTTACTCGTTTGGGCGTCTTCCTGAAAGCATGGGGCGTAGCCCTACGCTGTAGTGAGGAAATCAGAGCTCCGTTATAGTCCGAATCCCTAATATAGTCTGGGTTGCCAAAATGCCGCTAAGCTGAGTTGCGTGGATTCTTTTCACTTATAAAGCCGGCATTTTCGCACTCTGCTTCATAAAAGCGGCATTTCAGCACTCACGAATAAAGTCGAAAAATTGGGCTGTCCTGAATAGGCTGCAGCACAGACCACATTTTCTTAATATCGAACTCTAAAACACACGAGCTTAAAAGCATCGAATTTGGTTCCTAATATGGCAGTATAGTCTACCATTCCCGCATCAGAAACTTTCAAGGTCTGAGGCCGTCTTCTTTACGCCATTCCTCGTTTACAGACCTTTCACTCGCTTGGGCGTCTTCGCAAAAGCATTGGGCGTAGCCCTGTGTTTTAGCGATGAAATTAGGGCTAATAAAGTCTGGGGTGCCAAAATGCCGCTTAGCTAAGCTAAGTGGAATCTCTTCACTCATAAAGGCGGCATTTCCGCACTTTGCTTCATAAAAGCGGAATTTCAGCACCCATAAATAAAGTCGATAAGTTGGGCTGTCCTGACCAGGTACGTCTTATGCATCCTGCAGCACAGCCCACTGGTTCTTAATATCGAATTCGAAAACACCAGAGCCCAAAAGCATAGAATTTGATTCTTAAAACGGCAGTACAGTCCACCAATCTCGCGGCAGAAAATTTCAAGGCCTGATTGCGCCATTCCGCGTTTACAAACCCTTTACTCGTTTGGGCGTCTTCCTGAAAACAAGGGGCGTAGCTCTACGCTGTAGCGAGGAAATCAGCGCTCCAGTGCAGTCCGAATCCCTAAAAAGTCTGGGGTGCCAAAACTGAGTTGCGTGACACCTCTTCACTTATAAAGACGGCACTTCCGCACTCTGCTTCATAAAAGCGGCATTTCAGCACTCATGAATAAAGTCGAAAAATTGGGCTGTCCTGAACAGGCTGCAGCACTAACCACATTTTCTTAATATCGAATTCTAAAACACACGAGCTTAAAAGCATCGAATTTGGTTCCTAATATGGCAGTACAGTCCACCGTTCCCTCATCAGAAACTTTCAAAGCCTGAGGCCGTCTTTTTTACGCTATTCCGCGTCTACAGACCTTTCACTCGCTGGGTCCTCTTCGTAAAAGCATTGGGCGTAGCCCCACGCTATAGCGATGAAATTAGGGCTAATAAAGTCTGAAGTGCCAAAATGACGCTTAGCTGAGTTAAGTTGAATCTCTTCACTCATAATGGCGGCATTTCAGCACTCTGCTTCATAAAAGCGGCATTTCAGCACTCTGCTTCATAAAAGCGGCATTTCAGCACTCACGAATAAATTCGAAAAATTGGGCTGTCCTGAACAGGTTGCAGCACAGACCACATTTTCTTTATCGAACTCTAAAACACGAGCCCAAAAGCATCGAATTTGGTTCCCAATATAGCAGTACAGTCCACCTGTCCCGCATCAGAACCTTTCAAGGCCCGAGGCCGTCTTTTGTACGCCTTTCCGCGTTTACAGACCTTTCACTCGCTGGGTCGTCTTCGTAAAAGCATTGGGCGTAGGCCTACGTTTTAGCGATGAAATTAGGGCTAATAAAGTCTGGGGTGCCAAAATGCCGCTTAGCTGAGCTAAGTGGAATCTCTTCACTCATAAAGGCGGCATTTCCGTACTCTGCTTCATAAAAGCGGCATTTCAGCACTCACGAATAAAGTCGAAAAATTGGGCTGTCCTGAGTAGGCTGCAGCACAGACCACATTTTCTTAATATCGAACTCTAAAACACACGAACTTAAAAGCATCGAATTTGGTTCCTAATATGGCAGTACAGTCCACCGTTCCCTCATCAGAAACTTTCAAAGCCTGAGGCCGTCTTTCTTACGTCATTCCGCGCTTACAAACCCTTTCCTCGTTTGGGAGTCTTCCTAAAAGCATGGGGCGTAGCTCTACGCTGCAGTGAGGAAATCAGGGCTCCAGTATAGTCCGAATTCCTAATAAAGTCTGGGATGCCAAAATGCCGCTTAGCTGATTTGCGTGTCAGCTTTTCACTTATAAAGACGGCACTTCCGCACTCTGCTTCATAAAAGCGGCATTTCAGGACTCATGAATAAAGTCGAAAAATTGGGCTGTCCTGAACAGGTTGCAGCACAGACCACATTTTCTTAATATCGAATTCGAAAACACACGAGCCCAAAAGCATCGAATTTGGTTCCTAATATGGCATTATAATCTACCATTCCCGCATCAGAAACTTTGAAGGCCTGGGGCCGTTCCGCGTTTACAGACCCTTCACCTGCTTGGGCGTTTTCGTAAAAGCATTGGGCGTAGTCCCACGCATTAGCGATGAAATTAGGGCTAATAAAGTTTGGGGTGCCAAAATGCCGCTTAGCTGAATTAAGTGGAATCTCTTCACTTATAAAGGCGGCATTTCCGCACTTTGCTTCATAAAAGCGGCATTTCAGCACCCATAAATAAAGTCGATAAGTTGGGCTGTCCTGACCAGGTACGTCTTATGCATCCTGCAGCACAGCCCACTGGTTCTTAATATCGAATTCGAAAACACCAGAGCCCAAAAGCATAGAATTTGATTCTTAAAACGGCAGTACAGTCCACCAATCTCGCGGCAGAAAATTTCAAGGCCTGATTGCGTCATTCCGCGTTTACAAACCCTTTACTCGTTTGGGCGTCTTCCTGAAAACAAGGGGCGTAGCTCTACGCTGTAGCGAGGAAATCAGCGCTCCAGTGCAGTCCGAATCCCTAAAAAGTCTGGGGTGCCAAAACTGAGTTGCGTGACACCTCTTCACTTATAAAGACGGCACTTCCGCACTCTGCTTCATAAAAGCGGCATTTCAGCACTCATGAATAAAGTCGAAAAATTGGGCTGTCCTAAACAGGCTGCAGCACTAACCACATTTTCTTAATATCGAATTCTAAAACACACGAGCTTAAAAGCATCGAATTTGGTTCCTAATATGGCAGTACAGTCCACCGTTCCCTCATCAGAAACTTTCAAAGCCTGAGGCCGTCTTTTTTACGCTATTCCGCGTCTACAGACCTTTCACTCGCTGGGTCCTCTTCGTAAAAGCATTGGGCGTAGCCCCACGCTATAGCGATGAAATTAGGGCTAATAAAGTCTGAAGTGCCAAAATGACGCTTAGCTGAGTTAAGTTGAATCTCTTCACTCATAATGGCGGCATTTCAGCACTCTGCTTCATAAAAGCGGCATTTCAGCACTCTGCTTCATAAAAGCGGCATTTCAGCACTCACGAATAAATTCGAAAAATTGGGCTGTCCTGAACAGGTTGCAGCACAGACCACATTTTCTTTATCGAACTCTAAAACACGAGCCCAAAAGCATCGAATTTGGTTCCCAATATGGCAGTACAGTCCACCTGTCCCGCATCAGAACCTTTCAAGGCCCGAGGCCGTCTTTTGTACGCCTTTCCGCGTTTACAGACCTTTCACTCGCTGGGTCGTCTTCGTAAAAGCATTGGGCGTAGGCCTACGTTTTAGCGATGAAATTAGGGCTAATAAAGTCTGGGGTGCCAAAATGCCGCTTAGCTGAGCTAAGTGGAATCTCTTCACTCATAAAGGCGGCATTTCCGTACTCTGCTTCATAAAAGCGGCATTTCAGCACTCACGAATAAAGTCGAAAAATTGGGCTGTCCTGAGTAGGCTGCAGCACAGACCACATTTTCTTAATATCGAACTCTAAAACACACGAACTTAAAAGCATCGAATTTGGTTCCTAATATGGCAGTACAGTCCACCGTTCCCTCATCAGAAACTTTCAAAGCCTGAGGCCGTCTTTCTTACGTCATTCCGCGCTTACAAACCCTTTCCTCGTTTGGGAGTCTTCCTAAAAGCATGAGGCGTAGCCCTACGCTGCAGTGAGGAAATCAGGGCTCCAGTATAGTCCGAATTCCTAATAAAGTCTGGGATGCCAAAATGCCGCTTAGCTGATTTGCGTGTCAGCTTTTCACTTATAAAGACGGCACTTCCGCACTCTGCTTCATAAAAGCGGCATTTCAGGACTCATGAATAAAGTCGAAAAATTGGGCTGTCCTGAACAGGTTGCAGCACAGACCACATTTTCTTAATATCGAATTCGAAAACACACGAGCCCAAAAGCATCGAATTTGGTTCCTAATATGGCATTATAATCTACCATTCCCGCATCAGAAACTTTGAAGGCCTGGGGCCGTTCCGCGTTTACAGACCCTTCACCTGCTTGGGCGTTTTCGTAAAAGCATTGGGCGTAGTCCCACGCATTAGCGATGAAATTAGGGCTAATAAAGTTTGGGGTGCCAAAATGCCGCTTAGCTGAATTAAGTGGAATCTCTTCACTTATAAAGGCGGCATTTCCGCACTTTGCTTCATAAAAGCGGCATTTCAGCACCCATAAATAAAGTCGATAAATTGGGCTGCCCTGAACAGGTAAGTTTTATGGATCCTGCAGCACAGCCCACTGGTTCTTAATATCGAATTCGAAAACACCCGAGCCCAAAAGCATCGAATTTGGTTCTTAAAACGGCTGTACAGTCCACCAATCTCGCGGCAGAAACTTTCAAGGCCTGAGGCCGTCTTGATTACGCCATTCCGCGTTTACAAACCCTTTACTCGTTTGGGCGTCTTCCTGAAAGCATGGGGCGTAGCTCTACGCTGTAGTGAGGAAATCAGAGCTCCATTATAGTCCGAATCCCTAATATAGTCTGGGTTGCCAAAATGCCGCTTAGCTGAGTTGCATGGAATCTTTTCACTTATAAAGGCGGCATTTCCGCACTCTGCTTCATAAAAGCGGCATTTCAGCAATCACGAATAAAGTCGAAAAATTGGGCTGTCCTGAATAGGCTGCAGCACAGACCACATTTCCCGGATCAGAACCTTTCAAGGCCTGAGGCCGTTTTTTTCACGCCATTCCGCGCTTACAGACCTTTCAATCGCTTGGGCGTCCTCGCAAAAGCATTGGGCGTAGCCCTATGCTTTAGCGATGAAATTAGGGCTAATAAACTCTGGGGTGCCAAAATGCCGCTTAGCTGAGCTAAGTAGAATCTCTTCACTCATAAAGGCGGCATTTCCGCACTCTGTTTCATAAAAGCGGAATTTCCGCACTCTGCTTCATAAAAGCGGCATTTCCGCACTCTGCTTCATAAAAGCGGCATTTCAGCACCCATAAATAAATTCGATAAATTGGGCTGTCCTGAATAGGCTGCAGCACAGACCACATTTTCTTAATATCGAACTCGAAAACACACGAACCCAAAAGCATCGAATTTGGTTATTAATATGGCAGTACAGTCCACCTTTCCCGCATATCAGAACCTTTCAAGGCCTGAGGCTGTCTTTTTTACGCCATTCCGCGTTTACAGACCTTTCACTCGTTGGGTCGTCTTCGTAAAAGCATTGGGAGTAGCCCCACGCTTTAGCGTTGAAATTAGGGCTAATACAGTCTGGAGTGCCAAAATGCCGCTTAGCTGAGTTAAGTGGAATCTTTTCACTTATAAAGGAGGCATTTCCGCACTCTGCTTCATAAAAGCGGCATTTGAGCACCCATAAATAAAGTCGATAAATTGGGCTGCCCTGAACAGGTAAGTCTTATGCATCCTGCAGCACAGCCCACTGGTTCTTAATATCGCATTCGAAAACAAAAGAGCTCAAAAGAATCGAATTTGTTTCTTAAAACGCCAGTACAGTCCACCAATCTCGCGGCAGAATCTTTCACGGCCTCAGGCCGTCTTGATTACGCCGTTCCGCGTTTACAAACCCTTTACTCGTTTGGGCGTCTTCCTGAAAGCATGGGGCGTAGCCCTACGCTGTAGTGAGGAAATCGGAGCTCCGTTATAGTCCGAATCCCTAATATAGTCTGGGTTGCCAAAATGCCGCTAAGCTGAGTTGCGTGGATTCTTTTCACTTATAAAGCCGGCATTTCCGCACTCTGCTTCATTAAAGCGGCATTTCCGCACTATGGTTCATAAAAGCGGCATTTCAGCACCCATAAATAAAGTCGATAAATTGGGCTGTCCTGAAGAGGTAAGTCTTATGCATCCTGCGGCACAGCCCACTGGTACTTAATATCGCATTCGAAAACAAACGAGCCCAAAAGCGTAGAATTTGGTTCTTAAAACGGCAGTACAGTCCACCAATCTCGCGGCAGAAACTTTCAGGGCCTGAGGCGGTCTTGATTACGCCATTCCGCGTTTGGGCGTCTTCCTGAAAGTATGGGGCGTAGCCCTACGCTGTAGCGAGGAAATCAGGGCTCCAGTGCAGTCCAAATCCCTAAAAAGTCTGGGGTGCCAAAATGCCGCTTAGCTGAGTTGCGTGACACCTTTTCACTTATAAAGACGGTACTTCCGCACCCTACTCCATAAAAGCGGCATTTCAGCACTCATGAATAAAGTCGAAAAATTGGGCTGTCCTGAATAGGCTGCAGCACAGACCATATTTTCTTAATATCGAACTCGAAAACACACGAACCCAAAAGCATCGAATTGGTTCCTAAAAGAAAGTACCTGAATTTCAAGCAGGATTTCGGAGGGGTCGTAGTACATTGGATCACGTGTACTCATTGTCTATTATTCTAAATATCCATACTGAGATGCCTGGCAGTAAGGTTTACGCATTGTTTGTTGACTTAAAAGGTGCATTTGTTAGCACAAAACTGATTAGAATAGTTAGAGAGATCTATACAAATAGCAAGGTTAGAATACAACAAAATGGAGAATACCCTAAATATTTCACGCTCTCTAAAAGGATTCTGCAGGGGGAACCACTTAGCCCCTTACTGTTTGCGCTGTTTCTTGCCGATATTGAGGAGTATTTTAGGGGGCGAGGCGTAAGAGGCCTAAGTATTGGGAGTCTTCCTAAAAGCATGGGGCTTAGCCCTACGCTGCAGTGAGGAAATCAGGGCTCCAGTATCGTCCGCATTTCTAATAAAGTCTGAGGTGCCAAAATGCCGCTTAGTTGATTTGCGTGTCAGTTTTTCACTTATAAAGACGGCACTTCCGCACTCTGCTTCAGAAAAGCGGCATTTCAGCACTCATGAATAAAGTCGCAAAATTGGGCTGCCCTGAACAGGTTGCAGCACAGACCACATTTTCTTAATATCGAATTCGAAAACACACGAGCCCAAAAGCATCGAATTTGGTTCCTAAAGTTTGTCAAGAAATAATTGAACAGCCATAAAGACAAACCTTTTAACTTAAGCCGACCGCCCGTTGAGGTTGACAATGCAGGGGAATTCCCTCCATAAATCTTTCTACACAGCCCAAGTGTTTAACTACGAGAGCGCCGTACAAGATTTTATGAGGGAGTTCCCCTACATTGTCAACCTCAACGGGCGGTCGACTTAAGTTAAAAGGTTTGTCTTTATGGCTGTTCAATTATTTCTTGGCAAAGTATAATATGGCAGTATAGTCTACCATTCCCGCATCAGAAACTTTCAAGGCCTGAGGCCGTCTTTTTTACGCCATTCCGCGTTTACAGACCTTTCACTCGCTTGGGCGTCTTCGCAAAAGCATTGGGCGTAGCCCTATGCTTTAGCGATGAAATTAGGGCCAATAAAGTCTGGGGTGCCAAAATACCGCTTCGCTGAGTTAAGTGGAATCTTTTCACTTATAAAGGCGGCATTTCCGCACTCTGCTTCATAAAAGCGGCATTTCAGCAACCATAAATAAAGTCAATAAATTGGGCTGTCCTGAACAGGTACGTCTTATGCATCCTGCAGCACAGCCCACTGGTTCTTAGTATCGAATTCGAAAACACCCGAGCCCAAAAGCATCGAATTTGGTTCTGAAAACGGCAGTACAGTCCACCAATCTCGCGACAGAAACTTTCAAGACCTGAGGCCGTCTTGATTACGCCATTCCGCGTTTAGAAACCCTTTACTCGTTTGGGCGTCTTCCTGAAAGCATGGGGCGTAGCCCCACGCTGTAGCGAGGAAATCAGAGCTCCAGTGCAGTCCGAATCCCTAAAAAGTCTGAGGTGCCAAAATGCCGCTTAGCTGAGTTGCGTGACACATTTTCACTTATAATGACGGCACTTCCGCACTCCGTTTCATAAAAGCGGCATTTCAGCACTCATGAATAAAGTCGAAAAATTGGGCTGTCCTGAACAGGCTGCAGCACAGACCACATTTTCTTAATATCGAACTCTAAAACACACGAGCCCAAAAGCATCGAATTTGGTTCCTAATACGGCAGTACAGTCCACCTTTCCCGCATCAGAACCTTTCAAAGCCTGAGGCCGTCTTTTTTAAGCCATTCCGCGTTTACAGACCTTTCTCTCGCTTTGGCGTCTTCGTAAAAGCATTGGGCCTAGCCCTACGCTTTAGCGATGAAATTAGGGCTAATAAAGTCTGGAGTGCCAAAATGCCGCTTAGCTGAGCTAAGTGGAATCTCTTCATTCATAAAGGCGGCATTTCCGTACTCTGCTTCATAAAAGCGGCATTTCAGCACACATAAATAAAGTCGATTAATTGGGCTGTCCTGAACAGGTAAGGCTTATGAATCGTGCAGCACAGCCCACTGGTCCTTAATATCGCATTCGAAAACACCCGAGCCCAAAAGCATCGAATTTCTTTCTTAAAACGCCAGTACAGTCCACCAATCTCGCGGCAGAATCTTTCAAGGCCTGAGGCCGTCTTGATTTCGCCATTCCGCGTTCACAAACCCTTTACTCGTTTGGGCGTCTTCCTGAAAGTATGGGGCGTAGCCCTACGCTGTAGCGAGGAAATCAGGGCTCCAGTGCAGTCCGAATCCCTAATACAGTTTGGGTTGCCAAAATGCCGCTTAGCTAAGTTGCGTGGAATCTTTTCACTTATAAAGGCGGCATTTCCGCACTCTGCTTCATAAAAGCGGCATTTCAGCACCCATAAATAAAGTTGATAAATTGGGCTGTCCTGAACAGGTACGTTTTATGCATCCTGCAGCACAGCCCACTGGTTCTTAATATCGAATTCGAAAACACCCGAGCCCAAAAGCATCGCATTTGGTTCTTAAAACGGCAGTACAGTCCACCAAACTGGCGGCAGAAACTTTCAAGGCCTGACGCGGTCTTGATTACGCCATTCCGCGTTTACAAACCCTTTGCTCCTTTGGGCGTCTTCCTAAAAGCATGGGGCGTAGCCCTACGCTGTGGTAAGGAAATCAGAGCTCCATTATAGTCCGAATCCCTAATATAGTCTGGGTTGCCAAAGTGCCGCTTAGCTGAGTTGCGTGGAATCTTTTCACTTATAAAGGCGGCATTTCCGCACTCTGCTTCATAAAAGCGGCATTTCAGCACTCACAAATAAAGACGAAAAATTGGGCTGTCCTGAATAGGCTGCAGCACAGACCACATTTTCTTAATATCGAACTCTAAAACACACGAGCCTAATATGGCAGTACAGTCCACCTTTCCCGCATATCAGAACCTTTCAAGGCCTGAGGCCGTCTTTTTTACGCAATTCCGCGTTTACAGACCTTTCACTCGCTGGGTCGTGTTCGTAAAAGCATTGGGCGTAGCCCCACGCTTTAGCGATGAAATTAGGGCTAATAAAGTCTGGGGTGCCAAAATGCCGCTTAGCTGAGCTAAGTGGAATCTCTTCACTCATAAAGGCGGCATTTCCGCACTCTGCTTCATAAAAGCGGCATTTCAGCACCCATAAATAAAGTCGAAAAATTGGGCTGTCCTGAATAGGCTGCAGCACAGACCACATTTTCTTAATATCGAACTCTAAAACACACGAGCCCAAAAGCATCGAATTTGGTTCCTAATATGGCAGTACAGTCCACCTTTCCCGCATCAGAACCTTTCAAAGCCTGAGGCCGTCTTTTTTATGCCGTTCCGCGTTTACAGACCCTTCACTCGCTTGGGCGTAGCCCTACGCTTTAGCGTTGAAATTAGGGCTAATAAAGTCTGGGGTGCCAAAATGCCGCTTTGCTGAGTTAAGTTGAATCCCTTCACTCATAAAGGCGGCATTTCCGCACTCTGCTTAAGTAGGGAAGGAAAGATGGAGCGATATACCCCCCACCACTTTCCACTCAGACACGCCCACCGGCTACTGCGCATCTCCCCCACCCAATCACAGCGCTTCCCCACGACTCTCCGCCCACAGGCCACGCCTCCTCACACCCTCTCGACCAATCCGACATAGTGCAGAGCAATATACCCCCCGCCACATTCTCTCTCGACCAATCGCACCATATACCTCCCACCATAACTCCACCTACCTACCTAAATTTTGTATTGTGTCATAGCGATATACCTCCCACCCTCTCCATTAGGGGTTTACCCGTGGTAGCCAATTAAACCAAAGTCAGAGCAATTAACCCCCCGCTACAATTCGGTACTGTTATTTATGCTCCGTCTTTAGTGCACGACAAAGTATGAAGTTCTTAGAGTACATCAAGAACGTTATTCGAAAATTTAAGAAACGCGAAACCCCGTCAACATCGGACGCCATCTTTGAAAACGCCACCCCAAAGTTGAAAAGAAAATTATCTCTGCTTGAGAAACGTATGACTACCAATTAATGGTATGTGTTTGGATGACGGATGTGAATTAAAACGGAGCTCCTTTCAGTGTTTCGAGGCACGTCTGGTAACATTCGAGAAGTGGCCGAAATCACAAGATCCGATAAGGTTGGCAAAATCTGGATTCTATTATATCGGTGAATCGGACATTGTAAAGTGCGTGTTTTGTGGCGTACAAATTTTTAAGTGGGAGTGCGAAGACAAACCGGACGTTGAGCACTTCAAATATTCGCCTGACTGCATTTTCATAAACTTAATACGAGGTGGGGAGAAGCCGACAAGAAGACAAAGAAATCTCTTCTTTTATATATTCGCCATTTTTTTACTGTTATACGTGGAAGTAATCCTCATAAGAAAACTTCTGGTGAATTAACATGGCAAGTACACAGGAGACGGTAATGTTGAATGCAAAAATCTTTTTTTTAAATAAGTCCAAGTCTAAATTCGTGCTGGTGGGGTTGACGGCCGACGGACAATTCTCCCCGATAATTCGGATCGCCTCCAACCGTCAGTATTTCGTGGAAATGACGCCGGAAGATTTTTCTTCACTTATTACCTGCAGGATGTATATTCTCGATTCTCTGACGGAAAATACGAATAACGTTTATCCGATTCACGTTAAAAACTTTACGTTTTCATTTCCCTTGATTAACGGATCGAATATCATGAAGATTCAGAGTAACATAGATGGGAACCACATTTACATGGCAGAGGGTACTTTGAATTCCCTGTTTGGTCTCGTCGATCTCATCGAATATAATTTGCGACGTATAAATGGCGATGATGTTAAAATTCTTTATACGCTCGTACTGAAAAAAACTTTAAAATGCGAAGGGAATGTTATAGATAAAGTCTATCAGTACTTGAATAATTCTGACGAAAAGACTTGGGTCGTAAAAGAACTTGTAAAATGTCTGCCGGATGATGTGGTAATTAAAGATGCCGAGGAAATTAGAAAAAATGAGGGTAACGTTTAATTTAAACCCGAAAGTGTACATGATGTACGTGTGGCAATTCGCCGCAAAAGAAGCTCGAAAAAGTGATTATGTGATGGAAGCTGTAAATAGAGATAGATTTAGGCGACGTGTTAATAATGTATCAGCTATAATTGAACCTGTATTGCAATTAGATCATAGGATGTACATTTATAAAGATAGGTTTAAGTAATAAAAATATATAATTATGGGTATTTGTTTATTTTCAATAAAAGAAAACAATTTTTATAAGTATTAATTTAAACTACGTCACTGGCATTAATCCATCCTCTTTCATTCATCCCCAACCATTGGACATACACTCGTTTATTTTTCTTCCTGAGAACTTTCTCTATCAGATATACGTCCTTGTGTTTTACTTTGAGAAGCTCCTCTTCGTAAAAGGCTCCTTTAATTTCGGCACCATTTTGATCTCGTAACAAATACGTTCTGGGATTTGTTGATTGCACTTTGGCTATTACGAATATTTCGTTTGTCCAATTCGGCTGATACCCCTTGCTGAATACGTGTCTGTATTTGGAGATTCTGACTGCATCACCTTTTCGAAATTTGGGAATTTTAAAAATCTTCAAATTAGTATAAACTTCTCTCAAAATTTTTTTCTCATTTCTCTTGTTTATATCGACCGGTTTCAACCCGGTGGTTCTGTGTCTAGTGTTATTATATTTTTTAACAATTTCCGGGAGTAGGGTTAACCATTTATAGTTACCCTGCATACTAAACTCTTTCCACATTAAATTCTTCAGGGTACGATTCACCCGCTCGACAATGCTCGCCTTCAAATTGGAGTACGTACTGAAATGGTTGATGTTGTGTTTTTTCATTAAATTTTGGAAGGATTTGTTATAGAACTCCTTCCCAAAATCGCTTAGCAAATTTTTCGGAACATTTTTACCGTCTTCCAAAACCTGCGACATTGCCTTCGTCACTTCCTCTCCAGTTTTGTTTTTAAGCGGATACGCGTAAACTTTTTTAGAAAATACATCGATCACCACTAATATATATTTATGTCCTTTATTAAATTTTTGATAAGGAACCATTTCTACGACGTCTATTTGGTACGTATCTAATATTCCTTTAACAATGACTCGTCTACGAGGAAAGTGCACCCTAGCCGGTTTATGTATTTCGTTTATGACGTCACGTTTAATTGATGTCGTCGGCGCCATCTTCGATTTGTAGCTTTAGTATAACTTCCAAAAAGACTTGACTTGTTTTCGGAGAGAATCTCTCTAAACCTATTTCGTCTCCTTGTTTAAGTACTAACCCCTTTGTCAAGTCTACGAAATTATCATTGATAGTGACCTTCAAATCCGTGGGTTCTTTATAAACACTGTGAACAGTTGCAGTTTTATATGGAAATTCATAAAACGGCTTGTGGTTATTTAATATCATGTTAGAAAGGTGTTTAGAAATTTCAACGCCACTTAACCTAAACGACGTATAATAGAAAAATTTCCTATTAGCATTTTCCGTTTCGACCCTCGGCTCGAAGGTATCGCTAATGTGGTGTAAAAATTTATCCAACATGTTGCTATAAACGCAAGAGAAGACTAAGATGGAAAACCGATTGCCGTTATATTATACGATAATATTTGCTTCTTTAAGAGCATCCATCAAATTACTTATCTCATTTAAATGATTATTATTGCCGCTCATTTGCGACGCCATTAGCAAACGTAGCCGATCGACTAACGTATTAACGTCTTTATACGGGACGTATTCCGGTTCTTTATCGGTAACTTCGAGCGTTTTTAAAAATCCTTGACCTTGATGTTTTTTCGTAGGAAATATTTCATCCTTTAATCCCCTTATGACACCCATATATTTCTTCCCCTTATTACTGGCAATGCTACGATCATGTTGGTATTTTTTTCGACCGGCATTAGTGAGTTTTATAATATTTGCATATTTTCTTGAATCTTCTTCAGTGTATCCTCTAGGCTCTTTCTTAAAAATTAATTCCAATAAACCTGGCGTGAGGGTATAACGATCGTTTCCAACAATTAATTTATCGTCCTGGAAATCGATCTCACTGTCTCCTATGTGAAATTTTGCAAGTTCCGGCTCAAATCTTACGCCAAATTGATGATCGAAGTCACCTTCTACATCGGAAATCATTTGCTCGATATATCCCCGTACTTGTTCGGGCCATTGCTCGAGAAACGAGTCCCTAACCGCTTGTGACAATTGATGAAAATGCTCGGACGTTTCTGTATCAGTTTTTTCTGCCTCCTCAGCTGGCGGCTCATAATTTCCAATATTTGTCGTCGGTATAAAATTGGGGGTCGACCAAACAGGTCTTGGGGGCTGATTTGTGGGTAGGGGTGTCGATGACGGTAATTTTGGGATGGGGGATGGTGGTCTGACCTTTTTTATAGGAAGAGACGTTGTTTCCTTTTTAATTTCCACCTCTTTTATTTGTGAAATTAAGTTTTTAAGCGGTCCTGTTATGGGCTTAAATCGTTGCTCGGTGAAGAATTGTGACGATTCCTTATCTGTCTTCAGTTTAGACATTTTATTTCTGACGGAACTTCTCGCTTTAGCTAGCTCACGCTTGTATTGATTTTCCATGACGACACGCAACGAATGTATTTTATTTTGTTAAACTATCCCCTTTATAGAATCAAAAAATGCAGCAGTGAAGCGGCTGGAACCTCCCCATCGCGTGGATCTTTGACTTGGGTTTCTAGTCGAATTAGCAAAGAAAATGTATGACTGGTTTCCATGATGGTTTTAGAACTTTTTTAGAACACACAAATTGAAATATTCATCAGAGAAAAGTAGGTATAAGTAAGTCCTTTTTTGGCAGGACCCCCAAAGTTCTAAAACCGTCGTTGAAACCAGTCTTATACAATTTCGGTGCTAATTCGGCTAGAAACACAAGTCAAAGATCCACGCGATGGAGAGGTTCCAGCCGCTTCACTGCTGCATTTTTTTTAAACCAGAATTTGAAGACCTTTCTGATGGTGACAATAAATCTTTCAAAAACTTGTTTTGGATGGTTAAATAAGTGAATAATTTAAAGTTGGACATTGGTGTGCCAAAACGGCACTTTCCGTGGGCCGATGGAATCCAAAATTTGTTCAGCTCTTCGACGTGCAATACAATCCCCATGTGCAAAATTTCAGCTAAACCGGTTCAGGGGTTTGGGCTGTACCGTGATTTTAAAGTCCGATAAAAATCAATTTTTTTTTTATTTTTGGTCAAAAGGGCACTGAGAGTGAATACATTTTTAGAAGCAGAATTTGAAAGCCTTTCCTATCGTGACGTGAAAAATGGGGGTTTGCATTTAAAATTTAAAAGTTGATGTGCCAAAATGGCATTTCTAGTTGCGCGATTGGCTCCAAAAGCTTTTCAGATCTAAGTTGGGTTATGAGATGCCTACGCACCAAATTTCAGCTAAATCGGTCTAGTAGTTTTGGCTGTGGCGTGTTTACAAACGTACGTACGTACGTACGTACAAACGTACGTACACACACACAGACACATTTTGAAAACCGCTTTTTTGGGTTCCTGAGACCCCAAAACGTGAAGATCTGGTGCTATCTCAAATTCAAAAATTTTAGTGATTGCAGTAACCTCCCATTTTTTTAAAATTGTGATGGAGTTGGGGAGGTTAAAAATGGTCGAATCCCTTGCGATAACGACCGTTATTAAATGGCGACTCTTTATCAATAACCAAAAAACTGTGCTTGCTGCTCCTCCAACATTCTCGGCAAATATTTTGTAAACACTCAAACGTCATGTCGGTATTCACGTGATCCATATACACGTGTTTTAGGTTTGTCACATCTTGCGGAAAAAGGACAAGAAAATTTGCATTATCACGGATAAGTTGTTTTGGAATGGCCGAGTAGGTTTGAGCGAGATAGAAGAGGTCCGTCTTGTTATGTCGACCGAGACAGAAGAAGTCGCGGATTATGGGCATTTGACTAGGAATCGTGATTATATCATCGAAAATTACGACCGAATTCGGTTCAACCTTCTGTGGGGGTATAATGCTATCGCCTTCGTTATACTCAAAATAGCCCACATCACGTAGCGGTTGTAGGACTTGCTTTAAAAATTGATACTTGGGTTGATTTAACGTTTTGCAGTAAATGTAAACATTTTGAAACCTTAATCCGTTCGGTTCCAATAACAGACTTAATAAACTGTTTGTTTTTCCACACCCACTTCTCCCTACAATTAGTCCACGTTTAGAACAACTGCCCATTAGGTTACTATGTTTCGCTTCATCCGTCGAAGGAATACAAAAATCATAATTGGTGACATTTAATTTTTCAACTTGTGAAACAACTTTCATGGTATAATCTTACATACTAAGTTACATTATGACTGAAAATTATTCATATACTATACAAGGATGGTTCGATCCGCGGTAATCTCTAAACCTGGTCTAAATGTCAGATTTTTCTGTCAACCAAACCAAGTTTAGGGAAAACCGAGTTCACCACTTACTAGGTGAACCGACATCGTGACCGAACAACATCAGAGGTGAGAATCTCGAGAATAAGTGTTGCTTTCAGTCCGTACATCAGTTGTTCTCGAGATTCCAAATAAAATGGAAAAAATGTTTAACAAATAAAAATCTTGAAATAATAATTACAAAAAAATAAATTTAGAAATACAACAGCTCAAAGCAGTTTATTACCAAATTCCAACAAAAAATCCGTATTTCTCTGAAATTCGATGTCATAATGACCCCAAGCTAAAGTTTTATAAGAGTTTTTTATTAGATATCTTTTATCGTCGAAATATGAGAGAGCTACTTTGCGGTGTAATTCCGTGTACACGTCATGATTTGTGGATTTGAAAACAGTCATATTGCAAAAGTACTTAAAATCTTTGTCGTGACTGTCGACGATTTTTTTATATGTTTCCAGAGATAAGGCTGTTTCCACGACATGTTTGGTAATTCCTTTAGCTTTTTTCGTAGGTTTCTCGTTATATACCGCCACGGCGTAGGCTTTACTACCTGTACCAGCATACCATTCGGGTACCTTTCCCCCATATTCGTCCTTCATCCTACCGATTACAGATTCTGAAGGAATTATTCCATATTCGTTATCCGGGGAAAAATTACTAGTGTCATATCTTTCCGGATATTTTTTAATGTCCAAATAGAAATTGGGGGTGGCAATTAAGGCACATAAGCTGTCCGGATCGCTGTACAATAGGGTTACTTTATCCCCATATAAGGGCTTTAAAAAATCATAGTAAAATTCATAAACAATAGTTTTGGAAATATCTAAAATGCTAAAACCGAGGTACAGAGGTTTAGTGTAGTTTATCATGGTGCGACCCATTTCAATTGCTTCGAAATTTTCGGTAAAAATTTTCCTATTTTTAAATTGCGGCTTAGAAATCCAAGTTTCGGCACCGTATTTTCGCCCAATTTTTTTCCAATGTGTGGCTAATTTTACATCTACCCGTTTACTAACATCTTCTAACGTTTTTCCATAAATGGAGTTGTTGAGGAGTTTCATAGAGTGTCCTTTTCAAATTTTGTCGTCGCGGCGTTACGTAATCTTGTATTGAGCTCGATATAGGGTCGCAACCAGTCGCTCTGTTTGAATTCTATCACTCGGTGAATTTTAGTGATTTTCAATCCGTGTTTTAAAATTTGCTTCAAACTTATGTAATGAATAATGTATTTGAATTTATGATTTAAATTTTGAATCAATTTCGAATATTTTCCGTTAGGTGGTACCATATTTTCGGGTGCAAAAGGGAACTCGTTATGGGCATCGTGGAGACTCTGTGGGTAGAAGATATCCACTTCTAAAACATATCCCATATCAGCCGTATCAGAAATTAAGCTTACATCCAAATTTTGAATTTCGTCATCTGACAACCACCGAAAACCCCCAATGGGGAGGAAATTCATCATCGATTTTCCGTAAAGATTGGTTTCGTCTAAATATGCTATATATGTCGTCTCTTTTTGGGGGTCGTAATCAGGAAGATATGGATTATTTGCTTTGGCGTATCGAGTAATAGCTGTAGCGACTCCGCCGCGAATACCGCGTTTAAAGAATAACAACTGGTCGATATCAGTGAGAAGCTCTAAGGAGACTCCAGTATATTTCAGCATCGCATCCCAAGAAAGGGATGGAGCCGTCAAAAAATGAGCCGGATCTAATTGGTAGTGTTTTAAAGCGGAGGAACGGAAATTTTCAAAAATATCTGCTAAAATTAATACGTCTGAAGTTAAGTATATGTCGCTGTATTCTCCCAGAGTGTTGCATTTAAATAAGTCCCATAATGCACGAGCCCTATTATAATTTTTATCCGAAATTGGTTCGTTATAGAGTTTATCGAAAAAATCATCTTTTGTAGGAAAAGTTGTTTCTTCCAATTTAGAGAAATCGTCCAAGTAACTATACGGGAACACATTTTTTTGTCTAATCATTTCAAATTTTTCGTCGGATGGAAAATGTTTCCTAACCTCATTACACTGATCGGGGGTCAAACTTTCGGCTAATTTTTCCAATGAACACGTATAGAACCGGAACGAGTCCACGAAGCGGAGCTTCATATACTTTTGAACAGTGTGCCCCTTTTTGTTAATGTACTGACCTACGTGAATGACCTTGGAAAAGGCGACATAATTCTCCATATTCCGCGCGATCACATCAATTTCGGCTTCGTTCTCCGCCAGTTGTTTGATAAATAAATGGCTGTCATAATTTGATAAATTATGGAAAAAAATTGGTATATAATTTGGAGTTTTATACTGCAGGTTGCATTCTGAGCAGCTTGCAGACAGGAATGCCCCGGTCATGTGATCGTGGACACGTTCTTTTTTACTGTCATTTTCAAAAGGTTCTTTACAAATGTGACATGATTCGGCAGTTTGAAATTCGTGTTCCTGCATAGCTGACAATTCCTCCATTGGCACCACCACGCCTAAATATTTCTCATACAACGAGACAACCTCGTTTTCCAAAGATTTTATAAAGTCTTGGACACAGTTTTCTCCTCGAAACAATTGAAATCGTGACAGTGAATCGTCGAAAGAGCATTTTAAATAGTAAGCAACGCTGTGAGGAACATGTAAATAAGTTTTAATTTGATACGGTTTCTTGGGATCACTTTCAACATAGCTTATCGGTTTTAACACACTTTCGAAATCTCCGTAAAAAACGAAAGGTAATTTTAATTGCTTTTGATAATTTTCAAATTGAAGTATATTACCCGGTACAGTCTTTCCCCGTTTGTTTATTATGGGGTTTTTTGTTGGAAGTTTGGTGTACACATATTCACAATCATGTTCGACGTGACGAGCTAACAGCTCTTTAGTTGAAAATGGAATAATGCATGCATCACAAATAAATTTTCGATTCGATCTTTTGGATAATTGAGCAGAAACTAACTTACTAAAGTCACGTATTAAACAATAATGTTTACTATTAGGAATTTCGTCATCGTTGATAAGTAATAAATTTACATGTTGAATTTTCTTACTCATGGTGTGATACAGGGGGCCGATAATTTCATATCTCGGCTTACCCAAATGATATATTAATTCAATGCCGTACACGTTTACGCTTACACCCGGATTGAGCTTTTCGAAAATAGCGATCTCATGCAAATTAGTTGGAAAAGAAATACCGTTAAAATCGAATATCGTGCTGTACAGAGGATATGATCCCGGCTCATCATCTGGCCCTGAAGGTTGACAAACTGCAGCTACTAAAGAGTGGGCAAAACATCTGTTGTCTTCATTTCGTATGTTGAGTACCGCATTTCGTTTCTTGATAGGGTCCGGCAAGTCGATGAAGGACGATCCTTTTAAAGGATTGAATTGAGAGATGCCCATCTCAAGGAATAGAATTTTGACCAAGGCCCAACCTGTCACATAAACAAGATTAGTAACAGCACAATAACTTATGATAACTAACCTGATTGCCTTTCATCGAACTCCATAATTTTATTTGATAAAATTTCTTTTACATCCTTGAGTACTTCTATTAAATTTGATGACCGGGTAATAAGTTTATTAGCAGTGGCGAAAGATTTAATTTCCGTTGTTTCCTTCGTTTCCAAAACGTAAATTGAGAAAATTTCGAAAATAATTTTCAAGCAAACGTGTCGATTTAATTGGTCGGTTAATAAATTTAGGATTTTTGACGTAGCCTCGTCGAAAAATTTGTTTAAATCTGTATAATTCTCTTGGGCCATTATTTGAAATGTAGCTAATCTTTGCTTGAACGCCGTTGATACAATATAAACCCCGTTGTCCAAATTAATTCTTGTTTTTTCCTTGTGTGCCCTTGACCGTTGATGAGCCAGATATGATTTAGCTGACATCTCTAAATTACACACATGACACTTTTTTAATTCTGGAATTCAACGGGTTAGAAAGAAAAAAAAAATCTAAACATAATTACCAATAGGAACATCTGGCACAGTTTCTAACTTCCGCTTCTCGCCCATCGAGGTGTTAGGGCAGCTTTCTCTTCTATGGCGAATTAAGGAACTCCGATTAGCGTATGGACGATGACATAAATCACATGTGAATTGCTTAAAACATATATTACAAGTTGAATTAACCTGTTAACCTTGAACGTGACCAGTATACATAATGTGTGCGTACATTCCGCCGAGTTTCATTCATGAAATTGGATTTAAATAACTACCGAACAAGAATAAAAACCAGTTTGTAAAAATGTCGCATACTTTGAATCCCAAAGAGAATTTTGTAGGTCGAGCTTTCATGACGAATTTTAAAGACCCAATTGTTCTAATAATTTCAAACACCATAATCCGTCATCTAATAGAAACTCTTTAACCCCCGGGGGTAAATTTTGATCATTAGCAACTGGTTTTCTTTCAATTTTCTGTTTTAGAGGTTTAATTAATAAATTTTGATGAATTTTAATTTTGTCGTTAGAGAATACCGGTAAATGAATCACAATTAATTTTTCACTCACCGCGGACGGACCTGGTTGTTCTTCATCGGGGTTAAAATTTGAAAAAAAATCGGATAGACTGCGAGAAGACATAATGTAACGTACGGCTCACGCAAACACGTATACAAATGGTAGCAGGCTTGCCCGGTCCCGATGTTTTATAGAAAAGTGAAGATAAAAAAATTCAACTTGTATGATGGGAATTTACGCAATTATAGTCATATAATGGCTAGACGACTACGTCCTGTCGTGCGATTTAAAGAGGAAATACCTTATATGTCTCGTTATAATCACCTAGTGCTTCGCAGAATCAATTTTTCTTCCATTTATGGAGCCTACTCCGAGCGGAGGTAATATTTTGTAATTTTTATAAACTCGGAATCTTAACTCTTTCATGTTCATATATGGAAGTCGAAGCATTTAATGAGAGATTCTTCTATACAAACACACTGTGAACGTCCGAGCTGATGAACTCTCTCGTTATGGGAAGGAAGTCAATACACTCTTTTCAAGTTCATGTGAGGTTGACAATAAAAATGCAACTCTAATGAAAAACTTTTATTTAAAATTATTTACAGTCTCTTGAAGTTTCTGCTTTAAAAAAAATACATTGGTTAAAGCACATTTGCAATAATCTGAACTGTGACCCGTGCATAGGGGTGTAGCATGGGGTAGAGGGGGTGATTCGGGTAATTCAGTGACGATCGTTTTCTTAAGTAGCTTCCTCAGAAAAACAGCCTTTTCTCGTCCTTTGATGAAAATTTCTTCAACATTTCGCGTAATTTTTTTCAAGATCTTGTTAAAATAAATGTATGGAATGAATCCACTTTCATAAGGAATACAGTGATGATGGTTGATTAGATAATTGATAGTACATTGATATTTTGGTGGAACTGACTGAAATGGTACCGCAGGCTCGAATATGTAATGGAGTAGCTTCCCGTTTTTTATAGCTGCCAATTCTTTGACGATAAAAGTACTCTCACTTATAAAAAATCCTTGCAAATCAATAATCATCGTACTAAACCTGTTAGCGCATTATAAAAAAACAACTTGTCATGAATAATTAAGGCGCTCAACGTTGTATTCTTTGGAATTGGGGCGAGGGTGTCAAATCCAACCCTTAGAGTCACGGACTGCTGGTTGATTGTATACTTTTGATTGCTGCAGTTTATGATTATCAGTGGGTAGTCTTTTTTGTACTGATCCGGCGAAATGATACAGTCCGTTTTATTCTGGTAATAATAACTGGATTTAAAACGAGAGAACATCTCGTAAAGAGGAGAGAAATGATTTGAAGTGAAATCAATGTTTTGATTTTCATAAGGAAATCTGTCACTGTTTAGGTAAACTCTTATATTGGAAAACTCGCAATGGTCAAATTTCCCCATGTCTTTTTTTAAATCGCCATCTCTGGAATTTTGGAAACCGAAAATCAAGTATCGCGGCGTTTCAACCCTGTTTGAAGTTTTAATATTCCAAGAATGGTTAGTTGTATTAGGGAGGGCGGGGTAACTATGCAATTCCCAACTACGAAAAGCGACTGCTACATCTTTGCCCTTTTCGATAAATTTCGTCAATTCAACTTCTTCTTTAAGACCCGGGGTGACGTGTGGTAATCTCCAAAATATCTTATCAATGATTACTTTCGCTTTTTCGTCAGTCTGACAGATGAGAGCGTCGGTATCGGAATTTCCACGAATTAAAATCAATTCTTGACGTATATTGACGATAACCTAAAATATCTAATTATTGTAAAATTTCTAAGGGTTCGGATTTTTCACCTTTTTAAAATCTTCCATAAAACCAAGTAGCATACTTAATGGAACACATACGCTGAATTTCCCATTCTGTATGCTCATATCTGTGTCTAGAGACCAGCCAGCGTTTCTATTCTTTACGGACTCCCCATAGTCGAAACTAGGTAAACCTTTCATCGTAGAAGCCAACCCTGGCTTCGTCAAGGAATCGATCACTACCCCATTCAATTCATATCTTATTTCACTAAATAAGTGCACAATCCCATTGTTGATAAATTTCGTATCGACCGCGGGAACTGTTTTCCCCTTATCTTCTGTAACTAATTGACCTTGGATATAGAGATAAGAGTCTCCAGGTCTAGTACATAAATCACTTGCAGCCGGAAATCGAATCTCATCGTTATTATTAAATCTACTATTAGAATATGGTTGGTGGGTATAATACTCGTAACTAGCTATTCTGTCGTCAAGTGATATTTCATCTTCGATATTAAGCATTCTTCGAAAGTTGTAAACCCAACGACTTTAGGAACTCTCTGTTTGCTTTACTTAGCCTATCTTTTTGTCTACTAACCCCAACCTTACACTTTCGTGGTATTTTATATGTTTTACCACTGAAATCAAAACCCATCTCCCTTTTGTAAATGAAGACCGATTGTAACCACTTCCTCTTGAAAATTAACATTTCCGGTTTGGTCTACTATTTTAAGGGTTATGTTCCTTATTTCGTCGACGCTTATAGGTAAATATATGATTCTCTGAGGTTTTTCTATTTGTTTAAAACCGGGTGGAGCGCTTGGAGAGAAATGGTATATGATGTGAACCGGTTTTCCATTGGAATAGCTGTTTACGGTGATGTTGCATTCGACAAATATGGAATTCACTTTCATTAAATCAGCTATTGTATCGGATTCGTGTGCCAAGTTTTCTTTCAACTTCCTAGACTTGAAACCCAACAAAGGACCTATCGAGTCAGGTATTGAGAAGTCGATTTCCTGAGTAGATTTAATATGACATTTTAACGTGTTATTATTGGCAGTTATTTGTAAAAATTCGTTTTTTCCGATAGACGATTGTAAATATTTGTTTATATCTTTTAGTTGATAGCATCCGGTGGGGATTGTGATTTCCTTTCCCCCGTAAACAAATTTATTAACCCCCGGTTCAATATTGGGAATTGAATTGTAAACTTCAAAATTGGTTAAACCCAATACATATTTTTCTCCATTTAAACTGATGGGAGGGTTAAAATCCGCACTCAAAATCGAAGATTTTCCACTTAACACAAAGAACATTTTCGTACGATTTCCGCCAAGGTAATGATTTCAATTCATTTGGAATAGTGATATAAAAACCAAACGCAAAGATGGCCACAATAGAAGGTATCGAAATTTTGATATCTATCATGGTTATAGAGAATTTTAACTTTTCCGTTGCTCGTAAAATATTTCATCGCTTCGATAGGAGGTACTAATTTCCCCAAACTATTGAAGAATAAAACCGCCCCCGGTCTCGAAACGTAAGCTGTCCAATGGGTTCCTTCCCGGCTTTCTTCGTCCATGTTTATTATTCCA
Organism: Pycnomerus fuliginosus; assembly: GCA_963924575.1. Lineage (NCBI taxonomy): Eukaryota > Metazoa > Arthropoda > Insecta > Coleoptera > Zopheridae > Pycnomerus > Pycnomerus fuliginosus. The sequence goes on from OZ004621.1 coordinate 35,033,057, forward strand.
CATTCGTTAGTCGTAATTTTTTTGGGTAAATTGTTTCGCATAAAAACTCCGCGAAATCCGGCAATGCGTAATTTTTTAACATACTTTTCTATATCCAAATTGGTTAAAGCCCGATTAGGTAATTTTATTGGTAGAGTTTCTGATAATAATCGTAGGGTCCCACGTACAGCCCTCCCCCTCTCTTTTTCCGACTTTTTTTTAAACCGGATCCTTTGGTTTCCATTGCTTTGTTATGACGTTGCGTCTCCTCTAATAATTTTTTATCGGCTTTAGCTTTATTTACGGCTGAAGCTATGGCCGCTCCCCCACCCCCTAACGCTCCGAGTGCACCCAACAATGGTAATAAAAATGGTAAGAAACCGCCGTGTTTAGGAGCGGCCAATATACGCGATTTAATATTTCTCTTAGATTTACGTTTCACACCCATGCCCAATTTTGTTTTTGTTTTCATAATGGCTGCAATTAAACCTGCGGCCGCACGTTGAGAAAAACCTGCTTGTGGATCCTTTAGAAGATCGAGTGCTTTCTGTATTAAAATCCTGTCGGCTTCGTGTCGTTTCGTTAGGTCACTGCTTGCCGCGTAAGCTAGGTCATGGATTTTACACGCCTCGTCCAACTTGTTTACCCCCTTGTCTCCGCGCTGTATTCGGTCAGCTAATTTAGTTCCAGTTCCGCAAAAATTATAAGTCGGTAAGTGGGCTTCAAAAGGGAGTTTATCGATTAATTTATTAAGTAAACCTCTTCCTTTTTTTAAACTATGACACCCGCACTGTAACCTCTCGGAACGCATTGTGTTGTTAAATTCCAAGTTCGTCTTAATTTATAATGAGAAAAAGCAAACATATTTATTATAAAAAATTCAAATTACACATGAAACGAATTTTATTACACCAACTCGGTGACCATAATCTTGCTTCCTCTCGGTTGGACATCCTCGACATCGTAGAGAAGACAGGAACACCTTTCGCAACTCTCCCCGTACCTCTCGACCATCCGCTTCAATTCCGCCCTGTCGCAGACCACCTCGATGACGTTGGTGATTCTCGCTTGTGGGTCCACGTCCTCGCGGTCCGTCATCTCCTTGTAGATGGCGACGAAACACCCCTCACAATACGGCTTGTAGGAAAAGTAGTCGTGCCATTTTCCAAACGCGTCTAGGTGGCCGAGCTGATTTTGGTAGACGGTCTCGTGACAGATTAGAAGACTTTTTAACGTGAACTTAAAGTACGCCATCTTGAAGGTAACTAATTTGGGTTCTATTCCCCCAACATTATATTTACCGGATGGGGGGTTAATTGCTCTGACTTTGGTTTAATTGGCTACCACGGGTAAACCCCTAATGGAGAGGGTGGGAGGTATATCGCTATGACACAATACAAAATTTAGGTAGGTAGGTGGAGTTATGGTGGGAGGTACATGGTGCGATTGGTCGAGAGAGAATGTGGCTGGGGGTATATTGCTCTGCACTATGTCGGATTGGTCGAGAGGGTGTGAGGAGGCGTGGCCTGTGGGCGGAGAGTCGTGGGGAAGCGCTGTGATTGGGTGGGGGAGATGCGCAGTAGCCGGTGGGCGTGTCTGAGTGGAAAGTGGTGGGGGGTATATCGCTCCATCTTTCCTTCCCTACTTGCTTAATAAAAGCGGCATTTCCGCACTCTGCTTCATAAAAACGGCATTTCAGCACCCATAAATAAAGTCGAAAAGTTGGCTGCCCTGAATAGGCTGCAGCACAGACCACATTTTCTTAATATCGAACTCTAAAACAAACGAGCCCAAAAGCATGGAATTTGGTTCCTAATATGGCAGTACAGTCCACCTTTCCCGCATCAGAACCTTTCAAAGCCTGAGGCTGTCTTTTCTACACCGTCCCACGTTTACAGACCCTTCACTCGCTTGGGCATAGCCCTACGCTTTAGCGTTGAAATTAGGGCTAATAAAGTCTGGGGTGCCAAAATGCCGCTTAGCTGAGTTAAGTTGAATCTCTTCACTCATAAAAGCGGCATTTCCCCACTCTGCTTCATAAAAGCGGGATTTCAGCACCCATAAATAGTCGATAAATTGGGCTGTCCTGAACAGGTACGTCTTATGCATCCTGCAGCACAGCCCACTGGTTCTTAATATCGAATTCGAAAACACCGGGGCCCAAAAGCATCGAATTTGGTTCTTAAAACGGCAGTACGGTCCACCAATCTCGCGGCAGAAACTTTCAAGGCCTGAGGCCGTCTTGATTACGCCATTCCGCATTTACAAACCCTTTACTCGTTTGTGCGTCTTCCTAAAAGCATGGGGCGTAGCCCTACGCTGTAGTGAGTAAATCAGAGCTTCATTATAGTCCGAATCCCTAATATAGTCTGGGTTGCCAAAATGCCGCTTAGCTGAGTTGCCTGGAATCTTTTCACTTATAAAGGCGGCATTTTCGCACTCTGTTTCATAAAAGCGGCATTTCCGCACTCACGAATAAAGTCGAAAAATTAGCTGCAGCACAGGCCACATTTTCTTAATATCGAACTCTAAAACACACCAGCTTAAAAGCATCGAATTTGGTTCCTAATATGGCAGTACAGTCCACCTTTCCCGCATCAGAACCTTTCAAGGCCTGAGGCCGTCTTTTTTACGCCATTCCGCGTTTACGGACCTTTCACTCGCTTGGGCGTCTTCGTAAAAGCATTGGGCGTAGCCCCACGCTTTAGCGATGAAATTAGGGTTAATAAAGTGTGGGGTGCCAAAATGCCGGTTAGCTGAGTTAAGTTGAATCTCTTCACTCATAAAGGCGGCATTTCCGCACTCTGCTTCATAAAAGCGGCATTTCCGCACTATGCTTCATAAAAGCGGCATTTCAGCACCCATAAATAAAGTCGATAAGTTGGGCTGTCCAGAACAGGTAAGCCTTATGCATCCTGCAGCACAGCCCACTGGTCCTTAATATCGCATTCGAAAGCCCAAAAGCATCGAAATTCTTTCTTAAAACGCCAGTACAGTCAACCAATCTCGCGGCAGAATCTTTTAAGACCTGAGGCCGTCTTTTTTACGCCATTCCGCGTTTACAGACCTTTCACTCGCTGGGTCGTCTTCGTAAAAGCCTTGGGCGTAGCCCCACGCTTTAGCGAGGAAATTAGGGCTTACAAAGTCTGGAGTGCCAAAATGCCGCTTAGCTGACTTGCGTGACAGCTTTTCACTTATAGAGACGGCACTTTCGCACTCTGCTTCATAAAAGCGGCATTTCAGCACTCATAAATAAAGTCGATAAATTGGGCTGTCCTGAACAGGTACGCCTTATGCATCCTGCAGGACAACCCACTGGTTCTTAATATCGCATTCGTAAACAAACGAGCCCAAAAGCATCGAATTTGGTTCTTAAAACGGCGGTACAGTCCACCAATCTCGTGGCAGAAACTTTCAAGGCCTGAGGCCGTCTTGATTACGCCATTCCGCGTTTACAAACCCTTTATTCGCTTGGGCGTCTTCCTAAAGACACGAGGCGTAGCCCTGCGCTGTAATGAGTCTGAATCCCTGATGATGAATCCCTAATAAAGTTTGAAGTGCCAAAATGCCGCTCGCGTATAAAGAAGGCACTTCGGCACTCAACTTTAACTTTGACAGTTACGTAACCTCACAAATTCGGCCAGTGCCACTGAGCATTTAATTTTCAGAAATGCATCTATAACCTAGGAATAATCACGAGGAATATATAACAGCAGGTGGGTGTACCAGCAGTGAATTAAAACTAACTAACTAAATTAGCTTAGGTGGTTACTGTCTTCCGAAGACCCTCCTGCGAAACAGAGGAAACGAGAACAATCCCTAATCTAAGCTTACTGTGAACCTACCGCAGAGTAACGACAAGGGCCACTTCAAATTTTGAGCTCGGTCAAGTGCTCTATGTTTGTTATGGGAGGAGAATCCGTTTACCTATAACAAAGCGAACGAGCCTTTTCTGAAAACAGATGGAGGAATTTTAAATTATTGGTCATCGATAAGTTTGCAATATCCTCGCCAATAATGTCGTTTATAGGATTACTGGCTGCCTACCTTTTTGGCACTGAGGTAAGTGCAGTGTTTTAATATAAATAATGGCCGATTGCATCGCAATTTTTGAGGGTTCCTTAAAGATAGTGATCCTTGGAAACCATTGGAAACCATTGTTCCAGCAAACGTATCTGCGGAATTTAAACGTCACTTTTCTTTAAGAAACCCCTTAAGATTACGGTGCAATCGGCCATAAATCAAGAAGTTGTCTATCGTAGGTGCTGAACATAGAGGGGAACACATTTAACCAAGACCTCTAGGGAAATTGTATATAAGCTAAGACTTCCATGATGAACGAAGATCTGGCCAACTCAGTCCCTATCAAGTAGAAATCCTGCAAAAACTAAGAACAGAGTGCCCTTGTATAGTAAAACTTGTTAAAACTAGGAACTAGAATGCTTTTCCATACCTGTTCTGTGAGTAGTACGTTCATTAGTATTGTAATTTTTAAATAATGACCAGATTGTAAAATTCCCATTGTAAAATAAAGCCATTCTTGTTGCAAACCAAATTATACAGCATAACTGTTTCATCGGCAACTTACGCCATCTATCATAGCTCAGAAGTGCTAATGGGATTTCTTACCAGTATTAGGTCCAATTTCCCCGCCTGCCTGCTAATACTGTTAGATGGGAATTCGACCTATTACCCTTTGAATCGTTATAGGTATTATTATTATTATTGTGGTTAGGGGGAGGGGGTATTATTATCATTATTAATTGTTACTGATGTTATTGGGGTTTAACGAATACGTAATTGTTATGATGTATCTTTAACTTGCAACTGTCTTATAATATTCGAAGGGATGTGATGTAAAGAGATAATGACTGAGTAGTATTAAACGAGCTTGCAAACAGGAACGTTGTTCTTTTATTATCTGCGAATCACAAGTCCTAACATATACAAAATATGTCTTATGCAATGTTATGGATATTTAATTCTCTACAAAAAAGCTAATATAGGTACATTTTTTTCCTACAATGAATAGTTTTGGCGAAGAAATTCAGTACTCAACTCTGACTCTAGTTAGATTTTTTATCTTTCATTAATTAATTAATTTTTTCATTATTTATTTTGAGGGGAACACCTAGAGCATACAACTACTTCCACATAACAGCGAAAGAAAAAATTGGCAGCAGACAAGCGGCTGGAATCTCCCCATCATCGTGTGCGTCTTTGATTTCCGTGTCTTGCGTTTAAAATTTTAAGGTTGATATGCCTAAATGGCACTTCCCGTGGACCAATTGGTCCCAATAATCTTTCAGCACATCAACGGGTTATCTAATCTCCATGTACCAAATTTCAGCCAAATCGATCCAGTAACTTTGGGCTATAACGTAATCTTAGTGTTGTTACAGAATTTCGAATTTTCTACCCAAAGGATACTAAAGGCCAATGAATTTTGTCTTATTTAAAACCAGAATTTGAAGACTTTTCTGATGGTGACAATAAATCTTTCAAAAACTTGTTTTGGATGGTTAAATGAGAGAATAATTTTAAATTTGGAAATTGGTGTGCCAAAACGGCACTTTCCGTGAAACGATTGTATCCATAATTTGTTCAGTTCTTCAACGTGTAATACAATCTCAAAGAGTAAAATTTCAGCCAAATCGGTTCAGGGGTTTCGGCTGTACCGCAATTTTAAAGTCCGATAAATATCACAATTTTTTTAATTTTTGGTCAAAAGGGCACTGAGAGTGAGTACATTTTTAGAAGCTGACTTGAAGCTATTTGACGTGAAAAATGGGGGTTTGCATTTAAAATTTAAAAGTTGATGTGCCAAAATGGCACAATTTTGGTTGCACGATTGGCTCCAAAATCTTTTCAGTTGGGTTATGAGATGCCTACATTCCAAATTTCAGCCAAATCGGTCTAGTAGTTTTGGAAGTGGCGTGTTCACAAACGTACGTAGGTACATACGTACTCACACGCAGACACATTTTTAAAACCACTTTTTTGGGTTCCTGAGACCTCAAAACGTGAAGATCTGGTGTTATCTCTAATTCGAAAATTTTAGTGATTGCAGTACTTAACCTCCCTTTTTTTTAAGTGGTGAAGTGGAGTGAGGAGGTTAAAAAGATCGGACTCTGTAGTCGAATAGGTACTGAAATTCTTCCGACAGAATAAATGAATTAGGTATGTCTCAAAATGTTAACATTTAACTTTACTTTAACCAAGTCAAAATCTGTGCGCTAGAGGTTGGGCCTGCCGGCGGATTGTCGATCACTGATGCTGGCGTGCGCATTTACTAAAATTTAAAATACAAATGTTGTTCACCCCTAAAATGAATTTTTTTGAAAAAATGGCACTAAGGTTTTCGATCCGGTAAGTTGCATTACCGGATGCGACAATAATAATAATTGCTCTTTTGCTAACTAAAAACTCAAAAAGGCCCTTTTCCCACTAACATGACATTTTTTTAAAAAATGCTCCGCAAAGCGTAGAGGATAAAAAACAATTGGTGAGATGAATAGGCTTAATTTGACAATTTTCACTGTTGAACCGGTTTTCTCGGCCATTACGGCCAAAACCGACGCGGGATTCTTTGGGACTTTTTATTACATGTGAAATACATTTTAGAAAAGATTTCATCTTCTCCTTTTGTATGCAGGGGTCAAATGGTGGGTAATTGCAGTGTATTATTAATTTACAACGTCTCATACTCCACACCGCACGGTTCATCACTGCCATTCACGGTGCTTTCGAGTCTCAAGGCCGAGATTTCGTCGGTGCCGAAATTTTCGAAATTTTTCTCCCGTTTATTCTCGCGTTTAATTTAATTCAACGTTACTCTAGACATTATGTTATTCGAATGATATAATATAGTACCTATTCTAAATTTGGTTAACTTCTTCAGTAAGGTCTTTTACTATCGCGCAATTCGCAGAAAATTCCTACAATTCCTGTAATTCCTCGCCAATTCCTTCGCAATTCCTGCAATTCCTTCATTATTCCTGCAATTCCTGAAAAATTCCCACACAATTCCCGCAATTCCTCGTAAATCCCCCCGGAGTGTACACCAATTCCTCGTCGCGAGTTACCCCTCGCTTGAATCGAACTGGACCAAGCAGCGTCGATGGAAAAACGCCGTATGAGTTGTTTACGGGAAAGAACACACCCTTGAAAAAGTTTCAAGTTTTTGGTTCTCAATGTTACGTTCATGTCCCAAAGAACAAACCCAAGAAATGGGATGGAAAAGGAAAACCTGGTGTGTTTGTCGGTTACTCGGACAACATTGACGGTTTTCGCGTGTGGTAGAAGTCAGAAAATCGGATAGTTCGAAGCAGAGATGTCGAGTGTCTACCAGAAAATGGGGGGAAATTGCTGACTGATGTATTTTCTGGTGCAATAAACGGTAAAACACAAGAAGAAGAAGGGCCTGTAATTGAGGCAGTTCCGTGATGCTTACCTGGAAACGACTGCATACTGCGACGAGAATTGGACGAGACCGTAGGTCGAGTCCAATTCTCTAGTCAGTATGCAGGAGTATCCAGGCATCTCGGAAGTCGACAATTCTGTACTTACTGGTACAATTCTGGTAACAACTTTTAAACCCTGTTTTAGATAGGTAATTAAGTAATATAGTAAGCACCTTAATTACGAGCCCCTGAAGTTTCAAAAATCATTTTTTAGATATCTACCGCGAATAAAAATACAATGGCGGCGGCTCAAGAACACGCGTTGTTGAGCTCCGAGCTCAACAAACTGAAAAAGTGCGAAATTATAGACATTTTGGTAACGTTAAAGACTCCAGAGTCTGTAACAAGCCAACACATCGTAAATTACGTTTCTAGTTTGCGTGAAAAAAGTGGTGTTGCCGGTGATGTATTTTTTGACTCGGTATCCATTGATGTTGACGACGCCGTATGTAAACAGTGCACAAGGTGCATACGTGAGTTGGAGACTTCGTCTAAGCTCATTCATCATCTGGAAAAGAGAGCCGAAGAACAGGAGTTACTTATCACTCTGCTAACTAAAGGAAGAATTCCCGAAACATCGGCGACCGCGGTGAACTCTGCCTCGAGTGCCACGCAAAAACCGTCGCAAAAATCCAAGCCAACGCCATCGCCAGGACAAAAACAGTCAACACAGATTGTAAATAATAATAAACCTGCGGTTCCGAAGAATCTTGCTTCGGGATCTCAAATATCTCTTACAGTTGAGAAAACTGACAAAGTCACTGAAGTTTCACAGACAAGTCCGGGTAGCTCGGACGGGAAGTTGTGGAGCCAGGTGGTGAAGAAGAAGCGACGAACTCCCGCTATTATAGGCAACGGTACGTCTAGCCTGCAAGTTGTGCCCAAAAGAGGTAATCTGTTTATTAGTCGCCTACATCCTGAAACGACAACTCAAGCACTTGAAGCTGAAATAAAGAAGTCTTTTGCCGAGTGCAAATGTGAGCAACTAGAATCTAAACATCCTCAATCGTATTCCAGCTTTAAAGCTAATATATACTATGACAACCTAGTGAGTGCTATGAAACCTGAAATCTGGCCTCCCGGTGTGCTCGTAACTCGTTTTTTTCATCCGAGATCGACGAAATCAGACGCTACGTAAAGACTACTCCAATTGAAGGAACTGACACTACCTCTCAGATAAGTGAAAATTTATTGAGAGTGATGCATTTTAACATCCAGGGTATTGGCAACAAAACTAATCAGCTAGATGCCCTACTAAACATGAAAGACATTGACATAATGTGTGTATCGGAACATTGGCTTAGGGCAACAGAACTGGAATATTTAAGGATTGGTGATTATAAGGTCGTAAGTGCATTCTGTCGATCTAAGTACATACGTGGTGGCGTTTGCATACTTGCAAAGAATAATATGCAATGTGTCCCCGTCATTACGAAAACGGGGATTGAAAAACAGTTTGAGATTGCTGTAGCAAAAATTATCAGCAGTGTCGTAATTTATGTATGTGTAGTTTATAGGAGCCCGGACTCTAATCTAGATGCCTTCCTTGAACTTCTTAATTCATCACTAACGGAACTAAATTGTGATCTTAAATCGGAAATAGTGGTCTGCGGAGATTTCAATGTGGATTTTTTAAAGGCAGAGTCTGACTCTCGCAATGTATTAAATCTGTTAAATGAATTTGGTCTAAAGCCCAACATCCACCAGCCAACACGCATAACGAAGTCAAGTGCAACATGTATTGATAATATATTTTCTAATGTAACTTCTCATAAGGTTGATGTTGAGGATTTATTTTTATCTGATCATTGCTATCAAATTTGTAGTTTTATTAACGTTGATAGCTGTAAAGTATTAAATGACTCGAAAATTTACAAGAGAAATTTCAATGACTTAAATTGTCTTCAGTTCTCTAATGATTTCGCTGCTGTGAACTGGAATTTTCTATATAATAATTCTGTTGATTTTATGAACAAATTTGATATATTTTATAACACGCTAGTTAATAAGTTTGAAGAGGCCTTTCCAGCATCCTTGCATAAAAGGGTAACTAATAATAGCAAACCATGGTTTACTCCCCCACTCAAAAAGATGCATTCCCAGTTATGTGAAATGTCAAAAATCAATAAGAGTATAGACAATCCGATATATCATAAAAGATATTTAGAGTTCAAGAAGTTGTATCATGACTTTGTTAGTAAAAGCAAGAGGGCTTTTAATGACAAAAAACTCTCAGCGTCAGATAATATCATGCGAGATAGCTGGAGAATAATAAATGCACAGAGAAAAAACAACACTCATTCGCCAATTGAAGTAAAAGACGAAAAGGGCAATGTTGTCTCAGAACCTGATTGTCTGGCGGGCATGTTTAGTAGGTACTTTGTAAATTTAGCGAACCAAAGGCAAAAGCCGAACTATCTGGTAGCAACAAGACATATCGGACATCATTGTAACACTTTTTTCCTAAGACCCACTACATCAGAAGAAGTATTAAAAATCATTCGAAAAACAAGCTCAAGTAATGCTGCTGGTCTCGATGGCATAACTGGTAGATCCATTAGAATAATTGAAGGTACATTGAGTATTCACTTGTCTCACTTAATCAATGAATCATTCGAAACCGGGATATTTCCTAGTTCATTAAAAATTGCAAAAGTCATTCCACTGTATAAGAATAAAGGGGCAAGAGACGACATCACTTGCTACAGACAAATTTCGCTGCAGAGTCAGGTAGAGAAAGTTTTTGAAATGGCATACTACACTCGTTTGATGGATTTTTTGGAGCATTTCAGTATCTTAACAAATTGTCAACATGGTTTTCGTCAAAAAAGATCAACTAGATCGGCTATACTTGAGTTGGTTGCAGAAATACATGAGGCCTTAAATAATAAAAACAAGGTAATTGGTCTTTTTTATGATTTTACTCGTGCTTTTGATTCTATAGATCATAAATTATTGTTGGATAAACTTTATAAGTACGGTATTCGTGGCAAGGCTTACAACTGGATAGATTCCTATCTGAGTAATCGCAAACAAGTAGTAGTGGTTGAAAATGAACAATCTCAGCCCGAACTTATTACTACGGGTGTTCCTCAAGGATCCATAATGGGTCCTTTACTTTTTATTATTTTCATTAATGATTTGCCCGATTTTGTTCTTTCTGAAATATACGAAATGATAAAAATAATTATCTATGCGGATGACACAAATGCTGTTGTTTCGACTCCAGATCTTGACGTGTTAATTGAACACTGTAATTGTTTATGTAAGCAGCTACAAAATTGGTGTTCCTTGAATGGCTTAGCTCTGAATACTAAGAAATCTAACTTTGTTGTGTTTCTTCCTAAGAATATGCCTTTGCCAGACTTTAGTCCCCTGATTAAATTGGGTGATTCAACATTGCAGGAAGTCGGTAGTGTTCGATTTCTAGGTGTAACTATTGACAATAAACTTATTTGGCAAGATCATATAAGCGATCTAAAAAGTAAACTTAGCTCTTCATGTTTTTTAATTCGAAGCTTGAGATCTACAGTATCGCCTGATATTCTCAGATTGCTGTATTTTGGTGTTGTTCAGTCTCTACTTGTTTATGGGCTTTTGATATGGGGCGCGTCTGCACATTTGCAGACTATTTTCAAAGTCCAAAAGAGAATAATTAGATGCATGGAGGGAGTGAGCCATGACACGCATTGTAAACCGATTTTTAAAAAGTTTCGAATACTCACTGTAACATCGCTCTACATTTATCATTTGTTAATATTTGTTAAAGAAAACGAAGCCAGTTTTAAGAAGAGGAATGATTATCACAGTTATGATACTAGAAATAAAAATTTAATTCAGTTGCCCTTTTCAAGACTAGCTGCAGGCCAAGATAGTGTGTACTATAGAGGTGTTAGTCTGTTTAACAAACTAGATCAACACATTAAAAAAATTGGAAACATAAATACTTTTAAAAAAACCCTCTATAAGCATCTTTGTGAAAAGGCATTTTATACACTAGATGAAGTTTGTGACTAAATTTTTTTGTGTTTTAATTTGTCCCTGTTTTCTGTTTTCCTACTGTTTGTGTACGGCACCTGGTGCCTTTACTCTTGACGTGTCTTATAAGTTTAGATAAGCAAATTATGTAAGCTTAAACTGACAAATACAGTTATTATTATTATTATTATTATTAATGGATGCGTGAGAAAAATTTTTCGCAAGAAAAGCAAATTTAACTTATTGGAAATATGGATCGTATACTTTATGAGAAGATTCAGGACTTAATAAGGCCCAAAAAGAAGCATCTGCTGAATCGAAGAGAGGAGGTCAATGTTGATGGTATGTACATGTTTGTTCTGCCTATTTTAAAATTAATATGAAAATAAACTAGGTGAAACTGAAGAGCAACTTGCTTTGCATGAGTTGGAGCAGGAGATTGAAGCAGCTGAGGAAATTCTGACGATGCATTAATATTATAATTTATATTCACTTTTAAAATATAATTCTTAAAGATTATTGGATTTCAAATGTATTAGACATTAGACATAGGAATTTTCTTACATCAGAAAGTTCAATATAAATACATTTATGTTCTACAGCTTCACAGGACGGTTTTCCAGCGAAAAAATTTCTGTCAAACGAAATGTCATGGCAACGAGCATGGCAACCTTATTGTTTCCATTGAAATTTCTTTTGTTGTTTAATCATACGAATATGATTCGTGGTCTGATTTTTTCTGCAAAATTTGCTTACAAATACATTCGTAGCTTTTGCTTTTGGAAAATGGCCACTCGCGCTAAAGCTCTCGTGACGATTTTCGTTGCAAAAGCTACGCATTTATTTGTTTCGCAAATTTTGTCGGAAAAAATCAGTACCACTCGTTATATTATATACGATTAAACAACTCAAGAATTTTAAACCAATCGAACGTCACCATGGTTTTGAACTGAAAAACACCACGAGTGAAAAGCAGGACGGTTTTCCAGCGATTAAACAATTCAAGAATTTTAAACCAATCAAACGTCAGAATTTATAGACAGTCGACTAATCACCATGGTTTTGAACTGAACAATATAATTCATACATCACATGACCTTATTTGCTCCAATTGAAATCCACAATTTGCATGGTTACGAAGCTATCACAGCGGTGATAAAAAACAAATGCTGCTATCATCGTCTTGTGGTCCGTTGCTACGATCGACAATGCTGCTACAATAATTGTAAAAAATTGACAGTTGGGGAGAAGCAAGTGAAAGCGAAATTAACGCAAGTACTAGCAATTCTACTCCCAAAAATACCGTTCTAAACAAGAGGTCACAGTGGCGTCAGTTTACGGACTTTTGTGAATCGAAAAATTATAAGATTGATCAAAGTGTCACGGTTCAGGAAATAGCATCAATTTTGAAGAATTGGGCGTTTAATATGAGGAGGAAGGACGGTACAGACTATAAAGAATCGGTCATCAAGACCCTTTGGAATAACACGGCTAGAACTCTACAAGAAACTTTCTTTAAACAATACAACATCAAATTCAATCCTTTTGAGGATATTGAATTCTCAGACGCAAGAAAAGCGAGGGATTCGAAGCGCAAACAGCTTCAAAATATTCCGGAAAAGCGAAAAGTCAGTGCAACTGCATTTACCTTAGAAGAACATAACAAAATGCAAAAAGTATGGGACGAAAATGTGCCAGAGGGGTTACTGAAGAAATTTTACACAATAGCATCGAAAGAATTAGCATGGAGAGGCAATGAGGCAGCATATGCAATGGTGTTTCATTTTAAAGTTGAAACATCCAATACTGGAAACCCGACTGGTAGAGTAGAGTACAACCCGATATTCAGTAAAACGAACCAAGGAGGTAACAAAAAATGTGCAGATAGTAAGTGGTTGGTTAAAAATCAGGATGAAACTCTTTGTCCAGTCCGCCTATACCTCAAGATCCTGACACATAAAAACCAACCAAATATTTAATCCGCCAGAAATGTCATTGCAAGTTGATTCAAAATCGATAGAAATTGTCCTACATCCGACCACGTGTATAAATCCATCATTTTAATGAAATTTGAGGCTAAATTCGGAAAATTGTCGGAAATTAATGTCGACGCTTATATTTAGTAGCCCAGATGACACTGGAGTGAAAATGGGCATCAACTAGTCAATATCGGTCACATTTTGGAAAATGGCGACGAATGCCATCTCGCGTAAATGTTACCGAAGCAAGAATTATTAGTAGGTACGCCTTAACCGACAATGGCACTTAGAGCAGTAATAATATCGGATCCATTTTTCAGTTTTTCAATCTACAAATAGACTCAAACTTAGCCAAAAAGGCCCAAAGTGCGCCCTGACACATAAAAACCAACCAAATATTTAATCCGCCAGAAATGTCATTGCAAGTTGATTCAAAATCGATAGAAATTGTCCTACATCCGACCACGTGTATAAATCCATCATTTTAATGAAATTTGAGGCTAAATTCGGAAAATTGTCGGAAATTAATGTCGACGCTTATATTTAGTAGCCCAGATGACACTGGAGTGAAAATGGGCATCAACTAGTCAATATCGGTCACATTTTGGAAAATGGCGACGAATGCCATCTCGCGTAAATGTTACCGAAGCAAGAATTATTAGTAGGTACGCCTTAACCGACAATGGCACTTAGAGCAGTAATAATATCGGATCCATTTTTCAGTTTTTCAATCTACAAATAGACTCAAACTTAGCCAAAAAGGCCCAAAGTGCGCCCTGACACATAAAAACCAACCAAATATTTAATCCGCCAGAAATGTCATTGCAAGTTGATTCAAAATCGATAGAAATTGTCCTACACCCGACCCCGTGTATAAATCCATCATTTTAATGAAATTTGAGGCTAAATTCGGAAAATTGTCGGAAATGAATGTCGACGCTTATATTTAGTAGCCCAGATGACACTGGAGTGAAAATGGGCATCAACTAGTCAATATCGGCCAGATTCTGGAAAATGGCGCCGAATGCCATCTCGCGAAAATGTTACCGAAGCAAGAATTATTAGTACGCCTTAACCGACAATGGCTCTTAGAGCAGTAATAATATCGGATCCATTTTTCAGTTTTTCAATCTACAAATAAACTGAAACTTAGCCAAAAAGGCCCAAAGTGCGTCCTGACACATAAAAACCAACCAAATATTTAATCCGCCGGAAATGTAATTGCAAGTTGATTCAAAATCGATAGAAATTGTCCTACATCCGACCACGTGTATAAATCCATCATTTTAATGAAATTTGAGGCTAAATTCGGAAAATTGTCGGAAATTAATGTCGACGCTTATATTTAGTAGCCCAGATGACACTGGAGTGAAAATGGGCATCAACTAGTCAATATCGGTCACATTTTGGAAAATGGTGACGAATGCCATCTCGCGTAAATGTTACCGAAGCAAGAATTATTAGTACGCCTTAACCGACAATGGCACTTAGAGCAGTAATAATATCGGATCCATTTTTCAGTTTTTCAATCTACAAATAGACTCAAACTTAGCCAAAAAGGCCCAAAGTGCGCCCTGACACATAAAAACCAACCAAACATTTAATCCGCCAGAAATGTCATTGCAAGTTGATTCAAAATCGATAGAAATTGTCCTACACCCGACCCCGTGTATAAATCCATCATTTTAATGAAATTTGAGGCTAAATTCGGAAAATTGTCGGAAATGAATGTCGACGCTTATATTTAGTAGCCCAGATGACACTGGAGTGAAAATGGGCATCAACTAGTCAATATCGGCCAGATTCTGGAAAATGGCGCCGAATGCCATCTCGCGAAAATGTTACCGAAGCAAGAATTATTAGTACGCCTTAACCGACAATGGCTCTTAGAGCAGTAATAATATCGGATCCATTTTTCAGTTTTTCAATCTACAAATAAACTGAAACTTAGCCAAAAAGGCCCAAAGTGCGTCCTGACACATAAAAACCAACCAAATATTTAATCCGCCGGAAATGTCATTGCAAGTTGATTCAAAATCGATAGAAATTGTCCTACATCCGACCACGTGTATAAATCCATCATTTTAATGAAATTTGAGGCTAAATTCGGAAAATTGTCGGAAATTAATGTCGACGCTTATATTTAGTAGCCCAGATGACACTGGAGTGAAAATGGGCATCAACTAGTCAATATCGGTCACATTTTGGAAAATGGTGACGAATGCCATCTCGCGTAAATGTTACCGAAGCAAGAATTATTAGTACGCCTTAACCGACAATGGCTCTTAGAGCAGTAATAATATCGGATCCATTTTTCAGTTTTTCAATCTACAAATAGACTCAAACTTAGCCAAAAAGGCCCAAAGTGCGCCCTGACACATAAAAACCAACCAAATATTTAATCCGCCAGAAATGTCATTGCAAGTTGATTCAAAATCGATAGAAATTGTCCTACACCCGACCCCGTGTATAAATCCATCATTTTAATGAAATTTGAGGCTAAATTCGGAAAATTGTCGGAAATGAATGTCGACGCTTATATTTAGTAGCCCAAATGACACTGGAGGGAAAATGGGCATCAACTAGTCAATATCGGTCACATTTTGGAAAACGGCGACGAATGCCATCTCGCGTAAATGTTACCGACGCAAGAATTAATAGTACGCCTTAACCGACAATGGCACTTAGAGCAGTAATAATATCGGATCCATTTTTCAGTTTTTCAATCTACAAATAGACTCAAACTTAGCCAAAAAGGCCCAAAGTGCGTCCTGACACATAAAAACCAACCAAATATTTAATCCGCCAGAAATGTCATTGCAAGTTGATTCAAAATCGATAGAAATTGTCCTACATCCGACCACGTGTATAAATCCATCATTTTAATGAAATTTGAGGCTAAATTCGGAAAATTGTCGGAAATTAATGTCGACGCTTATATTTAGTAGCCCAGATGACACTGGAGTGAAAATGGGCATCAACTAGTCAATATCGGTCACATTTTGGAAAATGGCGACGAATGCCATCTCGCGTAAATGTTACCGAAGCAAGAATTATTAGTACGCCTTAACCGACAATGGCACTTAGAGCAGTAATAATATCGGATCCATTTTTCAGTTTTTCAAGCTACAAATAGACTCAAACTTAGCCAAAAAGGCCCAAAGTGCGCCCTGACACATAAAAACCAACCAAATATTTAATCCGCCAGAAATGTCATTGCAAGTTGATTCAAAATCGATAGAAATTGTCCTACACCCGACCCCGTGTATAAATCCATCATTTTAATGAAATTTGAGGCTAAATTCGGAAAATTGTCGGAAATGAATGTCGACGCTTATATTTAGTAGCCCAAATGACACTGGAGGGAAAATGGGCATCAACTAGTCAATATCGGTCACATTTTGGAAAACGGCGACGAATGCCATCTCGCGTAAATGTTACCGACGCAAGAATTAATAGTACGCCTTAACCGACAATGGCACTTAGAGCAGTAATAATATCGGATCCATTTTTCAGTTTTTCAATCTACAAATAGACTCAAACTTAGCCAAAAAGGCCCAAAGTGCGTCCTGACACATAAAAACCAACCAAATATTTAATCCGCCAGAAATGTCATTGCAAGTTGATTCAAAATCGACAGAAATTGTCCTACATCCGACCACGTGTATAAATCCATCATTTTAATGAAATTTGAGGCTAAATTCGGAAAATTGTCGGAAATGAATGTCGACGCTTATATTTAGTAGCCCAGATGACACTGGAGTGAAAATGGGCATCAACTAGTCAATATCGGCCAGATTCTGGAAAATGGCGCCGAATGCCATCTCGCGAATAAAATGTTACCGAAGCAAGAATTATTAGTACGCCTTAACCGACAATGGCACTTAGAGCAGTAATAATATCGGATCCATTTTTCAGTTTTTCAATCTACAAATAAACTGAAACTTAGCCAAAAAGGCCCAAAGTGCGTCCTGACACATAAAAACCACCAACCAAATATTTAATCCGCCAGAAATGTCATTGCAAGTTGATTCAAAATCGATAGAAATTGTCCTACATCCGACCACGTGTATAAATCCATCATTTTAATGAAATTTGAGGCTAAATTCGGAAAATTGTCGGAAATGAATGTCGACGCTTATATTTAGTAGCCCAGATGACACTGGAGTGAAAATGGGCATCAACTAGTCAATATCGGTCACATTTTGGAAAATGGCGACGAATGCCATCTCGCGTAAATGTTACCGAAGCAAGAATTATTAGTACGCCTTAACCGACAATGGCACTTAGAGCAGTAATAATATCGGATCCATTTTTCAGTTTTTCAATCTACAAATAGACTCAAACTTAGCCAAAAAGGCCCAAAGTGCGCCCTGACACATAAAAACCAACCAAATATTTAATCCGCCAGAAATGTCATTGCAAGTTGATTCAAAATCGATAGAAATTGTCCTACACCCGACCCCGTGTATAAATCCATCATTTTAATGAAATTTGAGGCTAAATTCGGAAAATTGTCGGAAATGAATGTCGACGCTTATATTTAGTAGCCCAAATGACACTGGAGGGAAAATGGGCATCAACTAGTCAATATCGGTCACATTTTGGAAAACAGCGACGAATGCCATCTCGCGTAAATGTTACCGACGCAAGAATTAATAGTACGCCTTAACCGACAATGGCATTTAGAGCAGTAATAATATCGGATCCATTTTTCAGTTTTTCAATCTACAAATAGACTCAAACTTAGCCAAAAAGGCCCAAAGTGCGCCCTGACACATAAAAACCAACCAAATATTTAATCCGCCAGAAATGTCATTGCAAGTTGATTCAAAATCGATAGAAATTGTCCTACACCCGACCCCGTGTATAAATCCATCATTTTAATGAAATTTGAGGCTAAATTCGGAAAATTGTCGGAAATGAATGTCGACGCTTATATTTAGTAGCCCAAATGACACTGGAGGGAAAATGGGCATCAACTAGTCAATATCGGTCACATTTTGGAAAACGGCGACGAATGCCATCTCGCGTAAATGTTACCGACGCAAGAATTATTAGTACGCCTTAACCGACAATGGCACTTAGAGCAGTAATAATATCGGATCCATTTTTCAGTTTTTCAAGCTACAAATAGACTCAAACTTAGCCAAAAAGGCCCAAAGTGCGCCCTGACACATAAAAACCAACCAAATATTTAATCCGCCAGAAATGTCATTGCAAGTTGATTCAAAATCGATAGAAATTGTCCTACACCCGACCCCGTGTATAAATCCATCATTTTAATGAAATTTGAGGCTAAATTCGGAAAATTGTCGGAAATGAATGTCGACGCTTATATTTAGTAGCCCAAATGACACTGGAGGGAAAATGGGCATCAACTAGTCAATATCGGTCACATTTTGGAAAACGGCGACGAATGCCATCTCGCGTAAATGTTACCGACGCAAGAATTAATAGTACGCCTTAACCGACAATGGCACTTAGAGCAGTAATAATATCGGATCCATTTTTCAGTTTTTCAATCTACAAATAGACTCAAACTTAGCCAAAAAGGCCCAAAGTGCGTCCTGACACATAAAAACCAACCAAATATTTAATCCGCCAGAAATGTCATTGCAAGTTGATTCAAAATCGACAGAAATTGTCCTACATCCGACCACGTGTATAAATCCATCATTTTAATGAAATTTGAGGCTAAATTCGGAAAATTGTCGGAAATGAATGTCGACGCTTATATTTAGTAGCCCAGATGACACTGGAGTGAAAATGGGCATCAACTAGTCAATATCGGCCAGATTCTGGAAAATGGCGCCGAATGCCATCTCGCGAATAAAATGTTACCGAAGCAAGAATTATTAGTACGCCTTAACCGACAATGGCACTTAGAGCAGTAATAATATCGGATCCATTTTTCAGTTTTTCAATCTACAAATAAACTGAAACTTAGCCAAAAAGGCCCAAAGTGCGTCCTGACACATAAAAACCACCAACCAAATATTTAATCCGCCAGAAATGTCATTGCAAGTTGATTCAAAATCGATAGAAATTGTCCTACATCCGACCACGTGTATAAATCCATCATTTTAATGAAATTTGAGGCTAAATTCGGAAAATTGTCGGAAATGAATGTCGACGCTTATATTTAGTAGCCCAAATGACACTGGAGGGAAAATGGGCATCAACTAGTCAATATCGGTCACATTTTGGAAAACGGCGACGAATGCCATCTCGCGTAAATGTTACCGACGCAAGAATTAATAGTACGCCTTAACCGACAATGGCACTTAGAGCAGTAATAATATCGGATCCATTTTTCAGTTTTTCAATCTACAAATAGACTCAAACTTAGCCAAAAAGGCCCAAAGTGCGTCCTGACACATAAAAACCAACCAAATATTTAATCCGCCAGAAATGTCATTGCAAGTTGATTCAAAATCGACAGAAATTGTCCTACATCCGACCACGTGTATAAATCCATCATTTTAATGAAATTTGAGGCTAAATTCGGAAAATTGTCGGAAATGAATGTCGACGCTTATATTTAGTAGCCCAGATGACACTGGAGTGAAAATGGGCATCAACTAGTCAATATCGGCCAGATTCTGGAAAATGGCGCCGAATGCCATCTCGCGTAAATGTTACCGACGCAAGAATTATTAGTACGCCTTAACCGACAATGGCACTTAGAGCAGTAATAATATCGGATCCATTTTTCAGTTTTTCAATCTACAAATAGACTCAAACTTAGCCAAAAAGGCCCAAAGTGCGCCCTGACACATAAAAACCAACCAAATATTTAATCCGCCAGAAATGTCATTGCAAGTTGATTCAAAATCGATAGAAATTGTCCTACATCCGACCACGTGTATAAATCCATCATTTTAATGAAATTTGAGGCTAAATTCGGAAAATTGTCGGAAATGAATGTCGACGCTTATATTTAGTAGCCCAAATGACACTGGAGGGAAAATGGGCATCAACTAGTCAATATCGGTCACATTTTGGAAAACGGCGACGAATGCCATCTCGCGTAAATGTTACCGACGCAAGAATTAATAGTACGCCTTAACCGACAATGGCACTTAGAGCAGTAATAATATCGGATCCATTTTTCAGTTTTTCAATCTACAAATAGACTCAAACTTAGCCAAAAAGGCCCAAAGTGCGTCCTGACACATAAAAACCAACCAAATATTTAATCCGCCAGAAATGTCATTGCAAGTTGATTCAAAATCGACAGAAATTGTCCTACATCCGACCACGTGTATAAATCCATCATTTTAATGAAATTTGAGGCTAAATTCGGAAAATTGTCGGAAATGAATGTCGACGCTTATATTTAGTAGCCCAGATGACACTGGAGTGAAAATGGGCATCAACTAGTCAATATCGGCCAGATTCTGGAAAATGGCGCCGAATGCCATCTCGCGTAAATGTTACCGACGCAAGAATTATTAGTACGCCTTAACCGACAATGGCACTTAGAGCAGTAATAATATCGGATCCATTTTTCAGTTTTTCAATCTACAAATAGACTCAAACTTAGCCAAAAAGGCCCAAAGTGCGCCCTGACACATAAAAACCAACCAAATATTTAATCCGCCAGAAATGTCATTGCAAGTTGATTCAAAATCGATAGAAATTGTCCTACACCCGACCCCGTGTATAAATCCATCATTTTAATGAAATTTGAGGCTAAATTCGGAAAATTGTCGGAAATGAATGTCGACGCTTATATTTAGTAGCCCAGATGACACTGGAGTGAAAATGGGCATCAACTAGTCAATATCGGCCAGATTCTGGAAAATGGCGCCGAATGCCATCTCGCGTAAATGTTACCGACGCAAGAATTATTAGTACGCCTTAACCGACAATGGCACTTAGAGCAGTAATAATATCGGATCCATTTTTCAGTTTTTCAATCTACAAATAGACTCAAACTTAGCCAAAAAGGCCCAAAGTGCGCCCTGACACATAAAAACCAACCAAATATTTAATCCGCCAGAAATGTCATTGCAAGTTGATTCAAAATCGATAGAAATTGTCCTACATCCGACCACGTGTATAAATCCATCATTTTAATGAAATTTGAGGCTAAATTCGGAAAATTGTCGGAAATTAATGTCGACGCTTATATTTAGTAGCCCAGATGACACTGGAGTGAAAATGGGCATCAACTAGTCAATATCGGCCAGATTCTGGAAAATGGCGCCGAATGCCATCTCGCGAATAAAATGTTACCGAAGCAAGAATTATTAGTACGCCTTAACCGACAATGGCACTTAGAGCAGTAATAATATCGGATCCATTTTTCAGTTTTTCAATCTACAAATAGACTCAAACTTAGCCAAAAAGGCCCAAAGTGCGCCCTGACACATAAAAACCAACCAAATATTTAATCCGCCAGAAATGTCATTGCAAGTTGATTCAAAATCGATAGAAATTGTCCTACACCCGACCCCGTGTATAAATCCATCATTTTAATGAAATTTGAGGCTAAATTCGGAAAATTGTCGGAAATGAATGTCGACGCTTATATTTAGTAGCCCAAATGACACTGGAGGGAAAATGGGCATCAACTAGTCAATATCGGTCACATTTTGGAAAACGGCGACGAATGCCATCTCGCGTAAATGTTACCGACGCAAGAATTAATAGTACGCCTTAACCGACAATGGCACTTAGAGCAGTAATAATATCGGATCCATTTTTCAGTTTTTCAATCTACAAATAGACTCAAACTTAGCCAAAAAGGCCCAAAGTGCGTCCTGACACATAAAAACCAACCAAATATTTAATCCGCCAGAAATGTCATTGCAAGTTGATTCAAAATCGATAGAAATTGTCCTACATCCGACCACGTGTATAAATCCATCATTTTAATGAAATTTGAGGCTAAATTCGGAAAATTGTCGGAAATTAATGTCGACGCTTATATTTAGTAGCCCAGATGACACTGGAGTGAAAATGGGCATCAACTAGTCAATATCGGCCAGATTCTGGAAAATGGCGCCGAATGCCATCTCGCGAATAAAATGTTACCGAAGCAAGAATTATTAGTACGCCTTAACCGACAATGGCACTTAGAGCAGTAATAATATCGGATCCATTTTTCAGTTTTTCAATCTACAAATAAACTGAAACTTAGCCAAAAAGGCCCAAAGTGCGTCCTGACACATAAAAACCACCAACCAAATATTTAATCCGCCAGAAATGTCATTGCAAGTTGATTCAAAATCGATAGAAATTGTCCTACATCCGACCACGTGTATAAATCCATCATTTTAATGAAATTTGAGGCTAAATTCGGAAAATTGTCGGAAATGAATGTCGACGCTTATATTTAGTAGCCCAGATGACACTGGAGTGAAAATGGGCATCAACTAGTCAATATCGGTCACATTTTGGAAAATGGCGACGAATGCCATCTCGCGTAAATGTTACCGAAGCAAGAATTATTAGTACGCCTTAACCGACAATGGCACTTAGAGCAGTAATAATATCGGATCCATTTTTCAGTTTTTCAATCTACAAATAGACTCAAACTTAGCCAAAAAGGCCCAAAGTGCGCCCTGACACATAAAAACCAACCAAATATTTAATCCGCCAGAAATGTCATTGCAAGTTGATTCAAAATCGATAGAAATTGTCCTACACCCGACCCCGTGTATAAATCCATCATTTTAATGAAATTTGAGGCTAAATTGGGAAAATTGTCGGAAATGAATGTCGACGCTTATATTTAGTAGCCCAAATGACACTGGAGGGAAAATGGGCATCAACTAGTCAATATCGGTCACATTTTGGAAAATGGCGACGAATGCCATCTCGCGTAAATGTTATCGACGCAAGAATTAATAGTACGCCTTAACCGACAATGGCACTTAGAGCAGTAATAATATCGGATCCATTTTTCAGTTTTTCAATCTACAAATAGACTCAGACTTAGCCAAAAAGGCCCAAAGTGCGTCCTGACATAAAAACCAACCAAATATTTAATCCACCAAAAATGTCATTGCAAGTTGATTCAAAATCGATAGAAATTGTCCTACACCCGACCACGTGTATAAATCCATCATTATAATGAAATTTGAGGCTAAATTCGGAAAATTGTCGGAAATGAATGTCGACGCTTATATTTAGTAGCCCAGATGACACTGGAGTGAAAATGGGCATCAACTAGTCAATATCGGCCATATTTTGGAAAATGGCGTCGAATGCCATCTCGCGTAAATGTTACCGAAGCAAGAATTAATAGTACGCCTTAACCGACAATGGCACTTAGAGCAGTAATAATATCGGGGCCATTTTTGAGTTTTCCCATCAACAAATAAACTCAAACTTAGGCAGAAATGTCATTGCATTTCGATTCAAAATCGACAAAAATTGTCCTATACCCGATCACGTGTATAAATCCATCATTTTCATGAATTTTGGGTTAAATTAAGAAAATGGTCGAAAATGAATGGCGACGATTATATTTGGTAGCCCAGATAACACAGGAGTGGAAATGGGCATCAACTAGTCAACATCGGCTACATTTTGGAAAATGGCGCCGAATGCCATCTCGCGTAAATTTTACTGAAGCAAAAATTAATAGTACGCCTTAACCGACAATGGCACTTAAAGTCATTTTTCAGTTTTTTCTGCTATAAATAGACTCAAACTTAGTCAAAAAGCCCCAAAGTGTGTCCTGACAAATAAAAACTAAAAAATATATAATCCACCAGAAATGTCATTGCCATTTGATTTAAAATCGATAGAAATTGTCGTACACGCCATCACGTGTATATTAATCCATCAGTTTCGCGAAATTTGAGGCTGAATTCGGAAAATCCTCGAAAATTAATGTCGACGCTTATATTTAGTAGCCCAGATGACCCTGGAGTGGGAATGGACATCAACTAGTCAACATCGGTCAAATTTTGGAAAATGGTGCCGAATACCGTCTCGCGTAAATGTTACCGAAGCAAGAATTAATAGTACGCATTAACCTACAATGGCACTTGGAGCAGTAATAATATCGGGGCCATTTGTGAGTTTTTCCATCAACAAATAAACTCAAACTTAGCCAGAAAAGCCGAAAGTGCGCCATGACGCATAAAAACTAACGAAATATGTAATCCACCAAAAATGTCATTGCAAGTTGATTCAAAATGGATAAAAATTGTCCTAAACCCGACCACGTACCATCATTTACACACAAAATTGTAACGCAACATTTTTGGGTATTATTAGTCATTTGAAAAACTTCAAATCGTAAAATTCTTAATATAAAATCAAAGATCAGTCAACTCCTTAGTGGAGAATATGGAGACACCTTCTTTCGCTTGATTTATTGCTAATCCCATTTTCCAAACTCAGTCGGCGCCTATGCTTTCATTTTAGATAGAGAGTCAGCTGATGTCACCTATGCAAGGAATAGTGGCACCTAATTATTTTACTGTCACGTCAAAGTGTTATGCAACCAACAGTGTGGTTGGACAAACGTCGACTTAGGCGGTTGGAATTGTTTTTTTTATAGTTTAGTTATAGTTTTATAGTCAAGCGGCATGTGGATTCAATACGAAACATTGGTAGTAAACTATAAATGGATGAGCCGACTAAAACCTTACGTAAGCATAACCAAAATTATTTCCCTCATCGGTGGTTTTAATTCCTTCTTTTAGAAACCTCAAACAAGGCCCCCTTACATGGGGAGGAGTCACAAATGCGACCCATAGATCTCTAGTTGAATTTAAGGAATTTAAAGAAGAAAATTGAGGATTCGAATGATGGGACTAGGAACGTTGAGGGCAATTGCCAGGATATAGGAATGTATTTAACCATAAAGCCGATGATTCCAGTGAGTGAAGTGTCTCTAGTTATCAGTGCCTGCGTCACATATCCTTTAATACAATTAGATACGTTACAATTTGTAATTAAAAATTTCCCATGTAAATTGTCCATTAAGCCTTGATGTGAACCTAAAATGGAAGGCCTCTACCGTGTCTCCATCTAGCTAGATTTCGTTGAACTTTCGTAATAATATTACTGTTATAACTGACATGTTCGTTATGCATTTGTTATCCTAGACCCTCCAGCACGACTATTATAAGTGTCACTTAAGGCAGACTTATTAATGTCACTTAAGGCAGAGTTCATGCTAGGGGGTATTATTATTATTATTACTTGTGTTAAATTCTCCATCAATGACCAATTTTTTGCATTTTAGTTCGAAAATTAGATGACAATTCGACAACTAACGGATAGGCTTTAAGTGGAAATTCGCATTAAGAATAATTGTTATTCGAGTTTAAGGGGTTACCCGAGTCTGTCAAAAATCAGTTTGGATCCAAAAACGTGCAGTTGAAGAACCGCTAGGTCTTAAGGGCACTCGCTTCGGCCCCAGTAATGAGCTTTTGCATCTCGGTTCCAAAATTTGATGATATTCTGACGGCTAACGGACAGGCTTTAAGGGGAAATTCGCATTAAGAATGATTGTTATATTGGTTTAGGGGGTTGCCAAAAATCAGTTTCGATCCAAAAACGTGCAGTTGGTGAACGGCTAGTTATTAAAGGTACTCGTTGCGCCCTTATTGGAGCTTTTGGAGAACCACTGTACCGATTGGACATTTTCGAAGACACAAAGTCGCTAGAAAATGCCCAGCACACATTTACGGCCCTGCCTTCGCCTTTACTTTAGATTTCAACACAACAAAATCTTAAAAATTTGATTCTGGACTGCCAAAAGGGCCATAAGTAGCTTACTTGCGTTAAATTTTCCATCAATGACCAATTTTTTGCATTTCGGTTCGAAAACTGGATGATATTCCGACGACTAACGGACAGGCTTTAAGTGGAAATTCGCATTAAGAATGATTGTTATTCGGGTTTAATGGGTTGCCCGAGTCTGCCAAAAATCAGTCTGGATCCAAAAACGTGCAGTTGAAGAACCGCTAGGTCTTAGGGTCACTTGCTTCTTCTCCAGTGATAAGTTTTGCATTTCGGTTCGAAAATTGAATGATATTCCCACGGCTAACGGACAGACTTTAAGTGGAAATTCGCATTAAGAATGATTGTTATGCGGGTTTAAGGGGTTGCCAAAAATCAGTTTGGATCCAAAAACGTGCAGTTGCTGAGCGGATAGTTCTTTAAGGTACTCTTTGCGGTCTTATTGGAGCTTTTGGAGAACCGCTGGATCGATTGCACATTTTCGAAGCCAGAAAGCCGCAAGAAAATGCCCAGCACACATTTACGGTCCTGCCTTCGCCTTTACTTTAGATTTCAACACAACAAAAACTTAAAAATTTGATTCTGGACGACCAATTTATTGCATTTCAGTTCGAAAATTAGATGATAATCCGACAGGTAACGGACAGGCTTTAAGTGAAAATTCGCATTAAGAATTATTGTCATTTGGATTTACGGGGTTACCCGAGTCTGCCAAAAATCAGTTTGGATTCAAAAACGTGCAGTTGATGAACCGCTAGGTCTTAAGGGCACTCGCTTCGTACCCAGTGATGAGTTTCTTCATATCAGTTCGAATATTGGATGATATTCTGACGGCTAACGGACAGGCTTTAAGTAGAAATTCGCATTAAAAATGATTGTTATTCGGGTTTAATGGGTTGCCTGAGTCTGCCAAAACTCAGTTTGGATCCAAAAACGTGCAGTTGAAGAATCGCTAGGTCTTAGGGGCACTTGCTTCTTCTCCAGCGATGGGTTTTGCATTTCGGTTCGAAAATGGGATGACATGTGTTTAAAGGGTTATTCGAGTTTGTTGCACAAAGATCAGTTCAAAAAATGGTGGTATTTCATAAACTGCTCGGTCTTAAAGGTACTCGCTGCTCCCTTATTGGAACATTTGGAGAGCCACTGATCCGATTGGACGTTTTCGAGGACGTTTTTTGCATTTTTGTTCCAAAATTGTTTGATAGCTAGTCTAGCTTTCCCCTTCCAATAATACCCCCCTTCGATTTGCACAATTACACTGCGGACCCACTTCAAAAAAAAAACTTAAGATCACCCCAAAAAAGCAACCCCTACGAACTGTCCCAAAAAAGCCATCTCCAATAAGCATCTTGAAAAAGCCAGCATAAAACAAAACGGAAACTCTTGAAATTACCCCGAAAGAAAACCGCAAAAGGCAGTTTTAAAACTCGCCCCAAAATGAAACTTCTAAAACACACCTCAAGAGCCACCCTTAAAAACCACCCCAAAAAATTACCACAGAAGGAACCCCCAAAATATCCACTCCAGAACAACCACTAAAACCCACTCACAAATATATCCTCAAAAGCAACCCCTAACACAACGCCAAAAAACCCGACCCCTAAATACCACAACAATATCTATAGAGTGCCCTTCCCACGATCCGATTATTCAGCCAAGTTCTTAGAAAATACCTACGGAACGTCGACCGAGCCAACCATTACCCAAGCCATGTGACAGCGCAGCGGTATTTAACCCCCTTCCCTTGGGCCAGTTAGGAACATATAATAATGATATCTATCTATCTGCCATCCATATTTCAATTACATCTCAAAGCTCTCGAAACCCGAAATTTATCGCGTCAGAAAAATTGTGAAAAACAACCCCACAGCTATGCGAAATGAATCCAAGGAGAAAAGCTGCAGATATGCTGGTTCAGAATGCATTCAATGCAAATCCCATTTGTTGAACTGTGAGATCAGGCAACAAGTAATACATTTAATAAAATTGATTTTTTTAATTACAGACGGCACTAAACCCGTCTATAAAACATTCTCATTTCCTCTTTAGATTCTAGATCCTAATGTTAATGTATCAGCTAAAGATTTTAAATAATAAACGACTATGAACGATTATTTGTTTAAATGGTAAATTTTACATTGGCGACACTAGTGACATCTTGCGTCGATGCGGACAAAAAATCTGAACCTCTTTAAAACATACATTTTAGTAGCTACTATTATTTAAATTATTTTTCCACTTAATACTTTTCGGGTTAACGCAGACTTCGCGCTAGGGGGTATTATTATTATTATTAATAAAAGAGAGCGGGCTGACAGTGGATAACATAAAAGGCGCTTTCCATTTGTCTTGTTCCTCAGATAATCTCACCTCACCTCAGTTTGACGTCGCGTTCCATTTGCAATCAGCTGACTGTAGTGAGGTGAGGAACTTACCTCCCCCTTCACCGATGCTGCCCGACCCCTCTTCGTCCGGCTTTGCTAAGGTGACTCGCCTTAGATGCGTTTTGAGGTTATTGTCTCAATTCTAAAGTTTATTATTATGAACAATACAAACAAATTGTTGGCCAGTTTAGTAAATAACATCTGATTTGTTCATAAAATATTCGTGAGCGGCTTCGGCTGCTGCATGCATCGTTCTTTTAGACAATGTATGTAATATCGACGTCTCCTGGGGGCCACTGGATTTTACATGAAACAACTGGTGATGTTCTTATCCGGGATACCGGTAAGTGCTAAAATCTTTTTGTGCCGAGCAGATGCAATAAACTTTTCAATTTGCAGAAACTAATGAACAATTTGCGATTCCGACTAACACAATTTCGTTTGATCAACAAAACAGACCAGTGCTGCGATTAGGTAATGATGGATCAGCAGGAGGGCACCTCAGGGTGGATATTGCCCATGATCAAGAACTTGAAGAACGTGAAACAGCTAGAACAGATTCGTCTCAAGTAATTGCTGATAACTCGACTGATAATATCCTCGATGAAGACTCTAAGAAAAGAAATTTTTGGACTTATGATGCTACTTTAGCACTTATAACCGCTGTGGAAGGAAGATATGATGATCTGTTCCATATACATAAAAAGAAAACATTTTGGACTATTGTAAGTGAAGAACTTACCAGTCAATCGTTCAGTGTGAGTATAGGTAATTTTTTCAATTTGTCTACCAACCCAACCTATATAATTTGTAAACTATGAAAAAATTTCTTTCCAGTTTACTGACAAAGTTTGTGCAAAGAAGTGGGAGAATCTAGTTAAAACTTATAAAAGTACAAAGGATAATAAAAAGAAAACAGGTCGTGGCCCAACTAGATTTCCTTTTTTTGACCGTTAGGATGAGGTACTGGGTGATTCACCCACAAACTCGAGTCAACACTCATTTGACGTAAATAAGGAGAATGTTGATGGTCCCCTGGATCCACTGTCTACACCTACGCCATCACCTAGTCCAGATTCTGAAACTTGTTCAAGGCAAGAAAGCATGTCAAAGAACAAGAAAAGAAAGAATCCAAGTATGGAATATGTTAAAGTGAAGAAGTCGTATTATGAAAAGAAGGAAGCAGACCGGCAAGTACGAGAAGAGCGTCTTGAAAAATACTTCACAGAAAGCATGAAATTAAAGACTGAGAGATTGAGCAGTTTGAATAAAAAATTGGAGTTAGAGGAGAGAAAAGTATTAGCTCTAGAGATGATGGCTGGAGTCACAAGACATTTAAATTAGTTTATATCTAGGGTGTGTTAATAAAAACTATTCAGTTTATTCTTACTATAATGCCAAATGTTTCATTCATTTGTAAAACGGACTGGTTATTGTTATCGACACTATATGTATTTTCAATGAACTACCTTTGTGATTTGTTACCAAAAACAATATTTAGCTGTGTTTACTGAAGTAAGTAGGTTTGAATGCTGTTTTATTTATTAGTTCAATAATGTTACATGAATTCATAAATGCAATAAAAATTTTTATTTTCTGAACATCTGCTGGAATATTTCATCTCGCTTAGTTTGGTTACTTTGAATTCCACTGACACTTTGCACAAACAGTTCATCATCATCTTCATGATGTTCATCATCGATTGCTTCAATTTCATCATCGAAGTCGATACAGATGTTATGAAGGACAATTGCCGCAATTACACATCTTACAATAAACATAATGTTACCATTATCAAAATACCTTAATCTTCTAAAGCGACCCTTTAACAGACCAAATGCATTTTCAATTATAATTCGAGTGGAAGAATGTTTATAATTAAATATCTTCTGATTTTCTGTTAATTGCCCATTGTCTTTGAAAGGTGGTATGAGCCAAGTTAGACAAGGATAGGCAGAATCTCCCAGAAGGATATCATTTCCCAATGCACCATTGATTCCCTTTTCATAAAGAACAGACTTTTTCAATAGTCTTGCATCATGTATTGAGCCTGCTTCTCCGCAAAAAGCGTCAATAAACTTTTTACTGTGATCACAAACACCTTGCAACAGTATACTATAGTACCCTTTCCTGTTATAGTAAACATGAGCATATTTGGAGTTAGGTTTTTTAATAGGGATATGTGAACCATCTACGGCTCCAATTACTCCATGAATACCCTGCTTTTCTTCAAACTTTCTTCTTATCATGTCCCTCCGTGTTTCATTGGGCCAAACAATGTAATCCCGACAGTGATTAATTAAGTAGTTAACTATTCTTGAAATTACTCTAAAAGCACTACTTTTCGTCACGTTAAACCTGTCAGAAACCTGACGAAATGTTTCTGTGTTGGCTAAGTACCAGATGGTCATATACAGGGTGAGTCTAGTTGGACAAATCAGTCGCCTAGCGTTTAAGATATTGAAATTGGAAATTCAATTTTTGGATATGTTGTAGCTGATATGGTCCCCTACACATGGGACCCATAAAGAAAGCTCCAGTTTTATTCAAACCGAAATTATTAAATAAAAACGAAGGCTTAAAATTTTTTTTTTCGATATTGTTGAATTTTTTAAGGTTATTTAGTTAGAGAATCATTTTCTCTTTATGGAAACATAATTTTTTGTAGAAATAAGTTAATAATCTCCGAGAGACAAATTATTTAAATAATAAAGATTTTTAATTATTTCCTAAAGAAAGCCACGCATGCCGTGATTTGAACCACTGAAAAGCAGTCTAGCTTATACTGCAGACTGTACCCAGAACGACAAGTGTCAGTTGGAAATGTCATTTGAGGTCGTTTGTGAAAAAATAATGCAAAACTACGGGTTTTTGCCCTTTTCTTTACAGATAATTAGGTAATTTTTATTGCTTGATGGATGTTTTGCTAAATTCGTCGAATACAAGTGTCTCGGGTTCTCACACCGGAGGGGCCCGATTAGGACAAGTTAAAGTTTACACCCTCTTCGAGTTGAATTTTCTTGGTTTCGCTTGGCTCACCGCTTCTTTGTCTTTGTTCATTATATCAACACGTTGAGTGTCTTCAACATTTGCTGGGCCCCTCAACATCCGATGATAAATCTTCATTTCGTAAGTGTGAAAAAATTGTCAGCAGAAATATTAAATTTTTAATAAAACAACAAAATCACCATATTTGACAGCATGACAGCAATGTAAACTGTTAGCAACTATTGCCAATTGCTTTCTGGCTGACGAGAATAGCTTTTCTTGGTCGAACCATTCGACTCCAAAAAACATCAATCGGGTGACAACCCGAGACACTTGTATTCGGCGAATTTAGCAAAACATCCATCAAGCAATAAAAATTACCTAATTATCTGTAAAGTAAAGGGCAAAAACTCGTAGTTTTGCATTATTTTTCCTTTGATTTTTCCACAAACGAAAGCAAATGACATTTCCAACTGACGCACTTGTCATTCCGGGTACAGTCTGCAGTATAAGCTAGACTGCCTTTCAGTTGTTCAAATCACGGCATGCGTGGCTTTCTTTAGGAAATAATTAAAAATCTTTATTATTTAAATAATTTATCTCTCGGTTATTATTAACTTTTCTCTGCAAAAAATTATGTTTCCATAAAGAGAAAATGATTCTCTAACGAAATAACCTTAAAAAATTCAACAATATCGAAAAAGAATTTTTTAGGCCTTCGTTTTTATTTAATAATTTCGGTTTGAATAAAACTGGAGCTTTCTTTATGGGTCCCATGCGTAGGGGACCATCTCAGCTACAACATATCCAAAAATTGAATTTCCAATTTGAATATCTTAAGCGCTAGAGCGACTGATTTGTCCAACTAGACTCACCCTGTATACAGCTACTTCTGCACATATTTTTTTCCTCCCCGACTTATGCGATGGAACAACAGCACCTTCTTCTATTTTCTCTAAAAAATATAAAACCTACTTCAATAACAGCTCACAGATACCTAGGTCACTACATACGGATAAGGTAATGGCAAGTAGACCTCTCTAGTCGAAAGTTTTCTTTAAATTCTTTGTCATCGTAGTTCTTGATCACTTCAACATAATTTTCAATCCTGTGTAGTTTTCTTCGAGGTTTCGGAGAGTCTGTCGATGTATCTGATGAATCGGAAGACTGCAGGCAATAAAGTAACTCTTCTTCACTTGAGGTACTTTCGTGTTCGTCATCGGAAGGGTCATCAGCAAATAAATTCTGAAAAAAGTGCCCATGTCAATTATCTAACCAAGATCTCAGACATACAATCATACTTACCGCTACGAATTCTATGGTACTATGGTTCTGGTCTATCATGGTTCTGGTCGTTCTGGTTCATTTTTGAGAATATCACTGAGCTTTTGAGCATTTGACATAAAGGTGACATTTGACATACATCAGAGGCGAACGTTCCTTTCGCAACGGCTGAGATATCTGAGGTAAGGTAAGGTCAGTGGCTCACTTTACCTTACATAAATTGCAAATGGAAAGCGCCTAAAGTAGGTATCAGTTATTGTCAAAAGGATGGCAAACTGTTAACCTTAAAAGGAACATATTGTCAAATGTGATGGATGATTTGTCAGAAAATTGCGAAATTAGTCACAGACGATAAGCATAAAATTTTTTTTGTTGAATTGACTACTATCTACACAGAATACAAAGATCCACACGATGGGGAGGTTCCAGCTGCTTCTCTGCTTTTATTGTTAGCAGCAGTGTCACAGATAAACGTACCTGAGGCTTTTTCGTGCATATTTTCCTTTGCACTTTACTCAAAACTGCACGCACACAAAGGCCATTTTGGGCCAACTCAGAGCAATTGCAAAATTTTGACATTTTGTCTTGTTTTCTGACGTATCGCATTGAAATCGTTTCTACCATCTCGCCTGTTAGTAAAATGCTTGCAAAATTTTCTCATAACGACCTAAAATTGAAATTTTGACATTCTGTCACTTCAATAGAAAATGAATGAAGTGTAGGTATGCTTTCTTTTGCAATTTTAGTCTAAATTCTTAAGGGTGCGCACGGATTCAACGAAATGCAACAAATTATACATTCTTCTTTCATTTAATCCTATGTATTTTTACTTTCACACAAATATGCCTTACGAAGACAAATTAACTTCGGAAAATATTAACAAATGGAAGAGCAGTCATTAAGTTAATTAATGACTATTCAAAATTTGTTATTTTGTTGAAATAAACTAAAGAAAAAAAATTAAGAAATTTCATATCAAAATTTCTTAATTTTTTTCTTTAATTTATTTCAGCAAAATGGCAAATGTGGAATAGTCAATAAACAACGTAAAGACTGCTCTTCCATTTGTTATTTTTTTCCGAAGTTAATTTGCCTTCGTAAGGCACAGTTGTGTGAAGTTAAAAATACATAGGTAGGATTAAATGAAAGAAGAATGTATAATTGGTTGCATTTCGTTGAATCCGTGCGCACCCTTAAATAATCTGATTAGTTTTATTTATGAAACACTCCACTAAGGAAGACGCACTCCGTCAAAAAAAATTTACCCACTTTTTAATTTTAATTCGGGTTCCGCACTTTCTACCAGATGTCGCGGCGTTCGTATGCGATTAAGGAAAGAAAATATAAAATTCCTTATTTCACGAGAAAAAACTCTTTAATATAAGCATAAGTGGGAAAGAATTAGATAAAATACGCACCAGATCAATGGCTTTGATTACTTTCACATTACTTTAATCTTTATCTAGAAAATCATATCGTACATGCCAAAGAAAAATTACAATTTTGTGACAAATTTGGAAAAATACATGGGACAGCTGCTTGCCATAACAATACTCTGCCCCTACGAACTTGATCTCTTCTTGCATCAAACAATTTTGACTCATTTGGTAAATAATATCTTCCTCCATAAAATGTAGGTATAGCGCCCGCCCCACAGACCTCATTATTAGACCATAAGCAGACCTATCTGCTCCTGATTTAGCCAGCGGACATTTGTTAATTGACCGGGATCTTCCTAATAACAACAGTTACTGTGAATTGGTCGCCTCTTAAGAATATTATTGCTTTTTACCTTTGATGCCTTATGACGTGACATTTCTCACATTTCCGTCACCGGATTTCTTTCCAGAGGCATAGAATATCCTCTAAGTTGTCCTTTAGTAAACAGTCAAAAAGCCCATGAAAGCTAATAAAACTTGCAATAATTCGCTTTTGACCGTTAATGTTAATGTCAGAATGACAACCTCGCTGTCGCCGATTGCGCCACCTGATTATTATTGGAGAACTGCTTAAAAAGAGGGACGAAAATTTCCCAATTTGCAGCATGAGTTCGGCTTCCTTAGTGGAGTGTTTCATAGTTTTATTGTTAAATCAATTATATGATTTGACAATAAATTTAGGAATTCAAATTATTTAAGAATTTTAGTTAAAATTGTAAAAGGCAAACAGCCACTGTTAATTCCCGGTATAGGCAACATTAAAAAATTCCGCCTGAAATATTAGTTGGCCTGATAAGCACCAGATGGCGTCTATTTTCCAAGTCAATGCATTGCGAGTGCGCTTCTTCTGGGGGCTCTTCTGTCTTCTGTGATTCAAGTTCCGTATAGTGCGCCGAACACGTAGGTGTGTGGTGTGAAAATGTGCTCGCGTTCTTCTGAAAAGCGGTGAAATTCAGCAGTTCTTTGCCGGAAATTGGTTGCTAGTGTTTGTGCATGACTTTAGTGGTCTTCAGTGCTAAAGTTGTTGTAAAAAAAACTGCCGGCTATCACTCCTGGCGAAAGCTCCATGTACCATTTTGTCGTTTTGGTGAGTATGTTTGGAGCAAGTTTGTACCTACAACTAAACTGTTATTGACCTCCCCACTCCACTTCACCACTTAAAAAAAAGGGAGGTTACTGCAATCACTCAAATTTTCGAATTCGAGAGAACACCAGATCTTCACGTTTTGAGGTCTCAGGAGCTCAATAAAGTGATTTTTAAAATGTGTCTGTGTTTATGTACGTACGTTCGTTTGTAATCACGCCACAGCCAGAACTACTACCTAACATAGATCTGCAACCGGAAATCGTCCAACCGGAAATGCCATTTTGGCACATCAAATTTTAAATGCAAACCCCGATTTTTCACATCACCATAAGAAACACCTTCAAATTCTACTTCTAAAAATGTATTCATTCTTAGTGCCCTTTTGACCAAAAATAAAAAAAAAATATTTTTTTCGGACTTTAAAATGGCGGTACATCCCAAGCCCCTGAACCGATTTGGCTGAAATTTTGCACATGGGGATTGTATTACACGTCGAAGAGCTGAACAAATTTTGAATTCAATCGACACACGGAAAGTGCCGTTTTGGCACACCAATTTCCAAATTTAAAATTATTCACTCATTTAACCATTAAAAACAAGTTTTTGAAAGATTTATTGTCACCATCAGAAAGGTTTTCAAATTCTGGTTTTAAATAGGACAAAATTAATTCGCATTTACTGTTTGGTTCAAAAAATCGAAATTTTATAATAACACAAACATACATTATAGCCCAAATTACTGAATCGATTTGGCTGAAATTTGGTACATGGTGACCCGTTGAAGACCTGGCTTTTGGAAGCAATTGGCCCACGGGAAGTGCCATTTAAGCATATCAACTTAAAGGACCCCGCGGCACTCTTATGGAAAATGGCTTTCTGTGAATTTGGCTGAAATTTTGGTATGTTGTAGATTTCGACCTCTTGATCAAATGTTATCATTGCCCCAAAGAAATCATTCGGACAGTTTTTGATACAGAGCCTGCCGAAAATTAACTTTTCCCCATAAGGACATACACATTTTTGGGACGATCGTAATAGACAAGGCTAAAATTTCAAAAAACGCTCTCTTTATTATGCTAGAAGCAAATCGGATAACATTTTGACGACAAGTGTTTCTAGACTAATTGGACCCTGCTGAATCCGAAAATCACTGTCGGCAATTCGAAATCTTAACCGGAAGTCCGTAATTCTAGATGGCGCTCAAGGCAGATCGTTATATCCAAAATAGCATGAAAATTATACAGTTTTCGACCAAAGACGTGGTATACAAAATTAAAGATAGCTTTATTCTCTACAAGAAAGGTCCTAATGATTTTTTTCGTACAGACGACGGTTTACCCCTAGCGCTGGCAAGAAACTTGCGCTCGCCGCGCGGCTTACGCGATCCACAATTATCTAATCAAAAAACTTGTTTCTTAAATTTTAGGGAGTTTTTCAATATATTTCACCAATGTCCACCTAAATACATGGAATTAGTAAGATATTCTCTATTTATTTCCCCTTTTTCAATGTGCAAACGCCGTTTTCTGTCTTTCACTGTTGGTTTCTTTTGAGGTGCGCTACAACAAAGAGCAGATCGGATAACATTTTGACAGCAAGCATTATTTGAATAATTGAACCTTGCTGAATCCTTAAATCACTGTTTAAATTTCAAGATCTTGAGAGGATGTACGCTAGTCAAGGTGGCTTTCAAGCTCAGTTATAGTTTCTATTTTACTTTCAGGCCTCTGTAGCAAGAACCGTCCATACGATTGCTTTGTGTCAATGATAACTTTTGATCAGGAAGCCGAGATCTACAACTTATCAAAATTTCAGCCAAATCGGCTTCAGCTATTTTCCCATTAGTGTGGTATTTTGGATGGTGCCATCTTGAATAAAACATTTCCGGTCAAGATTTCGAAATCAAAACAGTGATTTTCGGACTCAGCAGGGTTCAATTAATCAAAAAATACTTGTTGTCAAAATGTTATCCGATGCGCCCCTTGCAAAAAACGCACCTCAAAAGCAGCCTAGAGTCAAAATAGGAAACGGCGTTTGCACATTGAAAAAAGGGAAGTAAATTGTGAATATCTTACTAATCCCAAGTATTTAGGTGGATATTAGTGAAATATATTGGAAAAGTCCATAAAAATTAAGAAACAAGTGTTTTGATTAAATAATCGTTGAGCGCGTAAGCCGCACGGCGAGCGCAACTTTCTTGCCCGCGCTAGGGGTAAACCGTCGCCTGTACGAAAAAAATCATTAGGGCCTTTCTTGTAGAGAATGAAGATATCTTTAATTTTGTATACCACGTCTTTGGTCGAAAACTGTGTAATTTTTCTGCTATTTTGGATATAACGATCTGCCATGAGCGCCATCTAGAATTACGGACTTCCGGTTAAGATTTCGAATTGCCGACAGTGATTTTCGGATTCAGCAGGGTCCAATTAGTCTAGAAACACTTGTCGTCAAAATGTTATCCGATTTGCTTCTAACAAGTCGCGAAACTCAAAACTAGCCTGGTCTATAAATTTACTCCTTCCAACATAATAACTAATAGGCAAAAACATCCAGGAGACGCCTGTATATATGTATGTCAAGAGGGCCCTTTCAGGAGCTGTTTTTGGGGGTGCTATTTTTTAGCCTGATATTAAAGAAGATTATGCGCTGATTCCGTAGATCAAATTTTTATGATTTTAGGACATTGCGTTTGAGAGATATTTAAAAAAAGCATGCAAAGGTCACTTTGGGGAGGAACATGGTTCTGATCTCGGCTAACCACCGGATTGGTCCAAATCGGCCTCCCCAAACGGCCCCTTGCGTGAACGATAAATTAGTATATTTGGTTGCCTAAGATTGTTATTGAGCGTTATCCAAGACAGTTCCTTCTGAGGGGCAATTCACTACCAGGCTTAGGTGTACAAGTTTAGATTACCAAGATTAGAGTTAGTAAAAGGTTTTAGTAATCTAAACACTAATTAGAGTCAGGATTACCGTGTAATTACAAAAATTACATTCAGAATTACTAGAATTATTTAGATTACGCTCGTGAAGTACATGAATTACATGAATTACCATTACAAACGCGATCAGCTGTTCCATCTGATTCACCATTCTTAATTCAGTTTATAAAATAGAACTGGCAGAATTACTGTTGGAATTACTAGGATTACGTACAGAATTACTTGGATTACATTTAAAATTACTACTGGAGTACCAAATTACCAGAGGATTAAGCGGATCACTTTTAGCATTAACAGGATTACATGCGAATACGTGGAATTACTACGATTAATACCAAGCAGTAACTGAAGTACATATTAGGTGTACTTTGAGTGAATTAATTCAAATTCAAAGGCCCTTTCGCCATTGATCCCTTGGGGAACTAAAATTTTTGTGAAAAGAAGTTTTTGGTCTTAGGCTACATTTTTCTACAATAGCAGAACTCCTGACTCGGCCAGGCTCATCACACGGAAGGGGGAGTCGCTTTGGGGACTGTAACACTCCTATTTATGAAAAGGGATTACTATTGAGAACATCACTTACTTAGGAACCCTCGTGAGGCATGTATGCAGTGATTTGAGGTAGTTCTGTGAAGTTTTCTGCGAAAAAACCTCAAAAATTTTGCTTTTCTCGTTATCAGAGAACACTTCCCCATAAGGACCGTTGCATATATACAATTGACACTTGTTGTCTATGCATTGGTCCCTTTGGGGAACTTCGATTTTGGAGAAAATTACATTTTTGGGCTTAAGGTACTTTATGCTACAATAGAAGGGCTCCTGGCTCGGCCAGGTTCATCACACGGAAGGGGGAGTCGCTTTGGAGACTGTAACACCCCGATTTATGAAAAGGGATTACATTTGAGAACATCACTTACCTAGGAACCCTCGTGAGGCATGTATGCAGTGATTTGAGGTTGTTCTGTAGAAGTTTTCTGCGAAAAAACCCCAGAAATGTTGCTTTTCTCGTTATCAGAGAACACTTCCCCATAGGGACCGTTGCATGTACACGACTGACACTTATTGTCTATGCATTGGCCCCTTTGGGGAACTTCAATTTTTGAGAAAATACCATTTTTGGGCTTAAGGTATTTTTTCTACAATAAAAGGGCTCCTGGAACGACCCGGGTCACCACACGGAAAGGACGAGTCGATTTGGAGACTGTAGCACCCCCAATTGTGCAAAGGGACTGCTTTTGAGTACCTCACTTATTTAGGAACCATCGTGAGGCATTTATGTAGTGTTCCGAAAAGTTCTGTTCATCAAAAAGGTTGTCATTCTCGATATAAAAGAAACACTTCCCCAAAGGGACCACTGCATATACACAATTGACACTTGTTGTCTATGCATTGGTCCCTTTGGGGAACTTAAATTTTTGAGAAATACCACTTTTCTAAAAAAAGCTCAGTTTAACCTTTTTAAAGCTTTATAGTACCTTAGCAGCTTTGATTTGTCCTGTGGTATAAAACTAGGGTCCCTGGGAGTGGTCAGTGTCAAAAGTAAATACACGAATCTCAAAAATGTTCGCATTGTATCCTCTACTTCCATACTGCGGATTTTGTATTAATTTGGGCACATTATAAGCTACTTTGGATGGGACGTTACAATTGAAAGCTGCTGGAGGCTGCTCTGGACCATTAAATTTTAACGCCACCCCTAGTTTTGGGAAAATTTGTTTGCAAAACAAAAAAAGAAAAGTTTTGAAAGCTTCCCGAACGGGACCATTTCATAGACACTAATAACACTTGTTGTCTATGTATTGATCTATGTATTGATCCCACTAAAATTTTTGGGAAAAAACATTTTTGGGCTTATGCTACTTTTCTCTACAATAGAAGGACTCCTGGCTCGGCCAGGTTCATCACACGGAAGGGGGAGTCGTTTTGGAGACTGTAACACCCCCACCACACCACACTCAAAAATGTTGGATTTCTCGTTGTCAGAGAACACTTCCCCATAGGGACCGTTGCATATACACTATTGACACTTGTTGTATATGTATTGATCCCTTTGGAGAACCTAAATTTCTGAGATAATAACATTTTTGAGGTTAGGCTACATTTCTTCACATTAGAATGACTCCTGAAGAGGCCTAGTTCGCCGCAAGCATGGGGGACTTGATCTTGGCATGGTACCACCCCCATTTGTGGGATGGCTTTCGCTTTGAGTACGTCATTCGCTTAGGAACCATCATGAGGCATAATGTGCCACCTCCAATCGCTAAATTTATTATATATTTGTGATTAGAGGTGGTTCTGTGAGGTTTCATGCGAAGAAAAATCAAAAATGTTGCTTTTCTCGTTATCGGAGAACACTCCCCGTAGGGACCGTTGCATATACACAATTGACACTTGTTGTCTATGCATTGGTCCATTT
Organism: Pycnomerus fuliginosus; assembly: GCA_963924575.1. Classification (NCBI taxonomy): domain Eukaryota; kingdom Metazoa; phylum Arthropoda; class Insecta; order Coleoptera; family Zopheridae; genus Pycnomerus; species Pycnomerus fuliginosus. The sequence goes on from OZ004621.1 coordinate 35,073,713, forward strand.
GGAGAACTTAAATTTTTGAGCTTAAGGTATTTTTTCTACAATAGAAGGGCTCCTGGAACGACCCGGGTCACCACACGGAAAGGACGAGTCGACTTGGAGATTGTAGCACCCCCAAATGTGCAAAGGGACTGCTTTTGAGTACCTCACTTATTTTGGAACCATCGTGAGGCCTTTTTGCAGTGTTCCGAAAGGTTCTGTTCAAAGAAACATCAAAAAGGTTGTCTTTCTCGATATAAAAGAAACACTTCCCCAAAGGGACCATTGCATATACACAGTTGACACTTGTTGTCTAGGCATTGGTCCCTTTGGGGAACTTAAATTTTTGAGAAAAAACATTTTTGGGCTTAGGCTACTTTTCTCTACAATAGAAGGACTCCTGGCTCGGCAAGGTACATCACACGGAAGGGGGAGTCGCTTTGGAAACTGTAACACCCCTATTTATGAAAGGGATTACTTTTGAGTGCGTCACTTACTTAGGAGCCTTCGTGAGGCATGTATATAGTGATTTGAGGTTGTTCTGTGAAATTTTCTGCGAAAAAACCTCAAAAATGTTGGATTTCTCGTTGACAGAGAACACTTCCCCATAGGGACCGTTGCATATACACTATTGACACTTGTTGTATATGTATTGGTCCCTTTGGAGAACCTAAATTTCTGAGATAATAACATTTTTGAGGTTAGGCTACGTTTCTTCACATTAGAATGACTCCTGAAGAGGAGCAGTTTGCCGCAAGGATGGGGGAGTCGATCTTGGCATGGTACCACCCCCATTTGTGGGATGGCTTTCGCTTTGAGTACGTCACTCGATTAGGAACCATCGTGAGGCATAATGTGCCACCTCTAATCACTAAATATATTATATATTTGTGATTTGAGGTAGTTCTGTGAGGTTTCATGCGAAGAAAAATAAAAAATGCTGCTTTTCTCGTTATCAGAGAACACTCCCCATAGGGACCGTTGCATATACACAATTGACACTTGTTGTCTATGCATTGGTCCCTTTGGGGAACTTAAATTTTTGAGAAAACACCATTTTTGGGCTTAAGGTATTTTTTCTACAATAGAAGGGCTCCTGAAACGACCCGGGTCACCACACGGAAAAGACGAGTCGATTCGGAGACTGTAGCACCCCCAATTGTGCAAAGAGACTGTTTTTGAGTACCTCACTTATTTAGGAACCATCGTGCAGTGTTCCGAAAGGTACTGTTCAAAGAAGCATCAACAAGGTTGTATTTCTCGATTTTAAAGAAACACTTCCCCAAAGGGACCATTGCATATACACAATTGACACTTGTTGTCTATGCATTAGTCCCTTTGGGGAGCTTAAATTATTGAGAAAATACCATTTTTGGGCTTGGTGTACTTTTTCTACAATAGAAGGGCTCCTGAAGCGACCCGATTCACCACACGGAAAGGACGAGTCGATTTGGAGACTGTAGTACCTCACTTATTTAGGAACCATCGTGAGGCATTTATGCAGTGTTCCGAAAGGTTCTGTTCAAAGAAACATCAAAAAGGTTGTCTTTCTCGATATAAAAGGAACACTTCTCCAAAGGGACCATTGTACCGTTCGTTTCATTCCAGGCGCCGTATAGGGAAATAACACGGGAAAAGTGTTTTTATTTTTTGTTTGCTCCTGAAACTGGTTCCGGCCAAATCTGAGTGATACGGTCAATGGGCCTCAATGTCCTCTACGCATGAAAAAAAAATGGCCCTGAAATGCCCCCTTGTTAAAACGGGAGGATCGGTTGAAAATTGGAATTTTAAATTTCGCGGGCGTCAATTCAGCGCTGTTTGACATCTCCGAAAACTAAAGTTCCAGGGGCGGCTTTCACAATTTCTTGAGTTTTCGCTAACGTCATTTACTTACTTTTTTGGAATTTCTACAAATTATTGAGTGAATTCTGAGACGAAATAAACCGGCGCATTTTTGCAATAGTCCCAGAGAGTCTTGGTGTCAGAAACTTTACTAAAGAAAAGACACTATGAGGGCAACCTCACAAAAATTTTGTCTTTGGTTCCTTTGCTAGAACCAGACCGCATTTATTAACATTTTAATTCTCGAGGTAAGTCTCTGTTTATAGTTAAATCTGTCTTAATCGTTGTTTTGCTTCAGTTATGAATATTTTCACTGGAAGCACAGACTACGAGAAGGGTTGGTCGAATGAGGAAATGGCCAATATTCATGAACATTTTGCAACCTACCACCATCCCCTTAATTATGTTTTGCTATATTTGTTTTGTAAATTGAATCCTCGCGAGGAACTTTATTACTTTCTCACCTTACAGTCCAGTCTAATAACAAATAAAATAAATAGTAATAATAAGTAAATAATAAAATTTTTGCTGCTTATATTTTTGATGTGTTTATCTTCAAGAGATATTGTAGTGACAATAATTATCTAAGTTATATTGTTTTATTTATATGAGCAGTCGGTACAGCATATAGCGGTCATAAAATCGCTAATTTGATTATTCAAGAATTTATTCAAAATTTCAACATTAAATTGTGAATTATCAACTAAAATATCTAGAAAATAAGGCCCATAAGACCTAGGTATGCTATTTTATTAATTATTAACATTTTTAGAATAAAACAATTAAAATTTGGCAAGCCAGTTACATATCTTCGTCCACACTCCAAACACGCACTCCGCGGTTAAATAACTGTTGGGGCAAAGGCACATCTTGTCCCAGGGGACAAGCAGGGCATGGTAACTCCTGCAACAGATTCCTCGGCACAGCCGAAGCCACTAGTCTAGGCAAGGCCATCACCACCAGCTTCCAGGCCTTGGAGTGGAGACTGCAGGTGCCTTTTCCATCAGCCTTACAGGTGCTTGGTAAGGCGTATCCACCCTAAATATCAGAACCATCCTTGTCTTCGCTGTGACTCGTAAGGTCTATCGACACACCAACTTTTAAGCAAGACCTTCGCCTTACCTTCTGTGCTACCTAGCCTTTAGTGGCTCTCCATATTGTTATTCTTTAACAGAATTTGGTACCAGGTTCATGGTAACTGAATATTGGCCATTTCCTCATTCAACCAACCCTTCTCGTAGTCTGTGATATTCCAGTGAAAATATTCATAACTGAAGCAAAACAACGATTAAGACAGTTTTAACTATAAACAGAGACTTACCTCGAGAATTAAAATGTCAATAAATGCGGCCTGGTTGTAGCGAACAAAGACAAAATTTTTGTGAGGTTACTTTCATAGTGTCTTTTCTTTAGTAAAGTTTCTGACACCAAGACTCTCTGGGACTATTGCAAAAATGCGCCGGTTTATTTCGTCTCAGAATTCACTCAATAATTTGTAGAAATTCCAAAAAAGTAACTAAATGACGTTAGCGAAAACTCAAGAAATTGTGAAAGCCGCCACTGGAAGTTTAGTTTTCGGAGATGTCAAACAGCGCTGAATTGACGCCCGCGAAATTTAAAATTCCAATTTTCATCCGGTCCTCCCGTTTTAAGAAGGGGGCATTTCAGGTCCATTTTTTTTTCATGCGTAGAGGACACTGAGGCCCATTGACCGTATTACTCAGATTTGGCCGGAACCAGTTTCAGGAGCAAACAAAAAATAAAAACACTTTTCCCTATACGGCGCCTGAAATGAAACGAACGGTATATGCAGTACGGTCTATGTACTGGTCCCTTTGGGACACTCAATTTTCTAAAAAAGAATCAGTTTAATCTTTTTGAGGCTTTATTGTACCATAGCAGCTTTCATTTGTCCTGTGGTATAAAAGTAGGGTCCCTGGGAGTGGTCAGTGCCAAAAGTAAATACACGAATCTCAAAAATGTTCGTATTGTATCCTCTACTTCCATACTGCGGATTTTCTACTAATTTGGGCACATTATAAGCTACTTTGAATGGGACATTACAATTGAAAGCTGCTGGAGGCTCCTCTGAACCATTAAATTTTCACGCCACCTCTAGTTTGGGAAAATTTGTTTGCAAAACAAAAAAAGAAATGTTTTGCAAGGTTCTCGAAAGGGACCATTTCATAGACACTAATGACATTTGTTGTCTATGTACTGATCCCTTTGGGGAACTCAAATTTTTGGAGAAAAAAATATTTTTGGGCTTAGGCTACTTTTTTCTACAATAGAAGGACTCCTGACTCGGCCAGGTTCATCACACGGAAGGGGGAGTCGCTTTGGAGACCGTAACACCCCTATTTATGAAAAGGGATTATTTTTGAGTGCGTCACTTACTTAGGAACCCTCGTGAGGCATGCAGTGATTTGAGATTGTTCTGTGAAGTTTTCTGCTAAGAAACCTCAAAAAGGTTGGTTCTCTCGTTATCAGATAACACTTCCCCATAGGGACCGTTGCATATACACAATTGACACTTGTCGTCTATGCATTGATCTCTTTGGGGAACTAAAATTTTTGGAAAAAAACCTTTTTCTGCTTAGGCTACCTTTTTCTACATTAGAAGGACTCCTGGCTCGACCAGGTTCACCACATGGAAGGGGGAGTCGATTTGGAGACTAACAACCCTGTTTGTAGAAACGGATTATTTTTGAGCACGTCACTTGCTTAGAAACCATCGTGCGGCATCTATGCTGTGATTTGAACTGGTTTTGTAATGATTTCTGTGAGGAAACCTCGAAAATTTTGCTTTTTTCGATATTAGGGAACACTTCCCCATAGGGACCGCTGCATATACACGTTATATACACGTTTGACACTTATTGTTTATGTATTGGTCCCTTTGGGGAATTCAAATATTAGAGAAAATAAATTTTTTATGCTTAGGTAACTTAGGTTACAATAGAAGGACTCCTGACTCGGGTCGGTTCACCATACGGAAAGGGGAGTCGGTTTGGAAACTATAACACCCCCATTTGAGGTGGTGCTGTGACGTTCCCCAGATTTCCCCAACATTTTCTAGCATTTGTACACTAGATTTTCTTTTGGAGAGATTTCCCAGGATTTCCCCGAGATTTCCTCAGGCTTCCCCAGATTTCCTCTAATTTCCCAAGATTTACTCAGATTTCCCCAGAAATCCTAAGATTTACCCGAGATTTCCTCAGATTTCCCCAGATTTCCTCGGAATTCCCCAAGATTTCCTGGTACCTGTACACTAGATTTCCTTTTGGAAAGATTTGCCCAGATTTAGTCAGATTTCAATTGATTTCCCCAAGATTTCCCCAGATTTCCTAAGATTTCCCCAAGACTTCCTCAGATTCTCTCGGAATACCCCAAGATTTCCAAGCACCTGTACACTAGATTTCCTTTTGGAAAGATTTCCCAAGATTTCTCAAGATTTCCTCAAATTTCTCCAGGTTTTCTCAATTTTTCCAGATTTCCCAGATTTTCTCAGATTTCCCGAACACTTCCCCCGAGTTCCCCAAGATTTCCTAGCACCTGTACACCAGATTTCCCCTGCGGCTCACCCCTCGAATAAAATCTTCAAAAAACTCAACAGCTGACTTGGAACTTAAAAGCACCAATCTCTCCCAAAAGGGACCATTTCGTTGATACAACAATGTCAATAAAGCGACGCCGGTAGCTTATGCAATCCATTTAACCTCAAAGTACGTAAATTTTTGCGGTTGCTATTTTTACGTCGTAAGGCGCAACATTTATGATAACTGTAATACCAACTGTACGACTTAGTTGGGAACTGTCACCTGTAGGCGGCGCTTGGATTTGACTCCCCAAAGGGACCCTTGAACAAAGACCCGTTTGGGGAGCTCCCCAAAGTGTCCACTGGCTCCCCAAACTACTCTTTGGGCATACTTATACTCCCCAGAAAGCCCCTTTGACATACATATAAGAGTAGGGGAAGGTGTTCTACCTCGGGACAGTTTTCAGTTTTATTTTTTATTTTTTACATTTCAAAAAATTTTTCATTTCTGAATACATCATTATGATTAGTACTTCTTTGGCTATTAAAAATAATTTTTGCAAAGGGGTATTATTTTTGAAATTGTTTTACATTTTTCAGCACTAATTTCTGTGGTCATCTGCTCAAATGGCTGCAAAGCTTTGCATATTAACCTTAAAACGTTCCATTCTTCTTCCATTAACAGTTGCACGAGATTGTGTAACAAGCCTACGGTTGCAGTAACAGATTCTTCTAAATCTAACATACGCTGAAACACGGCCCTAGTTGAAAAGTTCCCAAGAGTGACCATGGTTACGATGGGGATATGACCAAACATTTTGGGAATATGCCGATGACCAAGGGCATATACCCATGGTAGCTTTGATGGACCCATGAGCACCTACAATGTGCCCATAGGCACATGGGTTCGAAATGTGCACATACTGGGTATGTGACCAAGGTGAGGTCGAAGTTTTGGGAACGTACCCATGACCCACAAACTCACCTCTTGGGTACTCATGGTACATGAACATAATGTGCACTGCAAGTCCCCTTATGAATCGTAACCATATTTGGATATATAATATTAAGCCCACCATAATTTGCAATAGTTTTCTAAGATTACCTATCTTATGCATATATTTTGCTTCGTGATCAAGATATCGAAAAAGTTCATAAGAATAAATCGTTTACAATCATGTATTGACCACATATGCCAAGTTCCAATTCAGAATTCGCTTCTTTAATTTTAGAAAAATCAGGAAACGTCTCAATTTACAAAAACTTGAATTGCTGATTTTGATTTAAAGCGGTTACATGAGGTCAAAGTTGACTACTGAACAACTTTTACTTAAATATTTTTTTCGATATCTTCAGCGTAACTGGACAAAATCGAAAAATTCTTTTAGAGAATTCAAAATTCTAATTTGTAATTAAAATTCGGCAAAGGAAGTCAAAATCGGATTGCAACATTTTATTCCAATAAATTTTTTCGATATCTTGATCGCGACGTAATTAAAATATTGAAAAATATAATGGTCCTATACACGAGGTTGCCTCAGTAGGAGTTGACCAATTGAGAATAAGGTCAGATATCTACACTCGAGTGCAAGTGAGTGTCAACGATTTGTCAAAATTAGTAAACGATTCCAATGTATTTCCATTCGCCATTGCATACCTACTCGTTTTGACAAATCGTCAACATTCACTTGCACTCGAGTGCACCTCAAAAGATGCATCTCATAAAGGGTCTACATCAGCAGTACAAAAATCTACATCCCTCCTCTAAAAGTAACCAAAATATGACACGGTGCCCATCTAAAACGACACAGTGTAGGTACTTATTATGTATAAAGGTTATATTCCATGTGCGGTATATCGCACCTTTTCTGGGAGATATCGCGATTTTTGGGGAGTTTTCTTGAATTCTTTAGTGAAATCCGTCAATATCTAGTGGAATACCCTAGAAATCGCGATATACCTATCTTAAAAAGATATGCGAATAATCGCACATGGAACATGACCTTTATTGGAAAAAAGTACCTACATACCTATATTTTAATCCGAATTATTATAATTTAGTTAATGCCGGGGGTAACGCCAATAGTTCAACCCCGTAGATCCTAGACACCAATTTCTGCCAATAATAAACATGAATAAGAATACCACATTTAACGTTTTATAATCGTTCATAACTGAATTCCTGCATTCGTCGTTTTAAAATAGCCGCCGAGTAAGCAGGAGTGTCACGTGGTCAGAACAACCAACGCTTGTTAAGTGCCGTGACCATGGTGACCAACGCGAGACATCCAGTGATTCAGTGTTTCTGTTTTATATTATTATATTTAATGTGATTTTAACGGAAAACGAGTGGAAACTTGATGTAAACGTGCGTGGAAATGGTGGAAATAGTTAGAAAGGTAGAATTTTTCAAAGGGAGTGCCAATATTGAGGAAGATTAAGGTAAGCATGTGTGAGGTTATGTTTAAGAAGTCGGATGTATTTTCTCTTGAATTCTCCTCTTGTTCCCCGCTTTTCGCTTAATAAATTTAGCTTGAATGTCTTTTTAGAAAGTACCGTCTTGGGAAACAAATGTAGGGGGTCATGCGGACTACACCAATAATTGGACCTGGGAAAAGTGCTTAATTTTTTGGGGCACTTCTGAAACAACTTAAGAAACATTTTTGATGTGAACGGGCTAAATGAAATGTTATGGGAATATACTTCTGAAATGTTAATAACTGGTAAAGACTACTTTAAGGGCCGATTTCATAATAAACGTTAAAGGTCCTTTAAAAGTGACAAATCGGGAGCAGCTGTTTTGAAATGGTACTAGAGGCAAGGACACTTGATATTTGATTATGAAATCGGCCCAAAGTTACTGAATTGATTATTAAAAGTATTCCGTTGTTTCATCTTCAAAATTAAAGTTTCCTTTAAACATATTTTGGCTTAGCAATATTTGAAAATAACTACTGCCGATTAGTTATCAAACCGCCTTTAAAGTTGACTTTAGCTGGGGATATGTCTTGAATTTTCACTTTATAGGAATTTTTCATTACCACATAATTTCAGATTCTGAGAAGTTACATCCTGGCAGCAGAAATTATTCCATGATCGATATACTATCAAATACCAATAAAACAATCTGCACTTGTGAGTACGTTCATACCATCTGGAGGTATTCGTCGACATCGGCAAAAGAAATAGGACACCCATGAGTAGATGACCATTCCTCCACCCCTGGCAAAATTTGGGCACTCATGGTCACGTTCCCACAGGTATTTTTGGGCATATTCTCTTGGACAGGTGACCATGGGCAGATTCTGCACACCCATGGGTACTTGCCTATGGGGATGTACCCAAATATATCTCGTGCCCATCCATGGGCACATTTTGGACACCCATGGGCACGTACCTATGGGGATATAACCAAGAATCCCATGGTCATGAGCCCTTGGGCACCTTTGGGTTATATCCCCATAGGTACGTGCCCATGGGTGTCCAAAATGTGCCCATGGATGGGCACGTGACTATGGGGATATACCCAAAGGTGCCCAAGGGCTCATGACCATGGGATTCTTGGTTATGTCCCCATAGGTACGTGCCCATGGGTGTCCAAAATGTGCCCATGGATGGGCACGTGACTATGGGGATATACCCAAAGGTGCCCAAGGGCTCATGACCATGGGATTCTTGGTTATATCCCCATAGGTACGTGCCCATGGGTGTCCAAAATGTGCCTATGCCCATGGTCATGTACTCATGGGTGTATTTTCTTTGAGTGACCATGGGAACATTTCAACTAGGGGGGATGGGACAAAATGCCGCGGCCGAAACGGCGCGGGGGCAGAATGCCACCGGGAAAGAATGGCGCTGGAACCAAAAGGCGCCGCCAGTAAAGTTTCGAAACATAACTTAGAATAATAAAGGTAACATTGAAGCTGTGGTTGCTGATGGGGTCCCCAATAAGAATAATTTTTCTTGGAAAATAAATTTACAAAGGAAGGGTGTTCACTGTTCAGCAGGATGTACAGTTATTTCATATCGTTAAAATGCCATTAGAGGGACACGAAAAAATACGTCATGAGTTTGAAGCCTGGCTTTAATTTGCTTTTTTAGATTTACCTGCCATTTCAGGTAAAGGATTAACAACTGAACTTTTTCAAATAATCTCTTCCAAGAATAAGAAATTTATTACTGTCAAACATTTAATCACCCTAGTTACATTTTTATTTTGAATTGAGCCGTTAGTTTAAAATTTCCGAGAAAAATTACATCAGCTTGAATAGGCGGGTTTCTAAACCCCCTAGTATACTTGCACCAGCGCTACATCTTTCTCTTAATAATTATACCTACATCCTGTCCTTAAACATGCACGGTGCGCCAAAAACGCCCAATAGACAAAAAAAATTGACCAAAAATTCTGCTGACGGAAATTGAATCTACTAATTTTTCTAGCCCCAAAAAACATCTCAAAGAAATCATTGTGTTTTTTTACTGCTCGGAGAGAAAAAATCACAGATTTTTGAAACGTTTGTTGTTTAATCAAATAACAAAATCACACTTGCGTTAAATATGCAATGAGTTGTAAAAAGTAACTGCATTTAACGGTATGCATTAAGGTCTCGTCGAATAGTGGCGTTTAATCTGTTATATTCGGTCTTCAAGAGGGGGTTCCTAGTTGTTTGAAAAAGTCTTGCTCCTTTCCTTGCAGTGGGACCTGGGGGTCTTTGGATGCACTACCCGGCAGCTGCTGAAGCGTGAAGTGAATTAGTTGGATTCGCCTTGCGGCTTCCTTTATGCTATATTGGTTATTCAGCCACTGCGATGCGCGGCGTGTGGCGCCCTCCCGTAGCGTTCGTGCGCGGCTCGGGCAGTAGCAGTAGCTTTTCTCGTGAATCTAACCTCACACGGTTATTCGCTGATTCTTCTCGCGGTCTTTCGCCCCTTTTGAGGGGTATTCATCCTGTTTTCGCCTTCCTCTGGATGTGTCCGTTTCTTCACGACATCCGGTACGTTTCGGTGTGGCTTTAATTACCTCGGACGGTTCGTTATCAGTAGGTGCCCCCCTTTGAGGCGAGGATTCCGTCTGGGCCCCCTTTGGGTTATCGTGGGACCTGCCTGAGGCGTGTTCGAGGCGAGTGAATCCCTTTCGGAAGCCTGTACTGAGATGATTTCCCCCTTTGTGGAAAGCAGTTCGAGTTGTCGGAGAAAAGCTGTAGTATGCCGAGAGGTCTTGAACCGAATGAATGCTGGCGAGGATATCGTCCAAAAGTGTCTTTTATCACTAGGAGCACTACACAGAGTGTCTCTATGGGTTGCTGCAGTGTTTCTTTACAGCCGGATTTCACTTGAAAGGAGTGTGCGAACACAGGTGAAATTATTTTGGGAAATCTCATTTCCCCATTAACCGATAAAAATAATTAGAAAACCGTCACAGCATAGACTCAGGACCAACAATGCCAACATTTTAAGCCACGAAAAGTTTCAATTCATTAACAATGCATCTTCCTCCACAGATAAAAATATTTATTTTTTAACGCCTTTTTTATGTCTGCTGTAAAATTTTTAAGGCTTATACATGAAATACGTAAGATTTTGTTGGTTAGTGTATTTGCTTCATTTCTTTTTTTTTATCCAAATGAAAAGTGTTTTTATAATAAAGTAATGTTTCACAAAAAAATTAAGTAAATATAACTTTTTGACATCATGAAGCATTTTTTTACTTTTTTTAAATTTGCAAATTTTTCAAGTCTTTGGGGGGGGGGGTGGAAGGGGTTTGCGAAAAATTTCAAAAAAAATACAGTTGACTTCTCTTATTGAGAGACAACTTTTATGCGCACAGGCGTTTTCATTTTTGCAAAAAAAAAAACCTCCACCTATAGCGACGCTCCGCCCTAACCCATAACTGCTTGCTGTCACCAACGCTTGAACAACATTCTTTTCTTCATTAACACTTAAAACAGGAGGTTTCCCCAAAACATCACCATTATATTCTCGATACTTTCGAAAAACTGTATTCCTTGGAACTCCAAATCTGCTGCAGCTTGTCTGAAGGACATGCCTTCTTCAATAACACTTCTCAGGGCATTTTCCAAGTTGTCTTCTGAATAATTGCGCCTATAAGGCGTTCCCAGTTTGTGTTTGTACCTTCTTGGCATTGCCCCATATAGACCTACAAAATGCCATTTTCAACATTTCTTAGTTTTGGGAAGAGATAGTAACAAATTTGAAGTTTGGAAGAGTCACATTTTGTTATTGAGGTTATGAACTACAATTATTGTCAAAAGGGAGCATTAATAAAACCATTAGCTTCGGAGGTATATAGGAGACTATTTGAGGTTACTAAAATCCTAAGATAATGTACTTTCAGTAAATATTTTTTGTTTGCTTACATGTGCATCTTTTCCCACAAACTTTGCCGCCAAGACATACACTGACAGAAAAGTAACTAATAGTGACTTTTCTGACCCTTAGGTTGACAAGCAAGATTAAACTACAGCGCGAAATTTAAAACAAGAACATGTTGTCCCATAAAGGTACCGCTGTCCCATAAATACCCACTATACGGTACATAGATTCTACTTTCTTCATTCACTTCGGCGTTATTTAATCTAATTCGTGTTCTGTGCAGTTCAGCAAGCTCGATTCTTCTACGAATTATATCTTCATCGGGTACCATTTCCTTCAATTTAGCTATTAATGGTAAATTGAAAAGATCTTGTGTTTTATCACTTATTAAAATTAGGACCCAAAATTTTTCACGTGAAAATATTTTAACTCGATGGGCAATAAAGTTAAAAATTCCAAATTCACACCTAGCTGTAATGAAAGTGGCAACCTGTAAACATTTTCTGCAGGGTACTTGTACCTTAAAGCTCCCTGGAGTGACGCTTCATAGTCCGTCATAATGGTGACAGAATGAAGAGTTGCGGCCAATAAATTGAACTGTTTCAAGACTTTTATATAATCTTCATTTGCTTTTCGCTACATAAAAGCAAATAATAGTGGAATAGACTACAATTTATTAACAACAAACAATAAAATACCTAAGTACATATTATGTAGGTACATAGATTCTACTTTCTTCATTCTCTTCGGGGTTATTTAATCTAAAGCGTGTTCTGTGCAGTTCAGCAAGCTCGATTCTTCTACGAATTATATCTTCATCAGGTACATCTCCTTCAATTTAGCTATTAATGTTAAATTGAAAAGATCTTGTATTTTATCACTTATTACCTCGCTTGTTACAGAGGTGGTTCTGAATCATTAAAAAATTATCGTTGTGAAAAGTACTGTTATGGTTCACTTACCTTTGTTTCTTACGGTGACCCATACAGATTTGCGATGTTTTGTTTACCTCTGAGGTAAATCTAAGTCGTGGAAAATTAGGACCCAAAATATTTCACGTGAAAATATTTTAACTCGATGGGCAATAAAGTTAAAAATTCCAAATTCACACCTGGCTGTAATGAAAAATTGGTAACCTGTAAACATTTTCTGCAGGGTACTTGTCCCTTAAAGCTCCCTGGAGTGACGCTTCATAGTCCGTCATAATGGTGACAGAATGAAGAGTTGCGGCCAATAAATTGAACTGTTTCAAGAATTTTATATAATCTTCATTTGCTTTTCGCTCCATAAAAGCAAATAATAGTGGAATAGACTACAATTTATTAACAACAAACAATAAAATACCTAAGTTATATTATGAAGGTACATAGATTCTACTTTCTTCATTCACTTCGGCGTTATTTAATCTAAATCGTGTTCTGTGCAGTTCAGCAATCTCGATTCTTCTACGAATTATATCTTCATCAGGTAACATCTCCTTCAATTTAGCTATTAATGTTAAACTGAAAAGATCTTGTATTTTATCACTTATTACCTCGTTTGTTTCAGAGGTGGTTTTGAATCATTAAAAAATGATCGTTGTGAAAAGTACTGTAATGGTTCACTTACCTTTGTTTCTTACGGTGACCCACACAGATTTGCGATGTTTTGTTTACCTGTGAGGTAAATCTAAGTCGTGGAAAATTAGGACCCAAAATATTTCACATGAAAATATTTTAACTCGATGGGCAATAAATTGAAACACCCGTGTGTGAATTTTCGCTCAGATGCTCGAAACGATTCTCTAAATATCGCTAACTGACACTTTAAAAGAGACTCCCTGTAAAACCATAGGCATTGTGTTCCTCTTCAAAACGGAGAAAAGCTGATCCTTTCAACTAATCTAATTTTTGGATCTGGACTTCTTCAAGTGAATTTTCATTAATTCTGTTATCCCCTGCACTTTGTTGTATGTTTCTGATAGTTCTTTTATTTCATACAGATTCCAATCTTCAGCAGAGCGATAACAGTCTGTTTCTTCAAGTTTTTTTCTACGCGACTAAGGACAAGATTTATGGCAGACTTCCGTTTTAGCAATCTCCCGCATGAAAATTACTATAAAATTGCTAAACCAAGCTTGCTGAAATGACAGGCCAAAAATTTTTACTGCCTCCCGGACCACGTGATAGAATAACCTTAACCTCTTTTTCTTCAAGGTCAATAGTAGATCTAAAGTGCGATAATAAAGCAAAACCAATTTCCGTGGAACCACGACTTGCTTGATCTTCATCTTCATCAGAAGGTTAGACTCTTGTCTGGAACTTCTTTTAGCTATTTGTAAAATGCATTGGCTCTTATTTTGTAAGTCTTTCTCTTGGATCGCTAGATTTTGTTTGATGACATTTTTCAAATTTACATATTCTACATACAGTGTGTCTCATTTTAACTGGAACCACCTAACTATTTCGGTTAATTTTAACCGAATCAATGCGCTCTTTTTTTCTGCATCTAGAGCTACAAAATCTGCACCTGCGTGATACTTCACTTTTTTTATAGACCGAAATCCCAGCCTACTGCGATTTAATAAAGAGGCCAAAAATGACGAAATCGTATTAGGCATTTTTTTATCGAAAAATTTTATAAGGAAAGGTTGCTCGGGATGGCTCCAAATGGGTAAATCCGAAATTTCAGGAAAAAATAAAAATGTTGAATTTCTTGAGGAAGAATCAAAATAACGAAAAGTTCAGTATTTTTGCAACATAATGGGTGCTGTGAAATAAAAAAACAATTGAAATGAATTGATTTGATATTTGCTATCGCAGAAAATGTTGAAATTATTAAGATAGTGTAAGATTTTCGTTTTTCTTAAGAATTTCAAGAGACACCCCAACTAATCTGTTGCAATGTGCCACAAACAGCAAACATATGCGCTTCTATTGTCATTTTAAGGGCAAAAGCGCCCTTTTTGAATTTTTTTAGTGCCATTTTCTCAAAAAATGTCATTTTAGGGGTGAAAACATTGTTATTTAAATTTTAGTAAATGAGCACCGGCTGGACGCAATGCGCGCACGATAGTACAGTGAGATTCAAAACGTTTGTAATTAGGGTTGGCTTTGGAAACAAAAGATTCGAAAAACGTTTGTCCAAAATTAATCGCACTGTCCCCAAAGAAAATCACTAAACTAAAATGGCAGATGTGAATTCTTTAAATTTATTCGTTTTGCAAATTATTTAGAATAAATATCGACATCTCCACTTCCTCGATCAAATTTGACGCCCTTCCGTAATCAATCCCAGTGCCACTGCAACCGACAAAACTTGGTGGAAGATGTTAGGTTAGGTTTGTTGGTTTTCCCATAGAAGTTTAAAAAGCTGTTATTTCTTGAATTTCTTCATAAATCTTGAATTTTTGAGCAAGCATTTTGAAGCACTCGTCAAAAACAGGTAATTTGTTAAAATCAACAACCTGCTAATTTGTAATTTGTAAACCGGTTCAGAAACAAATATTTGGAGAGTGGAAACTCCGATTGGCCCGATCCTCTGTTTTTTGTGAATTTTCTTTCACAGCACAAAACAGCCGATTTTGTCTGCAAGGAAAGCATTTTGATAAAAATTAACGAAAGGAACTTATTGAATTATAATTTATCTCTCTTCAGGTTCACCCTCAGATAAAATAAAACAATGTGTCTGTGATTCCGGGAAGTTACAAATGTGAATAACGTGCATAGGATTGTGTGCATTAGGCAATTTTCTCAGCGAAATTTTTAATCCAATTAACGTGACATACGGATGATTCTGACTTGGCCCCCTGCTTTAAGACATGGTCTGAACTGCAGCACAGAAGTAGAAGATCAATCAAGTTGCTTTTAATTTATTTACTACATCAACTTGTGGGGCCAGCAATTTTTGTTCGCCGTCTCAAAATCAGAACACTTTCATAATCTAAAGTAAAGTTTTGTTCTCACTGTGTCGTGTGTTATTTGCAATTGAAAAATAAAACCATTAAATTTACTTGTTTTATGAATTTACTACTCTTTTTGATAAAAACTAGGTGGGTGTTAATTTTAAACACCATGTAGGTAAATAGGACATTGCACTCTGTTCATTTGGTGCCTTTTCTTTTAAAAAGCAGCCCCCGGTCCAGGATGAATGTTCGATGGATATTGAAGGCAGCCCTCGCCTCTAGAAATTGTTATGACCAAATTTACTCGCCAGTATTTGTTTCTGAAACAGTTTTCAAATGAGCAAGTTGGGTAATAAACAAATCACCTTTCGATTCGACTTGGCCTCCAAGACTGTTTTTGAGGAATGCTTCAAGATGCTTGTTGAAAAATTTTATGGGGATCACTAACATAACCTAACTTTTTCCAGTTTTTTCTTGGTTGCACTGGGACTGGTCACGGAAGGGCGCCAAAGATGCTGGAAGTGGAGAGGTCGATATTTTTTCGAAATAATTTGCATTAATAAATGCAAAAGAAATGAATTTTAAAAATTCACATTGTCAATTTTAGTTTAGTGAATTTCTTTGCGGACAGTGTGATTAATTTTGGACAAACGTCTTTCGAAACTTTTGTTTCCAAAGCCAACCCTAATTACAAACGTTTTGAATCTCACTGTATCAACGATCGACACCCACCCGACGGATGCGCCCGCCCTAAGGACGGCTTCTGACTTGGTTAAATTAATTTATTGCTACTGCTACATTTCTGTTACAAATTCTGTGAAAAAGTAGAAGTATCTACGATCTCCGAGACTGCCAATTTTTTCTCGTGGAACCTCGTTGTCATCAAATGGCATAATGACGGCCTTCATTTATTTATTCTTTTTTGCTCGATAAGAAAATGATATATCCTCGGTACGAAGGTTTATGTTAAGTTGGTCGGCACAAGGATTCTTGATGGAGACTTTATCACCATTGGCGCCAGGTAGTAACAGGTATTCCAGTAAGGGCCAGTTTATAGATGCTGAGTTAAATGAAAATATCTTACAGTTAGCGTTATCCGATAGTTAAACTGTTCATCGACAGCAAGTTGACTGCAAAGTCTTTGGCAAAGTGCCGGACAAACTGACTGACAGTTCGAAGTGTCCGCTACAGCAGAAAACCGACTGTTATCATCAGCAAGAATCGTTTCAATGACGAACCGTTTAAATTAATCAAGCCGGTATAAAGTTTAGGAAAGTACCTATAACTATTTTGAAGAATTTGCTACTACTTAATATTTTCTCAACTTGATTTCAGACCTCCTACTTCTTTTTCTTATTCTCAATTACATATCCTGCTGGTTAAGGCCGCTGCACAATTAAACAGGAACAGTAACCAGAACTAGAACTAGAGCGGTAACATAAACAAGAATGAAACGTCGCTGCACAATTAAATCCGGAGCAGTAGAGTTCTTTAGGAATATTTAGCTTTCACGCTATGAAAGCTGTGTTGTCTTGTCACTTGCCAATGTCAATTGTCATTCTTGATTTCTTGAGCTCTGCAAAATCAAAAAAAGTTTTGCTTCGTAATTTGTTTTGTTCCAATGGATCCTTTAAATGTTGAAGAATTATTTGATGACGATGATCTGCTATTGTTATTTGGCCTAATATTAATACTGTTTCAATATGCCACAAGAACAAATAGAAGGTATGCTTCTTATTTCAGCTTTTTTTAACTAAACTAAACGTTATTGTTTATGTTAAAAATATTATCCTACAATCATGTATTTGTATTTTTCCGCCGTCGCCGGGGCTTATCTCTTCCGAGAGGAACGGCGGCAGCTAGCATTTAGATTCTTTTACATTTTTGAACGTGTTCTATTCAGTCTGTATCCAACCTTCAACGAGTAAACTCAATTTAATCATTTCAATGGGTCTTTTATTTTAACAGTTTAGGTGGTGGGTGCGCCCTATTTATGCGGAGCGTGATGAGGAGGGGGCCTTCGTTAAAATCTTTCATCACATGAAAAACTACGACCATGAAATGTTTTTTAAATATACCCGAATGTACCCACAACAATTTTATCAATTGCTACATATGCTTAAAACAAAATTAATGAGGAGAAGTAGGAGAGAAAGTTTGTGCCCAGAATTACGTTTAGCTATGACACTAAAATATTTGGCTCATGAAGGTGGATTTCAGAATTTATCTTGGGAGTTCAGAGTTGGGCACAGTACGGTTTCAAAAGTTATTCGAGAGACTTGTGAAGTGATTTGGGATGTATTGCAACCAAAATACATACATGTTCCAGAAGGTAATGAATGGCTAAAAGTGAGTGAGGAGTTTTGGGGAAGATGGAACTTTCTACACACATTAGGAGCCATAGATGGCAAACATGTCCAAACACAGTGTCCTGTAAATTCGGGCTCACAATATTACAATTATAAAAATCATTTTAGCATTATATTGCTTGCCTTTTGTGATGCTGATTATAAATTTGTCTGGGTCGACATTGGAGCATATGGTGCTGAAAATGATGCTAGTGTATACAGAAGATCTCAAATTGGACAAGATTTGGAGTAAGGAAGAATAATATTACCCACTGCAAGACCACTACCAGGAAGTGATATCAAAATGAGCTATTATTTTGTAGCTGATGAGGCATTTCCATTGAAATCATACATAATGAGACCATTTCCAGGCAAATATCTGGGTGAAAAAAAGCTAATATTCAACTATCGTCTGTCAAGAGCAAGGCGCATGATTGAAAATACCTTTGGTATATTAGCAAGTCGTTGGAGAATTTTCCGGGCTCCAATTTTATGCTCAGTTAAAATATGTGAAGCAATGGTAAAAGCTACTTTGTGCTTACACAATTTTTTAAGGACAGAAATGAGTGGTTATGTGCCTCCCGCATTAGTGGATAAAGAACTGGACAATGTTGATATTGTATTAGGTGAGTGGCGTGAAACAACCAGAAATGATCGAAACCTAACTTCGGTTCAGAGGCTGGCTGCAAATGTGGCACCAAGGGATGTTTACAATATGCGGGACAGGCTTTCAGATTATTTAATGTCTGCCGAAGGTGCTGTGCCTTGGCAATTTGAATATGTAAATAGAGGAAAGTTGTAAATAAACATTAAAATGGATCATTTTATTTGTAGTATTAGTGTATTACAATTCAGTGTATTTGCAAAGTAATTGCATAACTTCTAATTTAAACTTAATTTTGTGCTCTGCTTTGATTTGTTTCATATCTGAAATAACACTTTTCATAAAAGCTTCATCGCTTGGATCCTCAGAGACCGGAGCTACACTATTTATTGCTTTGGTTTTATATTGAACCATTGTAGTGAAAGCCTCAACTGCGGCAGTTAATTCAGTTGGAACATTTTTCCTGCTTTTTGTTTTATTACTAGAAGGTGTTTCACAAATTCGTTTGAGGGAAGGGGTTGATCTACTGTAGGACGGAGCGGCTAGAACACCAGAATCTTCCTCTACTTCATAGGTGACCCACTCTGCAGGGAGTGGGGAGGGAGTGTGTGGACGCTCTTCATCATCTTCATTATTTTGGGATTGGGTTTCGATAATAATTTCTTCCTCCTCAGTCTCTGTATTGGAATTGAAATTTTCTGTCACGTTTTCTTCACTTATTGCTCTCTGTCTGTGGGAAGATGTCAGCCTACAATAGTAAAAAAATCAATGTTTTTAGGGATAATGCAGGTAGCATTACTTTTCCTTTCCGATATATGGAGCCAACCACATCATGACTTGAAAATACATAAAAGTAATCTTTTTTGGCTTCGCTTCTGATCCGGAGGGAGCTTTCTCCGAGTAGATTCGATATACCCGAACAAAATTAGTTCGAAGGTTTTCCCAGCGCTTTTTAACTTTATCGGCTGCAAGTAGATATGGTTAGTTTGCAATTTCTGCTGCACAATTTATAGATACGTTCACATCCAAGTTTTGAAGCAATCGATACCCAGGAATTCTGCTTCATTCCATCGTCTTTGTAGTTTTTATCGTCCTTTTTATACAAGTGGGGACAGCGCTCCACATAAGCTATCAATAATTCGTCGAACTTTTCCATGGGCGAAGAACTCCTGCAACATCCATTCACCCAAACCAGAATCCAGTCTGTTTCACCACTATTTCACAAACTAGTAAGCTAAGAAGTGTAGTTTAATCACTTTAACTTTTGAGGTTAAGTTGTGCTTGTAGATTGCCGCCACGCCAAACTCAAAATATTATATTTGAGCATGCGCGAAATGATCGCAGAAACAGAAATGTTAAAACTTGGCCAACATTTCTGTTCTTGTTACCATTACTGTTTTGGTTCCCGTTCAGCTAAACGTATTGTGCAGGGAGATATAGGACAACACGCATTTTAACATTTTTACTGTTCTCGTTCCAGTTGTTGTTACTGTTCCTGCTCAATGGTGCAGCGGCCTTTACTTTTCAAAACACGTCTTGATCGTAGGCAGTAATGTTTACTCCTTCTTTCTTTTCTGTCACCAATACAGAGATCTCCAATACAAATTTCAACTGCATCAGCACTTGCCACAGTAAACAAAGACCGTAAGGTGTTGCTATGGAAGCAGTAGTAGCGCGAAATTTAAAGCTGTCCAATGGAATTCAACTTCCGCTATACCAAATGTTGGCAACACAACACAAACTGTCAGGCATGTAACTGGCAGACAAAGTCGATGTCGGTACACGTGAAACTGATTTATCTGTCATCAACAGTAAACTGTCAGATAGATAATAGCCAGTAAACCGATTTTCGAATATACCCTTGAGCTGTAATGATCATGTGACTTACGTCAAGTTGATTAATGTCAGATGGCAAACGTGCCTGTGAAACATAACAACCAAAATCAAAATAAAATAATATCTTGTGTAAGGTGACCCCGAAGATGCCGAATAGGCGAAACATGTACGTCGTTTTTTTAATAAGAAAACCATATGCACCCACTAAATAAGAAGTCCTCTTTGTTGAATTTTTGATACAACGCTGGTGGAAGCAGATGGCGAGAAAATGTAATTAATGAGCCACTGAATCTGCTAGTACCTTAGGTTGTATCATACTGTGAGAGGGTTAACCAATTGAGGCTGGTTGGGGCGTGGTTTTAACCCTGTCAGCTGGTTTCTCTTGGTTAGACGAAAGCCTAACGAAACAGCCACCGGTATCAGACATAATGGGGGTGGCGTGGAGATAACGAACTACCTCCTCATTGTAACGCAATAGCCTTTGAAGAAGAAGGGAGGCTAGAAGTAGACCATATACTTCACGCCTTCGCCGCTGTAACTGTCGTCAATTTCATGGTGTTTCTAAGATAAACGGATGAAATTTTGCTTTATTAAGTGACTTGCCTTTCAGCGTGTGGGTAGCTGCTATGTTTTTGAGGACTTGACAGACGTAAATTTGCAAGCCCTGAGCAACTGGAGTGTAGAGGGAACTCATACCCTGGAAGGTAGTATTATGTTTATCAACTTTGGTCATCGATTTGTCGATCTGATCAACAATTGACACTGGTTTGGACTGATCAAGCTTATAAGTAACTTTAGCCACTGTACACGAAAACAAGTGAATGTTTCTACGGCTTCCTTATGATTTCTCAATTTTCCCGAAATTTCCACCATGTAAGAGAATGATTTTTTCACACTGTTGTAAAAGAGAATCGAAAATGCTAATAAATGCAGTAAAAAAATATACAGGGTGCCATTTAAAATTAAGTGACATGGCGCGAGCCAAAGAAATAAAAACATTTTGGGACAACTGATATTGTCGAAATATAGTCTATATAAGTAGAGGGTGTGGAATACAGCCCTTATTCAAATTGCAATTAACGATACTTAAATACGTCAATCGCGTGATTAAGGATCAATAACTGGTAATAATTGTCCTCTATTTAACGTATAAACGAGTCTGATGAATACGCAAATTACAGCGAAAGTATGCCTTGCATGCCTTGAGGCGGCAGCCACATGCCCACATGACAGTGGTTATGGCATATACTTGGCGTCTAGGCGGTCCAATTTCAATACCCTACAATATGATCTTGTCGCCATTATTGTTCGTCTTGCAACATTGCAGTAACAAACTCTCGAAAGAAGTTTGTGTTGAAGCTGAAGGAATTGGTGGCTTAGGCTCATCTGTTGGGAGTTGTTCAGTCTCATCTGTTGGCACTGGTTCAGTGTCATCAATGGTCTCTTTATTTGTCGGTTTCTTCACTGCACGATTCTTTTTTGCAGCAATCCAACGTTTGTATTGTTCCGGATCATACTTTTCTTTGGGTGTAACATTGCTGTTGAAAGGAACTATTCCGGCTTTCTTGAAACCACTCTTTATTGTGTTAGGAATTGTCGACGACGAATTGCTGGCAACGAATTTACCGGACACCGTTTAAACGACACCATTTGTAGTGTAAGGTAATAAAAACTGATGACCCAATATAGCAAAGCAACCGACTCAGGAAGTCACCAAAGTGTCGCAAAATGCTAGGTTTGCTGGATTGCATCATCAGCCTTCTTCAATGGTTCAATAAACCATAAATAGCTTAGTAAGTAAGATTAGCATTAGGAAAATATCACAATTAATAAGTAGTTGTTAGGGAGCTACGACCGCTGTAAGACCAAGCCTCGAATATATCGTCACTCGAACAATGACTACTCAAAAAAGCCAGTTTTTCAGTAGAGCAGTTGAAAGTTTTTCCGGATATTCGATCTTTTTCTGACACTTATCTAAGAATCAAACTGGTCCCACATTTTGTCATAGTCTTACAATTAATGTAGAGTACCTACAAGTTACTGTTTTTGAATTTTGAATCACTTGCTTAGTTATAAATAAACAATAAGTTGTGTCATTATTCATGAAAAACAAAAACCAACTATACAGGCTGGACCAACACTATTGCCCACCTCAATAATTGCCCTTTACCTTGAAGCTAGAATTTTGATTCTTCTACGGGGTGTATGGGTACTAAAAACCCTTCAGATGACGTAAAAATTTTTTTGATTGGCCCAAAAATGTGACGTCACGAGATTTTCAATTGGGCTATTTTCATGAAATAAATAACTTTTGCCCACAGGTTGGTTATTTAGGGTCTTAGGATCACACTAAACTGATTATTTAATTTTTTGGACATCAGGTTACCAAACTGCAGAACCTAAAAATCTCGTCAATTTCTCTCACAAGTCGCCTATGAAACAACACCTAATCATTGCGAGGTATGTCCTTTATCGATCGGCGGATATTCAGAAATGTCAGTATCAGCTTGTCATGTCGGCAGGGTCATCAAACCACATTATTCTTAATTTTGGAATTCATTTAATTAATTAATTTTCCCGGAAAATTATTCAAACAAAACCCCTGAAGCATAGGGTTTGTGTGAGACAAGCGCGTGCGTAATTCCATATCGATAAAATGACACATAACGCACATAACCTCGTTTTGGTGAAATTTTTCCAAATGTAATTTACAACCAGCACCAAGTACGTTTCCCCATTGTACGCTTTCTGATTTGGTAAGTTTTTGGAATTTAGGTCGATTTATTTAATTGTAAAATTGAAAATTTTAGATGGAGACCAAAAATGTTTAATAAAACGATGGGGCCCTTTTGTGAACCCAAAATCTAATAATGGCAGTGTCTGGCCTGTTGGTAGGTTCTCTGCAAGCCTCATCAGACAGCCTGTGTGCAACATAATAATTGATTCTCAAAAATGTTATCACGGAGAGTGTCAGCTAATCGACAAACCAGGACTATTCTTCTCAGTGCAAGTGTACCACCTATGAACAGTGCCAAATTAGTGACGCTTTGTCCGTAAACACAGCAAAACTGCAAGTTGTCTGATTAAATTGATTAATAAAATAATAAAAATTGTTAAGAAATCTGTCGTGTGGTCTTAATTTTTGATATTTCTGGAGGTAGGTTAATACTTACCCATCGTTATGAAATTAAGTAAATCCAGAGCACTGTCACATCATGAATTTCAACAATTTACTTAAGTTACAAAATACTTTGAATAGCTTTTATTATCAGGAGTCAAATCTAACAACGTAACAGGAACAGTCAATTTTATCAACAATTTCAGTGGACCAATCTTCCACACTTGAAAGTAAGCTTCTTTATTATCTAATGGACCTTCTGCAGAGTAGATACCACCAACAATGCTACCAGCTACTAGGTTTTGGGCTCACACATATCATCTTCATCACCTAAAATTTTCAATTTTACAATTAAATAAATCGACCGAAATTCCAAAAACTTACCAAATCAGAAGGCCCTTCAGATGGGTAATGTGTAAACGTACTTGGTGCTGGTTGTAATTTAAATTTGGATAAATTTCTCCAAAACGAGGTTATGTCTGATTTAATTTGACGCGCGATGTGGAACACTACGCACGCGCTTAAACAAACTTTGGGCGTTTTGTTTGAATAATTTTCCGGGAAAATTAATTGATTAATTGAATGAATTCGAAAATTAAGAATAATGTGGTTTGATGACCCTGCCGACATGACAAGCTGACACTGACATTTCTGAATATCCGCCGATCGATAAAGGACATACCTCGCAATGATTAGGTGTTGTTTCATGGGCGACTTGTGTGAAAAATTGACGTGATTTTTAGCTTCTGCAGTTTGGTAACCTGATGTCCAAAAAATTAAATAATCAGTTTAGCGTGATCCTAAGGCCCTAAATAACCAACCTGTGGGCAAAAATTATTTATTTCATGAAAATAGCCCCATTGAAAATTTCGTGACGTCACATTTTTGGGCCAATCAAAAAAATTTTTACGTCCTCTGAAGGGTTTTTAGTACCCATACACCCTGTAAAAAAATCAAAACTCTAGCTTCAAGGTAAAGGGCAATTATTGAGGTGGGCAATAGTGTTCGTCCACCCGGTACAGGCTGGTCGTTTTATCTTGATACTGGCAAATATCTCGAAAAGGAAGCATTTTAGAGAAAAATGCTTTGTATAAAAGTTTTATGACTTCGAGGGGGAACATAGATGGCATCAACGCCATTTTGATTCAAGATCATTTTCAGGGTCAAATGAAGGTCAACTTAATTTTGTTTATGGAAACCTAATTTTTTTATTACAGATTCTTATTCCCCGTAAAAGAACAAACAACTCTCATCTAAACTATTTTTGGATCCGATGGATAGTTTGTCAGATATTTAAATGAAAATTTTTATCTTCGAAATCCATTGCCTTCCCTAGCAACAGCGGCATGACAAAAACAAAATCTACAACTATTTTTGTGGTTTATTTATCTAGAATTCATCGTTGCTAAGATACAACGGTTGTTCATTTGTTTTGTCGTGCCGCTGTTACTAGGAACTTTCTATTTTTTTCTAAAATGCTTCCGTTGCACGGTTTGATAACCATCTTGTTTATAACTGTATTTAAAAAACAGTTGGCCAAATTATTTTTTTCCATTCTTAAAACTCTGGATTCACTAAGTTTAAAGGTTTTATTATCGTCGGCTTTCGCTGCATTAGCCCATCCAAGATCACTAACCAAAGCTTTCAAGTCTTAAATGTCATCATGACAAATTTCTGTTACATTGTAAGGGTCGCCTGTCTTCTTCGCCAGTCTTATTAATTCAATATACTGTTCGGGAACGTAAATTGTTCCTGCTTTTTTAGCTCTACGTATTTGTTGCTCAATTACAGAATGGGTATTTTAGCCTTCATTTTGGGTGTGGCCAGTTTGAAGAAATTTAAATTTGGAGACTGACATTAAAATTTAGTGATGTAAATAGCACGCTATTTTACATCACTATTAAAATTTATTGTTGTTATAGTATTAAATAAAAGGGCGCCTCCCAATGGGCGGCGCACCGTTGTGCCGTTTTGGGCTGACGGTAACATACAGCGTAAGGTGGAGGAGTTTTTGGCTACCCGGTGCCCCATTAAAAAAAATCACGTTGCATCCACAGCGCTAAGATCCAACGGTGATAGCTGAGAGTAAGCTGCAGAACAAAACTTGGGAGTACGGTCTACCATCCTGTTTTTATTTCAGGCGAATAGCTCCAGTAATAAAGGAGATATTCCAATTTAAAAGTGGGACAATAATGAAAAAGACCCTGTGCAATTAAAAATATTTACAACAATAAGAAAATATGGACAACAAACAGTAGCTTTTTGAATAATTGAGAAATGACTTCGGAAGTCCAGTTTCAGACTAAAAAAGGCAGCAGAGAAGCGGCTGGAACCTCCCCACCGCGTGGATCTTTGATATAATTCCAAAGTTGATGTGCTAAAATGACACTTGAGGTGCCACTATTGGTTTCAAAAACCTTTCTGCTCTAAGTTCGGTTACGAAATGTCTACATACCAAATTTCAGCCAAATCGGTCAAGGGGTTTGGGCTATAACGTGTTTTTAAAGTGCGCTAAAAATTTTGAATTTTTGAGGTTATTGCGAAAAGGGCACTTGTTGGCGTTCAATTAGGTTAGGTTGCCCCCATGTACATTTTTTGTGCATTGGGGTTGAAGAGGGAGAGTTATGGGGATGAGATTCTGACGTTGATTTGTTTGTTCATGATGTCGGTAGTTCAAAGTTTAAATTTCCTCCATGTCAATGTTTTGTGTTTGCGAGTTGGAGGGGAGTGAGTTTTGGGGCGCAATTTTTGCGTTCATTTATTTAGTCTCTTCCGGTTTAAGTGGTCCGAGAGTTATCCTTCATGAGTATTCTGTGTTTGGGAGTTGAAGGGGGTGAGTTGTGGGGGTAAAATTGCTGCTTCAAATTCGCTTTTGCACATGCACGCGGGGCACAATAATATTGTCGGCGAACAATTGAAGTCGCGATAAATTGCTAGTAGCGAACAATTGCGGGCGAACAATTTTCCTAGACCCTATTATTTAAACAAACAAACAAAATTTTAAGGAAAGAAAAGCAATCGCTTAGTTGAATTTGTCCCGAAAAAATAATGTTCTTTCGTTTTACGAGAAGAATTTCTTCAATGCTCTTTATAAATCTAGCGTGTGCCTTCTGCAATTTTTATACTTACTAATAATTTACTTAGATCCAAAACAACGAGTACAGTCAACACTGGACAATGCATACCGTCAAATGCCTTTACCGAATACATCCTCTTAGCCCCCCTGTCGTCAATAGAAATCCATTCGTGTTCTATCTCTTCATTGTAATAGCAAATTTCGCATCCTACTCTTGGCTTTAAGGAGCACCATCGTCGTTCAGGTAAAAATTTGAGCACCATCGTCAGTCAGGTAAAAAATTTAATTCTCATCAGTTGACGCACTCACGCGGCTTAATTAAGGTAGCCACCCAGAATTCTTCCACTGTGCCTGCAATATTTTCGAATAAAATTTTATTTTGGCAAAATTAAATAAATTATTATAAGTACAGGGTGTACCAGTTAAAACGAAACACCCTGAATAGCTCCTTGGACGGTGACTCGAGAGAAAAACGCTGAAACAGGTCGATTTTTTTATTTGGAGGGGGACACTTAAATCCGTGCTTTGCGTAATTTTCCAACGCACCCTCTAACCCCCCTATCAACACCAACTTCAAAATTTCAAACGGCAACCCCCCACTTGTGATACACCATTTGAAAACTAATTTCATTAGCATTCCAACGCTCTGAAGCTTTTTTATGTCCGTTCAACTTTCAGCGCCCTCTATGGTGAAATTTTAAACTACATTATGGCTATGGCTCTTTGTGGAGTACATTTTAAAGGGTATGAAAGTTGCTGTAAATGGATGCAAAAAATTTTGAAATCCATCCAATCGTTTAAAAGTTACAGGAGAAATAATAAGTTATTTCCAGGCCCCGAACCAATTCACTTTCTTAAGTGTAGCTTTTGAACGAGTGGATAAACTTTACGATTTTTATTTGGAGGGGGACACTTAAATCCGTGCATGGCGTAATTTTCCAACGCACCCTCTAACCCCCCCTATCAACACTAACACCAACTTCAAATTTTCAAATGGCAACCCCCCACTTGTGATACACCATTTAGGGATGATTATATTTTTGGCAAATGAAATTGAATTCAAATTAACTTGGGAAGTGTCACATGAAAAACATAAAACTGCATAAAAACTTACCACTGCTGAAAGGCGTAGCTCCGCCGATGTCCTCCTGCGCCGCCGCTTCGCCGGGGGTAGTGGGGGAGGAGTGTTGCGGGGTGATGGCGCAATCTGGGGTGGCGGCGGAGTTCGGGGGGCGGTGGTGGCGCAATTTGAGGAGGCGGCAGAGCTGCGTTCCTCGCTCGCTGCAAAATGAGGTTAGTAACAGCAGGCCGCTGCTATTGCAGCAGCCGCCTAACAAAATCTTTCTGGTTGAATATCGTGCTGGGCTTGTAGCCAATGCCCAACAGAATTTCACCCAAAAGGTTTTTGTTAAACTTTCCAGCCATCACAACCTCATTCAGTAGTGGAGGGTTAGCAGCCAAAAACTCCTCCACCTTACGCTGTATGTTACCGTCCCCCCAAAACGGCACAGCAGCGCGCCGCCCCTTGGGTGGTCCTCTTTCTCTAGTTAATGCTGTAACAACAAATTTTAATGTAGGTACAATCGCATATTATCTAATGAATGTACAGTGCCGGCCATAAAATTTCAAACATCAGGGTCAAAGTTAGGTGGTTATTAAGGTCTATCCGGAATAAACATGACCGACATTCAGCCTATTTCCATGGCGAATCGATCCGAATCGTCATGCCCTGAATCGATTCATGTACCTACGTAAAGATCGATCTGCAAAAAATAGAGATCGGTACTTATTCAGTGGTTGTAAAATTAACGTCCTGGTGGTCCTGATGGCATGGCAACCGTCAGCAAAGTTTCCAGTCGAAGAATCTTTCAGTCTACTCATTTGGTCACCCTGTTGCAAATGACCATCAGAAACCATAATAAAAACAACACGTGGACTTTTGATGGTTTCAATCGTATTTTGTGTAGGTTATGGAACATGAAATTACCACATGAAACCATCAAAAGTCCATTGAAGAAATTACCACCTCGGTTCAGAACATTTTAGGTGGACGTTATCACCCCATGACAAATTTGATGGAAAGTACCATCAAACTTCGGATGGAATTTACCCCCTAGTTTTTTAGGTGGATTTTTCCACATCAACGCATTCGGAAATTACCACCAATTAATCCATTGTTTTTATTGGTCCGAAAATACAGCTTTTTAAAAATAACGGATTTTTCGTTGGCATTTCAATTCAACTGCTTTTTGATGCATCCATGCGGTTATCTCAGTGGTGTTGAATTAGTGCAAAGAATCGGTAAAATCTGAAAATAAAATGTCAGATAGAAGCAGTGTTCGTACAAGAAAGCGTTCTTTACGTGATGATTGATATTCCAAGAACAACCCGATATAGGTGGAAAACATACAATTATTAATCTCTAAGAGAGAGTAGGTACTTTTGGATCGAATTCAGAAGGGAGCAGTGGGAGTTTTAACCTTTTTAGTCACGAATTTTAATTCTGCAAGCAAGAATTAACAAAAATGGTAACTTGGTAAATGAATTTTTTGCAATTTTTTGGTGAAGACCAAAGTAGTCTATCTTTTCTAGTTTTTGAGAAGATGTTTGTCCACTTTATGGTACATCATGACCTCGATCATGACGATACGGAAAATCTACATTTACAATAGGCATTAATTCAAATTGACTTGGATTTTTAATTTAAACTATGAAATTCATAAAAATACAATTATTGAGCATGAGCATGAAACGGTTTTGTTTCTTGATAATTCTTGGAATACATAAAATTGAGCCTTGCTGTTGGGGTGGTTATGTATTACATGCAATTTCACTCCCTCCGGTCATGATGTCACACTCATATCACATGCCTTTTACTGTCAAGAAATAGAGAAAATAATCGGTGCCAGTCAGTCCTTTTGGTTTAATCACAACAATTGACCTCTTTTCGTAACGTTAAAAAAATTTCACCCAAAACAATTTATGTTTCCTAATCAAATTGTCAAAATAAAATGTGACAGTTCCCTACCTTTACGATAAGTTGCGCGCGGCGCCGCTCGAAACGCTTGTGACTGTACCACGTTATCAAGCCAACGAAATTAAATATTTGTGCCGCGCGGCGCGCCGCCCACTTAAGACGACACATTAGAGAAATTTTTTTTCCCACTGAAATGTTTCTATTCAAGTATAGATGGTGCCAATTTTTCCAGACATACAGGATGTCCCGTAATTAGCCTACCTGGAGAAGCTACGGCTGCCTCAGGTCAGCGGGGGCGGCGGTGGCGGCGGCCCTATTTTTTCACAATTTTTCCTTTCGAACGCGATAACTTTCGAAATCTTTGAGATATCGGTTTGAAGTTTGAGGGGTGGTTAGGTACCATGAATATCTCGGACAAGTTCGTATATAGGTAAAATCGGCCCACGGAAAAGGGGTGAAAAGGGCATGTCAATTTTGTTGTTTTGAGATTAAAATTCTCTGACTCCTGAACCCTTGACCCTAGAGTCGTAATTTTTTCACGGTATTATCCCTGCGACAACCGCATGACTTTTCGCATTTTGTATTATTACCAAATGATTTATCAAAGCGAAAATCATATGAAAAATCATGTAGTGTAAACACACTTTAAGGCTTCCTTGGACGGTTCAACTTTGCTAGCGTGCTTGGTAATAAGTCGTCTGCATGTCTCTTTTATAAGAGGAATTCTTGCTTGCGTTAAAATTCGCCCCTGACAGCTGTTTCCCTGGCGAGGGAAAAAAGTTGTTTCGTCACATTTTTCACGCAGTGGTTGGCGCTTTCAATTTTTCTTATACTGCGACTGTATGGTACTCTCGCCATCAGCTTGCTGTGGACACTTGAGTCACCGTCCCCAATAAAAGTGACGTACCTAAGCCGATGAATTTCTTCGCTCGCACAAAACCCTTCCACTCATGGGCGTCGTTACATTGTTTTGTAGGGGGGGGCAAGACCATATGGGATATGATAGGCATGGGGAGGTAGCCACGGGAGAGGGGGGGTGCGGGGGGCGGCAGCCCCGGGGGGGGGGGGTAAATCAAGTATTTTGCGCAAATTCTTGAAGATGGTTAAAATCAGGTCCCATGACGTTTATTGTCAATTTGACATAGCAACGAGAATGGAACGACAGATTACAAATTGGATACAATACTTATTTATTAGGTATGAAACAAGAAACAATATTAAGAAAATCAACATTATAACATTAACAGAAATTACAAGTACCTATAAACATTTGGTTTTATTTAGCTAAATTGCACAAAGTAAAACAAAAAAAGGATGATACATCATACATCCTGTAAATGACATATTATTCTGAAAAAAGGAATTTTAAATTTCGTCTGTCAGCACCGAAAACATCTATTACTTTGGAAATAAAATTCTGCTTCTCCAATTGAATTAATTTTCGATGCACGCTTATCATGCAAAGCCCAGACAACCTATTTTCAGACATTGTCGAACGAAGCCACGTTTTCACCCGTCTCAAAGTGCTAAATGATCTTTCAACAGAACATGTAGTTGGTGGCATGGTTAAAAATATTTTTAGGCTTTTTGCAATTGCAGGATAGAATTCGCACTCATTGATGAGCAGCTCCGTAAAATCAGAATTTTCTATCATTGGCCTCGACTTCCACGCTGATACCCATGTCAAATATTCTGCCTCAAAATTTTAAATCTCATACTTTTTGGCTATATTCTCGATGTCCTTAGTTTTCAGCAGAATGTTTTTCTGTATATGTATTGGATGCAGTAAACTCAAAGAAAACCCCACACTTGAATCCTCAGAAAATCTAGACTTAAGCGAAAATATTAGAGAATCCAAATACGGGTTGAATATAGTTATTCTAAAATATTCTTCTGGCGACTTCACGTTCACATTAGCTCTGTGAGTCTGCCGTCCAGCGAGCCTTGGAATACCTATTTCAATATCCAATTCTTTGGATAATTCCTCCACGGCCTTGAAGACCCCAGAGAAAATCTCTTCTGAATGATCCCGATCATTTTGAAAAATTTTCAGTAATGTTTCAATGTGTTGTTTTACGGAAAGAAGATTTATAGAAATTCCTTGCAGTTTGTTGGTAACTGGTTCAAGTTGTGATGAATAATGGGATATAATTTTCAGACAAACGATGAAACTAGGCGTTGATACAGCATTGAGCAATATATTTGCCTTTGTTCTCGTCTTTGCATTCATTTCGCGAGCAGTTGACATCTGTTCCAGAGCAGTTCTTAGGACAGTAAACTTTTCAGAAAATAACCTTATCGCCTTATATTTGGCTGTCCAGCGGGTTTCTGACAGAAGAGGGACATTTGGTACTAAACACCGCCTCTTGGGACTCTCCCTAAAAAAATTAATAACCTCTTTGATGGTACCAATTGTGTTCTGTATTTGTTGTACCGAGTCTAGGTCATTCACAACTAAATTTAATTTGTGAGAACTGCAGTGAAAAAAACTCGCCAGGGGGTACTCATCTCTTATAATTTTCTGTACGCCGTTATCTTTTCCTGCCATGACTGAACAACCATCAAAACCAAGACCAACTAATTTGCTCAAATTTAGCCCATAATTTTTCAGCGAAATCAGAATCGTGTTGGCTATTGATTTTGCGTCCATAGCTTCCAGCTGTTCAAACCCAAGAAACTCTTCCCTAATTACATATTCTTTGTCCACAAATCGGATCCCCATTGACAACTGTTCGTGACCAGATATATCTGCAGTCTCGTCAGCTAATATGGAAAACGGTCTAGGATGTTTCGGCCCCGCCGTTTCGGCGCCGCCGATCCGGCGCCCGGACGTTTCGGCGCCGGGACGTTTCGGCGCCGGGACGTTTCGGCGCCGGGACGTTTCGGCACCAGGAGGTTTCGGCGCCAGGACATTTCGGCGCCAGACTTTTATTGTATTAGGTTAGTTCAGTAATTACATCCTATCATTATTTCTTTTTAGACACCGAACTCGCCTATTAGGTATATGAAAATATTTATAATACCTTATTTGCATTATTCTTGGGACAACATTATGATGGAAAATGAAAACTCTGATTTTGTTTTAAGATTTAATCTACAGTAAACTCTAAAAACTAAACTTATAAACTACCATTATTTAAGGTTCCATTTCATAATTATAAGAAATGCCGCGTAAATAATCGTGAATATCGCGATTTCCAAAGTCTTCCACCAGTCTTTTTATCCGCCTATCTGCATCTCTGAATTTCTTCAGCTTCTTCGGAGGAGATCCACCAGCGACCATTTGCTCGTAGAACGTGTCGCGCCCTTGTTGCACACGCTTAAGCGCTGTTATGAAATTAAAGATTGTAGGGTGATCCATTCCCAGTTCTGTTTGCAGTCTTCTATGAGCAGCTTCCGCATGGTTGTTTGTTCTGTCCTGGTCATTTACTACTCTATCGTAAACAGACCGCATGTCAGGAGGGAAAATGGCCTGCCGCCTTCCATTGCCCCTACGATTTGGGCGACCTATGTAAGAATCCTCAAACCATTGCAAAAGCGGTTGCAATTCAGGTGGCAATATTTCCGCCAATCGGTCTACAGCGTCATCTAAATCAGCTATGGGTACAAATGCCAAAGACGTGATCATCCTTGACATAATGGCAAATTCAGCTTCGTTGTTGTACCTTCCAAGAAGCCCTAATTCTCCGAGATGCTTTTTCATATTCTTTGTCAGATGAAAAAAACACCCATGAATGCTCGCATTTTGGAAAGCATTTCTAAATGCAATGATAGCGGCCAATTCGAAGTCACAGGATATTATTGTCGGTCTTAGTTGTCGCTCAGGATGAATGTTTGAAATCAGTTGAATCATGTTTGCATATGTTGTCGACTGTTTGTTTGGCAGCAAAGCATATAAAACAGGATCCACGCCACCATATCGCTCTGCCAAAATGACATATACCTGATGGAATAGTGGAGGAGCTGATTTGAACGTCCCATCAATAAACCAATGAGTAGATTCTTCCAAAATCTGGAACAATAATATGAAGTCAGTAGTATAGCAAGCGGGGTTCTGGATAACCTTGAAGCTCGATGGCCACGTCCATCCGCATCAGTCCATGACCTAGGTCAAGGTCATTCTTCGGATCTGAAGAAGAAGTAAATTTGCACCTGTCACCTAATTACCTGCCTTACCTGTCTTACCTGTGGGGTGTATTTACCTGTAAGAGAGCCTCGCCTAGCCTTGCCTTGCCTAGCCCCGTCGTCAATATTTGTTAGCCCTGCTTTTATTTATTTTAAATTTTTTTCAAATATTTTGTATAAAATCTCTTCAAAGATTCTATTAGGTACGGATCTGGTCTGAACAGATGTCAAACAGGTTGTAACAGGTATAGACCCGGTTTAAAACAGCTTAAAAACAGCTATAGAACAGCTCAAAACAGGTACAGATCAGGTCTGAACAGATACCAAACAGGTTGTAACAGGTATAGAACGGCTTCAAAACAGCTTAAAAACAGCTCAAAACAGGTATTGATCCGGTCTGAAACAGGTACCTACAAACTTTGGAGGATGTTTTGTTTTTAACCAACCAAGTTATCCAATATTATCAGCTAGCATTTAGCTCACTTGATAAGGCATGCGACTCGCAAATACGAGGTCCACGGTTCGAATCCCGCACACTGCAAATTACACTTTTTCACGTAATGGGCGTGGTCAGCCACACCCAACAAATTGGGGAAAAAAAATAAAAACAGGGCTAACAAATATTGACGACGGGGCTAGGCAAGGCAAGGCTAGGCGAGGCTCTCTTACAGGTAAATACACCCCACAGGTAAGACAGGTAAGGCAGGTAATTAGGTGACAGGTCCAAATTTACTTCTTCTTCAGATCCGAAGAATGACCTTGACCAAGGTCATGGACTGATGCGGATGGACGTGGCCATCGAGCTTCAAGGTTATCCAGAACCCCGCTTGCTATACTACTACCGTGGCTTGGGGAAGCGAGAGCACCCCAAATAATTGGCGGTGTGCGCACCTCCATAATTAGCGCATTTCGCCGGGCTTTCGCGCGGCTTTTTACATGTATTAGTTTCATGATTCTCTCAGCACTTCACGCAGCGGTGAGCTGCGATGCAGTACTTTTGAGAATGATGAAACGTCTGACAACGATGACATTGGGAAATTCGTGATGAACGACGCGGGTACTCCACAGATACGATGAGATCGCAGAGTGCGTCGAGCTCGAAGATTGTAGTCTTATCGACGGGAAGTTCCACCTTTAAGGGCACGGATAAGGTGTATAACTGGTTGCAGAGAAATCAACATAAAATCACATTCTGATTTAGGCAATAAATCAAAGAAACCACACTTTCCAATGTAATTTTGATCGGTAATGAGCCTTAAAAAATTCAAAGAATAACATGACATCAATCATTTTGTATATATTTTTTAAAATGTATGAAGGTCAATTTTAAATTGGCAAATAGAATGGTATTATAAAATTAAAGACCATTGAAAAATTGCTTAAGCTTTACTTCGAACAATAAGCATTGATTATATTCGCTTTAACATTTCATTTGTACGGTCAATTTTCTGTATTTGCCTCAGCCGTATATGAAATCAAATTACTGAAAATTTTGGGGAGACAACTATGCTTTCATTGGGCTACTGCATTCGAGATGGCAGCACCAACATTCGTAAAAAAGCGCGAGTTTGAACACAGTTTGAATTAAAAGACAACCCATCAGAAAATTGTTGAGGTATAATATAAAGCGGAGAAATTACTCATTATTATTGCCGACGGTATTATAATGCGGAGTTCCATATCCCCACCACAAACATTGCGGATTCTGCTCTGTCGATCAACAAACCCATGTTTACCATATTATGTTTTCCATTGAGCCATCGTGTTTTTCTTGGATTATTGCCGTTTTGGACTAGTTTGGGTGCTCATACTCCCTGATGTTAAAAGAAAAGGACTTTTCAGTTTGTGGGTCTGGTGTTTGATCCTTATTTAACCAATAGAAGCTGCGAAATTCTAATTTTTGAAGTTTTTGAGGTTAGGTAAATGTCAGTTCTGCATGTTTTTTTCTATTAAAATTTATTGCAGGTACTTTAATTCATTTGGTTTGATGTTCAAGAATGAACGTAACTTAGGCACGAGCCCTGGTAGTCTTAAAAATTGATGGGAAAAGTTTACGAAGAAAATAGGTGGGTACGTAGTCTCGAACATTTTAATGAGATTTAATATTTGCAAATGCTGTGAAATACAATAATCATTGTACATAAAGCGACAATTTGTTTTAATTACAGTTCTCACATTGATAGGAGCTCCTTTAAAATCATGGCTTACAATCAATAATGAGAGAAGTCGATGTAACAATAAGTGATGTCTCAGTGAAACTGAAACTTCAGTGTGAGCTCTGCAGCAACTACCCAGGCCCAGTTAGTGAGCTATCACAAGAAAAAATGTGTGAATTTTTCTCCTCTATATCTACTCTTCATAAAGTGCTAATAAAACCATCTATTTCCGAAGAATCTCACGCACTGTAAAATCAGAATTTTAATTTTTTATCCACATGTATTGTGATGCAAGTTTATAAAATCTGAAGAAATAAAATAAATTTCCATCAAAAATCAAAAGCCCTTTTCGTTACGATTTCATACTACCACCCCAATTAATTCAAAATTGCTATAATCCAAGAAAGACACGATGGCTCAATGGTAGACATGGTTTTGTTGACCCACGTAGCAGAATCTGGCATGTTTATTGTCAATTTGACATAGCAACGAGAATGGAACGACAGATTACAAATTGGATACAATACTTATTTATTAGGTATGAAACAAGAAACAATATTAAGAAAATCAACATTATAACATTAACAGAAATTACAAGTACCTATAAACATTTGGTTTTATTTAGCTAAATTGCACAAAGTAAAACAAAAAAAGGATGATACATCATACATCCTGTAAATGACATATTATTCTGAAAAAAGGAATTTTAAATTTCGTCTGTCAGCACCGAAAACATCTATTACTTTGGAAATAAAATTCTGCTTCTCCAATTGAATTAATTTTCGATGCACGCTTATCATGCAAAGCCCAGACAACCTATTTTCAGACATTGTCGAACGAAGCCACGTTTTCACCCGTCTCAAAGTGCTAAATGATCTTTCAACAGAACATGTAGTTGGTGGCATGGTTAAAAATATTTTTAGGCTTTTTGCAATTGCAGGATAGAATTCGCACTCATTGATGAGCAGCTCCGTAAAATCAGAATTTTCTATCATTGGCCTCGACTTCCACGCTGATACCCATGTCAAATATTCTGCCTCAAAATTTTAAATCTCATACTTTTTGGCTATATTCTCGATGTCCTTAGTTTTCAGCAGAATGTTTTTCTGTATATGTATTGGATGCAGTAAACTCAAAGAAAACCCCACACTTGAATCCTCAGAAAATCTAGACTTAAGCGAAAATATTAGAGAATCCAAATACGGGTTGAATATAGTTATTCTAAAATATTCTTCTGGCGACTTCACGTTCACATTAGCTCTGTGAGTCTGCCGTCCAGCGAGCCTTGGAATACCTATTTCAATATCCAATTCTTTGGATAATTCCTCCACGGCCTTGAAGACCCCAGAGAAAATCTCTTCTGAATGATCCCGATCATTTTGAAAAATTTTCAGTAATGTTTCAATGTGTTGTTTTACGGAAAGAAGATTTATAGAAATTCCTTGCAGTTTGTTGGTAACTGGTTCAAGTTGTGATGAATAATGGGATATAATTTTCAGACAAACGATGAAACTAGGCGTTGATACAGCATTGAGCAATATATTTGCCTTTGTTCTCGTCTTTGCATTCATTTCGCGAGCATTGATAGGAGCTCCTTTAAAATCATGGCTTACAATCAATAATGAGAGAAGTCGATGTAACAATAAGTGATGTCTCAGTGAAACTGAAACTTCAGTGTGAGCTCTGCAGCAACTACCCAGGCCCAGTTAGTGAGCTATCACAAGAAAAAATGTGTGAATTTTTCTCCTCTATATCTACTCTTCATAAAGTGCTAATAAAACCATCTATTTCCGAAGAATCTCACGCACTGTAAAATCAGAATTTTAATTTTTTATCCACATGTATTGTGATGCAAGTTTATAAAATCTGAAGAAATAAAATAAATTTCCATCAAAAATCAAAAGCCCTTTTCGTTACGATTTCATACTACCACCCCAATTAATTCAAAATTGCTATAATCCAAGAAAGACACGATGGCTCAATGGTAGACATGGTTTTGTTGACCCACGTAGCAGAATCTGGCATGTTTGAGATAGGGATATGGAACAGTGTAATTGTGGTCTGGGCTTGTATTTGAGCAACATCGGTAAGAATGTAGGGTACGGGTTGAAAATTAGTTTGTCGATTGTTTCCTAACTCATTAAAGCTATCGCGCTCAAATTTGGTAAACAGGAGTATTTTAGCGAAACATTGTGATTGAGTTTCATTATTTTATTTAATTAGACATAATTATTTATACATACTACATAGCAATAACTCCAAAAGTTGAAAGACTATTTTACTATTACCTACTATTACCTTCTCGAAGTATCGATACTTTTCCCAGCCCTAATACTTAGTGCATTTTTACACCGAAGTTGTCCAGTGTTTCCATTGTGCTAATCGATGATTAAAATCCTTGGTTACAATTGTCGAAACAATCATTAATGTCAGTTTAATCACTGATTAACAATAATCAGACGTCGCGTCGGTGCAATCGGGCATTAAGAGTTTATTTCCTTTTCCGTTTCAGCAAGTGTTTTTCCTTAGCTTCCAAAATATAAGCGGGATCCTTGCAAGGCCGGCCTTTGCGAACATGTCTTAGGACGATTTCTGGTAGAATACACTCCAAGTAAAATTGTTTCAATCGTGGTAGCATTCTATTGATCCAAAGATCTTGATCAACCTGAATTTTTTCAATAAAAAGAGGCTCTGCATCCGAGGCGTAAACTACAAAATAGCAGAATTGTTTTTTGGCGATATTCAGTTGCCCTTGGATCTGAAAAAAATACCTACGTATAAATACATGGTGACTTTTAAAAATTGCAATTTGATTTTTTTTTGGAAGTACAAAAAATTTAAATCGAAGGGGTTTATAGGTGAATTGCAAAATTTCACCATGTACCTCTGTATGTGTCCCCCTCGAAATAAAAATCGACCTGTGTCTTTTGATAGGTATCTTTTGTAGTTCTATAGAAAAATCAAATTGCAACTTTTAAAAAAGTCATCCTGTGTATGTATAGTGAGAGTATAAAGTATAATGGTTTGAGAAATTAAGTTGGTGTTCTTCAGTTTGGACCATTTAATACCTGAAAATAATAGTTATGAGTTCGCTTAAGCCTTATATTTTCTTGACTGTCCAACTCCAGGCAAATATTCATTTTAGATTTAATTGCAGCGATTATTGTAATGTTTTTAGTAGCCAGGGAATATAAACACTTAATTTCCAGTAGGGCATTTTCTCCAACTAATCCTAAAAAATTATTTAGCTTTTAGAGTTCTCATTGGAAAAATGCACTATCACTAGAAACACCCCACTTCACCGCAATATTGCTTAGATAATGAGCATATTGTGTTCGAATCGCGTTAGCAGTGAAATTCAAGTGTTTCAGTGTAGTGGGGTGTTTCTAGTTTTAGAGTTCTACAAAGATTGCATCTTCTTACCATCAGGTGTTGCTGCTAAATAATTATATTCAGGGCAAATGAATAATCCACATTCTTGGACATTCACATTTTGTTCTACGGAGAATCGTTCTCGAACCATCGCTTCTTTTGCTTTTCCAAATTCCATAGCTGCCGTGAAGGTATTATTACCATAAAGTATGTTTTTTACCAAACAATGGCATGGGGTATAGTCATATCTTTTAATTACAGTTCCAAAACTTGAAGCTGTAAGCCTATTACAGCGTCTCATTACATATAAATTATTTCCAAATTGCCCCCTCGTGGACCTTTCTATTGTCACAATTTCTTCGGCACTGACCTAAATAAAAGAAGTTAATACTACAGGTATTTAAAAATAATGTAGTACCTTCAAAGCTTCTATTTCTCTACGCATTTCCGAATTCATTTCTTCTTCCGATGGTTCTGGCTGGTCTGCTTGTTTTCCATAATCCTTATTCAATGATGGCAATAATTCCTTTTTTTTCGATTTTTTTTCGACTCCGAATAAATTTCTCCTTGAACTATATTTTTCAGTGGCTTTTTCTTGGCTTCGCGATTTTGCAGCCAAAAACTTTTTGAAATGAACCCCAGGGCTGTTTCCCATTAGAGTTTTCCACGGAGTACTGTGCCATTCGGGCCCTTCATTATATCGTAGCCCAGTCAGATTGGATCTCATTTGATAAGATCCCCTTTGGGTTAGGTTCAATCTTTTCCCCACAATTGAATCGAGTCGAAATGGCCATAAACAATTCAGCTCGATTATTCGTCTCATTATCAATAAGCTTGTGAGCTTTCTTCAATAACATTTCCAAGGCACCTAGGTAATTAAGAAAAAATAATTACTGCAATTTGGTCAAGATTTAACATACCGTTAATGTGAAAAATGAGGCCGGTTTGGGACAGTTTATCATCTTTCGTTGTTTTTTCCTCGGAGCAGTAATAATTTTGACAACTTCGGTGGTCTCCAAACACATGGAACGGACTTTGAAGGAGTTCAGTTTTTAAGGACTCGACATCTCCATGGGCATTGTTGTAAATAGCGCTCTGGGCTTGCTTTTCTAATTCTTCAATTCGTTTGGTCGACAGCAACTTTTTTGTTTCATTTGCCATGAGACCTTTTACATTTCTTAAAGCCTTTCCATAATTTTTGATCGCGTGATTCGTACATTCAATTTTTTCCACTAAATGTCCATAGTCTACTCTTTCACGAATTCTTGCAAAAACACTAGAGTCACCATCTGCAACAAATCTGCGATATGTAACACCGTGCATTTCAATGGACTTCTGAAATCCTTCAACAACTATATCGGC
The DNA here is from genome assembly GCA_963924575.1 of Pycnomerus fuliginosus. Classification (NCBI taxonomy): domain Eukaryota; kingdom Metazoa; phylum Arthropoda; class Insecta; order Coleoptera; family Zopheridae; genus Pycnomerus; species Pycnomerus fuliginosus. The sequence continues at coordinate 35,114,259 of OZ004621.1, forward strand.
CTCCATTGCAGAAGAACTTCCGTTCCAATTTCGGAAGCACATATGCTGATTAGGAGTTTCTTGCTTGTTTGCAGCTCGAGCACATATACAGCAGTATTTGTTTCGAACACCCAAGAAAAGTAATTTTTTTGTTTCTCTCCCAATTATTGCTGCCTACAATATTAGACTGGTATTTTGAAAATTTAAATCTTATTTATTACCACTCCAGATGAGGCATTATAAGAATGTCCATAAGATCGTTTACTCCACCCACCATCTAAATATACAGTAATAAATGGAACTCCATTTTCATCTACATCACCTTTTTCTTTTGCTAAAGAAGCTTCCTCGGCTCCAGCTTTTTCCATATTTTCGCTCAAAGAATCTCGCCAGATCTGTAAAATGTGAGTAAAATATTGGAGTTTTAAATTACTATGTCATACGCCTCCTAGCTCAGTTTCAATTTGTTGATACAGGTATTTATTCATGGAGGGAATATTCATTGCGCTAAGGAGTTCTTCAGTGTGACCGTATGTACTCCCCGATGCCAAAGTTCCCCAAACTAAACCATAGTTAATTTTCGATTTTTCGTCTGGATCTTCGGTGTAATGTCGATATTGACGATTGCACATATTACACTGAAAGACTAGACAGCTAACAAGCCCTAGTCCCCAGCGAATCTCTTGTATGAGAACGAGTACCCCACATGTACAAATTTTAGAATGATCTCGTTGTAATTTCATAGACCATTCCAAAACATAGCTCAAATTAACTATTCTGTTTCCTGTGATCACTTCACACTTAGGTCGCTTTTCGGTCTCTATACACAGCTCATAATCCATAATCCTAAATAATATGAAACATTAATTCAGTTTAAAAAAATGCAGCAGAGAAGCGGCTGGAACCTCCCCATCGCGTGGATCTTTGTATTCTGTGTAGATAGTGGTCAATTCAACAGAAATTTTTTACCCTTATCGACTGTGACTAATTTTGCAATTTTCTGACAAATACCGACACCACCACAGTATATCGATGATGTTGGTGTTCCCTTCAGTAGGGACAGCTCATGTCGGCACCTTTGATCTCGTGGAAATATTCTAAAACTGTCATGGCTGCCATGGGTGTTCGTACAGCTACTCTCCGATAGCTGGCGCTGGGCGATTTGAAAATTAGCGCGCAACTTCTCTTTCTTTTTAACCGTCATAATCGTTAAGTTATAAAGGCGAAAACGTAACAAAATAGCATTTTATAAACGGTACTTGTTACCCTTATAATACAATTCCAGGTTTTTTACCAACGCTTTATTAACAAAATACTTCTTTGAGATATTGAAACATTTTCAAAGTGATAAGATTAACAATTACAAATAAACCATACAATGTGAGAAGCATGCTACACCATGCTCCAAAGGATTCTCCAATTGAGGGTCGGCAACAATCAGTTCTCCAGATGGTGGAACTGCAAATTGTGGGAAGTTTTTCATGTGGTGGGAGATTTAGTGTGGGAAGACTATTGTCCACCAACCGCTTTGCACTTTCCAGTACCTGAACAATTTAATTACATAAAAAAATCAGCAGCCTTGCTGTCCTTACCCCATGACTTAAACATTTTTTCCGCAAAATGTAGGTGGCATGCTTTATATCTGGATGTATTCAGAGCCGATAGAGGTGTAACATTTAGGAGGTATTCGTATGCGGACAATTTTACCCTTTGTTTGCATCTAGAACTTAATTTATTAATTTATTAGAGAAATCCACAATCATGTCCTAAACTCACCTCTTCTCAAAGACATACCTCGTCAAAGACGTAGGTACCTAGTTTTACATCCTCGTACTGGAACTGGAGACACTGCACTTATAACATTGCGGGCTTTTTTCAGCACAGCCATTCGGACTTATTACGGTGTCGGTGACTTTCAAAGATTGAGATTATTGAGAAGAAGCGACAGCAACGCACATTGTTGTAACAATTATATCCATAGCAATTTTACAATTATTAGAAAATTTCCAATGATTGAGTTTGTCAGACGCAGACGACTAATGACGAGTGAAGACATGAGCGAGCGCCATCTAGGGGTACAATAGTCAACGAACACCCATGGAGCCTCAAGGTCAACGAAAACAGTTTGCGTTGACAACCGAGCTGTCCCTACTGAAGGGAACACCAACATCATCGATATACTGTGACACCACCTCAGACATCACCCATCACATTTGACAATATGTTCCTTTTAAGGTTAATCTTTTGCTACCTTTTTGACAACAACTGCCACTTTATGTCATCCACTGTCAGCTCGCTCCCTTTTAATGAGAAAGAATTTTTTCTCTATTTTCCACTGAAATGGCAGAAACTGTGAATACATTTTTAGAACGAGAATTTGATCGTCTTTCTAATGGCGACATAAAAAAGGAGACCTTTGTATTTAAAATTCAAAGTTGATATGCCTAAATGGCACTTCCCGTGGACCAATTGCTTCCAAAAGCCTTTCAGGTCTTAAACGGGTCACCCAATCTCCATGTACCAAATTTCAGCTAAATCGATTCGCTAATTTGGGCTATAATGTATTTTTAGTGTTATTATGAAATTTCGATTTTTTGACCCAAAGAGCACTAAATGCGAACGAATTTTGTCTTACTTAAAACCAGAATTTAAAGACCCTTTTGATGGTGACAATAAATCTTTCAAAAACTTGTTTTGGATGGTTAAATGAGTGAATAATTTTAAACTTACAAATTGGTATGTCAAAACGGCAGTTTCCGTGGGCCGATTGAATCCAAAATTTGTTCAGCTCTTCGACGTGCAATACAATCTCCGTGTGCAAAATTTCAGCCAAATCGGTTCAGGGGCTTGGGCTGTACCGCGATTTTAAAGTCGGATAAAAATCTTTTTTTTTTAAATTTTTGATCAAAAGGGCACTAAGAATGAATACATTTTTAGAAGCAGAATTTGAAGGCCTTTTCTATCGTGAGGTGAAAAATGGGGGTTTGCATTTAAAATTTAAAAGTTGATGTGCCAAAATGGCATTTCTAGTTGCACGATTGGCTCCAAAAGCTTTTCAGATCTAAGTTGGGTTATCACATGCACACGTACCAAATTTCAGCTAAATCTGTCGAGTAGTTTGGGCTGTGGCGTGTTTACGAACGTACGTACGTACGAACGTACGAACGTACGAACGTACGTACGAACGTACGTACATACATACAGACACATTTTAAAAACCACTTTTTTGGGCTCCTGAGACCTCAAAACGTATAGATCCGGTCTTATCTCGAATTCGAAAATTTTAGTGATTGCAGTAACCTCCCTTTTTTTTAAATGGTGAAGTGGAGTGGGGAGGTTAAAAAGGGGTATTATTAACCTCTCATATTCCTCTTGAGTAATAAATGACATTTCCTTCTCTTCAGAGTTTTGCTCACTATAATACATAAAGATCACATTAAACAAACAGTGTGTGTCACTTTAGATGAAGATGTGCCTCACTGAGTACTACGTATGTGCCCAACTTGAAATTTGGGGCTCAAACGAGGGCTCAAAATATAAAAAAGATTACAGGGGTGTCTTTATCTTAAGCGACATATACTGTATAAATATGGGACTTTAATAGTAGTAGGAATCCATTCTATCAGGTGGTCATAAATAATTAACCGATCTTATGCAAAATCCCCTATACTTTTGTGCAGAGTTATGCCATTTAGCGGTCAATCATTTATGACCATCCTATAAAAAATCTCTCATATACTGTATGAAGCACTTGAAATTATATGTAATCTGTATGAAATACTGAAACTCACTCGTTTTCATAAATGGAAGTGGATTCTTGTTCAGGGGAGATGGTTACTTCCTCGGTTACTTCTAGGGAGCTGTCATTATTTGGTACGACCTCAAAATCTTTATTGTTAGTATGACTGTCCAAGCTAGGAGGCACCAACCTGAAAACAATTCTTGTTACTTTATTATTATTAAAAAATAGTTTTATTAAAAATTATTCAAGTCTCCTTATGAAATTCAGGCGACCGCCTCTCATGGCATCTGCCTCTTGATACTCACAATATTTCTAAGGCACTGGATTCATCAGCGATTTTTTTTGGAAACCTTTTCCGAAAAGCCATTGATTTCTTGCTCCTTTTTCTACGATGGCTAGCGTATTGGGAATGATGGGTTTTTGTTTTGCCCATTTTACTGAAATTCAAAGAAACCATCTAGAATTTTTACGATTTAGATGTTTTAACATAAAATTATTATTTCGATTTTGAGATTACGACAGATTTCCCCGATGTAAACATTCATTTCAAAAGCTTTTATTGCGATTAACTTTTTGTTTGGAACTCGGAATTTCAGGGGTGATTTTTTTTCATGTGGCCCTCGTACGTTTCCGTAAACTATTGTTAGGTACATTGCAGCTGTAAAAAATTACAAATAACTTACCTGATAGCTACACCAGTCTTCAGAAAAACACTAATAAAACCAGTAACTGGACGTCTCTACCGAAATTAGTTACAATTGTTGTATTTGTTCACTCACACTCTTGAGAAACCAGCCATTATAGTAAACGTAAACAGAACGTAAATTCCGACCACGTTGCGAATTGCGAAAACTAACCAAACAAAACACCAAACTGTCAAAGTTCAAATTGCGCTGCTTCCTTCACACCCCCACATATTGGCGAGAAGCCGAACTGCGTGCGAGATGGTGCGAATCCAGTAGCCCACGCAATAGCCCATGTTTTAATGCAAATATTCACCGCTCGCAAGCTGCGGCGCTCAAAATTCTTTCCCTGCCCTTAAAAGCGGCAACTTCACGCGTGTGCGTCCTTTGGACATGCGGTCGAGCTCGCGTAGTTCAAGGAGCACTGTCTCTGTGTCCACGTCCACTGGGATGTCCCTTATCCACGAACTTCTTAAATAAATATGGACTGACAACGCTATGCCTGTCACTTGACACCCGTAAGGGTCCGCCATGATGAGCGCGATTACACGCGCGAAATTTAAAATATGTTCATCTAGAAGTGAACATAACATCAATAAAATGAATGTTGCTAATAAGGACTCGAACACTTGCAGGGGAATTAAGGTCACTGGGTCACATCGAAATAAATACACAGTAATTTCAGCAAATTTTAACAGCATTTATTGGTGTTTCCAAATTATTAACTTAGTTAATGATTTTCGCACTCTGTCCCCCATAATATTTTCATTAAAAGACTTTGCCAAACTATTAAATCTTATTTTGCAATAACATTTAATGATTAACTCTATCAATATTTTCTTGTGCAAAATTTCTCCGGCTGCTAAATCATAAATGTGATCAGTTAACTTCGAAAATAAGTTATTGTTCATCATGATGTTGGTACTTTCTCTTAATAGTGTTTGGATAAATATGTCGCCTTTTGGTAGCTTCTGGTCCGACAGCATAATTATTGTTTGTATTTTTTTTTCAATTATATTGCATGTTTGTCTCAGGCTATATGAGGGAAGAAGCAAACCTCCTGAAAAACAAATAACCTATATTAAGTATATTACCTAAAGATGCATGAATAAATATTAACCGTTGGATTTAAACAAGATTAGTTTTAGAGCCTTATCGCATCGATCAGATTCATCAACAAATAGGGATTCAATACAAGCTGCACATTTATGAAGTTTTCTAATCATTCTTATCACATATCCTGCTATGTAAGCTACAACGTTTTCACTATATTCATTCAATTGTAATGGCAAAAATAAATCATTAGGGTCATTCATGAACCCGGATGCAACATGTAGTTCTTCTACGGCCTCTGAATTTCTAATATTGTGAACCTCAGATAGCTCTAATGGCTTGTCCATTGCTGTTAAGGTCAAAATTTTCGTTTGATCCTGAGCTAAGCAATTTCCAGTAATATTTTCCATATTATGGTGCATAAGCAGTCTTTTGTACGTTCTAGCAAATTCCAGACAACTTGGATTACTTATCCATCCATTTCTAGATCTGTAACAAACTTTATTATAATTTAAAATCTGTAACTTTATGACATAGGTACCTGATGCTGCAAAAGAAGAGCTCTAAGTGATCTTGGCTGAACTTGTATGTTAAAACATACTTTAAATTGGAATTTTCTTTGACTTGCTCATCATAAATTTGAAGCAAAGAAGTAGCTGACACAATAAAGCCAAGAAATCCAGTCTTATGTTTTGTCTTATGCAGTGGCACCCCTTCAATTGTAGTGCAGTTTCTTAAATAATTAATTGCAAACTCCATAAAAGGTCTCCAATAAAACTCGTTTTCTTGCTTCATGGGAGTTTTGTAACCTCTACCAAATGGGTTTCTTGAATATAGCAGGTCAAACAAACCATCAATGACCATTATAAAACTAGAGGTAGCTTTAACTCCTTGGAACTCTTGTAAATTTAATTCAGTGCAAAGAAAATTTAATGCATCAGCCTCACTGTGGCTTAAAGTCTGTGCAGCTAAATTAACCTAAAACAATGCAATTATAAATATATAATTCATAGGTATAATCTATGTTCCTACCTTCATTATTTGCTTTCGAAATTGGATATGTTTTTTTCTTATTTTATTGCCCAAATAGAGGCCTTCTTTTTCTTGTAATTCAGCTAAACGTTTTATGTACACCCAATCTATGACCTGGCCATCTGGATCCTTTATTTGTCCTAACTTCTCCCAGTTGTTTCTAACTAATTTCAGCATGTGGCACACATCTAAAATTGCGTATATATCTGACCCAGTCACAGGATGTTTAAAATGAGTTTGTAAATTATCCACGTCAGATATGTTACAACCCAATTCTGTCATCATTTTAAAATGTACTTGGGGGCCATCAAATGTCAGTGACAACACCTGCACATTCTCTGTTTTTTCTTCAATTAATTGAAGGGCTTGTTTTATCAAGTTTGCCCTTTCCAAGCCCGTCAGCTTTGCAATGAAAAAATAACCTATAGGGAGTTTGAAATGTTGGTTAACTCCAACTACCATCAACACTACTGCTTCTGTAGCTGGCTCTAACTCTTGATCACCACAACCTAAATCAGCGTATCCTCTAGTGATAAGGGTTGATGGTTCTACCTCTATGGATTTTTCAATCGAAATTTCATCAATAAGCAATGCAACCAGTAATGGCACAATCTTCTCTCTAGAATCACCCTGACTAGATACAAACTCTTCTGCTTTAATTTTCAGTGACCTTAAGCTTGGCTCAGAAAATCCAGGGTCACAGTTTACTTTAGCCATCCAAGATCTAATCGTTGACTGTGCAGGCAGACATAAATTGAAGACACGACGTACATATTCATATGCCTTTTGACTATAAAATTGCAATGTCATTGCAAATTGTTTCAATTCAGGGGAATAGGCGTCCCTGGTAACTTTGCCTCTCTTAGAAGATTGTAATATCCTCTTCATAATATCTTGTGGCACTCCATCTAAGCACTGTTCTAACTGTTCCATTGCATTTGTGGACAATAGACATTTCCTCCGGAGTTCCTGAACCACTTCTCGTAGATGTTTAATTTTACGTTTCCTTCTTTTACTAGTCCGAACAGCTGTTTTTAATTTCTGTCTGTAATACAGTACTTTTGAATGTTCAGTTCTTATTTGTTTCTCATAATGTTTAGGAGAGAAGCTGAAATATTTTCTTTTTAGAATTGGTTATCATCTGTACTTGCCTATAATTATGTTCCGTTGCTATAATTCCTTTACAAGTTCGTAACTGTCTCACTGACGAAGTTGCTGAGGAAGTGGTATCTGAAGACGGAGACAGTTTTCTCTTTTTTTCAAACTCATGTTCTGATTCTGCAAAAAGAACCTGCCTTATTGTTTTCCGTGGACTGCCAGGAGCCAAAAATTGCACATATTCTTGACTAGTTCCTCAGATGTAGATTGTATGTTCAACACAGTGCTTCTTTTATCGGGCATTTTCTTATCACTGGTTCCACCTTGTGTTTCTACCTCCGTTAATGTGACCGAAGCAACCCATTTTGTTAAAAGGTCATTATGAGGTAATTCAAGTTGTGACAGAGGTATGGGCGATGCTAAAGGGCTTTCCATTGGTAGATCCTTCGAGGGGACAACGTTATCCTTCACACGTTTTCTTACACCGATCTTTTCAAAATCTTCATCTTTGAAGTGAAGTGAACATATACGTTGATTATTGACCAATACATTTAACGGACGTTTAATAGCCTGCAGCCACTCCTTTTTCCGTCTGAGTGGGATCCTAAAGTGAAATAATAATATTAACGTGTAGTGTAAGTATTTACTCAAGTAGGTAACTTACTTATGAAAAGTAACACCCTCTGCATGTTTCCGGTCACTGGATTTGCAAGATTTTACGAAACACTTAGTCATGGCAGAGGCATACACGCCTAAGAGCAAAACCCCAGAAAACCCAAAAATTTCAAAACTTGAAAACAACGAGGAAAACCTTGCTCGCGGAATGCACAAAAATATAGAACCACAACACTCTAATACAAACATAACCATAAAATCGCAGAAATATTAGCTGTCAAATGCTGCGGACTGTCAAGTTCATCAGTGAACCACTCAGGTGCACCAACACTCCCCAAAAGAATTTACTAAAATTGGGCTCATCATGGCGCATTGCATGGTGGGGTCAAATTCGAACTCATTAGCCTACATCATTGTCAGTCCATATTTATTTAAGAAGTTCGTGCCCTTATCGCAGCACTCAGCGTTTTTTCCTCCTCCAGCGGCCAAGAGTGATATAAAACACCCTTAGCAGGGAGAAGGAGCTTGAGTTTGCGAAAATCTTCAACGGTTTCAGTTAATAGTCGGACGTTACTGAATATAAAAAAATCGGCACTCTCTTATATACACATCCTACTCCTGGTGGCTACGTTGTGGCGCGACGTCGAGTGGAGATGGTACCGCGGAGAGGGAATTCGGAACTGCTCGTACGGCCTCGGTGTCTTCATCGACGGTGGGGAGTGCTCGACGTGGTGACGTCTTCCTTCAGTGCTGAAATCTGAATTACTCCTGAAATATCGAATTATGTTAAAGGCTCTTGAAGTCCAGAGATGGCGAAAGGAGGTCCTGCGGCGTTTAATTAATTCTTTCCTTCCGGGCGACGAAACCATCACACGGTGATCGAAGCTAGCGGAGCGGACAGTCGGCGGCATTGATAACGCGGTGTTTATCAACAACTCGGCGCGTCGAAATAATAAATGCGGGGGCGGATTACCGAAACTTTTAACGGAGAAAATCACTTCGTTACAGTTTATTGAGGAATAACAAAAACTTAAATGCTATTTCAATTTAACAATGTAATGAATGGTTTGCATAATGGTTTAACCTATTCGTCTTCAGACTCCGCTTCAGAAACTGCGTTGGAACTCTAAATTTTCAAAAAAAGGCCATTGGATTTCTTTAATCGCGTTTTCTCTGCACATTTCCATGAGGCTTCTTTTTACCTAAAGAGATCATGGGAGGTCTAACGTATGCACGCTCTAATTCCAGATCAAACGGAAATGTTTTTTTTTTGTTAACGTAAGTTTGTTCTTATTTGAATTTTCATGTAGTCATCTTGTTGGTATGGAGTTTTGTAAAAAAACTGAAAGGGTTCTCTTTAACTACTCGAACTATTTTGATGTCTCTCCAGTTCACTTTCTACTTTTCATCATTATGTGTAAAATTGTTACCAATTTTGAAAGTTAATTTCTTGAAGTCAAAAATATCGTTAGTACAAATCTCAACTATCTTATAGGAATGGCCTCGTTTCTTAGCTCCTCCAATTACGACAGTCCATTGGGAGGGAACGTATATTGGTCCGCTTTTTAATACGCATTTCTTTTCTCTTTCAATTGTGGCGTGCATACTATCACCCTCGTTTTGTGTATGCCATAAATAGCAAAATCCTTTTTTATTTTTAACGTCGAATATAGTGAAATTGTAAGTAGCAAGCTTCCTTTTATAATAGAAAGTATTTACATCGCCACAGGGAGTGGGTAGCACTGCTTCCAAATCAAAACAATATACCTGGGGACCTATACTCGTAGATATGTAAAAATCACCGCCTCCGAGAATGCGCACCCTCGAACTTGGTGCCGCAGGCTATGGTCTTTTGGTTTAGTTCGGATTGTTGATGATGATCCTGGAAAAACCCAATAGACATGGGAAAAGAAAGATGACAAACAAGAGACAAAAACTCAATGAAGAAAAGTACCAGTGTAGTAAAGTCTAAAGGAGAACTTTTGCTAATCATTATCTAGCCTCAATCGGCACAATTATTCTTCTTCGATGACAGGAAACATCTGATAATTTCACAAAGGGATCTCGACCACAAATATCTCGACTCTGCTCAAGAATCCATTGTACTGCTTCTTCTCTATCTTGCAGTTCGTCAAATAATAAATTTATAAGAAAACATCTACAACTACTGTAATGTTAAACGAGAGCAGATGGCGCCAGTGTCGCATGGCGGTAAAATTTAAATCGAAGTATTTTAAACTGCTTTATTTTATTCTTTATAACTTTAGTTTTTCAAATGCCAATGCCAATACCACCAAACTCACTAGCTACGAGAAGAAAAATTCATTTAAAGTTGGAGGATGGGTAATTTCTTTATTGTCATGAAATACAAGTACCCGGTTCATGAAAAAACTGGCTCTTTGACCGCCCTCGTTCGTTTGCCACCGGCCTGATGAGCAGAATGGTAGCTGAGACATCCACCAACAGTCAACAAGTCACAAACTAAACCACAATCACGTTCACAAAACACGAACTGTTTTCCAATTTCTGACAAAACAATGACAATTTTAAAATTTAGAAACTTCCACAAAGTAGTTGCCTGGTAAGAAGTTATAGGGACGCTGCGCCATCTGCCCTCGTTTTACACTTGATGCAATAAAGACAGACACATAGCAAAATCTTTGTCAAAGAAAGAGATATAACTATTAATTAATAGCGGATAGATTTCCAAATGGAGAGAATCGTCTCAGTTGTCTCTGATTGCGCATTCGTATGTGAACTTTCACGGGTCGAGTATAGGTCCCCTGAAAGTTTTAATTTTTGACGTCTTCGATTTTATTTATAGATTTATCGATTTTAAAACCTTATCAAGCAATTTAGCAAGACGTAGTGCACCACACAACTCGAGGCGTGGAATGGTCAACCTTTTTATGGGAGCCACTTTAGACTTGGCACATAGAAGACGCACATGACAATTTCCAGATGAATCCACTGATTTGAAATATATACATGCACCTTACGACTCCTCACAGGCGTCGCTGAATCCGTGTATCTCAATGCGCTGAGGATTCAGACATAGAACGTGACGCGGAATGACCAGATCGTTTAAACATAACATCTCTTTGCAGAATTTTGACCAGGAAGATGCTAAATCACTGGGTATTGGGTCGTTCCAATCAGTGCTTGTGTGAGTCATCAGGCTGTTGGTTTGTAAACGGATTTCCAGTTCCGTCAAAATTCCTATCAGTGTTCAGAATCAGAACAACAATGATCATTGTTAATTGAAGGAAACCTCCACTCTTACAGTTTATTGAGACTTTTTTGACGGAACTGAAAGCCCCTTCAACAAACAAGCAGAAAAAAAGGCTGACTTTCACAATCCCTACTTTCGTCTAATATTATTGCCGAAGGTTAAATACTGCCATGATATTTGTGTATCTTTAAAGCTTAGTCCCCATGGCGCGGATCGTGAACTGGCAGAACAGTCTGTGGTTGGACCATTTTCAAACATTTTCAAAAGTTGACCAATCACGGACCTTTCCTCAAATCATCGATCCGCGCTGTACATCGATCGTTTTTGGCAAAACTGTTCAAGTTCAGTGCTCAAATGTATTTTCATTTTATTTGGATTTTTATTTTTTATAAAATGCAGAATTGGACTTGTTGTGAGTTAAGTAGTAAAGTTTGTACTAACTGCTGTTATGTGGAAGCAGCAGCCCAGAGTCCTAGCCCCCTGTTTGCATGTACAATAATAATCAGCAACTGCCTCCGGTCCATTTCTCTGCTGATCAAACTCTATATACACATGATGTGACTTTTTGGCTTGGAATCTCGATTTTAATTGCCCCCTGATTAACAGCTTATTTGTCTTGCTTATGAACAGTGCTACATCTTGGTCTTTTAGCTGATACCTTATGTACTCCTTCGACAGTTTGATTTGATAAATGCCGAGAGTTATGGCCTCAAAATCTGGGAGACTTAATTTTGGCAGACTCATTATAGCTTCTGTTGAATTTTTTCTTTTTCAACCCTTCCGGGAGGATTCTACTATGTAGCATATTGCTTTGCTCGGCTCTTTCCAATGCTTCCACTGCGAGTTTGTTTGTTCTCTCGCTTTCCTCTGACAAACTGGGAGAGTAAGCATTTATTAATGCCAGTTCAAAATTTTTTCTTCAGGTAAGAACCTGATATTACGTCAGAAAAAAACTTGAATTTAATCTTAAATCGTGCATTTACCGCCTCGATCAACCATCTTACCAACTTAACTTTACGGGAAGAATTCCCTTGTTGATCGGTAAATTGTATTTGGTTTCTTTCCAATAATTCAGGCATATGCAATTTAACCTCCATTTTGATTAAAAGCTGTTTGGAATCTCGGAAGCCCCTGTCGAAAATCAAATGGTCGCTTTCAGGGTCAGGTCAGTTAATCCTGATGCATTGTCTTTTAGTAGAAAATTCAGTATTCCAGCGTCATTGTTTTGTGAATCCGCGAAAAATGGACCAGGAGCTTCTAGTACAGTGTGATTCAAAAGTTTTGTAATTAGGGTTGGCTATGGAAACAAAAGATTCGAAAAACGCTTGTCCTGAATCATTTGGCACTGTCCCCAAAGAAATCCCCAAAATTATTTAATGACAGATGTCAATTTTTTAACCTCCCCACTCCACTTCACCATTTAAAAAAAAAGGGAGGTTACTGCAATCACTAAAATTTTCGAATTCGAGATAAGACCGGATCTATACGTTTTGAGGTCTCAGGAACCCAAGAAAGTGGTTTTTAAAATGTGTCTGTATGTATGTACGTACGTTCGTACGTACGTTCGTTCGTAAGTACGTTCGTTCGTAAACACGCCACAGCCTAAACTACTCGACCGATTTGGCTGAAATTTAGTACGTGTGCATGTGATAACCCAACTTAGATCTGAAAAGCTTTTGGAGCCAATCGTGCAACCTGAAATGCCATTTTGGCACATCAACTTTTAAATTTTAAATGTAAACCCCATTTTTCACGTCTCCATAAGAAAGGCCCTCAGATTCTGCGTCCAAAGATGTATTCACTGTCAGTGCCCTTTTGACCAAAGACTAAAAATATCGAGATTTTTATCGGACTTTAAAATTGCGGTGCAGCCCAAGCCCCTGAACCAATTTGGCTGAAATTTTGCACATGTCGTCTGTATTACACGTCGAAGAGCTATACAAATTTTAGATTCAATCAACCCACGGAAAGTGCCGTTTTGGCACATCAATTTTCAAATTTAAAACTATTTTTTGATTTAGCCATCCAAAGCAAGTTTTTGAAAGATTTATTGTCACCATCAGAAAGGTCTTCAAATTCTGGTTTTAAATAAGACAAAATTTATTCGCAATTAGAACCCTTTGGGTGGAAAAATAGAAATTTTGTAATAATACTAAAACCACGTTATAGCCAAAACTACTGGATCAATTTGGCTGAAACTTGGTACATGGAGATTAGGTGACCCGTTGAAGAACGGAAAAGCTTTTGGGAGCAATTGGTCCACGGGAAGTGCCATTTAGGCATATCAACTTTAAAATTGTAAACACAAGGCAGGGAAATGAAAGACCCACGCGAAGGGGAGTTTCCAGCCGCTTCTCTGCTGCCATTTTTTAAATTATTTTTGTGGCTTTAATTATTTCTAAAAAACTTCGTCTTCCTCGAATTTAGCGCTTAGCGTAAATAACGTCTTCAGTGCGGTCAGTGCAGCGCAGCCACCAATCGAAATGAAAATTTACTGTGGCTAATCCGAAAGTTAGGTTATGTTCAAGTCGCAAATCTTGGGAAATGGAAAAGCCATGAAAAGCTTCTAATTCTTCAAATTTTGAGCAAGCATCTTGAATAGCGCATCAACATCCATGGAACTCATCTTAAAATAGAATGCTGGCAGCTTTTTTTTTGACTCTTACCGAAAAAGAGATTTGCCACCGGTCGAACATGAGTCCAGGTAATTCGCTTTTCACCTGCTCAATGCTCATTTTCTAAACCGTTTCAGGAATAGAATAACTGAAAATAAACCTGAATCTCAACAATTTCTTGACGCAGAAGCCCTGTCTTGAGACTTCCGTACTGGTGGAAATTAGGACTTATCAGGTTGAAACTCTAATTGCATTACAATAACAAGAAGAGGCAAATAGAAACGTTTTTGGTAGATTAAGAGTGATCAAAGAACAGTGTGACATTTAATTTATGTGGATTTTAAAATTTTGTGAGTGCCATTATTGCGGACCTCCGGATTCTAATTTCTAGGAGGAATCAACTAGAAAATTGTCTAAAACAACTTAATGTGGGCTTGATTCTCAACAGAAGTCTCAATAACCCCAGCTCTAACCATCACTAAAATTACTTTTAAGTTGAACACTTGAACTTGAATTACGTTGAACAAAATTCGACAATGCTTATATTTTTCATACTTATATTTTGTTATAAAATAAAATAGGAAAACAATGTTTATAAAGGCATGCTCATCTTTGTCAATAACATTATGCAATATTTAAAACTAAAATGTGTTTCATCTTAAATAGTGGTTAATTTAAAGTTGTAAGTCTGGTTTAAGCAAAATATTATTGTTCAGCAAGGACCAACGGGAAGGTGGAGCATTTACCAACTTAACTTTACGGGAAGAATTCCCTTGTTGATCGGTAAATTGTATTTGGTTTCTTTCCAATAATTCAGGCATATGCAATTTAACCTCCATTTTGATTAAAAGCTGTTTGGAATCTCGGAAGCCCCTGTCGAAAATCAAATGGTCGCTTTCAGGGTCAGGTCAGTTAATCCTGATGCATTGTCTTTTAGTAGAAAATTCAGTATTCCAGCGTCATTGTTTTGTGAATCCGCGAAAAATGGACCAGGAGCTTCTAGTACAGTGTGATTCAAAAGTTTTGTAATTAGGGTTGGCTATGGAAACAAAAGATTCGAAAAACGCTTGTCCTGAATCATTTGGCACTGTCCCCAAAGAAATCCCCAAAATTATTTAATGACAGATGTCAATTTTTTAACCTCCCCACTCCACTTCACCATTTAAAAAAAAAGGGAGGTTACTGCAATCACTAAAATTTTCGAATTCGAGATAAGACCGGATCTATACGTTTTGAGGTCTCAGGAACCCAAGAAAGTGGTTTTTAAAATGTGTCTGTATGTATGTACGTACGTTCGTACGTACGTTCGTTCGTAAGTACGTTCGTTCGTAAACACGCCACAGCCTAAACTACTCGACCGATTTGGCTGAAATTTAGTACGTGTGCATGTGATAACCCAACTTAGATCTGAAAAGCTTTTGGAGCCAATCGTGCAACCTGAAATGCCATTTTGGCACATCAACTTTTAAATTTTAAATGTAAACCCCATTTTTCACGTCTCCATAAGAAAGGCCCTCAGATTCTGCGTCCAAAGATGTATTCACTGTCAGTGCCCTTTTGACCAAAGACTAAAAATATCGAGATTTTTATCGGACTTTAAAATTGCGGTGCAGCCCAAGCCCCTGAACCAATTTGGCTGAAATTTTGCACATGTCGTCTGTATTACACGTCGAAGAGCTATACAAATTTTAGATTCAATCAACCCACGGAAAGTGCCGTTTTGGCACATCAATTTTCAAATTTAAAACTATTTTTTGATTTAGCCATCCAAAGCAAGTTTTTGAAAGATTTATTGTCACCATCAGAAAGGTCTTCAAATTCTGGTTTTAAATAAGACAAAATTTATTCGCAATTAGAACCCTTTGGGTGGAAAAATAGAAATTTTGTAATAATACTAAAACCACGTTATAGCCAAAACTACTGGATCAATTTGGCTGAAACTTGGTACATGGAGATTAGGTGACCCGTTGAAGAACGGAAAAGCTTTTGGGAGCAATTGGTCCACGGGAAGTGCCATTTAGGCATATCAACTTTAAAATTGTAAACACAAGGCAGGGAAATGAAAGACCCACGCGAAGGGGAGTTTCCAGCCGCTTCTCTGCTGCCATTTTTTAAATTATTTTTGTGGCTTTAATTATTTCTAAAAAACTTCGTCTTCCTCGAATTTAGCGCTTAGCGTAAATAACGTCTTCAGTGCGGTCAGTGCAGCGCAGCCACCAATCGAAATGAAAATTTACTGTGGCTAATCCGAAAGTTAGGTTATGTTCAAGTCGCAAATCTTGGGAAATGGAAAAGCCATGAAAAGCTTCTAATTCTTCAAATTTTGAGCAAGCATCTTGAATAGCGCATCAACATCCATGGAACTCATCTTAAAATAGAATGCTGGCAGCTTTTTTTTTGACTCTTACCGAAAAAGAGATTTGCCACCGGTCGAACATGAGTCCAGGTAATTCGCTTTTCACCTGCTCAATGCTCATTTTCTAAACCGTTTCAGGAATAGAATAACTGAAAATAAACCTGAATCTCAACAATTTCTTGACGCAGAAGCCCTGTCTTGAGACTTCCGTACTGGTGGAAATTAGGACTTATCAGGTTGAAACTCTAATTGCATTACAATAACAAGAAGAGGCAAATAGAAACGTTTTTGGTAGATTAAGAGTGATCAAAGAACAGTGTGACATTTAATTTATGTGGATTTTAAAATTTTGTGAGTGCCATTATTGCGGACCTCCGGATTCTAATTTCTAGGAGGAATCAACTAGAAAATTGTCTAAAACAACTTAATGTGGGCTTGATTCTCAACAGAAGTCTCAATAACCCCAGCTCTAACCATCACTAAAATTACTTTTAAGTTGAACACTTGAACTTGAATTACGTTGAACAAAATTCGACAATGCTTATATTTTTCATACTTATATTTTGTTATAAAATAAAATAGGAAAACAATGTTTATAAAGGCATGCTCATCTTTGTCAATAACATTATGCAATATTTAAAACTAAAATGTGTTTCATCTTAAATAGTGGTTAATTTAAAGTTGTAAGTCTGGTTTAAGCAAAATATTATTGTTCAGCAAGGACCAACGGGAAGGTGGAGCATTTATCCTTGCCAGGAAAGGAATTTGGAATAAGGCTGCTAGTGGCAATTTAAACACAGTTAGAAGGTTAGCAATGGGCATTAGAATTAAGACAATCATGCAAATAATGAACGAAACAAAGAAATAATTGAAATGTTATGAAAAGACAGGCAAAACTTGAACTATCTTCAATGGAGTTACAGCAACTGTTGAATGTGGTTTCCATTCACGTCTAAGCACAGATTTGCTCTTCGTTTCATGCTATCGAAGACATTTTCAAGGACTTGGGGAGTTATTCGTGCACATTCTTCTTGTATTCTGATCTTCAACTCGTCTATGTTGTTTACCCTAGTTCTGAAAATAGTATTCTTTAGACGACCATACAAAAAGAAATCTAAGGGGAACACTGGCTCCATCTTGTTGAAGGAAACCGTCTTGCAGTTCATCAGGATGAAGTTGGTCAATGAACGGCTGCAGGATTTCATTTCGGTACCTCTCGGCATTTAATGTCCCATCAAAAAAGATTGGTCCAATTGTGTTTGTATGCAGTTGGAAATCGAGCCATAACATTAAGTTGTTTTAGTTGATTCCTAAAATATAAATTAGAGTACGAAGGCCTGCAATAATTGCAAACTCACAAAATTTTAGAATCCACGTAAGTTAAATGTCACACCGCTGATTGAATATTTCTGCTCTTTGATCACTCTTAATCTACCAAAAACGTTTCTATTTGCCTCGTTTCTGTTATTGTAATGCAATTCCAATTTCAACCTGATAAGCCCCAATTTCAATCAGTATCGAAGTCAGAAGACAGCGCTTCTGCATCAAGGAATTGTTGAGATTCAGGTTTATTCTCAGTTATTCTAAATTCCTGAAACGGTTTAGAAAATGAGCATTCAGCAGGTGTTAATTTAAAAACCAAATTACCTGGACTCGAGTTCGACCGGTGGCAAATCTCTTTTTAAGTAAGGATTTAAAAAAAGCTGCCAGCATTCTATTTTATGATGAACTCCATGGATGTTGATGCATGATGCTCGCTCACAATTTGAAGAATTGGCTTTTCCATTTCCCAAGATTTGCGACTTGAACATAACCTAACTATCGGATTAGCCACAGTAAATTTTCATTTCGATTGGTGGCTGCGCTGCACTAACCGCACTGAAGACGTTATTTACGGTACGCGCCAAATTCGATGAAGACGAAGTTTTTTAGAATTAATTAAAGCCACAAAATTAATTAAAAAAATTGACATCTGTCGTTAAATAATTTAGGGGATTTCTTTGGGGACAGTGCCAAATGATTCAGGACAAGCGTTTTTCGAATCTTTTGTTTCCATAGCCAACCCTAATTACAAAACTTTTGAATCACACTGTATACAGGGTGAGTCTGAAAGACTCCACATCCTTTATACCACAGAAACTACTGTTCAAATGATGAAGCTTGGTGCAAAAATTGTTGGTCAATTGTGATTCCTCTTGATGTTATAAGCCACCAAAAATCTTCATTTTTAAACGTTCTTTTTAAATATCTTTCGAAATGTGTATCGTAGGATGCACAGCATTGTTACAGACCAAGATGCAACTACTGATGGTACTTTAAACATTATCCAAAAAGCGGATCCCTGTTATACAGGGTGGCCCCGATGTTATTTGCCCTTGAACTTTTGTATGTTTGAAAACATTGCTAATTTGCCTATGCGGCCGCATTCCCGGTTCAATTCTAAAACTTTTTTGGCTCTCAAAAGTTTTCGAAAAAACTCACCACTCACGAGAAAAATTGAAAAAACCGAAAACATGATGCAGGTAATCACCTTAAAACCAATGATGAGTCTACCTAATAAAAAAGTGAAATTACCATCAATGTTTTTTCTTCAGTTGTGAGCAATGGGTCTGGGCACAGATGTTGGACAACACCTTCAATGCAAAAAAACAGTTGAAATGTGATGCGTGTCAACGTACACTTTGGTTTTTATTGAAATTGTAGGTTTATCACGATGATCAAGTTTTCGGTTTTTTCAATTTTCCTCGTGAGTGGTTAGTTTTTTCGAAAAATTTTAAGAGCCAAAAAAGTTTTAGAATTGAACGGGGAATACGGCCACATAGGCCGTATTAGCAATAGAATTAGCAATTAGAATTAGCAATATTTTCAAACACAAGAAGTTCAAGGGCAAATAACATCGGGGCCACCCTGTATAACAGGGATCCGCTTTAGGATGTTTGGCGACTTATAACACCAAGAGTAATCACAATTGACCAATAATTTTTGCACCAAGCTTCATTTGAACAGTAGATTCTGTGGTATAAAGGATGTGGAGTCTTTCAGACTCATCCTGTATACCCTGAAAGCAAGGCCAAAATAAAAGGTTTTACTAATAAGTTTCGTTTCTTGTGGGATGACCAAGTCTTCTTCTGCAAATATAAATCGGACGGTTTATCTATGAATAGATATGTCCCATCCATTACTAAAAATAATGTATTTTCTGGAACATCGAAGAGGGTATTGTACCGTTCGTTTCATTCCAGGCGCCGTATAGGGAAATAACACGGGAAAAGTGTTTTTATTTTTTCTTTGCTCCTGAAACTGGTTCCGGCCAAATCTGAGTGATACGGTCAATGGGCCTCAATGTCCTCTACGCATGAAAAAAAAATGACCCTGAAATGCCCCCTTGTTAAAACGGGAGGACCGGTTGAAAATTGGAATTTTAAATTTCGCGGGCGTCAATTCAGCGCTGTTTGACATCTCCGAAAACTAAACTTCCAGGGGCGGCTTTCACAATTTCTTGAGTTTTCGCTAACGTCATTTACTTACTTTTTTGGAATTTCTACAAATTATTGAGTGAATTCTGAGACGAAATAAACCGGCGCATTTTTGCAATAGTCCCAGAGAGTCTTGGTGTCAGAAACTTTACTAAAGAAAAGACACTATGAGGGTAACCTCACAAAAATTTTGTCTTTGGTTCCTTCGCTAGAACCAGACCGCATCTATTAACATTTTAATTCTCGAGGCAAGTCTCTGTTTATAGTTAAATCTGTCTTAATCGTTGTTTTGCTTCAGTTATGAATATTTTCACTGGAAGCACAGACTACGAGAAGGGTTGGTCGAATGAGGAAATGGCCAATATTCATGAACATTTTGCAACCTACCAGCGTCCCCTTAATTATGTTTTGCTATATTTGTTTTGTAAATTGAATCCTCGCGAGGAACTTTATTACTTTCTCACCTTACAGTCCAGTCTAATAACAAATAAAATAAATAGTAAGTAAATAATAAAATTTTTGCTGCTTATATTTTTGATGTGTTTATCTTCAAGAGATATTGTAGTGACAATAATTATCTAAGTTATATTGTTTCATTTATATGAGCAGTCGGTACAGCATATAGCGGTCATAAATTCCCTAATTTGATTATTCAAGAATTTATTCAAAATTTCAACATTAAATTGTGAATTATCAACTAAAATATCTAGAAAATAAGGCCCATAAGACCTAGGTATGCTATTTTATTAATTATTAACATTTTTAGAATAAAACAATTAAAATTTGGCAAGCCAGTTACATATCTTCGTCCACACTCCAAACACGCACTCCGCGGTTAAATAACTGTTGGGGCAAAGGCACATCTTGTCCCAGGGGACAAGCAGGGCATGGTAACTCCTGCAACAGATTCCTCGGCACAGCCGAAGCCACTAGTCTAGGCAAGGCCATCACCACCAGCTTCCAGGCCTTGGAGTGGAGACTGCAGGTGCCTTTTCCATCAGCCTTACAGGTGCCTGGTAAGGCGTATCCACCCTAAATATCAGAACCATCCTTGTCTTCGCTGTGACTCGTAAGGTCTATCGACACACCAACTTTTAAGCAAGACCTTCGCCTTACCTTCTGTGCTACGTAGCCTTTAGTGGCTCTCCATATTGTTATTCTTTAACAGAATTTGGTACCAGGTTCATGGTAACTGAATATTGGCCATTTCCTCATTCAACCAACCCTTCTCGTAGTCTGTGATATTCCAGTGAAAATATTCATAACTGAAGCAAAACAACGATTAAGACAGTTTTAACTATAAACAGAGACTTACCTGGAGAATTTAAATGTTAATAAATGCGGCCTGGTTGTAGCGAACAAAGACAAAATTTTTGTGAGGTTACCTTCATAGTGTCTTTTCTTTAGTAAAGTTTCTGACACCAAGACTCTCTGGGACTATTGCAAAAATGCGCCGGTTTATTTCGTCTGAGAATTCACTCAATAATTTGTAGAAATTCCAAAAAAGTAACTAAATGACGTTAGCGAAAACTCAAGAAATTGTAAAAGCCGCCACTGGAAGTTTAGTTTTCGGAGATGTCAAACAGCGCTGAATTGACACCCGCGAAATTTAAAATTCCAATTTTCAACCGGTCCTCCCGTTTTAACAAGGGGGCATTTCAGGGCCATTTTTTTTTCATGCGTAGAGGACATTGAGGCCCATTGACCGTATCACTCAGATTTGGCCGGAACCAGTTTCAGGAGCAAACAAAAAATAAAAACACTTTTCCCGTGTTATTTCCCTATACGGCGCCTGGAATGAAACGAACGGTACATAGAATGAGCAGTTATTGCATCTGTCCTAGATAAATGGTCAAACCCCAAAAACTTTGGTACAAATTCTTCATTCATAACATTTATGACACTTTGATGCTTTATACCGAACATGATTCCCAACACATTTTGAGACACGTTCATCCTTAATAATATTAGTGTCATCGCAAGAGCGTTTTTAGGATGTCGATTGGGACTGTTTTTTAATTTTTTTACAATATAGGTACAGTCGAGAAAGTAAGTCATGCACTCGGGTCTTGAGCGTTACGCACAGAATTTGGAACACCACCATCGATAGTGGTGATTTCTATCTGATATTAGGACAGGCACCAGTTGACTTGATCGCATTGAAGGGAGACCAGAGGCACCAGTTGGGGGTTGTGTTGGTAGGTCAAGGAACGTCGGACCGTGTGCAGATAAAGAGTTATCCGGCCAACAGATCAACAAAAAGTGCATTATTTAGTTTCTCGACTGTACGCAGATCCTCAAAATTGTGCTTGGTAATCCCCAAAAGAGCATTGTAATCATCATCAGGTATATCGTTAGTAGACGAAAAATCAAATCTTAATTTTTTCCGCCCATGCCTCTTTGTGTCAAAGATTTAAGATCCATTCGGCTACATTTTTCTCGGTCATCCCTCTGCCGAACTAGATATTTGGGTTAAGGCCTGGTCAAGAAATCGACCGTCTTCTACAGGGTGAGTCTGAAAGACTTCCCATCCTTCATACCACAGAATCTACTGTTCAAATGATGAAACTTGGTGCAAAAAATATTCGTCAATTGTGATTCCTCTTGATGTTCTAAGCCGCCAAAAATCTTCATTTTTAAACATTCTTTTTAAATATCTTTCGAAAGGGGTATCGTAGGATTTTTGCACAGCATTGTTACAGACCAAGAAGCAACTGCTGATGGTACTTAAGACATCCAAAAAGCGCATCTCTGTTATACAGGGTGGCCCCGATGTTATTTGCCCTTGAACTTTTTATGTCTGAAAATATTGCTAATTTGCCTATGCTGCCGCATTTCCCGTTCGATTCTAAAACTTTTTTGGCTCTCAAAATTTTTCGAAAAAACTGACCACTAACGAGAAAAATTGAAAAAACCAAAAACATGATGCAGGTAATCACCTTAAAACCAATGATGAGTCTGCCCAAAAAAAAGTGAAATTACCATCAATGTTTTTTCTGCAGTTGTGAGCAATGGGTCTGGGCACAGATGTAGGACAACACCTTCAATGCAAAAATACAGTTGAAATGTGATCCGTGTCAAGGTACACTTTGATTTTTGTTGAAATTGTAGGTTTATCACGATGATCATGTTTTCGGTTTTTTCAATTTTCCTCGTGAGTGGTTAGTTTTTTCGAAAAATTTTAAGAGCCAAAAAAGTTTTAGAATTGAACGGGGAATACTGCCGCTTAGGCAAATTAGCAATATTTTCAAACATAAAAAAGTTCAAAGGCAAATAACATCGGGGCCACCCTGTGTAACAGGAATCCGCTTTTTGGATAATGTCTCAAGTAACATCAGCAGTTGCTTCTTGGTCTGTAACAATGCTGTGCAAAAATTCAAAACCCTACGATACCCCTTTCGAAAGATATTTAAAAAAAACTTTTAAAAATTAAGATTTTTGGCGGCTTATAACATCAAGAGGAATCACAATTGACCAATAGTTTTTGCACCAAGCTTCATCATTTGAACAGTAGATTCTGTGGTGTAAAGGATGTGGAGTCTTTCAGACTCAGATATGGGATTTGCAGCATCGATTATTTATCGGAATACAAATTCTTTTTTCATCCCATAGTTGCTTGATAGCTGTCTTTGGTATTCTACTTCTTCCGTTTCGGCTTTTGCACACAAAACAATGCTTCTGGGTGGAAGCAACGGATTTTATGTCCTTCAAAATTTTCCCAAAGTACAGCTGAGCAACTTCTATGTCGCCGTCAAGATTATGCTCTACTTCTAATACTTCCCGTGCATCCAAATCTAGTTAGAACCTCATAAACGTAAAACTTGTATTTGTCGCTTACCTTCACGAATACTTTCAGCAAAACTAGATTTTCTAATTCGTGGATGCATGTTTCTTCGCCTTCTACCGACGCAGATTCTAATTCTGCTAGAATGTATGAACAAAATATAAGTTAACGTGTAAGTACTGATTGTTCCCTTTCATTGTCGCGCGAGAGCAGCTCAGGGTAAGTAATACCTGCCAGTGGCGATCTCTTGGCGCTATCGAGTGTTACATTCAAAAATAAGATTGAACCTGCCGAGCGGCGATACCGTATGTTACTTACCTATATGCTGCCGGGGGTTAGGAGGTGCGCAAAATTCATCAAGCACGGATTCTTAAATGTGTCCCTCGAAACAAAAAACGGCCTATTCGAGCGGTTTTTCCTCAGATACAGGCTGGTCCAAATGTATTAATACAGGGCTCTCACGGCGAAACGGTAAGATAAATGAGTAAAATAAAAAATCCAGGGTAAATTAGAATCAAATACCTTTATTTTGTCGCAATTTGGAACTCCCCATCTTATTGTATAATTTAGCAATAAACAATGAATACATTTTTTTAAATGGCACCATGCATGTTTCAATTTTTTTTGGATTCCCTTTGATGCCCTCTTTATGGTTGTGGTTTTATTTTTTTGACATATTGAGCAGTGAACGTAGAAATTTTTGTTGATTCAAATTTGGCGCGGTGATCCGGCAACAATGCGCTTTACCATTACTTCGATGAAACCACCCTCATCTCACCGAATGTCTCCCCACTACAGGGTAGTACACTGTGTACACGCCCTCTGGAAGAATCTGATTGGGCCTAATAATAAATAGCCTGTTTACTTCATTGTGTACACAGTACAACTAGTGGGAGTGGGAGACATACGGTGAGATGAGGGTGGTTCCATCGAAGTATTGGCGAAGCGCATTGTTGCCGGATCACCGCGCGAAATTTGAATCAACAAAAATTTCTGCGTTTACTGTTCAATTTATCAAAAAAATAAAATCACCCCAATAAAGAGAGCATCAAAGAGAATCCAAAAAAAAATAGAAACATGCATGGTGCCATTTAAAAAAATGTACTCTTATTTATTGCTAAATTATACAATAAGATGGGGAGTT
This sequence comes from Pycnomerus fuliginosus, assembly GCA_963924575.1. Classification (NCBI taxonomy): domain Eukaryota; kingdom Metazoa; phylum Arthropoda; class Insecta; order Coleoptera; family Zopheridae; genus Pycnomerus; species Pycnomerus fuliginosus. Next base: position 35,139,068 of record OZ004621.1, read on the forward strand.
CCAAAATGGCGACAAAATAAAGGTATTTAATTCTAATTCACCCTGGATTTTTTATTTTACTCATTTATCTTATCGTTTGGCCGTGAGAGCCCTGTATTAATACATTTGGACCACCCTGTATAATAAAATCAGGATGGCCCCTTTGCAGTGGGCCACCCTGTATATGAAATAGTCCGTTTTACCTTCGGCAGGTACTTCAAGGCACATCATCTACTGGTTCAAGCACATCATCTGTAATGACGTTAATCACAAAATTCTTGTCTGCTGACTTAATAAATAAAGCAAAAATTAATATCCCCCTCAATTAAAGCGCCCTGACTGTCCGAAAACGCCAGTATTTTCTCAGCATCCAAGTTAGCAAAGGACCCCGCACCATCCTAAAAATGAATTATTGTTTTAACGGGGGTCACTCAATGTACTTTACCAAGTTCGACAAACCCTTCGTAGGTAAGCGATTCTTCAAGATATTCAACGTACTTTCTGAAGGATTTGTGTTCAACAATCACAAATCTTAAACTCATTTTTGCTAAAACCACGAAACACTTGTTGACTTGTGTTGAAGAAAAAAGAAAGTACACCCTCGGTGTAAAATAAACCGCCTAAAATGAAATCAATACCAATAGAGGAGTACAATTTAACACCAGAGCGGACTAACAGATAACCACATGTCTTGGTGTTGTCGTTTACACCGACAAATCATCAATTTTCATACCAAAACCACATACCTCGGAGTAAATTTAACACCGCGTCTATTTTGAACTGTGTAATGAATAAATTATAACGAAAATCATCAAACTATTATAATTATTTATTTGTGTTAATATTAAAAGTATACCTAATTCGAGGGTCCAATGCTAAAACTGGCCCACTTTTTTGCGAAAATGAGTTATTCCTGCAGATAACTTAGTTATCATTAGTCCCTCGTGGTGGCGCTACCAAACCAATGGTACCAACCGGCAACCATCAGATCTAGCAAAATGACGAGATCAGCTGTCAGTACTACTATTTGCGAAAATTAGAGGATGCATCGAATTTTGCTCTTTTAGCGCAGTGCAACTGAGTTTAGCATGCATTTGAGGCATCAGGCTTGATTTTTCGACAACGTGCAGTGCGTGAATGACAAGAAGATATCAAGGAAGCAACCATGTTTTCTCATCGGCTCATCGCCTTTCCAGAAACATCACACGCTATAAGTTGGTGAGGTTGGTACCCTCAGTTTGGTACCGGCACCACTACTAGGGATTAATGATAACTATGTTATGCCAGTATTAAATATAAAATCTTTTGAAATCCCACCCTTAGCCAGTTTTAGCATTGGACCCTTCAATTATTGTAATACAATTTTGTTACATTGTTATCTGTTGAAGAATTTGAAGTTGCCGCCGTGCTGGTAGATGTGGAAGGCTGTTTTGCACCCCTCATTTTTTCAATAATGCTTAAATGATGTTCTTCGTTGAGCTTTAAGTAAGGCTTGAGAGACTTGGTAGAGGAATGACCGGTGATCTGAATAATTTCTTCCAGGTTTGCTCCAGATTGTGTTAAATTACTTACAGCGGAAGATCGATTTGAATGATTTGTTATTTTCCTCTTTTGTGGGTTTAGCCCAACACTCTCTGCTCCCGAACTGGTCCATTTACTCAATTAGTTGATACCTATTGGAGAATATTTACACCAGATGTTTGATTTTTGCCAGTCCGGATTGGGAGTTACGAACAAACGATTGGTTTTAATATTTGGTGTTCTCTTTCTCAACAGTAGCTCTAGTAAACGTACAGGTCAGTGATCTGGATACTGTTTATTTTGTGTTAACCATTTTGTTCCAGCTGTATTTTTGTCTCCACCCTATGCAGTTTTCGAAAATACTGTATTATATTCAAAACGTCCTGCTACTTCGCCATAATTGTTTATTTCTCTTTTAAAATATGCTACCAATATTCTTGCCAATTTCTTCCTTAGTCAGAGCTACAGAACTTAATTTTCTTTTTTCGGGAATCATTTGAAGCTGTCTTCTTTTTGCTGTGCGTGCTTTCTTGGCTTCTTCAAACATCATGTCTTTAAATGGATCGAATTTTCGTTCTTCAAATTTGAAGAAATCTGGCGGAAATATTCCAGAGCGTTTTCACAACACCTTCCTTGTAGTCCGTGCCATTAGTTTGCTTCATATTAAAAGCCCAGTCCTTAAGAATAGCTGCTAGTTGCTCGTTCGAGGTGTGTTCATTTAGCTCAAAATTCCTATGCGTGCAGAATTCCAAAAAATGCTTCTAAATATAAGCTTGCGTTCTTACTGTGTTTGCCGTTTGCCGGTGTTAGACTTTGTATTTTCCGACTGATTTCTTCTCCACTAATATTCCCAAAGCGTTCCATTTCGTTAAAACTCAAAAATTGTTATTTTGTATTGTTGGACCATCGAGAATACGAAAACGGTTATATCACGTCGTCAAGGGCATATTCGCTTATGAATATCTGGTAACTACTTAAAATCAATTATTGTTTACACAAGGTAGTTTCACAGTCTCGTTCCACAAAATTTACTTACTGTTTAGGACGCGTTTCGGAGTGTTACTCCATCTTCAGCTATAAAAGAAATTAACACAAAATACAAAACAGTTGCCTGAAAAATGAAAAAACGTTTGGGTCAAAGAAAAATAACAGCTTTTGGGTCGCACTGTAAATCGATCGAAAGACGCTCAAATATGTATCCTAAACAGTAAGTACATTTTGTGGAACGAGACTGTGAAACTACCTTGTGTAATCAAACATCAGTTCCTCTTTGAGAAATGGACCAAGCTTTCAACCATCAATTATTGTGATTAGCTAATTTAATAATGAATTGAATTATATAATTGATGACGTTCGCGAGGTGTTGTCGAAACTCATCAGTTTCTGCCTGAATGCCCTGCTTGTTTATATAAAAAAATTGACAATTCGGATGCAATATCGACGCGCTAACAAAATCTCAGGTCTCTTCGGAAGCTATTTTACACATCATATTTTTTTTGCGTCGCAGTTGCATCTGTTCTTAAGCGTTTTTACCCTTCTATTAATTTTGTAGTCCCATCCTTCTTCCTTTTTTCGTTTTCCATTGTAATCCAATCCAGCTTGGCTTTGTAATTTTTTTTTATTGGTCCAATCAGTTTCATCCACATGCCTCCTCTTTTTCCTAGTGCGAACATCTATGCCTTCTGCTCGGTTTTCCGGTCCTACTTCTGAGTTGCTATTAGAATAAACTACGTTACCTAATTCGTCGTGCTGTTTTACATTAGAGTCGTTTAAAATCCAGTTTTCTTCTGAATCGTCGGTGTCTGATTGATTTTCTGAATGAGAGTTATTTGCTAAATTATTGTCGTGTGTTTCTGGCTGTTTTTTTGGAGTGTTTGTTAATTTCCGTACTCTTTTGTCCCCCTAAACCATGACTGAAGTTTTCATCGGGAGCGTCATGTCTCTGTGACGCACTCCGAGTTGATTAAGGAAACTACTACGGTAGCTCGGGCGCCAGATTTCTATACTGGTTTACTCCAGATACGCACGCGGATTGCTTTTAGACAGTCGAGAAATAAAGCCAGGTGTTCGAACGGCGACTATCGATGGTTTCAGAAAATGTAAAGTGGTAGTTAATAGATTTCAGACGGACAGAGACAAGATTAGTCCCGGGATGAGACGTCACAGCTACGGAACGGACACAGAAACCAAAACTTGTTCGGCTTTGTTCGTCTACGACGGATGACGTCACGGAACCTGACGGTTACCAGCGGACGGTACCAGCAAAGTAATTCTCCTGAAATTGTAAGCGGATATTGCCAGCAAAACAATATTCAGGATCTCCGGCGGCGAAGATACTTCTGCTTAATAAATAGACAAGAACCCGATTGCCGTGTTTATTTAACAGTAAATACAAAATAAAGAAATAACTCTAAAACGGATAACACAGCTAACAGTGAAACAATAATCTTGCCCTAACCCGGTGGCTACCTCGTGGTTGATAATTAATTTACAGCGCGGTAGTCTTCTATCGGATTCTTCTAGTTTCTCGGGAAGGCTCCAGGCTCCGCGAGGGGAAGTGTATCCTTATTGCGTTTTCTAATGATTCTATTTGGTCATCAGCGGCCTGCAACAATATTTCGTCAAATCTGTTACATTCCATCGGTATATTTGTAAGTTCTTCAGTTTGAACTGCGTTTAGCGGAAGCTGCTTTTCGAAAAAAACAGGAGAAAGGATCTCATTATTAATAATTTCCACTACTACAGCTGTTTCGGATATCGACCATCCGCACATAAATCAAATGAATCAGCTTCGTTTGGTTCTTGACTGGATGCAGGAGGCTTACGTATCATCTTGAGTATTTTTGAAGCTCTTGAGCCAGAATCCAATCTGTAAAAAATCAACAAACTTGTTGGGTACAGTACAAATTAGAAGTGAGCATTTTTACTTTGTTCAGTTTATTGGAAAATTGCCTAAGCCGTTGACTTTTTTAAAAAGGTTTTCTTGCTTATTTTCGGAGGGTGTCTACCGCTTTTTTACAATAATATACTAAAACACATCATTACCGCTTACCTGAAACCACAACCATCTAACAGCAGTCTTCGAATATTTTACACTTCGCGCGAAGGAGGCGATGCGAGCATGCACAACTGTGATACCAGACAATAGGAGTTAGGCCAAATTCTCACTTTCAACAGGAATGGACTTCGGCAGTTACGGGAGAACGGTGGGGTTATAGGACAAAATGGTCGAAATACTCTCTAAGGCTAATTTTAAAAACAAATTATCTCCCATTTACAACCTATAGTGATTACAATATCTAATTTAATGTATATTAGGATGGTCGTCCGGGTCCATGGGGTAAATTAGCTTGTTTACCCATCCGATGTCCATCTGTTCTTCTTCTCTCGAAAATATTGACTTAATGATGTGGCCAGTCACTTAACTCTTCCCTCATATAGATTGAAATTACGATGTTAGAGGAATTTCAACCAATGTAATGGTTACCCCTTGGGTTTCGGTTTGGTAGACTTGATGCTTTTTCTGGACTTTCACAGCCATCCACGTCATAACGATTGCGATGCTTGTCACCCACAGCAGGACCGTCAGGATCGATGAGTTAAACTGCGGTATATTGATGGTATCTGTGTCTAGATGAATTGGGTTGGCAGATTGGATATCTTTCAAATTTTGTATCTTTAACGTCGGAATATCGGGGATGGTTTCCGTCGCAATTCGAGGTAATGGTGGGGGTTCCTGGTATTTCGCAAAGTACATTGGGGTCGTGGTGATATATGTCTGCTGGTTGACCTCTGCCATGCATCCTTCAGGTATTTGATAGAGTGAGGGGAGGATGAAGTGAAGGTACCTATTTTCCGAGCATCCCTCCGTTAATATAATCTCCTGAGCGGGTAGTATTAATAGGTGGTTATCTTCTATTTCCTCCACAGATTAGACGATTATACTCGCATCGAGTGGGTATTTCCCCGAGGAGGAGGGTCTTGATGCATTCGTCATTCTTGAGGGTTTTCCTTCGACAAACAAAAAGATCCTCCACCTTTGGACATAACTCGGTATACCAGTATAGGTCCCTTGCTTTGACTTGTGATTGTACCAGATAAGGGGCAGGTATTGAAAGGGTGTGATTAGCTTCGTTGGGGAAAGGGTATAGGTGCATCATAGTAGCTTGGCCTCGCTTAACTACCGGCAATGTGCAAATAAATATAACGTTATCGTTCATAATTTTATAACGAGAATGCATTTTCGCAAAATAACTATGAATGTTTTCAAAAATCAAAGCGTTATCTGGAATTTCCTGCAAGATTTCGCGAAACTGTTTAATCGGGATCAATTTTTCTTTCACCACTTTTAATCGAGCAAAACCCAGATTTAATTCTATGTCACTTATAAATTTTTCTAGTAGTCCCAATTCGGCTTTCAACTGGGTCGTCTAAAAATAGATCGAGCTGAATTGTTTAACTTGAATTACGTTTCCAATGGCCATGTTCAATTGATTTATTGCCAAATTAATTTGTTGACCGATGGAATTGAGGGAACCGTTTACCTGTGTCAGAACATTGCCTAAAGCGTATATGTTGGGATTAAGGGAGTGAACGATCTCTGACTGTTTGGTTTGTGTCTTGATTTTCTGAAAGAGTTTATCGTAGCTTTCATTTGGTCGAGTCTTCCCTGAAGGGGCTCGATTTGTCCGGCCATTATTTGTTGATAATACTGAGATTTCCTTAACGTTTGACTAGCCAGTTTTTGAGTCGCTTCAATCTGACATGGCAATCTTTTCGATCAACATGTTCCTGTAAGGTCAATTATTTATGCGTTCCAATAATTATTAGATAACATTACAACTTGAAGGTGTAACTGCAGCAGTTTTTTTTTCGCAACATCTTTGGATTATAAAATATCCATTTTTGGGACGTCCGTAAAAAGTTTTTTAACACATTGAGGTTATGGGAATTTCGGACAGAAAGAAAACGCTTTTTTCTTCGTAGCTACGTTTTGTCTTGATTTAAGACATCGTCATTTGGATTATGTTTTGACCGATGTTGGGGTGCAACATCATCTGAAATAATTACAAAAAGTAACATTTTAAAGTATTTTAATTAGGTACCATTAAATCTATCTGTTGAGAGTGAAGCATAACTTTGTTCAACTCCGGAACTGCTACCTGCAATTTTAACAAAATAACTAGCAACCTATCAAGTGTCATTTGCCCTCTGTGTTCTGCTGCGTAAGATCACTGATTTCAGTGTCATTGTCAAGGTCACAAGGCTCTGAAGTCATTAAATTGCTATCTAAAACTAGATATCTTTAGAATATTTACCATTGTTTGATACAGGAATAATACGGACTCTCTTCGCGAATGACCCTGTATTTAGGTGCTACTTCCTTTTGGTTTTTCATCGTATTGTCTCACTTTCGCCTCACTTCGCACCTATAAATGAATTTATGTCCGAAAAAATCCCAGATTTACTTACTCAAGAAGCTTTCGTATGTAATATGAGATGAACTTTCGGAGGTCGCAAACTCGTACATGCATTAGACAAATTCTTCATTCAGGTATAACAATTCTAAACTCTCATTAATCTAAAAACCCAAAATTAAGGAATTTTTGGATATTTTGACACACGCTTGACATTTCATTTGACATTTTCACCGTCGCATAGGGGAAGGTAGACCAAAAACGCAGTAGTTATACCCAACTCCAAAACACCAGTGCGCAAAAAAAACATCGCAGTTTTGAGGTTAAACGTTTTGACTTTTGAATGTAGCAAACCTATACGGATAGAAATTTTGAAGTTTCGACGAACGTTCTCTTTGAAACACTGGCAGACCTAATTCACTCACAGTGCGTCACTATCGATATACTTCAATACATTTGCCCTCTTGTACCCTTGGTAGCTATAAAGCCGTGCCACGTTTTAAATGAGTGGTTAAAGGGGACAAGATAGACAACGTAAGATCTGTCGAATCTCGAGGAGGCCTACCCGTCTGCCGATCCTCAACCTCAACACCGGAGTAATACGAAAAAACTCTCACAATGGACGTTTTGAACAACTACTGCTTGCACGCGTTTTACTTGACTCGCTTCGGCGGCAGCGAGGCGCGCAGTTTAAATCATGACATAAATGTGTTAATGTGTATATTGAGTCCTGACATCCTCCCACCTGAGACTCAGAAAACTAAAGGAATCTTCTGGGTATTTTAATTTCCCTCCCACTTTTTGTCACAGTGCGAACGGGTACTCTGCTTTCATGCACTCCCGATACGGCCGCACTCACAGGACGGACGGATGATCTGCTTTCAGACACTCCCGATACTCTCTTCGACATTCTCAAGATGACTTCTGTTCTCGGTGACGAAATCGTGAGCGTCGTGGATCTCCTCTTTAGCGTCCTGCACACCAGGTGAATTGATGCATTCCAAGGGGTATATCCTCGATTTTTATCCGAACCAAGTGAATTTCTTCATCCTTGCCGGGAATTATCTCGATAACTCGACCCAACAGCCAATCTAGCCTCTTATCCTTGTCGTTACCGACAAGAACTACGTCTCCCAGTGATATTTGGTGAGGTGACCTCTTACTCACAACATTCCATAACTGACTCAAATATTCACTACTAAAACGACGATGTAAGTCTTCTCAACTTTTAATAATAATAGCAATTTATTATCCAACTGGCTAAAGCCTAAGCAGGATACAGTGAGATTCAAAACGTTTGTAATTAGGGTTGGCTTTGGAAACAAAAGTTTCGAAAAACGTTTGTCCAAAATTAATCGCACTGTCCCTAAAGAAACTCACTAAATTAAAATGGCAGGTGCGAATTTTTTAAACTCATTTCTTTTGCATTAATTTGCGAATTATTTCGAAAAAATATGGACCTCTCCGCTTCCAGTATCAAATTTGGCGCCCTTCAGTTCAGTGATCTCCGACAGCAAACAACAAAATTGTGCCAAAGTTAGGTTATGTTGTTGGTGATGCCTATTAGAGTTTGAAAAACGTTTATTTCTTCATAAACCTTCAATTTTTGAGCAAGGATCTTGAAGCACTCGTCATCTCGTCAAGAATACCCTTAGGACCAGGCAGCTTTTTGGGTTGTTTAAAAACAAATCGAATCCATGAGTAATGGTCCTCGATATGGTCAAATCCCATCAAAAGGTAACTTGCTTATTAAAATCAACGCTCGTTTGGAAACCGTTTCAGACACAAATTATGTAGATTAAATTTGAATCGCAACAAGTTCGCTGCCTTCGATATCCATGGAACATTCATCTTGGAGTGCGAGCTACTATGGTGCTTTTTAAAAAACAGCACAAATTGAACAGAGTGTAGTGCCTTATGTACACGGATTTTAAAATTAACACCCACTTACTATTTTATGAATCGACAGTACATTCACTAAAACAAAGTTCATTAAATGGTTTTATTTTCAGTTGCAAGCAGACAGTGTGAACAAAACTTTACTTAGGAAATGGTGTTCTCCGATTTTGAAATATTGAATATAAATTATTACCCCCACAATTATTGGTGTAGTAAAAAATTAAAAAACGACTTGATCGATCTTCTACTTCACTACTTCTGTGCTCAGGTTCTGGCTGTCTTATGGCAGGGGGCCACGTCAAACTGCTTAACACACAATCGAAATTTCGTTATTCACATTTGTAACTTTCCATAAATCCCTATTTTCCTTGCACACAAAATCAGCTGTTTTAACCTCCCCACTCCACTTCACCATTTAAAAAAAAGGGAGGTTACTGCAATCACTAAAATTTTCGAATTCGATATAAGACCGGATCTATACGTTTTGAGGTCTCAGGAACCCAAAAAAGTGGTTTTTAAAATGTGTCTGTATGTATGAACGTACGTTCGTGCGTACGTACGTACGTACGTACGTACGTACGTTCGTAAACACGCCACAGCCCAAACTACTCGACCGATTTGGCTGAAATTTGGTACGTGTGCATGTGAAAACCCAACTTAGATCTGAAAAGCTTTTGGAGCCAATCGTGCAACCAGAAGTGCCATTTTGGCACATCAACTTTTAAATTTTAAATGCAAACCCCCATTTTTCACGTCACCATAAGAAAGACGTTCAAATTCTGCATCTAAAAATGTATTCATTCTTAGTGCCCTTTTGACCAACAATTTAAAAAAAATTGATTTTTATCGGACTTTAAAATCGCGGTACAGCCCAAGCCCCTCAACCGATTTGGCTGAAATTTTGCACATGGGGATTGTATTACACGTCGAAGAGCTGAACAAATTTTGGATTCAATCGACCCACGGAAAGTGCCGTTTTGGCACACCAATTTCGAAACTTAAAATTATTCTCTCATTCACCCATCAAAAACAACTTTTTGAAAGATTTATTGTTGTCATCAGAAAGGTCTTCAAATTCTGGTTTTAAATGAGATAAAATTTATTCGCATTTAGTACCCTTCGGGTAGAAAAATCGAAATTTTGTAATAACACTGAAACCACGTTATAGCCCAAACTACTGGATCAATTGGTCCGAAATTTGGTACATGGAGGTTAGGTAACCCATTGAAGAGCTGAAAGGCTTTTGGGAGCAATTGGTCCACGGGAAGTGCCATTTAGGCATATCAACTTTAAAATCTTAAACACAATAAGTCACGGAAATCAAAGACCCATGCGTTGGGGAGGTTCCAGCCGCTTCTCTGCTGCCTTTTTTAAATGGAATCGTACTTTTTTCTCAACGGATTCGGAATCTACGATTTATTTAAAGTCAAAAACATGTGTCATACTTGCCCAGAAGTCAAGTCGCGGCCACCCTGGATTTTCAAAAACATCGAAGAAATCGATCAAAAAGCAAGATTTTTCAAAACCTTATTAACCTCCCCAATCCACTTCACCACTTATAAAAAAAGGGAGGTTACCGCAATCACTAAAATTTTCGAATTTGAGATAGCACCAGATCTTCACGTTTCGAGGTCTCAGGAACCCAAAAAAGTGGTTTTAAAAATGTGTCTGTGTGTATGTGCGTACGTACGTACGTTTGTAAACACGCCACAGCCAAAACTACTGGATCGATTTGGCTGAAATTTGGTACGTGTGCATGTGATGACCCAACTTAGATCTGAAAAGCTTTTCGAGCCAATCGTGCAACTAGAAATGCCATTTTGGCACATCAACTTTTAAATTTTAAATGCAAACCCCCATTTTTCACGTCACGATAGGAAAGGCCTTCAAATTCTGCTTCTAAAAATGCATTCATTCTTAGTGCCCTTTTGACCAAAGATAACAAAAAAATGATTTTTATCGGAATTTAAAATCGCGGTACAGCCCAAGCCCCTGAACCGATTTGGCTGAAATTTTGCACATGGGGATTGTATTACACGTCGAAGAGCTGAACAAATTTTGGATTCAATCGGCCCACGGAAAGTGCCGTTTTGGCAGACCAATTTCCAACTTTAAAATTATTCACTCATTTAACCATCCAAAACAAGTTTTTGAAAGATTTATTGTCACCATCAGAAAGGTCTTTAAATTCTGGTTTTAAATAAGACAAAATTCGTTCGCATTTAGTGCTCTTTGGGTCAAAAAATCGAAATTTTGTAATAACACTAAAAATCCATTATAGCCCAAATTAGTGAATCGATTTGGCTGAGATTTGCTACATGGAGATTGGGTGACCCGTTGAAGACCTAAAAGGCTTTTGGAAGCAATTGGTCCACGGGAAGTGCCATTTAAGCATATCAACTTTAAATTTTAAATACAATGCCTCCTTTTTTATGTCGCCATTAGAAAGACGATCAAATTCTGGTTCTAAAAATGTATTCACAGTTTCTGCCATTTCAGTGGAAAATAGAGAAAAAATTCTTTTTCATTAAAAGGGAGCTGGCTGACAGTGATGACATAAAGTATCAGTTATTGTCAAAAGGGTGGCAAACTGTTAACCTTAAAAGGAACATATTGTCAAATGTGATGGGTGATGTCCGAGGTGATGTCGGTATTTGTCAGAAAATTGCGAAGTTAGTCACAGATGATAAGCACAAAAAAAAAAGTTGAATTGACTACCATCTACACAGAATACAAAGATCAACGCGATGGGGAGGTTCCAGCCGCTTCTCTGCTGCATTTTTTATTTCAACTAACGGTTGTGAAAGAAAATTCATAAACGAACAGAGAATCAGGCCGGTTGGAGTCTGCATTATTTGTTTCTGAAACAGTTTCCTAGTGAAGAGGTTGATTTGAATAAGCAAATTACCTTCCGATTGGTTTTGACCATATCGAGGACGGATACGATATTTTTTAAAAATAAGCCACAAAAAACTGCCTGGCCCCCCAAAGGTATTCTTGACGAGTGTTTCAAGATTCTTGCTCAAAAATTCAAGCTTTATGAAGAAATAAAGGTTTCTTAATCTTTCACGCGCCTCGCACCAACAACATAACCTAACTTTGCCACAGTTCACAATTTTGTTGTTTGCTGTCAGAGAGACACTGAAGGGCGCCAAATTTGAGACTGGAAGCGGGGAGGTTCATATTTTTTCGAAACAATTCGCATTAATAAACACAAAAGAAATAAATTTAAAAAAATCACATCTGTCATTTTAGTTTAGTGCTTTTCTTTGGGGATAGTGGGATTAATTTCGGACAAACGTTTTTCGAAACTTTTGTTTCCAAAGCCAACCCTAATTACGAACGTTTTGAATCTCACTGTACATTCATCAATATAAATCATAACAGATTACTGGAAGGGAAACACCATAGATAGAGAAAAAATATGCAAGTACAAGTGATAAGCGCAACTACAAGTAACTAAGGGCTAAACCCGTTTAATATGACAGATTTACAACATAAAACAAAGGTCTTTAAATTATTAATTAAAGAAATGTCCACCTCCTTACAAACTTCGTTGCAGCATCTACACATATTAGGTATAGGAGAACAATAATGATAAGAATAGAAACATAGAAGGAGTCAATGATACCAGTTCAGACGAATCGTTGGAAATGTAAGTAAGAGGTCTGGCATTTATTACCGCTTCACAGTCACAAATTATGGTGGAAAGTTCTTCATAGTGGAGTAAAGCCCGACCGAGCACCTTCCTCAAAAGTTGCTTCAGAAGTCCAACAAGTCTCTCCCAAAACCCTCCAACCATCATGGTAATTCAACCCACCGACTGCATCATTTACGTTGTCACTGTAAATAATCTTAGGCCGACCACAAAGCGACGAAGCACTTGCAGGAAATTGGGCGTAGGCAAAGAAGTAGTAATTTCGAAAAATACCACCCGATACACCGCACACGTGAATAAGCATATCCATCCATGCCTTTTCGCCGGTCTTCAAAGGCAGTGGACCGGCAAGTCCACGCCAGTCACTTCAATTACCAATTGAATTTTTACTGATTTTATTAACTAAATTGTAGTTTTTATTGTACTGATGTTGCAAGAGCAGGAGTAACATAATGGGAGCCACTGCCTGGGTTCAGAGCTTGATTCTGGGTCTAACTTTGCTCCTGAACCTGCGGTTCTACAATCATTACCTCCGTATTTTCATTTCCTATCAGGACCCTCTTAGCAATCTTGACTTTATTTGCAATAGAATCGTCGATATAGCTTTCCGCTGTGGACGTAGATTTCCATCCACCTAAATTCTTTTTGTATCTTGTTTTCGCTCCAGTATCTCCTAACAATGTTGCTGATGTTGCTGGTGTCGGTATGGGACGTTTGGGCGCGACCGAAACGGCGCGGACCGATTGGGCGCGACCATAACGGCGCGGGGACAAAACGGCGCGAGCCTATTTGGGCGCCTGGCCATTTGGGCGCGAAAGTATAGATATGATACATGCCAATTTATTCCTGGAACCTCGTGATACCGCCGATTATGACATGAAATTGTTATTGCAGTAGTGCATTCAGGTTCAGGCTAATAATTTTTAAAATTATTGCATTTTTTATCTGACAATCAAATGTAATTACAGAAACCTGTTGTTTATGTTGCTGATAGGGTTGCTTTGGAATAAAAGTTAACAAATTTCAACCGCCGTTTTAATTTTGATTACAAAAATCAAAATGTCACTTAGCTATGGTTCTGATATGGGCCTCAGAATATAAATTGTGAAGTTGGTTGAAAGCTTGCTTCATTACTTCTTCCACGTATTTTTTCACCGCCTTCCACCTCTCCTTGTTCTCTAGCATGGTGGTCATGAAGTTGTCAACGTTCACTTCATGACCCACTTTCGTCTCCATCTCTCTCCTCTGTCCACTAAAGCGCTGACACTCGAAGAGTGTGTGGTTAGGGTCGTCTATGTCAGAGTCCTCGTACATGCATCTTTCCCTATCGGCTTTGCCTATTCGTTTTTTGTAGGTCATAAAGCACCCGTGTGCTGTCAGACATTGTGTCATGTGGAAGCCTACCTGCCCCCATTTCCTTGCCGCCCATGGTTCAACTTGCCGAATTATCCGTCTTGTCCAGGCTCCAGCTTCGTTGACGATTCCCATTCCGCTTGCCAGCTTTGGTATGTGATATTCCGTTCCTCTGCCCTTATCTCATTGGTGACCTGTCTGTGGCGGAATAGCCTACTCCTTTCTATCGCCAATAGGTGAATGGGTATCATTCCTGCGACCACCATTGCCGCCTCACTTGATACTGTTCGGTATCCGCAACAAACCCGTATTGCCATTAGGCGTTGGCAGGATATTAGTGTCTCTTTGGCTCTTTTTATACGAAGAGCTTCCTTCCATATGGGCGCTGCGTAAAGAATTATTGACTGTACAGCTCTGCACATTGTCCTTCTTTTTAGAGATGCTGGTCCTTTCAAATTAGATAGTATTGCTCCTAGTGCCTTGATTGTGTTATTGGCCTTCCGCGTCACTTGTTCTACATGTTTGGTAAAGGTTCGTCCATAGTCAATAATTACTCCAAGGTATTTTACAGTCTTCTCAGGCTCGATTGTGTGCTGTTCCAATCGGAATCTAATGTTTTTGGCTTTCGGGCTTAAACTGAACACTACGGCCTTGGTCTTCTCCGGAGCAAGCTCCAATTCGTTAGTTTGCATCCATGTTCTTATTAGTTGCATACTTCTTCCTCCTTTTCTTTCGAGTTCCTCTGCGCTTCCTGCTCCAGCCAGAATAGCCAAGTCATCCGCATAGCAGTAGACCTCCACATGATCCGGCATCCTCACCCTCATTACATCATCGTAAACTGGCGGCCAATGAAACCCTTCCACCCAAAATTTTCAGTCATGGTCAAATGATTATAACTTTTCACCCAGTCCTTGGATTTTCAAAATCTTTTTTTTGCCAGAAAGGCAAATTTATTGGCCCCAGAACGGTGTTATTAATGGTATGGACAACTGGTCATCGACGGCTCCACAGGGGATTTGCGGACCTCTTGCAATAATGTTAAATTTTAGACCGTTCCCAATTTCCAGACAAATTTTTTAGAACTTTTCTGATGGATGAAACAGATGCAGAGGATCAATAACCCGAGACGTTTTTGCGCATTTGTCTTGGTAACACTTTCTTTAACAGCGATTGACAAAAACTGTTTTTTTCTTCTGGCCTTTGATAACTTTTTAATTTTCCAGCAGAACTTTAAGTACGAGGGCTTTTAGAAAGCACAAAGGATTGGGCCAACAGAAAACTCCACAAAAACTCACAAATCATAAAAGAGCAAGATGGCCGGGGGTTGTGATAACACCATAAATTTTAGGAGGTATTCTTTAGGACTTTTTTAAAGGGAATTTTTATTCCCTGATATGTGACTTAAAAGAACTCTCCTTAAGGAACATTATGATGTGCCATTTGTGGACCTTCCGTTAACAGTCGACCAAATGGAACAAGAAGTTTGGTTTTTGCTGTTATTAGCAAAACACAAAGTTTTTAATCAACCCCCACCATTAATTTAATTATTACTTTGCGGAGGGCAATCTTAAAGAAAATAAGAACGATTTTCAAGGGTCGATAACAGTGAAGTGGAACAATTTCATCCTTTCTTCAAAATGCAGGAGAAAATCAGCCATCCCAAAATTACTGTATTATATGCGTTTCCACGGTGATCTATGACATTGCATTCGGATCAAATGGACAACAATGGGGGATAGACGTTCATGGGCGTAATTGTTAATAAGTTGGGGACTGCGTTTATTTCAAAGAGAGCTTGAGAGTACCGGCAGCTGTAACAACAAAAGCAAAACAAATGGCATCAGATTTGTTAAGAGTTAGCTATTGCCAACAAGGCAAAGACGGCCGGCAACGACAATGGCAGTGTATTGACTATTGAGAAACCGGTACTTAACTCCTACCATCGGCACGCTCGGTCATAAATGCAAGACAAAGAATAAAATAGGTTTTTTGTTTTACAGGAAAGCAGAGAGTTCATTAAAATGACTCCGCTCTGAAAACTGGAACATAAAACGCCCTTTTTAACCTCCCCAAACCCCATCAAAATTTAAAAAATGGGAGGTTACTGCAATCACTAAAATTTTCGAAATCGAGATAAGACCGGATCTATACGTTTTGAGGTCTCAGGAACCCAGAAAAGTAGTTTTTAAAATCTGTCTGTATGTATGTACGTACGTACGTGCGTGCGTTTGTAAACTCTCTACAGCCCAAACTACTGGAGCGATTTGGCTGAAATTTGGCACATAGGCATCTCATAGCCTAACTTAGATCTGAAAAGCTTTTGGAGCCAATCGTGCAACCGGAAATGCCATTTTGGCACATCAACTTTTCAATTTTAAATGCAAACCCCCATTTTTCACGTCACCGTAAGAAAGACCTTCAAATTCTGCGTATAAAAATGTATTCATTCTTAGTGCCCTTTTGACCAAAAATTAAGAAAAAATTGATTTTTATCGGACTTTAAAATCGCGGTACAGCCCAAGCCCCTCAACCGATTTGTCTGAAATTTTGCACATGGGGATTGTACCGTATGATTTTTTAAATTATTCATCAAAGCAACCGTTGGAAAACAAAAGTCGTATCTTTGATTACTTCTGATGGTTCAGATTTTACAGCTGTCACTTTAATCTGTCATCATCTGTCATTTGCAGAAATAAATATTTTCGAGTTTGTTTACAGTTTCACGGTTTTTCACGATGGTTTTCTTGGTTGAGCATAAAATATTCGCTGTTAAAGCTTACTTTCGCACTGGTTTTCAAGCAGAAAATGGGGAATGGCGTTACAATGTGCGGGCGTGTCTCGAAGAATTCCGGCAGCAGTTCCCAAATGTTGCCATTCTTGATGCTGATTTCTTTTCAATGGTTCGACGTTCAGTAAGCTTGTTTGAAGAGACAGGCAGCATTACACGAAAGAAGGGTAGTGGCAGACCGACAGTTCAGACAGAAGAAGCAGTCCAGAATGTTCGACAAGTCTTCGAGAATGAACCAACCACATCCCTGCGAAGAGCTGCCCAGCAAGTTCAGCTATGCTATAGCACCACTCGCAAAATCGTGAAGAATCAACTCCATTTATTTCCCTACAAAATGCAGTGCTATCACGAACTTTTACCAGGTGATCCCGACAGACGTGTCAGATATTGTCGTTGGTTTACTGATCATCTAATGAACGATGATAATCTTCTTATATCCAAATAAATGTTGTTACATAGGATGCAATCTTTTTTATTAGAGTGTTTATTAGAGGTTATTTGCAGGGACAAAGGACTGCACTAGCAAAAATTCCCTAATTATTGTTTGTTCCCGCGAAAAATTTGTAATCCACTTAGGAACTTTGATGAATCTGTTCATCGACATGACCTTGAAGCTGGAAGCTGCCAAATTAAATAACCTAGCATTTTACCAGTTTGTTTATTGCTCTATTAAAATATCAATAAATAAATAAGGCCATCAGGCACATAATATGGCACTCATGGCAGTTACAGTATCTTTCAAAGCACGAAAGAGCAGGGGGTGATTCAATTCCAAGGGGGCTCTTTTGAGTTCCAGTCCAGGTATCTAGGCGCCTTTTATCCTAAATAATTTCAGTAAATCTTTCAGAATTTTGCATCCTGTACCATCTGAGAATCCAACTTACAAGAAGACTTTACAGTGATGATGTTTTTCTGTTATCGTTATTCCTTCCGGAGTTCCCGAGAGTCAGCCTCTGCCACTACTCTGCCGAGTCTCCATTGTCTTGAGTGCCAGTGTGGCCCCGAGGGCACATATTTTGTGCTCTGGCAAGCAAACCATCAGAAATCCACTCGAAAACACAAAAATGTTTTGTAAATGAAATGACAGTGACAATTAAGTGACAGCTTCAAAATCTGCTGAACCATCTGAAGTAATCAAAGATTCGACTTTTGTTTTCCAACGGTTGCTTTGATGAAGAATTTAAAAAATCATACGGTATTACACGTCGAAGAGCTGAACAAATTTTGGAATCAATCGGCCCACGGGAAGTGCCGTTTTGGCACACCAATTTCCAAATTTAAAATTGTTCTCTCGTTTAACCATTAAAAACAAGTTTTTGAAACATTTACTGTCACCATCAGAAAGGTCTTCAAATTCTGGTTTTAAATAAGACAAAATTAATTCGCATTTAGTGCTGTTTGGTTCAAAAAATCGAAATTTTATAATAACACTAAAAATACATTATAGCCCAAATTAATGAATCGATTTGGCTGAAATTTGGTACATAAAGATTGGGTGACCCGTTGAAGACCTGAAGGGCTTTTGGAAGCAATTCGTCCAAAGGAAGTGTCATTTAAGCATATCAACTTAGAATTTTAAATACAAGGCCTCCTTTTTTATGTCGCCATTAGAAAGGCGATCAAATTCTGGTTCTAAAAATGTGTCCATAGTTTCTGCCATTTCAGTGGAAAATAGAGAAAAAATTCTTTCTCATTAAAAGGGAGCGGGCTGACAGTGGATGACATAAAGTGGCAGTTATTGTCAAAAAGGTGGCAAAACATTAACCTTAAAAGGAACATATTGTCAAACGTGATGGGTGATGTCCGAGGTGACGTCGGTATTTGTCAGAAAATTGCGAAATTAGTCAAGGATTAAAAAAATTCTGTTGAATTGACTACTATCTACACAGAATACAAAGATCCACGCGATGGGGAGGTTCCAGCCGCTTCTCTGCTGCATTTTTTGATCATAAAATTATTCATATCTACACCTCCCGTGTTTTTAATAACTTGTATTTATTTGAAAAACGTAAGAAGTTTTCGATCATAACTATAATTTCTGAACAAGTAGACAAAATTGTTAAAAAAATACGAAAATAAGTAAACAATAACCATTGGACAATCAATATTTAGTTGGCCCTCCCCTGGCTCGATGCACTGCTAAACAGCGCCTGGGCATGCTATCTACTAAATTGTCTATAGATTCTTGTGGCAGAAAATCCCAGATTTCTCTTAACGCCTCCTCCAATTCTTCAATATTTTGAGGCTGTCTTGGTCTGAGGGACAGGAGTCGCAGGATTTCGCTCCAGACGTGCTCGATAGGATTAATGTCAGGTGATCTTGGAGGCCAGTTCATGCGGTTGATTTCGTACCTTTCAATCAGCTCGTTGATGATTATTGCTCTGTGAGGACGCGCATTATCGTCGACCAAAACAAATCCGTTTTCTTCTAATTGGCGAGCGAGAGGAATCACAATGGGTCTAATTATCAGATCTCTATATCTCTGAGCATTCATTGTCTGATTTTGTGGAAGCACTACGAGATCTGTTTTTCTGCCACGCATAATGCCTCCCCAAACACATACTCCACCTCCACCAAATGCTACTCGGGGCTCCATCATTTCTTCCCTGTATCTTTCGTTGACCCTACGCCAGACTCTAATTCGACCATCAGAAATGTAAAGGCAAAAACGAGACTCGTCGGTGGCAGCGCCCCCATTCCTCGTCGTCCCAATTCAGGTGTGTATTTGCCCAGTTTCTTCTTACAGCTCGGTGCCTCGGCGTTAGAAGTGGACAAACGGCACGTTTTCTGGATCGCAGGCCTGCCTCGTTCAATCTTCTTCTAACAGTTCTTGTCACGAAGTATAATACTAAGGATAGGAGTGTGCACGGTCCATATCTCGCTCCGCGAGAACGTGTCCGTATAACGTTCGCCTGTGCGAGAGAGAGGTCCGAGACAAAGACCGTGCGATGGGTCCTACCGCTGTCCGGCTTCAATGTGGATTTTAATACGGCGGCGTTAAAATGCTAAAGGTATATTGCGTTTCATAGCTTCAAATAACATTTTTTGAACAAAAGTCATTCTCAATTGTTACTTATTGTTTCTCTAATTGTGGAATACCGCCGTCTCTAGAAATAAACAGGCGTGATATGCACAACATACGCGACGAATTTTTTGAATTCTGTGGGCACTCCACATTTCATCCGGGGTTTTAATTAGGTACAGGGTACAGGATTTAACCAAAGGCCGTTGAATACATTTGCTAGAATTCGAAAATCAAGTAGGAATGAGATTTAATAAGTGCGAATTTAATTAAATATTACTTGAATGAGAAAGAACATCTTCCTTTATTTCTTCCATATCCGATAAAGAATTGTTGTCTGTGGAAATCTGATTTAAAATATCAGCTGGCCTGTTCCTGATTTTTGTAGTAACATTAATTGTTCTAGTAATGGGACGCCTTTCCTTGGCAGAATGTTTTGTTAAATATGAAGGACATCCAGGAAATTTGGTAGAAATTGCATCCGTTGTCAGTCCGGTTTCTTAAGTGGAATTTTTATAAACAATATAGAAAACTAAACCAATAATTTATATCATTGATACGGCCACAGCATCATTCTGCCACTCAGTGACAATACACTTTTCTTCGAAATGTTTTGAACACACCGTGTCAGAATGCGACAATATTTTCGCGGAATACTTTTAATCCAACTCGCTAACATGTCATGATTTTTAGGAGGTGAAAACATGGACACTTTTTCGAGGTTCGACTGATAACCTGATGTACAATTTGGCACAAAGCATATCTTTCCCATTTTTGCTACTTATTTGCGCAAAATACGGCAATGGAATAATTGAGGAATAATTTGTTGAGGATCCAGAAACAGTATTTAACCGTGCGGTGGTCGTGTGTCGCCGGACGCATCGAGTGGTCTTTGTCTCGGATCTCTCTCTCGCACGCCCGAACATTACGCGGACCGCCTAATTATCTCCGTGCACACTCCTATCTTAGTATTATACTTCGTGGTTCTTGTCGATATCTGCAAGCCGTCATTAGCGTTGATTAGTTCGCTCCTGATTCTGGGTGCCGATACTGTGGGTCGCCTTGTAGCAGTAGTGATAATAAAACGGGTCTGGCGAGGCGTCAAAAGGCGTCGTCGTCCTTCACGTTGGCGATAGTCAGGGTTACCTGTTTCTCTATATCTTTGTATTGCTATTCTCCTGTTGCTGTACCCTTGTTGAGATAGCTGCACGGCTCTTTCCAATTCTCTTTGAGACAACCGCATTTCTCAAAATTATTGACAACTGAGCTGTCATCTATCTCATTGTTGTCCATTTGATCTGAATGCAATGTCATAGATCACCGTGGAAACGCATCTAAGGGTTGGACTACAGTAATTTTGGGATGGCTGATTTTCTCCTGCATTTTGAAGAAAGGATGAAATTGTTCCACTTCACTGTTATCGACCCTTGAAAATCGTTCTTATTTTCTTTAAGATTGCCCTCCGCAAAGTAATAATTAAATTAATGGTGGGGGTTGATTAAAAACTTTGTGGTTTGCTAATAACAGCAAAAACCCAGCTTCTTGTTCCATTTGGTCGACTGTTAATGGAAGGTCCACAAATGGCACATCATAATGTTCCTTAAGGAGAGTTCTTTTAAGTCACATATCAGAGAATAAAAATTCCCTTTAAAAAAGTCCTAAAGAATACCTCCTAAAATTTATGGTGTTATCACCACCCCCGGCCATCTTGCTCTTTTATGATTTGTGAGTTTTTGTGGAGTTTTCTGTTGGCCCAATCCTTTGTGCTTTCTAAAAGCCCTCGTACGTAAAGTTCTGCTGGAAAATTAAAAAGTTATCAAAGGCCAGAAGAAAAAAACAGTTTTTGTCAATCGCTGTTAAAGAAAGTGTTACCAAGACAAATGCGCAAAAACGTCTCGGGTTATTGATCCTCTGCATCTGTTTCATCCATCAGAAAAGTTCTAAAAAATTTGTCTGGAAATTGGGAACGGTCTAAAATTTAACATTATTGCAAGAGGTCCGCAAATTCCCCTGTGGAGCTGTCGATGACCATTTGTCCATACCATTAATAACACCGTTCTGGGGCCAATCAATTTGCCTTTCTGGCAAAAAAAGGTTTTGAAAATCCAAGGACTGGGTGAAAAGTTATAATCATTTGACCATGACTGAAAATTTTGGGTGGAAGGGTTTCATTGGCCGCCAGTTTATATGACGTTCCACAGAGTCGGCCCCAGGACCGACCCCTGTGGAACGCCGCCCCCTATTTCTCTAATATTTCCCTTGTCCACTCGTATGCTTCTTTGGTTTAGGTAGGACTGTATCACATTCGTCAGATATGTGGGTATTCCTCCCCGTTTCAACTTGTCTATGATAATGTCCCATGAGGCCGTGTTGAACGCGTTGCGCACATCGAGCAGTATCAGAGCGTTCCATCTCCTTCCACCTCTCTCGTATTCTTTCATGAGGTCATATTCCCTTTGCGGAATCCGTGTTGGTGGGGGTGGAAGCCTCCTCGTTGTTCGATTTCTTCAATCAGTCGGATGTTAATCATGTTCTCAAATAGCTTGCCTAGTGTGTCCAGTAGGCATATGGGACGGTATTTTGTCTCTCCTTCATTTTCCTTCGGTTTGGGAATTAACACCAGTTTTGCCTGTTTCCGTAGCTCCGGGAATACGTTGGCTGCTAGTAGGATGTTAAACATTTCAAAAAAATACTCTTTGTTTTGCGAAATGAGATGCTTAATAATTTCGGGGGCTATGCCGTCTGGCCCTGGAGCCTTTCCCGTTTTGATTCTCCTTCCCGCTCCCTCTAACTCCTCCGCAGTAAAAGGCTCTCCTTCTGCGACATCTGGCGACCATGGGTGTGCCTCCTCTGCCTTTTCTATAAAGAGTTCCTGAAACACCTCTACTTTTTGTTGTGACGTTAGGTCGACCCGTGGGTTTGGTATCTTCAATTGGTTCTGAATAATTTTATAGGCATCACCGAAGACATCTTCGTCCAGTTTGTCACAGAGCTGTTGAAATTTTTTTCTTTTTTCCCTCTTAATTTCTGTCCTCAGTTGTTTCTTTGCTTCGATGTATGATTTTATCATCTAACCAGTATGGTAGTTTGAATTCGTTGTCAGCCCTCAGTTTGGGTGTTGTTTGTCTGTTGGCTTGTTGAATGAGCTTCACACATTTTTTAGGATCATTGGGGTGTACTTCCATGGAATCTAGGATAAAAAAGCCGCGGAAAAAAAAGCCGCGGTAAAAAAATCTTGGAAAAAAAATCCGCAGGAAAAAAAAGCCACAGGAAAAAAAAGCGGGGGAAAAAAAATCCTCAAAGAAAAAGCCGCGAAAGAAAAACCGCATATAGATCTAGTTATTTTCGGTGAATGTCGTCACTCGCCGGTGAATGTCGGCATATGGCAAGATAGTTAGTCGATGTCCGAAATATTTTTCATATAACGTTATTTCTGACCTATACCGGTGAATAACAACATTCCCCGAGTAAAAAAGGGACTTAAAAGACAGAAAATATATTAAAATAATTTTTATTCAATATAAACAAAAAATTAATTTAATGTATTTACAATAAAACGGTACAATTACTTACATATCGAAACTTCGAAATAAAGCGGAAAATAATAGTACTTTGTCACTTTTAAAAGATTCTCATTCAAGTTGGTCTAAATCTAATATTGTGGCTGACAGCTCTTAGAAAATCTTCTAAATTTCTCTCACCATTAGCCTGTTGACGACAAAGATCTGCCAATCGCGATTGCATAACTTCGTACATGTCTTTTTTCTTTTTCTTAGAAATTACCCCAAGACGTTGTTGTTCTAGCTTCGTGCGATCTGCAGCACCTTCTTGCCTCATTTTCACTATTAATGTCCAAACACTAGGATGGTTCTGCCCAACCAGGTTAGAGAACCGGTGGTTCCAACCCTCTGTTTGGTTATTTGTCCGATCGCCTCCTTCTAACGTGGCAGCATTGACGTTATGAAGCGATCAGGATAAACATCACGTTGAGCGCATGCATCGATAATAGTCCTTAGCATCTCTTCATATGTACTTTGAGTTTTCCTTTCTAACAAACAGAAAGCTGCTGTAATAAAAACTACTCCACCTCGAACGCGAAGTACATAAAGTTGTAAAAAAAGTGGCGGCGCCAGCGAAAAGTTCCCATCCATATACCACTCCGTTGAATTTGCAAGTTCTTGTAAAGCCGAGTCCGTTGCAAAAATTATTATTCTTTCGGCTGCATTAGGGCCATTATCATTTAAAAGGAATCTAGTGCCTGGATCCTCTCCTGTAGTACACCATTCACCTAAAATAAAGAAAGAAAATTAAGTCAACCACCCCTTGCAGCACAAATTTCGAAAATCGAAAATTTAGGAGAAATAATGAATACTAGTTAAAACAATTAAGAAATATGACAAAAGTTAATAGTGAAACTAACAGTCCTCAAGTCATCAAGTTGGCGGTGAAAATCGGTTCTCTCTGTCGCACACCTTTAAAAATACATTACAGACAATGCCAGCTAGGCTAAGACAAAGCTGACTTGATGATCTTTTCAATTGAACACCTGATACAATAACGTGGTTTCATACCTTCAACGATAAGATTTTGTAAAGTTTCTGGTGTCCGTGGAAAGTTCTTCGATCTTTGATTCCTAATGGTTCACCTAGCAGACTCTTCTAAAGGCATGCGTCCTCGAGTCGAATCTTCCAAAGAATGGACTGCTTCGGCATATATTTGAATTGGCTTAGTAGACGAATTTTTAGCTTTGGTCTTTATCTCTTGCAGTATCTTGGCAACTTTTATATTTTCTTCATCGGCCGCGTGATTATGTTCAATTTTTGGAAGCGGATTATTTTTGTCCAGTGTTGTTGTTAAAGCACCTTTACACTGAAAAAAAAAATCGAGTAGTACGATAATCGCAGACGATTGTATTTTGGGCCACAGTAGCTCAAAGCACAAAGTGTCTTTATATACAAAACAGGAAAAATATATATTTAACCCCCGGTTCCATAATAAAAACTTCAAAGTTAGAGTCGACTTTAAAGGGGGTTTGAACCAATCGGAGGCAATCATTGTCAAGTAATGCTAAGCAACATGTTTAAAGGAAGCTTCAATTTTGATTATGGAACGGGGGGTAAGACAATTGTGGACAGTTAAAGAAGTATGGTGTAGGATGTAGGATGACCTAGAGATTTCAAAAATATTCTTATTTTTGCGATAATAGCAGAATTGGTTCCAAACATACTGAATTATGATATCCTCCTTAATTATGTCCAAATGCAAAAAAATAATAAGATATGAGAAAGAGATAATCATATTAAAGCGTAAACTTTGTCACAGTCAGATCGCGCAGGGCGTAGGGTAGGTCCACTGGTCAAGAGGACCCACAGCTGACTAGTGCATACACAAACAAAGGAGTACTGAAAATAAATCGCAAGCCCGATCCCAGGGCGGTGGATCTTCTCCCGTACGGGAGGTAGGTAGCGAATAGGCAGGCTACTAATTGAAGTTGGTACCTAAGGACGCCACTGGCTTTATTTACCCTGATGCGACGACGTCGAAAGCCAGAAATCACAATATAAATCTCCTAAAATTGAAGGGAGTGGCTAGCTTTAGCAATAACACACATACTGGTGAGAGGGGATGCGTTTCGCGCCACACCAACTCACACCAGAAGGGACAAAACAATACAAGCACAACCTACTGGAGAGAGAAAGTGCGTTTCGCGCCACACCCTCTAACTCCAGACGGGACAAAACAACACAACAAGACCAAAAAAAAAAACAAAACCCAACAAAACGAAAACGAGCACCAGTAGGTCGCAGGAAGGACTACAAGTGCGTGATACGGTGAGACAGCTGAAAACCCCAAGTCACAAAACGAGAACCTACGCGTGGATCCACAAAACCACACACCAAAACTTACGGGTTCCAACTGAGTCACAGCACCACACCCAAGATCCCCAAAAGGTTCCAACTCACCAAAAGCTGCGAGGCCTACTGACGCCTGACGGATGGAAAAAGTCGACGGAGTTCTTGTAGTCGCCTTTTACGACAGGCAGAGGTGACCGATGGCGTATTCTTCGACCCCAACCAACAGGGTATGCAAAACTGACCCTGAAGGGGACAAAAGCAAGAACACAAAGTCGAGTGAATGTGACTTGTGTCCTACAAAACAAAAGAACTAACCGATATCTAGCTTGGGCTAACTAATTTTGATGGTGAGTGTTCGCTAAAACAAAAGATCAAAAGAGACAAAATAAATTGCAAGACGTTTGTGCATTGGACCAAGTCCTCTTAAGGGAAGAAATCCTCCTAAGGTGAGATACTGGACCTTTAGAACCTAAAGTGCAACTACCCCAAATCGTAGAGTACACCAAACAAGGCCAGACTCAGCTTTTCGCGCTCCCCCAAAACCTACAGAATGTAGCGAGTACGAAACTCAAGGGAACGTGAAGAAGAAACCCCAAAAGAAAACAAAGCACAAAACACAAATCTAAACTGAGCAAACTGGAACGGAAATTAGCGCCACCTCAAACTAGAATCAAGCCAAAAACCAACCTATTCCTGAAGGAAATAGGGGTTCACAAACACGAACAACCACAAAAGTCTCACTAACCTACGGCTAGTGAGCGAAAACCGAGCATAAAACAACCTAAGGATCCCTACCACGAAACCGGAAGAAATCCACACCTAAAAGAGACCTGCCACGAAACCAACAGGACTCCGAACTTAAATAAACCTAAACAAAACCAGACAAAAACTTTCAGTCACTTCCAGCCATATGCTCACAAAACTTGAATCACAAAAGAGAGTTTCCCAGAAACTTACAAGTATCCGATGTACGACTCATAAAGATCTTACAAACTTACAGATTACAAACAAAATTGACAAAGCCTCGGAAAAATTAGCTAGCGCAGGCGCAAGAGGACATCCTCTAAAAAGAGAAGAGTATTTGCCGGTTTCTCAATCGCCTTAACCCGTTGCAGCTCAATCCACAACCAAGAAGACATACTGACAACACTCACACACCCCGGTACATTCCAAAGCCCACAAATGAGGAATTGGTCGCGACCCAATCCTCCCTACGCGGATGAACCAAAAGTTCAAAGTGAATGCACGCGGGACTCCCACGAAAGAGCTAACTGCAAAAACCGAAACAAAGTCAAAGGGAAAACTCAAGCTGAAAAACCGAAAAACTGACAGAATACAACACATACAAAAATAGTCGTCCTCTGCGGGCATAGCATTCCCACCATTATGCACGCAGAAAGGTCTCAGAACGACTGGCGTGACAGGAGGCTACTATATGGCCCCATTGCTTCCCCATCGAACGGCTTGTTTACCCCAGCAACACATTACTAAACCAACACAACAAAGTTTAAGGGAGATACCAACGCAAAACTCAAAAGTAGGAGACTTAACTTCGGTACAAATCTCAACAAAGGCACCGAAACTCCAAAATACCTAACCGTCAGTATCAAACCTTAACTCTGAAACCACAAAGCAGTACAAACAACAAAATCCGGTTAAATTCCCTAAGTTCCTAAAATTTCGCAAAGGTAACTAAAACAAATGTACATAGCTTAACACAACTGAAACAAACGCAAAAGTGTGTTATTGCCAAAGCCAACCAACTAAAATGTCTAAGGCCTCAACCAATGCCCTAAAACCCCGATGACCTTGAACTTAAAGGTCCAAAACTAAATGACCTCGAATGTAGTGGCCCCACGTTGGGCGCCAAAATGTCACAGTCAGATCGCGCAGGGCGTAGGGTAGGTCCACTGGTCAAGAGGACCCACAGCTGACTAGTGCATACACAAACAAAGGAGTACTGAAAATAAATCGCAAGCCCGATCCCAGGGCGGTGGATCTTCTCCCGTACGGGAGGTAGGTAGCGAATAGGCAGGCTACTAATTGAAGTTGGTACCTAAGGACGCCACTGGCTTTATTTACCCTGATGCGACGACGTCGAAAGCCAGAAATCACAATATAAATCTCCTATAATTTGAAGGGAGTGGCTAGCTTTAGCAATAACACACAAACAATAAAACTATGTACATTTATATATATATCAGTTTGATACAATAATTCGTTTACAAGTTATAATAGTGATAACTAAAATAATGACAGCAGAAACGTACCGCAATCCGGACGAAACAGAGCCTTCACGGAGCTCCAACTTAATTGACCGGTAAAGCTCGAGCGCAAATTGGCGGTCGCAGGTACCTACTAAGCCGCAAAATGTCGCAAATATTCGCGCAAGTTACTGAAGGGTCGAATTAAGCGGAGGCCAAAACCGGCCACACGTTAAGTACCGCCACGAACGGATGGTTTTGGTACTAAATGGCTGAAGGCCAAATTAATAACAATGGAAGATTATGAATTTACAATTAAATGGCAAAAATTAAATAATGTAGCAGACAAGACAAATTCGCACTAAATGAAACAACTTAAAAGGGGGGGAAGCCCAAATACACAATTCAAAATAGCCCGAAGGGGGTGCAGATTGTGTTCAATCACTTCGACACTAAGTCGAAGGGTCAGTTCCGAATGTGGCGAAGCCCTTCGGTGATAAAAGGAACGGACTCACCAAATACCGCGCTGGAGGAAGGCGAGGGACTGCAGCGAACAGCTGAGCTGAGCCAGGATCGTCGCCCCCTAGCCTGGGGGTGGCTTCGAGCAAATGTGGCTGACTCGGCCTCGATCCCTCGATGCCTTCGGCTAGGTGTTTAAGCTGAGGATTACTTCCGCCACAGTGGAGGGACTGAACAGGTGGTACGACAATCGACAAGATTCTAACCGGAATCACACGAAGATGGGGGGAGAATTTCCAACCCTATAAATAACCAACACAGGGTGGTCTTCAACCCCTCGAAACACGTACAGGAGGGTACTCCAAACCCAACCGAAATTACTAAGGCACTTAAGCCCTACCCAAAAACAGAGGGTACTCAAGCCCTACCAGAAAACGGGACATTCCAGCCCTATCCGAAAACCCTAAAATAAATATTAGAACAAGAAATACTTAATCAAAGCATTACCTCGTGGGACGAGGGTGTACTGTCAAACAACCGACGATGGAATTCTGCTTTGAGGTCGCCAAAAACCCGATAAACAACATGTTGGGATGCCGATCAAGGGCTCTTCACCAACCTTAGGGCGGAATCCTGCAATCTTCCGAGGGAATTTACACAAATACCAGGACGCTGTCTATGACCTCTTAACGCTTCGATTGCCTGAGCAGGAAGAGAGTTTAGAAAATGGCTGACAGCTTGACGGAAACCTCCGGAACTAAAATTCCCCCAGACAGAATAACGTTGGTAGCCCAGATTCCCTAGTTTGTAGATGTAAACTTAACCTCGAAATCTGACAGTTGTTGATAGTCCGCAAATTAATGATAATTCGGCCAAATTGGCCGTGAAACCCAACCTTAATTACCGAAATGGAGTTACGAATCTCCCATAAATCACCAGGTAAGAAATTCTTTACCATGTGACTTATTTATTGGCACCAAAACTTCGAGGAACATTCGCCATCCGAAACCGCCCCCAAAAGACGATAATCGTCCGCTGCCGCCCCACGACCCCTACAGAAGGAGGCCGAGACTTATACCGGGTAACTTACTGCAAAATAGCAGCGGAGAATATGATACGAGCAATACCCACCCTCGACAGGGGAATAGCTCGGGAGCTCGAAATTGAACGTGACAACTTACCTTAAATGAACTTGCTTTAGTACACCTCCATCGCAGGAACTCTTTACACTCTCTATGTAACACATACATGTACCCTCTAAAACAAATTTTTTCGCCACCCTTGTTAGATTTAATTATCTCCATAGTGCTATCACTATTCACAACTAAAGCGTTGAAGAAAATGTATCAGCCTAAACTGTTGCAGTTTATTTATTTAAGTGAAAACTTCCCTCTCCCCCATTATACAAATATTTCCAGAAATGAAAGCAATTTAGTCTTCTGGTAACCAGGAATTTCTGATAATGTAATTAAAAAGCTATGAGCGTTAAGCCCCTGCAGGTGCTCAGATTTTCGATTTATACTTATCATTTAATGGTAAACAGGTAGCAGACCCCCATAGGAGATGTAAATTGCTAAATGTTAAGTGTTAATAGTTGAAGTAAGGTTGATGAGATGAGAATCAATATTTATCATATATCTGGTGTCCCAGAACATGTAAAGGATTACTTTTTTTGTCGCTCAAAAAGTTTTTGATACCGCGGCTTTTTTCGCTGCGGCCTTTTTTTCCGGCGGCGGTTGTTTCCGCGGTTTTTTTTTCCTGCGGCGGTTATTTCCGCGGCTTTTTTTTCCAGGCTTTTTTTTCCCTGACTTTTTTTCCGCGACTTTTTTTTCCGCCTACCCGTTGGTTGTGTCGCTCAAGCGTGGGTTTTCTACCGTCGCACACTGGGTCCTGCTTATGTAAAAAGGCGCTCAAAATACATGTTTTAATGAGAAAATTTCTAACAATTAATTGCATGAAAATCAAGTCAACTGTGAATAAATGTCATTATTTCACTTTAAATCGGTGACGTTTCACAGTTTTGCTTGAATGAAGTTTGGTTTCGTCCTATAAGTTACCATTTCCAATAACTCTGTGTTAATGTTTATTTTAATATTTACGTATTATGAACTGCTGTAAGGAAAAATTGCAATATGCCATCTGCCAATGAAAGTATGTAGATTATGCCTGAGGTATAATTTCCTCGCGGATATAATTTGATTTGAGATGAACTGAACGTGTAAAGGGAGTATCCTCTGTCCCTCAAATTAGAGACATTTTCCTAGCAAATGCGCAAAGTCCTAGAAAATGTTATTATGAGGTATGAATACCTTAACATTAGTCACCATGACAATGAAAAGAAACTAGCAATCAGGTTGCGCATTTTGAAGAAAAAAATTATCCATCACCGGACTTTTAAATATGTATAACGCGCTGTGATGGTGATGGATAATTGGATAATTTTTTTTCTTCAAAATGCACAACCTGATTGCTAGTTTAATAATACTGCAGTCGATAATTTGTAAATATTAAAATAAACATTAACACAGAGCATTTGAATAGTGGTAACTTATTAGGACGGACCAAAAACCAAACTTAATTCAAACAAAACTACGAAACGTCACCGATTAATGATTTTAAACTGAAAGAATGACATTTACTCATAGTTGGCTTGATTTTCATGCAATTAATTGTTGGAAATTTTCTCATAAAAAAAATGGGCAGCTACGGAAGCGGCTGAAACCTCCCCACTTGGTGAATGATCCAATCCTATCACTAATATCACTTAAATTTTACTATTTACTAGGTCATGAAGCGCGCATACGCGCGCTGAAATTGTAAAATCCTTTATACTGTAAAATCTTTTATAATGTAAAATTGTTCTAATGTAAAACGTCCTTTATATTGTAAAATCTCTTACGCATAAGTGTTAAGTAATGATAGTTCATTGCGTAATAGGTCTCAGTGGTATTTGGTCTATACATTCATGTGTAAAGTATAGTACCTACGTAATGAGCGGGTAATGCCAGTTATTACTCCCGAGGACGAAGTTTGCAGCATGAACCGGCCACGATATACAGGGTGTCTCAGAACTCCCGTATATAAGCCGGTAATGGTATGGTCGAGGGTATGGTAGATCCTTGCCTCAATCTAAGACCCGTATGCCACAATACAATATTTGGTCCTAAATTGCATGCAACGCAATACAATTGCATATAGGTATTGTATGCAATTTAGAATCAAATATTGTATCGGGTCACACGGCCCTAAGACGAATTTTCCTTTGGAAAAATTACGGGGGTCTAATAGTTTTCAAAGGGGAAGCAAAGTTGTGCAAGCTGTTGCTGGGATAGGTACAGAAAAAGTTGTTACTTCATGATGTCTTATTCTTTGTGCCTTTATTACTTTTATGTGTGTCTCAGCAACGACTTGCACATCCTTGTTTTACCTTACTATCTAATTCAGATGTTCATTCTGATTGGTGGACTTCAATTGCTTCCCATTTGAAAACTATTGGACCCTCGCAATTTTTGCAAAGGAAAATTCGTCTTAAATTGACGAATCTACCATTACCGGCTTATACGGGAGTTCTGAGACACCCTGTATATTATTAAGCGGTTTTCAGTATGTTTTTTTATAAATCGCAGTTTTTACATAAAGTAGGTATACCTATAAAGTATTTACCTACCTCTTCAAATTCTAGAAAGTGAAATTTTAGAAAATCAGAATCATCGGAACCCAAGCTTTCTTATTTGTATTAGGTTTGTCGATCATTATCAGGTACTATTGCGAGCAAAAATAACTGGATATACCTTGTCATAAACTGTGAACGGGCCTTTACGTATACCTTTTATTAATTACTGTACTTTCAAAACATGAGTTCTTTACATCGTGATAGTACCTAAAGTCCCGTCGCATATTAACAAAAGCGGGGGTTGTTTGTCTCAGGCTTTTTTTTCTGTTGGTTTGTAAACGGGATTTCAGTTCTGTCAAAATTCCTGTTATGTACAATAATTAACAACAAAAACCCCTTTCAACCTCCATTGTTACTGTTTATTGACACTGACAGTGAGTGACGGAAGTTTTGACGGATGTGAAATCCCGCTTACAAACCAACAGAAAAAAAGCCTGAGACACCCAACCCCCACTTTCGTTAATATGCGACGGGACTTTAGGCGTTTTTTCTCGGTTTTATGTATTGAAATACAAGCTTTCATTTGAAAGCATTAGGAAAGAATCTTGTTTCGCATTGAAATACCTTCAAAATAATGTCAGATTTGAATCGTCCTTACGAGAAACATTTGAAACCGACGGCATAAGTGACATTGTTTCAATACAAATTTTAAAAAATAGTGAAGCGCCGATTTGTATTAATTCGGAATCGAAAACATAAAATCGAGAAAAAAGGCCTTATCTGATGTTTACAATAATGTACTAATATATTATTATTATATTATTTAACAAAATTTTATTAAAACTTCCAAAGTACCTATTTGTTGAAAGGTTTCAAAGTAGGTATAAAAAAATATTGCATAATATAAGTACCTATACCTACACTTTTTTCTTGATGATTTGTGTACATAAATGCATACCACAGAAAGTGTATGGTAAAATGTCGTCATACGCCATTGTAACTGACTTTTGCAACTTAATGACGTATTCGTAATCAAATCTCATCTTAAGATAAATGCGCATGATTCTTGACATGAGTTCGATACCATCGACATTTCAGATCATATGTACCTAAGTCACCGGAAAATGTGCATCAATGCGATGTGTATCCCTGTACATGTTTATCTTTTTAAGGTGAGTGTAAGGGCGGTCTGAATTTACTGGTGGAATCGTGTACAGATTCTATCAATCTCTGCATCTAGTAGTAGTACCATCGCGGCCACCGAAAAGTGCACGATTGCTTTACAATGCATTTTTTAAAGATTTTTATCACAATGAAGACGGCTTTGTTTCAGTGATTTACCAGGGTCATTCGGAACGCTAATGTTCATATGTAGTTAGTTATTACATCAATAACCTTCGACCCCAGCAAATGCCCTTTGTACTATCGATTTTCAAAACATAAGGAAAAACCAAATCGTGCACTTTTCGGTGGCCGCGATAGTACCTCCGCAGACGCACAGTGGTGTCAAAAAGGTAAAATGTTGAAAATTGACCATACAGAATTAAACAGTAAAGAATGAACATAAAAACTTGCGAAGTATGTAGAATTAGCGGTAAACGTAAGCCATATGAGTTAAACTTATTGCCGAAGAAAAAAAGAAATTTGGCGAATTTAGTAAAATAGGTGCTTAGGGGGTTGAAAAATTGTAAAGGGGAATGAAAAGTCAAAAATGGTGAAAATTAACCGAAGTTAAGTGGATTTACAGAAAATAACACAATAATAAGGCAATTTATGCAACTTTAACCTTCGGAGGGTTGAAATATTGGGAGTGGGGTTGAAGAATTGAAAAAGGTAATCATTATCCAAAAGAGCATTTGAAGAATAACGAAATTGTTCGAATTTCGCCGAATTAACGATTGGGGGGTTGCAAGATTGTGAAGGGGGATGACTAATTAAGGGGGGTGAAAAGTGACTGTAGTCAGTGGAACTATCAAAAATAACATAAAAAAGAAGCGGTCTTGAGTATTTTTAGAAGCACAATTCGAAGAGCATTCATATGGTAACGCGAAAAATGGGGGTTTGCATTAAAATTTTTAAAGTTGATGTGCCAAAAAAGCACTTTCCGTGCACCTAAAAATCTCCCACTGAATATGTGTGCCAAATTTCATCTCGATAAGTTCAGTAGTTTGAGCTCCAGCGTGATCACAGACAGACAGACAGACACACAGACAGACATTTTTCAAAAACCACTTTTTCTGATTCCCAGGA
The DNA here is from genome assembly GCA_963924575.1 of Pycnomerus fuliginosus. Classification (NCBI taxonomy): domain Eukaryota; kingdom Metazoa; phylum Arthropoda; class Insecta; order Coleoptera; family Zopheridae; genus Pycnomerus; species Pycnomerus fuliginosus. The sequence continues at coordinate 35,173,086 of OZ004621.1, forward strand.
CCCTGAAACGTAAAGATTTGATGTTTTTGGCGATTCGATTTTTCGATCGATTTTATTAACCTTCGCGAAGCGTAGAAGTTAAAAATTTCAAATGGTTAATTTTAATTTATTATGATCGGTAAACCAGATCATCTTCCTAATCTGGTTTAAAATAGTTCACTCCCCATCCGAGAAACACGGTTAAGAAATTCTCATAAAGCCATTCTTATGCAACCATCATTACATTATCCGTGTTGCATGAGTCACTGTGAAGTTTTCTTTGGCTTGCTATAAAATTAAAATAAACCCATGTGACTTTAGAATTAACTGCTCTCCTTTTCGTAGTGCGAATTGCCAGCCAGCAATAAATATCATACAATTGTCATTATCTAACTAAATGTCATTTCTAATGATCGAGGGTGTACCATAAAAGTTTACGGTCACGTGAGTTTACGCTCACAGAGTTTACGCTCACGTGACCATGTGAATTTTATAGTTGGACTATGCCTAAGTTTTACTCCACCAAACCAAATGTGTTTTCTGTGAGTTTTCTGAATTTTACGATCTTTTGCCAAAAGGGCATTAAGGTTGAGTACAATTTTGAAAACTAAATTTGAAGACTTTTCATGTGCTGATAGAGAAAATAGGAGTTCATTATTGAAATTTCAAAGTTGATATGCCAAAATGGCACTTGCCGCCCTCGGATTGCCACCAGAATTAAATCAGTTCTTCGGCGGGTGACGGTATCTCTACCTACCAAATTTCAGCCAAATCGATCCAGCAGTTTGGGCTGTAGCGTGTTATTTAATGTTTCCTCAATACTTCGAATTTTTCGATTTTATGCCAAAAAGGCGCTAAGTGTGAGTACACTTTCAGATACAGAATTTCAAGACCTTTCATGCGCTGTTAAGAAAAATTAGTGTTCATCAGTCAAATTTCATAGTTTACATGCCTAAAAGGCACTTGGCTTCTTCGGATTCGCAACAAAATTAACTGGGCTCACCAGAAGGCCAACACTAACCTGCATACCAAATTTCACTAAAATCCGTTCGGTAGTTTCCGAGAAATCGTGCTCACATACGTACATACGTACATACATACGTACGTACATACGTATATATATAGTGCGATACCTTCAGCCTCAAATGTAGAAGTGCTGCGGTACCTTTGGGCTCGAAAAGACCTTCTGCCTCCGGAGATCGAAAGCTCTTTTTATGAAAGTGTACCTTCCGCCTCTTTTTAACTGATTTATGGCTCCCAGTGGCTCCTCCCCCTTCCGAAGTTTGAATCGCTCTGTACACCCGGTTCTAGCCTGGACTATTCTAGCATTGCTAGTTGCCTAGACTTACAATTTGAAAGAAATATTACTGGCTGCCTATGTTGGACGATGAGGGGGTGTAATTATTGTCATGTACACGTCTGGGTAATTAATTTACAAGCACCATTGTACTAAGACTGCGCATGGTTAATAATTAATTAATCAGCGGATGATGAAATGAGCATCATTCTAAAACTATTGCAAATATCAGTTGACTCTTGAAATTAAAGGGGTTGCTTTCTTATGAATGAGCTGCGTAATTATTATACAGAAAGAAAATGCATTGCACCCTTCAATTTGCAATAATTCCTTAAAAAATAAAATGGGGGCTACCTAATTGACGAAATTGAAAGATGCAATCAGAAAACCGGCGGTAAGCGGCCTGAAGAAAGAGGAGGTGGATTTTGGGAATGCTTTCTCAGGTAGATAGGCAAACAGACTTTAAATAAAATTTGCGTAATCACAGACGGGGGGTTAACTAGTACGTTAAAGTTAACAGAATTCACTGAAATAAAGGTTATTCATCATTTTCCGAAATCCGATCGACATATCTGTAAATCACAGCTGTAAATTGTAAGAAAAGGAGTAAAATTAATTTGACGTTTCTAGATACACGCATTTCAACCGTCGGCCTCCTGCGCCAATTTCTTCATAAATCGATTTCGGGGGTGCCGTGGGTTGGCTGTGTTATCATCAGGAAATGCAGAGTCCCATTATTTTGCATGAATTCTCAAGAAACAATAGGATGTGGACTAATTGAGGCAATTGAACGACGTAATGCATAAAAAAACACGCAGTAAGTGGCCTGAAGAAGAATACCGTCGATTTTGCGAATTTTCCTTCAGTTAATCGAAGAATGGTTAATTAGTCTAATTACGTTAAAATTAACAATATTCGCTGAAAGACGGGAATTCCATCGTTTTCCAAAAACTCATCGACATATCTAAGAGAACATAATGTCTCCGTCGTCATAGGCCAATTACTTAGCAGTTGAAGGAAATTGGGGCCAACTAAATGAACAAGAATGGAGAAAAACCCGTAACTTATCACCTCGTTAACCTCCAAGCCGTAAAAGTGCTGAAATTCTATGAAAAGTGGTAAAAATAATTTGACGTTTCTAGATACACGCATTTTAACCGTCGGCCTCCGGCACCAATTTCTGCCTACATTGATTTCGGAGATTCATCGCAGAGAAAGGGCTAATTAATCTAATCGCGTTAGAACTGACGGAATTCGATGAAAGAAGGGCCATCCAGCGTTTTCCAAAATTTCCTCGACTAATCTTAGTGAACCTTCGGCCTCCGTCGCCCTACGCCAACTACTTAGCACTTGAAACTAATTCCGGCCTCCTAAATTAACAGGAATAGGGAAAAGCCCTTCTTTTTGTCTTCCCGTTGACTTTCAAGCGGTAAAAGGGCTTAAACTGTATGAAAAGTGGTAAAATTTATTTGACGTTTCTAGATACACACATTTTAACCGTCGGCCTCCGGCACCAATTTCTGCCTACATGGATTTCGGGGATTAATCGCAGAGAAAGGGCTAATTAATCTAATCGCGTTAAGATTGACGGAATTCGCTGAAAGAAGGGCCATCCATCGTTTTCCGAAATTTCTTCGACTAATCTCAGTGAACCTTCGGCCTCCGTCGCTCTATGCCAACTACTTAGCCCTTGAAACTAATTCCGGCCTCCTAAATTAACAGGAATAGGGAAAAACCCTTTCTTTTGTCTTCCCGTTGACTTTCAAGAGGTAAAAGTTCTTAAATTGTTTGAAAAGTGGTAAAATTTATTTGACGTTTCTAGATACACGCATTTTAACCGTCGGCCTCCGGCACCAATTTTTGCATAAATTAATTTCGGGGATTAATCGCAGAGAAAGGGCTAATTAATCTAATCGCGTTAGAATTGACGGAATTCGCTGAAAGAAGGACCTTCCATAGTTTTCTAAAATTTCCTAGACAAATCTAAGTGAACCGTCGGCCTCCGTCGTCCTACGCCAACTACCTAGCACTTGAAACTAATTCCGGTCTCCTAAATGAACAGGAATTTGGAAAGACCTTTCCTTTGTCAACCCGTCGACTTTCAAGCGGTAAAATGGTTTAAATTGTATCTAAAATTGGTAAAATTAACTTGAGGTTTCTAGATACACGCATTTTAACCGTCGGTCTCCGGCACCAATTTCTTCATAAATCGATTTCGGGGATGCTAATGCAACACCTGAAGACGGAATTGTGGGTGCGACCTCGATTTAACACCATTTATTGAATTCTGTTCATTTTCGCTCTCTTTATCTCAAAATTTCGGAAAGTAAGGAACTGCTTTGCCCTGGGTTGAACAGGAAACGCAAAGATCCATTATTTTGTATAAATTTTCAAAAAACAATAGAATGTGGACTAATTGAGGCAATTGAATGATTTAATTCATCGAACAACAAGCACTAAGTGGCCTGAAGAAGAATACCTCTGATTTTCGGTAGTCCCCCTCAGTTAAATAAAATTTGACTAAAATTTGACTAATACCAGATAACGGGTTAATTACTCTAATTGCGTTAAAATTGACGGAATTCGCCGAAAGAAGGGCCATCCATCGTTTTCCATAATTTCCTCGACTAATCTTAGTGAACCTTCGGCCACCGTCGCCCTACGCCAACTACTTAGCACTTGAAATAAATTCCGGCCTCCTAAATTAACAGGAAGAGGGAAAAACCCATCCTTTTGTCTTCCCGTTGACTTTCAAGCGGTAAAAGGGCTTAAATTGTATGAAAAGTGGTAAAATTTATTTGACGTTTCTAGATACACGCATTTTAACCGTCGGCCTCCGGCACCAATTTCTGCATAAATTCATTTCGGGGACTAATTACAGATAAAGGGCTAATTAATCTAATTGCGTTAGAATTGACGGAATTCGCTGAAAGAAGGGCCTTCCATCGTTTCCCAAAATTTAATTGACAAATCTAAGTGAACCGTCGGCCTCCATCGCCCCTCGCCAACTACTTAGCACCTGAAACTAATTCCGACCTTCTAAATGAACAGAAATAATGAAAAACCCTTCCTTTTGTCTTCTCGTTGACTTTCAAGCGGTAAAAGGGCTTAAATTGTATGAAAAGTGGTAAAATTTATTTGACGTTTCCAGATACGCGCATTTTAACCGTCGGCCTCCGGCACCAATGTCTTCATAAATCGATTTCGGGGATGATAAAGCGATACCTAAAGACGGAATTGGGGATGCGAACTCGATTTAACACCCTTTATTGAATTCTGCTCATTTTCGCTCTCTCGATCTCAAAATTTCAGAAAGTAGGAGACGGCTTTGCTCTGGGTTGAGCAGGAAACGCAGAGTACCATTATTTTGTATTAATTTTCAAAAAACAATAGAATGTGGACTAATTGAGGCAATTGAACGATGTAATGCATCTAAAAACAAGCACTAAGTGGCCCGAAGAAGAATACTTTTGATTTTCGGTAGTCCCCCTCAATTAAAAAAAATTAGACTAAAATTTGACTAGTCCCAGATAACGGGTTAATTTCTCTAATTGCGTTAAAATTGACGGAATTCGCTGAAAGAAGGGCCATCCATCGTTTTCCAAAATTTCCTCGACTAATCTTAGTGAACCTTCGGCCTCCGTCGCCCTACGCCAACTACTTAGCACCTGAAACTAATTCCGACCTCCTAAATGAACAGAAATAATGAAAAACCCTTCCTTTTGTCTTCCCGTTGACTTTCAAGCGGTAAAAGGGCTTAAATTGTATGAAAAGTGGTAAAATTTATTTGACGTTTCTAGATACACGCATTTTAACCGTCGGCCTCCGGCATCAATGTCTTCATAAATCGATTTCGGGGATGATAAAGCGATACCTAAAGACGGAATTGGGGATGCGAACTCGATTTAACACCCTTTATTGAATTCTGCTCATTTTCGCTCTCTCGATCTGAAAATTTCAGAATGTAAGGGACTGCTTTGCCCTAGGTTGAGCAGGAAAAGCAGAGTACCATTATTTTGTATTAATTTTCAAAAAACAATAGAATGTGGACCAATTGAGGCAATTGAACGATGTAATGCATCTAAAAACAAGCACTAAGTGGCCCGAAGAAGAATACCTTTGATTTTCGGTAGTCCCCCTCAATGAAATAAAATTGGACTAAAATTTGACTAGTCCCAGATAACGGGTTAATTAGTATAATTGCGTTAAAATTGACGGAATTCGCTGAAAGAAGGGCCATCCATCGTTTTCCAAAATTTCCTCGACTAATCTTAGTGAACCTTCGGCCTCCGTCGCCCTACGCCAACTACTTAGCACTTGAAACTAATTCCGGTCTTCTAAATGAACAGGAATAGGGAAAAACCCTTCCTTTTGTCTTCCCGTTGACTTTCAAGCGGTAAAAGGGCTTAAATTGTATGAAAAGTGGTAAAATTTATTTGACGTTTCTAGATACACGCATTTTAACCGTCGGCCTCCGGCACCAATGTCTGCATAAATTCATTTCGGGGACTAATCACAGATAAAGGGCTAATTAATCTAATTGCGTTAGAATTGACGGAATTCGCTGAAAGAAGGGCCTTCCATCGTTTCCCAAAATTTAATTGACAAATCTAAGTGAACCGTCGGCCTCCATCGCCCTTCGCCAACTACTTAGCACCCTGAAACTAATTCCGACCTCCTAAATGAACAGAAATAATGAAAAACCCTTCCTTTTGTCTTCCCGTTGACTTTCAAGCGGTAAAAGGGCTTAAATTGTATGAAAAGTGGTAAAATTTATTTGACGTTTCTAGATTCACGCATTTTAACCGTCGGCCTCCGGCACCAATTTCTGCATAAATTCATTTCTGGGACTAATCACAGATAAAGGGCTAATTAATCTAATTGCGTTAGAATTGACGGAATTCGCTGAAAGAAGGGCCTTCCATCGTTTCCCAAAATTTAATTGACAAATCTAAGTGAACCGTCGGCCTCCATCGCCCCTCGCCAACTACTTAGCACCTGAAACTAATTCCGACCTTCTAAATGAACAGAAATAATGAAAAGCCCTTCCTTTTGTCTTCTCGTTGACTTTCAAGCGGTAAAAGGGCTTAAATTGTATGAAAAGTGGTAAAATTTATTTGACGTTTCTAGATACACGCATTTTAACCGTCGGCCTCCGGCACCAATTTCTGCATAAATTCATTTCTGGGACTAATCACAGATAAAGGGCTAATTAATCTAATTGCGTTAGAATTGACGGAATTCGCTGAAAGAAGGGCCTTCCATCGTTTCCCAAAATTTAATTGACAAATCTAAGTGAACCGTCGGCCTCCATCGCCCCTCGCCAACTACTTAGCACCTGAAACTAATTCCGACCTTCTAAATGAACAGAAATAATGAAAAACCCTTCCTTTTGTCTTCTCGTTGACTTTCAAGCGGTAAAAGGGCTTAAATTGTATGAAAAGTGGTAAAATTTATTTGACGTTTCTAGATACACGCATTTTAACCGTCGGCCTCCGGCACCAATTTCTGCATAAATTCATTTCTGGGACTAATCACAGATAAAGGGCCAATTAATCTAATAGCGTTAGAATTGACGGAATTCGCGGAAAGAAGGGCCTTCCATCGTTTCCCAAAATTTAATTGACAAAACTAAGTGAACCGTCGGCCTCCATCGCCCCTCGCCAACTACTTAGCACCTGAAACTAATTCCGACCTTCTAAATGAACAGAAATAATGAAAAACCCTTCCTTTTGTCTTCTCGTTGACTTTCAAGCGGTAAAAGGGCTTAAATTGTATGAAAAGTGGTAAAATTTATTTGACGTTTCTATAGATACACGCATTTTAACCGTCGGCCTCCGGCACCAATGTCTTCATAAATCGATTTCGGGGATGATAAAGCGATACCTAAAGACGGAATTGGGGATGCGAACTCGATTTAACACCCTTTATTGAATTCTGCTCATTTTCGCTCTCTCGATCTCAAAATGTCAGAAAGTAAGAGACTGCTTTGCCCTGGGTTGAGCAGGAAACGCAGAGTACCATTATTTTGTATTAATTTTCAAAAAACAATAGAAAGTGGACTAATTGAGGCAATTGAACGATGTAATGCATCTAAAAACAAGCACTAAGTGGCTCGAAGAAGAATACCTTTGATTTTCGGTAGTCCCCCTCATAAAATTGGACTAAAATTTGACTAGTCCCAGATAACGGGTTAATTACTCTAATTGCGTTAGAATTGACGGAATTCGCTGACAGAAGGGCCTTCCATCGTTTCCCAAAATTTAATTGACAAATCTAATTGAACCGTCGGCCTCCATCGCCCTTCGCCAACTACTTAGCACCTGAAACTAATTCCGACCTCCTAAATGAACAGAAATAATGAAAAACCCTTCCTTTTGTCTTCCCGTTGACTTTCAAGCGGTAAAAGGAGTTAAATTGTATGAAAAGTGGTAAAATTTATTTGACGTTTCTAGATACACGCATTTTAACCGTCGGCCTCCGGCATCAATGTCTTCATAAATCGATTTCGGGGATAATAAAGCGATACCTAAAGACGGAATTGGGGATGCGAACTCGATTTAACACCCTTTATTGAATTCTGCTCATTTTCGCTCTCTCGATCTCAAGATTTCAGAAAGTAAGAGACTGCTTTGCCCTGGGTTGAGCAGGAAACGCAGAGTACCATTATTTTGTATTAATTTTCAAAAAACAATAGAATGTGGACTAATTGAGGCAATTGAACGATGTAATGCATCTAAAAACAAGCACTAAGTGGCCCGAAGAAGAATACTTTTGATTTTCGGTAGTCCCCCTCAATTAAATAAAATTGGACTAAAATTTGACTAGTCCCAGATAACGGGTTAATTACTCTAATTGCGTTAAAATTGAGGAATTCGCTGAAAGAAGGGCCATCCATCGTTTTCCAAAATTTCCTCGACTAATCTTAGTGAACCTTCGGCATCCGTCGCCCTACGCCAACTACTTAGCACTTGAAACTAATTCCGGCCTCCTAAATTAACGGAAATAGGGAAAAACCCTTCCTTTTGTCTTCCCGTTGACTTTCAAGCGGTAAAAGGGCTTAAATTGTATGAAAAGTGGTAAAATTTATTTGACGTTTCTAGATACACGCATTTTAACCGTCGGCCTCCGGCACCAATTTCTGCATAAATTCATTTCGGGGACTAATCACAGATAAAGGGCTAATTAATCTTATTGCATTAGAATTGACGGAATTCGCTGAAAGAAGGGCCTTCCATCGTTTCCCAAAATTTAATTGACAAATCTAAGTGAACCGTCGGCCTCCATCGCCCCTCGCCATCTACTTAGCACCTGAAACTAATTCCGACCATCTAAATGAACAGAAATAATGAAAAACCCTTCCTTTTGTCTTCTCGTTGACTTTCAAGCGGTAAAAGGGCTTAAATTGTATGAAAAGTGGTAAAACTTATTTGACGTTTCTAGATACACGCATTTTAACCGTCGGCCTCCGGCACCAATTTCTGCATAAATTGATTTCGGGGATTAATCTCAGATAAAGGGCTAATTAATCTAATTGCGCTGGATTTGACGGAATTCGCTGAAAGAAGGGCCTTCCATCGTTTCCCAAAATTTAATTGACAAATCTAATTGAACCGTCGGCCTCCATCGCCCTTCGCCAACTACTTAGCACCTGAAACTAATTCCGACCTCCTAAATGAACAGAAATAATGAAAAACCCTTCCTTTTGTCTTCCCGTTGACTTTCAAGCGGTAAAAGGAGTTAAATTGTATGAAAAGTGGTAAAATTTATTTGACGTTTCTAGATACACGCATTTTAACCGTCGGCCTCCGGCACCAATGTCTTCATAAATCGATTTCGGGGATGATAAAGCGATACCTAAAGACGGAATTGGGGATGCGAACTCGATTTAACACCCTTTATTGAATTCTGCTCATTTTCGCTCTCTCGATCTCAAAATTTCAGAAAGTAAGAGACTGCTTTGCCCTGGGTTGAGCAGGAAACGCAGAGTACCACTATTTTGTATTAATTTTCAAAAAACAATAGAAAGTGGACTAATTGAGGCAATTGAACGATGTAATGCATCTAAAAACAAGCACTAAGTGGCTCGAGGAAGAATACCTTTGATTTTCGGTAGTCCCCCTCAATTAAATAAAATTGGACTAAAATTTGACTAGTCCCAGATAACGGGTTAATTACTCTAATTGCGTTAAAATTGACGGAATTCGCTGAAAGAAGGGCCATCCATCGTTTTCCAAAATTTCCTCGACTAATCTTAGTGAACCTTCGGCCTCCGTCGCCCTACGCCAACTACTTAGCACTTGAAACTAATTCCGGCCTCCTAAATTAACAGAAATAATGAAAAACCCTTCCTTTTGTCTTCCCGTTGACTTTCAAGCGGTAAAAGGGCTTAAATTGTATGAAAAGTGGTAAAATTTATTTGACGTTTCTAGATACACGCATTTTAACCGTTGGCCTCCGGCACCAATTTCTGCATAAATTGATTTCGGGGATTAATCGCAGATAAAGGGCTAATTAATCTAATTGCGCTGGATTTGACGGAATTCGCTGAAAGAAGGGCCTTCCATCGTTTCCCAAAATTTAATTGACAAATCTAACTGAACCGTCGGCCTCCATCGCCCTTCGCCAACTACTTAGCACTTGAAACTAATTCCGGCCTCCTAAATTAACAGGAATAGGGAAAAACCCTTCCTTTTGTCTTCCCGTTGACTTTCAAGCGGTAAAAGGGCTTAAATTGTATGAAAAGTGGTAAAATTTATTTGACGTTTCTAGATACACGCATTTTAACCGTCGGCCTCCGGCATCAATGTCTTCATAAATCGATTTCGGGGATGATAAAGCGATACCTAAAGACGGAATTGGGGATGCGAACTCGATTTAACACCCTTTATTGAATTCTGCTCATTTTCGCTCTCTCGATCTGAAAATTTCAGAATGTAAGGGACTGCTTTGCCCTAGGTTGAGCAGGAAACGCAGAGTACCATTATTTTGTATTAATTTTCAAAAAACAATAGAATGTGGACCAATTGAGGCAATTGAACGATGTAATGCATCTAAAAACAAGCACTAAGTGGCCCGAAGAAGAATACCTTTGATTTTCGGTAGTCCCCCTCAATGAAATAAAATTGGACTAAAATTTGACTAGTCCCAGATAACGGGTTAATTAGTATAATTGCGTTAAAATTGACGGAATTCGCTGAAAGAAGGGCCATCCATCGTTTTCCAAAATTTCCTCGACTAATCTTAGTGAACCTTCGGCCTCCGTCGCCCTACGCCAACTACTTAGCACTTGAAACTAATTCCGGAGTAGGGAAGGAAAGATGGAGCGATATACCCCCCACCACTTTCCACTCAGACACGCCCACCGGCTACTGCGCATCTCCCCCACCCAATCACAGCGCTTCCCCACGACTCTCCGCCCACAGGCCACGCCTCCTCACACCCTCTCGACCAATCCGACATAGTGCAGAGCAATATACCCCCCGCCACATTCTCTCTCGACCAATCGCACCATATACCTCCCACCATAACTCCACCTACCTACCTAAATTTTGTATTGTGTCATAGCGATATACCTCCCACCCTCTCCATTAGGGGTTTACCCGTGGTAGCCAATTAAACCAAAGTCAGAGCAATTAACCCCCCGCTACAATTCGGTACTGTTATTTATGCTCCGTCCTTAGTGCACGACAAAGTATGAAGTTCTTAGAGTACATCAAGAACGTTATTCGAAAATTTAAGAAACGCGAAACCCCGTCAACATCGGACGCCATCTTTGAAAACGCCACCCCAAAGTTGAAAAGAAAATTATCTCTGCTTGAGAAACGTATGACTACCAATTAATGGTATGTGTTTGGATGACGGATGTGAATTAAAACGGAGCTCCTTTCAGTGTTTCGAGGCACGTCTGGTAACATTCGAGAAGTGGCCGAAATCACAAGATCCGATAAGGTTGGCAAAATCTGGATTCTATTATATCGGTGAATCGGACATTGTAAAGTGCGTGTTTTGTGGCGTACAAATTTTTAAGTGGGAGTGCGAAGACAAACCGGACGTTGAGCACTTCAAATATTCGCCTGACTGCATTTTCATAAACTTAATACGAGGTGGGGAGAAGCCGACAAGAAGACAAAGAAATCTCTTCTTTTATATATTCGCCATTTTTTTACTGTTATACGTGGAAGTAATCCTCATAAGAAAACTTCTGGTGAATTAACATGGCAAGTACACAGGAGACGGTAATGTTGAATGCAAAAATCTTTTTTTTAAATAAGTCCAAGTCTAAATTCGTGCTGGTGGGGTTGACGGCCGACGGACAATTCTCCCCGATAATTCGGATCGCCTCCAACCGTCAGTATTTCGTGGAAATGACGCCGGAAGATTTTTCTTCACTTATTACCTGCAGGATGTATATTCTCGATTCTCTGACGGAAAATACGAATAACGTTTATCCGATTCACGTTAAAAACTTTACGTTTTCATTTCCCTTGATTAACGGATCGAATATCATGAAGATTCAGAGTAACATAGATGGGAACCACATTTACATGGCAGAGGGTACTTTGAATTCCCTGTTTGGTCTCGTCGATCTCATCGAATATAATTTGCGACGTATAAATGGCGATGATGTGAAAATTCTTTATACGCTCGTACTGAAAAAAACTTTAAAATGCGAAGGGAATGTTATAGATAAAGTCTATCAGTACTTGAATAATTCTGACGAAAAGACTTGGGTCGTAAAAGAACTTGTAAAATGTCTGCCGGATGTGGTAATTAAAGATGCCGAGGAAATTAGAAAAAATGAGGGTAACGTTTAATTTAAACCCGAAAGTGTACATGATGTACGTGTGGCAATTCGCCGCAAAAGAAGCTCGAAAAAGTGATTATGTGATGGAAGCTGTAAATAGAGATAGATTTAGGCGACGTGTTAATAATGTATCAGCTATAATTGAACCTGTATTGCAATTAGATCATAGGATGTACATTTATAAAGATAGGTTTAAGTAATAAAAATATATAATTATGGGTATTTGTTTATTTTTAATAAAAGAAAACAATTTTTATAAGTATTAATTTAAACTACGTCACTGGCATTAATCCATCCTCTTTCATTCATCCCCAACCATTGGACATACACTCGTTTATTTTTCTTCCTGAGAACTTTCTCTATCAGATATACGTCCTTGTGTTTTACTTTGAGAAGCTCCTCTTCGTAAAAGGCTCCTTTAATTTCGGCACCATTTTGATCTCGTAACAAATACGTTCTGGGATTTGTTGATTGCACTTTGGCTATTACGAATATTTCGTTTGTCCAATTCGGCTGATACCCCTTGCTGAATACGTGTCTGTATTTGGAGATTCTGACTGCATCACCTTTTCGAAATTTGGGAATTTTAAAAATCTTCAAATTAGTATAAACTTCTCTCAAAATTTTTTTCTCATTTCTCTTGTTTATATCGACCGGTTTCAACCCGGTGGTTCTGTGTCTAGTGTTATTATATTTTTTAACAATTTCCGGGAGTAGGGTTAACCATTTATAGTTACCCTGCATACTAAACTCTTTCCACATTAAATTCTTCAGGGTACGATTCACCCGCTCGACAATGCTCGCCTTCAAATTGGAGTAGGTACTGAAATGGTTGATGTTGTGTTTTTTCATTAAATTTTGGAAGGATTTGTTATAGAACTCCTTCCCAAAATCGCTTAGCAAATTTTTCGGAACATTTTTACCGTCTTCCAAAACCTGCGACATTGCCTTCGTCACTTCCTCTCCAGTTTTGTTTTTAAGCGGATACGCGTAAACTTTTTTAGAAAATACATCGATCACCACTAATATATATTTATGTCCTTTATTAAATTTTTGATAAGGAACCATTTCTACGACGTCTATTTGGAAGGTATCTAATATTCCTTTAACAATGACTCGTCTACGAGGAAAGTGCACCCTAGCCGGTTTATGTATTTCGTTTATGACGTCACGTTTAATTGATGTCGTCGGCGCCATCTTCGATTTGTAGCTTTAGTATAACTTCCAAAAAGACTTGACTTGTTTTCGGAGAGAATCTCTCTAAACCTATTTCGTCTCCTTGTTTAAGTACTAACCCCTTTGTCAAGTCTACGAAATTATCATTGATAGTGACCTTCAAATCCGTGGGTTCTTTATAAACACTGTGAACAGTTGCAGTTTTATATGGAAATTCATAAAACGGCTTGTGGTTGTTTAATATCATGTTAGAAAGGTGTTTAGAAATTTCAACGCCACTTAACCTAAACGACGTATAATAGAAAAATTTCCTATTAGCATTTTCCGTTTCGACCCTCGGCTCGAAGGTATCGCTAATGTGGTGTAAAAATTTATCCAACATGTTGCTATAAACGCAAGAGAAGACTAAGATGGAAAACCGATTGCCGTTATATTATACGATAATATTTGCTTCTTTAAGAGCATCCATCAAATTACTTATCTCATTTAAATGATTATTATTGCCGCTCATTTGCGACGCCATTAGCAAACGTAGCCGATCGACTAACGTATTAACGTCTTTATACGGGACGTATTCCGGTTCTTTATCGGTAACTTCGAGCGTTTTTAAAAATCCTTGACCTTGATGTTTTTTCGTAGGAAATATTTCATCCTTTAATCCCCTTATGACACCCATATATTTCTTCCCCTTATTACTGGCAATGCTACGATCATGTTGGTATTTTTTTCGACCGGCATTAGTGAGTTTTATAATATTTGCATATTTTCTTGAATCTTCTTCAGTGTATCCTCTAGGCTCTTTCTTAAAAATTAATTCCAATAAACCTGGCGTGAGGGTATAACGATCGTTTCCAACAATTAATTTATCGTCCTGGAAATCGATCTCACTGTCTCCTATGTGAAATTTTGCAAGTTCCGGCTCAAATCTTACGCCAAATTGATGATCGAAGTCACCTTCTACATCGGAAATCATTTGCTCGATATATCCCCGTACTTGTTCGGGCCATTGCTCGAGAAACGAGTCCCTAACCGCTTGTGACAATTGATGAAAATGCACGGACGTTTCTGTATCAGTTTTTTCTGCCTCCTCAGCTGGCGGCTCATAATTTCCAATATTTGTCGTCGGTATAAAATTGGGGGTCGACCAAACAGGTCTTGGGGGCTGATTTGTGGGTAGGGGTGTCGATGTCGGTAATTTTGGGATGGGGGATGGTGGTCTGACCTTTTTTATAGGAAGAGACGTTGTTTCCTTTTTAATTTCCACCTCTTTTATTTGTGAAATTAAGTTTTTAAGCGGTCCTGTTATGGGCTTAAATCGTTGCTCGGTGAAGAATTGTGACGATTCCTTATCTGTCTTCAGTTTAGACATTTTATTTCTGACGGAACTTCTCGCTTTAGCTAGCTCACGCTTGTATTGATTTTCCATGACGACACGCAACGAATGTATTTTATTTTGTTAAACTATCCTCTTTATAGAATCAAAAAATGGTCGAATCCCTTGCGATAACGACCGTTATTAAATGGCGACTCTTTATCAATAACCAAAAAACTGTGCTTGCTGCTCCTCCAACATTCTCGGCAAATATTTTGTAAACACTCAAACGTCATGTCGGTATTCACGTGATCCATATACACGTGTTTTAGGTTTGTCACATCTTGCGGAAAAAGGACAAGAAAATTTGCATTATCACGGATAAGTTGTTTTGGAATGGCCGAGTAGGTTTGAGCGAGATAGAAGAGGTCCGTCTTGTTATGTCGACCGAGACAGAAGAAGTCGCGGATTATGGGCATTTGACTAGGAATCGTGATTATATCATCGAAAATTACGACCGAATTCGGTTCAACCTTCTGTGGGGGTATAATGCTATCGCCTTCGTTATACTCAAAATAGCCCACATCACGTAGCGGTTGTAGGACTTGCTTTAAAAATTGATACTTGGGTTGATTTAACGTTTTGCAGTAAATGTAAACATTTTGAAACCTTAATCCGTTCGGTTCCAATAACAGACTTAATAAACTGTTTGTTTTTCCACACCCACTTCTCCCTACAATTAGTCCACGTTTAGAACAACTGCCCATTAGGTTACTATGTTTCGCTTCATCCGTCGAAGGAATACAAAAATCATAATTGGTGACATTTAATTTTTCAACTTGTGAAACAACTTTCATGGTATAATCTTACATACTAAGTTACATTATGACTGAAAATTATTCATATACTATACAAGGATGGTTCGATCCGCGGTAATCTCTAAACCTGGTCTAAATGTCAGATTTTTCTGTCAACCAAACCAAGTTTAGGGAAAACCGAGTTCACCACTTACTAGGTGAACCGACATCGTGACCGAACAACATCAGAGGTGAGAATCTCGAGAATAAGTGTTGCTTTCAGTCCGTACATCAGTTGTTCTCGAGATTCCAAATAAAATGGAAAAAATGTTTAACAAATAAAAATCTTGAAATAATAATTACAAAAAAATAAATTTAGAAATACAACAGCTCAAAGCAGTTTATTACCAAATTCCAACAAAAAATCCGTATTTCTCTGAAATTCGATGTCATAATGACCCCAAGCTAAAGTTTTATAAGAGTTTTTTATTAGATATCTTTTATCGTCGAAATATGAGAGAGCTACTTTGCGGTGTAATTCCGTGTACACGTCATGATTTGTGGATTTGAAAACAGTCATATTGCAAAAGTACTTAAAATCTTTGTCGTGACTGTCGACGATTTTTTTATATGTTTCCAGAGATAAGGCTGTTTCCACGACATGTTTGGTAATTCCTTTAGCTTTTTTCGTAGGTTTCTCGTTATATACCGCCACGGCGTAGGCTTTACTACCTGTACCAGCATACCATTCGGGTACCTTTCCCCCATATTCGTCCTTCATCCTACCGATTACAGATTCTGAAGGAATTATTCCATATTCGTTATCCGGGGAAAAATTACTAGTGTCATATCTTTCCGGATATTTTTTAATGTCCAAATAGAAATTGGGGGTGGCAATTAAGGCACATAAGCTGTCCGTATCGCTGTACAATAGGGTTACTTTATCCCCATATAAGGGCTTTAAAAAATCATAGTAAAATTCATAAACAATAGTTTTGGAAATATCTAAAATGCTAAAACCGAGGTACAGAGGTTTAGTGTAGTTTATCATGGTGCGACCCATTTCAATTGCTGCGAAATTTTCGGTAAAAATTTTCCTATTTTTAAATTGCGGCTTAGAAATCCAAGTTTCGGCACCGTATTTTCGCCCAATTTTTTTCCAATGTGTGGCTAATTTTACATCCACCCGTTTACTAACATCTTCTAACGTTTTTCCATAAATGGAGTTGTTGAGGAGTTTCATAGTGTCCTTTTCAAATTTTGTCGTCGCGGCGTTACGTAATCTTGTATTGAGCTCGATATAGGGTCGCAACCAGTCGCTCTGTTTGAATTCTATCACTCGGTGAATTTTAGTGATTTTCAATCCGTGTTTTAAAATTTGCTTCAAACTTATGTAATGAATAATGTATTTGAATTTATGATTTAAATTTTGAATCAATTTCGAATATTTTCCGTTAGGTGGTACCATATTTTCGGGTGCAAAAGGGAACTCGTTATGGGCATCGTGGAGACTCTGTGGGTAGAAGATATCCACTTCTAAAACATATCCCATATCAGCCGTATCAGAAATTAAGCTTACATCCAAATTTTGAATTTCGTCATCTGACAACCACCGAAAACCCCCAATGGGGAGGAAATTCATCATCGATTTTCCGTAAAGATTGGTTTCGTCTAAATATGCTATATATGTCGTCTCTTTTTGGGGGTCGTAATCAGGAAGATATGGATTATTTGCTTTGGCGTATCGAGTAATAGCTGTAGCGACTCCGCCGCGAATACCGCGTTTAAAGAATAACAACTGGTCGATATCAGTGAGAAGCTCTAAGGAGACTCCAGTATATTTCAGCATCGCATCCCAAGAAAGGGATGGAGCCGTCAAAAAATGAGCCGGATCTAATTGGTAGTGTTTTAAAGCGGAGGAACGGAAATTTTCAAAAATATCTGCTAAAATTAATACGTCTGAAGTTAAGTATATGTCGCTGTATTCTCCCAGAGTGTTGCATTTAAATAAGTCCCATAATGCACGAGCCCTATTATAATTTTTATCCGAAATTGGTTCGTTATAGAGTTTATCGAAAAAATCATCTTTTGTAGGAAAAGTTGTTTCTTCCAATTTAGAGAAATCGTCCAAGTAACTATACGGGAACACATTTTTTTGTCTAATCATTTCAAATTTTTCGTCGGATGGAAAATGTTTCCTAACCTCATTACACTGATCGGGGGTCAAACTTTCGGCTAATTTTTCCAATGAACACGTATAGAACCGGAACGAGTCCACGAAGCGGAGCTTCATATACTTTTGAACAGTGTGCCCCTTTTTGTTAATGTACTGACCTACGTGAATGACCTTGGAAAAGGCGACATAATTCTCCATATTCCGCGCGATCACATCAATTTCGGCTTCGTTCTCCGCCAGTTGTTTGATAAATAAATGGCTGTCATAATTTGATAAATTATGGAAAAAAATTGGTATATAATTTGGAGTTTTATACTGCAGGTTGCATTCTGAGCAGCTTGCAGACAGGAATGCCCCCGTCATGTGATCGTGGACACGTTCTTTTTTACTGTCATTTTCAAAAGGTTCTTTACAAATGTGACATGATTCGGCAGTTTGAAATTCGTGTTCCTGCATAGCTGACAATTCCTCCATTGGCACCACCACGCCTAAATATTTCTCATACAACGAGACAACCTCGTTTTCCAAAGATTTTATAAAGTCTTCGACACAGTTTTCTCCTCGAAACAATTGAAATCGTGACAGTGAATCGTCAAAAGAGCATTTTAAATAGTAAGCAACGCTGTGAGGAACATGTAAATAAGTTTTAATTTGATACGGTTTCTTGGGATCACTTTCAACATAGCTTATCGGTTTTAACACACTTTCGAAATCTCCGTAAAAAACGAAAGGTAATTTTAATTGCTTTTGATAATTTTCAAATTGAAGTATATTACCCGGTACAGTCTTTCCCCGTTTGTTTATTATGGGGTTTTTTGTTGGAAGTTTGGTGTACACATATTCACAATCATGTTCGACGTGACGAGCTAACAGCTCTTTAGTTGAAAATGGAATAATGCATGCATCACAAATAAATTTTCGATTCGATCTTTTGGATAATTGAGCAGAAACTAACTTACTAAAGTCACGTATTAAACAATAATGTTTACTATTAGGAATTTCGTCATCGTTGATAAGTAATAAATTTACATGTTGAATTTTCTTACTCATGGTGTAATACAGGGGGCCGATAATTTCATATCTCGGCTTACCCAAATGATATATTAATTCAATGCCGTACACGTTTACGCTTACACCCGGATTGAGCTTTTCGAAAATAGCGATCTCATGCAAATTAGTTGGAAAAGAAATACCGTTAAAATCGAATATCGTGCTGTACAGAGGATATGATCCCGGCTGATCATCTGGCCCTGAAGGTTGACAAACTGCAGCTACTAAAGAGTGGGCAAAACATCTGTTGTCTTCATTTCGTATGTTGAGTACCGCATTTCGTTTCTTGATAGGGTCCGGCAAGTCGATGAAGGACGATCCTTTTAAAGGATTGAATTGAGAGATGCCCATCTCAAGGAATAGAATTTTGACCAAGGCCCAACCTGTCAGATAAACAAGATTAGTAACAGCACAATAACTTATGATAACTAACCTGATTGCCTTTCATCGAACTCCATAATTTTATTTGATAAAATTTCTTTTACATCCTTGAGTACTTCTATTAAATTTGATGACCGGGTAATAAGTTTATTAGCAGTGGCGAAAGATTTAATTTCCGTTGTTTCCTTCGTTTCCAAAACGTAAATTGAGAAAATTTCGAAAATAATTTTCAAGCAAACGTGTCGATTTAATTGGTCGGTTAATAAATTTAGGATTTTTGACGTAGCCTCGTCGAAAAATTTGTTTAAATCTGTATAATTCTCTTGGGCCATTATTTGAAATGTAACTAATCTTTGCTTGAACGCCGTTGATACAATATAAACCCCGTTGTCCAAATTAATTCTTGTTTTTTCCTTGTGTGCCCTTGACCGTTGATGAGCCAGATATGATTTAGCTGACATCTCTAAATTACACACATGACACTTTTTTAATTCTGGAATTCAACGGGTTAGAAAGAAAAAAAAAATCTAAACATAATTACCAATAGGAACATCTGGCACAGTTTCTAACTTCCGCTTCTCGCCCATCGAGGTGTTAGGGCAGCTTTCTCTTCTATGGCGAATTAAGGAACTCCGATTAGCGTATGGACGATGACATAAATCACATGTGAATTGCTTAAAACATATATTACAAGTTGAATTAACCTGTTAACCTTGAACGTGACCAGTATACATAATGTGTGCGTACATTCCGCCGAGTTACATTCATGAAATTGGATTTAAATAACTACCGAACAAGAATAAAAACCAGTTTGTAAAAATGTCGCATACTTTGAATCCCAAAGAGAATTTTGTAGGTCGAGCTTTCATGACGAATTTTAAAGACCCAATTGTTCTAATAATTTCAAACACCATAATCCGTCATCTAATAGAAACTCTTTAACCCCCGGGGGTAAATTTTGATCATTAGCAACTGGTTTTCTTTCAATTTTCTGTTTTAGAGGTTTAATTAATAAATTTTGATGAATTTTAATTTTGTCGTTAGAGAATACCGGTAAATGAATCACAATTAATTTTTCACTTACCGCGGACGGACCTGGTTGTTCTTCATCGGGGTTAAAATTTGAAAAAAAATCGGATAGACTGCGAGAAGACATAATGTAACGTACGGCTCACGCAAACACGTATACAAATGGTAGCAGGCTTGCCCGGTCCCGATGTTTTATAGAAAAGTGAAGATAAAAAAAAATCAACTTGTATGATGGGAATTTACGCAATTATAGTCATATAATGGCTAGACGACTACGTCCTGTCGTGCGATTTAAAGAGGAAATACCTTATATGTCTCGTTATAATCACCTAGTGCTTCGCAGAATCAATTTTTCTTCCATTTATGGAGCCTACTCCGAGCGGAGGTAATATTTTGTAATTTTTATAAACTCGGAATCTTAACTCTTTCATGTTCATATATGGAAGTCGAAGCATTTAATGAGAGATTCTTCTATACAAACACACTGTGAACGTCCGAGCTGATGAACTCTCTCGTTATGGAAAGGAAGTCAATACACTCTTTTCAAGTTCATGTGAGGTTGACAATAAAAATGCAACTCTAATGAAAAACTTTTATTTAAAATTATTTACAGTCTCTTGAAATTTCTGCTTTAAAAAAAATACATTGGTTAAAGCACATTTGCAATAATCTGAACTGTGACCCGTGCATAGGGGTGTAGCATGGGGTAGAGGGGGTGATTCGGGTAATTCAGTGACGATCGTTTTCTTAAGTAGCTTCCTCAGAAAAACAGCCTTTTCTCGTCCTTTGATGAAAATTTCTTCAACATTTCGCGTAATTTTTTTCAAGATCTTGTTAAAATAAATGTATGGAATGAATCCACTTTCATAAGGAATACAGTGATGATGGTTGATTAGATAATTGATAGTACATTGATATTTTGGTGGAACTGACTGAAATGGTACCGCAGGCTCGAATATGTAATGGAGTAGCTTCCCGTTTTTTATAGCTGCCAATTCTTTGACGATAAAAGTACTCTCACTTATAAAAAATCCTTGCAAATCAATAATCATCGTACTAAACCTGTTAGCGCATTATAAAAAAACAACTTGTCATGAATAATTAAGGCGCTCAACGTTGTATTCTTTGGAATTGGGGCGAGGGTGTCAAATTCAACCCTTAGAGTCACGGACTGCTGGTTGATTGTATACTTTTGATTGCTGCAGTTTATGATTATCAGTGGGTAGTCTTTTTTGTACTGATCCGGCGAAATGATACAGTCCGTTTTATTCTGGTAATAATAACTGGATTTAAAACGAGAGAACATCTCGTAAAGAGGAGAGAAATGATTTGAAGTGAAATCAATGTTTTGATTTTCATAAGGAAATCTGTCACTGTTTAGGTAAACTCTTATATTGGAAAACTCGCAATGGTCAAATTTCCCCATGTCTTTTTTTAAATCGCCATCTCTGGAATTTTGGAAACCGAAAATCAAGTATCGCGGCGTTTCAACCCTGTTTGAAGTTTTAATATTCCAAGAATGGTTAGTTGTA
This sequence comes from Pycnomerus fuliginosus, assembly GCA_963924575.1. Lineage (NCBI taxonomy): Eukaryota > Metazoa > Arthropoda > Insecta > Coleoptera > Zopheridae > Pycnomerus > Pycnomerus fuliginosus. The sequence goes on from OZ004621.1 coordinate 35,194,622, forward strand.
TTAGGGAGGGCGGGGTAACTATGCAATTCCCAACTACGAAAAGCGACTGCTACATCTTTGCCCTTTTCGATAAATTTCGTCAATTCAACTTCTTCTTTAAGACCCGGGGTGACGTGTGGTAATCTCCAAAATATCTTATCAATGATTACTTTCGCTTTTTCGTCAGTCTGACAGATGAGAGCGTCGGTATCGGAATTTCCACGAATTAAAATCAACTCTTGACGTATATTGACGATAACCTAAAATATCTAATTATTGTAAAATTTCTAAGGGTTCGGATTTTTTCACCTTTTTAAAATCTTCCATAAAACCAAGTAGCATACTTAATGGAACACATACGCTGAATTTCCCATTCTGTATGCTCATATCTGTGTCTAGAGACCAGCCAGCGTTTCTATTCTTTACGGACTCCCCATAGTCGAAACTAGGTAAACCTTTCATCGTAGAAGCCAACCCTGGCTTCGTCAAGGAATCGATCACTACCCCATTCAATTCATATCTTATTTCACTAAATAAGTGCACAATCCCATTGTTGATAAATTTCGTATCGACCGCGGGAACTGTTTTCCCCTTATCTTCTGTAACTAATTGACCTTGGATATAGAGATAAGAGTCTCCAGGTCTAGTACATAAATCACTTGCAGCCGGAAATCGAATCTCATCGTTATTATTAAATCTACTATTAGAATATGGTTGGTGGGTATAATACTCGTAACTAGCTATTCTGTCGTCAAGTGATATTTCATCTTCGATATTAAGCATTCTTCGAAAGTTGTAAACCCAACGACTTTAGGAACTCTCTGTTTGCTTTACTTAGCCTATCTTTTTGTCTACTAACCCCAACCTTACACTTTCGTGGTATTTTATATGTTTTACCACTGAAATCAAAACCCATCTCCCTTTTGTAAATGAAGACCGATTGTAACCACTTCCTCTTGAAAATTAAGGACACTTCCGGTTTGATCTACTATTTTAAGGGTTATGTTCCTTATTTCGTCGACGCTTATAGGTAAATATATGATTCTCTGAGGTTTTTCTATTTGTTTAAAACCGGGTGGAGCGCTTGGAGAGAAATGGTATATGATGTGAACCGGTTTTCCATTGGAATAGCTGTTTACGGTGATGTTGCATTCGACAAATATGGAATTCACTTTCATTAAATCAGCTATTGTATCGGATTCGTGTGCCAAGTTTTCTTTCAACTTCCTAGACTTGAAACCCAACAAAGGACCTATAGAGTCAGGTATTGAGAAGTCGATTTCCTGAGTAGATTTAATATGACATTTTAACGTGTTATTATTGGCAGTTATTTGTAAAAATTCGTTTTTTCCGATAGACGATTGTAAATATTTGTTTATATCTTTTAGTTGATAGCATCCGGTGGGGATTGTGATTTCCTTTCCCCCGTAAACAAATTTATTAACCCCCGGTTCAATATTGGGAATTGAATTGTAAACTTCAAAATTGGTTAGACCCAATACATATTTTTCTCCATTTAAACTGATGGGAGGGTTAAAATCCGCACTCAAAATCGAAGATTTTCCACTTAACACAAAGAACATTTTCGTACGATTTCCGCCAAGGTAATGATTTCAATTCATTTGGAATAGTGATATAAAAACCAAACGCAAAGATGGCCACAATAGAAGGTATCGAAATTTTGATATCTATCATGGTTATAGAGAATTTTAACTTTTCCGTTGCTCGTAAAATATTTCATCGCTTCGATAGGAGGTACTAATTTCCCCAAACTATTGAAGAATAAAACCGCCCCCGGTCTCGAAACGTAAGCTGTCCAATGGGTTCCTTCCCGGCTTTCTTCGTCCATGTTTATTATTCCACATTCGTTAGTCGTAATTTTTTTGGGTAAATTGTTTCGCATAAAAACTCCGCGAAATCCGGCAATGCGTAATTTTTTAACATACTTTTCTATATCCAAATTGGTTAAAGCCCGATTAGGTAATTTTATTGGTAGAGTTTCTGATAATAATCGTAGGGTCCCACGTACAGCCCTCCCCCTCTCTTTTTCCGACTTTTTTTTAAACCGGATCCTTTGGTTTCCATTGCTTTGTTATGACGTTGCGTCTCCTCTAATAATTTTTTATCGGCTTTAGCTTTATTTACGGCTGAAGCTATGGCCGCTCCCCCTCCCCCTAACGCTCCGAGTGCACCCAACAATGGTAATAAAAATGGTAAGAAACCGCCGTGTTTAGGAGCGGCCAATATACGCGATTTAATATTTCTCTTAGATTTACGTTTCACACCCATGCCCAATTTTGTTTTTGTTTTCATAATGGCTGCAATTAAACCTGCGGCCGCACGTTGAGAAAAACCTGCTTGTGGATCCTTTAGAAGATCGAGTGCTTTCTGTATTAAAATCCTGTCGGCTTCGTGTCGTTTCGTTAGGTCACTGGTTGCCGCGTAAGCTAGGTCATGGATTTTACACGCCTCGTCCAACTTGTTTACCCCCTTGTCTCCGCGCTGTATTCGGTCAGCTAATTTAGTTCCAGGTCCGCAAAAATTATAAGTCGGTAAGTGGGCTTCAAAAGGGAGTTTATCGATTAATTTATTAAGTAAACCTCTTCCTTTTTTTAAACTATGACACCCGCACTGTAACCTCTCGGAACGCATTGTGTTGTTAAATTCCAAGTTCGTCTTAATTTATAATGAGAAAAAGCAAACATATTTATTATAAAAAATTCAAATTACACATGAAACGAATTTTATTACACCAACTCGGTGACCATAATCTTGCTTCCTCTCGGTTGGACATCCTCGACATCGTAGAGAAGACAGGAACACCTTTCGCAACTCTCCCCGTACCTCTCGACCATCCGCTTCAATTCCGCCCTGTCGCAGACCACCTCGATGACGTTGGTGATTCTCGCTTGTGGGTCCACGTCCTCGCGGTCCGTCATCTCCTTGTAGATGGCGACGAAACACCCCTCACAATACGGCTTGTAGGAAAAGTAGTCGTGCCATTTTCCAAACGCGTCTAGGTGGCCGAGCTGATTTTGGTAGACGGTCTCGTGACAGATTAGAAGACTTTTTAACGTGAACTTAAAGTACGCCATCTTGAAGGTAACTAATTTGGGTTCTATTCCCCCAACATTATATTTACCGGATGGGGGGTTAATTGCTCTGACTTTGGTTTAATTGGCTACCACGGGTAAACCCCTAATGGAGAGGGTGGGAGGTATATCGCTATGACACAATACAAAATTTAGGTAGGTAGGTGGAGTTATGGTGGGAGGTATATGGTGCGATTGGTCGAGAGAGAATGTGGCGGGGGGTATATTGCTCTGCACTATGTCGGATTGGTCGAGAGGGTGTGAGGAGGCGTGGCCTGTGGGCGGAGAGTCGTGGGGAAGCGCTGTGATTGGGTGGGGGAGATGCGCAGTAGCCGGTGGGCGTGTCTGAGTGGAAAGTGGTGGGGGGTATATCGCTCCATCTTTCCTTCCCTACTTTCCGGTCTTCTAAATGAACAGGAATAGGGAAAAACCCTTCCTTTTGTCTTCCCGTTGACTTTCAAGCGGTAAAAGGGCTTAAATTGTATGAAAAGTGGTAAAATTTATTTGACGTTTCTAGATACACGCATTTTAACCGTCGGCCTCCGGCACCAATGTCTGCATAAATTCATTTCGGGGACTAATCACAGATAAAGGGCTAATTAATCTAATTGCGTTAGAATTGACGGAATTCGCTGAAAGAAGGGCCTTCCATCGTTTCCCAAAATTTAATTGACAAATCTAAGTGAACCGTCGGCCTCCGTCGCCCTTCGCCAACTACTTAGCACCCTGAAACTAATTCCGACCTCCTAAATGAACAGAAATAATGAAAAACCCTTCCTTTTGTCTTCCCGTTGACTTTCAAGCGGTAAAAGGGCTTAAATTGTATGAAAAGTGGTAAAATTTATTTGACGTTTCTAGATTCACGCATTTTAACCGTCGGCCTCCGGCACCAATTTCTGCATAAATTCATTTCTGGGACTAATCACAGATAAAGGGCTAATTAATCTAATTGCGTTAGAATTGACGGAATTCGCTGAAAGAAGGGCCTTCCATCGTTTCCCAAAATTTAATTGACAAAACTAAGTGAACCGTCGGCCTCCATCGCCCCTCGCCAACTTCTTAGCACCTGAAACTAATTCCGACCTTCTAAATGAACAGAAATAATGAAAAACCCTTCCTTTTGTCTTCTCGTTGACTTTCAAGCGGTAAAAGGGCTCAAATTGTATGAAAAGTGGTAAAATTTATTTGACGTTTCTAGATACACGCATTTTAACCGTCGGCCTCCGGCACCAATTTCTGCATAAATTCATTTCTGGGACTAATCACAGATAAAGGGCTAATTAATCTAATTGCGTTAGAATTGACGGAATTCGCTGAAAGAAGGGCCTTCCATCGTTTCCCAAAATTTAATTGACAAATCTAAGTGAACCGTCGGCCTCCATCGCCCCTCGCCAACTACTTAGCACCTGAAACTAATTCCGACCTTCTAAATGAACAGAAATAATGAAAAACCCTTCCTTTTGTCTTCTCGTTGACTTTCAAGCGGTAAAAGGGCTTAAATTGTATGAAAAGTGGTAAAATTTATTTGACGTTTCTAGATACACGCATTTTAACCGTCGGCCTCCGGCACCAATTTCTGCATAAATCCATTTCTGGGACTAATCACAGATAAAGGGCTAATTAATCTAATTGCGTTAGAATTGACGGAATTCGCTGAAAGAAGGGCCTTCCATCGTTTCCCAAAATTCAATTGACAAAACTAAGTGAACCGTCGGCCTCCATCGCCCCTCGCCAACTACTTAGCACGTGAAACTAATTCCGACCTTCTAAATGAACAGAAATAATGAAAAACCCTTCCTTTTGTCTTCTCGTTGATTTTCAAGCGGTAAATGGCTTAAATTGTATGAAAAGTGGTAAAATTTATTTGACGTTTCTAGATACACGCATTTTAACCGTCGGCCTCCGGCACCAATTTCTGCATAAATTCATTTCTGGGACTAATCACAGATAAAGGGCCAATTAATCTAATAGCGTTAGAATTGACGGAATTCGCGGAAAGAAGGGCCTTCCATCGTTTCCCAAAATTTAATTGACAAAACTAAGTGAACCGTCGGCCTCCATCGCCCCTCGCCAACTACTTAGCACCTGAAACTAATTCCGACCTTCTAAATGAACAGAAATAATGAAAAACCCTTCCTTTTGTCTTCTCGTTGACTTTCAAGCGGTAAAAGGGCTTAAATTGTATGAAAAGTGGTAAAATTTATTTGACGTTTCTATAGATACACGCATTTTAACCGTCAGCCTCCGGCACCAATGTCTTCATAAATCGATTTCGGGGATGATAAAGCGATACCTAAAGACGGAATTGGGGATGCGAACTCGATTTAACACCCTTTATTGAATTCTGCTCATTTTCGCTCTCTCGATCTCAAAATTTCAGAAAGTAAGAGACTGCTTTGCCCTGGGTTGAGCAGGAAACGCAGAGTACCATTATTTTGTATTAATTTTCAAAAAACAATAGAAAGTGGACTAATTGAGGCAATTGAACGATGTAATGCATCTAAAAACAAGCACTAAGTGGCTCGAAGAAGAATACCTTTGATTTTCGGTAGTCCCCCTCATAAAATTGGACTAAAATTTGACTAGTCCCAGATAACGGGTTAATTACTCTAATTGCGTTAGAATTGACGGAATTCGCTGACAGAAGGGCCTTCCATCGTTTCCCAAAATTTAATTGACAAATCTAATTGAACCGTCGGCCTCCATCGCCCTTCGCCAACTACTTAGCACCTGAAACTAATTCCGACCTCCTAAATGAACAGAAATAATGAAAAACCCTTCCTTTTGTCTTCCCGTTGACTTTCAAGCGGTAAAAGGAGTTAAATTGTATGAAAAGTGGTAAAATTTATTTGACGTTTCTAGATACACGCATTTTAACCGTCGGCCTCCGGCATCAATGTCTTCATAAATCGATTTCGGGGATAATAAAGCGATACCTAAAGACGGAATTGGGGATGCGAACTCGATTTAACACCCTTTATTGAATTCTGCTCATTTTCGCTCTCTCGATCTCAAGATTTCAGAAAGTAAGAGACTGCTTTGCCCTGGGTTGAGCAGGAAACGCAGAGTACCATTATTTTGTATTAATTTTCAAAAAACAATAGAATGTGGACTAATTGAGGCAATTGAACGATGTAATGCATCTAAAAACAAGCACTAAGTGGCCCGAAGAAGAATACTTTTGATTTTCGGTAGTCCCCCTCAATTAAATAAAATTGGACTAAAATTTGACTAGTCCCAGATAACGGGTTAATTACTCTAATTGCGTTAAAATTGAGGAATTCGCTGAAAGAAGGGCCATCCATCGTTTTCCAAAATTTCCTCGACTAATCTTAGTGAACCTTCGGCCTCCGTCGCCCTACGCCAACTACTTAGCACTTGAAACTAATTCCGGCCTCCTAAATTAACCGAAATAGGGAAAAACCCTTCCTTTTGTCTTCCCGTTGACTTTCAAGCGGTAAAAGGGCTTAAATTGTATGAAAAGTGGTAAAATTTATTTGACGTTTCTAGATACACGCATTTTAACCGTCGGCCTCCGGCACCAATTTCTGCATAAATTCATTTCGGGGACTAATCACAGATAAAGGGCTAATTAATTTTATTGCATTAGAATTGACGGAATTCGCTGAAAGAAGGGCCTTCCATCGTTTCCCAAAATTTAATTGACAAATCTAAGTGAACCGTCGGCCTCCATCGCCCCTCGCCATCTACTTAGCACCTGAAACTAATTCCAACCATCTAAATGAACAGAAATAATGAAAAACCCTTCCTTTTGACTTCTCGTTGACTTTCAAGCGGTAAAAGGGCTTAAATTGTATGAAAAGTGGTAAAACTTATTTGACGTTTCTAGATACACGCATTTTAACCGTCGGCCTCCGGCACCAATTTCTGCATAAATTGATTTCGGGGATTAATCGCAGATAAAGGGCTAATTAATCTAATTGCGCTGGATTTGACGGAATTCGCTGAAAGAAGGGCCTTCCATCGTTTCCCAAAATTTAATTGACAAATCTAATTGAACCGTCGGCCTCCATCGCCCTTCGCCAACTACTTAGCACCTGAAACTAATTCCGACCTCCTAAATGAACAGAAATAATGAAAAACCCTTCCTTTTGTCTTCCCGTTGACTTTCAAGCGGTAAAAGGAGTTAAATTGTATGAAAAGTGGTAAAATTTATTTGACGTTTCTAGATACACGCATTTTAACCGTCGGCCTCCGGCACCAATGTCTTCATAAATCGATTTCGGGGATGATAAAGCGATACCTAAAGACGGAATTGGGGATGCGAACTCGATTTAACACCTTTTATTGAATTCTGCTCATTTTCGCTCTCTCGATCTCAAAATTTCAGAAAGTAAGAGACTGCTTTGCCCTGGGTTGAGCAGGAAACGCAGAGTACCATTATTTTGCATTGATTTTCAAAAAACAATAGAAAGTGGACTAATTGAGGCAATTGAACGATGTAATGCATCTAAAAACAAGCACTAAGTGGCTCGAAGAAGAATACCTTTGATTTTCGGTAGTCCCCATCATAAAATTGGACTAAAATTTGACTAGTCCCAGATAACGGGTTAATTACTCTAATTGCGTTAGAATTGACGGAATTCGCTGAAAGAAGGGCCTTCCATCGTTTCCCAAAATTTAATTGACAAATCTAATTGAATCGTCGGCCTCCATCGCCCTTCGCCAACTACTTAGCACCTGAAACTAATTCCGACCTCCTAAATGAACAGAAATAATGAAAAACCCTTCCTTTTGTCTTCCCGTTGACTTTCAAGCGGTAAAAGGAGTTAAATTGTATGAAAAGTGGTAAAATTTATTTGACGTTTCTAGATACACGCATTTTAACCGTCGGCCTCCGGCACCAATGTCTTCATAAATCGATTTCGGGGATGATAAAGCGATACCTAAAGACGGAATTGGGGATGCGAACTCGATTTAACACCCTTTATTGAATTCTGCTCATTTTCGCTCTCTCGATCTCAAAATTTCAGAAAGTAAGAGACTGCTTTGCCCTGGGTTGAGCAGGAAACGCAGAGTACCATTATTTTGTATTAATTTTCAAAAAACAATAGAAAGTGGACTAATTGAGGCAATTGAACGATGTAATGCATCTAAAAACAAGCACTAAGTGGCTCGAAGAAGAATACCTTTGATTTTCGGTAGTCCCCCTCAATTAAATAAAATTGGACTAAAATTTGACTAGTCCCAGATAACGGGTTAATTACTCTAATTGCGTTAAAATTGACGGAATTCGCTGAAAGAAGGGCCATCCATCGTTTTCCAAAATTTCCTCGACTAATCTTAGTGAACCTTCGGCCTCCGTCGCCCTACGCCAACTACTTAGCACTTGAAACTAATTCCGGTCTTCTAATTGAACAGGAATAGGGAAAAACCCTTCCTTTTGTCTTCCCGTTGACTTTCAAGCGGTAAAAGGGCTTAAATTGTATGAAAAGTGGTAAAATTTATTTGACGTTTCTAGATACACGCATTTTAACCGTCGGCCTCCGGCACCAATGTCTGCATAAATTCATTTCGGGGACTAATCACAGATAAAGGGCTAATTAATCTAATTGCGTTAGAATTGACGGAATTCGCTGAAAGAAGGGCCTTCCATCGTTTCCCAAAATTTAATTGACAAATCTAAGTGAACCGTCGGCCTCCATCGCCCCTCGCCAACTACTTAGCACCTGAAACTAATTCCGACCTTCTAAATGAACAGAAATAATGAAAAACCCTTCCTTTTGTCTTCTCGTTGACTTTCAAGCGGTAAAAGGGCTTAAATTGTATGAAAAGTGGTAAAATTTATTTGACGTTTCTAGATACACGCATTTTAACCGTCGGCCTCCGGCACCAATTTCTGCATAAATTAATTTCTGCGACTAATCACAGATAAAGGGCTAATTAATCTAATTGCGTTAGAATTGACGGAATTCGCTGAAAGAAGGGCCTTCCATCGTTTCCCAAAATTTAATTGACAAATCTAATTGAACCGTCGGCCTCCATCGCCCTTCGCCAACTACTTAGCACCTGAAACTAATTCCGACCTCCTAAATGAACAGAAATAATGAAAAACCCTTCCTTTTGTCTTCCCGTTGACTTTCAAGCGGTAAAAGGGCTTAAATTGTATGAAAAGTGGTAAAATTTATTTGACGTTTCTAGATACACGCATTTTAACCGTCGGCCTCCGGCACCAATTTCTGCATAAATTCATTTCGGGGACTAATCACAGATAAAGGGCTAATTAATCTTATTGCATTAGAATTGACGGAATTCGCTGAAAGAAGGGCCTTCCATCGTTTCCCAAAATTTAATTGACAAATCTAAGTGAACCGTCGGCCTCCATCGCCCCTCGCCATCTACTTAGCACCTGAAACTAATTCCGACCATCTAAATGAACAGAAATAATGGAAAACCCTTCCTTTTGTCTTCTCGTTGACTTTCAAGCGGTAAAAGGGCTTAAATTGTATGAAAAGTGGTAACATTTATTTGACGTTTCTAGATACACGCATTTTAACCGTCGGCCTCCGGCACCAATTTCTGCATAAATTCATTTCGGGGACTAATCACAGATAAAGGGCTAATTATTCTTATTGCATTAGAATTGACGGAATTCGCTGAAAGAAGGGCCTTCCATCGTTTCCCAAAATTTAATTGACAAATCTAAGTGAACCGTCGGCCTCCATCGCCCCTCGCCAACTACTTAGCACCTGAAACTAATTCCGACCTTCTAAATGAACAGAAATAATGAAAAACCCTTCCTTTTGTCTTCTCGTTGATTTTCAAGCGGTAAAAGGGGTTAAATTGTATGAAAAGTGGTAAAATTTATTTGACGTTTCTAGATACACGCATTTTAACCGTCGGCCTCCGGCACCAATGTCTTCATAAATCGATTTCGGGGATGATAAAGCGATACCTAAAAACGGAATTGGGGATGCGAACTCGATTTAACACCCTTTATTGAATTCTGCTCATTTTCGCTCTCTCGATCTCAAAATTTCAGAAAGTAAGAGACTGCTTTGCCCTGGGTTGAGCAGGAAACGCAGAGTACCATTATTTTGTATTAATTTTCAAAAAACAATAGAAAGTGGACTAATTGAGGCAATTAAACGATGTAATGCATCTAAAAACAAGCACTAAGTGGCTCGAAGAAGAATACCTTTGATTTTCGGTAGTCCCCCTCAATTAAATAAAATTGGACTAAAATTTGACTAGTCCCAGATAACGGGTTAATTACTCTAATTGCGTTAAAATTGACGGAATTCGCTGAAAGAAGGGCCATCCATCGTTTTCCAAAATTTCCTCGACTAATCTTAGTGAACCTTCGGCCTCCGTCGCCCTACGCCAACTACTTGGCACTTGAAACTAATTCCGGCCTCCTAAATTAACGGAAATAGGGAAAAACCCTTCCTTTTGTCTTCCCCTTGACCTTCAAGCGGTAAAAGGGCTTAAATTGTATGAAAAGTGGTAAAACTTATTTGACGTTTCTAGATACACGCATTTTAACCGTCGGCCTCCGGCACCAATTTCTGCATAAATTGATTTCGGGGATTAATCGCAGATAAAGGGCTAATTAATCTAATTGCGCTGGATTTGACGGAATTCGCTGAAAGAAGGGCCTTCCATCGTTTCCCAAAATTTAATTGACAAATCTAAGTGAACCGTCGGCCTCCATCGCCCCTCGCCATCTACTTAGCACCTGAAACTAATTCCGACCTTCTAAATGAACAGAAATAATGAAAAACCCTTCCTTTTGTCTTCTCGTTGACTTTCAAGCGGTAAAAGGGCTTAAATTGTATGAAAAGTGGTAAAACTTATTTGACGTTTCTAGATACACGCATTTTAACCGTCGGCCTCCGGCACCAATTTCTGCATAAATTGATTTCGGGGATTAATCGCAGATAAAGGGCTAATTAATCTAATTGCGCTGGATTTGACGGAATTCGCTGAAAGAAGGGCCTTCCATCGTTTCCCAAAATTTAATTGACAAATCTAATCGAACCGTCGGCCTCCATCGCCCTTCGCCAACTACTTAGCACCTGAAACTAATTCCGACCTCCTAAATGAACAGAAATAATGAAAAACCCTTCCTTTTGTCTTCCCGTTGACTTTCAAGCGGTTAAAGGGGTTAAATTGTATGAAAAGTGGTAAAATTTATTTGACGTTTCTAGATACACGCATTTTAACCGTCGGCCTCCGGCACCAATGTCTTCATAAATCGATTTCGGGGATGATAAAGCGATACCTAAAGACGGAATTGGGGATGCGAACTCGATTTAACACCCTTTATTGAATTCTGCTCATTTTCGCTCTCTCGATCTCAAAATTTCAGAAAGTAAGAGACTGCTTTGCCCTAGGTTGAGCAGGAAACACAGAGTACCATTATTTTGTATTAATTTTCAAAAAACAATAGAATGTGGACTAATTGAGGCAATTGAACGATGTAATGCATCTAAAAACAAGCACTAAGTGGCCCGAAGAAGAATACCTTTGATTTTCGGTAGTCCCCCTCAATTAAATAAAATTGGACTAAAATTTGACTAGTCCCAGATAACGGGTTAATTACTCTAATTGCGTTAAAATTGACGGAATTCGCTGAAAGAAGGGCCATCCATCGTTTTCCAAAATTTCCTCGACTAATCTTAGTGAACCTTCGGCCTCCGTCGCCCTACGCCAACTACTTAGCACTTGAAACTAATTCCGGTCTTCTAAATGAACAGGAATAGGGAAAAACCCTTCCTTTTGTCTTCCCGTTGACTTTCAAGCGGTAAAAGGGCTTAAATTGTAGGAATAGTGGTAAAATTTATTTGACGTTTCTAGATACACGCATGTTAACCGTCGGCCTCCGGCACCAATTTCTGCATAAATTGATTTCGGGGATTAATCGCAGATAAAGGGCTAATTAATCTAATTGCGCTGGATTTGACGGAATTCGCTGAAAGAAGGGCCTTCCATCGTTTCCCAAAATTTAATTGACAAATCTAATTGAACCGTCGGCCTCCATCGCCCTTCGCCAACTACTTAGCACCTGAAACTAATTCCGACCTCCTAAATGAACAGAAATAATGAAAAACCCTTCCTTTTGTCTTCCCGTTGACTTTCAAGCGGTAAAAGGGGTTAAATTGTATGAAAAGTGGTAAAATTTATTTGACGTTTCTAGATACACGCATTTTAACCGTCGGCCTCCGGCATCAATGTCTTCATAAATCGATTTCGGGGATGATAAAGCGATACATAAAGACGGAATTGGGGATGCGAACTCGATTTAACACCCTTTATTGAATTCTGCTCATTTTCGCTCTCTCGATCTCAAGATTTCAGAAAGTAAGAGACTGCTTTGCCCTGGGTTGAGCAGGAAACGCAGAGTACCATTATTTTGTATTAATTTTCAAAAAACAATAGAAAGTGGACTAATTGAGGCAATTGAACGATGTAATGCATCTAAAAACAAGCACTAAGTGGCTCGAAGAAGAATACCTTTGATTTTCGGTAGTCCCCCTCAATTAAATAAAATTGGACTAAAATTTGACTAGTCCCAGATAACGGGTTAATTACTCTAATTGCGTTAAAATTGACGGAATTCGCTGAAAGAAGGGCAATCCATCGTTTTCCAAAATTTCCTCGACTAATCTTAGTGAACCTTCGGCCTCCGTCGCCCTACGCCAACTACTTAGCACTTGAAACTAATTCCGGCCTCCTAAATTAACGGAAATAGGGAAAAACCCTTCCTTTTGTCTTCCCCTTGACCTTCAAGCGGTAAAAGGGCTTAAATTGTATGAAAAGTGGTAAAACTTATTTGACGTTTCTAGATACACGCATTTTAACCGTCGGCCTCCGGCACCAATTTCTGCATAAATTGATTTCGGGGATTAATCGCAGATAAAGGGCTAATTAATCTAATTGCGCTGGATTTGACGGAATTCGCTGAAAGAAGGGCCTTCCATCGTTTCCCAAAATTTAATTGACAAATCTAAGTGAACCGTCGGCCTCCATCGCCCCTCGCCATCTACTTAGCACCTGAAACTAATTCCGACCTTCTAAATGAACAGAAATAATGAAAAACCCTTCCTTTTGTCTTCTCGTTGACTTTCAAGCGGTAAAAGGGCTTAAATTGTATGAAAAGTGGTAAAACTTATTTGACGTTTCTAGATACACGCATTTTAACCGTCGGCCTCCGGCACCAATTTCTGCATAAATTGATTTCGGGGATTAATCGCAGATAAAGGGCTAATTAATCTAATTGCGCTGGATTTGACGGAATTCGCTGAAAGAAGGGCCTTCCATCGTTTCCCAAAATTTAATTGACAAATCTAATCGAACCGTCGGCCTCCATCGCCCTTCGCCAACTACTTAGCACCTGAAACTAATTCCGACCTCCTAAATGAACAGAAATAATGAAAAACCCTTCCTTTTGTCTTCCCGTTGACTTTCAAGCGGTTAAAGGGGTTAAATTGTATGAAAAGTGGTAAAATTTATTTGACGTTTCTAGATACACGCATTTTAACCGTCGGCCTCCGGCACCAATGTCTTCATAAATCGATTTCGGGGATGACAAAGCGATACCTAAAGACGGAATTGGGGATGCGAACTCGATTTAACACCCTTTATTGAGTTCTGCTCATTTTCGCTCTCTCGATCTCAAAATTTCAGAAAGTAAGAGACTGCTTTGCCCTAGGTTGAGCAGGAAACACAGAGTACCATTATTTTGTATTAATTTTCAAAAAACAATAGAATGTGGACTAATTGAGGCAATTGAACGATGTAATGCATCGAAAAACAAGCCCTAAGTGGCTCGAAGAAGAATACCTTTCGTTTTCGGTAGTCCCCCTCAGTTAAATAAAATTGGACTAAAATTTGACTAGTCCCAGATAACGGGTTAATTACTCTAATTGCGTTAAAATTGACGGAATTCGCTGAAAGAAGGGCCATCCATCGTTTTCCAAAATTTCCTCGACTAATCTTAGTGAACCTTCGGCCTCCGTCGCCCTACGCCAACTACTTAGCACTTGAAACTAATTCCGGTCTTCTAAATGAACAGGAATAGGGAAAAACCCTTCCTTTTGTCTTCCCGTTGACTTTCAAGCGGTAAAAGGGCTCAAATTGTCGTTTCTAGATACACGCATGTTAACCGTCGGCCTCCGGCACCAATTTCTGCATAAATTCATTTCTGGGACTAATCACAGATAAAGGGCTAATTAATCTAATTGCGTTAGAATTGACGGAATTCGCTGAAAGAAGGGCCTTCCATCGTTTCCCAAAATTTAATTGACAAATCTAAGTGAACCGTCGGCCTCCATCGCCCCTCGCCAACTACTTAGCACCTGAAACTAATTCCGACCTTCTAAATGAACAGAAATAATGAAAAACCCTTCCTTTTGTCTTCTCGTTGATTTTCAAGCGGTAAAAGGGCTTAAATTGTATGAAAAGTGGTAAAATTTATTTGACGTTTCTAGATACACGCATTTTAACCGTCGGCCTCCGGCACCTATGTCTTCATAAATCGATTTCGGGGATGATAAAGCGATACCTAAAAACGGAATTGGGGATGCGAACTCGATTTAACACCCTTTATTGAATTCTGCTCATTTTCGCTCTCTCGATCTCAAAATTTCAGAAAGTAAGAGACTGCTTTGCCCTGGGTTGAGCAGGAAACGCAGAGTACCATTATTTTGTATTCATTTTCAAAAAACAATAGAAAGTGGACTAATTGAGGCAATTAAACGATGCAATGCATCTAAAAACAAGCACTAAGTGGCTCGAAGAAGAATACCTTTGATTTTCGGTAGTCCCCCTCAATTAAATAAAATTGGACTAAAATTTGACTAGTCCCAGATAACGGGTTAATTACTCTAATTGCGTTAAAATTGACGGAATTCGCTGAAAGAAGGGTAATCCATCGTTTTCCAAAATTTCCTCGACTAATCTTAGTGAACCTTCGGCCTCCGTCGCCCTACGCCAACTACTTAGCACTTGAAACTAATTCCGGCCTCCTAAATTAACGGGAATAGGGAAAAACCCTTCCTTTTGTCCTCCCGTTGACTTTCAAGCGGTAGAAGGGCTTAAATTGTATGAAAAGTGGTAAAATTTATTTGACGTTTCTAGATACACGCATTTTAACCGTCGGCCTCCGGCACCAATTTCTGCATAAATTGATTTCGGGGATTAATCGCAGATAAAGGGCTAATTAATCTAATTGCGCTGGATTTGACGGAATTCGCTGAGAGAAGGGCCTTCCATCGTTTCCCAAAATTTAATTGACAAATCTAACTGAACCATCGGCCTCCATCGCCCTTCGCCAACTACTTAGCACCTGAAACTAATTCCGACCTGCTAAATGAACAGAAATAATGAAAAACCCTTCCTTTTGTCTTCCCGTTGACTTTCAAGCGGTAAAAGGGCTTAAATTGTATGAAAAGTGGTAAAATTTATTTGACGTTTCTAGATACACGCATTTTAACCGTCGGCCTCCGGCACCAATGTCTTCATAAATCGATTTCGGGGATGATAATGCGATACCTAAAGACGGAATTGGGGATGCGAACTCGATTTAACACCCTTTATTGAATTCTGCTCATTTTCGCTCTCTCGATCTCAAAATTTCAGAAAGTAAGAGACTGCTTTGCCCTAGGTTGAGCAGGAAACGCAGAGTACCATTATTTTGTATTAACTTTCAAAAAACAATAGAATGTGGACTAATTGAGGCAATTGAACGATGTAATGCATTTAAAAACAAGCACTAAGTGGCCCGAAGAAGAATACCTTTGATTTTCGGTAGTCCCCCTCAATTAAATAAAATTGGACTAAAATTTGACTAGTCCCAGATAACGGGTTAATTACTCTAATTGCGTTAAAATTGACGGAATTCGCTGAAAGAAGGGCCATCCATCGTTTTCCAAAATTTCCTCGACTAATCTTAGTGAACCTTCGGCCTCCGTCGCCCTACGCAAACTACTTAGCACTTGAAACTAATTCCGGTCTTCTAAATGAACAGGAATAGGGAAAAACCCTTCCTTTTGTCTTCCCGTTGACTTTCAAGCGGTAAAAGGGCTTAAATTGTAGGAAAAGTGGTAAAATTTATTTGACGTTTCTAGATACACGCATTTTAACCGTGGGCCTCCGGCACCAATGTCTGCATAAATTAATTTCTGGGACTAATCACAGATAAAGGGCTAATTAATCTAATTGCGTTAGAATTGACGAAATTCGCTGAAAGAAGGGCCTTCCATCGTTTCCCAAAATTTAATTGACAAAACTAAGTGAACCGTCGGCCTCCATCGCCCCTCGCCAACTTCTTAGCACCTGAAACTAATTCCGACCTTCTAAATGAACAGAAATAATGAAAAACCCTTCCTTTTGTCTTCTCGTTGACTTTCAAGCGGTAAAAGGGCTCAAATTGTATGAAAAGTGGTAAAATTTATTTGACGTTTCTAGATACACGCATTTTAACCGTCGGCCTCCGGCACCAGTTTCTGCATAAATTCATTTCTGGGACTAATCACAGATAAAGGGCTAATTAATCTAATTGCGCTGGATTTGACGGAATTCGCTGAAAGAAGGGCCTTCCATCGTTTCCCAAAATTTAATTGACAAATCTAAGTGAACCGTCGGACTCCATCGCCCCTCACCATCTACTTAGCACCTGAAACTAATTCCGACCTCCTAAATGAACAGAAATAATGAAAAACCCTTCCTTTTGTCTTCCCGTTGACTTTCAAGCGGTAAAAGGGCTTAAATTGTATGAAAAGTGGTAAAATTTATTTGACGTTTCTAGATACACGCATTTTAACCGTCGGCCTCAGGCACCAATGTCTTCATAAATCGATTTCGGGGATGATAAAGCGATACCTAAAGACGGAATTAGGGATGCGAACTCGATATAACACCCTTTATTGAATTCTGCTCATTTTCGCTCTCTCGATCTCAAAATTTCAGAAAGTAAGAGACTGCCTTGCCCTGGGTTGAGCAGGAAACGCAGAGTACCATTATTTTGTATTAATTTTCAAAAAACAATAGAATGTGGACTAATTGAGGCAATTGAACGATGTAATGCATCTAAAAACAAGCACTAAGTGACCCGAAGAAGAATACCTTTGATTTTCGGTAGTCCCCTCAGTTAATGGAAATTTAACTAAAATTTGACTAATCCCAAATAACGGATCAATTACTCTATTTGCGTTAAAATTGACGGAATTCGCTGAAAGAAGGGCCATCCATCGTTTCCCCAAATTTAATAGACAAATCTAAGTGAACCGTCGGCCTCCATCGCCCTTCGCCAACTACTTAGCACCTGAAACTAATTCCGACCTCCTAAATGAACAGAAATAATGAAAAACCCTTCCTTTTGTCTTCCCGTTGTCTTTCAAGCGGTAAAAGGGCTTAAATTGTATGAAAAGTGGTAAAACTTATTTGACGTTTCTAGATACACGTATTTTAACCGTCGGCCTCCGGCACCAATTTCTGCATAAATTCATTTCGGGGATTAATCGCAGAGAAAGGGCTAATTAATCTAATCGCGTTAGAACTGACAGAATTCGCTGAAAGAAGGGCCTTCCATCGTTTCCCCAAATTTAATGGACAAATCTAAGTGAACCGTCGGCCTCCGGTACCAATTTCTGCCTACATTGATTTCGAGGATTAATCGCAGAGAAAGGGCTAATTAATCTAATCGCGTTAAAACTGACGGAATTCGCTGAAAGAAGGGCCATCCATCGTTTTCCAAAATTTCTTCCACTAATCTCAGTGAACCTTCGGCCTCCGTCGCCCTACGCCAACTACTTAGCACTTGAAACTAATTCCGGCCTCCTAAATTAACGGAAATAGGAAAAAACCCTTCCTTTTGTCTTCCCGTTGACTTTCAAGCGGTAAAAGGGCTTAAATTGTATGAAAAGTGGTAAAATTTATTTGACGTTTCTAGATACACGCATTTTAACCGTCGGCCTCCGGCACCAATTTCTGCATAAATTGATTTCGGGGATTAATCGCAGATAAAGGGCTAATTAATCTAATTGCGCTGGATTTTACGGAATTCGCTGAAAGAAGGGCCTTCCATCGTTTCCCAAAATTTAATTCACAAATCTAAGTGAACCGTCGGCCTCCATCGCCCTTCGCCAACTACTTAGCACCTGAAACTAATTCCGACCTCCTAAATGAACAGAAATAATGAAAAACCCTTCCTTTTGTCTTCCCGTTGACTTTCAAGCGGCAAAAGGGCTTAAATTGTATGAAAAGTGGTAAAATTTATTTGACGTTTCTAGATACACGCATTTTAAACGTCGGCCTCCGGTACCAATCTCTGCCTACATTGATTTCGGAGATTAATCGCAGAGAAAGGGCTAATTAATCTAATCGCGTTAGAACTGACGGAATTCGCTGAAAGAAGGGCCATCCATCGTTTTCCAAAATTTCCTCGACTAATCTTAGTGAACCTTCGGCCTCCGTCGCCCTAACCCAACTACTTAGCACTTGAAACTAATTCCGGCCTCCTAAATGAAGAGGAATAGGGAAAATCCTTCCTTTTGTCTCGCAGTAAAAAGGGCTTAAATTGTATCAAAAATTGGTAAAATTAATTTGACGTTTCTAGATACACGCATTCTGACCGTCAGCCTCCTACACCAATTTCTTCATGAATCGTTTTCGGGGATGCTAAAGTAATACCTAAAGATGGAATTGGGGATGCGAACTCGATTTAACACCTTTTATTGAATTCTGCTCACTTTTGCTGTCTTAAATGCCAAATTTCGGAAACAACGGATTCTTCATAAACGGATTTGAAACGGACTTGAAAAAACTTCAAAAATTTAAGGCATTTTTTTGACATAATTCAAAACAAATTCGAAGTCTTATCGCATTGAAATTGAAGTCGTAATAAATTGAGAGAAAATAACAAAAATTAGTTGAAATGAAAAAGACGTTTTTAAGCACACGCATCTTAACTTTTGGCCTCCGAGCGCCAATACCACAATAAATATTAGACAGTAAAAATTCAGAAATTTTAAATGTATTTACTTACAGTAGATTTAAACTTACAGTAAAAAATTACTATTAAATACACCTGATGATTAAATATTGTCACACATAACTATCACCATCAAACTATCACTTCCTGATGAGTAGGTCTGCATTGATCATTGATTTATCTTCCTCTATCATCTTAAATTCATATCCACCAGAACAAATTTGGAACAGTTGAAACGCGACACTCAAGAAATGTGCCAGACGTAGAGCCAACGATCCAAACTCTTAATTTTGACTTCTCCCCTTCACCCTCCATTTCAAAGGCTTCGTTGGCTTCCGCTAAATAATCGAGACAACATAAATTAATTTTTACATTTTTCACCGTTGATTTAAATGTACTTACGCCTTTGTTAATTGAAACGAAATGCCTGTCGAAAGAGAAAATCCTAAAAAGCACTGCCTCACGTCTCACAACTACCGCAAGCTACTGCCCACTGTGTACCATCTGAGTGCTGAAACACGACTCAACTGAGACCCATTGAGTCCAATTACTAAAACCTCGAACTGAAAACCAAACCGTCTGCAACCAGCAAATTAAGAACTCTCTGCAGCTCCCTCTACCGCAAGAATTTAAATATAACCCCAGTAGCAAACTTAAATCTGCACTTGGTACGTCGGACACGTCCGATAATAGACGAAGCAGTTAGCTCCGCCCCGGAGCACGTACACACTCTTACATATATATACGTACATACGTACGTACATACACACAGACATTTTTTAAAAACCACTTTTTCGTGATCCTGAGACCTTGAAACGTAAAGATCTGGTGTTATCTCAATTTCGAATTTTGGACTGATTGCAGTAACCTCCCATTTTTATATTGGTTGTGGGGAGGTTAAAAAAAATATATTTTGAGCGCTTTTTACATAAGCAGGACCCAGTGTGCGTCGTTTAGGATGTTCATGTTCAGCCTATGGGACCATTCCAGCAGTGACCGCCCTCTTTCGTCGGTTGTTTGTCCCCCCCATACCTCATTTTTCGCGTTGAAGTCGCCGCAGATTATCAATTCCTTATTAACCGCCAAGACCGCATCTTGTATCTCGTCTAGATGTGTCATATACTCTTGCGGTCCGCAGTTGGGACTGATGTACACGCAGAATATGCATATCTCTATGGTTTCCACCAGGATAAAGCTTCGGCCGCTCTTATATCCGATGATTGTCTAATTTGGATCGAGTGTCTACTATCATGGCGCTTTTGCTTGGGTTCACGTATACAGGGTGTCTTACGAATATGGAGCAGTATCGATATCTCTGGGCTTAAGGAAGGTACAGTTGTAGGATTTGGCATTTACAGAAACTGACACATTCGGAATCTATTGAAATTATTGGCGACCATGGGGCACTTCCGGTTGTACCGGAAGTAGGGTCCTACTTTTAAATTTTAAATAGCAACCCCCATTTTTCATTGCAGATTCGGATAGAGGAAGAAAAATTAAGCTTAAAACACCTACATGTAACTTGTTTGCGCCAGCCGCCTAGGTTTTATTAACGTTTTTAGAGAAAAGTTCCGCAAAACAGTGCTATGTAAAAATGGTCAAAATGGGTGCAGAATTTTATTCTCTTTTCAACGGTACCCATAAAGTGCCAAAAAAGGAAACGATTAAAATCGCTGTTTTTTCCATAAGAAGAAAATGTTATTCGGCTTTTAAATTTCCAACATTTCAATTTCTTTAAATCGACTTTGAATCAGCTTTCATATGACTTTTTGGCAAGCATAATGTAAAACAATCTTTCTACTTTACAATGGTGTCATTTTTATTTTTATCGCCGGCGGTTTACAAGTTATGACCATTTTTACATAGCACTGTTTTGCGGAACTTTTCTCTAAAAACGTTAATAAGATCTAGGCGGCTGGTGCAAACAAGTTACATGTTAGGTGTTTTATGTTTAGGTTTTCCTCCTCTGTCCGAATCTGTAATGAAAAATGGGGGTTGCCATTTAAAATTTTAAAGTTGGACCCTATTTCCGGTATAACCGGAAGTACCCCATCGTCGCCAATAATTTCAATAGACTCCGAATGTGTCAATTTCTGTAAATGCCAAATCTTACAACTGTACCTCCATATTCGTAAGACACCCTGTATATTTCTTTTAGGTCCCATGGACATATTTGGTTCGCTTATTGCTATTACATCGCATTTCCTCTGGGCAGCCAAGGTCGTGGCAAGATCGTGAGCCATTTTGCTTCTATTTGCATTGATTTGTAATAGTCTTGTTCCGCGGATATCCGAAGTTCCGCGGGCGTTTATTTTGGCTCTACCCGCCATTTCCAGTTGAACTGCTATTTCTGGCGGCCCTTATTGCAGTCTTGAACGCAGTACATTTTGCGCTGCCCGCTTGATGCCCTTCCTTTTGCAGATTGGGCATTTTTCTTTCTGCGTGCAGTCGGTCGTCTTGTGCCCTTCTCCCCCACATTTGAAGTAGCACTTCGATCTGTCCTCTCTCTTACAGTCTTTGGACCTCTGATCATTCCTACTGTGATGAACTCCTTTTCGAGCAAACTCTTTGCAGCTGCAAGATCGGCGATTATTGTCGCCGTCTGGGTGTTGTTTCTACTCGGTCTCAGATTTCCTATTTTTAGCAGTTCCGGTTTTTCCGTTAGCACTTTTGCCATTGCTTGCTCTACTTCTTCCTTTGTTAGCGTCTCTTCCAGATTCCTGATGTGCAGTGTTTTCTTCTCTATTCCTCTTTCGCCTTGTCTGACATTGGCCGCTTCGATTTTTTTTGTGATTGTATTTTTTATTTTATCGCAAATTTCATCATTCTTGTCCATTACTATCAGAAGTTCTCCCCTTTTTGTACTTCTTATTGTTCTTATAGCCCCTTTGTCTTCTACTTCGTTTAAGGCGACTTTCACCTCTTTTAGAAGATCGCTATAGGTCATTCCGCTTTTTGCTAATGTTAGTGCGCTGGTGTTTTGCCCTTTTTGTACCTTGTTACTTTTTTTTATTGCATCTTGAGGGTCCTTTAATTCTCTGGGGACGTACATATCAATGGTTGTTTCTGTCGCTGTGAAGACTGATTGCAGCATCTTCCTCATCGTTGTCTCTTCGATCTGCCATATTTTATGTGTGACTATTTTTTTTATCTTGTTTGTGTCTGCATATTCTTCCACAACCTGACCTGACCTTTTTTTTTTTTTTTTCCCCGGCCCCTCTATGCATGGTGTGATCCGGTGGGAGGGGAAATCCATCATGGACACCCCGCGCTCAGCTGTCAATCGCGCGGGGTAGTGCCGGACTCCTACCGACTAAAACCCCTCCCCCTTGGGCGAGCCAGACCGGAAACCGCCCTGAAGGCATTACTTCGGTCTGGAACCCTTCCTGTCTATGTATTTTGCCTGCTTCGTTCCTCTTTCTCTTTCCCTCGCATTATCCTTTCCAACATTTCTAGCGCCGCCCTACGTTTACCTGCGTTGCTAGTCAGAATATCTGCTATATATTCTTCCCGGATTTTTTCCCCGCACTCTGTCTCCGCGGTTGTTCTTATCCCTTCCCAACTGTTGCATCTAAACAGCGTATGCTGCGGGTCATCCACCTCACCCCAGAACCAACATTCTGGAGAGGCCTTCTTTCCAATTCTTGTAAGGTACGTCCCGAAGCACCTGAGTGATGTAGTAATTTACGCATACCTCTGTGTCACACCAGTCCGTAACCCTCCTTATAAATTTCTTGGCCCAGCCACCATACGCCTCCCAGATTTCCTCCCATTTCCTCATTGTCTCCTTTTTTGCGCTTTGTCGATGTTCCCTTCCCCGTTTGTATACCGCCTCGCTCTCCTCTACCTGAAGTCGTACCGGGGGAAGTCCCGCTATCGCGAGCACTGCCGCTGTCGGCGCCGTTCTATATGCCGACGTGATTCTTAGGGCCATTGTTCTGTTGGCTTTTTCCAACATCTCTTCATAGTGTTTATACTGTAAAGCTTTGATCCAAATTGGCGCTGCGTACAGTAGCATAGATCTTCCTGCATGCATCAGTCTTCCGCCTTCTGGCTGTACACCCACCGACGTTCGGCAGTATCCTCTCCAGTCCGTTCATGACTTTTTTCACCTTCTCGCAGCTCCTTCGGACGTGTGTGGTCATTTTTACGTCTTTATCGATGTGTACTCCCATGTATTTGAGGCTTCCTTGACTTGTAATGTGCACTCCCCCTATCTCTATTTCTACGTCTTTTATCTTCCTCCTGCCTGCTAGAAGGACCATTTCGGTCTTCTGCACTGCTAGCTTAATGCCCATCTCTTCCAATTTTATAGTGACGGCGCGCGTCGCTTGCCTGGCCCGTTCTTCCAATTGGGGCTTGTCCCTCGCTTCTATTATGACCGCCAGGTCGTCCGCGTATGCGATGTATGTTGCTCCCGGTGTCACCAGTTGTAAGATTTGGTTGTAGTAGAGGTTCCACAAGCATGGGCCCAGGACAGAGCCTTGAGGGACTCCGCAGCTGATGTTTATTTTTTCTCCAAATACCTTCTCGATTTGTCTCTCCTCTAGGTACGATTGGATCATATTTACTAGGTAGCCACTTGACCTTGCCCTGTGCATCGCTTCGATGATTCTTGTCCAAGGGGCTGAGTTGAATGCATTTTCTATGTCCAAGGCAATCATGAGGCAGAAACCTCGATTTTTGTATGCTTTCGCTTTTATCCGTGTTGGTGCCTCCATGCGTGTTGGTGTCTAATGCGCTTAAGGTTGACCTTCCGGTCCTGAATCCAAATTGGTTGTTGTGTATGGCCTTTTTGTCCTCCAGCTCCTTCTCCAGTCTGTTTTTAATCAGGGCTTCTAGCAGTTTGGCCATCGTGTTTAGTAGGCATATTGGTCTAAATGCTCTGGGCGCCTCGTTGCTTTTTTTTGGTTTGTCAATGAGTACCAATCTGGCCTCCTTCCAGATCTTCGGGAACTCGCCCTCTAATAGGCATTTGTTCATTACTCTAGTGACGATCTCCGTGCTCTTGCCGGTGACGAGTTTAGTAATTTCTGGGGACAGTCCGTCCGGACCAGGAGCTTTCCGAGGCTTCACTCTTTCCGCTGCTTCTAATACCTCCTTTTCCGTAAACTGGGGTATGTCCTTTCGCTGCACTATCTCCCTTTCCCATTCTCTGATGGGATGTGCCGGGAACAGCTTTGCTACCTGTGCAGAGGTTTCCTCTTTCGATATTGCTATGACCGGCAGTACTTTCAGCCTGTTGGTTACGATTCTATATCCTTTACCCCATATGTCTTTTTCCAGGTCGTCGCAGAGTTCCCTCCACATTTGCCTCTTTCTGTGCCTAATTGCGTTCTTCAGATTTTGTTTAGAGCTTTTGTATTGACTATTGGCAATCTCCTTTAAATCCTCGCTTGCCTCTGTTTTGTTAATCCTTACCGCCTTACGACGTTTCTTAATGCATTCTCTCCTAGCGTTTGCTATGTCGGTACACCACCAGGGGTGCGTTCAGAAATGCAGAGTGAAGGTGGAGTGAAGGTAGAGCGTGGTTGTTCCGTGACGTCAGTGGGGTTAACCGCTGGGTAATCGGGTGTGCAATTTCTGAACGGTAACTGTCAAGTTTGTTTCCTAACCTTAATTTTTACGTCAATCGATCCAGTTACGTAAAAAATATGGATGCTCGTATTTTGTTGCCAGTGCTAACGTGTGTAGAAGTTGTAATAAACTATTCTTCCGAATCAGCAGTTATACTGCAACACAATTTCAACAGAACTTTAGGATATCAATAGATGCATATGAATTGTTAGTGAATATTATAGCTCCACAATTAAAACGACAAGGCATAGTGGGTAGAAATGCCACTAATGTTGAAAAGCAGATACTAGCTGTCATTTGGCTGTTGGCTACTCCTGATTCTTACAGGTAAATTATATAATGAATTTCAATCTACTAAACATGTTTTTGTTTTAGGTCAGTGGGTGAACGCTTTGATTTGGGCAAATCATCATTATCTGTGTGCTTTATGCGGGTTACTAAAATTTTGTGTGATCTGGCTCCGACAATTATAAAGTGGCCCTCTGGTGAACATTTAAGACTAGTAAAAGAAAAGTATCGGGCAATGGGTGGCTTAGAAGATGTGATTGGGGCAGTTGATGGTACTTTTGTTCCAATTAAAGCACCAAAAGAAGATCCACAATCCTACATAACAAGAAAATGCAATTATGCTATTACTTTGCAAGCTATTTGTGACTCATTTTTAAAGTTTACAGATGTATTTGTTGGATACCCTGGATCTGTAAGCGATACGAGGATTTTCAAAAATTCCCATATTTACCGGCAAATTATAAATGATGTTGAATTCTATTTTCCCAACAACGAATATATACTTGGAGATAAGGCGTACCCCATCCTTTCTTGGTGTATACCACCATTTATTGACCGTGGAAACTTGACAGCTGCCCATAGACATTGTAACACTATTATATCTAGACACCGTCAAACTATAGAAAGATCATTCGCATTGTTATTTGGTAGATTTAGACGACTAAAATTCTTAGACATGAATCGTACTGATCGGGTGCCAAGTACGGTTCTAGCTTGTTGTGTTCTACATAATATGTGTTTACACACTAATGATATGCAAGTTGAGAATTATATTGATGAGGGTATGAATCATGTACGCGGAAATGATGAAAACGACAATATTATTTATGAGCATCAAAACCGTGAAGGAAGAATTCGAAGAGATGAATTATGTAGGCAGTTGTTCCACCAACATGTTAATGAAGCGTAAAATTATATAGAAATTTGTAGGCAGGTACTTAATCGTTTTAATAGTATTAGTTTAGTTTTATAGACTTACCTTGTTTTAAACTAATATTAAGCGAGAACATCGTCGAACTGTCAAACTTTCTGAAAAACACCGACGCCTAAATGCACAAACTCCTCTGTTACGCTGGGATTTCTGGGGGGTAGCGAGGCGTCGGACTTTCGTCGAGACGTAAACGACGAAACCTTTGACCTCGAAATTTAGCTTTTTTTCCTAAATTTCGAGAATTTTTCGTTTAAACTTTGACATTTTTTCCGACCGAAAGCATCACGTGACTTCCAGAACTTTTTTGATTTTTGTGCAGTTTCGAGGCCGCGAGGGTTGCGCTACCGTCTTTAAATTGGTGGAAAAATTGCACTCCAAAAATGCCGCGTCGAGCCTAAGGGGTGCGAGATTCTTCGTGAGGCGGTGTGCCGTCGAAATTTTTCCTCCACGCACTTTCTTTTAATTAAAAAATTGCAAATTCACGCAAAATTTAAGCGGACCCTGCCTCCGCCGATCGGAGCGTGTCTCTTTTTTGACATTTCTCTAAACGTCAGTCGACGTCTGTCAACCGTGAACGGCTGGATTGTTTGAAATTGTGAAAAAATGTGTTTCTTGCACCAAAAATTCTGCAATATTGCAAGCTGCACGTTCCTGAGGAGTGTGCGCGACGTATTTCATTTGTTTGGAACACCTCGGAGGCAATTACGATACCTGGAGGGCCCCTTCAGTGGGGTACCGGTGTTGGCGGGCACCACCTCCATTTGCTGTGTCAGGAAGTCAAGACTGGCAAGTTTGCAGTAGAAATCCATCAATATTCAAACATTTCGAGGATAGAAATGGGTAAGTTGCAAAAAAATGTCAAATATCGAGTAATCTTTCAAAACATTTTTTAGGGTTTCTCGCAAAGTGGTCCCTACTGGTACACAAAGTTGTTGGGCAATAAAAGTGTTCTGCACACTCTTTAATTGCAAGTATTCAATTCCATCAGTTATTGTTACAATGTGTGTTTAAACATTTCAGAAGCAAGTGCCCCCTTCGCACATAACCTCAAAAAACGTCGCCCAGAGAATGCGAATTGTTCCTTTGAATCTGGAATGGGTTAACAGGAATCAAGATTACCACAGCAAGTAGGAATTGCCCATGTTATCTCTGACTTAAGCTTTGGCTGTGATAGCTGTGGGCCCCATCAGTGGAACTTCTCGCAAGGTGGTCTCCACTGATAAGCAGAGTTGTTTGGCAGTAAAAATGATCTGACCACTCTTTAAATGCAAGTATTTATTTATTTCTTTCAGTTATTAGAATGTGTGTCGTAAACATTTCAGAAGCAAGTGCCCCCTTTGAACATAACCTCAAAAAACGTCGCCCCGGGGAATGAGAATTATTCATTTAAATCCGGAATCAGTTAACAGGAATCAGGACAGGACTAAATCAAGATCACCACAGCAAGTAGGAATTGTCCATGTCATCTCTGGCTTTAAAACTTTTGGTGCAGATAGATTGGTCAACTCCAGGAAAATAAATCAATTGGTTTGAGTGTGGGCATGATACAAAATATGAAAGGAGTGTGTCCAGAAATGTGTGAGCTGGTATAACTCGAAATTATGGACAGTGAAAAGTTTCAATCCATCGAAGCAACTTTTGAATAGTAGTGCCTTTTATAAGTGAGCAAAGGTCAGAATAATTGTTTGTCTAAAGTCTTTTTTTTTTGTTTTAATCTTGAATTTGGATGTGACAATTTCGATAAAAATAAAATATGAATGTTCAAATGGTAACCTACGTTGTTTAGTATCAATATTTCTTGCCAACATTTTTTTGCGTCCCCTCAAAAGGGGGAGGGGTTCCTTCTGTTTTGTCTTAAATTTTTATTTTCATTATTTTAGGGGGTTTTGCATCGAAATTATAATTAACTGCTCATGTGTGTCATATTTTATCTTGAGATTACTGAAAATAAGCTCAGAGCATTGTTCCATACCTTCTTCATTTCACCAAGAGAAGTTCATATGGTCCTTCAACTGGGGATCTTGCAAAATGTTAGTGCAAGTGGGTACCATACGGGCGTATGTGAGCTCGATTTCTCGAAAATTTCCTAACGGATTTTAACGAAATTCGGTTGGAGGTTACTGTTGGCCTTCTGGTGAGCCCAGCTAACTTCAAATTCTGTATCTTAACAATGTACTCTCACTTAACGCCTTTTGACCTCCCCAATCCGACAATTTAAAAAAATGGGGGGTTACTGCAATCGCTAAAATTTTCGAATTCGAAATAACACCAGATCTTCACGTTTTGAGATCTCAGAAGCCCAAAAAAGTGGTTTTAAAAATGTGTCTGTGTGTATGTACAGGGTGATCCAACCATTTTGTCCCAGTTTTAAATTGAAATACGTTTTGCGAGGTTCGAGGAATCCGAAAGTGGTTTTTAAAATTTGTCTGTCTCTATGTACGGATGTATGTTTATAAGCACGCTACAGCCCAAACTATTGAACCCTTTTTCGTTGAAATTTGGTAGATAGGCATCTCACAACCTAACTTAGGTCTGAAAAGTTTTTGAGGCCAATCGTATAACCGGAAGTGCCATTTTGGCGCAACTTTGAAATTTTAAATGATGTATTCAGTCTTCCTCTTTTGATAAAAAGCTCAAAACTCGAGATTTTTTAAGGCACATTTAAAACACATTTTAAAATCCCTGGACTGATTTGACTGAAACTTTGCACGTGGAGATTGTATTAGGTACCCGTTGAAGAGCCGAAAAGATTTTATAAGCAATCGAGCCAACAAATGTTTTTTGGCAGCAATTTTCGAAATTTTAAGTTTTTTCATTTAACCATCCGAAACAAGTTTTTGCCACCATCACAAAGGTCTTCAAATTCCGCTTTTAAATAAGACAAAATGCATTTACATTTAGTGCCCTTTGCGGCCAAAAAAGCGAAATTTTGCAAGCCCAAACAACTTGACTGATTTTTCTGAAATTTTGTAAATGGAGAGCACGTGACCCGCTGAAGAGCTTTAAAGACTTTTTGAAGCAATCGGTCCACGGAAACTGCCTTTTATTGGCATATCAAATTTAAAATTTTAAATACAAGACACGGAAATCAAAGACCCACGCACTTTAATAAAAGAGCCTTATGGAATTTTGGAAATACCAATTTTTACCCCATATTTAATGTTCTCTTTTAATGTCGAAGTGGCTTTTAATAAGATAAATATTGCCGATATGTATTATTTGACAGAAAAAAAAATGGTTTCGTAATGGTTTATCAATTCTAAAAGTGACAAAAATAATTTGTCTTATAGTTAGTCAGCCTAGCGCCAAACTAAAAATAAACCGGCGTGTAGTGCCCACACAGAGTCAAAAAGATTAGTTAGCTAAGAGCGAAAGTAAAAATAAAGATCTCGGCGCGAAGCGCCCACACTTGGACAAAAAGGTTAGTTAGCCAAGAGCGAAACTAAAAAAATCAAGGCGCGAAGCGCCCACACAGAAAAAACGTTAGTTAGCCAAGAGCGAAACTAAAAATGATCCCGGCGCGAAGCGCCCACACATAGAAAATGGTTAGTTAGCCAAGAGCGAAACTAAAAAAATCCCGGCGGGAAGCGCCCACACAGAAAAAAGGGTAGTTAGCCAAGAGCGAAACTAAAAATGATCCCGCCGCGAAGCGCCCACACATAGAAAAAGGTTAGTTAGCCAAAAGCGAAACTAAAAATGATCCCGGCGCGAAGCGCCCACACATAAAAGAAAGGTTAGAAAAAGAGCGAAACTAAAAAAGATCCCAGCGCGCAGCTCCCACACAGAAAAAAGTTTAGTTACCCAAGAGCGAAACTAAAAAAGATTACGGCGCGAAACGCCCACACATAGAAAATGGTTAGTTAGCCAAGAGGGAAACTAAAAAAATCCCGGCGCGAAGCGCCCACACAGACACAAAAAGGTTAGTTAGCTAAGAGCGAAACTAAAAAAGATTTCGGCGCGAAGCGCCCACACAGACACAAAAAGGTTAGTTAGCCAAGAGCGAAACTAAAAATGATCCCGGCGCGAAGCGCCCACCCAAAGACAAAAAGGTTAGTTAGCTAAGAGCGAAACTAAAAAAGATCTCGGCGCGAAGCGCCCACACAGACACAAAAAGGTTAGTTAGCTAAGAGCGAAACTAAAAAAGATTTCGGCGCGAAGCGCCCACACAGACACAAAAAGGTTAGTTAGCCAAGAGCGAAACTAAAAATGATCCCGGCGCGAAGCGCCCACCCAAAGACAAAAAGGTTAGTTAGCCAAGAGACAGAGACAAAATAGTTAGTTAGCCAAGAGCGGAGCTAAAAAAGATCTCGGCATTAACTTTTTTGTCTTTGTCTTGGCTAATTATAACCAAGAGGGAAACTAAAAGAGATCCCGGCGCGAAGCGCCCACACAGACACAAAAAGGTTAGTTAGCCAAGAGCGAAACTAAAAATGATCCCGGCGCGAAGCGCCCACCCAAAGACAAAAAGGTTAGTTAGCTAAGAGCGAAACTAAAAAAGATCTCGGCGCGAAGCGCCCACACAGACACAAAAAGGTTAGTTAGCTAAGAGCGAAACTAAAAAAGATTTCGGCGCGAAGCGCCCACACAGACACAAAAAGGTTAGTTAGCCAAGAGCGAAACTAAAAATGATCCCGGCGCGAAGCGCCCACTCAAAGACAAAAAGGTTAGTTAGCCAAGAGCGAAACTAAAAATGATCCCGGCGCGAAGCGCCCACACAGACACAAAAAGGTTAGTTAGCTAAGAGCGAAACTAAAAAAGATTTCGGCGCGAAGCGCCCACACAGACACAAAAAGGTTAGTTAGCCAAGAGCGAAACTAAAAATGATCCCGGCGCGAAGCGCCCACTCAAAGACAAAAAGGTTAATTAGCCAAGAGCGAAACTAAAAAAGATCCCGGCGCAAAGCGCCCACACAAAGACAAAAAGGTTAATTAGCCAAGAGCGAAACTTAAAAAAGATTTCGGCGCGAAGCGCCCACACAAAAACAAAAAGGTTAATTATTAGCCCAGAGCGAAACTAAAAAAGATCCCGGCGCAAAGCGCCCACACAAAGACAAAAAGTTTAATTAGCCAAGAGCGAAACTAAAAAAGATTTCGGCGCGAAGCGCCCACACATAACAAAACAGTTAACTAGCCTAGCCGCGAAGCGGTCCTTGGATACGCCACACACCACCAACCAGGGAAAGTCAAAACACTAAACCACGACATACTTTTAGGAAAACCAACAATAAAATAAAAAACATTTCGTTAAGTCATCTTTTTTACAAAATCTAACCCCTATTAAAAAAACTCCATCTACCAAAACAACGTCTTTGTCCTTCCGACTAGTTAAACTAATATTAAGCGAGAACATCGTCGAACTGTCAAACTTTCTGAAAAACACCGACGCCTAAATGCACAAACTCCTCTGTTACGCTGGGATTTCTGGGGGGTAGCGAGGCGTCGGACTTTCGTCGAGACGTAAACGACGAAACCTTTGACCTCGAAATTTAGCTTTTTTTCCTAAATTTCGAGAATTTTTCGTTTAAACTTTGACATTTTTTCCGACCGAAAGCATCACGTGACTTCCAGAACTTTTTTGATTTTTGTGCAGTTTCGAGGCCGCGAGGGTTGCGCTACCGTCTTTAAATTGGTGGAAAAATTGCACTCCAAAAATGCCGCGTCGAGCCTAAGGGGTGCGAGATTCTTCGTGAGGCGGTGTGCCGTCTAAATTTTTCCTCCACGCACTTTCTTTTAATTAAAAAATTGCAAATTCACGCAAAATTTAAGCGGACCCTGCCTCCGCCGATCGGAGCGTGTCTCTTTTTTGACATTTCTCTAAACGTCAGTCGACGTCTGTCAACCGTGAACGGCTGGATTGTTTGAAATTGTGAAAAAATGTGTTTCTTGCACCAAAAATTCTGCAATATTGCAAGCTGCACGTTCCTGAGGAGTGTGCGCGACGTATTTCATTTGTTTGGAACACCTCGGGGGCAATTGCGATACCTGGAGGGCCCCTTCAGTGGGGTACCGGTGTTGGCGGGCACCACCTCCATTTGCTGTGTCAGGAAGTCAAGACTGGCAAGTTTGCAGTAGAAATCCATCAATATTCAAACATTTCGAGGATAGAAACGGGTAAGTTGCAAAAAAATGTCAAATATCGAGTAATCTTTCAAAACATTTTTTAGGGCTTCTCGCAAAGTGCTCCCTACTGGTAAACAGAGTTGTTGGGCAATAAAAGTGTTCTGCACACTCTTTAAATGCAAGTATTCAATTCCGTCAGTTATTGTTACAATGTGTGTTTAAACATTTCAGAAGCAAGTGCCCCCTTCGCACATAACCTCAAAAAACGTCATCCAGAGAGTGCGAATTGTTCCTTTGAATCTGGAATGGGTTAACAGGAATCAAGATTACCACAGCAAGTAGGAATTGCCCATGTTATCTCTGACTTAAGCTTTGGCTGTGATAGCTGTGGGCCCCATCAGTGGAACTTCTCGCAAGGTGGTCTCCACTGATAAGCAGAGTTGTTTGGCAGTAAAAATGATCTGACCACTCTTTAAATGCAAGTATTTATTTATTTCTTTCAGTTATTAGAATGTGTGTCGTAAACATTTCAGAAGCAAGTGCCCCCTTTGAACATAACCTCAAAAAGCGTCGCCCCGGGGAATGAGAATTATTCGTCTAAATCAAGATCACCACAGCAAGGAGGAATTGTCCATGTGATCTCTGGCTTTAAAACTTTTGGTGCAGATAGATTGGTCAACTCCAGGAAAATAAATCAATTGGTTTGAGTGTGGGCATGATACAAAATGAAAATATGAAAGGAGTGTGTCCAGAAATGTGTGAGCTGGTATAACTCGAAATCATGGACAGTGAAAAGTTTCAATCCATCGAAGCAACTTTTGAATAGTAGTGCCTTTTATAAGTGAGCAAAGGTCAGAATAATTGTTTGTCTAAAGTCTTTTTTTTCTGTTTTAATCTTGAATTTGGATGTGACAATTTCGATAAAAATAAAATATGAATGTTCAAATGGTAACCTACGTTGTTTAGTATCAATATTTCTTGGCAACATTTTTTTGCGTCCCCTCAAAAGGGGGAGGGGTTCCTTCTGTTTTGTCTTAAATTTTTATTTTCATTATTTTAGGGGGTTTTGCATCGAAATTATAATTAACTGCTCATGTGTGTCATATTTTATCTTGAGATTACTGAAAATAAGCTCAGGGCATTGTTCCATACCTTCTTCATTTCACCAAGAGAAGTTCATATGGTCCTTCAACTGGGGATCTTGCAAAATGTTAGTGCAAGTGGGTACCATACGGGCGTATGTGAGCTCGATTTCTCGAAAATTTCCTAACGGATTTTAACGAAATTCGGTTGGAGGTTACTGTTGGCCTTCTGGTGAGCCCAGCTAACTTCAAATTCTGTATCTTAACAATGTACTCTCACTTAACGCCTTTTGACCTCCCCAATCCGACAATTTAAGAAAATGGGGGGTTACTGCAATCGCTAAAATTTTCGAATTCGAAATAACACCAGATCTTCACGTTTTGAGATCTCAGAAGCCCAAAAAAGTGGTTTTAAAAATGTGTCTGTGTGTACGTACAGGGTGATCCAACCATTTTGTCCCAGTTTTAAATTGAAATACGTTTTGCGAGGTTCGAGGAATCCGAAAGTGGTTTTTAAAATTTGTCTGTCTCTATGTACGGATGTATGTTTATAAGCACGCTACAGCCCAAACTATTGAACCCTTTTTCGCTGAAATTTGGTAGATAGGCATCTCACAACCTAACTTAGGCCAATCGTATAACCGGAAGTGCCATTTTGGCGCAACTTTGAAATTTTAAATGATGTATTCAGTCTTCCTCTTTTGATAAAAAGCTCAAAACTCGAGATTTTTTAAGGCACATTTAAAACACATTTTAAAATCCCTGGACTGATTTGACTGAAACTTTGCACGTGGAGATTGTATTAGGTACCCGTTGAATAGCCGAAAAGATTTTATAAGCAATCGAGCCAACAAATGTTTTTTGGCAGCAATTTTCGAAATTTTAAGTTTTTTCATTTAACCATCCGAAACAAGTTTTTGCCACCATCACAAAGGTCTTCAAATTCCGCTTTTAAATAAGACAAAATGCATTTACATTTAGTGCCCTTTGCGGCCAAAAAAGCGAAATTTTGTAAGCCCAAACAACTTGACTGATTTTTCTGAAATTTTGTAAATGGAGAGCACGTGACCCGCTGAAGAGCTTTAAAGACTTTTTGAAGCAATCGGTCCACGGAAACTGCCTTTTATTGGCATATCAAATTTAAAATTTTAAATACAAGACACGGAAATCAAAGACCCACGCACTTTAATAAAAGAGCCTTATGGAATTTTGGAAATACCAATTTTTACCACATATTTAATGTTCTCTTTTAATGTCGAAGTGGCTTTTAATAAGATAAATATTGCCGATATGTATTATTTGACAGAAAAAAAAATGGTTTCGTAATGGTTTATCAATTCTAAAAGTGACAAAAATAATTTGTCTTATAGTTAGTCAGCCTAGCGCCAAACTAAAAATAAACCGGCGTGTAGTGCCCACACAGAGTCAAAAAGATTAGTTAGCTAAGAGCGAAAGTAAAAATAAAGATCTCGGCGCGAAGCGCCCACACTTGGACAAAAAGGTTAGTTAGCCAAGAGCGAAACTAAAAAAATCAAGGCGCGAAGCGCCCACACAGGAAAAACGTTAGTTAGCCAAGAGCGAAACTAAAAATGATCCCGGCGCGAAGCGCCCACACATAGAAAATGGTTAGTTAGCCAAGAGCGAAACTAAAAAAATCCCGGCGCGAAGCGCCCACACAGAAAAAAGGGTAGTTAGCCAAGAGCGAAACTAAAAATAATCCCGCCGCGAAGCGCCCACACATAGAAAAAGGTTAGTTAGCCAAGAGCGAAACTAAAAATGATCCAGGCGCGAAGCGCCCACACATAAAAAAAAGGTTAGTTAGAAAAAGAGCGAAACTAAAAAAGATCCCAGCGCGCAGCTCCCACACAGAAAAAAGTTTAGTTACCCAAGAGCGAAACTAAAAAAGATTACGGCGCGAAACGCCCACACATAGAAAATGGTTAGTTAGCCAAGAGGGAAACTAAAAAAATCCCGGCGCGAAGCGCCCACACAGACACAAAAAGGTTAGTTAGCTAAGAGCGAAACTAAAAAAGATTTCGGCGCGAAGCGCCCACACAGACACAAAAAGGTTAGTTAGCCAAGAGCGAAATTAAAAATGATCCCGGCGCGAAGCGCCCACCCAAAGACAAAAAGGTTAGTTAGCCAAGAGACAGAGACAAAATAGTTAGTTAGCCAAGAGCGGAGCTAAAAAAGATCTCGGCATTAACCTTTTTGTCTTTGTCTTGGCTAATTATAACCAAGAGCGAAACTAAAAGAGATCCCGGCGCGAAGCGCCCACACAGACACAAAAAGGTTAGTTAGCCAAGAGCGAAACTAAAAATGATCCCGGCGCGAAGCGCCCACCCAAAGACAAAAAGGTTAGTTAGCCAAGAGCGAAACTAAAAGAGATCTCGGCGCGAAGCGCCCACCCAGAGACAAAATAGTTAGTTAGCCAAGAGCGGAGCTAAAAAAGATCTCGGCATTAACCTTTTTGTCTTTGTCTTGGCTAATTATAACCAAGAGCGAAACTAAAAGAGATCCCGGCGCGAAGCGCCCACACAGACACAAAAAGGTTAGTTAGCTAAGAGCGAAATTAAAAATGATCCCGGCGCGAAGCGCCCACACGGACACAAAAAGGTTAGTTAGCCAAGAGCGAAACTAAAAAAGATCTCGGCGCGAAGCGCCCACACAGACATAAAAAGGTTAGTTAGCTAAGAGCGAAACTAAAAAAGATCTCGGCGCGAAGCGCCCACACAGACACAAAAAGGTTAGTTAGCTAAGAGCGAAACTAAAAAAGATTTCGGCGCGAAGCGCCCACACAGACACAAAAAGGTTAGTTAGCCAAGAGCGAAACTAAAAATGATCCCGGCGCGAAGCGCCCACTCAAAGACAAAAAGGTTAGTTAGCCAAGAGCGAAACTAAAAATGATCCCGGCGCGAAGCGCCCACACAGACACAAAAAGGTTAGTTAGCTAAGAGCGAAACTAAAAAAGATTTCGGCGCGAAGCGCCCACACAGACACAAAAAGGTTAGTTAGCCAAGAGCGAAACTAAAAATGATCCCGGCGCGAAGCGCCCACTCAAAGACAAAAAGGTTAGTTAGCCAAGAGCGAAACTAAAAATGATCCCGGCGCGAAGCGCCCACACAGACACAAAAAGGTTAGTTAGCTAAGAGCGAAACTAAAAAAGATTTCGGCGCGAAGCGCCCACACAGACACAAAAAGGTTAGTTAGCCAAGAGCGAAACTAAAAATGATCCCGGCGCGAAGCGCCCACTCAAAGACAAAAAGGTTAATTAGCCAAGAGCGAAACTAAAAAAGATCCCGGCGCAAAGCGCCCACACAAAGACAAAAAGGTTAATTAGCCAAGAGCGAAACTAAAAAAGATTTCGGCGCGAAGCGCCCACACATAACAAAACAGTTAACTAGCCTAGCCGCGAAGCGGTCCTTGGATACGCCACACACCACCAACCAGGGAAAGTCAAAACACTAAACCACGACATACTTTTAGGAAAACCAACAATAAAATAAAAAACATTTCGTTAAAGTCATCTTTTTTACAAAATCTAACCCCTATTAAAAAAACTCCATCTACCAAAACAATGTCTTTGTCCTTCCGACTAGTTTGTTAATTAATACACATCTACAGTTTAAAATCTGTGAATATAATATTGAATAAAGGATAACAGCTAATGAATGAAATATATAAATTTTATTGTTATTAATGTTATTAAACAAAGAACAATTCAAACCTAACTTAAACAATTCAAAACTCATTATTTGCACGTTTATTTATCGTCTTTCTTAAACAGACTTATTAGCGAATCCATTTTCTCAGAAAACACGTTTGTTAGCGCTCTTTTCGCTTCCAAAGACTCGTTGTGTCGTCTTGTGCGATTAAATTCTCTCTCAATCGAGGCTTCTTTCATTTCATTCATCACGATCTTCAACGGATCTTCCTTCTTTTTTACTGTAAGCTTCATTTTCTTCTTGGGCAGCTCTTCAGTTGTATCATATGCTTCCTCTCCCACTAGAACGTCGCCGTCGTCCAAAACGTTGCTTTCACTTGTGTCTGGTAAAATAGTATAGGTATAGTCAACACTTTTTAGCACAATTCCAAAAATGTCTAATAAGAATATACAGGCTGTTCCCCAAGTATACAAATAAACTTGTTCGTAGAAATTTGCATACCATCGAAGACTAGCACTTTACGACATGAATGTTTATAGGAAGTTCTCTTAAAAAAGTTTGTTGGTGTACTTTGGAAACATCCATACACAATAATCACAACATATTAGTTCACTTACAATTAATTCCATGAAGGGAGGAGGCCAAGGCGGCTGGTTTTATATTATGCTTCTTGCCCAAGATGTCATCCATTTCTTCAAAGAAGTCAAATCTGATGCTGGCTGCTCCACTGCATTTATCTCCCATGTTATCTTTTTTTTTCGTGTATTTGTCTTTGAGATATTTCCACTTATCATTGCATTGCGTAGTTGTCACATAAATGTTGTCTTTTTTAAATTCTTCAACAATTAATTTCCAACAACTTTCATTTTTCATAGTGGTAGACCGAAATTGCGGCTCATATTTTTCTTAAAGCAATTAATGTCAGTATCGCCTCTCTTGTCCAATTCATTTTCTCTAAAAAATAGTAATGGAAAATTTAATATAACATTTTTTCACATATGTATAGGTAGTAAGACCAATTTTTTGAACGTCCAAGAGATAACGTGCAAGTTCACCACAGTTTACTTAAACTATGGCTCTATACATCATACGTTATCAATCTTTCAATTATTATACCTATGCATGCAATCGAGAAAACAGTAGAGACCAAAAATATGTGTGCCTGTCACCGAGATACAGTGAGATTCAAAACGTTTGTAATTAGGGTTGGCTTTGGAAACAAAAGTTGCGAAAAACGTTTGTCCAAAATTAATCGCACTGTCCCTAAAGAAACTCACTAATAAATTAAAATGGCAGGTAGAAATTTTTTAAACTCATTTCTTTTGCATTCATTCACGAATTATTTCGAAAAAATATGGACCTCTCCGCTTCCAGTATCAAATTTGGCGCCCTTCAGTGATCTCTGACAGCAAACAACAAAATTGTGCCAAAGTTAGGTTATGTTGTTGGTTATGCCTATTAGAGTTTGAAAAACGTTTATTTTTTCATAAACCTTCAATTTTTGAGCAAGGATCTTGAAGCACTCGTCATCTCGTCGAGAATACCCTTGGGGGGACCAGGCAGCTTTTTGGGTTGTTTAAAAAAAATCGAATCCATGAGTAATATGGTCCTCGATATGGTCAAATCCCATCAAAAGGTAACTTGCTTATTAAAATCAACGCTCATTTGGAAACCGTTTCAGACACAAATGCTGAAGATTAAATTTGAATCGCAACAAGTTTGCTGCCTTCGATATCCATGGAACATTCATCTTGGAGTGCGAGCTGCTATGGTGCTTTTTAAAAAACAGCACAAATTGAACAGAGTGTAGTGCCTTATGTACACAGATTTTAAAATTAACACCCACTTACTATTTTATGAATCGACAGTACATTCACTAAAACAAAGTTCATTAAATGGTTTTATTTTCAGTTGCAAACAGACAGTGTGAACAAAACTTTACTTAGGAAATGGTGTTCTCCGATTTTGAAATATTGAATATAAATTATTACCCCCACAATTATTGGTGTAGTAACAAATTAAAAAATGACTTGATCGATCTTCTACTTCACTACTTCTGTGCTCAGGTTCTGGCTGTCTTAAGGCAGGGGGCCACGTCAAACTGCTTAACACACAATCCAAATTTCGTTATTCACATTTGTAACTTCCCATAATCCCTATTTTCCCTGCACACAAAATCAGCTGTTTTTATTTCAACTAACGATTGTGAACGAAAATTCATAAACGAACAGAGAATCAGGCCGGTTGGAGTCTCCATTATTTGTTTCTGAAACAGTTTCCAAGTGAACAGGTTGATTTTAATAAGCAAATTACCTTCCGATTGGTTTTGACCATATCGAGGACCATTATTCATACGGATACGATATTTTTTTAAACTGAGCCACAAAAGGCTGGCCCCCCAAAGGTATTCTTGACGAGTGTTTCAAGATTCTTGCTCAAAAATTCAAGCTTTATGAAGAAATAAAGGTTTCTTAAACTGTCACGCGCCTCATCAACAACATAACCTAACTTTGCCACAGTTCACAATTTTGTTGTTTGCTGTCAGAGAGACACTGAAGGGCGCCAAATTTGAGACTGGAAGCGGGGAGGTTCATATTTTTTCGAAATAATTCGCATTGATAAATACAAAAGAAATAAATTTAACAAAATCACATCTGTCATTTTAGTTTAGTGATTTTCTTTGGGGATAGTGGGATTAATTTTGGACAAACGTTTTTCGAAACTTTTGTTTCCAAAGCCAACCCTAATTACAAACGTTTTGAATCTCACTGTAGCAGAAGCTTAAAACACAAAATAAGGTTCTCGTCAGATTTGAAAGGCTTATAGCAGTAAAGGTCTGGTTTCTACTGTAACGTTTGTTATCCCAACCAATTCTTCATATTTTAGTACATAGGTAACCATTTCAGGAATCTTATTCAAACCACTTACTCTCAGAGGATCTTCCTGCCGCTACATTCACAATGGTTCTACTAAATAAATAAATAAATAATACATTTATTTCCTTATTTTGACCGATATGTACATCAGTATAGGAATTGTCAGGTACAGCAGAATAGAAGTAGATTACAATAAAGTCAACAAATACATAAATACATAAATACGTACACGAAACAACAGAATCAAATCACCACCTATGACCGAAATATTCCTGAATAGTGTAAAAAGAGTTCTTCAACAGAAGCTCTTTAACTGCACTCTTAAAAGAAACAAAATTGTTTATGCTTTTAATGCATTTTGGAAGGTGACTAGGACCTTCAAGGTCAGAGTCATATACAAGAATTTCCCTGCAACAACAAATTTGGTTTTCTAAAACTCAGAACACTCGATACGTACTGATTGCTGCCAATATCATTTCTTCTTATTGTTGAAATTTCTCTTCCTCCCAGGTCAATTAGTCCTTCCTTTACCAAATTGTGAATATATTGCACCAAAAATGCATTATCTACCACAAAAATTTCCTTAAGTAAGCAACACATTAATAAACTTAACTTTGTACCTTGCATTTGGTTATACAAGTCTACATCGACTCTCATCACAAATTCCTCATTGTTAATGTGCAGCTTTACAAAAAATTGTCCTTCACCTTCTTCAGATTCCATGATGCCCTAAATTCACAGATAATAAGAATACTATCAACATAACCAACAAAAACAGACCGATTCGCCAGTCCGCCACTATAACCGTCACCTAAAAGTTCAATTGCGCATGTCGGGTGACTTTCAACCATCTCCCGGAGTAGGTTGAAATTGGAGCACACCGGGCGATCGCCCGTCGAATTTCTGAACGCTAGCTTATGACGTCATTGGTCACGCTGATGGGATTTCTGAACGACAACGGGCGTCCAGAGGAATAACTCTCGCCCTAGAGTGTTCATTCCTGAACGCACTCCAGTATACTGGAGGTCGGCATTGGCGAGGGGGTCTCTTTCGTATAAGGTGTGTGTCGCACATATCTACCATGCTATTTATAAGACTTTGTGGACTATGTCCTTCTTCTAGGCAGGTGTTTGTTAATTTTTCATCGTCGTAATTTTGTTTTAGGTCGTCCCATTTTTCGCCTGTGATGTGCCATCCTACTGGGGGTATTGTTTGGGTTTTCTGTGTGCGTGGCGTTCCTACCTCGAACATGATGGAGGAATGGTCGCTCATGTTCTCTGCTTCCTCTGCCACTCTCCAGCCATCGATCCTTCGGGATAGTCCCTTGCTGGTCATTGTTATATCGCAAAGAAGTAAAATTCCAACATTTTCTCGAAGTGGCTTGGTTAGATAATAAGAATAAAAATTCTCAAAGTCTTGCCACGTTATGTATTAAAAGTTAACAGCTCCATGTTTCAAGAGCAGAGGCTCCCATCTTCAGGCTAGAGAGTAGACTAAATTAAAATTATGAAAATTTACAAATAAAACAGAGTTTACCTGAGGTTAAAGTTCAAAGGTTACATTGAAATTGTTTTTCACAAGATTTTTACATTTAAATGATGAAAGTGGCTGAAATAAAGTGAGATAAAGCAGCAAGTTGACCCTCGGAACACTTACCAAGACAAATTTTATATTAAACTGATAAAAACTTTAAAAATTAAAAAGAAGCTTCACATGTTTCTTGGTCGGAGGAACATGACAGCAGGAAACGTAAATTGGGAGCTGACATTGATGACACTTGAGAGAACTAATAAGTGACGTGACAGATAAATAACTAGTTAGGGCGGCAATTTTTGAAAAAAGTGCTAAAGGTGTCAATACCAACAAGAGTGGCTCTTTGGTTGTTTAAGAGCTCTGTTTCAGGGTTGTTCAAGTTTCTTGCTATTTCCAGTGATTCAAGCAGCTGCCTCCTCCTACGGTCATCGCAGTGATGAATCAAAGAGACATTATTCACAAAGTCAAATTGATGATATGTTGTCAGGATATGATCTGCAAAGGCTGAAGTAGTGTTGATCTGAGTCGAATGAATATTATTTATAATTGCTGACCTGTGTTCTGAAATTCTTTGGTCAAATTTTCTACCAGTCTCTCCAATGTAACAACAGTCGCAACTTGAACAGAGGATCTTATATACACCTGACTTGTCTGAAACTGAGGTAGGGTCTAAGTTATTAATGGAGGGTAGAAACTTTTTTAAATTGTTGGAAGTTCGAAAGGAAATCGTGATATTGTGTTTTTTAAAAATTTTTGAGAGAGTAAGAGACTGTGGGCCAAAATAACTGAGGGATCTATATATTTTTGGTTGAGCAAAATAAGAAGTATGGAAATTAAGAGATCTCGCAATGTGTTTGAGGAAGACTTTCTCAATTAGTGAACAAGGGAAACCATTATTTAAACCAATCTGTTTAATAATGTTTAGTTCAGTAAGAAAGTCGGTCTTACTCAAAGGGACGGAGAGGAGCCTATGGAAATGACTGTGGAAAGCAGCGAGTTTGTGTTGAGTGGGGTGATTGGAAGAGAAGGGGATAACACTGTCAGTAGTTGTGGGTTTCCTGAAAATTTTGAAAATTAAACTGGGTGGGACTCTAGAAATAAGCAAATCTAAGAACGGAATTGTACGATTATGTTCAAGCTCAAAGGTAAAGCGAATGTTTGGGTGAACGGAATTGAGATAGGTGGTGAAATTATTCAAATCATCATCAGTACCAATGAAAAGGGAGAGAACGTCATCAACGTAACGGGCCCAAAAGAGAATATTATTGCGAAATGGGTTTGAACTGTTAATAATTTTAGTGGTTTCTAAGTTGGACATAAAGAGCTCAGCTAAGAGTGGTGAAATGTTGGAACCCATAGCTAAACCGGTGTTTTGTTTATATATGTTGTTGTTGAATCTAAAGTAATTTTGGAGTGTGATAAGACCAAGAAGAGAGCAAAGGTCCAAAATGTGGTGTGTATCGATATCAGAGGAACGCGTCCAAGTTGCCTATTTTAAGAGGTTACTTTGCTTACTTAGAAACACCCCCGACTACCTTGTTCGATTGGAAACAGGCTGTGTTAAACTGTCACTAGAAGTTTTGAAACGGGCACTCGGCTGGGTACTTCGAATTTTAAATATGCCGGAGGATAGGTATCCAAAGATCTGCTTTAAAAGACTGAAAGCCATCATCCCACACACAGAAATTGGTTACAACTGGTGTTCACAACTTAAGCAATTTTTCGATGAAATTGAAATGACTGACCTTTTCCAGAATATGACTTATTACGATCTTCAAGCAAACCTTACTTCCATAATTAATACGTAGTGCCAACAACTTCGACAAGAAGATCTTAGCCGCTTAAATCACTCCAGCTTCCCCTTACTTTATAAAAATTTTACAATGCAGCCTGCATTAGAACCTCAGAATTATCTACTCTTACGAATCCCGATAAGTTTCACACGAATCGTTGCACAATTAAGACTAGCAAACTCTAAATTCATAAAAATAACTGCTAACCATTGCATTTATCGTATTGACTTAGGGACTGACTGCACTATATGCAATCTTCGCTCACAAGAAACATTAAATCACCTATTTTTTGACTGCCCCATGTACGCACCGCTGAGACGTAAAGCAGGCAACAATTTCACCAATTTAGAAACATTGATCAATGCGCTTAACAATCTTACCAATGAATCTACTCGTTCAATAGTTCACCACATTTCCTCCGTTTTGAGGCTTCGCTCTTTTCTGCTCAACGAATAGTTTTTCATGCTTTTTGTATTTGTTTTTTTTTTTTTAAATCACTTTAACTTCCCCTTAATTCTTTTTGTATTTTTTTTTCTTTTTGGCATACTTGAGCTAATTCAGTTATGTAACCTTTACTCTTAATTTAATATAATTATTCACACAATTCAACCCTTTGTTATAGGATGTATTTCCTGAGAAACAATAAACTTTATTATTATGATCATAGATCCAGTAATAACTCGAAAATATGTGATAATTTTACAGTCTTAGGTCCAAGTGTCCCCAAGTGCATTTCGAGTTAAGCAGTATCAATACACAGTATTAACTCCCAAAATAAGGTTGAGTTATGCATGAAACAGGATAATGACCAACAGATG
Organism: Pycnomerus fuliginosus; assembly: GCA_963924575.1. Lineage (NCBI taxonomy): Eukaryota > Metazoa > Arthropoda > Insecta > Coleoptera > Zopheridae > Pycnomerus > Pycnomerus fuliginosus. Next base: position 35,238,270 of record OZ004621.1, read on the forward strand.
TCGCCGGGTAATTGACTTTATAAATAAATCTTGTTTCATTGTTCAACCTTGGATATCGACGCTGCATAACAAAATACACGCTAGTTGCTCAGGTTGCTTATACCTTGGGGTAATTTAAGGGGCGTGGTCTCAATATCGCTCATCAGGGACAATTTACTTTATTTAGTAGAATTTATGGTAACCGTGGCATTAATCCGAACATTTGTCCGTTGACGTAATTTCCTAAACGGGATAGATTGTTTTTTATAAAGAGTGTCAGTCATGTCGGGGATCTCATCTAGGACCTGGTGGACCTCATCTAGGACCTGGGGGACTTCATCTAGCACCTGGGGGACCTTATCGAGGGCTTGAGTTAACTCATGGAGGAACTCGGTTACTTGTTCGAGGAACCTCCTGCAAGACCTCCAGGGAAATCTTAGAGGAACTCGGGGACCTCAGGCAGAGAGAGGACCTCCAGTGTACAAAAAGAAGAGCGGAATCTGTCCCCCAGTTCACACTCTTTTGTTGACAATCTTGTTCGGAATGTGCATAACCTTGAATCAGTCTAAAGACGTTTAGACCAGAGGCAGAGGAGGCTTATGTTGTGATGCGAAAGCGATTCAAAAGTGCAGCAATAAAAGTGACAATGGTGAAATGCGCCATTATAGTACATTTAAAAGTAAATTATTCTTTTCAGAGCTTACAAAAGTTTACAATAAAGTGTAATTTATAAATAATGTATTTTAAGGTTAGGATGCCATAATTGCGCGTTTGTGAAACTTCTTCATCTAAAAGAGCGGCACGTCAGCACTTTCAAATTTGCATTCGACAAAGACAGGGTCGTAGCCTTACGCGGTAGCGAGAAAATTAGGGCTCCAGTGTAGCCCGAATTCCTAATCAAGTCTAAAGGCGGCATTTCCGCACCCTGCTTCATAAAAGCGGCATTTCAGCACGCACAAATAAAGTCGATAAATTAGGCTGTCCTGAACAGGTACGTCTTATGCATCCTGCAACACAGCCCACTGGTTCTTAATATCGCATTCGAAAACAAACAAGCCCAAAAGCATAGAATTTGGTTCTTAAAACGGCAGTACAGTCCACCAATCTCGCGGCGAAACTTTCAAGGCCTGAGGCGGTCTTGATTACGCCATTCCGCGTTTACAAACCCTTTACTCGTTTGGGAGTCTTCCTAAAAGCATGGGGCGTAGCCCTACGCTGCAGTGAGGAAATCAGGGCTCCAGTATAGTCCGAATTCCTAATAAAGTCTGGGGTGCCAAAATGCCGCTTACCTGATTTGCGTGTCAGCTTTTCACTTATAAAGACGGCACTTCCGCACTCTCGCTTCATAAAAGCGGCATTTCACCACTCATGAATAAAGTCGAAAAATTGGGCTGTCCTGAATAGGCTGCAGCACAGACCATATTTTGTTAATATCGAACTCGAAAACACACGAGCCCAAAAGCATCGAATTTGGTTCTGAAAACGGCAGTCAGTCCACCAATCTCGCGGCAGAAACTTTCAAGGCCTGAGACCGTCTTGATTACGCCATTCCGCGTTTATAAACCCTTTACTCGTTTGGGCGTCTTCCTGAAAGCATGGGGCGTAGCCCCACGCTGTAGCGAGGAAATCAGGGCTCCAGTGCAGTCCGAATCCCTAAAAAGTCTGAGGTGCTAAAATGCCGCTTAGCTGAGTTGCGTGACATCTTTTCACTTATAAAGACGGCACTTCCGCACTCTGCTTCATAAAAGCGGCATTTCAGCACTCATGAATAAAGTCGAAAAATTGGGCTGTCCTGAACAGGCTGCAGCACAAACCACATTTTCTTAATATCGAACTCCAAAACACACGAACCCAAAAGCATCGAATTTGGTTCCTAATATGGCAGTACAGTCCACCGTTCCCGCATCAGAAACTTTCAAAGCCTGAGGCCGTCTTTTTTACGCCATTCCGCGTTTACAGACCTTTCACTCGCTGGGTCGTCTTCGTAAAAGCATTGGGCGTAGCCCTACGTTTTAGCGATGAAATGAGGGCTAATAAAGTCTGAGGTGCAAAAATGCCGCTTAGCTGAGCTAAGTGGAATCTGTTCACTCATAAAGGCGGCATTTCCGCACTCTGCTTCATAAAAGCGGCATTTCAGCACCCATAAATAAAATCGATAAATTGGGCTGTCCTGAACAGGTACGTCTTATGCATCCTGCAGCACAGCCCACTCGTTCTTAATATCGCATTCGAAAACAAACGAGCCCAAAAGCATCGAAATTGGTTCTTAAAATGGCAGTACAGTCCACCAATCTCGCACCATTCACACCATTCCGCGTTTACAAACCTTTCACTCCTTTGGGCGTCTTCGTGAAAGCCTGGGGCGTAGCCCTACGCTGTAGTGAGGAAATAAGAACTCCATTATACAGGGTATCCCTCGACGAGCGTCAGTTAACCGTATCTGGAGAACTGTTTCTAGCATCATCTTGAAAATTTGTGCACAGGGGTCTCAATTAATTCTGAATCGACGTAAAATATTTTTGTCAATGGCGCACTTCCGGTTATACCGGAAATAGGTACTAACTTCCTTATTTTAAATGGAACACCCTGTATATTATGATATTTTTGGATTCTACGTTTCATTCTAGGTAAATTTTTACTAAGAATTGCTATGCCAAAAATTAACCATTTTTAAGAAAATCAAGAATTTCGCTTTTGTATGCCAAGTGCAGGCCTAATTTCAAAAAGCTGTAGCAACCTTACAGTATGAAATTAGAAAACGACATTAATTTGGCATGAAGCCTAATGTAGGGTGTATCCGCCCCTGGACTCAAATTGGGTCAAATACATACAGGGCGTTCTCTGCAAATTTTTTAAACATCATCAAATTCATTGGTCAGAAAGTCAATTTTTTCAAATGGAATGCCCCAAATATTTTATGACACTTCGATGCAGAATTTAATTGTCTATCATTTTAGTCTACATGTTTGCCATATTTAAACAAACTGTGCCTGTGATATTTCTAAGTATTTGGAATTTGACCAAAATTTCATATTTAGCACGATTTAATAACCAAAGTTAGCTATGATTTTAGGAGCCTTTATTGTTCCTTATGGCTGCTCAAATGAAAATTTAAACGTATTTTAATCCTGTTTTAAAATATGAAATTTTGGTCCAATTCCAAATATTTACTTAGAAATATCACAAAAACTGTTTATTTAAATATGGCAAACATATAGACTAAAATGATAGACAATTAAATTCTGCATCGACGTGCCATAAGATAGTTGGGGCATTACATTTGAAAAAATTTACTTTTTGGCCAATGAAGTTGATGATGTTTAAGAATTTGCAGAGAACACCCTTGTATGTATTTCACCGAATTTGAGTCCAGGGGCGGATACACCCTGCATTAGTCTTCATGTCAAATTAATATATCGTTTTCTCATTTCATACTGTAAAGATGTTACAGCATTTTGAAGTTAGGCCTGCACTTGGCATAAAACAGCGAAATTCTTGATTTTCTCAAAAATGGTTGATTTTTGGCATAGCAATTCTTAGTAAAAATTTACCAAAAATGAAACGTGGAATCCAAAAATATCATAATATATAGGGTGTTCCATCTAAAATAAGGAAATTAGTACCTATTTCCGGTATAACCGGAAGTGCGTCATTGATGAAAATATTTTACGTTGATTCAAAATTAATTGAAACCCTTGTGTACAAATTTTCAAGATGATGCTAGAAACAGTTCTCCAGATACGGCTAACTTACGCTCGTCGAGGGATACCCTGTAGTCCGAATCCCTAATATAGTCTGGGTTGCCAAAATGCCGCTTAGCTGAGTTGCCTGGAATCTTTTCACTTATAAAAGCGGCATTTCAGCACTCACGAATAAAGTCGAAAAATTGGGCTGTCCTGAACAAGCTGCAGCACAGACCACATTTTCTTAATATCGAACTCTAAAACACGAGCCCAAAAGCATCGAATTTGGTTCCTAATATGGCAGTACAGTCCACCTATCCCGCATCAGAACTTTTCAAGGCCTGAGGCCGTCGTTTTTACCCCATTCCGCGTTTACAGACCTTTCACTCGCTGGGTCATATTCGTAAAAGCACTGGGCGTAGCCCCACGCTTTAGCGATGAAATTAGGGCTAATAAGGTCTGGGGTGCCAAAATGCCGCTTAGCTGAGCTAAGTGGAATCTGTTCACTCATAAAGGCGGCATTTCCGCACTCTGCTTCATAAAAGCGGCATTTCAGCACCCATAAATAAAGTCGATAAATTGGGCTGTACTGAACAGGTACGTCTTATGCATCCTGCAGCACAGCCCACTGGTTCTTAATATCGCATTCGAAAACAAACGAGCCCAAAAGCATCGAATTTGGTTCTTAAAACGGCAGTACAGTCCACCAATCTCGTGGCAGAAACTTTCAAGGCCTGATTCCGTCTTGATTACGCCATTCCGCGTTTACAAACCCTTTACTCCTTTGGGCGTCTTCCTGAAAGCATGGGGCGTAGCCCTACGCTGTAGTGAGGAAATCAGAGCTCCATTATAGTCCGAATAGTCTGGGTTGCCAAAATGCCGCTTAGCTGAGTTGCCTGGAATATTTTCACTTAGGAAGGCGGCATATCCGCACTCTGCTTCATAAAAGCGGCATTTCAGCACTCACGAATAAAGTCGAAAAATTGGGCTGTCCTGAATAGGCTGCAGCACAGACCACATTTTCTTAGTATCGAACTCTAAAACACACGAGCCCAAAAGCATCGAATTTGGTTCCTAATATGGCAGTACAGTCCACCTTTCCCGCATCAGAACCTTTCAAGGACTGAGGCCGTCTTTTTTACGCCATTCCGCGTTTACAGACCTTTCACACCCTTGGGCGTCTTCGCAAAAGCATTGGGCGTAGCCCTACGCTTTAGCGATGAAATTATTGCTAATAAAGTCTGGGGTGCCAAAATGCCGCTTAGCTGAGCTAAGTGGAATGTCTTCACTCATAAAGGCGGCATTTCCGCACTCTGCTTCATAAAAGCGGCATTTCCGCACTCTGCTTCATAAAAGGGCCATTTCAGGACCCATAAATAAAGGCGATAAATTGGGCTGTCCTGAATAGGCTGCAGCACAGACCACATTTTCTTAACATCGAAGTCGAAAACACACGAGCCCAAACGCATCGAATTTGGTTCCTAATACGGCAGTACAGTCCACCGTTCCCGCATCAGAAACTTTCAAAGCCTGAGGCCGTTTTTTTACGCCATTTCGCGTTTACAGACCCTTCACTCGCTTGGGCGTCTTCGTAAAAGCATTGGGCGTAACCCTACGCTTTAGCAATGAAATTAGGGCTAATAAAGTCTGGAGTGCCAAAATGCCGCTTAGCTGATTTAAGTGGAATCTTCTCACTTATAAAGGCGGCATTTCCGCACTCTGCTTCATAAAAGCGGCATTTCAGCATCCATAAATAAAGTCGATAAATTGGGCTGTCCTGAACAGGTAAGTCTTATGCATCCTGCAGCACAGTCCACTGGTCCTTAATATCGCATTTGAAAGCACCCGAGCCCAAAAGCATCGAATTTGGTTCTTAAAACGGCAATACAGTCCACCAATCTCGCGGCAGAAACTTTCAAGGCCTGAGGCCGTCTTGATTACGCCGTTCCGCGTTTACAAACCCTTTACTCGTTTGGGCGTCTTCCTGAAAGCATGGGGCGTAGCCCTACGCTATAGCGAGGAAATAAGAGCTCCAGTGCAGTCCGAATCCCCAAAAAGTCTGGGGTGCCAAAATGCCGCTTAGCTGAGTTGCGTGACATCTTTTCACTTATAAAGACGGCACTTCCGCACCCTACCTCATAAAAGCGGCATTTCAGCACTCATGAATAAAGTCGAAAAATTGGGCTGTCCTGAATAGGCTGCAGCACAGACCACATTTTCTTAATAACGAACTCGAAAACACACGAACCCAAAAGCATCGAATTTGGTTCCTAATATGGCAGTACAGTCCACCGGTTCCCGCATCAGAAACTTTCAAGGCCTGAGGCCGACTTTTTTACGCCATTCCGCGTTTACAGACCCTTCAATCGCTTGGGCGTCTTCGTAAAAGCATTGGGCGTAACCCTACGCTTTAGCAATGAAATTAGGGCTAATAAAGTCTGGAGTGCCAAAATGCCGCTTAGCTGAGTTAAGTGGAATCTTCTCACTTATAAAGGCGGCATTTCCGCACTCTGCTTCATAAAAGCGGCATTTCAGCACTCATGAATTAAGTCGAAAAATTGGGCTGTCCTGAATAGGCTGCAGCACAGACTACATTTTCTTAATATCGAACTCGAAAACACACGAACCCAAAAGCATCGAATTTGGTTCCTAATATGGCAGTACAGTCCACCTTTCCCGCATCAGAACCTTTCAAGGACTGAGGCCGTCTTTTTTACGCCATTCCGCGTTTACAGACCTTTCACTCTTTGGGTCGTCTTCATAAAACATTGGGCGTAGCCCTACGCTTTAGCGATTAAATTAGGGCTAACAAAGTCTGGAGTGCCAAAATGCCGCTTAGCTGAGCTAAGTGGAATCTTTTCACTTATAAAGGCGGCATTTCCGCACTCTGCTTCATAAAGGCGGCATTTCCGCACCCATAAATAAAATCGATAAATTGGGCTGTCCCGAACAGGTAAGTCTTATGCATCCTGCAGCACAGCCCACTGGTTCTTAATATCGCATTCGAAAACACCCGAGCCCAAAAGCATAGAATTTCTTTCTTAAAACGCCAGTCCAGTCCACCAATCTCACGGCAGAATCTTTCAAGGCCTGAGGCCATCTTGATTGCGCCATTCCGCGTTTACAAACCCTTTACTCGATTGGGCGTCAAGCGGCATTTCAGCACCCATAAATAAAGTTGATAAATTGGGCTGTCCTGAACAGGTACGTTTTATGCACCCTGCAGCACAGTCCACTGGTTCTTAATATCGAATTCGAAAACACTCGAGCCCAAAAGCATCGCATTTGGTTCTTAAAACGGCAGTACAGTCCACCAAACTGGCGGCAGAAACTTTCAAGGCCTGAGGCCGTTTTGATTACGCCATTCCGCGTTTACAAACCCTTTACTCGTTTGGGCGTCTTCCTGAAAGCATGGGGCGTAGCCCTACGCTATAGCGAGGAAATAAGGGCTCCAGTGCAGTCCGAATCCCCAAAAAGTCTGGGGTGCCAAAATGCCGCTTAGCTGAGTTGCGTGACATCTTTTCACTTATAAAGACGGCACTTCCGCACCCTACCTCATAAAAGCGGCATTTCAGCACTCATGAATAAAGTCGAAAAATTGGGCTGTCCTGAATAGGCTGCAGCACAGACCACATTTTCTTAATAAATCGAACTCGAAAACACACGAACCCAAAAGCATCGAATTTGGTTCCTAATAAGGCAGTACAGTCCACCGGTTCCCGCATCAGAAACTTTCAAGGCCTGAGGCCGACTTTTTTACGCCATTCCGCGTTTACAGACCCTTCACTCGCTTGGGCGTCTTCGTAAAAGCATTGGGCGTAACCCTACGCTTTAGCAATGAAATTAGGGCTAATAAAGTCTGGAGTGCCAAAATGCCGCTTAGCTGAGTTAAGTGGAATCTTCTCACTTATAAAGGCGGCATTTCCGCACTCTGCTTCATAAAAGCGGCATTTCAGCACCCATAAATAAAGTCGATAAATTGGGCTGTCCTGAACAGGTAAGTCTTATGCATCCTGCGGCACAGTCCACTGGTCCTTAATATCGCATTCGAAAGCACCCGAGCCCAAAAGCATCGAATTTGGTTCTTAAAACGGCAGTACAGTCCACCAATCTCGCGGCAGAAACTTTCAAGGCCTGAGGCCGTCTTGATTACGCCGTTCCGCGTTTACAAACCCTTTACTCGTTTGGGCGTCTTCCTGAAAGCATGGGGCGTAGCCCTACGCTATAGCGAGGAAATAAGGGCTCCAGTGCAGTCCGAATCCCCAAAAAGTCTGGGGTGCCAAAATGCCGCTTAGCTGAGTTGCGTGACATCTTTTCACTTATAAAGACGGCACTTCCGCACCCTACCTCATAAAAGCGGCATTTCAGCACTCATGAATAAAGTCGAAAAATTGGGCTGTCCTGAATAGGCTGCAGCACAGACCACATTTTCTTAATAAATCGAACTCGAAAACACACGAACCCAAAAGCATCGAATTTGGTTCCTAATAAGGCAGTACAGTCCACCGGTTCCCGCATCAGAAACTTTCAAGGCCTGAGGCCGACTTTTTTACGCCATTCCGCGTTTACAGACCCTTCACTCGCTTGGGCGTCTTCGTAAAAGCATTGGGCGTAACCCTACGCTTTAGCAATGAAATTAGGGCTAATAAAGTCTGGAGTGCCAAAATGCCGCTTAGCTGATTTAAGTGGAATCTTCTCACTTATAAAGGCGGCATTTCCGCACTCTGCTTCATAAAAGCGGCATTTCAGCATCCATAAATAAAGTCGATAAATTGGGCTGTCCTGAACAGGTAAGTCTTATGCATCCTGCGGCACAGTCCACTGGTCCTTAATATCGCATTCGAAAGCACCCGAGCCCAAAAGCATCGAATTTGGTTCTTAAAACGGCAGTACAGTCCACCAATCTCGCGGCAGAAACTTTCAAGGCCTGAGGCCGTCTTGATTACGCCGTTCCGCGTTTACAAACCCTTTACTCGTTTGGGCGTCTTCCTGAAAGCATGGGGCGTAGCCCTACGCTATAGCGAGGAAATAAGGGCTCCAGTGCAGTCCGAATCCCCAAAAAGTCTGGGGTGCCAAAATGCCGCTTAGCTGAGTTGCGTGACATCTTTTCACTTATAAAGACGGCACTTCCGCACCCTACCTCATAAAAGCGGCATTTCAGCACTCATGAATAAAGTCGAAAAATTGGGCTGTCCTGAATAGGCTGCAGCACAGACCACATTTTCTTAATAACGAACTCGAAAACACACGAACCCAAAAGCATCGAATTTGGTTCCTAATATGGCAGTACAGTCCACCGGTTCCCGCATCAGAAACTTTCAAGGCCTGAGGCCGACTTTTTTACGCCATTCCGCGTTTACAGACCCTTCAATCGCTTGGGCGTCTTCGTAAAAGCATTGGGCGTAACCCTACGCTTTAGCAATGAAATTAGGGCTAATAAAGTCTGGAGTGCCAAAATGCCGCTTAGCTGAGTTAAGTGGAATCTTCTCACTTATAAAGGCGGCATTTCCGCACTCTGCTTCATAAAAGCGGCATTTCAGCACTCATGAATTAAGTCGAAAAATTGGGATGTCCTGAATAGGCTGCAGCACAGACTACATTTTCTTAATATCGAACTCGAAAACACACGAACCCAAAAGCATCGAATTTGGTTCCTAATATGGCAGTACAGTCCACCTTTCCCGCATCAGAACCTTTCAAGGACTGAGGCCGTCTTTTTTACGCCATTCCGCGTTTACAGACCCTTCACTCGCTTGGGCGTAGCCCTACGCTTTAGCAATGAAATCAGGGCTAATAAAGTCTGGAGTGTCAAAATGCCGCTTAGCTGAGCTGCGTGGAATCTTTTCACTTATAATGGCGGCATTTCCGCACTCTGCTTCCTAAAAGCGGCATTTCAGCACTCACGAATAAAGTCGAAAAATTGGGCAGTCCTAAATAGGCTGCAGCACAGACCACATTTTCTTAATATCGAACTCTAAAACACACGAGCCCAATATCATCGAATTTGGTTCCTGATATGGCAGTACAGTCCACCTTTCCCGCATCAGAACCTTTCAAGGCCTGAGGCCGTCTTTTTTACGCCATTCCGCGTTTACAGACCTTTCACTCTTTGGGTCGTCTTCGTAAAACATTGGGCGTAGCCCTACGCTTTAGCGATTAAATTAGGGCTAACAAAGTCTGGAGTGCCAAAATGCCGCTTAGCTGAGCTAAGTGGAATCTTTTCACTTATAAAGGCGGCATTTCCGCACTCTGCTTCATAAAGGCGGCATTTCCGCACCCATAAATAAAATCGATAAATTGGGCTGTCCCGAACAGGTAAGTCTTATGCATCCTGCAGCACAGCCCACTGGTTCTTAATATCGCATTCGAAAACACCCGAGCCCAAAAGCATAGAATTTCTTTCTTAAAACGACAGTCCAGTCCACCAATCTCACGGCAGAATCTTTCAAGGCCTGAGGCCGTCTTGATTACGCCGTTCCGCGTTTACAAACCCTTTACTCGTTTGGGCGTCTTCCTGAAAGCATGGGGCGTAGCCCTACGCTATAGCGAGGAAATAAGGGCTCCAGTGCAGTCCGAATCCCCAAAAAGTCTGGGGTGCCAAAATGCCGCTTAGCTGAGTTGCGTGACATCTTTTCACTTATAAAGACGGCACTCATGAATAAAGTCGAAAAATTGGGCTGTCCTGAATAGGCTGCAGCACAGACCACATTTTCTTAATATCGAACTCGAAAACACACGAACCCAAAAGCATCGAATTTGGTTCCTAATAAGGCAGTACAGTCCACCGGTTCCCGCATCAGAAACTTTCAAGGCCTGAGGCCGACTTTTTTACGCCATTCCGCGTTTACAGACCCTTCACTCGCTTGGGCGTCTTCGTAAAAGCATTGGGCGTAACCCTACGCTTTAGCAATGAAATTAGGGCTAATAAAGTCTGGAGTGCCAAAATGCCGCTTAGCTGAGTTAAGTGGAATCTTCTCACTTATAAAGGCGGCATTTCCGCACTCTGCTTCATAAAAGCGGCATTTCAGCACCCATAAATAAAGTCGATAAATTGGGCTGTCCTGAACAGGTAAGTCTTATGCATCCTGCGGCACAGTCCACTGGTCCTTAATATCGCATTCGAAAGCACCCGAGCCCAAAAGCATCGAATTTGGTTCTTAAAACGGCAGTACAGTCCACCAATCTCGCGGCAGAAACTTTCAAGGCCTGAGGCCGTCTTGATTACGCCGTTCCGCGTTTACAAACCCTTTACTCGTTTGGGCGTCTTCCTGAAAGCATGGGGCGTAGCCCTACGCTATAGCGAGGAAATAAGGGCTCCAGTGCAGTCCGAATCCCCAAAAAGTCTGGGGTGCCAAAATGCCGCTTAGCTGAGTTGCGTGACATCTTTTCACTTATAAAGACGGCACTTCCGCACCCTACCTCATAAAAGCGGCATTTCAGCACTCATGAATAAAGTCGAAAAATTGGGCTGTCCTGAATAGGCTGCAGCACAGACCACATTTTCTTAATAAATCGAACTCGAAAACACACGAACCCAAAAGCATCGAATTTGGTTCCTAATAAGGCAGTACAGTCCACCGGTTCCCGCATCAGAAACTTTCAAGGCCTGAGGCCGACTTTTTTACGCCATTCCGCGTTTACAGACCCTTCACTCGCTTGGGCGTCTTCGTAAAAGCATTGGGCGTAACCCTACGCTTTAGCAATGAAATTAGGGCTAATAAAGTCTGGAGTGCCAAAATGCCGCTTAGCTGATTTAAGTGGAATCTTCTCACTTATAAAGGCGGCATTTCCGCACTCTGCTTCATAAAAGCGGCATTTCAGCACCCATAAATAAAGTCGATAAATTGGGCTGTCCTGAACAGGTAAGTCTTATGCATCCTGCGGCACAGTCCACTGGTCCTTAATATCGCATTCGAAAGCACCCGAGCCCAAAAGCATCGAATTTGGTTCTTAAAACGGCAGTACAGTCCACCAATCTCGCGGCAGAAACTTTCAAGGCCTGAGGCCGTCTTGATTACGCCGTTCCGCGTTTACAAACCCTTTACTCGTTTGGGCGTCTTCCTGAAAGCATGGGGCGTAGCCCTACGCTATAGCGAGGAAATAAGGGCTCCAGTGCAGTCCGAATCCCCAAAAAGTCTGGGGTGCCAAAATGCCGCTTAGCTGAGTTGCGTGACATCTTTTCACTTATAAAGACGGCACTTCCGCACCCTACCTCATAAAAGCGGCATTTCAGCACTCATGAATAAAGTCGAAAAATTGGGCTGTCCTGAATAGGCTGCAGCACAGACCACACTTTCTTAATAACGAACTCGAAAACACACGAACCCAAAAGCATCGAATTTGGTTCCTAATATGGCAGTACAGTCCACCGGTTCCCGCATCAGAAACTTTCAAGGCCTGAGGCCGACTTTTTTACGCCATTCCGCGTTTACAGACCCTTCAATCGCTTGGGCGTCTTCGTAAAAGCATTGGGCGTAACCCTACGCTTTAGCAATGAAATTAGAGCTAATAAAGTCTGGAGTGCCAAAATGCCGCTTAGCTGAGTTAAGTGGAATCTTCTCACTTATAAAGGTGGCATTTCCGCACTCTGCTTCATAAAAGCGGCATTTCAGCACTCATGAATTAAGTCGAAAAATTGGGATGTCCTGAATAGGCTGCAGCACAGACTACATTTTCTTAATATCGAACTCGAAAACACACGAACCCAAAAGCATCGAATTTGGTTCCTAATATGGCAGTACAGTCCACCTTTCCCGCATCAGAACCTTTCAAGGACTGAGGCCGTCTTTTTTACGCCATTCCGCGTTTACAGACCCTTCACTCGCTTGGGCGTAGCCCTACGCTTTAGCAATGAAATCAGGGCTAATAAAGTCTGGAGTGTCAAAATGCCGCTTAGCTGAGCTACGTGGAATCTTTTCACTTATAATGGCGGCATTTCCGCACTCTGCTTCCTAAAAGTGGCATTTCAGCACTCACGAATAAAGTCGAAAAATTGGGCAGTCCTAAATAGGCTGCAGCACAGACCACATTTTCTTAATATCGAACTCTAAAACACACGAGCCCAATATCATCGAATTTGGTTCCTGATATGACAGACCTTTCACTCTTTGGGTCGTCTTCGTAAAACATTGGGCGTAGCCCTACGCTTTAGCGATTAAATTAGGGCTAACAAAGTCTGGAGTGCCAAAATGCCGCTTAGCTGAGCTAAGTGGAATCTTTTCACTTATAAAGGCGGCATTTCCGCACTCTGCTTCATAAAGGCGGCATTTCCGCACCCATAAATAAAATCGATAAATTGGGCTGTCCCGAACAGGTAAGTCTTATGCATCCTGCAGCACAGCCCACTGGTTCTTAATATCGCATTCGAAAACACCCGAGCCCAAAAGCATAGAATTTCTTTCTTAAAACGACAGTCCAGTCCACCAATCTCACGGCAGAATCTTTCAAGGCCTGAGGCCGTCTTGATTACGATGTTCCGCGTTTACAAACCCTTTACTCGTTTGGGCGTCTTCCTGAAAGCATGGGGCGTAGCCCTACGCTATAGCGAGGAAATAAGGGCTCCAGTGCAGTCCGAATCCCCAAAAAGTCTGGGGTGCCAAAATGCCGCTTAGCTGAGTTGCGTGACATCTTTTCACTTATAAAGACGGCACTTCCGCACCCTACCTCATAAAAGCGGCATTTCAGCACTCATGAATAAAGTCGAAAAATTGGGCTGTCCTGAATAGGCTGCAGCACAGACCACATTTTCTTAATAACGAACTCGAAAACACACGAACCCAAAAGCATCGAATTTGGTTCCTAATATGGCAGTACAGTCCACCGGTTCCCGCATCAGAAACTTTCAAGGCCTGAGGCCGACTTTTTTACGCCATTCCGCGTTTACAGACCCTTCAATCGCTTGGGCGTCTTCGTAAAAGCATTGGGCGTAACCCTACGCTTTAGCAATGAAATTAGGGCTAATAAAGTCTGGAGTGCCAAAATGCCGCTTAGCTGAGTTAAGTGGAATCTTCTCACTTATAAAGGCGGCATTTCCGCACTCTGCTTCATAAAAGCGGCATTTCAGCACTCATGAATTAAGTCGAAAAATTGGGATGTCCTGAATAGGCTGCAGCACAGACTACATTTTCTTAATATCGAACTCGAAAACACACGAACCTAAAAGCATCGAATTTGGTTCCTAATATGGCAGTACAGTCCACCTTTCCCGCATCAGAACCTTTCAAGGACTGAGGCCGTCTTTTTTACGCCATTCCGCGTTTACAGACCCTTCACTCGCTTGGGCGTAGCCCTACGCTTTAGCAATGAAATCAGGGCTAATAAAGTCTGGAGTGTCAAAATGCCGCTTAGCTGAGCTACGTGGAATCTTTTCACTTATAATGGCGGCATTTCCGCACTCTGCTTCCTAAAAGCGGCATTTCAGCACTCACGAATAAAGTCGAAAAATTGGGCAGTCCTAAATAGGCTGCAGCACAGACCACATTTTCTTAATATCGAACTCTAAAACACACGAGCCCAATATCATCGAATTTGGTTCCTGATATGACAGACCTTTCACTCTTTGGGTCGTCTTCGTAAAACATTGGGCGTAGCCCTACGCTTTAGCGATTAAATTAGGGCTAACAAAGTCTGGAGTGCCAAAATGCCGCTTAGCTGAGCTAAGTGGAATCTTTTCACTTATAAAGGCGGCATTTCCGCACTCTGCTTCATAAAGGCGGCATTTCCGCACCCATAAATAAAATCGATAAATTGGGCTGTCCCGAACAGGTAAGTCTTATGCATCCTGCAGCACAGCCCACTGGTTCTTAATATCGCATTCGAAAACACCCGAGCCCAAAAGCATAGAATTTCTTTCTTAAAACGACAGTCCAGTCCACCAATCTCACGGCAGAATCTTTCAAGGCCTGAGTACAAACCCTTTACTCGTTTGGGCGTCTTCCTGAAAGCATGGGGCGTAGCCCTACGCTATAGCGAGGAAATAAGGGCTCCAGTGCAGTCCGAATCCCCAAAAAGTCTGGGGTGCCAAAATGCCGCTTAGCTGAGTTGCGTGACATCTTTTCACTTATAAAGACGGCACTTCCGCACCCTACCTCATAAAAGCGGCATTTCAGCACTCATGAATAAAGTCGAAAAATTGGGCTGTCCTGAATAGGCTGCAGCACAGACCACATTTTCTTAATATCGAACTCGAAAACACACGAACCCAAAAGCATCGAATTTGGTTCCTAATAAGGCAGTACAGTCCACCGGTTCCCGCATCAGAAACTTTCAAGGCCTGAGGCCGACTTTTTTACGCCATTCCGCGTTTACAGACCCTTCACTCGCTTGGGCGTCTTCGTAAAAGCATTGGGCGTAACCCTACGCTTTAGCAATGAAATTACGGCTAATAAAGTCTGGAGTGCCAAAATGCCGCTTAGCTGAGTTAAGTGGAATCTTCTCACTTATAAAGGCGGCATTTCCGCACTCTGCTTCATAAAAGCGGCATTTCAGCACCCATAAATAAAGTCGATAAATTGGGCTGTCCTGAACAGGTAAGTCTTATGCATCCTGCGGCACAGTCCACTGGTCCTTAATATCGCATTCGAAAGCACCCGAGCCCAAAAGCATCGAATTTGGTTCTTAAAACGGCAGTACAGTCCACCAATCTCGCGGCAGAAACTTTCAAGGCCTGAGGCCGTCTTGATTACGCCGTTCCGCGTTTACAAACCCTTTACTCGTTTGGGCGTCTTCCTGAAAGCATGGGGCGTAGCCCTACGCTATAGCGAGGAAATAAGGGCTCCAGTGCAGTCCGAATCCCCAAAAAGTCTGGGGTGCCAAAATGCCGCTTAGCTGAGTTGCGTGACATCTTTTCACTTATAAAGACGGCACTTCCGCACCCTACCTCATAAAAGCGGCATTTCAGCACTCATGAATAAAGTCGAAAAATTGGGCTGTCCTGAATAGGCTGCAGCACAGACCACATTTTCTTAATAAATCGAACTCGAAAACACACGAACCCAAAAGCATCGAATTTGGTTCCTAATAAGGCAGTACAGTCCACCGGTTCCCGCATCAGAAACTTTCAAGGCCTGAGGCCGACTTTTTTACGCCATTCCGCGTTTACAGACCCTTCACTCGCTTGGGCGTCTTCGTAAAACATTGGGCGTAACCCTACGCTTTAGCAATGAAATTAGGGCTAATAAAGTCTGGAGTGCCAAAATGCCGCTTAGCTGAGTTAAGTGGAATCTTCTCACTTATAAAGGCGGCATTTCCGCACTCTGCTTCATAAAAGCGGCATTTCAGCACCCATAAATAAAGTCGATAAATTGGGCTGTCCTGAACAGGTAAGTCTTATGCATCCTGCGGCACAGTCCACTGGTCCTTAATATCGCATTCGAAAGCACCCGAGCCCAAAAGCATCGAATTTGGTTCTTAAAACGGCAGTACAGTCCACCAATCTCGCGGCAGAAACTTTCAAGGCCTGAGGCCGTCTTGATTACGCCGTTCCGCGTTTACAAACTCTTTACTCGTTTGGGCGTCTTCCTGAAAGCATGGGGCGTAGCCCTACGCTATAGCGAGGAAATAAGGGCTCCAGTGCAGTCCGAATCCCCAAAAAGTCTGGGGTGCCAAAACGCCGCTTAGCTGAGTTGCGTGACATCTTTTCACTTATAAAGACGGCACTTCCGCACCCTACCTCATAAAAGCGGCATTTCAGCACTCATGAATAAAGTCGAAAAATTGGGCTGTCCTGAATAGGCTGCAGCACAGACCACATTTTCTTAATAACGAACTCGAAAACACACGAACCCAAAAGCATCGAATTTGGTTCCTAATATGGCAGTACAGTCCACCGGTTCCCGCATCAGAAACTTTCAAGGCCTGAGGCCGACTTTTTTACGCCATTCCGCGTTTACAGACCCTTCACTCGCTTGGGCGTCTTCGTAAAACATTGGGCGTAACCCTACGCTTTAGCAATGAAATTAGGGCTAATAAAGTCTGGAGTGCCAAAATGCCGCTTAGCTGAGTTAAGTGGAATCTTCTCACTTATAAAGGCGGCATTTCCGCACTCTGCTTCATAAAAGCGGCATTTCAGCACCCATAAATAAAGTCGATAAATTGGGCTGTCCTGAACAGGTAAGTCTTATGCATCCTGCGGCACAGTCCACTGGTCCTTAATATCGCATTCGAAAGCACCCGAGCCCAAAAGCATCGAATTTGGTTCTTAAAACGGCAGTACAGTCCACCAATCTCGCGGCAGAAACTTTCAAGGCCTGAGGCCGTCTTGATTACGCCGTTCCGCGTTTACAAACTCTTTACTCGTTTGGGCGTCTTCCTGAAAGCATGGGGCGTAGCCCTACGCTATAGCGAGGAAATAAGGGCTCCAGTGCAGTCCGAATCCCCAAAAAGTCTGGGGTGCCAAAATGCCGCTTAGCTGAGTTGCGTGACATCTTTTCACTTATAAAGACGGCACTCATGAATAAAGTCGAAAAATTGGGCTGTCCTGAATAGGCTGCAGCACAGACCACATTTTCTTAATATCGAACTCGAAAACACACGAACCCAAAAGCATCGAATTTGGTTCCTAATAAGGCAGTACAGTCCACCGGTTCCCGCATCAGAAACTTTCAAGGCCTGAGGCCGACTTTTTTACGCCATTCCGCGTTTACAGACCCTTCACTCGCTTGGGCGTCTTCGTAAAAGCATTGGGCGTAACCCTACGCTTTAGCAATGAAATTAGGGCTAATAAAGTCTGGAGTGCCAAAATGCCGCTTAGCTGAGTTAAGTGGAATCTTCTCACTTATAAAGGCGGCATTTCCGCACTCTGCTTCATAAAAGCGGCATTTCAGCACCCATAAATAAAGTCGATAAATTGAGCTGTCCTGAACAGGTAAGTCTTATGCATCCTGCGGCACAGTCCACTGGTCCTTAATATCGCATTCGAAAGCACCCGAGCCCAAAAGCATCGAATTTAGTTCTTAAAACGGTAGTACAGTCCACCAATCTCGCGGCAGAAACTTTCAAGGCCTGAGGCCGTCTTGATTACGCCGTTCCGCGTTTACAAACCCTTTACTCGTTTGGGCGTCTTCCTGAAAGCATGGGGCGTAGCCCTACGCTATAGCGAGGAAATAAGGGCTCCAGTGCAGTCCGAATCCCCAAAAAGTCTGGGGTGCCAAAATGCCGCTTAGCTGAGTTGCGTGACATCTTTTCACTTATAAAGACGGCACTTCCGCACCCTACCTCATAAAAGCGGCATTTCAGCACTCATGAATAAAGTCGAAAAATTGGGCTGTCCTGAATAGGCTGCAGCACAGACCACATTTTCTTAATAAATCGAACTCGAAAACACACGAACCCAAAAGCATCGAATTTGGTTCCTAATAAGGCAGTACAGTCCACCGGTTCCCGCATCAGAAACTTTCAAGGCCTGAGGCCGACTTTTTTACGCCATTCCGCGTTTACAGACCCTTCACTCGCTTGGGCGTCTTCGTAAAAGCATTGGGCGTAACCCTACGCTTTAGCAATGAAATTAGGGCTAATAAAGTCTGGAGTGCCAAAATGCCGCTTAGCTGATTTAAGTGGAATCTTCTCACTTATAAAGGCGGCATTTCCGCACTCTGCTTCATAAAAGCGGCATTTCAGCACCCATAAATAAAGTCGATAAATTGGGCTGTCCTGAACAGGTAAGTCTTATGCATCCTGCGGCACAGTCCACTGGTCCTTAATATCGCATTCGAAAGCACCCGAGCCCAAAAGCATCGAATTTGGTTCTTAAAACGGCAGTACAGTCCACCAATCTCGCGGCAGAAACTTTCAAGGCCTGAGGCCGTCTTGATTACGCCGTTCCGCGTTTACAAACCCTTTACTCGTTTGGGCGTCTTCCTGAAAGCATGGGGCGTAGCCCTACGCTATAGCGAGGAAATAAGGGCTCCAGTGCAGTCCGAATCCCCAAAAAGTCTGGGGTGCCAAAATGCCGCTTAGCTGAGTTGCGTGACATCTTTTCACTTATAAAGACGGCACTTCCGCACCCTACCTCATAAAAGCGGCATTTCAGCACTCATGAATAAAGTCGAAAAATTGGGCTGTCCTGAATAGGCTGCAGCACAGACCACATTTTCTTAATAAATCGAACTCGAAAACACACGAACCCAAAAGCATCGAATTTGGTTCCTAATAAGGCAGTACAGTCCACCGGTTCCCGCATCAGAAACTTTCAAGGCCTGAGGCCGACTTTTTTACGCCATGCCGCGTTTACAGACCCTTCACTCGCTTGGGCGTCTTCGTAAAACATTGGGCGTAACCCTACGCTTTAGCAATGAAATTAGGGCTAATAAAGTCTGGAGTGCCAAAATGCCGCTTAGCTGAGTTAAGTGGAATCTTCTCACTTATAAAGGCGGCATTTCCGCACTCTGCTTCATAAAAGCGGCATTTCAGCACCCATAAATAAAGTCGATAAATTGGGCTGTCCTGAACAGGTAAGTCTTATGCATCCTGCGGCACAGTCCACTGGTCCTTAATATCGCATTCGAAAGCACCCGAGCCCAAAAGCATCGAATTTGGTTCTTAAAACGGCAGTACAGTCCACCAATCTCGCGGCAGAAACTTTCAAGGCCTGAGGCCGTCTTGATTACGCCGTTCCGCGTTTACAAACCCTTTACTCGTTTGGGCGTCTTCCTGAAAGCATGGGGCGTAGCCCTACGCTATAGCGAGGAAATAAGGGCTCCAGTGCAGTCCGAATCCCCAAAAAGTCTGGGGTGCCAAAATGCCGCTTAGCTGAGTTGCGTGACATCTTTTCACTTATAAAGACGGCACTTCCGCACCCTACCTCATAAAAGCGGCATTTCAGCACTCATGAATAAAGTCGAAAAATTGGGCTGTCCTGAATAGGCTGCAGCACAGACCACATTTTCTTAATAAATCGAACTCGAAAACACACGAACCCAAAAGCATCGAATTTGGTTCCTAATAAGGCAGTACAGTCCACCGGTTCCCGCATCAGAAACTTTCAAGGCCTGAGGCCGACTTTTTTACGCCATTCCGCGTTTACAGACCCTTCACTCGCTTGGGCGTCTTCGTAAAAGCATTGGGCGTAACCCTACGCTTTAGCAATGAAATTAGGGCTAATAAAGTCTGGAGTGCCAAAATGCCGCTTAGCTGATTTAAGTGGAATCTTCTCACTTATAAAGGCGGCATTTCCGCACTCTGCTTCATAAAAGCGGCATTTCAGCACCCATAAATAAAGTCGATAAATTGGGCTGTCCTGAACAGGTAAGTCTTATGCATCCTGCGGCACAGTCCACTGGTCCTTAATATCGCATTCGAAAGCACCCGAGCCCAAAAGCATCGAATTTGGTTCTTAAAACGGCAGTACAGTCCACCAATCTCGCGGCAGAAACTTTCAAGGCCTGAGGCCGTCTTGATTACGCCGTTCCGCGTTTACAAACCCTTTACTCGTTTGGGCGTCTTCCTGAAAGCATGGGGCGTAGCCCTACGCTATAGCGAGGAAATAAGGGCTCCAGTGCAGTCCGAATCCCCAAAAAGTCTGGGGTGCCAAAATGCCGCTTAGCTGAGTTGCGTGACATCTTTTCACTTATAAAGACGGCACTTCCGCACCCTACCTCATAAAAGCGGCATTTCAGCATTCATGAATAAAGTCGAAAAATTGGGCTGTCCTGAATAGGCTGCAGCACAGACCACATTTTCTTAATATCGAACTCGAAAACACACGAACCCAAAAGCATCGAATTTGGTTCCTAATAAGGCAGTACAGTCCACCGGTTCCCGCATCAGAAACTTTCAAGGCCTGAGGCCGACTTTTTTACGCCATTCCGCGTTTACAGACCCTTCACTCGCTTGGGCGTCTTCGTAAAAGCATTGGGCGTAACCCTACGCTTTAGCAATGAAATTAGGGCTAATAAAGTCTGGAGTGCCAAAATGCCACTTAGCTGAGTTAAGTGGAATCTTCTCACTTATAAAGGCGGCATTTCCGCACTCTGCTTCATAAAAGCGGCATTTCAGCACCCATAAATAAAGTCGATAAATTGGGCTGTCCTGAACAGGTAAGTCTTATGCATCCTGCGGCACAGTCCACTGGTCCTTAATATCGCATTCGAAAGCACCCGAGCCCAAAAGCATCGAATTTGGTTCTTAAAACGGCAGTACAGTCCACCAATCTCGCGGCAGAAACTTTCAAGGCCTGAGGCCGTCTTGATTACGCCGTTCCGCGTTTACAAACCCTTTACTCGTTTGGGCGTCTTCCTGAAAGCATGGGGCGTAGCCCTACGCTATAGCGAGGAAATAAGGGCTCCAGTGCAGTCCGAATCCCCAAAAAGTCTGGGGTGCCAAAATGCCGCTTAGCTGAGTTGCGTGACATCTTTTCACTTATAAAGACGGCACTTCCGCACCCTACCTCATAAAAGCGGCATTTCAGCACTCATGAATAAAGTCGAAAAATTGGGCTGTCCTGAATAGGCTGCAGCACAGACCACATTTTCTTAATATCGAACTCGAAAACACACGAACCCAAAAGCATCGAATTTGGTTCCTAATAAGGCAGTACAGTCCACCGGTTCCCGCATCAGAAACTTTCAAGGCCTGAGGCCGACTTTTTTACGCCATTCCGCGTTTACAGACCCTTCACTCGCTTGGGCGTCTTCGTAAAAGCATTGGGCGTAACCCTACGCTTTAGCAATGAAATTAGGGCTAATAAAGTCTGGAGTGCCAAAATGCCGCTTAGCTGAGTTAAGTGGAATCTTCTCACTTATAAAGGCGGCATTTCCGCACTCTGCTTCATAAAAGCGGCATTTCAGCACCCATAAATAAAGTCGATAAA
Source organism: Pycnomerus fuliginosus (assembly GCA_963924575.1). Taxonomy (NCBI): domain Eukaryota; kingdom Metazoa; phylum Arthropoda; class Insecta; order Coleoptera; family Zopheridae; genus Pycnomerus; species Pycnomerus fuliginosus. The sequence goes on from OZ004621.1 coordinate 35,259,738, forward strand.
TTGGGCTGTCCTGAACAGGTAAGTCTTATGCATCCTGCGGCACAGTCCACTGGTCCTTAATATCGCATTCGAAAGCACCCGAGCCCAAAAGCATCGAATTTGGTTCTTAAAACGGCAGTACAGTCCATCAATCTCGCGGCAGAAACTTTCAAGGCCTGAGGCCGTCTTGATTACGCCGTTCCGCGTTTACAAACCCTTTACTCGTTTGGGCGTCTTCCTGAAAGCATGGGGCGTAGCCCTACGCTATAGCGAGGAAATAAGGGCTCCAGTGCAGTCCGAATCCCCAAAAAGTCTGGGGTGCCAAAATGCCGCTTAGCTGAGTTGCGTGACATCTTTTCACTTATAAAGACGGCACTTCCGCACCCTACCTCATAAAAGCGGCATTTCAGCACTCATGAATAAAGTCGAAAAATTGGGCTGTCCTGAATAGGCTGCAGCACAGACCACATTTTCTTAATAACGAACTCGAAAACACACGAACCCAAAAGCATCGAATTTGGTTCCTAATATGGCAGTACAGTCCACCGGTTCCCGCATCAGAAACTTTCAAGGCCTGAGGCCGACTTTTTTACGCCATTCCGCGTTTACAGACCCTTCACTCGCTTGGGCGTCTTCGTAAAAGCATTGGGCGTAACCCTACGCTTTAGCAATGAAATTAGGGCTAATAAAGTCTGGAGTGCCAAAATGCCGCTTAGCTGAGTTAAGTGGAATCTTCTCACTTATAAAGGCGGCATTTCCGCACTCTGCTTCATAAAAGCGGCATTTCAGCACTCATGAATTAAGTCGAAAAATTGGGATGTCCTGAATAGGCTGCAGCACAGACTACATTTTCTTAATATCGAACTCGAAAACACACGAACCCAAAAGCATCGAATTTGGTTCCTAATATGGCAGTACAGTCCACCTTTCCCGCATCAGAACCTTTCAAGGACTGAGGCCGTCTTTTTTACGCCATTCCGCGTTTACAGACCCTTCACTCGCTTGGGCGTAGCCCTACGCTTTAGCAATGAAATCAGGGCTAATAAAGTCTGGAGTGTCAAAATGCCGCTTAGCTGAGTTGCGTGACATCTTTTCACTTATAAAGACGGCACTTCCGCACCCTACCTCATAAAAGCGGCATTTCAGCACTCATGAATAAAGTCGAAAAATTGGGCTGTCCTGAATAGGCTGCAGCACAGACCACATTTTCTTAATATCGAACTCGAAAACACACGAACCCAAAAGCATCGAATTTGGTTCCTAATAAGGCAGTACAGTCCACCGGTTCCCGCATCAGAAACTTTCAAGGCCTGAGGCCGACTTTTTTACGCCATTCCGCGTTTACAGACCCTTCACTCGCTTGGGCGTCTTCGTAAAAGCATTGGGCGTAACCCTACGCTTTAGCAATGAAATTAGGGCTAATAAAGTCTGGAGTGCCAAAATGCCGCTTAGCTGAGTTAAGTGGAATCTTCTCACTTATAAAGGCGGCATTTCCGCACTCTGCTTCATAAAAGCGGCATTTCCGCAATCTGCTTCATAAAAGCGGCATTTCAGCACCCATAAATAAAGTCGATAAATTGGGCTGTCCTGAACAGGTAAGTCTTATGCATCCTGCGGCACAGTCCACTGGTCCTTAATATCGCATTCGAAAGCACCCGAGCCCAAAAGCATCGAATTTGGTTCTTAAAACGGCAGTACAGTCCACCAATCTCGCGGCAGAAACTTTCAAGGCCTGAGGCCGTCTTGATTACGCCGTTCCGCGTTTACAAACCCTTTACTCGTTTGGGCGTCTTCCTGAAAGCGTGGGGCGTAGCCCTACGCTATAGCGAGGAAATAAGGGCTCCAGTGCAGTCCGAATCCCCAAAAAGTCTGGGGTGCCAAAATGCCGCTTAGCTGAGTTGCGTGACATCTTTTCACTTATAAAGACGGCACTTCCGCACCCTACCTCATAAAAGCGGCATTTCAGCACTCATGAATAAAGTCGAAAAATTGGGCTGTCCTGAATAGGCTGCAGCACAGACCACATTTTCTTAATAAATCGAACTCGAAAACACACGAACCCAAAAGCATCGAATTTGGTTCCTAATAAGGCAGTACAGTCCACCGGTTCCCGCATCAGAAACTTTCAAGGCCTGAGGCCGACTTTTTTACGCCATTCCGCGTTTACAGACCCTTCACTCGCTTGGGCGTCTTCGTAAAAGCATTGGGCGTAACCCTACGCTTTAGCAATGAAATTAGGGCTAATAAAGTCTGGAGTGCCAAAATGCCGCTTAGCTGAGTTAAGTGGAATCTTCTCACTTATAAAGGCGGCATTTCCGCACTCTGCTTCATAAAAGCGGCATTTCCGCAATCTGCTTCATAAAAGCGGCATTTCAGCACCCATAAATAAAGTCGATAAATTGGGCTGTCCTGAACAGGTAAGTCTTATGCATCCTGCAGCACAGCCCACTGGTTCTTAATATCGCATTCGAAAACACCCGAGCCCAAAAGCATAGAATTTCTTTCTTAAAACGCCAGTACAGTCCACCAATCTCACGGCAGAATCTTTCAAGGCCTGAGGCCATCTTGATTGCGCCATTCCGCGTTTACAAACCCTTTACTCGATTGGGCGTCTTCCTGAAAGCATGTGGCGTAGCCCTACGCTGTAGCGAGGAAATCAGGGCTCCAGTGCAGCCCGAATCCCTAAGAAGTCTGGGGTGCCAAAATGCCGCTTAGCTGAGTTGCGTGACACCTTTTCACTTATAAAGACGGCACTTCCGCACTCTGCTTCATAAAAGCGGCATTTCAGCACTCACGAATAAAATCGAAAAATTGGGCTGTCCTGAATATGCTGCAGCACAGACCACATTTTCTTAATATCGAACTCTAAAACACACGAGCCCAATAGCATCGAATTTGGTTCCTAATATGGTAGTTCAGTCCACCTTTCCCGTATCAGAACCTTTCAAGGCCTGAGGCCGTCTTTTTTGCGCCATTCCGCGTTTACAGACCTTTCACTCGCTCGGTCGTCTTCGTAAAACAATGGGCGTAGCCCTACGCTTTAGCGATTAAATTAGGGCTAACAAAGTCTGGAGTGCCAAAATGCCGCTTAGCTGACTTGCCTGACAGCTTTTCGCTTATAAAGACGGCACTTCCGCACTCTGCTTCATAAAAGCGGCATTTCAGCACCCATAAATAAAGTCGATAAATTGGGCTGTCCTGAACAGGTACGTCTTATGCATCCTGCAGCACAGCCCACTGGTTCTTAATATCGAATTCGAAAACACCCGAGCCCAAAAGCATCGAATTTGGTTCTTAAAACGGCAGTACAGTCCACCAATCTCGCGGCAGAATCTTTCAAAGCCTGAGGTCGTCTTGATTACGCCATTCCGCGTTTACAAACCCTTTACTCGTTTGGGCGTCTTCCTGAAAGCATGGGGCGTAGCCCCAGGCTGTAGCGAGGAAATCAGGGCTCCAGTGCAGTCCGAATCCCTAAAAAGTCTGAGGTGCCAAAATGCCGCTTAGCTGAGTTGCGTGACACATTTTCACTTATAATGACGGCACTTCCGCACTCCGTTTCATAAAAGCGGCATTTCAGCACTCATGAATAAAGTCGAAAAATTGGGCTGTCCTGAACAGGCTGCAGCACAGACCACATTTTCTTAATATCGAACTCTAAAACACACGGGCCCAAAAGCATCGAATTTGGTTCCTAATACGGCAGTACAGTCCACCTTTCCCGCATCAGAACCTTTCAAAGCCTGAGGCCGTCTTTTTAACGCCATTCCGCGTTTACAGACCTTTCTCTCGCCTTGGCGTCTTCGTAAAAGCATTGGGCCTAGCCCAACGCTTTAGCGATGAAATTAGGGCTAATAAAGTCTGGAGTGCCCAAATGCCGCTTAGCTGAGCTAAGTGGAATCTCTTCACTCATAAAGGCGGCATTTCCGCACTCTGCTTCATAAAAACGGCATTTCAGCACCCATAAATAAAGTCGATTAATTGGGCTGTCCTGAACAGGTAAGGCTTATGCATCCTGCAGCACAGCCCACTGGTCCTTAATATCGCAATCGAAAACATCCGAGCCCAAAAGCATCGAATTTGTTTCTTAAAACGCCAGTACAGTCCACCAATCTCGCGGCAGAATCTTTCAAGGCCTGAGGCCGTCTTGATTTCGCCATTCCGCGTTTACAAACCCTTTACTCGTTTGGGCGTCTTCCTGAAAGTATGGGGCGTAGCCCTACGCTGTAGCGAAGAAATCAGGGCTCCAGTGCAGTCCGAATCCCTAAAAAGTCTGGCTTGCCAAAATGCCGCTTAGCTGAGTTGCGTGACACCTTTTCACTTATAAAGACGGCACTTCCGCACTCTGCTTCATAAAAGCGGCATTTCAGCACTCACGAATAAAGTCAAAAAATTGGGCTGTCCTGAATAGGCTGCAGCACAGACCACATTTTCTTAATATCGAACTCTAAAACACACGAGAACAAAAGCATCGAATTTGGTTCTTAATACGGCAGTACAGTCCACCGGTTCCCGCATCAGAAACTTTCAAGTCCTGCGGCCGGTTTTTTTTACGCCATTCCGCGTTTACAGACCTTTCACTCGCTTGGGCCTCTTCGTAGAAGGCATTGGGCGTAGCCCCACGCTTTAGCGATGAAATTAGGGCTTTCAAGGCTTGAGGCCGTCCGATTACGCCATTCCGCGTTTACAAACCCTTTACTCGTTTGGTCGTCTTCCTGAAAGTATGGGGCGTAGCCCTACGCTGTAGCGAGGAAATCAGGGCTCCAGTGCAGTCCGAATCCCTAAAAAGTCTGGGGTGCCAAAATGCCGCTTAGCTGAGTTGCGTGACACCTTTTCACTTATAAAGACGGCACTTCCGCACTCTGCTTCATAAAAGCGCCATTTCAGCACTCATGAATTAAGTCGAAAAATTGGGCTGTCCCGAATAGGCTGCAGCACAGACCACATTTTCTTAATATCGAACTCTAAAACACACGAACCCAAAAGCATCGAATTTGGTTCCTAATATGGCAGTACAGTCCACCTTTCCCGCATATCAGAAACCTTCAAGGCCTGAGGCCGCCTTTATTATGCCGTTCCGCGTTTACAGACCCTTCACTGGCTTGGGCGTCTTCGTAAAAGCATTGGGCGTAGCCCCACGCTTTAGCGATGAAATTAGGGCTAATAGAGCCTGGAGTGCCAAAATGCCGCTTAGCTTAAGTGGAATCTTTTCACTTATAAAGGCGGCATCTCCGCACTCTGCTTCATAAAAGCGGCATTTCAGCACCCATAAATAAAGTCCATAAATGGGGCTGCCCTGAACAGGTAAGTCTTATGCATCCTGCAGCACAGCCCACTGGTTCTTAATATCGCATTCGAAAACAAACGAGCCCAAAAGCATCGAATTTGTTTCTTAAAACGCTAGTACAGTCCACCAATCTCGCGGCAGAATCTTTAAAGGCCTGAGGCCGTCTTGATTACGCCGTTCCGCGTTTACAAAACCTTTACTCGTTTGGGCGTCTTCTTGAAAGCATGCGGCGTAGCCCTACGCTGTAGTGAGGAAATCAGAGCTTCATTATAGTCCGAATCCCTAATATAGTCTGGGTTGCCAAAGTGCCGCTTAGCTGAGTTGCCTGGAATCTTTTCACTTATAAAGGCGGCATTTCCGCACTCTGTTTCATAAAAGCGGCATTTCCGCACTTACGAATAAAGTCGAAAAATTGGGCTGTCCTGAATAGGCTGCAGCAGAGACCACATTTTCTTAATATCGAACTCTAAAACACACGAGCTTAAAAGCATCGAATTTGGTTCCTAATATGGCAGTACATTCCACCTTTCCCGCATCAGAACCTTTCAAGGCTTGAGGCCGTCTTTTTTACGCCATTCCGCGTTTACGGACCTTTCACTCGCTTGGGCGTCTTCGTAAAAGCATTGGGCGTAGCCCCACGCTTTAGCGATGAAATTGGGGTTAATAAAGTCTGGGGTGCCAAAATGCCGGTTAACTGAGTTAAGTTGAATCTCTTCACTCATAAAGGCGGCATTTCCGCACTCTGCTTCATAAAAGCGGCATTTCCGCACTATGCTTCATAAAAGCGGCATTTCAGCACCCATAAATAAAGTCGATAAATTGGGCTGTCCAGAACAGGTAAGCCTTATGCATCCTGCAGCACAGCCCACTGGTCCTTAATATCGCATTCGAAAGCCCAAAAGCATCGAAATTCTTTCTTAAAACGCCAGTACAGTCAACCAATCTCGCGGCAGAATCTTTCAAGACCTGAAGCCGTCTTTTTTACGCCATTCCGCGTTTACAGACCTTTCACTAGCTGGGTCGTCTTCGTAAAAGCCTTGGGCGTAGCCCCACGCTTTAGCGAGGAAATTAGGGCTTACAAAGTCTGGAGTGCCAAAATGCCGCTTAGCTGACTTGCGTGACAGCTTTTCACTTATAAAGACGGCACTTTCGCACTCTGCTTCATAAAAGCGGCATTTCAGCACTCATAAATAAAGTCGATAAATTGGGCTGTCCTGAACAGGTACGTCTTATCATCCTGCAGGACAACCCACTGGTTCTTAATATCGCATTCGTAAGCAAACGAGCCCAAAAGCATCGAATTTGGTTCTTAAAACGGCGGTACAGTCCACCAATCTCGTGGCAGAAACTTTCAAGGCCTGAGGCCGTCTTGATTACGCCATTCCGCGTTTACAAACCCTTTATTCGCTTGGGCGTCTTCCTAAAGACACGAGGCGTAGCCCTGCGCTGTAATGAGTAAATTAATGCTCCAGTGCAGTCTGAATCCCTAATAAAGTTTGAGGTGCCAAAATGCCGCTCGCGTATAAAGAAGGCACTTCGGCACTCAACTTTAACTTTGACAGTTACGTAACCTCACAAATTCGGCCAGTGCCACTGAGCATTTAATTTTCAGAAATGCATCTATAACCTAGGAATAATCACGAGGAATATATAACAACAGCAGGTAGGTGTACCAGCAGTGAATTAAAACTAACTAACTAAATTAGCTTAGGTGGTTACTGTCTTCCGAAGACCCTCCTGCGAAACAGAGGAAACGAGAACAATCCCTAATCTAAGCTTACTGTGAACCTACCGCAGAGTAACGACAAGGGCCACTTCAAATTTTGAGCTCGGTCAAGTGCTCTATGTTTGTTATGGGAGGAAAATCCGTTTACCTATAACAAAGCGAACGAGCCTTTTCTGAAAACAGATGGAGAAATTTTAAATTATTGGTCATCGATAAGTTTGCAATATCCTCGCCAATAATGTCGTTTATAGGATTACTGGCTGCCTACCTTTTTGGCACTGAGGTAAGTGCAGTGTTTTAATATAAATAATGGCCGATTGCATCGCAATTTTTGAGGGTTCCTTAAAGATAGTGATCCTTGGAAACCATTGGAAACCATTGTTCCAGCAAACGTATCTGCGGAATTTAAACGTCACTTTTCTTTAAGAAACCCCTTAAGATTACGATGCAATCGGTCATAAATCAAGAAGTTGTCTATCGTAGGTGCTAAACATAGAGGGGAATACATTTAACCAAGACCTCTAGGGAAATTGTATATAAGCTAAGACTTCCATGATGAACGAAGATCTGGCCAACTCAGTCCCTATCAAGTAGAAATCCTGCAAAAACTAAGGACAGAGTGCCTTTGGATAGTAAAACTTGTTAAAACTAGGAACTAGAATGCTTTTCCATGCCTGTTCTGTGAGTAGTACGTTCATTAGCATTGTAATTTTTAAATTATGACCAGATTGTAAAATTCCCATTGTAAAATAAAGCCATTCTTGTTGCAAACCAAATTATACAGCATAACTGTTTCATCGGCAACTTACGCCATCTATCATAGCTCAGATGTGCTAATGGGATTTCTTACCAGTATTAGGTCCAATTTCCCCGCCTGCCTGCTAATACTGTTAGATGGGAATTCGACCTATTACCCTTTGAATCGTTATAGGTATTATTATTATTATTATTATATCAGAGGAAAAAAGTTGGTCTCTTAGTAAAGCTATACACTCTTCAGAGGGCACACTTGGGAACAGGTTCGTTACATCGAAGGACACTAAACGGGCATTAGGGGGAATATTAATATTATTCAGTTTATTAACTAATTGAGAAGAATTTTTAATTGAAAAAGGGGCACACAAATCAAAGTTAATGTTCTTGGTGAAAGTTTTAGTGAGAAATGGAGCTAGTTTTGAACAAGGTGAGTTGAGATAAGAAACTACTGGTCTGACGGGGACATCTGGTTTGTGAATCTTCGGAAGTGCATATAACTTTGGAATAATGGGGTTAGGGGGGAGGAGAAATCTGGTATTGGAACCAAAATGTTTAATTGTAGAATCGCAAGATTTAAGAGTGTTTTTGAAAAATGTTATGAAAGATTTGTGGGGGTTATAATTCAAAATTTGGAAATCTTGGTTATTATTTAAAAAAGTTTCAACTTTAGTAATATAATCTAATTTATTTAGGATAACAACACAGTTGCCTTTGTCAGCTTTGGAAATTACTAAGTTATTATTGACTAAGGTCTCCTTGAGGTTTTTGTAAAGAGGGAATTTGAAGTCTCTGCCTTGACCGGAAGAAGAGGCCCCTACACGTCCCGACAAGGTGGAAACTAAGAGATCGTTGGTATGGACATTAACTTCAGATTTAGTAAAATTAGTATCTGGTAATTGAGTTGAATTAATTATCTGTTCACAATCAACTAAAAGTTGTTCAAATTCTTTTTTGACTACGGGAGGATTATTAAAGCGGATGTTAAATTTGAGACCATTATTTAAAATATGAAGCTGTTCTGAGGGGATATACTTCTTATTTTGCTCAACCAAAAATATATAGATCCCTCAGTTATTTTGGCCCACAGTCTCTTACTCTCTCAAAAATTTTTAAAAAACACAATATCACGATTTCCTTTCGAACTTCCAACAATTTAAAAAAAAAGTTTCTACCCTCCATTAATAACTTAGACCCTACCTCAGTTTCAGACAAGTCAGGTGTATATAAGATCCTCTGTTCAAGTTGCGACTGTTGTTACATTGGAGAGACTGGTAGAAAATTTGACCAAAGAATTTCAGAACACAGGTCAGCAATTATAAATAATATTCATTCGACTCAGATCAACACTACTTCAGCCTTTGCAGATCATATCCTGACAACATATCATCAATTTGACTTTGTGAATAATGTCTCTTTGATTCATCACTGCGATGACCGTAGGAGGAGGCAGCTGCTTGAATCACTGGAAATAGCAAGAAACTTGAACAACCCTGAAACAGAGCTCTTAAACAACCAAAGAGCCACTCTTGTTGGTATTGACACCTTTAGCACTTTTTTCAAAAATTGCCGCCCTAACTAGTTATTTATCTGTCACGTCACTTATTAGTTCTCTCAAGTGTCATCAATGTCAGCTCCCAATTTACGTTTCCTGCTGTCATGTTCCTCCGACCAAGAAACATGTGAAGCTTCTTTTTAATTTTTAAAGTTTTTATCAGTTTAATATAAAATTTGTCTTGGTAAGTGTTCCGAGGGTCAACTTGCTGCTTTATCTCACTTTATTTCAGCCACTTTCATCATTTAAATGTAAAAATCTTGTGAAAAACAATTTCAATGTAACCTTTGAACTTTAACCTCAGGTAAACTCTGTTTTATTTGTAAATTTTCATAATTTTAATTTAGTCTACTCTCTAGCCTGAAGATGGGAGCCTCTGCTCTTGAAACATGTAGCTGTTAACTTTTAATACATAACGTGGCAAGACTTTGAGAATTTTTATTCTTATTATCTAACCAAGCCACTTCGAGAAAATGTTGGAATTTTACTTCTTTGTAAAATCTGCTAGTCAAGCTGCCCTAATACGCGAATATAAGGACCTTTTGCTTCGTAGGAAGTCCACTTTACTCAAGATTTGGTTCAATCAAGAATGTTTAAAAAGGAAACTCACACCGAAGCATGTCTTGATAAAGTCCAACGTAAAAACCCCAGTCTCCAGATTCGCACTACAAACTGCCCGCAGGACCTGGTTGATGAAAGAAGTCAAACTCCATTACTTCGATTTGAATATTACCAACATCAAGCTTAAACATCTGTATTTCATCTTGACCAGTAGCTTAACACATATTGAATTTACCTGCCTGGATGAACATTGTCGAGATTATGTTTCTTATAAAGGTAAGTTGATTTTCGAGGGCCTTACCAAGAAGTTAGATTTGCTAAGCCTTCGGACAAATGACCACTCACGCCATCCTAAAAGGAACTTCAGTAATTATCATTTCCATCCCCGTACCTTAAACCTTTCAGAGGTCAATATCCCCTCAGAACAGCTTCATATTTTAAATAATGGTCTCAAATTTAACATCCGCTTTAATAATCCTCCCGTAGTCAAAAAAGAATTTGAACAACTTTTAGTTGATTGTGAACAGATAATTAATTCAACTCAATTACCAGATACTAATTTTACTAAATCTGAAGTTAATGTCCATACCAACGATCTCTTAGTTTCCACCTTGTCGGGACGTGTAGGGGCCTCTTCTTCCGGTCAAGGCAGAGACTTCAAATTCCCTCTTTACAAAAACCTCAAGGAGACCTTAGTCAATAATAACTTAGTAATTTCCAAAGCTGACAAAGGCAACTGTGTTGTTATCCTAAATAAATTAGATTATATTACTAAAGTTGAAACTTTTTTAAATAATAACCAAGATTTCCAAATTTTGAATTATAACCCCCACAAATCTTTCATAACATTTTTCAAAAACACTCTTAAATCTTGCGATTCTACAATTAAACATTTTGGTTCCAATACCAGATTTCTCCTCCCCCCTAACCCCATTATTCCAAAGTTATATGCACTTCCGAAGATTCACAAACCAGATGTCCCCGTCAGACCAGTAGTTTCTTATCTCAACTCACCTTGTTCAAAACTAGCTCCATTTCTCACTAAAACTTTCACCAAGAACATTAACTTTGATTTGTGTGCCCCTTTTTCAATTAAAAATTCTTCTCAATTAGTTAATAAACTGAATAATATTAATATTCCCCCTAATGCCCGTTTAGTGTCCTTCGATGTAAAGAACCTGTTCCCAAGTGTGCCCTCTGAAGAGTGTATAGCTTTACTAAGAGACCAACTTTTTTCCTCTGATATCGATACACACCACATTTTGGACCTTTGCTCTCTTCTTGGTCTTATCACACTCCAAAATTACTTTAGATTCAACAACAACATATATAAACAAAACACCGGTTTAGCTATGGGTTCCAACATTTCACCACTCTTAGCTGAGCTCTTTATGTCCAACTTAGAAACCACTAAAATTATTAACAGTTCAAACCCATTTCGCAATAATATTCTCTTTTGGGCCCGTTACGTTGATGACGTTCTCTCCCTTTTCATTGGTACTGATGATGATTTGAATAATTTCACCACCTATCTCAATTCCGTTCACCCAAACATTCGCTTTACCTTTGAGCTTGAACATAATCGTACAATTCCGTTCTTAGATTTGCTTATTTCTAGAGTCCCACCCAGTTTAATTTTCAAAATTTTCAGGAAACCCACAACTACTGACAGTGTTATCCCCTTCTCTTCCAATCACCCCACTCAACACAAACTCGCTGCTTTCCACAGTCATTTCCATAGGCTCCTCTCCGTCCCTTTGAGTAAGACCGACTTTCTTACTGAACTAAACATTATTAAACAGATTGGTTTAAATAATGGTTTCCCTTGTTCACTAATTGAGAAAGTCTTCCTCAAACACATTGCGAGATCTCTTAATTTCCATACTTCTTATTTTGCTCAACCAAAAATATATAGATCCCTCAGTTATTTTGGCCCACAGTCTCTTACTCTCTCAAAAATTTTTAAAAAACACAATATCACGATTTCCTTTCGAACTTCCAACAATTTAAAAAAGTTTCTACCCTCCATTAATAACTTAGACCCTACCTCAGTTTCAGACAAGTCAGGTGTATATAAGATCCTCTGTTCAAGTTGCGACTGTTGTTACATTGGAGAGACTGGTAGAAAATTTGACCAAAGAATTTCAGAACACAGGTCAGCAATTATAAATAATATTCATTCGACTCAGATCAACACTACTTCAGCCTTTGCAGATCATATCCTGACAACATATCATCAATTTGACTTTGTGAATAATGTCTCTTTGATTCATCACTGCGATGACCGTAGGAGGAGGCAGCTGCTTGAATCACTGGAAATAGCAAGAAACTTGAACAACCCTGAAACAGAGCTCTTAAACAACCAAAGAGCCACTCTTGTTGGTATTGACACCTTTAGCACTTTTTTCAAAAATTGCCGCCCTAACTAGTTATTTATCTGTTACGTCACTTATTAGTTCTCTCAAGTGTCATCAATGTCAGCTCCCAATTTACGTTTCCTGCTGTCATGTTCCTCCGACCAAGAAACATGTGAAGCTTCTTTTTAATTTTTAAAGTTTTTATCAGTTTAATATAAAATTTGTCTTGGTAAGTGTTCCGAGGGTCAACTTGCTGCTTTATCTCACTTTATTTCAGCCACTTTCATCATTTAAATGTAAAAATCTTGTGAAAAACAATTTCAATGTAACCTTTGAACTTTAACCTCAGGTAAACTCTGTTTTATTTGTAAATTTTCATAATTTTAATTTAGTCTACTCTCTAGCCTGAAGATGGGAGCCTCTGCTCTTGAAACATGTAGCTGTTAACTTTTAATACATAACGTGGCAAGACTTTGAGAATTTTTATTCTTATTGTTATAGCGATTATAGAGCTTCCGTTGGGACCTACATATGTCGGGGTGTTCCCTGTATTTGCCACGTACAGGTTGTTTGAGGCTATCCAGTCCTCCAGAATTCTGCCTCTCTCATTTATTATTCTGGATCCGAATATGTGCGCCTTTGCGTTAAGGTCTCCTCCAATTATGATTTCCTTACGGATTGTTCTGATGTGCCTCTCGAGGTTGTACAGCAGCGTCTCGAAGTCAGTTTGATCTCCGTTGGGAGAGAAGTAGCATGAGTATACTACTATACTCTGCAGCTCTACGCACACGAAGCCTTTAAATTTTTTATAGTTCTCCACCTGTATCTTATTGCTGCTGACGCCAATAAAGCTGTCGCATTCTATGTCGCCTTATAAGTTTATTGGTGCGTTTTTTATTCGGTTCCTGCCCTATTATAATGTCCACGTTCTTTACTGTATTTAGTAGATCGTGTGCTGCATGTGCTCTATTTAGGTTGATTTGCATGAATCTGATTCTTTCCTGTCCAGTCTTAGTTCTGCGGGTACCCGAGCCCCCGCAGTTGCGTTCTGTAGATATTTTCGTAATTTTTAATCCGCAGCCTCGGTCTCGTTTTGTTTCTGCAGCCATTTCAATTGTTGTTTTCGACCCCCGGGGTTTCCTCCGCCCCCTTGTAGTCACGTTCAAACCCCTCCTTGTTCTCCTCGGTAGTTAGTGGGTCGCGCGCTCTTTCGAATACTTCGTTCTCCTCGCTCTCATCGCTTTCAGTTTGCTCCTCCTTGTTTCTACTTCTTCCGAGGGATATTGTTCTCCTTCTGTTTCTCAGTTCCGTTTTAAAGAGCTTGCATTTTGCGCTGCCAAAGCGATGACCTTCTGTCCGGCACATGGAACAGTTTGCTTCCGCCTCACATTCTTTTGTCTTATGGCCTTCGTTTCCGCAGTTAAAGCACTTTTTACTCATGTCTTCTTGTTCCTGGCATTCCGCCGCTCTGTGGCCATATTTCCAACATCTGAAACACTTGAGAATTTCGACTCTTTCGGCTATAGTTGCGCGGCATATACCTAACCGCAGGAAGGCTTTATCTACTAGTCTCCGTGCGGTATTCTCTTCTGCCATGACTGTAATCGCCTGGCTGTCTCTCCCCAGTGGCCTTAATTTTCCTATATTAAAATCTTCTTCCTTTATGCCCAACCCGTTAATTAATGCCTCCTTTATTTCTTTTTCGGTTGTTGTGCTGTCTAGGTTTTTTATATGCAGGTGTTTCCAATCTTTCTTCTTTTCTCCCCCTATTTGTCTCACCGAGGCTTCGGTCATATTTTCCTTTAGGACTCTTTCGATAGCTTCTGTTTTGGTCTGGTCTTGTCGGTTATTATCAGTAGGCCCCCTTCTCTAGACCTCCTCACTCCGATTATGGATTCCGCTTCTTCCTTGCCCTTCAATAAGTTCTTCACCTCGTTTGTCAATGTAGAGTAATGCGCGTCCTTTTTTCCTACTATTAGCGCGTGTGTCTGGAAGTCCCTGCGCTTCCATTGTTTTCCTTCCTCATTTTCTTCTTTCAGCGGATGTGGCACGTACATCTTAACTGTTACCTTCGTATCTCTAAAGATCGTTTGGATCATTTTTTTAAGTCTGTGTGGGTCCATATCATCTATCTTATGTGTAGTAACTTCGATCGTTTGCAGTTATCTGTGAGGCGCAAAAAGACCGCTTCTGCGTTCGAAACGACCTGCACTATACAGTGGGTCCCGTCTCAGAGTGCAATAGCTTCAGCCACAGATTCCTTGCATGAAAATAAAAGACCCGTATTTTTTTGTTTTGCTAGATTGGCCTCCGCTTCGTCCCTAGGGCTCCTCAAAAGTGAGCCCCAAAAATCGAAAATTAATTCCCACGTGTTAACTATTCCACCGATTTTGCTGAAATTTTCCACAAGACCATTACGAACGATGAAAATTTCAATAATGTAGCTGATGAATTCGTGGTGCCCACCACAGGCGCCCTCGACATTTTCGGCCCAATATCTTCGTTAAAGTAATTAAATTTCCGATTTAGTTACACACCATCCGATGGTCGATTCAATTTAGAAACTACGCTACCTCTTGCACTTTTTCTGTAAAATGCATCATTTCCGACTAAAATTAAAAAATGTGGATTTTTTGTTATTGTAATATTGTCCATCATATTATGTATTACCGATTTATGTTTATTGACTTGTCCTATACCTGTTTCTTGTAATGGTCCCACAGAATGAATAAATTTTATCTTATCATCTTTTTTAGCCAATCGTGCAATAGGAAGTGTCATTTTGGCACATCAACTTGGAAATTTTAAATACAAACCCCCATTTTTGATAACACCTTGAAAGGCCTTGAAATTCTACTTCTAAGCATGTACTTATTTTCAGTGCCCTCTTGGTAATAACTTCAAAAATTAATTATTTTTACGGCACTTAAAGACACGCTATAGCCCAAACCTCGTTAAAAAATTATTTTAAGTGGGGGGGGGGGTTGTCATTTTAAATTTTGAAGTAGGGGTAGGCTTGCAAGAGACATGTATTTCAGTTTCAACTCTTTGCGTAATTATATCGCTGACGGAAATAACAGAAATATGCATGATGCATAAATGTAAGTACTTACCCATAAATTGGATGGGGATCACCTTTGTTCCCGTGGGAACCCATGTAAAATATTATTTGGTCCCTGTAGCTGAGAATTCCTCTTGAGAACAGCTCCTGCAATTTTCCATCCACAGCCGCACAGGTGTAAATGTCTTCAAATAAATTAATAACGTTTCTTACCCTCTTTCCCAGAGATCTGCATCGTCGACGAGGTTTTGGTTCTCTAAAGGTTCGCCACCAGACTGTTCAAACTCTTCCTGCACGTAATGGTTTTTGCTCGTACATAGGATTAAGCACAATACTTGCTTTTCCCCGTATCCTCCTAGTCGAAACTCTCTTGTTTCTCCCGTCTTAATAGAAGGGAACTTGGTGTTTTTTGATGCCACGCACCTTTGTCCGCCGATGTTTAAAGAAAAAGATGCCCCTACATTGAAAGCGCTCAAGGATAAATAATTTGGGACATGTGTCAACTTTACCGACTCGCAATAATGTAGCTGTCTATGTCAGCGAGGGGTTTAAGGCAATCCATTATCACTACGAAAAAAAATTAAATATCGTATAATCGGAAGGGCCATTTTGGCACATCAACTTTAAAATTTTAAATTGAAACCCCCATTTTTGAAAAGAACGTAAGAAAGGGCTTAAAATTCTGCCTCCAAAAATGCATTCACTCTTACTGACCTTTTGGCCACAAGTTGAAAAATTCAAGATATTTAACGCACTTTAAAGACACGCTATAGTCCAAACCCCGCCCTGACCCATTTCGCCGAAATTGGGTTTGCAAAGATTCCTTAGCTGAACCTACAGCAGAATGGCTATTGAAACCAATCGTGGTGGGTACATGGAATATACAGTGCGAGTGTAAGGTATGGAATAAAGTTTCTTAAATTTTTGTTCTTGATTTGTGGCAAAAATCCTCGGACAGGTCAATTTTATTTTTGCAATTCGTTACTTCCATATCCCCACTCCAAAGAGAACTGTCACATTTGACATTTGCTCGTAGGACAACCAAGGTGGTTTTTAATAAAATTCTAATTATTTAAGTGATAAATCGCCATATTTCAATTCATTTCGAGGGGCCAAGTTGTTCCTGGAAGATTTGCGACAGCGTTTGACTGCCAGAAAGTTTTAAAATTTAAATTTTATTGGGTTATGGCATAATTGAGGTTATGACAAAAGCAAGTAATTTATTGATAATATTGCATAACATCTCATATAAATTGATTGATAGTGCCCTCATTTTGTGCAGTGGTAGGCTGCTCCAATACGGGCATGCGAAATCTAGAAAAAAGTTTCTTTAATTTGCCATAAGAAATAGCGGAGTAAGTAGCATATATGCCTGTTATGCATCTTAAGGTCAGTTAGATTAAGGAACACTGTGTTCAACCATGTTCAACCCATAACATCTGTAGAAATAGTTATTGTCACTAACTGCACACTGTGTGATAGTTTACTCTATATCTATATCTGTACATTTAATAGCACCACAAACATCCTTCTCCGATGTCAAACTAAACAAACTTGTCTACATTTCGCATGTCCCTTGGCATGCAGGGTACCACTGGTACCACTGCACAAAAGGAGGGCATTATCGTTCAATTTATGTTAGATATTATGCAATGTTATCAATAATTACTTACTTTCGTCATAACCTCAAGTATGCCATAAACCAATAAAATTTAAATTTTAAAACTTTCTGGCAGTCAAACGCTGTTGCAAATCTCCCAGGAACAACTTTGGCACTCAAAATGCACTGGAATAAGGCGATTTATCAATTACATTATTAGAATTTTATTAAAAACCACCTTACCCCCACGTAAAATGAATGGAATGGTTGTCCTAAGAGCAAATGTCAAATATGACAGTTCTCATTGGAGTGGGGATCAGTGTTGCCAGATTTTATTTAGCGGTGGCGCCACCTTCACCGAAAGAAATCGCCCAAAAATCGCAACCGCCCCAAGGGAGCGGGGGGTGCGGGGGGCGGAAGCCCCCCGGGAAAAATTTTCGCCCCCCCCCCCCAACCGACAATTTTTTGACCCCCTCTGATAAAAATCGTCGCTTGCGAAGGATTTGAAATAGTTGAAGTAATAGATAATGTAACAGTTTATTGAAATATTTACAAGTTTTACTATTAAGTATTACAAATTACAAGTAATCATGACAAACTGACAATACTTCATCAATATCTTTTTCACAATCATTTTCAGTTGGCTGATATATTTTTGAAGTAAATCTGGACAACATGTCCGCAGAAGGGCTGAAATTTTTATAACAAATATTGTTAACGTTAAAGTGGTATTTGATAAGCATGATGGAGTTTAACAAATTTAGCATCATTTTGTTTCTAAGTTTGGTCTTTACAATATTCATAATAGAAAAGCTTCTTTCCACTGCTGCATTTGAGGATGGGAAGGAGAGCAAAGTAAAGGCAAATACAGAAAGTTCCTTATACAAAAACTCTCCTGATGCATTTTGTAAGGTTATTACTTTTTTCCAAAATACAACAGGATCATCGGGTATTCCATCTGGAAAGACTTCCGTCCATTTAACACCCAAGATATTTCTGTATTGAGTTTCAATGTCGCTTATTTTCTCAGAGTTCGCAAAATGTAAGGGCAAATCTGAGAATTTTGCTCTTATAGGGTTCAAAATCATTTTAGGGCTAAAATTCCTTACTTGGCTAAAAACATTTAAGTGCCCAGGCATTCTTTTAATTAGTTCACGCAAAAGACTTTTTATAAATTGCAGACATTTATTTTTTATTTCTGTAACTTGTTCTGTAGGTAACTTTGCTTCATTTATTTGTAGACCAAAATCATACCCAAAATCACAATCGTCTAATTGTAGGTAATTTTGATCAAATTCCATTGAATTGAGTAGAAGCTCAAGATTGTCATTAAGATGATTGATTATTGCTGGCTTTATTACTTGTCTCGCCAAAGACCATATAGTTGTATTAACATCTTCAAATGCTGCGTAATAGTCAATAGTGTTCTTTTGAAAATATAAATTTAGGCAATAAATTTGTTTTAGAATTGGCCTTAAAAAAGTTAAAACAATCTTGTTTTGTTTGTTTTTATAGGCATCACTTAATAACTTGGCAGTGTGGCACCTTTCTTTTTGCGCATGTAGAAAGAAAAAAGTGTCCAATTCTAAATACTGTGCCAATATCTTCTCTACAGCTCGATATCTTGACAACCATCTAGTTGTAGATAATTGAGTCAATTTGCTGAACGTGCAACTTTCAGTATTTATTAACTGGAATACCTCTTTATATTTACTTAGTCTTAATGAACTGTTCTTAAACCAATTATAAGTTTCTTTGAGTAAAAAATCTACCTCCGAAAAAACTTCAGATGCTTTGGATGCACATAAATGCAAGCTATGGCATATGCATTTAACCAATACTAAATGATCAAGCTGAAAATTTGCTTTGAGAAGGGTGTAAAGTGAATTGTGTTTCCCACACATATTTGACGCCCCATCAGTGCCAATCCCAATGAGATTTTTTAAATTTAAATTATGAGACTTACAAAAGTCGACAAGGGAGTGCGCAAAAATGCAGAATATAAATTTTCAGAAAATATTTATATAGAAAATAAAATTTCAGACAGTATAATTCTAGACTATATTTATGCAGACTGTAAATCCGCAGACTCCAATTGCACAGAACGTATTATAACAGACCGTAAATTTCCAGAACGTAATTTCACAGACCGTAAAAATCTAGAAAATTAGACAGTGGTGACCTTGACGTATCATTACGGAGCGCGACCTGTTATTAGTGCATTGGTTTGACATTTGGTGTCCAGTGGCGTAACAATTCGTCTGAAAATTAATTATCATACATACATAATAATGATGTCATACATATAGGTACATATAGAGATGTTTTATTCAAACAAGACCAATAAATAAAATATAAACACTTCAGTGACTCCATATTATAAATTTCGTACGATTAAGGTAGGTACCTATGTATACATTAAATAGGTATTGCCCTTATAGTTTCATGACAATTTAACGCTGTATGTCGCAGGTTTGCTTTAATCTTTGGAGCTTATTGCCGTCAAAGTCCGGAATTTCCAAGTGGGTAATTGATATGATTTTAAAAAATGAAGGACAGGTACGAATATTACTCGAATTAACGTGTTTAAACGAAAAATAATGGTCGTCAGTCTAGTGTTGCCAATTTTGGTGATGAATGCATTACTGGTAGAGCCGATAACACAGCCGGACTGTTTTACCTACTGCGTAGACTGACTCCCTTCATGCACTGGAATTATTAAAATCGTCAACAGTAAGCAGTCATAATAACAAATATTCCAGACCGAGTATCAGACACCAAGGCAAATGCCGCAAAAATGTGCCCTGAACATTTATGATAATACCTACCTAAAATGTACCTAATTAATGATGAAGAAAATAGAATTATTATCTAGAAAAGAAACCATACCCTTTGAATATTTCGCACTGAGATGAAAATATCATTAATGTTACAATTGCGCCGAGCAAAAAAAAGGCCATCACTTATTGTCACAATTGATGATTTAAAAAATGCAGCAGAGAAGCGGCTGGAACCTCCCCATCGCGTGGATCTTTGTATTCTGTGTAGATAGTAGTCAATTCAACAGATTTTTTTTTATCCTTATCGTCTGACGTCAGTGACTAGTTTCGCAATTTTCTGACAAATACCGACATCACCTCGTACATCACCCATCACATTTGACAATATGTTCCTTTTAAGGTTAATCTTTTGCCACCTTTTTGACAATAACTGCCACTTTATGTCATCCACTGTCAGCCTGCTCCCTTTTAATGAGAAAGAATTTTTTCTCTATTTTCCACTGAAATGGCAGAAACTGTGAGTACATTTTTAGAACCAGAATTTGATCGTCTTTCTAATGGCGACATAAAAAAGAGGCCTTGTATTTAAAATTTTAAGTTGATATGCTTAAATGGCAGTTCGCGTGGGCCAATTGCTCCCAAAAGCCTTTCAGGTCTTCAACGGGTCACCTAATCTCCATGTACCAAATTTCAGCCAAATCGATTCAGTAATTTGGGCTATAATGTATTTTTACTGTTATTATAAAATTTCGATTTTTTGAACCAAACAGCGCTAAATGCGAATTAATTTTGTCCTATTTAAAACCAGAATTGGAAGACCTTTCTGATGGTGACAATAAATCTTTCAAAAACCTGTTTTTAATGGTCAAATGAGAGAATAATTTTAAATTTGGAAATTGGTATGCCAAAACAGCACTTTCCGTGAGTCGATTGAATTCAAAATTTGTTCAGCTCTTCGACGTGTAATACAATCTCCATATGCAAAATTTCGGCCAAATCGGTTCAGGGGCTTGGGCTGTACCGCGATTTTAAAGTCCGATAAAAATCAATTTTTTTTTAATTTTTGGTCAAAAGGGCACTAAGAATGAATACATTTTTAGAAGCAGAATTTGAAGGTCTTTCTTATGGTGACGTGAAAAATGGGGGTTTGCATTTAAAATTTAAAAGTTGATGTGCCAAAATGGCATTTCCGGTTGCACGATTGGCTCCAAAAGCTTTTCAGATCTAAGTTGGGTTATGAGATGCCTACGTACCAAATTACAGCCAAATCGGCCCAGTAGTTTTGGCTGTGGCGTGTTTACAAACGTACGTACGTACGAACATACACACAGACACATTTTAAAAACCACTTTTCTGGGTTCCTGAGACCTCAAAACGTGGAGATCTGGTGCTATCTCAAATTCGAAAATTTTAGTGATTGCAGTAACCTCCCATTTTTTTAAAATTGTGATGGGGTTGGGGAGGTTAAAAAAAGAAGGACATCTATGAATACTTACTCGCATTAACGTGTTTAAACGAAAAGTAACGGTCGTCAGTCTAGTGTTGCCAATTTTGGTGATTAATGCACTAGATCTGGTGCTTTTGGATGCTTTCATCTCATACATTTTGTGAAAAATTATTAGCCCAGGAGTTTAAAGTTTTGACCCGCACAAAAATAAGGTAGGGCTGAAAATTGGTACATATGCTCTACTGTCGATGCTGAATAACGTGTCAAAAGTCCCCGAGCCTGCGATGCCGGCGTCCTATTTTTTTGGTACCGGAAAGCTTTACACAGTTAAAAATTCTGTATTAAATTTAACTAAATAATGACAAAATCTTTTGTTAAAATAAGTCCACAGATGTTTGTTAAATAATTGATCTCAAAAATTTGTTAAATATACACTGCTTATTCTGTTATTTTCATAAAACACTTTGTGAAATATGGTACGCATAAATCTGTTACTTTTATAAAACGCATTGTTACTTTGACATGCGAAATTGTAAAAACTTTACTAATATATTTTGTTATTTTTAATAAACGCTTTGTTGTATTTACAAATTGCGTTAGTAACATCTATTTTTGTACGTGTAAAAATATTGTTAATTATTTACAACTTGTTTTGGTTACTTTTACTAAAAAATTGTTAAAACTTACATTTTTTTTTGTTATTGTTATACGGGGTGAGGGGGCGGCAAAAAAACGTATATAATATATAGGCATATTTTTTTATATAAAAGATATTATTGAAAGTTCAACATAGGTACTAAATCTATAATAATATCTAAGAATTAGTAACAAACAAAAACTTAAAACATTATACATCGGATGGGAGTGTTTCAAGAAAAAAAAAATTTGGAACTATATACCACTGTGTGGAGTTCATTGCTTGATGTAATTCATAACTGTCTTTATGCAGTAAAAGATTCAAGTCCACTACATTCATGTCGTTTTGGGGTTTTACCGAATAGGCACAAAAATGATTATCAAAAGAAACTGTTTCCCATATTTCAGTAACAAACAATATTATACGATCTAAGAAAATTATGTCTATGATTTTTTCAAACTTTGGTAGATGATCGTTAAATTCTGTGACAATGAAAAAATTATTTCTGTATTGGCAATGTTTCTTTAACCACTTCACTTGTGTAATTATTAAATTATTGGGTAAATCTATATTAGAATATAAAACATCTTTATACTGATATTCATCAATTTTAATTGCTTTTGACGGACCACTTTCCATTGGAACTTCCAAAACATCATTATTCCAGTGGTGTGACATTAATTGTTGATGTCTATTTGCAATAGTTTTGGCTACATTAATAAAATTACAACTTTTTTGAACAAACCTTTTGAGAGTATTATGTTTTGCTTCATACCGCATCGACCACATATGAACTAGTGGTCCCAACATCTCAACAGTTTTGGGATAATGAATGAGAAAATGATGTTTTGGAATTAGTGGAACTTTGAAAAATGCTATAAAGAGAGTATGATGGTCTTTTATTGAATTCTGTAATAAAGTTATCATCAATTTTTTAGTGGAATCCGTCAAATATTTACAGAGTGGAAATCACATGAAATAGGCATTATTTGTTTCTTTTGCTCGGATTCTTTTTTTGCTCCATGACAATGGTAATTTCTCATACAAACATTAAATTCGTGAGTGGTTAGGAGAAGCCGTACCCCGTGAAACCCGGAAAAGGGTACAGCCTAATTTGCTGACTGGGTAAACATTGCTACTACCAGCGAAACCAACCAAGCGACCACTCTCTACTTGGGCTAAGGTACATCTTTGGATACCCTTTACCTGCTACCGAAATTTCAACCCTCTACCCCCATATTTAAGGGTAGCTCCCTCTTTGCATATTTCAGTTTTCTGCTACTACCAGCGAAACCAACCAAGCGACCACTGTCTCCTTGGGCTCAGGTACATCTTGGGACACCCTTTACCTGCTACCGGGATTTCAACCCTCTACCCCCACATTTAGGGGTAGTTGACTGAATTCATAATTATAGACCTATCTCCCTAACGCCTGTTCTAGGCAAAATTTTCGAAAAAGTTATTTTTATTTATAAGCTCGCTTCTGGTGGTTTTAAGGTATTTTTTCTATATGAGAATGAGAAAAAAGGGGGAGTCTTTTCGAGGATTGTAACACCCCTACTTGTGGAAAGGGATTAAATTTAAGTCCCTTACTTAATTAGGAGCCATCATGACATCATCATGAGGCATTTCTTTGAAGAAACTCGCTTTTCTCGATATTAAAGAAAAATTTCCCAAAGGGATCATTGCATATACACTATTGACACTCATTGTTTACGTATCGATCCCTTTGGAAAACTTAATTTTCAAAAAAGAAAACAATATAGTGCCTTTTTGTGCCCTAGCAACTTTCATCTACCTTATAGTTTAAAACTAGAGCCCCTAGGATCGTTCAGTATCAAAAGTAAGCGAGGGGCAAATCTATGGGTGAAATCCGTGTACAAGCTAGGTGAAATCGGGCGAAATCAAGGAAAAACAGGTGAGATCAAGGGAAATAAGGTGAAGTCACCAGGCGTAATCATGGTAAAATCACGCAGGAAGGTGAAATCAGTGTACAAAGTTTTGCTCATAGATTTGCCCCTCGAAAGTAAGTAAACGCATTCCAAAAGTTTTCGGATTGTATCCTGTATCTCCATCCTGAGGATTTTCTACCAGTTTGCGCAAATTTGAAGCTACTTTAGACCGGAGCTTGCAACTGAAAGCTAGTGGCACCCGCATTTTTGTAAAAATTTTGCAAAAATTGAATTTTTGGATTTATGAAGCTCCCCAAACGGACCTTTCTGTGCATATTTCAGCTTACCGATGAATCAATTATGGGAACTCCAAATTTTGGAATAAATTATATTTGTGACTTTAAGGTCTTTTTTCAATATTAGAAGGGTTTCTGAATCGCGCGGTCCTCGCATGGAAGGGGGGATCTTTTTAAGGATTGTAATACCACCCCTACTTGCGGACGAGGATTAAATTTAAGTCCCTTACTCAATTGGGAGCATTCGTTGCAGTGATTTGAGATGCACCTGTGAGGATTTTTGCGAAGAAAATTTAAAGATGTTGCTTTTCTCGATATTAAAGAAAGACTCCCCAAAGGGATCATTGCATATACAGTTATACACTTATCGTCATGTATTGGTCAATTTGGGGAACACGGATTTTGAAGAAAATAACATTTTTGAGTTTAAGCTCATTTCTGCAACATTGGAAGGGCTCCCAAGTCGACCTTGTCCACCACGTGTAAGAGGGAAACGATTTGAGAAATGTGATACCCGTAGTTGTGGAAACGGATTAAATTTAAGCCCCTTACTCAATTAGGAACAATGAGGCATTTGTCCAGTAATTTGGTGGTTCTGTGAGGTTTTTCTATAAAGATACCTAAAAGATTTCGCTTTTCTCAATATTACGGAAAGCTCCCTAAAGGGATCATTGCAAATACACCATTGTCCATGTATTGGTCCCTTTGAGGAACTCGAGTTTTTTGCCCCAGCAGCTGTGTGCTATAAAACTGGATTCTCTAGTCTAAAAATTTTAAGCAAATTTGAAGCTACTAAAAAAGGCATATTATTGAAACCTGCTATAGAAGCCGTAATATCCCATATTTTGGGAAAAACTATGTTGAAAAGCAAAAAAAGGTAATTTTGAAGACACCTTTCCATATATATTTTAGTCTACGGATTAGTCCGTTTGGGGCACTTCATTTTGTAAAAAAAACAATTTCAGCCATTTACTGTTTATTTTGTAGCTTAAACATGTCCTAGAGAAAACTAGGGCTCCTTACTGAGGTAAGGATCAGAAATAGGTAGCTACACGAGCCTAAAAAATGTTCGGATTGTATCCTGTACCTACTTCCATCTTCTGCCATTTCAGACACGACATTGCACTTAAGATGACACAACAAAAAGGTCAAGACACACGTATTTTTAAAAAAGGTCTGTATGGAATCGAATTATTGAGGTTATGGGGCTCTCCAAAGGGACCTTTCCATATATGTTTCAGTTTACGGATCGGTCTTTTTGGAGAACACAATTTTTTTAACAAAATTTTCATCCCTTTTGTACTTTTCTGAGCCCTAGAAGCTTCCATTTATCCGATGTAGTATTGAACTAGGGTCATAAGGATCTAATATGGGCAAAATTGGAAGACTTTAGATATTACATTGCAATTGAAAGCAAATAAAGTCTGCCTTGCACCATCAAAAGGTCTCATCGCCGGCTATTTGGGGAGAAATTTGGATTTTCAATAAATTTAAAACTGTTTTTGATATTACGTTGCAATTGAAGGGGTGTTGTTGCTGCCCCACACCAATATAGGGTCAAACCAATCATATTCTGTGAAAAATCTTTTTAAAAAAGAAATGGGTAGATGTGAGGCTTCCGAAACCAACCTTTCCACATGTAGCTGCAGGTCCTCTTTAAGGCACTGGTGGGGGTTTATTGCGCTTGGCCCCGTATGATGCGCATGCTTTGATCTTGTGTCATTTCTAGTGCATTTATACGTCATCTGTCACTACTATCAACAGAATCTGGGACCTTTCACGTTTACCACGTGCTATTTTAACCTGCAATGATGATAAATGACACATAACTGACACTAGCCATTCAAGTAAATTCTGTCGGCGGTCAAAAAATGACTGCGCATACGGTCATACATGGCGGCATGACGTCACGCTTACAGAACCTATTGACTGTTATGCAACCCGAAGACTTAAGCGGTTGCCATTTATTTGCCATAAGTAGGTTTTGATTTCTGTATTGCCGACTGTTTCCTGGTAGTAGCAGAAAACTGAAATATGCAAAGAAGGAACTACCCCTAAATGTGGGGGTAGAGGGTTGAAATCTCGGTAGCAGGCAAAGGGTGCCCCAAGGTGTACCTGAGCCCAAGCAGAGAGTGGTAGCTTCATTGCTTTCGCTGGTAGTCGCAGAAAACTGAAATATGCAAAGAGGGAGCTACCCCTAAATGTGGGGGTAGAGGGTTGAAATCTCGGTAGCAGGCGAAGGTTGTCCCAGGATGTACCTGAGCCCAAGTAGAGAGTGGTCGCTTAATTGGTTTCGCTGGTAGTAGCAGAAAACTGAAATATGCAAAGAGATCAGAGCTACCCCTAAATGTGGGGGTGGACGGTTGAAATCTCGGTAGCGGGCAAAGGGTGTCCCAGGATGTACCTGAGCCCAAGTAGATCGAGAGTGGTCGCTTAATTGGTTTCGCTGGTAGTAGCAGAAAACTGAAATATGCAAAGAGGGAGCTACCCCTAAATGTGGGGGTAGAGGGTTGAAATCTCGGTAGCAGGTAAAGGGTGTCCCAAGATGAACCTTAGCCCAAGTAGAGACTGGTCGCTTGATTGGTTTCGCCGGTAGTAGCAAAAACTGAAATATGCAAAGAGGGAACTACCCCTAAATGTGGGGGTAGGGGGTTGAAATCTCGGTAGCAGGTAAAGGGTGTTCCAAGATGTGCCTGAGCCCGAGTAAAGAGCGGTCGCTTGATTGGTCTCGCCGGTAGTAGCAGAAAACTGTAATATGCAAAGAGGGAACTACCCCTAAATGTGGGGGTACCCCCTACCCCCACATTTAGGGGTAGCAGGTAAAGGGTGTCCCAAGATGAACCTTAGCCCAAGCAGAGACTGGTCGCTTGATTGGTTTCGCCGGTAGTAGCAGAAAACTGAAATATTCAAAGAGGGAGCTACCCCTAAATGTGGAGGTAGGGGGTTGAAATCCCGGTAGCAGGTAAAGGGTGTCCCAAGATGTACCTGAGCCCAAGCAGAGACTGGTCGCTTTATTGGTTTCGCCGGTAGTAGCAGATAACTGAAATATGCAAAGAGCGAACTACCCCTAAATGTGGAGGTAGGGGGTTGAAATCTCGGTAGCAGGTAAAGGGTGTCCCAAGAAGAAGCTGAGCCCAAGCAGAGACTGGTCGCTTCATTAGTTTCGCTGGTAGTAGCAATGTTTCCCCAGTCAGCAAATTAGGCTGTACCTCAATTTACGACTTCAAACATGATTACAGTCGGAACCCGTTCTATAAATCCTCCAAACGCTCAGCTGTGTAATAAGGACTTCCATTTAGGTTAGAAATCCGTCAAATGTTTGTCAAAAGGGTTGTCCAGTAATTTTTTTTGTAAGTCGAAAAATATAATTTAGCTTCTTTTTACAATCTTACCTTAATCAAATCAGCAGCAAAACGTTCTTAGACCATTATTATGAGGAAGCAAGTTCAAATTTCTTTCTATTTCTCCTAAAAAACTTTAAGAACGAAACGTTTGGCAGAGGCATTGTTTAACATTGTCAAATTTGAAGTTACAAATCTTTATTACAGAGGTGGAAATTAGGCAGTGTTGTCAAATTGAGAGGTTTTATAGAACGGGTTCCGACTGTATGTGAAAATGAAAAAATTACACTTGCGTACCTACTGATACCTGTATGCTGCGACAGAGTTGCATTTCAAATAACGCCTTTGATTTTCACGAAATAAATCATTTCTCGAAAATCAGAGAGAGAAAGATAATCTCACTAGATAGCCGCCTTAAGCATTTTAAGCAATTTTAAATTGTAAACCAGAACAGACCAGAACAAAAACATAAAAAAATCAGAACCTTTACTGCCTTTGATTTCCTACCAGAATTAAGGCCTCAAAAACAGTATACTTCTAATTAAACCCAGAACGGTTGGTCACCTTATATTACACAGCTGAGTGTTTCGAGGATTTATAGAACGGGTTCCGACTGTATGAAAAAAAGGAAATTCTGATCAGAAGATCTTCAGGGTAACACTTCCTGGCGGCTCTGCAGTTTGTACTTTTTCAAAATTCGGTGAGCTGTACTGTTCGACTTTCAAATTTGTTGGACTAACTGTAATCATCTCAGAGGTGGTTCATCATTGATATCAATATCGGTCACTCTATTTACCACATCTTCAGTTCTTACAAAATGCCAACCCAAACCTGGACATATTAAGACACTATCAGTTTGAAGAGATGTTTGGACCTTCATCAGATGATTGCCTGAAAAAAGTGATCTCTTGGAATTGCAACCGCTTGAAGTTATCGAAATTCTTGGATACTTATAGGAATAAGACCACTGACGAAGTGTCTATTTCAGAGGTACCCCTCAATTATGATCTTTTGATCCATGGTGTCGGCGAGGGCCACTTTTTGAGTGATGTGAAAATTCCATTTGAAAGAATAATTGAGGGTATGATTCCGTACTTTACCATTATTATAAGAAGTCGCCGACTTTGTTCGGTAATCCAAACCTAGAAAATGCAAAAAAACTTGGAGCAAATGTTTGAAAGCGCCCAACAAATCTATGTTAGCGACGCCTGTGCATGACAACCCAAGTGACAACCGATAATTACTAAACGCAGGACACGATCTAGGCTACTGTTGGCCGTCAAATTTTCTAGATTTTTACGGTCTGCAAAAATACGGTCTGTCCTTTTACAGTCTGCCGTTTTACGGTCTGCGAATTTACAGTTTATATTTTTACGGTCTGCGAGAATACGGTCTGTCGTTTGACAGTCTGGATTTTTAAATTTTAGAGAAATATATTCTGGAAAAATAATTTCTGTGTTTATATATGCGTCCGTCGACAATAACTTGGTACAAATCTTGAGCTGTAGTTTGCACAACACTTAAAAATGACAGAAAATGGGTAACTACATCATTTTTTTCATGGGAGTAATACTTGATATTCATGCATAATAATTCTTCGGTGGAAACATCTGTTGATTCATCCACAATTAGTGAAAATGGAGAATTACCCACATCTTTGATTAAATCACGCAACAAAGAAGGTGCTATTACACCTTTGATTATGGCAGAACACTTAGTCTTATGAAGATGAAGTTTTTCAGACTTTTCATTTTTGCTTAAATCGTTAATTATGTCGGTCAAATGATCTACATTACGAATTGCAGTATGGGTTGCTATGTAAGAAGCCACAATGAGTTCCTTTTTCTTGATTGAATTGTTCGCAACAGAAACACCTGCAAAACAATAATTAAGTAACGCCTACCACTATAAGATACGAACCAAAATTCTTGATTGTCAACTGAGATTTATCTATTTTTGCAGTGTTGTCCAAATGCTTTTTTGTATGGGCATGCTTCTCGAGGTCACCTCTGTGCGCCCTTAATTCACACCGACACAATTTGCAGTAGCTGTTGCTGCTACCCTCTTTACTGGATGTTAGCCAACCTTAAATATTAATTCCCACCACCGTTAATAACCACCCACCACCAAACCATCAACAGTCAGGATTTTAGATAAGATTAGAAATAATTTGTAAGCGCATAAACAGAAGAACAATTAACAGTCTACAGCAATAGGTACATTATAAATTGCTAGGTTAAGTACCTACCTTGGAACAATTTTTCTTTTTCCCATGTCACTTTGTGTTTCTTTTCATACTTGCCCCATTTACCCATGTCAGCATAGCATGTAACCAAACACCAAATGATAATGCGATAATGGGCAAATAATCCACCACAACAAACAACTTTATAGTCTTTACCGGTTTCAGGCGATTAAAGCGTTCTTAACATGCATAAAAATAGGCTGGTAAGCAGATCATAACGTTATCTAATGGTTTCTAGACAACAAGCCCATTAACCATTCATGACAACAATGACCCCATTCAAATGCTGTCATCTCGATTGTCAAAATGACGCGAATTCACGCAACATTTTTTTAATTTTGGCTTTAATCGCTTTAAACCGATAAACTATTGAACAAACCTCGGATGTTATGAATCATAACAGACTTATATGTCTTAAAATCCTCGCTCTCCGAGCTCGGATTTCAATTGACATCTGCGTCTGTTATGATAGTCATAACATTCCTAGGTATGTTAATAGCTATTACACAACAATCCCAATTCCTAAACAGAATTGGCGGGAATGGCGGGATGGATAAAATGTCAATTCTAACGTCAACGAAACGTCAATGTCAGCCGAACAACGTTCTGTGTTCTGTTCGAATAATGGGGTGGGTGCAGAGTAGAGTGACTTGTTGGGAGTAACCAGAGGGCCACCAGAGGAGAGAAGACTGTGATTTTGTGATACTAGCGTACTGTAAGAGTAGCCCAATTTGCGACTTGGCGATTTCTGTTAAAAAATGGTCGCAAAATATTTCGAAAAGTAGCCCAATTTGTGATAAATCGCCCAATCTGGCCACACTGGTGGGGATATGGAAATAAGGAATGCGTACTTGATGGAGGGGACTGTTATTTTCTAACACTTCCACACCCATATTTATACAAATAAACCGTTTATTGCACTTTCGACTTTAAAGCTATGAACGTGCATGGAGCGGATCGAAATTAACAGATCTAACACCTGAGAAATTATTTGGTGAGACATCATCCCCAAGCGTTGCAAGTTCGCTCGCCACCTTTTGCTCATGGCCCTTTTTCTTTTCACGGCTATGGCTTCTATCATTGAGCTATGCGAATCTTTTTCCACCAATTCTTGTCGTTTTTCGTGGCGCTCTTGCCACTTCTCATATTTGTCGGCAATGATGTCGAGCGCAAAGTTCATCCCATCATCGAAGCACCCGGTTATCCTGGGGCTCTTGCTGTTGCTGCTTTCTTCAACTGTTGCGCTACGCTTGCGGCTTTCCATCTAGATATAAAAAAGTACTGTGGTTAAATTAGAATTATTAAAAATATTATTTTTACTTACGGCAGCGATCTCTTTCATTAATCGCGCTTGTTCAACGTTGACACCTTGCATAATTACAGGTTCAAACTATCTATTAAGTTGTGACCAATCGCAACATAGCAAAACAGCAACCCTCTAAAACCAACCAGAGTCGTCCTCATTAACGACTCTACAAAACTCCAACAGGGCGCCACCTTATTTTGTACAAAACAAGGAAAAGAAGCAGGATGCTGTTTGCCTCTATGATTCGACGGCTGCTTATGCTCACATTGAAAAAAGGTATTTGCCTCGGCTAATTCGGTTCGGAGACGGGCGTAGTTCTTATGGACTCTAATAGATGGTATTCGT
The DNA here is from genome assembly GCA_963924575.1 of Pycnomerus fuliginosus. Lineage (NCBI taxonomy): Eukaryota > Metazoa > Arthropoda > Insecta > Coleoptera > Zopheridae > Pycnomerus > Pycnomerus fuliginosus. Next base: position 35,290,903 of record OZ004621.1, read on the forward strand.
GAACTTACGGGGTTTTATCCAGCTGACACTACTTGGAGACCTCTCAATAATGACACAACTATTTATAACAAATTAATTTATTAAATGGTTACTAAGGCAGAACAATTAAAGTAAAATATATACAGGCAGGTCGTCGCGAGCGTTTCCTAGTGACTCGACATTGTAAGGATTTGACAGTTCGTTGACATTTACATTTCTAAGACGGGTTGCGGCTAAGTGACGTTTACCCCATCATGGCGTTTCCTTGGCTAGTAACAATGAAATTTCGCAGGTGAGATAATTCTTGATTAATGACAAAAAAACCGAATTAATATCCGCAGATATAGTTTCCCTCAAAGGAACGTGACCACGTTTCGGCAGCCCTTTGTGTGCTTACCACACAACGACAAGGGCCGGTTGATCCAAATTTGGCTTGAAATTTGGGGTTCCTTATATCCTCATCTGAGTAGAGTGATGACATCTATTGACAAACCCTTCGAAGTTCTTCATTTCCTTCAAGTATCTGATAATGATTTTCTTGTTGATTTCCCTCAAGAACTGCCTCGTGTAGTGTAGTTACCATGGAGGAACCTCCTCGTGTCCTCTGCATGTGTTTATCTACCCGCAACCTAGATATCTTCACGGGAAAAGCTGAAAGGAAATCAACTAAGTCTGTGAAATCTTCTCTGGTACCTCCGTAATCTGTCTTGTCTTCTTCTGGTCCTGTATGCGAGGTGGTATCTGCACTGCACTAGAAGGACTGTCTTTGTGGAATAGGAATTTTGGTTAAACGAATAAAGAAACTGCCGAAGGAAAAGGAAAACAGGTGACGAACACTATTTTTCACAAAATCTCATTTTGCCGAAGACAGAAAATAGTGTCGGCTCGTCACATACTCCCCTCCCTTCCTGAAGAGTAATGCCTTAGTTTTAATTAACAGAACGGATAACATGGAACAACACTTAATACTAACAATAAACTAACTTTTAAATTACATTAACAAATATCTTTTACTGACGGGGGATTTTTATCCACCGGGTCCTTCCGCTTTCCAAAACGACTAATATGCTACAGCGCCGCTTGTCAGACGCACCTATTGGTCGTAAAGATTGCAGATCTTGGGGTTTTGTCCCGTCCGGTATTAGGGGTAATTTGTATTGATACCCCGGTACCGTTATGTACCTGAATTTCTTGCTCGCAACTGGCATTCCGAATAAAGCGCGTTCGGGAGCCGAGATAGCGCGGTTCGTGTATCAGCACATTGGGTGGAGGTACAGGTTTTGCAGTAGCAAGTGGTGGTAACGGACGTGGCTCTTTTGCCACTCGCTTCACCCCTCCAGGGATACGAAATCTTACCATGTTTGAGGTTGACGGTTCTTCCTGAGAGTTTTCTGGCGAAGGACGAGTAATGTTCGAATTACCTTTCGGAGTGCGTCGTGGTGGTACTACCACCTTTGATCTTGGATATCTTCGTTTGGTTGGATCCGCTTGCTCCAGATGGTTCTCCTCCATAGGTGCATCCACGGGTACCGGTTCCGCGACGGTAGATGGCTCGGTTTCAAATAAGTCCCGCCACTCATATATAGCTGTCATCAAGTCCAGCACGTCGTTGGACATCTTCAGAATATCTCTAGTAACTCTAAAGAAAACAACAAAAAAAAATTAATTTGATTCCCGAACGACCCCTCCTGTTGCCCTTGAGGGACTATGCTAATGGTTTAAGGTCCTTTACGTGACTAGTTCCCCTATCGACGCCCGTTTCGTCGGCTATCCGATAGATGTTGGTTTTCTAGTAAGAGTAAATGTGCATTTTTTCTGCAATTGTGGAGGGATTTGAATTTCTCTTCTCTTATGAAGCTATGTTTTTCTAATTTTAAATGGTTACAAAAATGTGATTTATTTGAGTTTGTTTTGTTGAGTTCTCCTAAATGCTCTTTGATTCGCTGGTGATAGTGCCTGTATGTTTTACCTACGTATATCGCGTTGCAATTGTTGCATTTATATAAATATACTCCGCATTTATCAAAAATGTTTGTTTTATCTTCATTGTTGACTAAAAGACTTTTTGTGCTGTTAGTGACATTGTAGCTGATTTTGGTATTATCTAAATTATTTTCTAAAATTTTGGCTATGGTGTATGATGGTTTGCCAAGAAAGGGCAAGGAAAAATACTTTTTTGGTTCTAAATTTTGTTTTATTGGGTGTAGGTTTTTAATGTATGCGTTGTTTCTAAAATTTTTATATTTAATTTTGTTTACTAAACTTTGTATTAAATTATCACTGTATCCGTTGTTTTTTGCTATGTTTTTAATTGTGTTAAGTTCTGTATTGTAGTTTTCTTTATTCATGGGTATGTTCAGTAATCTGTAAATAAAGCTGAAAAAGGTGGATAATTTATGTTGTGTTGGATGAAAAGAGTTGTTCGGTATTATGTTATCTGTGTATGTTGGTTTCCGAAAAGTTTTGAAATTATGTTTATTATCTATGTTGGTAATTGTAAGATCTAGAAAATAGATTGATTTATTAAAATTTTTTATTTCGATCGTGAATTTGATGTTGTTATTTATGTTGTTAATGTTTTGCACAAAATTATTTAAGTTGTCTATACTGTCATCCCATAGTATAATGATGTCATCTACATATCTGAAATAATAGAGTATTTTACTTGTGAAACTGTCTTCTTATCGTCATCTGACGATGACTGCTTTCTTTGAGTCACTACACATTCCAATAGGGATAGCATCTCAACAAAACAAAAACAAACCTCTTGAAATGAAATTGGTATTGAAAAAAAATTAATTATCGTCATCGGAAGATGAGCGCTTTCTTTTGGTTACGACACGTTCCAATAGGGATAGTAGCATCCTTTCTCGCTGCTGATTTTGCCGTTTCATTATATTTTCGAGTGACTGAAATTGAGCTTTCCTATTGTGGTGAGAGGACCCCCTTTTCTTTTGTGGTAACCCCACGTAATTATTACGTGTACTTACCAAGTTGTGCCAGGTAAGTTAATTGAACTCTCTGATGACAAATTACACAGTTATTCACTATGAAACACGTTCGGTTCCCCAGATTCTTTTCTTTGAAGTAGCACAGTGGTGGTTTAGTTAAACTCAAGTAGTTCCATTTCAAAAGTTTTATTACAATATTCAAAGTAAAATACAGCACAATGCGCCCAATAACGGAAACCCAAATAAAATTTACAAATGACGGGCCAGGTAGTCTGGGCCCTTCTATCAGTAAAGTGATTCCTAATTTCGAGATTACTCTAAAGCCAGGTACCTGACGTAAATGGGTCAGGATTGCAATATTTAAATGCCCTACATTCCCTTTCCAATGGGTCACTACCCTCGACGTAGTCAGATTTACGCAATTACGATCGCCCCCGTTCAGTCGTACCGCGTTACTGTGGCTCCCATTCCAATAAAATCGAGGCGATAGCCTTTCCACAAACTAGGTCCTGGTTCGAGGGAATTAAATGTTTAAATTTTAAGGGGATGCTGCACAGTGACGCTTCCCCCAGCAGGCTGGACCATCCGTACCGCCGTCACGCGGAACTAGGGTCACAATTCCTACATCGCACGTCTACCCGATTTTCTTGCCGCGGTACCTGCCTTCCGCTGAGCTAATTAAATTTACGCGAGAACATGCAACTTTACGCCAAGCGCCGACAGATAGAGTGCTCTGCAGGCGGGAGTTCACGGGCGAACTCCCAGGGAACGAACAAGCATGGCCGCGGCCGACGGCGACGGTCCAGTCCCTGAAGGACACAGCGCGCGATTCCTTGATATTTGAATAATTTTTAATCAAATTTCTATGGGAATCGGTCAGGACGTCGGCGTTCTGGAGCTCTTGTGTCACCCTAACCGTAAATGTAAGTACCTCCCACGAACGGGGTCCTAACCATTTTTTATCAAAACTACCACATTCACACATTCAATTCATATTTTCATTTGCCACTTCCTTTTTTTGGCAATTCTCCTTTTTTTGCACCGCACCGCTCAAATTGGTAGGAGGTAACCGTGACGAACTCGCAAAACCGCCTAAGACTCGCCGAAGTGCCCGAGCCAAAGGACGACGCCTCGGGATATCGCGACGTCTGACTTTTCAGCCCGAAACTTGCGAAAGGAATCCGGCTGTGAAGAACGGTGTCCCAATATAATTTCTTCGCGGTTAGTGGTACTCGTCGGTAATGCCGCGGTTTGTTTTGGCATAACATCACAGGCAAGCTTCCTACTACCTGGGTCAATAATTTCCCTTGGCGCCTCAATACAGGGTGGTCCAACGAAAAGTTTCCACCCCGAATATCTCGTGAACGGAGCGAAATATAAAAATTTGCTCGAACAGGTGGATTTTTATTTTGAGGGGGACACCTAAATTCGCCCTTGGTGAAATTTTTCCTCACACCCCCTGACCCCTACTAAACCCCTCTTCAAAAATTCAAATGGCAACTCCCCACTTGTGATGCATTATTTCAAAGCTAATTTCATTGTCAATCCAACGCTGTAAGAATTTTTGAGCTTTATTTAACTCCAGCGCCCTCTATGGTCAAATTTTAAATTACATTAGGGCCATTCGTAATACATCAATTGAAAGGGCTTGACATTCTTTCTAAGCCGATGCAACAATTTTTGAAATCCATCCACTCGTTCAAAAGTTACAGGCGTAAACTTGAAGGATTTCTAGGCCCAAAACCAGCTCATGTTCTTCAATGTAACTTTTGAACGAGTGAATGGATTTCAAAAATTCTTGCATCGTTTTACAGAGAATTTCAAACCCTTTCAAATAATGTATCACGGAGGGCCCTAATGTAATTTAAAATTTGACTGTAGAGGGCGCTGGAGTTGATCAAATCCCAGAAATTTTTACATCGTTGGGTTGGCAATTAAATTTGCTTTAAAATGATGCATCACAAGTGGGGGGTTACCATTTGAGATTTTGGAGTTGGGGTTAGTGGAGGTTAGGGGTTGCGTTCTGGAATTTCACCAACCGCGGATTAAAGTGGCCCCCTCGAAACAAAAATCGACCTGTCCGAGCAAATTTTTATATTTCGTTCCGTTCACGAGATATTAGGGGTGGAAACTTTTCGTTGGACCACCCTGTACAAGGCGCCGGGCCGGCCAACTATTTTATTATCGGTTTCGGTAGTACGACAACCACATTTATGGTCCCCCACTTCGAGTGTACAATGAGGGATTATCACGGCTCGAATTAGCATAAAAGTTTCGAGCTTCTGCCCGGGTTTAAGAACCCTTGTGGCGATAATAAGCAAATAAATGACTGGTACGACTCTGAGGGCGCGGACGATCTAATAATTACGCAAGCCGACCAAATCATACTTCCCAAAGTTAAATAATCGGCATAAAATTGGTAATCTACCTGGTATTTTGATTCTCGGATCCGGTGATATGGTAATCCACTGGGTAAGCGGCTTCAGGTCGTTAGGTACTCCACTGAACACACAACTATGAACTTAGGAAAATTCCGGGGTTCGCGTGAATAAGCCGATCGTAATTACTCGTAAGAGAAAAAAGACGAAAAGAGGTTCTCTTCTAGTGGACGTACTCGTATTTATAAGTTCACCCCCCTTCAAGGAGCGCTACGTCATCTCTTCCCGCGGAAGAACTACCCCCTCAACATTCGACGAAAACAACCCTATCGTCTCATCTACTCCCACTCATGGTCAATAGGTGACCCTTCTGCAGTTTCCTTCCGTTCATAGTTCTTATTCCGGAAAAAGATGTCCCTACTAGGCCTAAACGTTACCCTCATCTCCTAATTTACCTATTTCGCGAGTTCCTAGGTCAATTGTGTGTTTTACTCTCCCGACTGGAATCCCGGGATCGTCGTGTATTGAAAATTACCTAAACGGACCTCCCGACTTTGCAACCCTTTAGATATACCTGGCTTCAGTTTAACCTGTACAATTCAATCTAGTTAATTTACCTGATGGGTAATTGACATGATCAGTACTTCAAGTACTTAGTTATTAACATGGACATTCAGATATTTCAACAATTTTACAAATAACAAAGAGAAATCTTACATAATAGCGCCGGAAACACAACTTTCTAGAGCCCTTAACCTAACGGCTCTTTCTATTACCGAATTCGATTCGGCCCATTTAGGCAGCAAATGCCACATGTTGACCCGTCCACGTTTCTGTTTAAAAATATCTCCAAAATAATAAACTTGAGCTAACTAATATATCGTCCTGACATTTCTTTAGAAAAATAACACATGGGTGCCACGAAAAGTTTTCTCGCGACACTGCTTAACGACGTTAACAATCCTTTAAAATTTATGAAGATGGACAGTGCTTTAGGTTGCCCTTCTACGAAGTGAACAATAGCTGGTCCCTTTACTAAAATATGCAACTTACTACACTATCTTCCAAATCTTGTTGGTGCTGCTGTTTCATCACTTGGTGGGCGTACACTTTTCTGACCCTTTTGGAATCTGTTGTTAATGGATGCAACATACAGTGTGTCTCATTTTAACTGGAACCACACAAATATTTCGGTTAATTTTAACCGAATCAATGCGTTCTTTTTTTCTGCATGTAGAGCTCCAAAATCTGCACCTGTGTAATACTCAACTTTTTTTATAAACCGAAACCCCAGCCTACTGCGATTTAATAAAGAGGCCAAAAATGACGAAATCGTATTAGGCATTTTTTTATCGAAAAATTTTATAAAGAAAAGTTGCTCAGGATCGCTCCAAATAGCTAAATCCGAAGTTTCAGGAAAAAATAAAAATGTTGAATTCCTTGAGGAAGAATCACAAAATAACGAAAAGTTCAATATTTTTGCAACATAATGCCCCCTGTGAAATAAAAAAACAATTAAAATAAATTGATTTGTCATTTGCTATCGGCTATGGATGGATAAAACTTAACAATCGCAGAAAAAGTTGAAATTATTAAGATAGTGTAAGATTTTCGTTTTTCTTAACAATTTCAAGGGACACCCCAACTAATCTGTTGCAATGTGCCACAAACAGCAAACATAAGTGCTTGCATTGTTTTTTTTGTTTCACATCACCCGTTATGTTGCAAAAATATTCACGTTTTCGTTATTTTATGATTCTTCCTCAAGAAATTCAACATTTTTATTTTTTCCTGAAACTTCGGATTTAGCCATTTGGAACGATCCTGAGCAACTTTTCTTTAAAAAATTTTTCGATAAAAAAATGCCTAATACGATTTCGTCATTTTTGGCCTATTTATTAAATCGCAGTAGGTTGGGGTTTCGGTTTATAAAAAAAGTTGAGTATTACACAGGTGCAGATTTTGGAGCTCTACATGCAGAAAAAAAGAACTCATTGATTCGGTCAAAATTAACCGAAATATTTGTGTGGTTCCAGTTAAAATGAGACACACTGTATGTGTCATCATTAGAATCGCTGGTATTTTCAATTACAGCCACCTCTTCAGAATCTTGAAGATCTTTTGGGTCTACCTTAACCGTATGACTTAGAATTCCATGAAGTTCATCAAAATATGGTGGCGAGTTTTTCTTTCCAGTGCCTGTTTGTTTCATATATCTAATGTGACCCATATATTGCCAACATTGTATCCTCTTTCGCTCATTTTTGTTGCTATAGTAGCCCATATCTGGTTTTTTATTGTTTTACGATCATCAAATTTTGCTCCATATTCTTCTCGAGGTTTAAGAAAATATAGGGTTGCCTGGTGGTGTAGCTCATTAGGTTTTTTGTTATTCGATACCTATAATTACAAATTTGTCACTTAATATTATGCAATTGGATTTACATATTGCACTTGGTTATGAGATTACTTCTTTGCTGTTCGATGTGCTTGGAACATCTTCACCTTTTAGCTTGTGATGTATGCGAGGGTGCGATGGATTAAAACACGGAAAAACCCATTAAAACATATATTCGAGGCCTGGTCTTACAGTGCTCGTAGCTCCCGAAGAACTACTTATTAGTTGCGATATTTTCCTAATGCTAATCTTACTTACTAAGCTATTTATGGTGTATTGAACCATTGAAGAAGGCTGATGATGCAATCCAGCAAACCTAGCATTTTGCGACACTTTGGTGACTTCCTGAGTCGGTTTCTCTATTGGGTCATCAGCCTTTATTACCTTACACTACACCTCCCTCGCGAAAGAAAAAAAAATTAAATTATCCCTAAATTTAACATTTTTTTTTGTTTTTTATGCATTATACAATTTAACCCTATTCTTATGTACTTCTACCAGTTTATTATCTACCTTAATTACAATATTCGGGGACTTTTCTTTTGCAACTTCAAACGGTCCTTTATACAAGCTTTCATACTTCTTCCCCGAATTATTTTTTACCATTACTTATCACCTATCCTATAACCTACAATTTTACTCTTTTTATCATATGCGGATTATCGCTGAACTTTTGAAGCAACTGAGTTGTATTGCGTGTCGCTGCATGCTTGCTGTAATCGGTTTTTAAGTTCAAGAGCATAATCGCAAAATTGTATAGAGGATCGACGCCATTACAACATTGGAAGGCAGCCTGCCTGCTGTGCCAAAAACTAGTTCGTACGGAGTGTACTTAGTCTCACTGTGGACGGTATTATTGAATGCGAAACACCAGTAAGGAATCCAGAAACTCCAAGCATCTGGATGATTGGCAATTTTCATTCTAAAATATGCCCCTAAGCACTTATGAGAATTCTCAAGAGCTCCTAGGGTCTCGTGATGGTAAGCCGTACTGTTTAGTTTAGAGATTTTGCAAATTTGATTGAGGGTAGAAGCCAAAAATTCGGTGGCTTGGTCTGTTACTAACTCGGTCGGTACCCCATATCGTAAAATAAAATTATCACTTATAATCTCATAAGAGCATTAATTCTTTCCGGAAATTTTTGGAGAGCATCCCAACAACGTATTAATCAGCCCGAGTGGAACACGAGGGCCCGATTACGTTGTTGGGATGCACGACTAAAATTTCCTGGAAATTAATTAATGCTCGAATGCAGATTCTGTAAGAAAATAGCAACGATACAGCCGCAGAAGCTGAATAGGAATGATTTTTGACATTTAATTTGACATAAAAATTTCCACTTATTAATTTCGTTTAGGTTGGTTTAGGTAGGTATCAAAAATTTCCAGGAAATCCTCGAGTTGCCATGGTAAACACACAGAAATCAATTTTTCTATTGGCTAATGCTTAGTATAGTGCGATTTTCATATATAAGAGCACTAGAGAAATGGTAATTTTTCTGAAATGAAGTTGGTTACACGAGTAATAATGTCTACGAGGGCTTTTGCCTACTGTTTGGACGAAAAGAAGCCGAGACGCAGTCGAGGCTTTTTTTCCGAAACAAACAGTAGGCAAACGCCCGAGGGACATTTATCGAGGGTGAACCTATTTCATTTCATGAAAAATTACCATTTCTCGAGTGCTTTTCGGAAGACAATTTTTTGAAAGAAATATTGCACCTAACTTCTCCCCGTGTCAGCATGGTAGTAGGTTATAAGTGTAGCAGTTGAATATTACCTACTTTAACTTCAATGACAGGAACAAGCTGTCAGATATCGTTTCTGAATGAATCATTATTTTTATTTTGTTAGGAAATACCGAGGAAAATACTAAATAAGTGGGTATGACTTTAATTAAAATTGTTTATTTCATTTTAATGGTCACTGTGTTAAATTTTAAATTGTGCTGTTTTCCTTCAATTTCCACGTTATTTATATAAATTGAAGTTCTGTTTCTGCTGCGATGGTTAGCGACTACTGTAGCAATTTTAGTGAAGAGGTGAAGAGGATAAATTTCGTCTTTGGATAAAATCAGCCAGATAAGTGGGGAAGGTCCGTACGCGTGACGACAACAATTACGATAAAAATCCTGGTCAATTTCCGAAAATCACGTGAATTATTTTGTGAGCAGGTAGTCTTGTAAAAGTGATTTACTAGTTTCGAGTGCTTTGGATTTTTTAAAATTATGAATCTGAAGCTGTCAAAAGTGACAGGGATTTTTTCACCATATGACAGGAATTTTTTCAATATGACAGGGATTTTTTCACTCATTTGAACTACTCCCAAATTTGTCAAAACAAATCGGTTGTGATTGGCTAAAATTGAATAATGGATCGTTATCATTGGTCAATATTTCTAAAAAAAAAATTGTCAACGAAAGCTCTAGTTACTGTCTCTGCTTCTTTATTTGGCAGTGCATAGGCTTCGATAAATTTAGTCCAATCGCATTGTAGCGTTAAAATATACTTGTTATTTTCAGAATCCACTTCCAAAGGTCCTACTATATCTAGAAAAAAATTTTGAAAAGCACTTACACTACAAGTTCTTCATTCAATATTTGTTGTACATACTGGTTTGCTTGATCAGGATCTGAAACAAATCGTTGAAGTGATGTAACGCACATAAAAATTTTACTTTCATTTGAAAAATATTCACCCGTACCTAATGAAAATTCTTTATAAACTTTTGGAACGGGATTATTATTTTGTCCTCAATCCTCTTTACAGAACTAAACTAAACTCACCGTTGGCGGTTTCTAGGTTCACTTAACGATGACTTCGGTTCCCCCGTAACTCAAGTTTAATGTCACAAGTTCTTCTGAATCCTCTGACATTCCAATTGTTTTAAAAACTTTCCAGCAACTCCACTTTCATTCCAGCTCCAAAACAGGACTTATAAGTACATCGACATCACAACTGTCAAACCCACATTCGCCATTTTGCCAATCCGCGATCAGCTGATTACCGGTAACCGCAGCTCCTGACTCGTTGAACTGAGTCTGTTACCGTTGAACTAAATTAATGACGTCATATGTCTCTTTCCCTCAAATACCGCACTTCGCAAAAATGTTTGCCTGTAACCGCACTTACCGTTGCTTCAACGGTTAGTCGCAAAAATACCCTTTGTGTTTGCGGAGCCTCTAATTTTTTCTCGCCCTGCTGGTACCTGAAGAAACTTGTACATTTTTTGCTGTCTTTCTTAAGGCCATCCTAAGAAAATTGTTACGTTAAGATACTAAGCAATACATATATTATACAGTAATTTTGGATGCGCTACAGTATTTCACTTATCAACTGGAATTTAATATCCTTATCTACTTGTAAAACACTAATGCCTTTCTTTGGGCAGCTCTAACTCAAACTTGTGCCATCTGCTCATTTCCTTATCAGTCATTTTCAATTCTTTATCAGTCGTTTTTAATTCCTTGTCAGTCGTTTTGGTATCTGAAGATCTTGAGGCACAGTCAGGGATTTCAGCAATGAACTTGAATGGTACAGTCCTATAAGGGAAAATTTATTTAATGTTATCACTTCGTAGTTGGTGGACTAAATGGCCTAATTCCAGAGCACCGACTCTAACTTGGAAATACTTGATATCTTCATTATGTTTCTTCTGGAGGTACTCGATAGCTTCATCATGTTTCTTCTGGAGATAGGTATTTACGGGCATAAAATTCTCAAGGGCCGATTTGTTGTGAAATGATTCATGGTGCGACCTCTTCTGATCAAAACGAAAACCACCATACGATTGCTTTTCATCTCAATGACAAGTTTTCCGATAGATTTAGACGTCAAAACCGATTCTCTGGGGTCTTTAGATAAGCCAAGTTAGCATTAACGAAAAGTCCAGAGGGTGTCATCACTCTTCTTGCAGTGATTGCTTTTCATCTCAATGAAAAGCTATCTGCTAGAACTAGATGTCAAAATTGCTTCTATCAAATCAAATCAAATTTTATTGTTCTTCATACAAAATATATGTCACGGGCTAAAATCGTCGGGTGGTGCGAAGCGGTGGGCCGACAGTGCGTCAGGGGAAGTTAAGTCAAAGCCGCAAAATCTACCCGGACCCAGGGCGGTGGGTCTTCTCCTATACAGGAGGTGGCACAGAAAACGTAGGTACAATTTAATAAAGATGGAATAGGACGCCACTGGCTTTATAGTTGCCCAAGCGACCGATAAGTACAAAGCCAGAAATTTACCGCAAAAACCCTGAGCGCAACTGCCGGGGTGTACTTGAGAAATAAAACACACACAGTTAAAACCTATTAAATATATTTACAAAGAATAATAGAAAATCATTGGAAAATGAATGAAACACAATTAAATAAAATTGCAATAATCAAAATGCAACGCACGTCGCAGCAGTACCAGCGAGGTACACAGCCACCACTATAATTATCAACCGGTGGCAGCACCGCTATCAACGAAGTTTACCGGTTCTAGGGCGCAATGACGAGAAGGGGGCGCAACGCACGGTTATAGGTACCTACAGGCCGCGTTTACGTCACTAGGGGCGCTACTCGCGCGCTGAATCGCAAAACAACACGGCAAAATCGGCAACAGCAGCACTACAGCTGATAGGGGAAACACGAAAATAGGCAACGGTGACTCTGCCAGAATTGCTGCAAAACGTTGATGAAAATGATTGCCTCCTAGCTGTGAAGCAACTGGGAGACTGAAAATGACTGAAGGTCACGAAGAATATTTCTAACAAAATCACAAAATCTGAAAATGACTGAAGGTCGCTAATAATCTTCCTACCAAAATGTAGGCGATAAACTACAAAGTGAAAATTACAATAAGTTAACAACCGAATAGCAGAAATAACGCTGACGACGCTTCCAGGCCGATGGGGTATTTTACTGATACAGCTCACCGATTTTCCTGAGCAGCCGGGCAAGTTGAAAGGGGAAAAACGGAAGCACCTCTCCGGGCTCGTCCCACGACTGGTATAGCCTCGACAGCAAATCTTCCAAAAACGGTAACGACAAAAGGGGGTAATGTTCCAGACAACGCGCACAGTACCTTCGGCTCGAAAAGAGGGGTAGGTGGAATCCCTTCGAAAATCTGCCGGAGGGGGTCAAAGTCCAATCCACAAAATCCGATGTAAAAATTAAATTATACCTAGCAGGAGGATCTGAAAACGATAGAGCCATTTTAGGGCACTATTCAGGGCTCACACTCACCCCCTCAACGAGATCCTTGAAGCCGCCAACGACCACCTGTGGGGCGGTCGACTTAACCAACAAACGGCTCGAAATCCCTCAAACTGAGGTGTGAGATATCGCCAACTGACTTGATATTCACCTTAAATGGCTCTCAATTCATCCAAATTCCACAAAATGGCCAAAATTCACGGATCAACGGAGCGAAGCACGTCTTGTTAAGACGACGCGACGGCCGCGGAAGAGGAAGTTCGCCATTTTCGAGCGACGGCGCAGTCGACTCGAAAATTCGCTGACCTTGATTCCCAGCATGGGCGGGCGCATACCGACAACATCGGGCGAGTGAATTTACTCTCGATGGAAAAGCGGCGCCACAGGAGCGGCACACACTCGCCACAGGCGCTAGAACGCCGACTAAAACTATGCCCATCACCCTCGGTGGCGGTGCATAATTTTGGTGGTGAGAAAACGACGGCACACGGCCTGCCCCCGCTGAGAATGCTATCTACGCTCATGGAGAGAGGGGATTGCAGGTATTCTTACCGACCGTTCGACGATTCGTGACAATTGACGTATTGTGTTAACCTCACTTTCCGAGACCTGTCAATAGGTCTGTAAACGAACCGAAACTGATTTAATATTTCCCAAATACTAAAGAAAACCCCAAAAATGCGGAACCTGGAGTACGACGAAGGTGAGTCCCGCAACTGTACCCCAAAATTACACGCAATAATTATAGAAATTGTCCCTGAAATTGTTCTCCTGATAGCATCATCGAAGTGGTCGAAAGGCATACTGAAATCCCCAACTAATCAAGACTTCCTCGAGCCTACCAAACGTGTAACAAAGAACGAAAGGAAGCCGATAAAACCCTTCGCCTACGAGGAGGATTTCGCACGTGGCATACAGGGTGAGTCTGAAAGACTCCACATCCTTTATACCACCAGAATCTACTGTTCAAATGATGAAGCTTGGTGCAAAAATTATTGGTCAATTGTGATTCCCCTTGATGTTATAAGCCGCCAAAGATCTTCATTTTTAAACGTTCTTATTAAATATCTTTTGAAAGGTGTATCGTAGGATTTTGAATTTTTGCACAGCATTGTCACAGGCCAAGATGCAACTACTGATGGTACTTACGACATTATCCAAAAAGCTGATCCTTGTTATACAGGGTGGCCCCGATGTTATTTGCCCTTGAACTTTTTTATGTTTGAAAATATTGCTGATTTGCCTATGCGGTCGTATTTCCCGTTCGATTGTAAAACTTTTTTGGCTCTTAAAATTTTTGGAGAAAACTAACCACTCACGAGAAAAATTGAAAAAACCGAAAACATGATGCAGGTAATCCCCTTAAAACCAATGATGAGTGTACCTCATAAAAAAGTTAAATTACCATTAATGTTTTTTCTTCACTTGTGAGCAATGGTTCTGGACACAAATCTAGGACAACACATTCAATGCAAAAAAACAGTTGAAATGTGATGCGTGTCAACGTACACTTTGATTTTTATTGAAATTGTAGGTTTATCACGATGATCATGTTTTCGGTTTTTTCAATTTTCCTCGTGAGTGGTTAGTTTTCTCGAAAAATTTTAAGAGCCAAAAAAGTTTTAGAATTGAACGGGGATTACGGCCGCATAGGCAAATTAGCAATACTTTCAAACATAAAAAAGTTCAAGGGCAAATAACATCGGGGCCACCCTGTATAACAGAGATCCGCTTTTTGGATAATGTCTTAAGTACAGTGAGATTCAAAACGTTTGTAATTAGGGTTGGCTTTGGAAACAAAAGATTCGAAAAACGTTTGTCCAAAATAATTAATCGCACTGTCCCCAAAGAAAATCACTAAACTAAAATGGCAGATGTGAATTCTTTAAATTTATTCGTTTTGCAAATTATTTAGAATAAATATCGACCTCTCCACTTCCTCGATCAAAGGACCCTATACAATAAGGCAACCGCTTGGGCCAATCTTTACCAAATTTTAGATTGTGGTAAGCGAGGGACAGATGAATGTTTTACCGAGAAATGAAAGTTCAGTATCTTCTAGTTTCTGAGAAAAAAATTCGTGAAAATTGCATTTTCGAGGCATAAAAATGTTTAGAGCCACATAAAAAGCCAACGAAAGATGTGTATCAATGCGATGTGTGTCCCTGTAGATGTTTACCTTGTTAATGTGTATGTAGGGGCGAGCTGAATTTACTGGTGGAGTCGGGTGCAGATTTTATAAATCTGCACCTAGTAGTAGTGCCTCCGCAGACGCACAGTGGTGTTAAAAGTCAAGAGGAATGAAAATGAAGTGTGGATTAAGTAGAATTACGAAATAAAACACTAAAATAACCAAATTATGCAATTAAAACTTTTGTGGGGGTTGAAATAAGCACTTATACCTACCTATTGCGAAGGAAACTGAAAAATTGTAAAAGGTAAACTGAATCCCAAATGCGTTCAATTTTATAACCGTCGAAAAACGGAATTATGCGAATTTTGCAAAATTTGCACTTAGGGGGTTGAAAAATCGTAAAGGTGGATGAAAAATCAAAAGGTATCAGGATTAACCGTGGCTAAGTAAAATTACGGAAAATAACACCAAATTAACCCAATTATGTAAATTTAGCATTTGAAGACTTGAAACATTGCGAAGGGGGATGAAAAAAGTGAAAAATGTAATCATCATCCAAATGGGTTCAATTTATTACAGAAGAAAAACGAAAATATCCGAATTTGGCAAAACTAACACCTAGGGGGTTGAAAAATTGTAAAGGGGGATGAAACGTCAAAGTGGATGAGAATTAATCGTAATTAAGCAGAATTACAGAAAATAACACGAAAGTAAACCAATTATGCAAATTTAGATTTTGGGGGTTGAAATGTTGCGAAGGGGGTTGGAAAAGTGAAAAGATAAACATAATCCAATTGAGTTCAATTTGTTACCGAAGGAAAACTAAATTATGTGAATTTTGCAAAATAAACACTTAGGGGGTTGAAAAATTGTAAAGGGGGATGAAAAGTTAAAAGGGATGAGAATTAATCGTAATTAAGTAGAATTACAGAAAATAACACGAAAATAAGCCAATTATGCAAATTTGACTTTTGGGGGTTGAAACATTGCGAAGGGGTCGAAAAAGTGAAAAAGGCAAGAACAATTCATAAGGCAAAACTGCGCGAATTTTACAAAATTAACCAGCGGAAATCACCCGAAAAAGAAGCGGTCTGGGTAAATTTTGCTCTTTGAGGGTTCACATATCATGAAAGGGGTTGAAAAATTGTGGATGGGTCAAAAATTAATGAAAATCACTTTAAATTAATAACAAATTAGAAGAAAGCAAAAAAAAAATAAATGAAATATATTTACTCCGCTTGCTAGGGCTTAGGGGTTGTTAGTAGCGCAGGGGTTGGTTTTAGGATGAAGACTCATAAGACTTTTTTCAATGGTTGACCGAAATCTATTGAACCCCATAATTTTATTCCACCACTTACATGAAAAAATTTCCAGTTTCAACCCTTAAATTTCATCCCCCTTGTTAGATATTAATGAAAATTTGCCCATCCGCCTACAGTGGCGCTGTAAATTACCACATCAAATTTAGCCCTGATACGTTGAGCAGTTTTTGAGTTCTCGCATTTTTTTGTTTCGGCATGTTAGGGGGTTGTACCGCCTTTAAGGGTCGTTTTTCGCGAATGATGAATAAGACCTTTTTTGTACCATCAATAGAAAGCTATCGAATGGTAATATTTTCAACTATACATTCTTCATTGAAAATTCGAGTTTCCACCCCTAACTTTCATCCCCTTCGATAATTTTCTCCTAAAATTCGATCTTCCCTTCTCGAAGATGCAGTGTGTAAGATGTCACAGTTTTGCAGAAGATATTGCTTCTCTGTGTCAAATTACAGGGCCTTATGGACGTTTCAACCCCTAAACTCCAACCCCCTATTTCACCACCCCCACATGCCCTAAAGGAAGTTGTGTTTTCAATTTCACCACCCTAACCCAATTCGTTTAAAAATTAAGGTAATTTGTAGATTCATGTTTTCAACACCTCATGATTTCACCCCTTTATGATTTACAGGGGTGAGTTTATTTTTCCGGTGTGACATAACTCCTTGCGTATTTACTGACTTCAGTTGTTCATAAATAAACCAATAGGGTTTCAGAAAAAATAAATAAAATATAATTATCGACTTGCAAAGAGTTAGGGGTGGTTAATGGCCCAGGGGTTGGTTTTAGATTGAAAACTCATAAGACCTTTTTTCAATAGTTGACCGAAATCTATCGAACCCCGTAATTTTAGGCTACCATTTACTTGAAGAAATTTCAAGTTTCAACCCTTAAATTTCATCCCCTTTGTTAGATATTTTTGAAAATTTGTCCATCCACCTATAATGTCACTGGAAATTCACAAACCAAATTCTGCCTTGATACGTTGAGTAGTTTTTGAGTTCTCGTATTTTTGTGTTTCTGCATGTTAGGGGTTGTAGCGCCTATAAGGGTGGTTTTTCGCAAAATATGAATGACACCTTTTTTGAATAATTAATGGAAGGCTATCGAATGACGGCAATTTCGACTAGTACTTATTAAGCGGAATTTCTAGTTGCTACCCCTAATTTCCACCCCATTTGTTCGGTTTTACGAAAAAACGCATCCCCCACAATATTTCACCGATATATGTGTGTACGTTGAGTTTCCGACAGCTGCGTGCAACCCTTGCGGAGTTATCATATTTTTTGTGGTTTTCATCCCCTAAATTTCATCCCCCGAAATTGGCACCCCCTCACTTTCAACAGACTTGAAGGTCGAACGTGCATACTAATTTTCAGCAAGATATCTCCACTAGTTCTCGAGTTATTGCAATTAGTAGTTTTTCGGTTTTTCACCCCTAGCTCCCACCCCCTTGGTCCGATATGGCCCAAAAGCAATCCCCGCCTTACTTTTCGGGAGACGAAGCTGCCTACCAAGTTTCAGCTCGATATCTCAATCCGTTCTCAAGTTATCCGACGGACAGACTGAGGAGCGAGCGAGCGAGCGAGCGAGCGAGCGAGCGAATAAGCTAAGACAAGAGTACCTCCGCATTCTGCTACGGCACTAACCGCTTGGAAGAATTTCTATATTTTTGTATTCAGTAATGTAAGTACACTCTATTGTTCCTCCACACCAGATATCAAAGTTCAGTATCGTCTAGATCCTGATTGTAATTTTTTTTTCCTGGGCCACTATCGCCCTTCCGTAATGAATCCCAGTGCCACTGGAACCAACAAAACTTGGTGGAAGAAGTTAGGTTAGGTTTGTTGGTGTTCCCATTTCTTGAATTTCTTCATAAATCTTGAATTTTTGAGCAAGCATTTTGAAACACTCGTCAAAAACAGCATTGGAGGCCAGTTCTCCATCTGGTCGAGTCGAATCGAAAGGTAATTTGTTAAAATCAACAACCTGCTAATTTGTAATTTGTAAACCGTTTCAGAAACAAATATTTGGAGAGTGGAGACTCCGATTGGCCCGATTCTCTGTTTTTTGTGAATTTTCTCTCACAACACAAAACAGCCTTTTTTTCTGCAAGGAAAGCATTTTGGTAAAACTTAACGAATGGAACTTATTGAATTATAATTTATCTCTCTTCAGGTGCACCCTCAGATAAAATAAAACAATGTGTCTGTGATTCCGGGAAGTTACAAATGTGAATAACGTGCATAGGATTGTGTGCATTAGGCAATTTTTTCAGCGAAATTTTTAATCCAATTAACGTGACATACGGATGATCCTGACTTGGCCCCCTGCTTTAAGACATGGTCTGAACTGCAGCACAGAAGTAGAAGATCAATCATGTTGCTTTTAATTTATTTACATCAATTTGTGGGGCCAGCAATTTTTGTTCGCCGTCTCAAAATCAGAACACTTTTTCATAATCTAAACTAAAGTTTTGTTCTCACCGTGTCGTGTGTTATTTGCAATTGAAAAATAAAATCATTAAATTTACTTGTTTTATGAATTTACTACTCTTTTTGATAAAAACTAGGTGGGTGTGAATTTTAAACACCATGTAGGTAAATAGGACATTGCACTCTGTTAATTTGGTGCTTTTTCTTCTAAAAAGCAGCCCCCGGTCCAGGATGAATGTTCGATGGATATTGAAGGCAGCCCTCGCCTCTAGAAATTGTTATGACCAAATTTACTCGCCAGTATTTGTTTCTGAAACGGCTTTCAAATGAGCAAGTTGGGTTTAATAAACAAATCACCTTTCGATTCGACCTGGCCTCCAAGACTGTTTTTGAGGAACGCTTCAAGATGCTTGTTGAAAAATTTTATGGGGATCACTAACATAACCTAACTTTTTCCAGATTTCTTGGTTGCACTGGGACTGGTCACGGAAGGGCGCCAAAGATGCTGGAAGTGGCGAGGTCGATATTTTTTCGAAATAATTTGCATTAATAAATGCAAAAGAAATTAAATTTAAAAATTCACATCTGTCAATTTTAGTTTAGTGAATTTCTTTGCGGACAGTGTGATTAATTTTGGACAAACGTCTTTCGAAACTTTTGTTTCCAAAGCCAACCCTAATTACAAACGTTTTGAATCTCACTGTACCATCAGCAGTTGCTTCTTGGTCTGTAACAATACTGTGCAAAAATTCAAAATCCTACGATACACCTTTTGAAAGATATTTAAAAAGAATGTTTAAAAATGAAGATTTTTGGCGGCTTATAACAGCAACAGGAATCACAATTGACCAATAATTTTTGCACCAATGGCGTAGTTTGTTAAAAGTAAATAAATAAATGGTTTGGCTCTATAATACCTACATAATAATATAGTGTTGCCAAATGTCCGGACATTTATAACTCGTGTCATGTCCGCATAAAATGTCGGACATCATGTCCGGACATTTATAAAACACCATGAAAATAATGTTAATGGATTACTTTCATCATAAGCTTTCCAAATATACCAAAACCATCTGTGGTTGTATCTTGTACCATTTTAAAAGTTTAAAAAAGCAATCTAAAGCTGAATTATAAAGGGTTATAACTTTATTATTGTGGGACCGATTTTCCTCAATTTTATACGGGACGTAGCCAAAAGATGAGGCTTTTAGAATCTGTAACCATTTTGCAGATGGCGCCACTAATAAATTTTTTGTGGCAGTTTTACACAGGAACACTTTGATGGACTGGAGTTGAACCATCTGTGAACCGATCAAAATGAAATTAGTATAGGATGAAAGCGAATGCTTTTCTTTTCTAAAGCAACTTTATAAAATTTTATTTTGACCGTTCTTGATTCATTTATAATTTTTTTTTGTGATACTTTAAAACAAGGATTCTTAAAGATTTATTTTTTATTTGGTCACCAATCTTGACAAAATTTACAGAATCCTAAGTAAAACCATCAATATTTCACAAAATGATGTCACTTTGCAGATGGCGCCACCCTAGCAAATTTTTATGAACACATTTGATTAAAAAATTAAAGAGAATATTATGAATGTGTAATTAGTAATAAATGTTAGCACTAAAAGCGGCTACAGACAACAGGCTGGAATTGAATAAACAACAATTCAGGATTTTTAAATAAACTAAATATGTGCTTTATAACAGTCATAAGCTGAAGAACAACTTGTCGAGTTCACAAACAAGTCAATGTTAGACCATTTTTTTGGGTTTAATTTATTTTAACATTTTGTATAACGGTATAGTACCTAAGTGAAATTCCTGCACAAAGTACCTAACGTTATTTTACGAAAGATTTATGGTGTTACTAAGAATTCTGAAAATTTTCCCAAGATCGGTAGCGAATTAATATCAAATAAATCTTAAAAAATCTGTTTTAGAGCATCGCAGAAAAATTTGTAAATTAATCAAGAACGTTCAGAATAAAATTTTGTAAAGTTGCTTTGGAAGAGAAAAGCATCAACTTTAAGCTTACACTATTTTCATTTTGATCGCTTCACAGATGGTGGATGTGAAGTTTGCTCCGCTAAATTGCTCCAAAAAATGGATGCCGTGTACGTCCGGCAACGCAGCAAATTCACCTGCCTGATTGTTGTAAACCAAGATGACAATTAAATGTCAAAATTAAAAACGCAATTTATCACGATATAGAGGACTTTTAGGCAATTACCTCACTGAAAATGGTTCCATTTGAACATTATGGATCATACCACGTCCACTTTCGTAGGTGTCTTGCAAAAATTACTTAACAAAATCACTGCTTAAAGTTGGTCATGTCAGGGCCCCAAATCTGCGTAATAAGGTCAACGTAGATCAAACCAATGTCCAAAACATTTAGGTGCATTGCCTATGATGGCATTTTCATAAAGAAATTTACAAAAAAAATATGGGAACCGTCTGCTCCCTCGCAAAATATAATTGATAGAATCGAGACATGGGGGCGGCCCCAAACAGGTCAAGGAGGTCAACGTAGATCAAACCAATGCGCGGAACACTTAGAGGCAACGCCTACGATGACATTTAGAGAAAAAAAATTTAAAAAAAATAATGGGAACCTCCTACTCCCTCGCAAAATATGTTGATAGAATCGAAGACATGGGGGCGGCCCCAAACAGAACAAGGAGGTCAACGTAGATCAAACCAATACGCGAAACACTTAGAGACAACGCCAACGATTAGATTTAGAGAAAAAAAATAAAAAAAAAATAATGGGAACCTCCTGCTCCCTCGCAAAATATAGTTGATAGAGTCGAAGACATGGGGGCGGCCCCAAACAGGACAAGGAGGTCAACGTAGATCAAGCCAATGCGCGAAACATTTAGAGGCAACGCCAACGATTAGATTTAGAGAAAGAAAATAAAAAAAAAATAATGGGAACCTCCTGCTCCCTCGCAAAATATAGTTGATAGAGTCGAAGACATGGGGGCGGCCCCAAACAGGACAAGGAGGTCAACGTAGATCAAACCAATGCGCGGAACACTTAGAGGCAACGCCTAAGATGACATTTAGAGAAAAAAAATTTAAAAAAAATAATGGGAACCTCCTACTCCCTCGCAAAATATGTTGATAGAATCGAAGACATGGGGGCGGCCCCAAACAGAACAAGGAGGTCAACGTAGATCAAGCCAATGCGCGAAACATTTAGAGGCAACGCCAACGATTAGATTTAGAGAAAGAAAATAAAAAAAAAATAATGGGAACCTCCTGCTCCCTCGCAAAATATAGTTGATAGAGTCGAAGACATGGGGGCGGCCCCAAACAGGACAAGGAGGTCAACGTAGATCAAACCAATGCGCGGAACACTTAGAGGCAACGCCTACGATGACATTTAGAAAAAAAAAATTCAAAAAAAATAATGGGAACCTCCTACTCCCTCGCAAAATATGTTGATAGAATCGAAGACATGGGGGCGGCCCCAAACAGAACAAGGAGGTCAACGTAGATCAAACCAATACGCGAAACACTTAGAGACAACGCCAACGATTAGATTTAGAGAAAAAAAATAAAAAAAAAATAATGGGAACCTCCTGCTCCCTCGCAAAATATAGTTGATAGAGTCGAAGACATGGGGGCGGCCCCAAACAGGACAAGGAGGTCAACGTAGATCAAGCCAATGCGCGAAACATTTAGAGGCAACTCCAACGATTAGATTTAGAGAAAGAAAATTAAAAAAAAATAATGGGAACCTCCTGCTCCCTCGCAAAATATAGTTGATAGAGTCGAAGACATGGGGGCGGCCCCAAACAGGACAAGGAGGTCAACGTAGATCAAACCAATGCGCGGAACACTTAGAGGCAACGCCTACGATGACATTCAGAGAAAAAAAATTTAAAAAAAATAATGGGAACCTCCTACTCCCTCGCAAAATATGTTGATAGAATCGAAGACATGGGGGCGGCCCCAAACAGGACAAGGAGGTCAACGTAGATCATGCCAATGAGCGGAATATTTAGAGACAACGCCAGCGATTAGATTCAGAGAAAAAAAATTTAAAAAAAATAATGGGAACCTCCTGCTCCCTCGCAAAATGTGTTGATAGAGTCGAAGACATGGGGGCGGCCCCAAACAGGACAAGGAGGTCAACGCAGATCAAGCCAATGCGCGAAACATTTAGAGGCAACGCCAACGATCAGATTTAGAGAAAAAAAATTTTAAAAAAATAATGGAAGCCTCCTGCTCCTTCGACTCTATCAACTATATTTTGCGAGGGAGCAGGAGGTTCCCATTATTTTTTTAAATTTTTTTTCTCTGAATCTAATCGTTGGCGTTGCCTCTAAGTGTTTCGCGCATTGCCTTGATCTACGTTGACCTCCTTGTCCTGTTTGGGGCCGCCCCCATGTCTTCGACTCTATCAACTATATTTTGCGAGGGAGCAGGAGGTTCCCATTATTTTTTTTTAATTTTCTTTCTCTAAATCTAATCGTTGGCGTTGTCTCTAAGTGTTTCGCGTATTGGTTTGATCTACGTTGACCTCCTTGTTCTGTTTGGGGCCGCCCCCATGTCTTCGATTCTATCAACATATTTTGCGAGGGAGTAGGAGGTTCCCATTATTTTTTTTAATTTTTTTTTCTCTAAATGTCGTCGTAGGCGTTGCCTCTAAGTGTTCCGCGCATTGGTTTGATCTACGTTGACCTCCTTGACCTGTTTGGGGCCGCCCCCATGTCTCGATTCTATCAACTATATTTTGCGAGGGAGCAGACGGTTCCCATATTTTTTTTGTAAATCTCTTTATGAAAATGCCATCATAGGCAATGCACCTAAATGTTTTGGACATTGGTTTGATCTACGTTGACCTTATTACGCAGATTTGGGGCCCTGACACGAGCAACTTTAAGCAGTGATTTTGTTAAGTAATTTTTGCAAGACACCTACGAAAGTGGACGTGGTATGATCCATAATGTTCAAATGGAACCATTTTCAGTGAGGTAATTGCCTAAAAGTCCTCTATATCGTGATAAATTGCGTTTTTAATTTTGACATTTAATTGTCATCTTGGTTTACAACAATCAGGCAGGTGAATTTGCTGCGTTGCCGGACGTACACGGCATCCATTTTTTGGAGCAATTTAGCGGAGCAAACTTCACATCCACTCACAGATGGTTCAACTCCAGCCAATCAAAAAGTGGCCTTGTAGAAAACTGCCATAAAAAATTTATTAGTGTCGCCATCTGGAAAATGGTTGTCGATTCTAAAAGCCTCATCTTTTGACTACGTTTCATACAAGATTGGGGAAAATTGCTCCAATAATAATAAAGTTATAACCAAAAATAAATCGTTCGGTTTTTTTGGGACACCCTTTACAATGTAGGTACATGGCAGAATCATTTTTATAAAATCACCAGCCAATTTTATTGTAGTACCTAACTTAAAGAGGGCTAGAAAGGACATTCGACCCTGTTTTTAATTTTTGTTTTATTTAAAAAATTACAAAAACAAAGTAGGCACCTAAACAAAAAATAAAATTTAAAAAAATCTCAAAATATTTAGGAACCTAGGTAACACTTTATAATAAAAGGTCAAGCTTTATAAATCGCTTCACCTTTTACCATCCTCGTCGCGTTTGAGATAACTGGTGCTTTACAAAAATTGCAAACAGCATGTTGTGTTTTTCACGCTTTCTGAAGTAATTCCAGATTATTCCGGTTTGTTTGATCATTTTGAGCTCGAACTCAAACTTAACAAAATAATGGAAATGTTTATTTTATAATTATTGTTTTTATATTGCAACTGAGGCTCATTTTTGCAGGTTTAGTTACACATGAACGCATGAACCACGAACTGTCGCAACTGTCATATTAATGGCGGAACGTTCGAAATTGGACACTTTCAAAAATGTCCGGACATTTATAAAGTGTCATGTACATAAATGTCCGTGTCCGGACACGACATTTATGGACATGCAAAATCTCCGGCAACCCTAATTGGTTGATGAGTTGGAGAAGACATCATCAGGCATCGGAAGAACATAAAACGCAGAAACTCCTTATACCTGTAAAAGTAATACCCTGTACTTTACTCATTCAAAACAAAGGATCTGAACTTCATGGCCTATTGAAAAAAAATATAAATTACGCGGCCCTGCTTGAGGTCTACTTGTTTCATCATGGCGTCTAGATCACTAAAGTTTGGGTTCAATTTCAGGGAGTGCCTATAAGACTTTAGATAAGCGCAGTTAGCATTAGCGAAAGGTCCAGAAGGTGTCATCACTCTTCTTGCAGCGATTGCTTTTCATCTCAATGAAAGGCTACCCCAATAGCAAGGATATGTGCCATTCATATTCTAGACCTGTCCTCAAAGCACATTCAGATCACAAGAAAAGAATATGTTTGGCACATGTCTATCACATAGTAAGTGACCAGTCCTCACAGATGATCAGCATATTCCTGGTACATGCATACAGCATAAGCTGTGCACATGCCATTTATATGTCATGCTTATTACATCAACTGACATAATTTTATTTGTTACATTTAAAAAATAAAAATCAGGAGAATTTAACATTATTTATTCATTATTATTCTGAGTATTGCCATCGGAACTATCAGATGCAGTAAGTGATTTCTTCTGTTTCTTCTTCTCAGCTCGTGACTTTGTTTTAACAAACCAGGCTTTAATAGGGCTTATTATCTGGGCATCCGTTACGTTTGGTTCATTCAATCGGACTGCCCCTAAAAAATCATTTATTAGGAAATTATAAGAAATTGTTGACCTACTTTTAATGATCTCGGCCAGATTGGTATTTTTAAATATTTTCTTCTTGTCTGTTCCCTCCCATGTATAAAGCATTCCTACTTGATTATCCATAACTGTATACAAAATGGTTTTGGTTACACTGTTGACATTTTTTGCGCCAATCTTTGATAGTTCCACTGCCTAAACAGTACAGTTAAAACATTACAAATATTTCTCATTATAACTCTACAATATAATCAACATATTTTTTTTCTTCTACTTCCTTTTCAAATTTCTTAATATTTGATGCGTTTAATGGAAAATATTTAGCATAGAACTTGCGAACATCTTCACCTACAATGCGATCATCTTATTTTCTTTCTTGTACTCCATGAATATGCCTTATCAGGGTAGACATTGATTCCTCTAAACTGTCTAATCGAGGTATAATTTGAGAAAGTTCATGTAGAAAGACTCTCTTGAAGTCCATTCTTGCCTGATATTTTCCAACATCTTCTTTCTTTTCAACTGCAAATCTAAAAGAATGACATAATATAGAGGACTAAAATCAGCATTTTTTTTTGTTACCTGGCCCTCTCTGGAGTAGATTTTGGCGTGGATAAGCGTAATGGCGATGAAGGAGTACGTCCTGAATTCTCAGAATGGTTATTTGACTTGCTTTTCACCAACTGTTGGTGTTTTACTCGATCGAATTGGACTGATGGCTTCAACTTTTTTAATGGAGATGGTGTTTCCCCTCCACTACTTTCAATGTTAGTAGAGCTGTTACTGTCACGTTCCGACAGTTCACCATCATACAAGTGTTGTGGTTTCCTTCTTTTTCTCTTTCTGACCTTTGACGAATTGAGAAGCGTTTCATCCGAGGTTGTGTCGATTTTGTTCGAGGCTAGAGCTTTTGCAGCTTTTGCCTTGGCTTTCTCAAATGTTGCTGCAAAACTACACACTATAGAAAATAAACAAAATTAAAACTATTACCATATTCTGTGCCCGGCAACTCGCAGATGTACTTGCCCCAACTAGGATCTGGAGGTACACGCAATTTCATGAATTTTTCAATATCCCCCCTTGTATATCATATCAGGCCAATAGCAAAAGTAGTCCTCTCCCTCTTTGATAATACAGTTCTTTGGAGCACATTAAACAGACAATTCAATCGTGAATTCTACAACGAGCCACGTCATCTACAAGTACATTAAGAAAAAGAAGACTAACAATAATTTAATAATATAATTACATAGGTAAAAAAATTATTGCATTAACTGATTTTTAAAATGAAACAAAATTTTATATGTAAAAGAGGAAATGAAACAAGATAATGTCTATAGGGCACAACCAAGAGTTTTGGTT
The DNA here is from genome assembly GCA_963924575.1 of Pycnomerus fuliginosus. Classification (NCBI taxonomy): domain Eukaryota; kingdom Metazoa; phylum Arthropoda; class Insecta; order Coleoptera; family Zopheridae; genus Pycnomerus; species Pycnomerus fuliginosus. The sequence continues at coordinate 35,317,800 of OZ004621.1, forward strand.
TGATGTCTGATAAATTCCACGTTTGAAAATGCTCCAACGCCTTCGCTATTCAAAATATGTCTAAATTTGACGACTCGCATGGTATTTTATAAAAATCATGCTTAGTAGAGTACTCTATGCCAAGAACTTTTAAATTATCGTCCTGCTTACAAAAATTGTGAATTTCAACAATGGTTCCATCTTTTAATTCCGCATACCTGTTAGCAGGCAAAGTATTTAACATAAATTCCTTAAATTTGATTTTCTTATATTGCGGTGACATACAATTTGCAATTAACGGGCCACTGTTGTGCTTTTGGTAATATGTCATAGTATTTGCTTCTTGAGATTCACAGGAAGAAGTTTCAGAACTCGTTCAATTTCTCGTAATGTAGACGCAATACTTGTTCAACAATTTGCGTATTCTTATATAGGTATGTTTTAATCTCTGACATAAAGTTCTCAAAAACAAAAGCACTAAAATTGTCGAGATGTCCAAATCTTTGAACACAATCTTTCAAATGTAATAAATTGTGAACGTTATGTGAAATGAATTGATTGCCGTAAATATTTTTACAGTTAGCAACAAAAAACCTCAATAACTGATGAGAATAATTTAAATAATTCTCGTCTTTGCAGTTCGTCGGTCTGATCATTATGGAAAATGCGACAGATAAGGATAGAAAGTTATTGTAGACTTTTTTTAACCTCCCCACTCCACTTCACCATTTAAAAAAAGGTAGGTTACTGCAATCACTAAAATTTTCGAATTCGAGATAAGACCGGATCTATATGTTTTGTGGTCTCCAGAACCCGGAAAAGTGGTTTTTAAAATGTGTCTGTATGTATGTACGTACGTTCGTACGGTCGTACGTACGTTTGTACGTATATATATGTGAGTGTGTACGTGCTCCAGGGCGGAGCTAACTGCTTCGTCTATTATCGGACTTGTCCGACGTACCAACTGCAGATTTAAGTTTGCTACTGGGGTTATATTTAAATTCTTGCGGTAGAGGGGGCTGCAGAGAGTTCTTAAATTGCTGGTTGCAGACGGTTTGGTTTTCAGTTCGAGGTTTTGGTAATTGGACTCAATGGGTCTCAGTTGAGTCGTGTTTCAGCACTCAGATGGTACACAGTGGGCAGTAGCTTGCGGTAGTTGTGAGACGTGAGGCAGTGCTTTTTAGGATTTTCTCTTTCGACGGGGATTTCGTTTCAATTAACAAAGGCGTAAGTACATTTAAATCAACGGTGAAAAATGTAAAAATTAATTTATGTTGTCTCAATTATTTAGCGGAAGCCAACGAAGCCTTTGAAATGGATGGTGAAGGGGAGAAGTCAAAATTACGAGTTTGGATCCTTGGCTCTACGTCTGGCACATTTCTCGAGTCTCGTGTTTCAACTGTTCCAAATTTGTTCTGGTGGATATGAATTTAAGATAATAGAGGAAGATAAATCAATGATCAAAGCAGACCTACTCATCAGGAAGTGATAGTTTGATGGTGATAGTTATGTGTGGCAATATTTAATCATCAGGAGTTATGTGTGGCAATATTTAATCATCAGGTGTATTTAATAGTAATTTTTTACTGTAAGTTTAAATCTACTGTAAGTAAATACATTTAAAATTCCTCAATTTTTACTGTCTAATATTCATTGTGGTATAGGCGCTCGGAGGCCAAAAGCTAAGATGCGTGTGCTTAAAAACGTTTTTTTCATTTCAACTAATTTTTGTTATTTTCTCTCAATCTATTACCACTTCAATTTCAATGCGATAAGACTTCGAATTTGTTTTGAATTATGTCAAAAAAATGCCTTAAATTTTTGAAGTTTTTTCAAGTCCGTTTCAAATCCGTTTATGAAGAATTCGTTGTTTCCGAAATTTGGCGTTTAAGACAGCAAAAGTGAGCAGAATTCAATAAAAGGTGTTAAATCGAGTTCGCATCCCCAATTCCATCTTTAGGTATTGCTTTAGCATCCCCGAAAACGACTCATGAAGAAATTGGTGCCGGAGGCTGACGGTCAGAATGCGTGTATCTAGAAACGTCAAATTAATTTTACCAATTTTTGATACAATTTAAGCCCTTTTACTGCTTGAAAGTCAACGGCGAGACAAAAGGAAGGGTTTTCCCTATTCCTCTTCATTTAAGAGGCCGGAATTAGTTTCAAGTGGTAAGTAGTTGGTGTAGGGCGACGGAGGCCGACGGTTCATATAGATTAGTCGGAAGAAATTTTGGATAACGATGGATGGCCCTTCTTTCAGCGAATACCGTCAATTTTAACGCAATTAGATGGATTAGTCATTTATCTGCGATTAATCCCCGAAATCGATTTTTGCAGAAATTGGTGCCGGAGGCCGACGGTGTGCGTGTATCTAGAAACGTCAAATAAATTTTACCACTTTTCATACAATTTAAGCCCTTTTACCGCTTGACAGTCAACGGGGAGACAAAAGGAAGGGTTTTTCCCTAGTCCTGTTAATTTTGGAAGCCGGAATTAGTTTCAAGTGCTAAGTGGTTGGCGAAGGGCGATGGAGGCCGACGGTTCACTTAGATTTGTCGAGGAAATTTTCGTAAATGATGAAAGGCCCTTCTTTCAACGAATTCCGTCAGTTCTAACGCGATTAGATTAATTAGCCCTTTCTCTGCGATTGATCCCCGAAATGAATTTATGCAGAAATTGGAGCCGGAGGATGACGGTTAAATTGCGTATATCTAGAAACGTCAAATAAATTTTACCACTTTTCATACAATTTAAGCCCTTTTACCGCTTGAAAGTCAACGAGAAGACAAAAGGAAGGTGTTTTCCCTATTCCTGTTAATTTAGGAGGCCGGAATTAGTTTCAAGTGCTAAGTAGTTGGCTTAGGGCGACGGGGGCCGAAGGTTCACTAAGATTAGTCGAGGAAATTTTGGAAAACGATGGATGGCCCTTCTTTCAGCGAATTCCGTCAATTTTAAAGCAATTAAAGTAATTAACATGTTATCTGGGATTAGTCAAATTTTATTTAACTGAGGTGGGACTACCGAAAATCAAAGGTATTCTTCTTCGGGCCACTTAGTGCTTGTTTTTAGATGCATTTCATCGTTCAATTGCCTCAATTAGACCACATTCTATTGTTTTTTGAAAATTAATACAAAATAATGGGACTCTGCGCTTCTGTTCAACCCAGGGCAAAGCAGTCTCTTACTTTCCGAAATTTTTAGATCAAGAGAGCGAAAATGAACAGAATTCAATAAAGGGTGTTAAATCGAGTTCGCATCCCCAATTCCGTCTTTAGGTATCGCTTTAACATCCCCGAAATCGATTTATGAAGACATTGGTGCCGGAGGCCGACGGTTAAAATGTGTGTATCTAGAATCGTCAAATAAACTTTACCACTTTTCATACAATTTAAGCCGTTTTAACGCTTGAAAGTCAACGGGAAGACAAAAGGAAGCGTTTTTCCCTATTCCTGTTAATTTAGGAGGCCGGAATTACTTTCAAGTGCTAAGTAGTTGGCGTAGGGCGACGGAGGCTGAAGGTTCACTAAGATTAGTCGAGGAAATTTTGGAAAACAATGGATGGCCCTTCTTTCAGCGAATTCCGTCAGTTCTAACGCGATTAGATTAATTAGCCCTTTCTCTGCGATTAATCCCCGACATCAATGTAGGCAGAAATTGGTGCCGGAGGCCGACGGTTAAAATGCGTATATCTACAAGCGTCAAATAAATTTTACCACTTTTCATAAAATTTAAGCCCTTTTACCACTTGAGAGTCAACGGGAAGACAAGAGGAAGGGTTTTTCCCTATTCCTGTTAATGTAGGAGGCCGGAATTAGTTTCAAGTGCTAAGTAGTTGGCGTAGGGCGACGGAGGCCGAAGGTTCACTAAGATTAGTCGAGGAAATTTTGGAAAACGATGGATGGCCCTTCTTTCAGCGAATTCCGTCAGTTTTAACGCGATTAGATTAACTAGCCCTTTCTCTGCGATTAATCCCCGAAATCAATGTAGGCAGAAATTGGTACCGGAGGCCGACGGTTAAAATGCGTGTATCTAGAAACGTCAAATAAATTTTACCACTTTTCATACAATTTAAGCCCTTTTACCGCTTGAAAGTCAACGGGAAGACAAAAGGAAGGGTTTTACATTATTTCTGTTCATTTAGGAGGTCGGAGTTAGTTTCAGGTGCTAAGTAGTTGGCGAAGGGCGATGGAGGCCGACGGTTCACTTAGATTTGTCGATTAAATTTTGGGAAACGATGGAAGGCCCTTCTTTCAACGAATTCCGTCAGTTCTAACGCGATTAGATTAATTAGCCCTTTCTCTGCGATTAATCCCCGACATCAATGTAGGCAGAAATTGGTGCCGGAGGCCGACGGTTAAAATGCGTGTATCTACAAGCGTCAAATAAATTTTACCACTTTTCATAAAATGTAAGCCCTTTTACCACTTGAGAGTCAACGGGAAGACAAAAGGAAGGGTTTTCCCTATTCCTGTTAATGTAGGAGGCCGGAATTAGTTTCAAGTGCTAAGTAGTTGGCGTAGGGCGACGGAGGCCGAAGGTTCACTAAGATTAGTCGAGGAAATTTTGGAAAACGATGGATGGCCCTTCTTTCAGCGAATTCCGTCAGTTCTAACGCGATTAGATTAATTAGCCCTTTCTCTGCGATTAATCCCCGAAATCAATGTAAGCAGAAATTGGTACCGGAGGCCGACGGTTAAAATGCGTGTATCTAGAAACGTCAAATAAATTTTACCACTTTTCATACAATTTAAGCCCTTTTACCGCTTGAAAGTCAACGGGAAGACAAAAGGAAGGGTTTTTCATTATTTCTGTTCATTTAGGAGGTCGGAATTAGTTTCAGGTGCTAAGTAGTTGGCGAAGGGCGATGGAGGCCGACGGTTCACTTAGATTTGTCTATTAAATTTGGGGAAACGATGGAAGGCCCTTCTTTCAGCGAATTCTGTCAGTTCTAACGCGATTAGATGAATTAGCCATTTCTATGCGATTAATCCCCGAAATGAATTTATGCAGAAATTGGTGCCGGAGGCCGACGGTTCAAATGCGTGTATCTAGAAACGTCAAATAAATTTTATAACTTTTCATACAATTTAAGCCCTTTTACCGCTTGAAAGTCAACGGGAAGACAAAAGGAAGGGTTTTTCCCTATTCCCGTTAATTTAGGAGGCCGGAATTTGTTTCAAGTGCTAAGTAGTTGGCGTAGGGCGACGGAGGCCGAAGGTTCACTAAGATTAGTCGAGGAAATTTTGGAAAACGATGGATGGCCTTTCTTTTAGCGAATTCCGTCATTTTTAACGCAATTAGAGTAATTAACCCGTTAGCTGGGATCAGTCAAATTTTAGTCCAATTTTATTTAACTGAGGGGGACTACCAAAAATCAAAGGTATTCTTCTTCGGGCCACTTAGTGCTTGTTTTTCGATTTATTACATCGTTCAATTGCCTCAATTAGTCCACATTCTATTGTTTTTTGAAATTAATACAAAATAATGGGACTCTGCGCTTCTGTTCAACCCAGGGCACAGCAGTCTCTTACTTTCCGAAATTTTTAGATCAAGAGAGCGAAAATGAACAGAATTCAATAAAGGGTGTTAACTCGAGTTCGCATCCCCAATTCCGTCTTTAGGTATCGCTTTAGCATCCCCGAAATCGATTTATGAAGACATTGGTGCCGGAGGCCGACGGTTAAAATGTGTGTATCTAGAAACGTCAAATAAACTTTACCACTTTTCATACAATTTAAGCCGTCTTACCGCTTGTAAGTCAACGGGAAGACAAAAGGAAGGGTTTTTCCCTATTCCTGTTAATTTAGGAGGCCGGAATTACTTTCAAGTGCTAAGTAGTTGGCGTAGGGCGACGGAGGCCGAAGGTTCACTAAGATTAGTCGAGGAAATTTTGGAAAACGATGGATGGCCCTTCTTTCAGCGAATTCCGTCAGTTCTAGCGCGATTAGAATAATTAGCCCTTTCTCTGCCATTAATCCCCGAAATCAATGTAGGCAGAAATTGGTACCGGAGGCCGACGGTTAAAATGCGTGTATCTAGAAACGTCAAATAAATTTTACCACTTTTCATACAATTTTAGCCCTTTTACCGCTTGAAAGTCAACGGGAAGACAAAAGGAAGGGTTTTACATTATTTCTGTTCATTTAGGAGGTCGGAATTAGTTTCAGGTGCTAAGTAGTTGGCGAAGGGCGATGGAAGCCGACGGTTCACTTAGATTTGTCTATTAAATTTGGGGAAACGATGGAAGGCCCTTCTTTCAGCGAATTCTGTCAGTTCTAACGCGATTAGATTAATTAGCCCTTTCTCTGCGATTAATCCCCGAAATGAATTTTTGCAGAAATTGGTGCCTGAGGCCGACGGTTAAAATGCGTGTATCTAGACCGTCAACTAAATTTCATAACTTTTCATACAATTTAAGCCCTTTTACCGCTTGAAAGTCAACGGGAAGACAAAAGGAAGGGTTTTCCCCATCCCCGTTAATTTAGGAGGCCGGAATTAGTTTCAAGTGCTAAGTAGTTGGCCTAGGACGACGGAGGCCGAAGGTTCACTAAGATTAGTCGAGGAAATTTTGGAAAACGATGGATGGCCCTTCTTTCAGCGAATTCCGTCAATTTTAACGCAATTAGAGTAATTAACCCGTTATCTGGGATTAGTCAAATTTTAGTCCAATTTTATTTAACTGAGGTGGACTACCGAAAACGAAAGGTATTCTTCTTCGGGCCACTTAGGGGTTGTTTTTCGATGCATTACATCGTTCAATTGCCTCAATTAGTCCACATTCTATTGTTTTTTGAAAATTAATACAAAATAATGGGACTCTGCGTTTCCTGTTCAACCCATGGCAAATCAGTCTCTTACTTTCTGAAATTTTTAGATCAAGAGAGCGAAAATGAACAGAATTCAATAAAGGGTATTAAATCGAGTTCGCATCCCCAATTCCGTCTTTAGGTATCGCTTTAGCATCCCCGAAATCGATTTATGAAGACATTAGTGCCGGAGGCCGACGGTTAAAATGTGTGTATCTAGAAACGTCAAATAAACTTTACCACTTTTCATACCTTTTAAGCCGTTTTACCGCTTGAAAGTCAACGGGAAGACAAAAGGAAGGGTTTTTCATTATTTCTGTTCATTTAGGAGGTCGGAATCAGTTTCAGGTGCTAAGTAGTTGGCGAGGGGCGACGGAGGCCGACGGTTCACTAAGATTAGTCGAGGAAATTTTGGAAAACGATGGATGGCCCTTCTTTCAGCGAATTCCGTCAGTTCTAACGCGATTAGATTAATTAGCCCTTTCTCTGCGATTAATCCCCGAAATCAATGTAGGCAGAAATTGGTACCGGAGGCCGACGGTTAAAATGCGTGTATCTAGAAACGTCAAATAAATTTTACCACTTTTCATACAATTTAAGCCCTTTTACCGCTTGAAAGTCAACGGGAAGACAAAAGGAAGGGTTTTACATTATTTCTGTTCATTTAGGAGGTCGGAATTAGTTTCAGGTGCTAAGTAGTTGGCGAAGGGCGATGGAGGCCGACGGCTCACTTAGATTTGTCTATTAAATTTGGGGAAACGATGGATGGCCCTTCTTTCAGCGAATTCCGTCAGTTCTAACGCGATTAGATTAATTAGCCCTTTCTCTGCGATTAATCCCCGAAATGAATTTATGCAGAAATCGGTGCCGGAGGCCGACGGTTAAAATGCGTATATCTACAAACTTCAAATAAATTTTATAACTTTTCATACAATTTAAGCCCTTTTACCGCTTGAAAGTCAACGGGAAGACAAAAGGAAGGGTTTTTCCCCATTCCCGTTAATTTAGGAGGCCGGAATTAGTTTCAAGTGCTAAGTAGTTGGCGTAGGGCGACGGAGGCCGAAGGTTCACTAAGACTAGTCGAGGAAACTTTGGAAAACGATGGATGGCCCTTCTTTCAGCGAAATCCGTCAATTTTAGCACAATTAGAGTAATTAACCCGTTATCTGGGATTAGTCAAATTTTAGTCCAATTTTATTTAACTGAGGGGGACTACCGAAAACGAAAGGTATTCTTCTTCGGGCCACTTAGGGCTTGTTTTTCGATGCATTACATCGTTCAATTGCCTCAATTAGTCCACATTCTATTGTTTTTTGAAAATTAATACAAAATAATGGGACTCTGCGTTTCCTGTTCAACCCATGGCAAATCAGTCTCTTACTTTCCGAAATTTTTAGATCAAGAGAGCGAAAATGAACAGAATTCAATAAAGGGTATTAAATCGAGTTCGCATCCCCAATTCCGTCTTTAGGTATCGCTTTAGCTTCCCCGAAATCGATTTATGAAGACATTGGTGCCGGAGGCCGACGGTTAAAATGTGTGTATCTAGAAACGTCAAATAAACTTTACCACTTTTCATACAATTTAAGCCGTTTTACCGCTTGAAAGTAAACGGGAAGACAAAAGGAAGGGTTTTTCCCTATTCCTGTTAATTCAGGAGGCCGGAATTAGTTTCAAGTGCTAAGTAGTTGGCGAAGGGCGATGGAGGCCGACGGTTCACTTAGATTTGTCGATTAAATTTTGGGAAACGATGGAAGGCCCTTCTTTCAGCGAATTCCGTCAAATCTAACGCAATTAGATTAATTGGCCCTTTATCTGCGATTAATCCCCGAAATCAATTTATGCAGAAATTGGTGCCGGAGGCCGACGGTTAAAATGCGTGTATCTAGAAACGTCAAATAAATTTTACCACTTTTCATACAATTTAAGCCCTTTTACCGCTTGAAAGTCAACGGGAAGACAAAAGGAAGGGTTTTTCCCTATTCCCGTTAATTTAGGAGGTCGGAGTTAGTTTCAAGTGCTAAGTAGTTGGCGTAGGGCGGCGGAGGCCGAAGGTTCACTAAGATTAGTCGAAGAAATTTTGGAAAACGATGGATGGCCCTGTTTTCAGAGAATTCCGTCAATTTTAACGCAAATAGAGTAATTAGTCCGTTATTTGGTGTTAGTCAAATTTTAGTTAAATTTCCATTAACCGAGGGGACTACCGAAAATCAAAGGTATTCTTTTTCGGGCCACTTAATGCTTGTTTTTCGATTTATTACATCGTTCAATTGCCTCAATTAGTCCACATTCTATTGTTTTTTGAATATTAATACAAAATAATGGGACTCTGTGCTTCTGTTCAACCCACGGCAAAGCAGTCTCTTACTTTCCGAAATTTTTAGATCAAGAGAGCGAAAACGAACAGAACTCAATAAAGGGTGTTAAATCGAGTTCGCATCCCCAATTCCGTCTTCAGGTATCGCTTTAGCATCCCCGAAATCGATTTATGAAGACATTGGTGCCGGAGGCCGACGGTTAAAATGCGTGTATCTACAAACGTCAAATAAATTTTACCACTTTTCATACAATTCAAGCCCTTTTACCGCTTGAAAGTCAACGGGAAGACAAAAGGAAGGGTTTTTCCCTATTCCTGTTAATCTAGAAGGCCGGAATTAGTTTCAAGTGCTAAGTAGTTGGCGAAGGGCGACGGAGGCCGACGGTTCACTTAGATTTGTCGACTAAATTTTGGGAAACGATGGAAGGCCCTTCTTTCAGCGAATTCCGTCAAATCTAACGCAATTAGATTAATTAGCCCTTTATCTGCGATTAATCCCCGAAATCAATTTATGCAGAAACTGGTGCCGGAGGCCGACGGTTAAAATGCGTGTATCTAGAAACGTCAAATAGATTTTACCACTTTTCATACAATTTAGGCCCTTTTACCGCTTGAAAGTCAACGGGAAGACAAAAGGAAGGGTTTTTCCCTATTCTCGCTAATTTAGGAGGCCGGAATTAGTTTCAAGTGCTAAGTAGTTGGCGTAGGGCGACGGAGGCCGAAGGTTCACTAAGATTAGTCGAGGAAATTTTGGAAAACGATGGATGGCCCTTCTTTCAGCGAATTCCGTGAATTTTAACGCAATTAGAGTAATTAACCCGTTGTCTGGGATCAGTCAAATTTTAGTCCAATTTTATTTAACTGAGGGGGACTATCGAATCAAAGGTATTCTTCTTCGGGCCACTTAGTGCTTGTTTTTAGATGCATTTCATCGTTCAATTGCCTCAATTAGACCACATTCTATTGTTTTTTGAAATTAATACAAAATAATGGGACTCTGCGCTTCTGTTCAACCCAGGGCAAAGTAGTCTCTTACTTTCCGAAATTTTTAGATCAAGAGAGCGAAAATGAACAGAATTCAATAAAGGGTGTTAAATCGAGTTCGCATCCCCAATTCCGTCTTTAGGTATCGCTTTAACGTCCCCGAAATCGATTTATGAAGACATTGGTGCCGGAGGCCGACGGTTAAAATGTGTGTATCTAGAAACGTCAAATAAACTTTACCACTTTTCATACAATTTAAGCCGTTTTACCGCTTGAAAGTCAACGGGAAGACAAAAGGAAGCGTTTTTCCCTATTCCTGTTAATTTAGGAGGCCGGAATTACTTTCAAGTGCTAAGTAGTTGGCGTAGGGCGACGGAGGCCGAAGGTTCACTAAGATCAGTCGAGGAAATTTTGGAAAACGATGGATGGCCCTTCTTTCAGCGAATTCCGTCAGTTCTAACGCGATTAGATTAATTAGCCCTTTCTCTGCGATTAATCCCCGAAATCAATGTTGGCAGAAATTGGTACCGGAGACCGACGGTTAAAATGCGTGTATCTAGAAACGTCAAATAAATTTTACCACTTTTCATACAATTTAAGCCCTTTTACCGCTTGAAAGTCAACGGGAAGACAAAAGGAAGGGTTTTACATTATTTCTGTTCATTTAGGAGGTCGGAATTAGTTTCAGGTGCTAAGTAGTTGGCGAAGGGCGATGGAGGCCGACGGTTCACTTAGATTTGTCTATTAAATTTGGGGAAACGATGGAAGGCCCTTCTTTCAGCGAATTCTGTCAGTTCTAACGCGATTAGATTAATTAGCCCTTTCTCTGCGATTAATCCCCGAAATGAATTTATGCAGAAATTTGTGCCGGAGGCCGACGGTTAAAATGCGTGTATCTACAAACGTCAAATAAATTTTACCACTTTTCATACAATTTAAGCCCTTTTACCGCTTGAAAGTCAACGGGAAGACAAAAGGAAGGGTTTTTCCCTATTCCTGTTAACTTAGGAGGCCGGAATTAGTTTCAAGTGCTAAGTAGTTGGCGAAGGGCGATGAAGGCCGACGGTTCACTTAGATTTGTAGATTAAATTTTGGGAAACGATGGAAGGCCCTTCTTTCAGCGAATTCCGTCAAATCTAACGCAATTAGATTAATTAGCCCTTTATCTGCGATTAATCCCCGAAATCAATTTATGCAGAAATTGGTGCCGGAGGCCGACGGTTAAAATGCGTGTATCTAGAAACGTCAAATAAATTTTACCACTTTTCATACAATTTAAGCCCTTTTACCGCTTGAAAGTCAACGGGAAGACAAAAGGAAGGGTTTTTCATTATTTCTGTTTATTTAGGAGGTCGGAATTAGTTTCAAGTGCTAAGTAGTTGGCGAAGGGCGATGGAGGCCGACGGTTCACTTAGATTTGTAGATTAAATTTTGGGAAACGATGGAAGGCCCTTCTTTCAGCGAATTCCGTCAAACCTAACGCAATTAGATTAGTTAGCCCTTTATCTGCGATTAATCCCCGAAATCAATTTATGCAGAAATTGGTGCCGGAGGCCGACGGTTAAAATGCGTGTCTCTAGAAACGTCAAATAAATTTTACCACTTTTCATAGAATTTAAGCCCTTTTACCGCTTGAAAGTCAACGGGAAGACAAAAGGAAGGGTTTTACATTATTTCTGTTCATTTAGGAGGTCGGAATTAGTTTCAGGTGCTAAGTAGTTGGCGAAGGGCGATGGAGGCCGACGGTTCACTTAGATTTGTCTATTAAATTTGGGGAAACGATGGAAGGCCCTTCTTTCAGCGAATTCTGTCAGTTCTAACGCGATTAGATTAATTAGCCCTTTCTCTGCGATTAATCTCCGAAATGAATTTATGCAGAAATTTGTGAAGGAGGCCGACGGTTAAAATGCGTGTATCTACAAACGTCAAATAAATTTTACCACTTTTCATACAATTTAAGCCCTTTTACCGCTTGAAAGTCAACGGGAAGACAAAAGGAAGGGTTTTTCCCTATTCCTGTTAACTTAGGAGGCCGGAATTAGTTTCAAGTGCTAAGTAGTTGGCGAAGGGCGATGGAGGCCGACGGTTCACTTAGATTTGTAGATTAAATTTTGGGAAACGATGGAAGGCCCTTCTTTCAGCGAATTCCGTCAAATCTAACGCAATTAGATTACTTAGCCCTTTATCTGCGATTAATCCCCGAAATCAATTCATGCAGAAATTGGTGCCGGAGGCCGACGGTTAAAATGCGTGTATCTAGAAACGTCAAATAAATTTTACCACTTTTCATACAATTTAAGCCCTTTTACCGCTTGAAAGTCAACGGGAAGACAAAAGGAAGGGTTTTTCCCTATTCCTGTTAACTTAGGAGGCCGGAATTAGTTTCAAGTGCTAAGTAGTTGGCGAAGGGCGATGGAGGCCGACGGTTCACTTAGATTTGTAGATTAAATTTTGGGAAACGATGGAAGGCCCTTCTTTCAGCGAATTCCGTCAAATCTAACGCAATTAGATTAATTAGCCCTTTATCTGCGATTAATCCCCGAAATCAATTTATGCAGAAATTGGTGCCGGAGGCCGACGGTTAAAATGCGTGTATCTAGAAACGTCAAATAAATTTTACCACTTTTCATAGAATTTAAGCCCTTTTACCGCTTGAAAGTCAACGGGAAGACAAAAAGAAGGGTTTTTCCCTATTCCCGTTAATTTAGGAGGCCGGAATTAGTTTCAAGTGCTAAGTAGTTGGCGTAGGGCGACGGAGGCCGAAGGTTCACTAAGATTAGTCGAGGAAATTTTGGAAAACGATGGATGGCCCTTCTTTCAGCGAATTCCGTGAATTTTAACGCAATTAGAGTAATTAACCCGTTATCTGGGATCAGTCAAATTTTAGTCCAATTTTATTTAACTGAGGGGGCTACCGAATCAAAGGTATTATTCTTCGGGCCACTTAGTGCTTGTTTTTCGATTTATTACATCGTTCAATTGCCTCAATTATTCCACATTCTATTGTTTTTTGAAATTAATACAAAATAATGGGACTCTGCGCTTCTGTTCAACCCAGGGCAAAGCAGTCTCTTACTTTCCGAAATTTTTAGATCAAGAGAGCGAAAATGAACAGAATTCAATAAAGGGTGTTAAATCGAGTTCGCATCCCCAATTCCGTCTTTAGGTATCGTTTTAGCATCCCCGAAATCGATTTATGAAGAAATTTATGCTGGATGCCGACGGTTAAAATGCGTGTATCTAGAAACGTCAAATAAATTTTATCACTTTTCATACAATTGAAGCCCTTTTACCGCTTGAAAGTCAACGGGAAGACAAAAGGAAGGGTTTTTCATTATTTCTGTTCATTTAGGAGGTCGGAATTAGTTTCAGGTGCTAAGTAGTTGGCGAAGGGCGATGGAGGCCGACGGTTCACTTAGATTTGTCTATTAAATTTGGGGAAACGATGGAAGGCCCTTCTTTCAGCGAATTCTGTCAGTTCTAACGCGATTAGATTAATTAGCCCTTTCTATGCGATTAATCCCCGAAATGAATTTATGCAGAAATTGGTGCCGGAGGCCGACGGTTAAAATGCGTGTCTCTAGAAACGTCAAATAAATTTTATAACTTTTCATACAATTTAAGCCCTTTTACCGCTTGAAAGTCAACGGGAAGACAAAAGGAAGGGTTTTTCCCTATTCCCGTTAATTTAGGAGACCGGAATTAGTTTCAAGTGCTAAGTAGTTGGCGCAGGGCGACGGAGGCCGAAGGTTCACTAAGATTAGTCGAGGAAATTTTGGAAAACGATGGATGGCCCTTTTTTCAGCGAATTCCGTCATTTTTAACGCAAATTAGAGTAATTAACCCGTTATCTGGGATCAGTCAAATTTTAGTCCAATTTTATTTAACTGAGGGGGACTACCGAAAATCAAAGGTATTCTTCTTCGGGCCACTTAGTGCTTGTTCTTAGATGCATTTCATCGTTCAATTGCCTCAATTAGACCACATTCTATTGTTTTTTGAAAATTAATACAAAATAATGGGACTCTGCGTTTCCTGTTCAACCCAGGGCAAAGCAGTCTCTTACTTTCCGAAATCTTTATATCAAGAGAGCGAAAATGAACAGAATTCAATAAAGGGTGTTAAATTGAGTTCGCATCCCCAATTCCGTCTTTAGGTATCGCTTTAGTATCCCCGAAATCGATTTATGAAGAAATTGGTACCGGAGGCCGACGGTTAAAATGCGTGTATCTACAAACGTCAAATAAATTTTACCACTTTTCATACAATTTAAGCCCTTTTACCGCTTGAAAGTCAACGGGAAGACAAAAGGAAGGGTTTTTCCCTATTCCTGTTAACTTAGGAGGCCGGAATTAGTTTCAAGTGCTAAGTAGTTGGCGAAGGGCGATGGAGGCCGACGGTTCACTTAGATTTGTAGATTAAATTTTGGGAAACGATGGAAGCCCTTCTTTCAGCGAATTCCGTCAAATCTAACACAATTAGATTAATTAGCCCTTTATCTGCGATTAATCCCCGAAATCAATTTATGCAGAAATTGGTGCCGAAGGCCGACGGTTAAAATGCGTGTATCTAGAAACGTCAAATAAATTTTATAACTTTTCATACCGTTTAAGCCCTTTTACCGCTTGAAAGTCAACGGGAAGACAAAAGGAAGGGTTTTTCCCTATTCCCGTTAATTTAGGAGGCCGGAATTAGTTTCAAGTGCTAAGTAGTTGGCGTAGGGCGACGGAGGCCGAAGGTTCACTAAGATTAGTCGAGGAAATCTTGGAAAACGATGGATGGCCCTTCTTTCAGCGAATTCCGTCATTTTTAACGCAATTAGAGTAATTAACCCGCTAGCTGGGATCAGTCAACTTTTAGCCCAATTTTATTTAACTGAGGGGGACTACCGAAAATCAAAGGTATTCTTCTTCGGGCCACTTAGTGCTTGTCTTTCGATTTATTACATCGTTCAATTGCCTTAATTAGTCCACATTCTATTGTTTTTTGAAATTAATACAAAATAATGGGACTCTGCGCTTCTGTTCAACCCAGGGCAAATCAGTCTCTTACTTTCCGAAATTTTTAGATCAAGAGAACGAAAATGAACAGAATCCAATAAAGGGTGTTAAATCGAGTTCGCATCCCCAATTCCGTCTTTAGGTATCGCTTTAACATCCCCGAAATCGATTTATGAAGACATTGGTGCCGGAGGCCGACGGTTAAAATGCGTGTATCTAGAAACGTCAAATAAATTTTACCACTTTTCATACAATTTAAGCCCTTTTACCGCTTGAAAGTCAACGGGAAGACAAAAGGAAGGGTTTTTCCCTATTCCTGTTAATTTAGGAGGCCGGAATTAGTTTCAAATGCTAAGTAGTTGGCGTAGGGCGACGGAGGCCGAAGGTTCACTAAGATTAGTCGAGGAAATCTTGGAAAACGATGGATGGCCCTTCTTTCAGCGAATTCCGTCAGTTTTAACGCGATTAGATTAATTAGCCCATTCTCTGCGATTAATCCCCGAAATCAATGTAGGCAGAATTTGGTACCGGAGGTCGACGGTTCAAATGCGTATATCTACAAGCGTCAAATAAATTTTACCACTTTTCATAAAATTTAAGCCCTTTTACCACTTGAGAGTCAACGGGAAGACAAAAGGAAGGGTTTTTCCCTATTCCTGTTAATGTAGGAGGCCGGAATTAGTTTCAAGTGCTAAGTAGTTGGCGTAGGGCGACGGAGGCCGAAGGTTCACTAAGATTAGTCGAGGAAATTTTGGAAAACGATGGATGGCCCTTCTTTCAGCGAATTCCGTCAGTTTTAACGCGATTAGATTAATTAGCCCTTTCTCTGCGATTAATCCCCGAAATCAATGTAGGCAGAAATTGGTACCGAAGGCCGACGGTTAAAATGCGTGTATCTAGAAACGTCAAATAAATTTTACCACTTTTCATACAATTTAAGCCCTTTTACCGCTTGAAAGTCAACGGGAAGACAAAAGGAAGGTTTTACATTATTTCTGTTCATTTAGGAGGTCGGAGTTAGTTTCAGGTGCTAAGTAGTTGGCGAAGGGCGATGGAGGCCGACGGTTCACTTAGATTTGTCGATTAAATTTTGGGAAACGATGGAAGGCCCTTCTTTCAACGAATTCCGTCAGTTCTAACGCGATTAGATTAATTAGCCCTTTCTCTGCGATTAATCCCCGACATCAATGTAGGCAGAAATTGGTGCCGGAGGCCGACGGTTAAAATGCGTGTATCTACAAGCGTCAAATAAATTTTTTGGCCTCCTGACATCTAGATGACAGTTTTACACACTACTGACGTCCACGGTAACTTCGATTTTACGGTTACGTCACCACTTTACAACACCCCGGTGCGGTAAAATTTCGAAAAAACACTGGCTCACAGGCAAACTTAAAAATTAAAGTAACGCTGCAACAATAAATCTCATTTATAGAAATTTCACTTTACTTAACTTTTGAATTGATTAATATCGTTTAAATATTTAAAATTTAGGTTTTTATTTCAATTGCCGGTACGCCATCTTTCGCCAGTTGACATTATTTTGACTTTTGGCATGTAGCTTTTCACCATCTTATTGCGAACAGCTGTGGAATTTAGAGAGAAGACACACTTTGGGCCACCTCCCTTAATTCTGGTGGTGTGCATAAAAATCACTTTCACTATCAGACATTTTGAAATTAAATAATTTGACATTTGTTATCAGTGGCCACTTTGATCGGTGGTAATTACTGTGTTCGCATTTAAACGCCAAAATTCTGAAAATATTGCAACTTACTGAGGCGCGTCGGCCAAAAAGTTCAATACTAATCTCGTGCGGTAAGCATTTTACAGCGTTCGGTTAATTAAAGCACTCCGCTGCGCGTCGTGCTTCAAAAAAACCTCGCGCTGTAAAATGCAATTTACCGCACTAATATTGTAAATAACTATTACCACTTTTCATAAAATTTAAGCCCTTTTACCACTTGAGAGTCAACGGGAAGACAAAAGGAAGGGTTTTTCCCTATTCTCGCTAATTTAGGAGGCCGGAATTAGTTTCAAGTGCTAAGTAGTTGGCGTAGGGCGACGGAGGCCGAAGGTTCACTAAGATTAGTCGAGGAAATTTTGGAAAACGATGGATGGCCCTTCTTTCAGCGAATTCCGTCATTTTTAACGCAATTAGAGTAATTAACCCGCTAGCTGGGATCAGTCAACTTTTAGCCCAATTTTATTTAACTGAGGGGGACTACCGAAAATCAAAGGTATTCTTCTTCGGGCCACTTAGTGCTTGTCTTTCGATTTATTACATCGTTCAATTGCCTCAATTAGTCCACATTCTATTGTTTTTTGAAATTAATACAAAATAATGGGACTCTGCGCTTCTGTTCAACCCAGGGCAAATCAGTCTCTTACTTTCCGAAATTTTTAGATCAAGAGAGCGAAAATGAACAGAATCCAATAAAGGGTGTTAAATCGAGTTCGCATCCCCAATTCCGTCTTTAGGTATCGCTTTAACATCCCCGAAATCGATTTATGAAGACATTGGTGCCGGAGGCCGACGGTTAAAATGCGTGTATCTAGAAACGTCAAATAAATTTTACCACTTTTCATACAATTTAAGCCCTTTTACCGCTTGAAAGTCAACGGGAAGACAAAAGGAAGGGTTTTTCCCTATTCCTGTTAATTTAGGAGGCCGGAATTAGTTTCAAATGCTAAGTAGTTGGCGTAGGGCGACGGAAAACGATGGATGGCCCTTCTTTCAGCGAATTCCGTCAGTTTTAACGCGATTAGATTAATTAGCCCATTCTCTGCGATTAATCCCCGAAATCAATGTAGGCAGAAATTGGTACCGGAGGCCGACGGTTAAAATGCGTATATCTACAAGCGTCAAATAAATTTTACCACTTTTCATAAAATTTAAGCCCTTTTACCACTTGAGAGTCAACGGGAAGACAAAAGGAAGGGTTTTTCCCTATTCCTGTTAATGTAGGAGGCCGGAATTAGTTTCAAGTGCTAAGTAGTTGGCGTAGGGCGACGGAGGCCGAAGGTTCACTAAGATTAGTCGAGGAAATTTTGGAAAACGATGGATGGCCCTTCTTTCAGCGAATTCCGTCAGTTTTAACGCGATTAGATTAATTAGCCCTTTCTCTGCGATTAATCCCCGAAATCAATGTAGGCAGAAATTGGTACCGGAGGCCGACGGTTAAAATGCGTGTATCTAGAAACGTCAAATAAATTTTACCACTTTTCATACAATTTAAGCCCTTTTACCGCTTGAAAGTCAACGGGAAGACAAAAGGAAGGGTTTTACATTATTTCTGTTCATTTAGGAGGTCGGAGTTAGTTTCAGGTGCTAAGTAGTTGGCGAAGGGCGATGGAGGCCGACGGTTCACTTAGATTTGTCGATTAAATTTTGGGAAACGATGGGAGGCCCTTCTTTCAACGAATTCCGTCAGTTCTAACGCGATTAGATTAATTAGCCCTTTCTCTGCGATTAATCCCCGACATCAATGTAGGCAGAAATTGGTGCCGGAGGCCGACGGTTAAAATGCGTGTATCTACAAGCGTCAAATAAATTTTACCACTTTTCATAAAATTTAAGCCCTTTTACCACTTGAGAGTCAACGGGAAGACAAAAGGAAGGGTTTTTCCCTATTCTCGCTAATTTAGGAGGCCGGAATTAGTTTCAAGTGCTAAGTAGTTGGCGTAGGGCGACGGAGGCCGAAGGTTCACTAAGATTAGTCGAGGAAATTTTGGAAAACGATGGATGGCCCTTCTTTCAGCGAATTCCGTGAATTTTAACGCAATTAGAGTAATTAACCCGTTATCTGGGATCAGTCAAATTTTAGTCCAATTTTATTTAACTGAGGGGGACTATCGAATCAAAGGTATTCTTTTTCGGGCCACTTAGTGCTTGTTTTTCGATTTATTACATCGTTCAATTGCCTCAATTATTCCACATTCTATTGTTTTTTGAAATTAATACAAAATAATGGGACTCTGCGCTTCTGTTCAACCCAGGGCAAAGTAGTCTCTTACTTTCCGAAATTTTTAGATCAAGAGAGCGAAAATGAACAGAATTCAATAAAGGGTGTTAAATCGAGTTCGCATCCCCAATTCCGTCTTTAGGTATCGCTTTAACGTCCCCGAAATCGATTTATGAAGACATTGGTGCCGGAGGCCGACGGTTAAAATGTGTGTATCTAGAAACGTCAAATAAACTTTACCACTTTTCATACAATTTAAGCCGTTTTACCGCTTGAAAGTCAACGGGAAGACAAAAGGAAGCGTTTTTCCCTATTCCTGTTAATTTAGGAGGCCGGAATTACTTTCAAGTGCTAAGTAGTTGGCGTAGGGCGACGGAGGCCGAAGGTTCACTAAGATCAGTCGAGGAAATTTTGGAAAACGATGGATGGCCCTTCTTTCAGCGAATTCCGTCAGTTCTAACGCGATTAGATTAATTAGCCCTTTCTCTGCGATTAATCCCCGAAATCAATGTAGGCAGAAATTGGTACCGGAGACCGACGGTTAAAATGCGTGTATCTAGAAACGTCAAATAAATTTTACCGCTTTTCATACAATTTAAGCCCTTTTACCGCTTGAAAGTCAACGGGAAGACAAAAGGAAGGGTTTTACATTATTTCTGTTCATTTAGGAGGTCGGAATTAGTTTCAGGTGCTAAGTGGTTGGCGAAGGGCGATGGAGGCCGACGGTTCACTTAGATTTGTCTATTAAATTTGGGGAAACGATGGAAGGCCCTTCTTTCAGCGAATTCTGTCAGTTCTAACGCGATTAGATTAATTAGCCCATTCTCTGCGATTAATCCCCGAAATCAATGTAGGCAGAAATTGGTACCGGAGGCCGACGGTTAAAATGCGTGTATCTAGAAACGTCAAATAAATTTTACCACTTTTCATACAATTTAAGCCCTTTTACCGCTTGAAAGTCAACGGGAAGACAAAAGGAAGGGTTTTTCCCTATTCCTGTTAACTTAGGAGGCCGGAATTAGTTTCAAGTGCTAAGTAGTTGGCGTAGGGCGACGGAGGCCGAAGGTTCACTAAGATTAGTCGAGGAAATTTTGGAAAACGATGGATGGCCCTTCTTTCAGCGAATTCCGTCAGTTTTAACGCGATTAGATTAATTAGCACTTTCTCTGCGATTAATCCCCGAAATCAATTTATGCAGAAATTGGTGCCGGAGGCCGACGGTTAAAATGCGTGTCTCTAGAAACGTCAAATAAATTTTACCACTTTTCATAGAATTTAAGCCCTTTTACCGCTTGAAAGTCAACGGGAAGACAAAAGGAAGGGTTTTACATTATTTCTGTTCATTTAGGAGGTCGGAATTAGTTTCAGGTGCTAAGTAGTTGGCGAAGGGCGATGGAGGCCGACGGTTCACTTAGATTTGTCTATTAAATTTGGGGAAACGATGGAAGGCCCTTCTTTCAGCGAATTCTGTCAGTTCTAACGCGATTAGATTAATTAGCCCTTTCTCTGCGATTAATCTCCGAAATGAATATATGCAGAAATTTGTGAAGGAGGCCGACGGTTAAAATGCGTGTATCTACAAACGTCAAATAAATTTTACCACTTTTCATACAATTTAAGCCCTTTTACCGCTTGAAAGTCAACGGGAAGACAAAAGGAAGGGTTTTTCCCTATTCCTGTTAACTTAGGAGGCCGGAATTAGTTTCAAGTGCTAAGTAGTTGGCGAAGGGCGATGGAGGCCGACGGTTCACTTAGATTTGTAGATTAAATTTTGGGAAACGATGGAAGGCCCTTCTTTCAGCGAATTCCGTCAAATCTAACGCAATTAGATTACTTAGCCCTTTATCTGCGATTAATCCCCGAAATCAATTCATGCAGAAATTGGTGCCGGAGGCCGACGGTTAAAATGCGTGTATCTAGAAACGTCAAATAAATTTTACCGCTTTTCATAGAATTTAAGCCCTTTTACCGCTTGAAAGTCAACGGGAAGACAAAAAGAAGGGTTTTTCCCTATTCCCGTTAATTTAGGAGGCCGGAATTAGTTTCAAGTGCTAAGTAGTTGGCGTAGGGCGACGGAGGCCGAAGGTTCACTAAGATTAGTCGAGGAAATTTTGGAAAACGATGGATGGCCCTTCTTTCAGCGAATTCCGTGAATTTTAACGCAATTAGAGTAATTAACCCGTTATCTGGGATCAGTCAAATTTTAGTCCAATTTTATTTAACTGAGGGGGACTACCGAATCAAAGGTATTATTCTTCGGGCCACTTAGTGCTTGTTTTTCGATTTATTACATCGTTCAATTGCCTCAATTATTCCACATTCTATTGTTTTATGAAATTAATACAAAATAATGGGACTCTGCGCTTCTGTTCAACCCAGGGCAAAGCAGTCTCTTACTTTCCGAAATTTTTAGATCAAGAGAGCGAAAATGAACAGAATTCAATAAAGGGTGTTAAATCGAGTTCGCATCCCCAATTCCGTCTTTAGGTATCGCTTTAGCATCCCCGAAATCGATTTATGAAGAAATTTATGCTGGATGCCGACGGTTAAAATGCGTGTATCTAGAAACGTCAAATAAATTTTATCACTTTTCATACAATTGAAGCCCTTTTACCGCTTGAAAGTCAACGGGAAGACAAAAGGAAGGGTTTTTCATTATTTCTGTTCATTTAGGAGGTCGGAATTAGTTTCAGGTGCTAAGTAGTTGGCGAAGGGCGATGGAGGCCGACGGTTCACTTAGATTTGTCTATTAAATTTGGGGAAACGATGGAAGGCCCTTCTTTCAGCGAATTCTGTCAGTTCTAACGCGATTAGATTAATTAGCCCTTTCTATGCGATTAATCCCCGAAATGAATTTATGCAGAAATTGGTGCCGGAGGCCGACGGTTAAAATGCGTGTCTCTAGAAACGTCAAATAAATTTTATAACTTTTCATACAATTTAAGCCCTTTTACCGCTTGAAAGTCAACGGGAAGACAAAAGGAAGGGTTTTTCCCTATTCCTGTTAATTTAGGAGGCCGGAATTAGTTTCAAATGCTAAGTAGTTGGCGTAGGGCGACGGAGGCCGAAGGTTCACTAAGATTAGTCGAGGAAATCTTGGAAAACGATGGATGGCCCTTCTTTCAGCGAATTCCGTCAGTTTTAACGCGATTAGATTAATTAGCCCATTCTCTGCGATTAATCCCCGAAATCAATGTAGGCAGAATTTGGTACCGGAGGCCGACGGTTAAAATGCGTATATCTACAAGCGTCAAATACATTTTACCACTTTTCATAAAATTTAAGCCCTTTTACCACTTGAGAGTCAACGGGAAGACAAAAGGAAGGGTTTTTCCCTATTCCTGTTAATGTAGGAGGCCGGAATTAGTTTCAAGTGCTAAGTAGTTGGCGTAGGGCGACGGAGGCCGAAGGTTCACTAAGATTAGTCGAGGAAATTTTGGAAAACGATGGATGGCCCTTCTTTCAGCGAATTCCGTCATTTTTAACGCAAATTAGAGTAATTAACCCGTTATCTGGGATCAGTCAAATTTTAGTCCAATTTTATTTAACTGAGGGGCCAATTCCAAGTCAGGGTTGCGACCGATGCAAATTACCGAAGCAGCGCAAAGTTGCGTCGGTGATTTGCGACCGCACTGCTCCGCTAGTTGCTACGGAATTCCAAGTCTTATGACGCTGCGTCACCGTAGCAAAGCAAGCCGGGTGCAACGTCGACGCAAACTTGACATTTGAATTTGTTTGTTGGCGCCCCAGTTCGTGAAAATGAGTAAAACGTATGTATTTTTACCAGAATTCTTCTTATTTTTCCTTCAATAATAAATGGCACGATGAAAATTGAAGAAACCAAGATCCAAAAATTTCACTTCTACTGAAGTAGAAATTCTTGTCGATGAAATTACAAAGAGGTGGGGGTTGCTTTATGGGTCAGTAAAAGGGCCCAAACTAACCCAATTCCATCGAGATTGTGCGTGGGAGCAGGTCTTGGGGGCGGTCAATACGGTTGCCCCTACAAGAAGAACGGTGCCAGATATAAAGAAAAAATTTAAGGATTTTAAGAATCGGGGAACAAATCATATGCAAAGCCCGCTAACAACGGTGTGACGGCCGCCATACTTGAATTTTGTGATGGTCGCAAACACTTGCACCACCTTTCTAGTAGGTGCAAAATATCGAAGCATCGCCGTGCGTCAACTTTGACTTGCAACACACTTGGAATTGGGCGCATCTGAGTTACGCCGCTTTCATATTTGCGTCGGTCGCAACCGTGACTTGGAATTGGCCCCTGAGGGGGACTACCGAAAATCAAAGGTATTCTTCTTCGGGCCACTTAGTGCTTGTTCTTAGATGCATTTCATCTTTCAATTGCCTCAATTAGACCACATTCTATTGTTTTTTGAAAATTAATACAAAATAATGGGACTCTGCGTTTCCTGTTCAACCCAGGGCAAAGCAGTCTCTTACTTTCCGAAATTTTTATATCAAGAGAGCGAAAATGAACAGAATTCAATAAAGGGTGTTAAATTGAGTTCGCATCCCCAATTCCGTCTTTAGGTATCGCTTTAGTATCCCCGAAATCGATTTATGAAGAAATTGGTACCGGAGGCCGACGGTTAAAATGCGTGTATCTACAAACGTCAAATAAATTTTACCACTTTTCATACAATTTAAGCCCTTTTACCGCTTGAAAGTGAACGGGAAGACAAAAGGAAGGGTTTTTCCCTATTCCTGTTAATTTAGGAGGCCGGAATTAGTTTCAAGTGCTAAGTAGTTGGCGAAGGGCGATGGAGGCCGACGGTTCACTTAGATTTGTAGATTAAATTTTGGGAAACGATGGAAGGCCCTTCTTTCAGCGAATTCCGTCAAATCTAACGCAATTAGATTAATTAGCCCTTTATCTGCGATTAATCCCCGAAATCAATTTATGCAGAAATTGGTGCCGGAGGCCGACGGTTAAAATGCGTGTATCTAGAAACGTCAAATAAATTTTATAACTTTTCATACCATTTAAGCCCTTTTACCGCTTGAAAGTCAACGGGAAGACAAAAGGAAGGGTTTTTCCCTATTCCCGTTAATTTATGAGGCCGGAATTAGTTTCAAGTGCTAAGTAGTTGGCGTAGGGCGACGGAGGCCGAAGGTTCACTAAGATTAGTCGAGGAAATCTTGGAAAACGATGGATGGCCCTTCTTTCAGCGAATTCCGTCATTTTTAACGCAATTAGAGTAATTAACCCGCTAGCTGGGATCAGTCAACTTTTAGCCCAATTTTATTTAACTGAGGGGGACTACCGAAAATCAAAGGTATTCTTCTTCGGGCCACTTAGTGCTTGTCTTTCGATTTATTACATCGTTCAATTGCCTTAATTAGTCCACATTCTATTGTTTTTTGAAATTAATACAAAATAATGGGACTCTGCGCTTCTGTTCAACCCAGGGCAAATCAGTCTCTTACTTTCCGAAATTTTTAGATCAAGAGAACGAAAATGAACAGAATCCAATAAAGGGTGTTAAATCGAGTTCGCATCCCCAATTCCGTCTTTAGGTATCGCTTTAACATCCCCGAAATCGATTTATGAAGACATTGGTGCCGGAGGCCGACGGTTAAAATGCGTGTATCTAGAAACGTCAAATAAATTTTACCACTTTTCATACAATTTAAGCCCTTTTACCGCTTGAAAGTCAACGGGAAGACAAAAGGAAGGGTTTTTCCCTATTCCTGTTAATTTAGGAGGCCGGAATTAGTTTCAAATGCTAAGTAGTTGGCGTAGGGCGACGGAGGCCGAAGGTTCACTAAGATTAGTCGAGGAAATCTTGGAAAACGATGGATGGCCCTTCTTTCAGCGAATTCCGTCAGTTTTAACGCGATTAGATTAATTAGCCCATTCTCTGCGATTAATCCCCGAAATCAATGTAGGCAGAATTTGGTACCGGAGGTCGACGGTTCAAATGCGTATATCTACAAGCGTCAAATAAATTTTACCACTTTTCATAAAATTTAAGCCCTTTTACCACTTGAGAGTCAACGGGAAGACAAAAGGAAGGGTTTTTCCCTATTCCTGTTAATGTAGGAGGCCGGAATTAGTTTCAAGTGCTAAGTAGTTGGCGTAGGGCGACGGAGGCCGAAGGTTCACTAAGATTAGTCGAGGAAATTTTGGAAAACGATGGATGGCCCTTCTTTCAGCGAATTCCGTCAGTTTTAACGCGATTAGATTAATTAGCCCTTTCTCTGCGATTAATCCCCGAAATCAATGTAGGCAGAAATTGGTACCGAAGGCCGACGGTTAAAATGCGTGTATCTAGAAACGTCAAATAAATTTTACCACTTTTCATACAATTTAAGCCCTTTTACCGCTTGAAAGTCAACGGGAAGACAAAAGGAAGGTTTTACATTATTTCTGTTCATTTAGGAGGTCGGAGTTAGTTTCAGGTGCTAAGTAGTTGGCGAAGGGCGATGGAGGCCGACGGTTCACTTAGATTTGTCGATTAAATTTTGGGAAACGATGGAAGGCCCTTCTTTCAACGAATTCCGTCAGTTCTAACGCGATTAGATTAATTAGCCCTTTCTCTGCGATTAATCCCCGACATCAATGTAGGCAGAAATTGGTGCCGGAGGCCGACGGTTAAAATGCGTGTATCTACAAGCGTCAAATAAATTTTTTGGCCTCCTGACATCTAGATGACAGTTTTACACACTACTGACGTCCACGGTAACTTCGATTTTACGGTTACGTCACCACTTTACAACACCCCGGTGCGGTAAAATTTCGAAAAAACACTGGCTCACAGGCAAACTTAAAAATTAAAGTAACGCTGCAACAATAAATCTCATTTATAGAAATTTCACTTTACTTAACTTTTGAATTGATTAATATCGTTTAAATATTTAAAATTTAGGTTTTTATTTCAATTGCCGGTACGCCATCTTTCGCCAGTTGACATTATTTTGACTTTTGGCATGTAGCTTTTCACCATCTTATTGCGAACAGCTGTGGAATTTAGAGAGAAGACACACTTTGGGCCACCTCCCTTAATTCTGGTGGTGTGCATAAAAATCACTTTCACTATCAGACATTTTGAAATTAAATAATTTGACATTTGTTATCAGTGGCCACTTTGATCGGTGGTAATTACTGTGTTCGCATTTAAACGCCAAAATTCTGAAAATATTGCAACTTACTGAGGCGCGTCGGCCAAAAAGTTCAATACTAATCTCGTGCGGTAAGCATTTTACAGCGTTCGGTTAATTAAAGCACTCCGCTGCGCGTCGTGCTTCAAAAAAACCTCGCGCTGTAAAATGCAATTTACCGCACTAATATTGTAAATAACTATTACCACTTTTCATAAAATTTAAGCCCTTTTACCACTTGAGAGTCAACGGGAAGACAAAAGGAAGGGTTTTTCCCTATTCTCGCTAATTTAGGAGGCCGGAATTAGTTTCAAGTGCTAAGTAGTTGGCGTAGGGCGACGGAGGCCGAAGGTTCACTAAGATTAGTCGAGGAAATTTTGGAAAACGATGGATGGCCCTTCTTTCAGCGAATTCCGTGAATTTTAACGCAATTAGAGTAATTAACCCGTTATCTGGGATCAGTCAAATTTTAGTCCAATTTTAGTCCAATTTTATTTAACTGAGGGGGACTATCGAATCAAAGGTATTCTTCTTCGGGCCACTTAGTGCTTGTTTTTCGATTTATTACATCGTTCAATTGCCTCAATTATTCCACATTCTATTGTTTTTTGAAATTAATACAAAATAAAGTAGTCTCTTACTTTCCGAAATTTTTAGATCAAGAGAGCGAAAATGAACAGAATTCAATAAAGGGTGTTAAATCGAGTTCGCATCCCCAATTCCGTCTTTAGGTATCGCTTTAACGTCCCCGAAATCGATTTATGAAGACATTGGTGCCGGAGGCCGACGGTTAAAATGTGTGTATCTAGAAACGTCAAATAAACTTTACCACTTTTCATACAATTTAAGCCGTTTTACCGCTTGAAAGTCAACGGGAAGACAAAAGGAAGCGTTTTTCCCTAGTCCTGTTAATTTAGGAGGCCGGAATTACTTTCAAGTGCTAAGTAGTTGGCGTAGGGCGACGGAGGCCGAAGGTTCACTAAGATCAGTCGAGGAAATTTTGGAAAACGATGGATGGCCCTTCTTTCAGCGAATTCCGTCAGTTCTAACGCGATTAGATTAATTAGCCCTTTCTCTGCGATTAATCCCCGAAATCAATGTAGGCAGAAATTGGTACCGGAGACCGACGGTTAAAATGCGTGTATCTAGAAACGTCAAATAAATTTTACCACTTTTCATACAATTTAAGCCCTTTTACCGCTTGAAAGTCAACGGGAAGACAAAAGGAAGGGTTTTACATTATTTCTGTTCATTTAGGAGGTCGGAATTAGTTTCAGGTGCTAAGTAGTTGGCGAAGGGCGATGGAGGCCGACGGTTCACTTAGATTTGTCTATTAAATTTGGGGAAACGATGGAAGGCCCTTCTTTCAGCGAATTCTGTCAGTTCTAACGCGATTAGATTAATTAGCCCTTTATCTGCGATTAATCCCCGAAATCAATTTATGCAGAAATTGGTGCTGGAGGCCGACGGTTAAAATGCGTGTCTCTAGAAACGTCAAATAAATTTTACCACTTTTCATAGAATTTAAGCCCTTTTACCGCTTGAAAGTCAACGGGAAGACAAAAAGAAGGGTTTTTCCCTATTCCCGTTAATTTAGGAGGCCGGAATTAGTTTCAAGTGCTAAGTAGTTGGCGTAGGGCGACGGAGGCCGAAGGTTCACTAAGATTAGTCGAGGAAATTTTGGAAAACGATGGATGGCCCTTCTTTCAGCGAATTCCGTGAATTTTAACGCAATTAGAGTAATTAACCCGTTATCTGGGATCAGTCAAATTTTAGTCCAATTTTATTTAACTGAGGGGGACTACCGAATCAAAGGTATTATTCTTCGGGCCACTTAGTGCTTGTTTTTCGATTTATTACATCGTTCAATTGCCTCAATTATTCCACATTCTATTGTTTTTTGAAATTAATACAAAATAATGGGACTCTGCGCTTCTGTTCAACCCAGGGCAAAGCAGTCTCTTACTTTCCGAAATTTTTAGATCAAGAGAGCGAAAATGAACAGAATTCAATAAAGGGTGTTAAATCGAGTTCGCATCCCCAATTCCGTCTTTAGGTATCGCTTTAGCATCCCCGAAATCGATTTATGAAGAAATTTATGCTGGATGCCGACGGTTAAAATGCGTGTATCTAGAAACGTCAAATAAATTTTATCACTTTTCATACAATTGAAGCCCTTTTACCGCTTGAAAGTCAACGGGAAGACAAAAGGAAGGGTTTTTCATTATTTCTGTTCATTTAGGAGGTCGGAATTAGTTTCAGGTGCTAAGTAGTTGGCGAAGGGCGATGGAGGCCGACGGTTCACTTAGATTTGTCTATTAAATTTGGGGAAACGATGGAAGGCCCTTCTTTCAGCGAATTCTGTCAGTTCTAACGCGATTAGATTAATTAGCCCTTTCTATGCGATTAATCCCCGAAATGAATTTATGCAGAAATTGGTGCCGGAGGCCGACGGTTAAAATGCGTGTCTCTAGAAACGTCAAATAAATTTTATAACTTTTCATACAATTTAAGCCCTTTTACCGCTTGAAAGTCAACGGGAAGACAAAAGGAAGGGTTTTTCCCTATTCCCGTTAATTTAGGAGACCGGAATTAGTTTCAAGTGCTAAGTAGTTGGCGCAGGGCGACGGAGGCCGAAGGTTCACTAAGATTAGTCGAGGAAATTTTGGAAAACGATGGATGGCCCTTCTTTCAGCGAATTCCGTCATTTTTAACGCAAATTAGAGTAATTAACCCGTTATCTGGGATCAGTCAAATTTTAGTCCAATTTTATTTAACTGAGGGGGACTACCGAATCAAAGGTATTATTCTTCGGGCCACTTAGTGCTTGTTTTTCGATTTATTACATCGTTCAATTGCCTCAATTATTCCACATTCTATTGTTTTTTGAAATTAATACAAAATAATGGGACTCTGCGCTTCTGTTCAACCCAGGGCAAAGCAGTCTCTTACTTTCCGAAATTTTTAGATCAAGAGAGCGAAAATGAACAGAATTCAATAAAGGGTGTTAAATCGAGTTCGCATCCCCAATTCCGTCTTTAGGTATCGCTTTAGCATCCCCGAAATCGATTTATGAAGAAATTTATGCTGGATGCCGACGGTTAAAATGCGTGTATCTAGAAACGTCAAATAAATTTTATCACTTTTCATACAATTGAAGCCCTTTTACCGCTTGAAAGTCAACGGGAAGACAAAAGGAAGGGTTTTTCATTATTTCTGTTCATTTAGGAGGTCGGAATTAGTTTCAGGTGCTAAGTAGTTGGCGAAGGGCGATGGAGGCCGACGGTTCACTTAGATTTGTCTATTAAATTTGGGGAAACGATGGAAGGCCCTTCTTTCAGCGAATTCTGTCAGTTCTAACGCGATTAGATTAATTAGCCCTTTCTATGCGATTAATCCCCGAAATGAATTTATGCAGAAATTGGTGCCGGAGGCCGACGGTTAAAATGCGTGTCTCTAGAAACGTCAAATAAATTTTATAACTTTTCATACAATTTAAGCCCTTTTACCGCTTGAAAGTCAACGGGAAGACAAAAGGAAGGGTTTTTCCCTATTCTCGCTAATTTAGGAGGCCGGAATTAGTTTCAAGTGCTAAGTAGTTGGCGTAGGGCGACGGAGGCCGAAGGTTCACTAAGATTAGTCGAGGAAATTTTGGAAAACGATGGATGGCCCTTCTTTCAGCGAATTCCGTGAATTTTAACGCAATTAGAGTAATTAACCCGTTATCTGGGATCAGTCAAATTTTAGTCCAATTTTAGTCCAATTTTATTTAACTGAGGGGGACTATCGAATCAAAGGTATTCTTCTTCGGGCCACTTAGTGCTTGTTTTTCGATTTATTACATCGTTCAATTGCCTCAATTATTCCACATTCTATTGTTTTTTGAAATTAATACAAAATAAAGTAGTCTCTTACTTTCCGAAATTTTTAGATCAAGAGAGCGAAAATGAACAGAATTCAATAAAGGGTGTTAAATCGAGTTCGCATCCCCAATTCCGTCTTTAGGTATCGCTTTAACGTCCCCGAAATCGATTTATGAAGACATTGGTGCCGGAGGCCGACGGTTAAAATGTGTGTATCTAGAAACGTCAAATAAACTTTACCACTTTTCATACAATTTAAGCCGTTTTACCGCTTGAAAGTCAACGGGAAGACAAAAGGAAGCGTTTTTCCCTAGTCCTGTTAATTTAGGAGGCCGGAATTACTTTCAAGTGCTAAGTAGTTGGCGTAGGGCGACGGAGGCCGAAGGTTCACTAAGATCAGTCGAGGAAATTTTGGAAAACGATGGATGGCCCTTCTTTCAGCGAATTCCGTCAGTTCTAACGCGATTAGATTAATTAGCCCTTTCTCTGCGATTAATCCCCGAAATCAATGTAGGCAGAAATTGGTACCGGAGACCGACGGTTAAAATGCGTGTATCTAGAAACGTCAAATAAATTTTACCACTTTTCATACAATTTAAGCCCTTTTACCGCTTGAAAGTCAACGGGAAGACAAAAGGAAGGGTTTTACATTATTTCTGTTCATTTAGGAGGTCGGAATTAGTTTCAGGTGCTAAGTAGTTGGCGAAGGGCGATGGAGGCCGACGGTTCACTTAGATTTGTCTATTAAATTTGGGGAAACGATGGAAGGCCCTTCTTTCAGCGAATTCTGTCAGTTCTAACGCGATTAGATTAATTAGCCCTTTATCTGCGATTAATCCCCGAAATCAATTTATGCAGAAATTGGTGCTGGAGGCCGACGGTTAAAATGCGTGTCTCTAGAAACGTCAAATAAATTTTACCACTTTTCATAGAATTTAAGCCCTTTTACCGCTTGAAAGTCAACGGGAAGACAAAAAGAAGGGTTTTTCCCTATTCCCGTTAATTTAGGAGGCCGGAATTAGTTTCAAGTGCTAAGTAGTTGGCGTAGGGCGACGGAGGCCGAAGGTTCACTAAGATTAGTCGAGGAAATTTTGGAAAACGATGGATGGCCCTTCTTTCAGCGAATTCCGTGAATTTTAACGCAATTAGAGTAATTAACCCGTTATCTGGGATCAGTCAAATTTTAGTCCAATTTTATTTAACTGAGGGGGACTACCGAATCAAAGGTATTATTCTTCGGGCCACTTAGTGCTTGTTTTTCGATTTATTACATCGTTCAATTGCCTCAATTATTCCACATTCTATTGTTTTTTGAAATTAATACAAAATAATGGGACTCTGCGCTTCTGTTCAACCCAGGGCAAAGCAGTCTCTTACTTTCCGAAATTTTTAGATCAAGAGAGCGAAAATGAACAGAATTCAATAAAGGGTGTTAAATCGAGTTCGCATCCCCAATTCCGTCTTTAGGTATCGCTTTAGCATCCCCGAAATCGATTTATGAAGAAATTTATGCTGGATGCCGACGGTTAAAATGCGTGTATCTAGAAACGTCAAATAAATTTTATCACTTTTCATACAATTGAAGCCCTTTTACCGCTTGAAAGTCAACGGGAAGACAAAAGGAAGGGTTTTTCATTATTTCTGTTCATTTAGGAGGTCGGAATTAGTTTCAGGTGCTAAGTAGTTGGCGAAGGGCGATGGAGGCCGACGGTTCACTTAGATTTGTCTATTAAATTTGGGGAAACGATGGAAGGCCCTTCTTTCAGCGAATTCTGTCAGTTCTAACGCGATTAGATTAATTAGCCCTTTCTATGCGATTAATCCCCGAAATGAATTTATGCAGAAATTGGTGCCGGAGGCCGACGGTTAAAATGCGTGTCTCTAGAAACGTCAAATAAATTTTATAACTTTTCATACAATTTAAGCCCTTTTACCGCTTGAAAGTCAACGGGAAGACAAAAGGAAGGGTTTTTCCCTATTCCCGTTAATTTAGGAGACCGGAATTAGTTTCAAGTGCTAAGTAGTTGGCGCAGGGCGACGGAGGCCGAAGGTTCACTAAGATTAGTCGAGGAAATTTTGGAAAACGATGGATGGCCCTTCTTTCAGCGAATTCCGTCATTTTTAACGCTAATTAGAGTAATTAACCCGTTATCTGGGATCAGTCAAATTTTAGTCCAATTTTATTTAACTGAGGGGGACTACCGAAAATCAAAGGTATTCTTCTTCGGGCCACTTAGTGCTTGTTCTTAGATGCATTTCATCGTTCAATTGCCTCAATTAGACCACATTCTATTGTTTTTTGAAAATTAATACAAAATAATGGGACTCTGCGTTTCCTGTTCAACCCAGGGCAAAGCAGTCTCTTACTTTCCGAAATTTTTATATCAAGAGAGCGAAAATGAACAGAATTCAATAAAGGGTGTTAAATCGAGTTCGCATCCCCAATTCCGTCTTTAGGTATCGCTTTAACATCCCCGAAATCGATTTATGAAGACATTGGTGCCGGAGGCCGACGGTTAAAATGCGTGTATCTAGAAACGTCAAATAAATTTTACCACTTTTCATACAATTTAAGCCCTTTTACCGCTTGAAAGTCAACGGGAAGACAAAAGGAAGGGTTTTTCCCTATTCCTGTTAATTTAGGAGGCCGGAATTAGTTTCAAATGCTAAGTAGTTGGCGTAGGGCGACGGAGGCCGAAGGTTCACTAAGATTAGTCGAGGAAATCTTGGAAAACGATGGATGGCCCTTCTTTCAGCGAATTCCGTCAGTTTTAACGCGATTAGATTAATTAGCCCATTCTCTGCGATTAATCCCCGAAATCAATGCAGGCAGAAATTGGTACCGGAGGCCGACGGTTAAAATGCGTGTATCTAGAAACGTCAAATAAATTTTACCACTTTTCATACAATTTAAGCCCTTTTACCGCTTGAAAGTCAACGGGAAGACAAAAGGAAGGGTTTTACATTATTTCTGTTCATTTAGGAGGTCGGAGTTAGTTTCAGGTGCTAAGTAGTTGGCGAAGGGCGATGGAGGCCGACGGTTCACTTAGATTTGTCGATTAAATTTTGGGAAACGATGGAAGGCCCTTCTTTCAACGAATTCCGTCAGTTCTAACGCGATTAGATTAATTAGCCCTTTCTCTGCGATTAATCCCCGACATCAATGTAGGCAGAAATTGGTGCCGGAGGCCGACGGTTAAAATGCGTGTATCTACAAGCGTCAAATAAATTTTACCACTTTTCATAAAATTTAAGCCCTTTTACCACTTGAGAGTCAACGGGAAGACAAAAGGAAGGGTTTTTCCCTATTCCTGTTAATGTAGGAGGCCGGAATTAGTTTCAAGTGCTAAGTAGTTGGCGTAGGGCGACGGAAGCCGAAGGTTCACTAAGATTAGTCGAGGAAATTTTGGAAAACGATGGATGGCCCTTCTTTCAGCGAATTCCGTCAGTTCTAACGCGATTAGATTAATTAGCCCTTTCTCTGCGATTAATCCCCGAAATCAATGTAAGCAGAAATTGGTACCGGAGGCCGACGGTTAAAATGCGTGTATCTAGAAACGTCAAATAAATTTTACCACTTTTCATACAATTTAAGCCCTTTTACCGCTTGAAAGTCAACGGGAAGACAAAAGGAAGGGTTTTTCATTATTTCTGTTCATTTAGGAGGTCGGAATTAGTTTCAGGTGCTAAGTAGTTGGCGAAGGGCGATGGAGGCCGACGGTTCACTTAGATTTGTCTATTAAATTTGGGGAAACGATGGAAGGCCCTTCTTTCAGCGAATTCTGTCAGTTCTAACGCGATTAGATGAATTAGCCCTTTCTCTGCGATTAATCCCCGAAATGAATTTATGCAGAAATTGGTGCCTGAGGCCGACGGTTAAAATGCGTGTATCTAGAAACGTCAAATAAATTTTATAACTTTTCATACAATTTAAGCCCTTTTACCGCTTGAAAGTCAACGGGAAGACAAAAGGAAGGGTTTTCCCCATCCCCGTTAATTTAGGAGGCCGGAATTAGTTTCAAGTGCTAAGTAGTTGGCCTAGGACGACGGAGGCCGAAGGTTCACTAAGATTAGTCGAGGAAATTTTGGAAAACGATGGATGGCCCTTCTTTCAGCGAATTCCGTCAATTTTAACGCAATTAGAGTAATTAACCCGTTATCTGGGATTAGTCAAATTTTAGTCCAATTTTATTTAACTGAGGTGGACTACGGAAAACGAAAGGTATTTTTCTTCGGGCCACTTAGGGCTTGTTTTTCGATGCATTACATCGTTCAATTGCCTCAATTAGTCCACATTCTATTGTTTTTTGAAAATTAATACAAAATAATGGGACTCTGCGTTTCCTGTTCAACCCATGGCAAATCAGTTTCTTACTTTCTGAAATTTTTAGATCAAGAGAGCGAAAATGAACAGAATTCAATAAAGGGTATTAAATCGAGTTCGCATCCCCAATTCCGTCTTTAGGTATCGCTTTAGCATCCCCGAAATCGATTTATGAAGACATTAGTGCCGGAGGCCGACGGTTAAAATGTGTGTATCTAGAAACGTCAAATAAACTTTACCACTTTTCATACAATTTAAGCCGTTTTACCGCTTGAAAGTCAACGGGAAGACAAAAGGAAGGGTTTTTCATTATTTCTGTTCATTTAGGAGGTCGGAATCAGTTTCAGGTGCTAAGTAGTTGGCGAAGGGCGATGGAGGCCGACGGTTCACTTAGATTTGTCGATTAAATTTTGGGAAACGATGGAAGGCCCTTCTTTCAG
This sequence comes from Pycnomerus fuliginosus, assembly GCA_963924575.1. Taxonomy (NCBI): domain Eukaryota; kingdom Metazoa; phylum Arthropoda; class Insecta; order Coleoptera; family Zopheridae; genus Pycnomerus; species Pycnomerus fuliginosus. The sequence continues at coordinate 35,352,597 of OZ004621.1, forward strand.
CGAATTCCGTCAAATCTAACGCAATTAGATTAATTAGCCCTTTATCTGCGATTAATCCCCGAAATCAATTTATTCAGAAATTGGTGCCGGAGGCCGACGGTTAAAATGCGTGTATCTAGAAACGTCAAATAAATTTTACCACTTTTCATACAATTTAAGCCCTTTTACCGCTTGAAAGTCAACGGGAAGACAAAAGGAAGGGTTTTTCCCTATTCCCGTTAATTTAGGAGGTCGGAATTAGTTTCAAGTGCTAAGTAGTTGGCGTAGGGCGACGGAGGCCGAAGGTTCACTAAGATTAGTCGAAGAAATTTTGGAAAACAATGGATGGCCCTGTTTTCAGCGAATTCCGTCAATTTTAACGCAAATAGAGTAATTAATCCGTTATTTGGGGTTAGTCAAATTTTAGTTAAATTTCCATTAACCGAGGGGACTACCGAAAATCAAAGGTATTCTTTTTCGGGCCACTTAATGCTTGTTTTTCGATTTATTACATAGTTCAATTGCCTCAATTAGTCCACATTCTATTGTTTTTTGAATATTAATACAAAATAATGGGACTCTGCGCTTCTGTTCAACCCAGGGCAAAGCAGTCTCTTACTTTCCGAAATTTTTAGATCAAGAGAGCGAAAATGAACAGAACTCAATAAAGGGTGTTAAATCGAGTTCGCATCCCCAATTCCGTCTTCAGGTATCGCTTTAGCATCCCCGAAATCGATTTATGAAGACATTGGTGCCGGAAGCCGACGGTTAAAATGCGTGTATCTACAAACGTCAAATAAATTTTACCACTTTTCATACAATTTAAGCCCTTTTACCACTTGAAAGTCAACGGGAAGACAAAAGGAAGGGTTTTTCCCTATTCCTGTTAATTTAGAAGGCCGGAATTAGTTTCAAGTGTTAAGTAGTTGGCGAAGGGCGATGGAGGCCGACGGTTCACTTAGATTTGTAGATTAAATTTTGGGAAACGATGGAAGGCCCTTCTTTCAGCGAATTCCGTCAAATCTAACGCAATTAGATTAATTAGCCCTTTATCTGCGATTAATCCTCGAAATCAATTTATGCAGAAATTGGTGCCGGAGGCCGACGGTTAAAATGCGTGTATCTAGAAACATCAAATAAATTTTACCACTTTTCATACAATTTAAGCCCTTTTACCGCTTGAAAGTCAACGGGAAGACCAAAGGAAGGGATTTTCATTATTTCTGTTCATTTAGGAGGTCGGAATCAGTTTCAGGTGCTAAGTAGTTGGCGAAGGGCTATGGAGGCCGACGGTTCACTTAGATTTGTCGATTAAATTTTGGGAAACGATGGAAGGCCCTTCGTTCAGCGAATTCCGTCAAATCTAACGCAATTAGATTAATTAGCCCTTTATCTGCGATTAATCCCCGAAATCAATTTATGCAGAAATTGGTGCCGGAGGCCGACGGTTAAAATGCGTGTATCTAGAAACGTCAAATAGATTTTACCACTTTTCATACAATTTAAGCCCTTTTACCGCTTGAAAGTCAACGGGAAGACAAAAGGAAGGGTTTTTCCCTATTCCCGCTAATTTAGGAGGCCGGAATTAGTTACAAGTGCTAAGTAGTTGGCGTAGGGCGACGGAGGCCGAAGGTTCACTAAGATTAATCGAAGAAATTTTGGAGAACGATGGATGGCCCTTCTTTCAGCAAATTCAGTCAATTTTAACGCAATTAGAGTAATTAACCCGTTATCTGGGATTAGTCAAATTTTAGTCCAATTTTATTTAACTGAGGGACTACCGAAAATGAAAGGTATTCTTCTTCGGGCCACTTAGTGCTTGTTTTTCGATGCATTACATCGTTCAATTGCCTCAATTAGTCCACATTCTATTGTCTTTTGAAAATTAATACAAAATAATGGGACTCTGCATTTCCTGATGATAACACAGCCAACCCACGGCACCCCCGAAATCGATTTATGAAGAAATTGGCGCAGGAGGCCGACGGTTGAAAGGCGTGTGTCTATAGGAACGTCAAATTAACTTTACTCCTGTTCTTACAATTTACAGATGTCGATCGGATTTCGGAAAATGATGAATAACCTTTATTTCAGTGAATTCTGTTAACTTTAACGTACTAGTCTGTGATTACGCAAATTTTATTTAAAGTCTGTTTGCCTATCTACCTGAGAAAGCATTCCCAAAATCCACCTCCTCTTCCTTCAGGCCGCTTGCCACCGGTTTCCTGATTGCATCTTTCAATTTCGTCAATTAGGTAGCCCCCATTTTATTTTTTAAGGAATTATTGTAAATTGAAGGGTGCAATGCATTTTCTTTCTGTATAATAATTACGCTCATTCATAAGAAAGCAACCCCTTTAATTTCAAGAGTCAACTGATATTTGCAATAGTTTTAGAATGATGCTCATTTCATCATCCGCTGATTAATTAATTATTAACCATACGCAGTCTTAGTACAATGGTGCTTGTGAATTAATTGCCCAGGCGTGTACATGACAATAATTACACACCCTCATCATCCAAGATAGGCAGCCAGTAATATTTGTTTCAAATTGTTAGTACCGGCAACTAGCAATGCTAGAATAGTCCAGGCTAGAACCGGGTGTACAGAGCGATTCAAACTTCGGAAGGGGGAGGAACCATTGGGAGCTATAAATCAGTAAAAAAGAGGCGAAAGGTACACTTTCATAAAAAGAGCTTTTGATCTCCGGAGGCAGAAGGTCTTTTCGAGCCCAAAGGTACCGCAGCACTTCTACATTTGAGGCTGAAGGTATCGCACTATATATATACGTTTGTACGTACGTTCGTACGTTCGTTCGCAAACACGCCACAGCCCAAACTACTTGACCGATTTGGCTGAAATTTGATACGTGTGCATGTGATAACACAACTTAGATCTGAAAAGCTTTTGGATCCAATCTTGCCACCAGAAATGCCATTTTGGCACATCAGCTTTAAAATTTTAAATGTAAACCCCCATTTTACACGTTACAATAAGAAAGGCCTTCAGATTCTGCTTCCAAAGATGTATTCAGTGTAAGTGCCCTTTTGACCAAAAACTAAAAATATCGAGATTTTTATCGGACTTTAACATCGCGGTACAGCCCAAGCCCCTGAACCAATTTGGCTGAAATTTTGCACATGGGAATTGTATTACACGTCGAAGAGCTGAACAAAATTTGGATTCAATCGACTAACGAAAAGTGCCGTTTTGGCACATCAATTTCCAAATTTAAAGTTATTCTCTCATTTACCCATCCAAAACAAATTTTTGAAAGATTTATTGTCTCCATCAGAAAGGTCTTCAAATTCTGGTTTTAAATGAGATAAAATTTATTCGCATTTGGGTAGAAAAATCGAAATTTTGTAATAACACTGAAACCACGTTATCGCCCAACCTACTGGATCGATTTGTCCGAAATTTGGTACATGGAGGTTAGGTGACCAGTTGAAGAGCTGAAAGGCTTTTGGGAGCAATTGGTCCACGGGAAGTGTCATTTAGGCATATCAACTTTAAAATCTTAAACACAAGTCACGAAAATCAAAGACCCACGCGTTGGGGAGGTTCCAGCCGCTTCTCTGCTGCCTTTTTTTAAGAACATCTTTTAAAACTACTGGTCCAATGTACAACAAAAATAACCTTAATTCTGTAGCTTTGTATCGCTTACACTCTATGAAAGATCTAGTTTTTCTGGCAAACTCATATGGGATATTGTTACGCATATCTATCATTAATTTGGTAAAACCTCTGAGGCTCGTAGTTTGTATGGTGGTTTCCCATGAACAAATCCGAAAATTTTATGTGTCAGTAATCTTTTCACAACTCCCAAGCACCCCAAATGCATATAATCCAGTGGTACATCATGTACTATATCGAAATTGGGAAGGTTTTCCAAAATACTGTCTCCAATATGGTGGTCAGGAAAGGCTCTGCTTCGAAAGTCTGTGTCTGTTCTAGTCGGAGCATCCTCTTCTAATAAGCAAATTACTCCGTCAACTGATTCGCCTTCTTGTATGCAATGAGTGCAAGAAGAATAACCTGAGTGGCCTTTAATTTGTAAAACATAGCACTTTGCAGGGGTATCACAAATAATCATAGATATTCGGAAAGCAAAATATTTACTGATAATTGTAACTCCATTATTAGTCAAATTAGTGGCTTCCATGACGAAGTCATACAGAAATTTATTAGAATCCTTAGGTTTCTCTGGACCATGAAATATTGCAACGATGAAAACTTCATTTCTCAAACAATGAACAGATTTCACAACGCACAGAATTGGCCAGAGTGAACTACTTGTACTAGTTGAAATTGGCAATCCATCAATATTAACAGCTAACTCAAGACGGGGCTCCCTAGACATACATTTTTTGTGCGTTATATATAATTTATTCAGTAATGCCTCGATGCCAAAATAATAAAAAATGCAGCAGTGAAGCGGCTGGAACCTCCCCATCGCGTGGATCTTTGCCTTGTGTTTCTAGCCGAATTAGCACAGAAATTGTATAAGACTGGTTTCAACGACGGTTTTAGAACTTTGGGGGTCCTGCCTAAAAAGGACTTACTTATACCTACTCTTCTCTGATGAATGTTTCAATTTGTGTGTTCTAAAAAAGTTCTAAAACCATCATGGAAACCAGTCATACATTTTCTATGCTAATTCGACTAGAACCCCAAGTCAAAGATCCACGCGATGGGGAGGTTCCAGCCGCTTCACTGCTGCTTTTTTTATATTTATCTAGAATTTTATCTCTACTGCTTTCACTTATTTTACCGACAAGTTTATCTGTTGCCTCTGCCGCATGTTCTTCACCCAATTTACTGTTAATCCGTGCATTGTTATACTCGTCGACGTTTTTATTTTCGTAATAAGGTCTTACAGCATTTTCAGGAATATCTGTCATACGAGTAACTGAGCGCGAATTTATCAACTTTATATCGTCTGCAGTCAATTGACCTCTACCCAAGTTGTTCAACGCTTGCACAAATCGTTGATCTTTTTGTCTCATTATTTCCGTCAATTCAAATAATTTAAATTGTTCCCACAATGCATTTCCTAGAACTTCTCCCATCAACTGACCGGGGAGTGACTCAAAAATATACCGATCAAAGACTGGACTCAATTGAAACAAGTCACCTACCAATAATACGGCAATACCTCCGAAAGGTTCTTTAGGTCGCCCAAATATTTGCCTAAGTCTACGATCTACGTAATGAAACGTTTTGACTCCTAGCATACTTATTTCGTCAACTATTACGAGTTTTACATGGATTAAATCTTTTCTTAGTTTCGAAGCTATGTCGTTAGAAAGCTCAGTCATTGTTCCGCTATACTGATTTACAGGTAAAGCAAAAGCCGTATGTAACGTAATTCCACCTATCAGAAACGCCGCTTTACCACAATACGCAGTTAGCAAAACTCTGGCACAGTCTGTCTGCGCGCCCGGTTGACTATCGAAATAAGTTGTAACTAATTGATAAACTGCACTTATTAGTAAACTTTTACCCGTTCCAGCTGAACCTAATATCAACAGTTTCTCAGAATGTCGTCCGGTCTTGAAACAATGCAACATATGCATAGCTATTTCACGTTGTTTCTCATTCAATTTCCGCATCATGTCTTCTAAAGACTCCTTGTCGATTCTTGGTGGACACGTAATACGTACGAATGGACTATTTTCACTTATAATCTCATAAGAGCATTAATTCTTTCCGGAAATTTTTGGAGTGCATCCCAACAACGTATTAATCGGCCCGAGTGGAACACGAGGGCCCGATTACGTTGTTGGGATGCACGACTAAAATTTCCAAGAAATGAATTAATGCTCGAATGCAGATTCGGTAAGAAAATAGCAACGATACAGCCGCAGAAGCTGAATAAAAATGATTTGACATTTAATTTGACATAAAAATTTCCACTTATTAATTTCGTTTAGGTTGGTTTAGGTAGGTATCAAAAATTTCCAGGAAATCCTCGAGTTGCTATGGTAAACACACAGAAATCAATTTTTCTATTGGCTAATGCTTAGTATAGTGCGATTTTCATTGTCAGATGACTTTTTATTTGTTTTCGCACCTCCATCACCAGGTAACATTACGTCTACTTCTTGACTCTGCGAAATCCTTTCAGCGACAAATTGCTGAGCCTCTTGTTCTCTAAATTCCCTGTTTTCCTCTGCAGCTTGCTCCATATATATATCAAGGACATCATCCGATATTACAGAATATTTAGCTGAATTTGTTTTAATTATTTCAAGATGTTGAAAAAACTTTTCTTGGCAATTTACGTTCTCAACTTCACTTTCTTCATTTCTCCACGGTAGGAACAGAAGCAACTTTTCTCTGTAATAATTGACAGGATCAACTTGTTCATTGTACCTTCTATATCTAATAACTTTGGTTGCTCTCCGGGAAACTAATGAGAAGGATTCATCGTCTATCTCGTCATCATTTTCCCTAGCGACTTTTTTCTTCGTATTATATTCGGCAGCAAAATCGGCCAAGCACAAATTTTCGTGTTTTTCCGGTCTTTTGCCATACTTTTCAAACAGTCCTTCTGCGAATATATCGGTCGACTCTCCTTCCAACTCCTGAAGCTCACCTTTTCTCTTTAAAATTCTCACTCGTTCCTTTTTCGGCCAAGTGGAAATGTGAACAACTGTTCTCGACTTCTCCGACAAAGGCAAGGACAAGCAATGATAAACTGCCTCTTGGGCCCCCATGACAGATGAATTCAAAAATTTTGATGCTATAGCTTTCAACCTGTCCTTAATTTTCAAAGAAGCAAATTGATTATCTTTCGTGGCTTCTTCGAAAATTCTTACTAATCCAGCTTCATCCTTCAAAACATAATCGCACATGTACGTAACAGCCGCGTATTCATCAAGAACAAACTGTAGATAAGTGTTTGCCTCCCATATCATAAAGTCTTTGCAGTAACTATTCACTCTCACTTCCCTGCAGGTGCGTTTCAAAAAAATTTTTGGTTGTTTGATTGAAGAACGAACAGCAGTTATATACCCTTTTCTAGTGAGAAAAAGTTTTCCCAACACGTCATTGAAGGTGTCATCGCTAAATTCTTGGGCCTTAAAATATCCTTCCATCAACTCTTTTATCTTGTCCAAATGTTTGGAAACTTCAGGTTTTTGTTCTTCCTCTGATAACGGCAAAAGAATCGTCGTTTTGTCCATAACAAATTGGGGAAAATGAAACCGACAAATCTTTTCACGGCTTTTACACTTTTTGTAACAAGTATGAGTGTGTTTATGCAAATGTGCGGCCATGTAGGGATTGTCATCTTCATATTTGCATGTTATAAATCTGTCCACAAAATCAATTACAGCTTGACATGGTCCATCTTCTGAATATTGAGGAGCAACTTTGAGCCACAAAAATCTATGAACATGGGGCGATCCCCGCATTTGAAATTCCCAACGTAAAAAATAATCGTCAACCTTGTACTCTTCAAAGGGACCTCCACTTCCGCTTTGTAAATATTTCATAAATTCCATAACTTTATGATTGAAATACCGTACGCAAGTAACTGGATCGTTCTTGACTAGTTCTGATTTGTCAAATTCGCTTAGTTCCAATGCCTCCTTTACAGACAATGTTTTGTTTCTTTGCAATTTGTACAAACAAATTAATAGTTCCGGCCAACTATATTCACCGGGAGTCAAAGTGAAAAAAAAGGTCGGCTTTCCCAACTGTCTCATCATGGCAAGTAATTCACTTTTACGTTCTTTCCAGTATGCCGGTGAACATCGAATATGACTTAGAAACTTGTATCCTAAATCGGATGTGAAAATTACGTCTTGCATGAAGTTAGAATCCAAAGCTTGAGCAGCGGTTAAGTTTCTTGTCTTCTGCACCTTCCTTAATGCCGTTTGAACTGAGTTTACGACATCCCGGTATAATTTTTGCAAAGCTTTAAACAATACGACTCGCGGCTTCCTACTACACCGTCTGTCGAATCTTCTCAATTCAGATTTAATCCTCTTCGTGTAAGTCACTCCAGAATGCAAAGGCAATTTTTGACCACCGTAAACAGTCGGAAAAAGCATTTCGTCCAAATTGCTGACGTCATAAAATGAAATTGGTTTTTTGGATTGTCCTGGGGCGATTATTTTTATATTATTTACGTTGTCGCCGTTTATACCTCTATTTAGCAGTACAACTTCTTCGCACGTATTTGCTATGAATAATTCTTCTTCTAGATCTAGACCCTGCAAATCGTCCTCCATATCAACCTGTTCTTTATCATTATTGTCGTTACTATCGCCTTCATCAGTACGATCTTCAGCACTTATTATAAAATTTACTGTTGTATTACCATCAGCATCATTAAATTCTTGCAGAAAATTTTCATTCAGTGTTATGTTATTATTTGCATACAACTCCTGATTAAGCAAATATTTCAATGCTTTAACAACTTTCTGTGGTCTTATAGTCTCGAACATATTGTCGCATCTGGCCCTTTGGGTCCAGAGCTGGTACCGGGTTGTAAAGGGAATTCGGTGAGGCAGTGATGTGAAGAAAACAAAAGTCGGAGATAAAAAATGAACTTAAAATTTAATTGACACACGGGGATGCGTATAGCCACACGGCAGTACAAAAGGGGGGTTGTTTCGTGCGGTTCGGCGTGGTTGTGTTAAAATTGAAATGAACGGAAAATGGTTAACTCCACAATTCCACGCATCCGAATGAAACAACCAAAAATTCAAATGACGAAAACAGAAAAAAGAACGCAACTACAAAACACAAAATAATAAACACAAGTCTATGTACTTACATTTGGGGGATCGGCTAGATGTGTCACACACTCTCACTGTTATCAAAGATCAAACGGGACTGCCGGATAATTTCTAAGCCATGGCTTGCGCCAGGTAAACTCCTGACTTCGCGATTTTCCCTCGGCCGCTGAACTTGGTTCGAACCGAGGAACAATCCGAGTCAGGATTATGGAAAATAAAAAGTGTGAAAGTCACATATGTGACACATCTCCCCTCCTCGGCAAGCCCTTCGCCTGAAGGGCTTAGGGGTTTTTAGTTTAACCTAAAAGGTAACAAGGGGTTTTCAGTACAATACAAATGGAATGCAAGTCAAATTACACTATAGTATTATAAAAGTTAATATTGATTATGGCACGGCACAAGGTTGTTCAAGTTTCTTATGGGGGCACTTAATTTGGGTACGGTCCTGTTGCACTATTACCTAGCACGGGAATTTTCATTTGGTGATAATGTACATGGGGAATGAGAGTTTACAGACGTTGTGTGGGTTGTTTCTATGAAATTGCTGATGGGTAGCGTTGCGGGAGATAAATCTTTTGTTATCTCTTGTGGGAAGTGTAGTTTTTTCAATGTTTTTTTTGCAGACTGAGGATTCCGGAAATGTATTCTTCCACCTTGGGCTGCCTTGGGTTAACTTGTTAGCTGCTTAGTTCCCGTTGTTCGCTCGTACAGTTTTGTTGGAATGGTGTGGTTATCGGAGATATTGGTGTTGCGTTTGAAACTTTTCCTTTTCTGTGCTACTGGTTTAGATGGAATTTCTCCCTTTGGTTATAGTTCTTATCCCAAAGGGCGAACTTCCAACTATGTCGGTAACTCGGTCTTCACCGTTGATATTTCCCTTGGCTTGGCATTTTTGTGTTGTGACTTTCTATGTTTTGATACGTTGTGTGTATAACATTTCGTGCTCTTCAGGTGGTACGTGGTCTTTAGTGCGTTCCATGCAGAATTAATGGTAAGTGATTTCTCGAGCATTTTTTTGGGGGGGGTGGTGAAGTTGTTTTTTGTGTGTTCTTTGCCTGGGGCGTGCCGTGTCATGAAAACATAAAAATAATATTAGAATTACATTGTTTGTAACTAAGATTAAAACATAGTTATAATTATAAATTTCTTACATCAAAGAAAATAAAATTTTACACTTTAATTATGGGGATCAACGGCCGTTGATTTATTTTTAGTAATGACATGCTACATGCAAATGTTAGTATAATAATTAGTAAATAATGTTTGTTTTGGGGAAAAGTTAAAGGTAAAGCCCATTTTGTATATGCCTAGGGGTGGAGAGGGGGAAAAAGGGTAATGTGGGGACCTTAGATCTTTTTTATAATGCATGTTAGTCTTCGTCCTTGTGACAATTCTTGCAAGTCTTCGATATTCTCAATTATCATTTGAAATTTTTGGTCAGGCTTTTGGGGAGTCTCTTCAGCATCCTTTTGCTTTGTTTGGTTCTTTTTGGTTTTTATGTATGCAAGTAGTAATTTTGTTCCTATGAATGCTGAAAAACCTAAAATAGCCAAGATGATTATGATTAAGATAATGTCGTGGACTGGGGGGTCTCCATCATTTGCCTGAATTCTTTGGGGTTGGGTCAAGAGTAACAGTCCGTTCACATTTTTAAAAATAAGGTAAATAACCGCGATGGATAGTAATGAGTTCCAGATTAAAAATAAAGTGTCACCGTGTGGCGCTTTATTGTAAGGGTTGTATGTAACTGCGGGGGGGTTGTTTATTTCGTCCATTAATTGTTTGATTTCATTTTTATTTGATGTTAGGTTAACTATCGGTATGTCCAGGGTCCAATTTTTATTTAACGCCTCTGAGAGGTTTGTAAAACGGGGGGAATTAAAGTTGATTGTTGGGTTAAGGACGAAACTTTGAAGGGTTGACCAAGCGGCTGGAATAATGTGTACGATTTCACTCTCTTTTGGCAATTCGTTACAGGGAAATCTGGTTGGGATAATTATTTCAAATTTTTCGATAAGTTTACAATAGCAGGGTAATTTAATCTTGACTGCTCCAGGGTGGTCGTAGTTTTTGGATAATAGTAGTGTATTTGAATTTGGGCAGGAGATGTTCATTTCTGGTGTGGGGTTTGTTATTGTGAAAAAATCGAGTTCGATTTCGGAAATAATTGTTTTGGAAGAAGCGTAACAATGTAAAGGGCAGCTTTGGCTAATTTCAGAAACTGTTGCTCCCTTAAATAGGGTTTGGGCGCAACCCGGTCCGTGTAAGTGATCGGAACTGAATCTAGGTAGGAAACATAATTTATCGTGGTGAGGTTTACAAGTATGAAGACCTAGTCCTGAAATTTGTCTAAGTTCTTTTTTTCCTGAAGTTTTGTCGGTGCTGATGGCGATTATTGTTGTGTCATGTTGAATGGAGCAAATTTGGTTTTTCCATGAAAACTGCGTGGTCAATAGTTCGAAAAGGTTCCACGATTTTTTGAATGATGTAACTGGGACTTTTACGTGTAGATAAATTTTGTTTTCTGTGAATGTGCAGTCGCATATTGGCAAAAAGAAATATCGTAGAAAATCGGTGCTGGGGATGGCTAAAGTTTGTCCTGATTTTTGCAATTCAAATTTTAATTTTTTAAGGTCCTTATGGAAGATGTCGGGCTGTAAAATAGCTGCTGGTATTTGTTTTTGTTTGCAGGAGTTCATTATGTTAGCGGACTTAATTATATTTGTTAGTTGAAAAGAATTTTTCATTATTTCGTACTGGTTTTGCAAAACTGCCATTAGTACTTCGTGTTGAAGGTCTTCGATTTTTGTTACGTCATTGTGTATGTTTTCGAAGTAATTTTCTAGTTTGTGCATATTTGTTTCCAGGTGTTTTAAATTGAATTTTGTATTATTTTGGAAGATAGAAAATGTTTGCGAATTTTGTGAAATTAGTGTTAATGTTTTTGATAAGCCTTTGTTTAATGTTGAAATTCTCAGTTCCATATTTTTCTCGTTTGTGAATAAGTCTTTTAATTCGTGATCTGTCGCTACGCCGCAACAAAAATTAAGGGCGTCCCCTAAGAAATCCAGGGCGCGCTTTTGAATATCGTGATTAAAATTTTGTGCGTACAAATTATTATTTTCATTTAGGATTTCAAGTTGTTTTTGGTGTAGAGAAAGAATGTTTTTGGTTTCTTCGAAGATTAAGCATTCGGGAACCTCATTAAATTTTCCGGAGCAAAAAGATGTATTGAAGGGGTTGTGAACGAACTGTTTACCTTGTGACCAATCTGCTTCGTAGATTAGGGGAATGGTGGCTTCGTAGGCGATCGTATCCGGAATCGATTTCCAGAAGGCTCCTGCTGTTACCTCCAAGTGTTGGCCATAACATTGGGGATAAAAAATAATTAAGGCAAAGGCTGTTGGGAGATACCTACGGCAGAGAGGAAAAAATATTAAGCATTTATTAATATTAATTTGCATAATTTACACGTTGGTACGTAGTAAGTTGGAGTATTGCTGTGTAATTTGGGACCCAATGTATACAACATATGTTGAAATTTTAGAGAGTGTCTTGCGTAAGTTTTGTAAATACCTATATTTTAAGAAGTTTGGTCACTACCCCAGTTGGCATTGCGATCAAAAAGCACTACTCAGTATTGTTAACGAGAAATGTTTAAAATCTAGAAAGTGTGTAAATTCACTTGTATTTTTACAAAAAATTCTCCTGGGTGAAATTAATGCACCAGAATTGCTCAGTGAGATAAAACTTTTAGTTCCCAGGGCAAATATGAGAACTGCAATTACTTTTTACTATAGTGTTCCCAATACATTTCATCATTATAACTGTCCGCTGTTGAGATGTTTCAAATTGTACAATTGTTTACCAAATGATCTGTTTGATATATTCTATTCTGTTCTGTCCAATAGTAGTACTAAGCGTAAATTGTTGGAATTTTTCGATAACTTATAAGTATTTTCCTTTTGTGATTGCCTGTGCAATGCATATTATTAATTTGCCTTTTGTATCCATCATGGACATTTTGTTCGTTGGAATAAACTTTATTATTATTATTATTATAAGTTTAAGTGTGTGCGCTTGAAACTGGCGTAAGGCCTATGAAGACTATAAAATGGGGTTACGGGGGAGAAATGGGGTTTTTGCTCGTTCGCTCGCCTTTTACGAGCACCACGGAACCAGGTCTTTGTCAATTCTTGACCCCGAACAAAGAGGGGGATGTGGTTCGTGTTGTGGGGGATGATGTGTTAGAATTAACTTCTTCTATATGTTCAAGCTGCTGTCGGGTATTGTCTAAGAAGAGCAGGTTTTGCAAAGGGTTAATCAACTGATCTAATAATGAGGACTGATGTGGTACTTCGTGTAAGTTTATTGATTGTTGTGAGGTCGAGGGAGGGGGGCTTCTTATCAGGTTTCTGTTGGGTGCAAAAGGCTGTAATGGGTGAAGTTCCGTACTCCGCGAGTTTGGTTGGAAATTGCTAAAATTATCCTGGGTTACGTTCACAACTAATTGTCTTCTAACCTGACTGCGTGTTTTTGGTTTGTCGGACATCTGATGTATTATTAATCATATAATTTGGGGGGTGAGACGGTAAGGGTGGGCGGGGGTACTTCTGTGTGAAGAACGGGGGGGGGGGGGTGGTAAATTGTGAAGAATTTACCAGAAAAGCAACCACGGCGCCTCCACCATATGTCGCATCTGGCCCTTTGGGTCCAGAGCTGGTACCGGGTTGTAAAGGGAATTCGGTGAGGCAGTGATGTGAAGAAAACAAAAGTCGGAGATAAAAAATGAACTTAAAATTTAATTGACACACGGGGATGCGTATAGTCACACGGCAGTACAAAAGGGGGGTTGTTTCGTGCGGTTCGGCGTGGTTGTGTTAAAATTGAAATGAACGGAAAATGGTTAAGTCCACAATTCCACGCATCCGAATGAAACAACCAAAAATTCAAATGACGAAAACAGAAAAAAGAACGCAACTACAAAACACAAAATAATAAACACAAGTCTATGTACTTACATTTGGGGGATCGGCTAGATGTGTCACACACTCTCACTGTTATCAAAGATCAAACGGGACTGCCGGATAATTTCTAAGCCATGGCTTGCGCCAGGTAAACTCCTGACTTCGCGATTTTCCCTCGGCCGCTGAACTTGGTTCGAACCGAGGAACAATCCGAGTCAGGATTATGGAAAATAAAAAGTGTGAAAGTCACATATGTGACAATATAATGTGATTTGTGTTCAACATGCCGTTTTAACTTGATCTGAATAGTACTCAAGTTGTCGAATTGTCTTGGCAAAGCAGCAACCATGTCTTCAATATCTACTGGAATATTTACTACACTGCCTTTTACTCCCATCTGTGGATTCAATGCATGTGGTTTTAAATCTCGAACTTGCATAAAGTACAAATACGGAGAAACCATTCGTTCTTCCAAATCAGACAAATCCGTCACATAAGCTGGAACTGCGGGAAATTCTAATCCATGGCTGATTGCAATAATGGGAACTCTACCTTTATCAGTTGAATGTTTACATGATACGCAAATATATCCCGACGGGAAACTTTCAATTTGTTTTTTGAATTCATTTATATCAAATTTATTACTTTGCAGTCCCTTTTGGTTTCTATCGAAAACTGAAAAGCACTTTTCTAAATCATAATCTTTCACTGATTTCTTAAAGAAAAGTCCCTGGCAACAACAACAAACATATTCAGGAACTTCTTTAGAGGCAACAATAAACTTTTGCTTCGCTTTGGATGTGGGACTTTCACAATTTCTTACTTGTCTTACAATCTTTTCACGATGTCGACATAAATTGTTGGACCTCTCAATACGTCTTCGTTCTTTTTCCGCTTCACGCTCTTTTTGCCTTTCTTCCTTAGATTTCCTTTTTAACCCAATTCTTTCTTTATTTCTTATAGTCTCTTTTTCAACAAAACTTTTTTTACGTCTATGTTTTTGTATGCGCTGTAAATTTTTAGATGCTTCACTCTGCTTATACTCCGTATCATTTCGCAGTTTTTGAATTCGCTCCTGTGTTTTAACAGCTTCATTCTGCTTGAATTCTGGACCTTTTCGCAATTTTTGAAGACGTTCTTGTGTTTTAACTGCTTCACTTTTCTTGAACTCCGGGTCATTTCGTATGTTCCGAATTCGTTCTTGTGTTTTAACTGCTTCACTCTGCTTGAACTCCGGGTCATTCCGCAGGTTCCGCATCCTTTCTTGTGATTTAACAGCTTCACTCTGCTTGAACTCCGGGTCGTTTCGCAGGTTCCGCATCCTTTCTTGTGATTTAACAGCTTCACTCTGCTTGAACTCCGGGTCGTTTCGCATGTTCCGAATTCGTTCTTGGGTTTTAACTGCTTCACTCTGCTTGAACTCCGGGTCATTTCGTAGGTTCCGAATTCGTTCTTGGGTTTTAACAGCTTCAGTCTGCTTGAACTCCGGGTCATTCCGCAGGTTCCGCATCCTTTCTTGTGATTTAACAGCTTCACTCTGCTTGAACTCCGGGTCGTTTCACAGGTTCCGCATTCTTTCTTGTGATTTAACAGCTTCACTCTGCTTGAACTCCGGGTCATTTCGCAGGTTCCGAATTCGTTCTTGGGTTTTAACAGCTTCAGTTTGCTTGAACTCCGGGTCATTCCGCAGGTTCCGCATCCTTTCTTGTGATTTAACAGCTTCACTCTGCTTGAACTCCGGGTCGTTTCACAGGTTCCGCATTCTTTCTTGTGATTTAACAGCTTCACTCTGCTTGAACTCCGGGTCATTTCGCAGGTTCTGCATCCTTTCTTGTGATTTAACAGCTTCACTCTGCTTGAACTCCGGGTCATTTCGCAGGTTCCGCATCCTTTCTTGTGCTTTCCGCGCGTCGACTTCTGCATATTCTAAATCATCCCGCAATCTCTGCACGGCCTTTTTAATAGTAACTTTTCTGGCTTTATTTGATTTTTTTTTAACGCGCATTTCTAAAATTTTATTAATAATAGTAGGTATTATCTTCCTTGAATAATTACTTACTTTTTGAGCTACTTAACGAAGGTTCCAAATATCCTGCTTATTGACAATCACCGCGACGGAAATCCACGACTTCAATAATAAATTATTATGTGGAGCCTTTTACCTTGAATATCTGATTATTTCCGTTTACTATTCAGATACTTTTAGTAATTGATAATCTGTTAATGAATAAAAATTCACATGCAAAATTCAGTATAACAGAATCACGGGAACGTCACTCAATGGGAATTGACACCCGCCTCTTTGATGTTTAAAACTCGTAAATGAAATGAAAATTACAATGGTGCGGAAAAATTGATGACTCTCGCTCACTATTCACACTTTTTACTTATTACGTTAATAACATACTTATTACAAAATCCAGCAGTTAAATCCACACACAGGCACATTTTAAAACCATTTTTTTTGTTTTCCTGAGACCTCAAAACGTATACCTAGATCCGGTCTTATCTCGAATTCGAAAATTTTAGTAATTGTAGTAGCCTCCTTTTTTAAATTGGCAGCAGAGAAGCGGCTGGAACTTCCGTGACTTGTGCTTAAAATTTTAAAGTTGATGTGCCTAAATGGCACTTTCCGTGTACCAATTGCTCCCAAAAGCCTCTCAGCTCTTCGACATGTCACCTAACCTCCATGTACCAAATTTCGGACAAATCGATCTAGTAGTTTGGGCTATAACGTGGTTTCAGTGTTACTATTACAAAATTTAGATTTTTCTTCCCAAAGGGAACTAATTGCGAATAAATTTTATCTCTTTTAAAACCAGAATTTGAAGACCTTTCTGATGGTGACAATAAATCTTTCAAAACTTGTTTTGGATGGGTAAATGAGAGAATAACTTTAGATTTAGAAATTAGTGTGGCAAAACGGCACTTTCCGTGGGTCCATTGAATCCAAAATATGTTCAGCTCTTCGACGTGTAATTCAATCCCCATGTGCAAGATTTCAGCCAAATCGGTTCAGGGGCTTGGGCTGTTACCGCGGTTTTGAAGGCCGATAAAAATCTCGATATTTTTAGTTTCTGGTCAAAAGGGCACTGACAGTGAATATATCTTTGGAAGCAGAATCTGAAAGCCTTTCATATGATGACGTGAAAAATGGGGATTTGCATTTGAAATTTAAAAGTTGATGTGCCAAAATGGCATTTCTGATTGCACGATTGGCTCCAAAAGCTTTTCAGATCTAAGTTGGGTTATCACATGCACACGTACCAAATTTCAGCCAAATCGATTCACTAATTTGGGCTATAATGTATTTTTAGTGTTATTAAAAAATTTCGATTTTTTGACCCAAAAAGCACTAAATGCGAACGAATTTTGCCTTATTTAAAACCAGAATTTGAAGACTTTTCTGATGGTGACAATAAATCTTTCAAAATCTTGTTTTGGATGGTTAAATGAGTGAATAATTTTATAGTTAGAAATTGGTGTGCCAAAACGGCACTTTCCGTGGGCCGATTGAATCCAAAATTTGTTCAGCTCTTCGACGTGCAATACAATCCCCATGTGCAAAATTTCAGCCAAATCAGTTCAGGGGCTTGGGCTGTACCGTGATTTTAAAGTCCGATAAAAATCATTTTTTTTTTTATTTTTGGTCAAAAGGGCACTAAGAATGAATGCATTTTTAGAAGCAGAATTTGAAGGCCTTTCCTATCGTGACGTGAAAAATGGGGGTTTGCATTTAAAATTTAAAAGTTGATGTGCCAAAATGGCATTTCTAGATGCACGATTGGCTCCAAAAGCTTTTCAGATCTAAGTTGGGTTATCACATGCACACGTACCAAATTTCAGCCAAATCAGTCGAGTAGTTGGGGCTGTGGCGTGTTTACGAACGAACGAACGAACGTATATATATTGTGCGATACCTTCAGCCTCAAATGTAGAAGTGCTGCGGTACCTTTGGGCTCGAAAAGACCTTCTGCCTCCGGAGATCGAAAGCTCTTTTTATGAAAGTGTACCTTCCGCCTCTTTTTAACTGATTTATAGCTCCCAATGGCTCCTCCCCCTTCCGAAGTTTGAATCGCTCTGTACACCCGGTTCTAGCCTGGACTATTCTAGCATTGCTAGTTGCCTAGACTTACAATTTGAAAGAAATATTACTGGCTGCCTATCTTGGACGATGAGGGGGTGTAATTATTGTCATGTACACGTCTGGGTAATTAATTCACAAGCACCATTGTACTAAGACTGCGCATGGTTAATAATTAATTAATCAGCGGATGATGAAATGAGCATCATTCTAAAACTATTGCAAATATCAGTTGACTCTTGAAATTAAAGGGGTTGCTTTCTTATGAATGAGCTGCGTAAAAATTATACAGAAAGAAAATGCATTGCACCCTTCAATTTGCAATAATTCCTTAAAAAATAAAATGGGGGCTACCTAATTGACGAAATTGAAAGATGCAATCGGAAAACCGGTGGTAAGCGGCCTGAAGAAAGAGGAGGTGGATTTTGGGAATGCTTTCTCAGGTAGATAGGCAAACAGACTTTAAATAAAATTTGCGTAATCACAGACGGGGGGGGGGGGTTAACTAGTACGTTAAAGTTAACAGAATTCACTGAAATAAAGGTTATTCATAATTTTTCGAAATCCGATCGACATATCTGTAAATCACAGCTGTAAATTGTAAGAAAAGGAGTAAAATTAATTTGACGTTTCTAGATACACGCATTTCAACCGTCGGCCTCCTGCGCCAATTTTTTCATAAATCGATTTCGGGGGTGCCGTGGGTTGGCTGTCGACCAATTTCTGAATACATTGATTTCGGGGATTAATCGCAGATAAAGAGCTAATTAATCTAATTGCGCTAGAATTGACGGAATTCGCTGAAAGAGGGGCCATCCATCGTTTTCCAAAATTTAATCGACAAATCTAAGTGAACCGTCGGCCTCCATCGCCCTTCGCCAACTACTTAGCACCTGAAACTAATTCCGACCTCCTAAATGAACAGAAATAGTGAGAAACCCTTCCTTTTGTCTTCCCGTTGACTTTCAAGCGGTAAAAGGGCTTAAATTGTATGAAAAGTGGTAAAATTAGTTTGACGTTTCTAGATACACGCATTTTAACCGTCGGCCTCCGGCACCAATTTCTGCCTACATTGATTTCGGGGATTCATCGCAGAGAAAGGGCTAATTAATCTAATCGCGTTAGAACTGACGGAATTCGCTGAAAGAAGGGCCATCCATCGTTTTCCAAAATTTCCTCGACTAATCTTAGTGAACCTTCGGCCTCCGTCGCCCTACGCCAACTACTTAGCACTTGAAACTAATTCCGGCCTCCTAAATTAACGGGAATAGGGAAAAACCCTTCCTTTTGTCTTCCCGTTGACTTTCAAGCGGTAAAAGGGCTTAAATTGTATGAAAAGTGGTAAAATTTATTTGACGTTTCTAGATACACGCATTTTAACCGTCGGCCTCCGGCACCAATTTCTACATAAATTCATTTCTAGGACTAATCACAGATAAAGGGCTAATTAATCTAATTGCGTTAGAATTGACGGAATTCGCTGAAAGAAGAGCCTTCGATCGTTTCCCAAAATTTAATTGACAAATCTAAGTGAACCGTCGGCCTCCATCGCCCTTCGCCAACCACTTAGCACCTGAAACTAATTCCGACCTCCTAAATGAACAGAAATAGTGAGAAACCCTTCCTTTTGTCTTCCCGTTGACTTTCAAGCGGTAAAAGGGCTTAAATTGTATGAAAAGTGGTAAAATTAGTTTGACGTTTCTAGATACACGCATTTTAACCGTCGACCTCCGGCACCAATTTCTGCCTACATTGATTTCGGGGATTCATCGCAGAGAAAGGGCTAATTAATCTAATCGCGTTAGAACTGACGGAATTCGCTGAAAGAAGGGCCATCTAGCGTTTTCCAAAATTTCCTCGACTAATCTTAGTGCACCTTCGGCCCCCGTCGCCCTACGCCAACTACTTAGCACTTGAAACTAATTCCGGCCTCCTAAATTAACAGGAATAGGGAAAAACCCTTCCTTTTGTCTTCCCGTTGACTTTCAAGCGGTAAATGGGCTTAAACTGTATGAAAAGTGGTAAAATTTATTTGACGTTTCTAGATACACACATTTTAACCGTCGGCCTCCGGCACCAATGTCTTCATAAATCGATTTCGGGGATGCTAAAGCGATACCTAAAGACGGAATTGGGGATGCAAACTCGATTTAACACCCTTTATTGAATTCTGTTCATTTTCGCTCTCTTGATCTAAAAATTTCGGAAAGTAAGAGACTGCTTTGCCATGGGTTGAACAGGAAACTCTGAGTCCCATTATTTTGTATTGATATTCAAAAACAATAGAATGTGGACTAATTGAGGCAATTGAACGATGTAATAAATCGAAAAACAAGCACTAAGTGGCCCGAAGAAAAATACCTTTGATTTTCGGTAGTCCCCCTCAGTTAAAGGAAATTTGACTGATCCCAGATAACGGGTTAATTACTCTCAATGCGTTAAAATTGACGGAATTCGCTGAAAGAAGGGCCATCTGTCGTTTTCCAAAAGTTCCTCGACTAATCTTAGTGAACCTTCGGCCTCCGTCGCCCTACGCCAACTACTTAGCACTTGAAACTAATTCCGGCCTCCTAAATTAACAGGAATAAGGAAGAACCCTTTCTTTTGTCTTCCCGTTGACTTTCAAGCGGTTAAAAGGCTTAAACTGTATGAAAAGTGGTAAGATTTATTTGACGTTTCTAGATACACACATTTTAACCGTCGACCTCCGGCACCAATTTCTACATAAATTCATTTCGAGGACTAATCACAGATAAAGGGCTAATTAATCTAATTGCGTTAGAATTGACGGAATTCGCTGAAAGAAGGGCCTTCCATCGTTTCCCAAAATTTAATTGACAAATCTAAGTGAACCGTCGGCCTCCGTCGCCCCTCGCCAACTACTTAGCACCTGAAACTAATTCCGACCTCCTAAATGAACAGAAATAATGAAAAACCTTTCCTTTTGTCTTCTCGTTGACTTTCAAGCGGTAAAAGGGCTTAAATTGTATGAAAAGTGGTAAAATTTATTTGACGTTTCTAGATTCACGCATTTTAACCGTCTTCCTCCGGCACCAATGTCTTCATAAATCGATTTCGGGGATGATAAAGCGATACCTAAAGACGGAATTGGGGATGCGAACTCGATTTAACACCCTTTATTGAATTCTGCTCATTTTCGCTCTCTCGATCTCAAAATTTCGGAAAGTAAGAGACTGCTTTGCCCTGGGTTGAGCAGTAAACGCAGAGTACCATTATTTTGTATTAATTTTCAAAAAACAATAGAATGTGGACTAATTGAGGCAATTGAACGATGTAATGCATCTAAAAACAAGCACTAAGTGGTCCGAAGAAGAATACCTTTGATTTTCGGTAGTCCCCCTCAATTAAATAAAATTGGACTAAAATTTGACTAGTCCCAGATAACGGGTTAATTACTCTAATTGCGTTAAAATTGACGGAATTCGCTGAAAGAAGGGCCATCCATCGTTTTCCAAAATTTCCTCGACTAATCTCAGTGAACCTTCGGCCTCCGTCGCCCTACGCCAACTACTTAGCACTTGAAACTAATTCCATCCTCCTAAATTAACGGGAATAGGGAAAAACCCTTCCTTTTGTCTTCCCGTTGACTTTCAAGCGGTAAAAGGGCTTAAATTGTATGAAAAGTGGTAAAATTTATTTGACGTTTCTAGATACACGCATTTTAACCGTCGGCCTCCGGCACCAATTTCTGCATAAATTCATTTCGGGGACTAATCACAGATAAAGGGCTAATTAATCTAATTGCGTTAGAATTGACGGAATTCCGCTGAAAGAAGGGCCTTCCATCGTTTCCCAAAATTTAATTGACAAATCTAAGTGAACCGTCGGCCTCCATCGCCCCTCGCCAATTACTTAGCACCTGAAACTAATTCCGACCTCCTAAATGAACAGAAATAATGAAAAACCCTTCCTTTTGTCTTCTCGTTGACTTTCAAGCGGTAAAAGGGCTTAAATTGTATGAAAAGTGGTAAAATTTATTTGACGTTTCTAGAAACACGCATTTTAACCGTCGGCCTCCTGCACCAATGTCTTCATAAATCGATTTGGGGGATGATAAAGCGATACCTAAAGAAGGAATTGGGGATGCGAACCCGATTTAACACCCTTTATTGAATTCTGCTCATTTTCGCTCTCTCAATCTCAAAATTTCAGAAAGTAAGAGACTGCTTCGCCCTGGGTTGAGCAGGAAACGCAGAGTACCATTATTTTGTATTAATTTTCAAAAAACAATAGAATATGGACTAATTGAGGCAATTGAACGAGGTAATGCATCTAAAAACAAGCACTAAGTGGCCCGAAGAAGAATACCTTTGATTTTCGGTAGTCCCCTTCAATTAAATAAAATTGGACTAAAATTTGACTAGTCCCAGATAACGGGTTAATTACTCTAATTGCGTTAAAATTGACGGAATTCGCTGAAAGAAGGGCCATCCATCGTTTTCCAAAATTTCCTCGACTAATCTTAGTGAACCTTCGGCCTCCGTCGCCCTACGCCAACTACTTAGCACCTGAAACTAATTCCGACCTCCTAAATGAACAGAAATAATGTAAAACCCTTCCTTTTGTCTTCCCGTTGACTTTCAAGCGGTAAAAGGGCTTAAATTGTATGAAAAGTGGTAAAATTTATTTGACGTTTCTAGATACACGCATTTTAACCGTCGGCCTCCGGCACCAATTTCTACATAAATTCATTTCGGGGACTAATCACAGATAAAGGGCTAATTAATCTAAATGCGTTAGAATTGACGGAATTCGCTGAAAGAAGGGCCTTCCATCGTTTCCCAAAATTTAATTGACAAATCTAAGTGAACCGTTGGCCTCCATCGCCCTTCGCCAACTACTTAGCACCTGAAACTAATTCCGACCTCCTAAATGAACAGAAATAATGAAAAACCCTTCCTTTTGTCTTCCCGTTGACTTTCAAGCGGTAAAAGGGCTTAAATTGTATGAAAATTGGTAAAATTTATTTGACGTTTCTAGATACACGCATGTTAACCGTCGGCCTCTGGCAACAATTTCTGCATAAATTCATTTCGGGGACTAATCACAGATAAAGGGCTAATTAATCTAATTGCGTTAGAATTGACGGAATTCGCTGAAAGAAGGGCCTTCCATCGTTTCCCAAAATTTTATTGACAAATCTAAGTGAGCCGTTGGCCTCCATCGCCCTTCGCCAACTACTTAGCACCTGAAACTAATTCCGACCTCCTAAATGAACAGGAATAATGAAAAACCCTTCCTTTTGTCTTCCCGTTGACTTTCAAGCGGTAAAAGGGCTTAAATTGTATGAAAAGTGGTAAAATTTATTTGACGTTTCTAGATACACGCATTTTAACCGTCGGCCTCCGGCACCAATGTCTTCATAAATCGATTTCGGGGATGACAAAGCGATACCTAAAGACGGAATTGGGGATGCGAACTCGATTTAACACCCTTTATTGAATTTCTGCTCATTTTCGCTCTCTCGATCTCAAAATTTCGGAAAGTAAGAGACTGCTTTGCCCTGGGTGGAGCAGGAAACGCAGAGTACCATTACTTTGTATTAATTTTCAAAAAACAATAGAATGTGGACTAATTGAGGCAATTGAACGATGTAATGCATCTAAAAACAAGCACTAAGTGGCCCGAAGAAGAATACCTTTGATTTTCGGTAGTCCCCTTCAATTAAATAAAATTGGACTAAAATTTGACTAGTCCCAGGTAACGGGTTAATTACTCTAATTGCGTTAAAATTGACGGATTTCGCTTAAAGAAGGGCCTTCCATCGTTTTCCAAAATTTCCTCGACTAATCTTAGTGAACCTTCGGCCTCCGTCGCCCTACGCCAACTACTTAGCACCTGAAACTAATTCCGACCTCCTAAATGAACAGAAATAATTTAAAACCCTTCCTTTTGTCTTCCCGTTGACTTTCAAGCGGTAAAAGGGCTTAAATTGTATGAAAAGTGGTAAAATTTATTTGACGTTTCTAGATACACGCATTTTAACCGTCGGCCTCCGGCACCAATTTCTACATAAATTCATTTCTAGGACTAATCACAGATAAAGGGCTAATTAATCTAATTGCGTTAGAATTGACGGAATTCGCTGAAAGAAGGGCCTTCGATCGTTTCCCAAAATTTAATTGACAAATCTAAGTGAACCGTCGGCCTCCATCGCCCCTCGCCAACTACTTAGCACCTGAAACTAATTCCGACCTCCTAAATGAACAGAAATAATGAAAACCCTTCCTTTTGTCTTCCCGTTGACTTTCAAGCGGTAAAAGGGCTTAAATTGTATGAAAAGTGGTAAAATTTATTTGACGTTTCTAGATACACGCATTTTAACCGTCGGCCTCTGGCACCAATGTCTTCATAAATCGATTTCGGGGATGATAAAGCGATACCTAAAGACGGAATTGGGGATGCGAACTCGATTTAACACCCTTTATTGAATTCTACTCATTTTCGCTCTCTCGATCTCAAAATTTCGGAAAGTAAGAGACTGCTTTGCCCTGGGTTGAGCAGGAAACGCAGAGTACCATTATTTTGTATTAATTTTCAAAAAACAATAGAATGTGGACTAACTGAGGCAATTGAACGATGTAATGCATCTAAAAACAAGCACTAAGTGGCCCGAAGAAGAATACCTTTGATTTTCGGTAGTCCCCTCAATTAAATAAAATTGGACTAAAATTTGACTAGTCCCAGATAACGGGTTAATTACTCTAATTGCGTTAAAATTGACGGAATTCGCTGAAAGAAGGGCCATCCATCGTTTTCCAAAATTTCCTCGACTAATCTCAGTGAACCTTCGGCCTCCGTCGCCCTACGCCAACTACTTAGCACTTGAAACTAATTCCATCCTCCTAAATTAACGGGAATATGGAAAAACCCTTCCTTTTGTCTTCCCGTTGACTTTCAAGCGGTAAAAGGGCTTAAATTGTATGAAAAGTGGTAAAATTTATTTGACGTTTCTAGATACACGCATTTTAACCGTCGGTCTCCGGCACCAATTTCTGCATAAATTCATTTCGGGG
The DNA here is from genome assembly GCA_963924575.1 of Pycnomerus fuliginosus. Taxonomy (NCBI): domain Eukaryota; kingdom Metazoa; phylum Arthropoda; class Insecta; order Coleoptera; family Zopheridae; genus Pycnomerus; species Pycnomerus fuliginosus. The sequence continues at coordinate 35,377,418 of OZ004621.1, forward strand.
ACTAATCACAGATAAAGGGCTAATTAATCTAATTGCGTTAGAATTGACGGAATTCCGCTGAAAGAAGGGCCTTCCATCGTTTCCCAAAATTTAATTGACAAATCTAAGTGAACCGTCGGCCTCCATCGCCCCTCGCCAACTACTTAGCACCTGAAACTAATTCCGACCTCCTAAATGAACAGAAATAATGAAAAACCCTTCCTTTTGTCTTCCCGTTGACTTTCAAGCGGTAAAAGGGCTTAAATTGTATGAAAAGTGGTAAAATTTATTTGACGTTTCTAGATACACGCATTTTAACCGTCGGCCTCCGGCACCAATTTCTACATAAATTCATTTCTAGGACTAATCACAGATAAAGGGCTAATTAATCTAATTGCGTTAGAATTGACGGAATTCGCTGAAAGAAGGGCCTTCGATCGTTTCCCAAAATTTAATTGACAAATCTAAGTGAACCGTCGGCCTCCATCGCCCCTCGCCAACTACTTAGCACCTGAAACTAATTCCGACCTACTAAATGAACAGAAATAATGAAAACCCTTCTTTTTGTCTTCCCGTTGACTTTCAAGCGGTAAAAGGTTTTAATTGTATGAAAAGTGGTAAAATTTATTTGACGTTTCTAGATACACGCATTTTAACCGTCGGCCTCCGGCACCAATGTCTTCATAAATCGATTTCGGGGATGATAAAGCGATACCTAAAGACGGAATTGGGGATGCGAACTCGATTTAACACCCTTTATTGAATTCTGCTCATTTTCGCTCTCTCGATCTCAAAATTTCGGAAAGTAAGAGACTGCTTTGCCCTGGGTTGAGCAGGAAACGCAGAGTACCATTATTTTGTATTAATTTTCAAAAAACAATAGAATGTGGACTAACTGAGGCAACTGAACGATGTAATGCATCTAAAAACAAGCACTAAGTGGCCCGAAGAAGAATACCTTTGATTTTCGGTAGTCCCCTCAATTAAATAAAATTGGACTAAAATTTGACTAGTCCCAGATAACGGGTTAATTACTCTAATTGCGTTAAATTTGACGGAATTCGCTGAAAGAAGGGCCATCCATCGTTTTCCAAAATTTCCTCGACTAATCTTAGTGAACCTTCGGCCTCCGTCGCCCTACGCCAACTACTTAGCACCTGAAACTAATTCCGACCTCCTAAATGAACAGAAATAATTTAAAACCCTTCCTTTTGTCTTCCCGTTGACTTTCAAGCGGTAAAAGGGCTTAAATTGTATGAAAAGTGGTAAAATTTATTTGACGTTTCTAGATACACGCATTTTAACCGTCGGCCTCCGGCACCAATTTCTGCATAAATTCATTTCGGGGACTAATCACAGAAATAATGAAAAACCCTTCCTTTTGTCTTCTCGTTGACTTTCAAGCGGTAAAAGGGCTTAAATTGTATGAAAAGTGGTAAAATTTATTTGACGTTTCTAGATACACGCATTTTAACCGTCGGCCTCTGGCACCAATGTCTTCATAAATCGATTTCGGGGATGATAAAGCGATACCTAAAGACGGAATTGGGGATGCGAACTCGATTTAACACCCTTTATTGAATTCTACTCATTTTCGCTCTCTCGATCTCAAAATTTCGGAAAGTAAGAGACTGCTTTGCCCTGGGTTGAGCAGGAAACGCAGAGTACCATTATTTTGTATTAATTTTCAAAAAACAATAGAATGTGGACTAACTGAGGCAATTGAACGATGTAATGCATCTAAAAACAAGCACTAAGTGGCCCGAAGAAGAATACCTTTGATTTTCGGTAGTCCCCTCAATTAAATAAAATTGGACTAAAATTTGACTAGTCCCAGATAACGGGTTAATTACTCTAATTGCGTTAAAATTGACGGAATTCGCTGAAAGAAGGGCCATCCATCGTTTTCCAAAATTTCCTCGACTAATCTCAGTGAACCTTCGGCCTCCGTCGCCCTACGCCAACTACTTAGCACTTGAAACTAATTCCATCCTCCTAAATTAACGGGAATATGGAAAAACCCTTCCTTTTGTCTTCCCGTTGACTTTCAAGCGGTAAAAGGGCTTAAATTGTATGAAAAGTGGTAAAATTTATTTGACGTTTCTAGATACACGCATTTTAACCGTCGGTCTCCGGCACCAATTTCTGCATAAATTCATTTCGGGGACTAATCACAGATAAAGGGCTAATTAATCTAATTGCGTTAGAATTGACGGAATTCCGCTGAAAGAAGGGCCTTCCATCGTTTCCCAAAATTTAATTGACAAATCTAAGTGAACCGTCGGCCTCCATCGCCCCTCGCCAACTACTTAGCACCTGAAACTAATTCCGACCTCCTAAATGAACAGAAATAATGAAAAACCCTTCCTTTTGTCTTCCCGTTGACTTTCAAGCGGTAAAAGGGCTTAAATTGTATGAAAAGTGGTAAAATTTATTTGACGTTTCTAGATACACGCATTTTAACCGTCGGCCTCCGGCACCAATTTCTACATAAATTCATTTCTAGGACTAATCACAGATAAAGGGCTAATTAATCTAATTGCGTTAGAATTGACGGAATTCGCTGAAAGAAGGGCCTTCGATCGTTTCCCAAAATTTAATTGACAAATCTAAGTGAACCGTCGGCCTCCATCGCCCCTCGCCAACTACTTAGCACCTGAAACTAATTCCGACCTACTAAATGAACAGAAATAATGAAAACCCTTCTTTTTGTCTTCCCGTTGACTTTCAAGCGGTAAAAGGTTTTAATTGTATGAAAAGTGGTAAAATTTATTTGACGTTTCTAGATACACGCATTTTAACCGTCGGCCTCCGGCACCAATGTCTTCATAAATCGATTTCGGGGATGATAAAGCGATACCTAAACACGGAATTGGGGATGCGAACTCGATTTAACACCCTTTATTGAATTCTGCTCATTTTCGCTCTCTCGATCTCAAAATTTCGGAAAGTAAGAGACTGCTTTGCCCTGGGTTGAGCAGGAAACGCAGAGTACCATTATTTTGTATTAATTTTCAAAAAACAATAGAATGTGGACTAACTGAGGCAACTGAACGATGTAATGCATCTAAAAACAAGCACTAAGTGGCCCGAAGAAGAATACCTTTGATTTTCGGTAGTCCCCTCAATTAAATAAAATTGGACTAAAATTTGACTAGTCCCAGATAACGGGTTAATTACTCTAATTGCGTTAAATTTGACGGAATTCGCTGAAAGAAGGGCCATCCATCGTTTTCCAAAATTTCCTCGACTAATCTTAGTGAACCTTCGGCCTCCGTCGCCCTACGCCAACTACTTAGCACCTGAAACTAATTCCGACCTCCTAAATGAACAGAAATAATTTAAAACCCTTCCTTTTGTCTTCCCGTTGACTTTCAAGCGGTAAAAGGGCTTAAATTGTATGAAAAGTGGTAAAATTTATTTGACGTTTCTAGATACACGCATTTTAACCGTCGGCCTCCGGCACCAATTTCTGCATAAATTCATTTCGGGGACTAATCACAGAAATAATGAAAAACCCTTCCTTTTGTCTTCTCGTTGACTTTCAAGCGGTAAAAGGGCTTAAATTGTATGAAAAGTGGTAAAATTTATTTGACGTTTCTAGAAACACGCATTTTAACCGTCGGCCTCCTGCACCAATGTCTTCATAAATCGATTTGGGGGATGATAAAGCGATACCTAAAGAAGGAATTGGGGATGCGAACCCGATTTAACACCCTTTATTGAATTCTGCTCATTTTCGCTCTCTCAATCTCAAAATTTCAGAAAGTAAGAGACTGCTTCGCCCTGGGTTGAGCAGGAAACGCAGAGTACCATTATTTTGTATTAATTTTCAAAAAACAATAGAATATGGACTAATTGAGGCAATTGAACGAGGTAATGCATCTAAAAACAAGCACTAAGTGGCCCGAAGAAGAATACCTTTGATTTTCGGTAGTCCCCTTCAATTAAATAAAATTGGACTAAAATTTGACTAGTCCCAGATAACGGGTTAATTACTCTAATTGCGTTAAAATTGACGGAATTCGCTGAAAGAAGGGCCATCCATCGTTTTCCAAAATTTCCTCGACTAATCTTAGTGAACCTTCGGCCTCCGTCGCCCTACGCCAACTACTTAGCACCTGAAACTAATTCCGACCTCCTAAATGAACAGAAATAATGTAAAACTCTTCCTTTTGTCTTCCCGTTGACTTTCAAGCGGTAAAAGGGCTTAAATTGTATGAAAAGTGGTAAAATTTATTTGACGTTTCTAGATACACGCATTTTAACCGTCGGCCTCCGGCACCAATTTCTACATAAATTCATTTCGGGGACTAATCACAGATAAAGGGCTAATTAATCTAAATGCGTTAGAATTGACGGAATTCGCTGAAAGAAGGGCCTTCCATCGTTTCCCAAAATTTAATTGACAAATCTAAGTGAACCGTTGGCCTCCATCGCCCTTCGCCAACTACTTAGCACCTGAAACTAATTCCGACCTCCTAAATGAACAGAAATAATGAAAAACCCTTCCTTTTGTCTTCCCGTTGACTTTCAAGCGGTAAAAGGGCTTAAATTGTATGAAAATTGGTAAAATTTATTTGACGTTTCTAGATACACGCATGTTAACCGTCGGCCTCTGGCAACAATTTCTGCATAAATTCATTTCGGGGACTAATCACAGATAAAGGGCTAATTAATCTAATTGCGTTAGAATTGACGGAATTCGCTGAAAGAAGGGCCTTCCATCGTTTCCCAAAATTTTATTGACAAATCTAAGTGAGCCGTTGGCCTCCATCGCCCTTCGCCAACTACTTAGCACCTGAAACTAATTCCGACCTCCTAAATGAACAGGAATAATGAAAAACCCTTCCTTTTGTCTTCCCGTTGACTTTCAAGCGGTAAAAGGGCTTAAATTGTATGAAAAGTGGTAAAATTTATTTGACGTTTCTAGATACACGCATTTTAACCGTCGGCCTCCGGCACCAATGTCTTCATAAATCGATTTCGGGGATGACAAAGCGATACCTAAAGACGGAATTGGGGATGCGAACTCGATTTAACACCCTTTATTGAATTTCTGCTCATTTTCGCTCTCTCGATCTCAAAATTTCGGAAAGTAAGAGACTGCTTTGCCCTGGGTGGAGCAGGAAACGCAGAGTACCATTACTTTGTATTAATTTTCAAAAAACAATAGAATGTGGACTAATTGAGGCAATTGAACGATGTAATGCATCTAAAAACAAGCACTAAGTGGCCCGAAGAAGAATACCTTTGATTTTCGGTAGTCCCCTTCAATTAAATAAAATTGGACTAAAATTTGACTAGTCCCAGGTAACGGGTTAATTACTCTAATTGCGTTAAAATTGACGGATTTCGCTTAAAGAAGGGCCTTCCATCGTTTTCCAAAATTTCCTCGACTAATCTTAGTGAACCTTCGGCCTCCGTCGCCCTACGCCAACTACTTAGCACCTGAAACTAATTCCGACCTCCTAAATGAACAGAAATAATTTAAAACCCTTCCTTTTGTCTTCCCGTTGACTTTCAAGCGGTAAAAGGGCTTAAATTGTATGAAAAGTGGTAAAATTTATTTGACGTTTCTAGATACACGCATTTTAACCGTCGGCCTCCGGCACCAATTTCTGCATAAATTCATTTCGGGGACTAATCACAGATAAAGGACTAATTAATCTAATTGCGTTAGAATTGACGGAATTCGCTGAAAGAAGGGCCTTCCATCGTTTCCCAAAATTTTATTGACAAATCTAAGTGAACCGTCGGCCTCCATCGCCCTTCGCCAACTACTTAGCACCTGAAACTAATTCCGACCTCCTAAATGAACAGAAATAATGAAAAACCCTTCCTTTTGTCTTCCCGTTGACTTTCAAGCGGTAAATGGGCTTAAATTGTATGAAAAGTGGTAAAATTTATTTGACGTTTCTAGATACACGCATTTTAACCGTCGGCCTCCGGCACCAATTTCTACATAAATTCATTTCTAGGACTAATCACAGATAAAGGGCTAATTAATCTAATTGCGTTAGAATTGACGGAATTCGCTGAAAGAAGGGCCTTCGATCGTTTCCCAAAATTTAATTGACAAATCTAAGTGAACCGTCGGCCTCCATCGCCCCTCGCCAACTACTTAGCACCTGAAACTAATTCCGACCTCCTAAATGAACAGAAATAATGAAAACCCTTCCTTTTGTCTTCCCGTTGACTTTCAAGCGGTAAAAGGGCTTAAATTGTATGAAAAGTGGTAAAATTTATTTGACGTTTCTAGATACACGCATTTTAACCGTCGGCCTCTGGCACCAATGTCTTCATAAATCGATTTCGGGGATGATAAAGCGATACCTAAAGACGGAATTGGGGATGCGAACTCGATTTAACACCCTTTATTGAATTCTACTCATTTTCGCTCTCTCGATCTCAAAATTTCGGAAAGTAAGAGACTGCTTTGCCCTGGGTTGAGCAGGAAACGCAGAGTACCATTATTTTGTATTAATTTTCAAAAAACAATAGAATGTGGACTAACTGAGGCAATTGAACGATGTAATGCATCTAAAAACAAGCACTAAGTGGCCCGAAGAAGAATACCTTTGATTTTCGGTAGTCCCCTCAATTAAATAAAATTGGACTAAAATTTGACTAGTCCCAGATAACGGGTTAATTACTCTAATTGCGTTAAAATTGACGGAATTCGCTGAAAGAAGGGCCATCCATCGTTTTCCAAAATTTCCTCGACTAATCTCAGTGAACCTTCGGCCTCCGTCGCCCTACGCCAACTACTTAGCACTTGAAACTAATTCCATCCTCCTAAATTAACGGGAATATGGAAAAACCCTTCCTTTTGTCTTCCCGTTGACTTTCAAGCGGTAAAAGGGCTTAAATTGTATGAAAAGTGGTAAAATTTATTTGACGTTTCTAGATACACGCATTTTAACCGTCGGTCTCCGGCACCAATTTCTGCATAAATTCATTTCGGGGACTAATCACAGATAAAGGGCTAATTAATCTAATTGCGTTAGAATTGACGGAATTCCGCTGAAAGAAGGGCCTTCCATCGTTTCCCAAAATTTAATTGACAAATCTAAGTGAACCGTCGGCCTCCATCGCCCCTCGCCAACTACTTAGCACCTGAAACTAATTCCGACCTCCTAAATGAACAGAAATAATGAAAAACCCTTCCTTTTGTCTTCCCGTTGACTTTCAAGCGGTAAAAGGGCTTAAATTGTATGAAAAGTGGTAAAATTTATTTGACGTTTCTAGATACACGCATTTTAACCGTCGGCCTCCGGCACCAATTTCTACATAAATTCATTTCTAGGACTAATCACAGATAAAGGGCTAATTAATCTAATTGCGTTAGAATTGACGGAATTCGCTGAAAGAAGGGCCTTCGATCGTTTCCCAAAATTTAATTGACAAATCTAAGTGAACCGTCGGCCTCCATCGCCCCTCGCCAACTACTTAGCACCTGAAACTAATTCCGACCTACTAAATGAACAGAAATAATGAAAACCCTTCTTTTTGTCTTCCCGTTGACTTTCAAGCGGTAAAAGGTTTTAATTGTATGAAAAGTGGTAAAATTTATTTGACGTTTCTAGATACACGCATTTTAACCGTCGGCCTCCGGCACCAATGTCTTCATAAATCGATTTCGGGGATGATAAAGCGATACCTAAAGACGGAATTGGGGATGCGAACTCGATTTAACACCCTTTATTGAATTCTGCTCATTTTCGCTCTCTCGATCTCAAAATTTCGGAAAGTAAGAGACTGCTTTGCCCTGGGTTGAGCAGGAAACGCAGAGTACCATTATTTTGTATTAATTTTCAAAAAACAATAGAATGTGGACTAACTGAGGCAACTGAACGATGTAATGCATCTAAAAACAAGCACTAAGTGGCCCGAAGAAGAATACCTTTGATTTTCGGTAGTCCCCTCAATTAAATAAAATTGGACTAAAATTTGACTAGTCCCAGATAACGGGTTAATTACTCTAATTGCGTTAAATTTGACGGAATTCGCTGAAAGAAGGGCCATCCATCGTTTTCCAAAATTTCCTCGACTAATCTCAGTGAACCTTCGGCCTCCGTCGCCCTACGCCAACTACTTAGCACTTGAAACTAATTCCATCCTCCTAAATTAACGGGAATAGGGAAAAACCCTTCCTTTTGTCTTCCTGTTGACTTTCAAGCGGTAAAAGGGCTTAAATTGTATGAAAAGTGGTAAAATTTATTTGACGTTTCTAGATACACGCATTTTAACCGTCGGCCTCCGGCACCAATTTCTGCATAAATTCATTTCGGGGACTAATCACAGATAAAGGGCTAATTAATCTAATTGCGTTAGAATTGACGGAATTCCGCTGAAAGAAGGGCTTTCCATCGTTTCCCAAAATTTAATTGACAAATCTAAGTGAACCGTCGGCCTCCATCGCCCCTCGCCAACTACTTAGCACCTGAAACTAATTCCGACCTCCTAAATGAACAGAAATAATGAAAAACCCTTCCTTTTGTCTTCCCGTTGACTTTCAAGCGGTAAAAGGGCTTAAATTGTATGAAAAGTGGTAAAATTTATTTGACGTTTCTAGATACACGCATTTTAACCGTCGGCCTCCGGCACCAATGTCTTCATAAATCGATTTCGGGGATGATAAAGCGATACCTAAAGACGGAATTGGGGATGCGAACTCGATTTAACTCCCTTTATTGAATTCTGCTCATTTTCGCTCTCTCGATCTCAAAATTTCCGAAAGTAAGAGACTGCTTCGCCCTGGGTTGAGCAGGAAACGCAGAGTACCATTATTTTGTATTAATTTTCAAAAAACAATAGAATGTGGACTAATTGAGGCAATTGAACGATGTAATGCATCTAAAAACAAGCACTAAGTGGCCCGAAGAAGAATACCTTTGATCTTCGGTAGTCCCCTTCAATTAAATAAAATTGGACTAAAATTTGACTAGTCCCAGATAACGGGTTAATTACTCTAATTGCGTTAAAATTGACGGAATTCGCTGAAAGAAGGGCCATCCATCGTTTTCCAAAATTTCCTCGACTAATCTTAGTGAACCTTCGGCCTCCGTCGCCCTACGCCAACTACTTAGCACTTGAAACTAATTCCGGCCTCCTAAATTAACAGGAATAGGGAAAAACCCTTCCTTTTGTCTTCCCGTTGACTTTCAAGCGGTAAAAGGGCTTAAATTGTATGAAAAGTGGTAAAATTTATTTGACGTTTCTAGATACACGCATTTTAACCGTCGGCCTCCGGCACCAATTTCTGCATAAATTCATTTCGGGGACTAATCACAGATAAAGGACTAATTAATCTAATTGCGTTAGAATTGACGGAATTCGCTGAAAGAAGGGCCTTCCATCGTTTCCCAAAATTTTATTGACAAATCTAAGTGAACCGTCGGCCTCCATCGCCCTTCGCCAACTACTTAGCACCTGAAACTAATTCCGACCTCCTAAATGAACAGAAATAATGAAAAACCCTTCCTTTTGTCTTCCCGTTGACTTTCAAGCGGTAAAAGGGCTTAAATTGTATGAAAATTGGTAAAATTTATTTGACGTTTCTAGATACACGCATGTTAACCGTCGGCCTCCTGCAACAATTTCTGCATAAATTCATTTCGGGGACTAATCACAGATAAAGGGCTAATTAATCTAATTGCGTTAGAATTGACGGAATTCGCTGAAAGAAGGGCCTTCCATCGTTTCCCAAAATTTTATTGACAAATCTAAGTGAACCGTCGGCCTCCATCGCCCTTCGCCAACTACTTAGCACCTGAAACTAATTCCGACCTCCTAAATGAACAGAAATAATAACCCTTCCTTTTGTCTTCCCGTTGACTTTCAAGCGGTAAATGGGCTTAAATTGTATGAAAAGTGGTAAAATTTATTTGACGTTTCTAGATACACGCATTTTAACCGTCGGCCTCTGGCACCAATGTCTTCATAAATCGATTTCGGGGATGATAAAGCGATACCTAAAGACGGAATTGCGGATGCGAACTCGATTTAACACCCTTTATTGAATTCTGCTCATTTTCGCTCTCTCGATCTCAAAATTTCGGAAAGTAAGAGACTGCTTTGCCCTGGGTTGAGCAGGAAACGCAGAGTACCATTATTTTGTATTAATTTTCAAAAAACAATAGAATGTGGACTAACTGAGGCAATTGAACGATGTAATGCATCTAAAAACAAGCACTAAGTGGCCCGAAGAAGAATACCTTTGATTTTCGGTAGTCCCCTCAATTAAATAAAATTGGACTAAAATTTGAATAGTCCCAGATAACGGGTTAATTACTCTAATTGCGTTAAAATTGACGGAATTCGCTGAAAGAAGGGCCATCCATCGTTTTCCAAAATTTCCTCGACTAATCTTAGTGAACCTTCGGCCTCCGTCGCCCTACGCCAACTACTTAGCACTTGAAACTAATTCCGGCCTCCTAAATTAACGGGAATAGGGAAAAACCCTTCCTTTTGTCTTCCCGTTGACTTTCAAGCGGTAAAAGGGCTTAAATTGTATGAAAAGTGGTAAAATTTATTTGACGTTTCTAGATACACGCATTTTAACCGTCGGCCTCCGGCACCAATTTCTACATAAATTCATTTCTAGGACTAATCACAGATAAAGGGCTAATTAATCTAATTGCGTTAGAATTGACGGAATTCGCTGAAAGAAGAGCCTTCGATCGTTTCCCAAAATTTAATTGACAAATCTAAGTGAACCGTCGGCCTCCATCGCCCCTCGCCAACTACTTAGCACCTGAAACTAATTCCGACCTCCTAGATGAACAGAAATAATGAAAATCCCTTCCTTTTGTCTTCCCGTTGACTTTCAAGCGGTAAATGGGCTTAAATTGTATGAAAAGTGGTAAAATTTATTTGACGTTTCTAGATACACGCATTTTAACCGTCGGCCTCCGGCACCAATGTCTTCATAAATCGATTTCGGGGATGATAAAGCGATACCTAAAGACGGAATTGGGGATGCGAACTCGATTTAACACCCTTTATTGAATTCTGCTCATTTTCGCTCTCTCGATCGCAAAATTTCAGAAAGTAAGAGACTGCTTTGCCCTGGGTTGAGCAGGAAACGCAGAGTACCATTATTTTGTATTAATTTTCAAAAAACAATAGAATGTGGACTAATTGAGGCAATTGAACGATGTAATGCATCTAAAAACAAGCACTAAGTGGCCCGAAGAAGAATACCTTTGATTTTCGGTAGTCCCCTTCAATTAAATAAAATTGGACTAAAATTTGACTAGTCCCAGATAACGGGTTAATTACTCTAATTGCGTTAAAATTGACGGAATTCGCTGAAAGAAGGGCCATCCATCGTTTTCCAAAATTTCCTCGACTAATCTTAGTGAACCTTCGGCCTCCGTCGCCCTACGCCAACTACTTAGCACTTGCAACTAATTCCGGCCTCCTAAATTAACGGGAATATTGAAAAACCCTTCCTTTTGTCTTCCCGTTGACCTTCAAGCGGTAAAAGGGCTTAAATTGTATGAAAAGTGGTAAAATTTATTTGACGTTTCTAGATACACGCATTTTAACCGTCGGCTTCCGGCACCAATTTCTGCATAAATTCATTTCGGGGACTAATCACAGATAATGGACTAATTAATCTAATTGCGTTAGAATAGACGGAATTCGCTGAAAGAAGGGCCTTCCATCGTTTCCCAAAATTTAATTGACAAATCTAAGTGAACCGTCGGCCTCCATCGCCCCTCGCCAACTACTTAGCACCTGAAACTAATTCCGACCTCCTAAATGAACAGAAATAATGAAAAACCCTTCCTTTTGTCCTCCCGTTGAGTTTCAAGCGGTAAAAGGGCTTAAATTGTATGAAAAGTGGTAAAATTTATTTGACGTTTCTAGATACACGCATTTTAACCGTCGGCCTCCGGCACCAATGTCTTCATAAATCGATTTCGGGGATGATAAAGCGATACCTAAAGACGGAATTGGGGATGCGAACTTGATTTAACACCCTTTATTGAATTCTGCTCATTTTCGCTCTCTCAATCTCAAAATTTCAGAAAGTAAGAGACTGCTTCGCCCTTGGTTGAGCAGGAAACGCAGAGTACCATTATTTTGTATTAATTTTCAAAAAACAATAGAATGTGGACTAATTGAGGCAATTGAACGAGGTAATGCATCTAAAAACAAGCACTAAGTGGCCCGAAGAAGAATACCTTTGATTTTCGGTAGTCCCCTTCAATTAAATAAAATTGGACTAAAATTTGACTAGTCCCAGATAACGGGTTAATTACTCTAATTGCGTTAAAATTGACGGAATTCGCTGAAAGAAGGGCCATCCATCGTTTTCCAAAATTTCCTCGACTAATCTTAGTGAACCTTCGGCCTCCGTCGCCCTACGCCAACTACTTAGCACCTGAAACTAATTCCGACCTCCTAAATGAACAGAAATAATGTAAAACCCTTCCTTTTGTCTTCCCGTTGACTTTCAAGCGGTAAAAGGGCTTAAATTGTTTGAAAAGTGGTAAAATTTATTTGACGTTTCTAGATACACGCATTTTAACCGTCGGCCTCCGGCACCAATTTCTGAATAAATTCATTTCGGGGACTAATCACAGATAAAGGACTAATTAATCTAATTGCGTTAGAATTGACGGAATTCGCTGAAAGAAGGGCTTTCCATCGTTTCCCAAAATTTTATTGACAAATCTAAGTGAACCGTCGGCCTCCATCGCCCTTCGCCAACTACTTAGCACCTGAAACTAATTCCGACCTCCTAAATGAACAGAAATAATGAAAAACCCTTCCTTTTGTCTTCCCGTTGACTTTCAAGCGGTAAATGGGCTTAAATTGTATGAAAAGTGGTAAAATTTATTTGACATTTCTAGATACACGCATTTTAACCGTCGGCCTCCGGCACCAATTTCTACATAAATTCATTTCTAGGACTAATCACAGATAAAGGGCTAATTAATCTAATTGCGTTAGAATTGACGGAATTCGCTGAAAGAAGGGCCTTCGATCGTTTCCCAAAATTTTATTGACAAATCTAAGTGAACCGTCGGCCTCCATCGCCCTTCGCCAACTACTTAGCACCTGAAACTAATTCCGACCTCCTAAATGAACAGAAATAATGAAAACCCTTCCTTTTGTCTTCCCGTTGACTTTCAAGCGGTAAAAGGGCTTAAATTGTATGAAAAGTGGTAAAATTTATTTGACGTTTCTAGATACGCGCATTTTAACCGTCGGCCTCCGGCACCAATGTCTTCATAAATCGATTTCGGGGATGATAAAGCGATACCTAAAGACGGAATTGGGGATGCGAACTCGATTTAACACCCTTTATTGAATTCTGCTCATTTTCGCTCTCTCGATCTCAAAATTTCGGAAAGTAAGAGACTGCTTTGCCCTGGGTTGAGCAGGAAACGCAGAGTACCATTATTTTGTATTAATTTTCAAAAAACGATAGAATGTGGACTAATTGAGGCAATTGAACGATGTAATGCATCTAAAAACAAGCACTAAGTGGCCCGAAGAAGAATACCTTTGATTTTCGATAGTCCCCTTCAATTAAATAAAATTGGACTAAAATTTGACTAGTCCCAGATAACGGGTTAATTACTCTAATTGCGTTAAAATTGACGGAATTCGCTGAAAGAAGGGCCATCCATCGTTTTCCAAAATTTCCTCGACTAATCTTAGTGAACCTTCGGCCTCCGTCGCCCTACGCCAACTACTTAGCACTTGAAACTAATTCCGGCCTCCACTTTCTCATTAACAGGGTGTTTTACACTTGGAACCACCTCCCGCCGGATGTAGTCTGCTCCACTTCCGTTTGGCTCTTCAAAAAACTCCTTGATATGGGGCCAGCCAGTACTAACTTAAAGACTCCTTAAATTGCCTTTCGTTTGTTAACTAGCTCAACATTTTATATTACTTTATATTAATTCATTATTTTTCTGTGAACATTATAATTTTAATTTAAATGCTTTTAAAGTTCAGTAATGAACTCTAAGCATTAGCATTTGTAATAATAATAATAATAATAATAAATTAACGGGAATAGGGAAAAACCATTCCTTTTGTCTTCCCGTTGACTTTCAAGCGGTAAAAGGGCTTAAATTGTATGAAAAGTGGTAAAATTTATTTGACGTTTCTAGATACACGCATTTTAACCGTCGGCCTCCGGCACCAATTTCTACATAAATTCATTTCGGGGATTAATCGCAGAGAAAGGGCTAAATAATCTAATCGCGTTAGAATTGACGGAATTCGCTGAAAGAAGGACCTTCCATAGTTTTCTAAAATTTCCTAGACAAATCTAAGTGAACCGTCGGCCTCCGTCGTCCTACGCCAACTACTTAGCACTTGAAACTAATTCCGGTCCCTTAAATGAACAGGAATTTGGAAAGACCTTCCCTTTGTCAACCCGTCGACTTTCAAGCGGTAAAATGGTTTAAATTGTATCAAAAATTGGTAAAATTAACTTGACGTTTCTAGATACACGCATTTTAACCGTCGGTCTCCGGCACCAATTTCTTCATAAATCGATTTCGGGGATGCTAAAGCGACACCTGAAGACGGAATTGTGGGTGCGACCTCGATTTAACACCATTTATTGAATTCTGTTCATTTTCGCTCTCTCGATCTCAAAATTTCGGAAAGTAAGAGACTGCTTTGCCCTGGGTTGAGCAGGAAACGCAGAGTACCATTATTTTGTATTAATTTTCAAAAAACAATAGCATGTGGACTTATTGAGGCAATTGAACGATGTAATGCATCTAAAAACAAGCACTAAGTGGCCCGAAGAAGAATACCTTTGATTTTCGGTAGACCCCTTCAATTAAATAAAATTGGACTAAAATTTGACTAGTCCCAGATAACGGGTTAATTACTCTAATTGCGTTAAAATTGACGGAATTCGCTGAAAGATGGGCCATCCACCGTTTTCCAAAATTTCCTCGACTAATCTTAGTGAACCTTCGGCCTCCGTCGCCCTACGCCAACTACTTAGCACTTGAAACTAATTCCGGCCTCCTAAATTAACGGGAATAGGGAAAAACCCTTCCGTTTGTCTTCCCGTTGACTTTCAAGCGGTAAAAGGGCTTAAATTGTATGAAAAGTGGTAAAATTTATTTGACATTTCTAGGTACACGCATTATAACCGTCGGCCTCCGGTACCAATCTCTGCCTACATTGATTTCGGGGATTAATCGCAGAGAAAGGGCTAATTAATCTAATCGCGTTAGAACTGACGGAATTCGCTGAAAGAAGGGCCATCCATCGTTTTCCAAAATTTCCTCGACTAATCTTAGTGAACCTTCGGCCTCCGTCGCCCTACGCCAACTACTTAGCACTTGAAACTAATTCCGTCCTCCTAAATTAACAGGAATAGGGAAAAACCCTTCCTTTTGTCTTCCCGTTGACTTTCAAGCGGTAAAACGGCTTAAATTGTATGAAAAGTGGTAAAATTTATTTGAGGTTTCTAGATACACGCATGTTAACCGTCGGCCTCCGGCACCAATTTCTGCATAAATTCATTTCGGGGACTAATCACAGATAAAGGGCTAATTAATCTAATTGCGTTAGAATTGACGGAATTCGCTGAAAGAAGGGCCTTCCATCGTTTCCCAAAATTTAATTCACAAATCTAAGTGAACCGTCGGCCTCCATCGCCCCTCGTCAACTACTTAGCACCTGAAACTAATTTCGACCTCCTAAATGAACAGAAATAATGAAAAACCCTTCTTTTGTCTTCCCGTTGACTTTCAAGCGGCAAAAGGGCTTAAATTGTATGAAAAGTGGTAAAATTTATTTGACGTTTCTAGGTACACGCATTTTAACCGTCGGCCTCCGGTACCAATCTCTGCCTACATTGATTTCGGGGATTAATCGCAGAGAAAGGGCTAATTAATCTAATCGCGTTAGAACTGACGGAATTCGCTGAAAGAAGGGCCATCCATCGTTTTCCAAAATTTCCTCGACTAATCTTAGTGAACCTTCGGCCTCCGTCGCCCTACGCCAACTACTTAGCACTTGAAACTAATTCCGTTCTCCTAAATTAACAGGAATAGGGAAAAACCCTTCCTTTTGTCTTCCCGTTGACTTTCAAGCGGTAAAACGGCTTAAATTGTATGAAAAGTGGTCAAATTTATTTGACGTTTCTAGATACACACATTTTAACCGTCGGCCTCCGGCACCAATTTCTTCATAAATCGATTTCGGGGATACTAAAGCGATACCTAAAGACGGAATTGGGGATGCGAACTCAATTTAACACCCTTTATTGAATTCTGTTCATTTTCGCTCTCTTGATCTAAAAATTTCGGAAAGTAAGAGACTGCTTTGCCCTGGCTTGAACAGGAAACGCAGAGTCCCATTATTTTGTATTAATTTTCAAAAAACAATAGAATGTGGTCTAATTGAGGCAATTGAACGATGAAATGCATCTAAAAACAAGCACTAAGTGGCCCGAAGAAGAATACCTTTGATTTTCGGTAGTCCCACCTCAGTTTTTATTTGACTAAAATTTGACTAATCCCAAATAACGGATTAATTACTCCATTTGCTTTAAAATTGACGGAATTCGCTGAAAGAAAGGCCATCCATCGTTTTCCAAAATTTCCTCGACAAATCTAAGTGAACCTTCGGCCTCAATCGCCCTTCGCCAACCACTTAGCACTTGAAACTAAACTGCTCAACAATTCAATTGGTCCACCCGGAAATTTTAGTCGAATTCAAAATGCCGTAACTCCTCAAGCAGTTGATCGATTTGAATGAACCTTTTTTCCCCGGATAGCCCATTTCATTGGCTACGACATGACATGTTCCGCATTTTATGCAGGTATCCATTATTTGATATACAGGGTGACAGAGCCGGGTACTGCAAAATGACGAAAATTTAAACCACCCCCGATTCTGAAAGAAATTTTTCTAATTTTTTTTACCTGGTTGAGAAGACGTCTCAGGTTCATACCTCCAGATGTTTTTTTGAAATTTGCTCTATCTCCTCTAATTAGGGTGCAGGGCCGAAAAAACTGTTTTTTCATCAGTGGTTAATAGCGCCTTTAGTTGTACACAAATTTTAATTTCCTGGGGGTCCTCCTAACGCAAGAACTTCACTCTAAATTGTCATCAATTCAAAATTATCCTGATATAAAATGTCACAGAAAACCCTTCCTTTTGTCTCCCCGTTGACTGTCAAGCGGTAAAAGGGCTTAAATAGTATGAAAAGTGGTAAAATTTATTTGACGTTTCTAGATACACGCACACCGTCGGCCTCCGGCACGAAATTCAGCAAAAATCGATTTCGAGGATTAATCGCTGATAAAGGACTAATTCATCTAATTGCGTTAAAATTGACGGTATTCGCTGAAAGAAGGGCCATCCATCGTTTTCCAAAATTTCCTCGACTAATCGAAATGAACCGTCGGCCTCCGTCGCCCTACACCAACTACTTACCACTTGAAACTAATTCCGGCCTCCTAAATGAAGAGGAATAGGGAAAACCCTTCCTTTTGTCTCGCCGTTGACTTTCAAGCAGTAAAAAGGGCTTAAATTGTATCAAAAATTGGTAAAATTAATTTGACGTTTCTAGATACACGCATTCTGACCGTCAGCCTCCGGCACCAATTTCTTCATGAATCGTTTTCGGGGATGCTAAAGCAATACCTAAAGATGGAATTGGGGATGCGAACTCGATTTAACACCTTTTATTGAATTCTGCTTACTTTTGCTATCTTAAATGCCAAATTTCGGAAACAACGGATTCTTCATAAACGGATTTGAAACGGACTTAAAAAAACTTCAAAAATTTAAGGCATTTTTTTGACATAATTCAAAACAAATTCGAAGTCTTATCGCATTGAAATTGAAGTCGTAATAAATTGAGAGAAAATAACAAAAATTAGTTGAAATGAAAAAGACGGTTTTAAGCACACGCAGCTTAACTTTTGGCCTCCGAGCGCCTATACCACAATAAATATTAGACAGTAAAAATTCAGAAATTTTAAATGTATTTACTTACAGTAGATTTAAACTTACAGTAAAAAATTACTATTAAATACACCTGATGATTAAATATTGTCACACATAACTATCACCATCAAACTATCACTTCCTGATGAGTAGGTCTGCTTTGATCATTGATTTATCTTCCTCTATCATCTTAAATTCATATCCACCAGAACAAATTTGGAACAGTTGAAACACGAGACTCAAGAAATGTGCCAGACGTAGAGCCAAGGATCCAAACTCTCAATTTTGACTTCACCCCTTCACCCTCCATTTCAAAGGCCTCGTTGGCTTCCGCTAAATAATCGAGACAACATAAATTAATTTTTACATTTTTCACCGTTGATTTAAATGTACTTACGCCTTTGTTAATTGAAACGAAATGCCCGTCGAAAGAGAAAATCCTAAAAAACTCTGCCTCACGTCTCACAACTACCGCAAGCTACTGCCCACTGTGTACCATCTGAGTGCTGAAACACGACTCAACTGAGACCCATTGAGTCCAATTACTAAAACCTCGAACTGAAAACCAAACCGTCTGCAACCAGCAATTTAAGAACTCTCTGCAGCCCCCTCTACCGCAAGAATTTAAATATAACCCCAGTAGCAAACTTATATCTGCACTTGGTACGTCGGACACGTCCGATAATAGACGAAGCAGTTAGCTCCGCCCTGGAGCACGTACACACTCTTACATATATATACGTACGTACGTACATACATACAGACACATTTTGAAAACCACTTTTTTGAGTTCCTGAGACCTCAAAACGTACAGATCCGGTCTTATCTCGAATTCGAAAATTTTAGTGATTGCAGTAACCTCCCTTTTTTTTAAATTATGAAGTGGAGTGGGGAGGAATAAGATCCATTTGTATCAAATTGAGTACATTTGAATTTTGTAGGAGTTTTTAGTAAAGTTCTTGGGTTTTTGGGAAGTCTCCGATCAACATTTTCTTCACGCATGATACATAATAGCCTTTTTAATGAAACGTGAAATATTATTATCCACGGCCCATTTAGTTAATTTGGTTGATAAACTAGAGGTAGTACATCCATCACACTTTGCACGATTCAATTCATTTGCAGCAATTGGTAAGTCTGAGTCTGAAATATCGAGAGAATCATACTCATTTCTGGATGACAAGGATTCGACTTCGGAATTGGAAATATCTGAATCATTATTACTTAACTCACTTTGTAAACCAGAATGGGTTGCATTGTTTGAGTTGTTTTTGTCCAAATAATGACTTTCTGACGAACAACTAGGGGCAACACTATCACTAATGGAGCAATCGCTGATGTCTGTGTCAGAATCTGACGAAGAATTCAAATTGTCACCATTATCAGCATATTTTGATGGAGATGATGGAAGTAGATAACTGTTATAATATAATAATAATAATAAGCTTTATTTAGCTCAATCGGCTATTTGTCATAGTACAACACTTAGCTCTAACATAAATTTTGTAAAAAAAATAGATATATACAGAACATATAACGACTATAGCCTACCTATGACTAAAAATATTTCTTAGTATCTAAAATTCTTATACCTAACAGTTATGAACAGTTATAACAGTTATGGTACACGTTTACAAGGTAAAGATTATCCTCCTCACTTCTCTTTTAAATACCTCAGTTGTTTTGCTCTGTTTTACCTTATTATTAGGAACTTTATTATACAGTCTCGCGCCTTTGTAGAACAGTGAATTCATGGTACCTTTTTTTGACTTTCCTTCTAGGTAAATATTGTCCTTTTGTCTCGTTTCATATGTATGTGTTGACAACATTAAATTCATTTTATTAATGAGATAAGGCGGGGCAAGTCCATTTTTTATTTTAAATATAAATATTAACACTTGTACTTTTATAGTATTTTCTACATCTAACCATTCAAGTGCTTCCAGCATGGTTTTAACTGTGGTGTATCTATTGCACTGAAGAATTGCCCGCATCCCTTTATTCTGCAGTTTTTGTAGTCTAGCTAAGTCTGATTTCTGGAAAAGGTACATAATTGTGGGAACAAATATTAAATGTGGGAGTACAATTGTCTTGAATATCAATGACGCATTATATGCTGACATATTATTCCTTAACCTACGTATTACGCCTACTTTCTGCGCTACCTTGTTACATATAAAACGAGCATATTCTTTAAAATTTAACGTATCGTCAATAATAACTCCGAGGTATTTCATGCTCTGGAGTCTAGCCACTTTTTCATTTCCAATTTGGACACATTCTGTCGTAGTGTCATAATCCTCTACACTTCTATTATTACTAATATTTATGATCATGTATTTGGTCTTATTTACATTTAGCTTCAGTTTGTTGAAATTTAACCAATCAAATACACTGTTCAAGTCTAAATTCAAGTTCCCGATAATGTCATCATAATTTCTCCCAGTTATTGTTAAGAGAGTGTCATCAGCAAATAAGTGTATATTACAGTTGCTAGCAGCTTTTACGATGTCATTTTTGTACAAAACAAAAAGTAACGGCCCCAAGACACTGCCTTGCGGCACTCCATAGTTCAGTTATAAAACTGAATCCTTCTGTTAATGGCACGCCTGACTTTTCGAGGCTTTGGCATTGCTTTACAAAATTTACCTTTAAATGATTATTTAGACATAAGAGTAATTAATTGCTGCACTTCTTACCTCGCAACTTTGCCAAATGTTTGTTGTTGTTGTTGTGGCAGGTGGTGGATACCACTTTCAAACAGGTAGGTACTTGGTAATTTGATTATGATGCCTGATACTGGATACAGAAGATGTACACGAACACTGGTAACACCACCTTTGTTAACTCAATCCACTCAATCTCAAACTTCTCAAACACAATCTCTAATTCTCTGCAACTCTAAAATGGCGCGATGGCGACTGGCGAGTGGCGATGAACGATGATGGTGGCAAGATGGACCGTTCGGTCCGCTGATTGGACAGAGAGCGTAGGGGCCTCTGGCAAAGCTCCTTCTGTGATTCGGCCGAAAATGACAGGGCTCTAGTAAAGAAAGCGCGGACATTTCAAATACATATATGAGCGGGCGACTATAAAATGTGAAGAAGTTAAGGATGATAAATTATTTTCTAAAATCATTTCCAAGTAATCAAACGCATTGTACTTCATCAATAATAGCCAAAAACTATTAAAATGTTTTTAATATAGAGTCGTATTTGTAATCCTGCAGTTTAGGGGTCCGAGATCTCTCTGCGCATACGCCGACAGTAAATTCATATGAATAGAACATTCTATTCAGTAATCTCTTATGACATAACTTTTGGCAAGTGACAGGCATATACTCATCACATGCTAAAAACACTTGGACATGCGAAGCATGCCCATCACGTGCCTGGCACATGACCAGCATTTACGATGCTATTAGGGTATCTGATAGATATAGATGTCAAAATTGCTTCTATGGGGTCTTTAGATAAGCGCAGTTGGCATTAGCGAAAGGTCCAGAAGGTGTTATCACTCTTGTTGCAGCGATTGCTTTTCATCTCAATGAAAAGCTAGCAGCTAGATCTAGATGTCAAAACTGATCGTGTAGGGTCTTTAGATAAGCACGGTTAGCATTAGCGAAAAATCCAGAAGATGTCATCACCCTTCTTGCAGCGATTGCTTTTCATCTCAATGAAAAGGTATCTGATAGATTTAGATGTCAAAACTGATTTTAGGGGGTCTTTAGATATGCACGGTTATCATTAGAATAAATCCAGAAACTATTATCTCTCTTCTTGCAGCGATTGCTTTTCATTTTAATGAAAAGGTAGATTTAGATGTCAAAACTGATGGGGTCTTTAGATAAGCACGGTTAGCATTAGCAAAAACTCCAGAAAGAGTTATCACTCTTCTTGCAGCGATTGCTTTTCATCTCAATGGAAAGGCATCTGATAGATTTAGACGTCAAAACTGATGGGATCTTTAGACAAGCACGGTGAGCATTAGCAAAAAGCCCAGAAGATGTCATCACTCTTCTTGCAGCGATTGTTTTTCATCTCAATGAATAGCTATCTGATAGATTCCGACGTTAAAATTGATTCTATGGGGTCTTTAGATAAGCATGGTTAACATTAGAAAAAACTCCAGGAAGCGATTTTTTGCTGTTGGTTTGTAAACGGGATTTCAGTTCCGTCAAAATACCTGTAAGTGTCAAAAAGTAGAAATAATGAACAATAATTAGTCCCTTCCAAACTCAGTATTGTTACTGTGTGACGCACTTCGCTTGTGAATGACGGTTGCTCAGGGGTTTACTCCAGTTGCTCACGGGCTGCTTTTAGACAGTCGAGAAATAAGCCAGGTGTTCGCACGGGGACGGCCGGCATTGAGACGCGGAAAGCGTTAGTTGTTCGGTTCAGACAGGGGCGGCGTTAGTGACAACAAATCGGAAGGTACCAATACAGACAGGTCACAAGACTACGGTTATTCGGTCTCTGACGCGGCTGTTCTCCCCTTCTCTACCCTTCACTCTGTCTGGTCGCTTGCTGATACCGGCGACGGTTGAAGAGAGAAGCGCTGTTAGTCCTCGTCTCCGGGTGAAGAGGTGTCGGAAAACTACGTTCACCTTAAAAGTGGAAGTGAGAGAGGCTAATTTCCGTTAGCCGGGTTGACACCCCAGGCATAATCAGGACAAATTGCCCGAAATATATCACCAAATAATGGTATTTTAGAAGTTAACACTCTCGGTATGGCCTGACACTCCATGTGAGGCAAATAGGGATGGTTTGCCCTTCTAAATTCATTTGTACACCTGTGGACAATGTTTGTGCCAAGTGGCGAATTTCTAAAATAAAATGTTAGGTTAATATAATTTTTGCCTTACTCTGGTTTAAAAGGAATGTAAGGCCAGTCTCTTTCCTAATACCTGTACCTATGCCGAGGCACAACAAAAGCTCATTTGTACCGCAGTCACTGCCAAAATACCAAAAATATTATAAGAAAACCGAATTTTTAAAAATGGTAGCTTCTGCAGCGTGGCTTCATCCCCTAGCACGGAAATTTTGCTAGATTCCGCTTCTAAATCTACTTCTACACGTCTGAGGAGTGTGTGCCAAGTGGCAAAACTCTACAATAAAATGCAAGGTCCATCGGCTTAACCCCCGGACTATGATCACATACGCGTTGTTCGCCAACGTTTGTTTTTCAAATGCTTCTTTAATGTCGCTTAAAGAGTTCACTTAAAAATTACTAGTTATCGGAAATCCATTCTATTTTGACAACGGCAACACGAATCCCACCATCTTGTTGCTATTGGAGTCGCATTTGGCGCATCGAATGATTGCCGTCTCATCCTCACTCAAAAAAACTTTCAGAGGGTAGTTTCTTATCAGCAGATATTTCTGCAACTCCGTAAATCTAACACTACCTTCAGCTGGCGGAGACTTTGAGTCCAATGGTCTGTATAATGTAGTCATAGAAGACAAAGAATTTTCAAAATTTGCGTATAACAATTTATACAGTCTGCGCCCTCCGGTTGAATATTGAATATTATCTAGGACCGTGGTTTTTAATATATCTTAAAGGTGTGATGTTACTTCGTTCTTTCCGATGGTCTTTAGTTCGTCGCTAGTAGACTAATTTAATTTAGTTTCAGCATCGGCACTTAAATCTTTAAATTGTCTTTACAAGCGGAGGACTACAATTCTTGAGCCTCCGGATTTAGCCTAACAATCTCTTGTAACTTTTTAGTGATTTCAAAGAAATCTGTTATCTGGGGTTGGTTTATAATAAAATGACTTAATTTGCGAAACTTGCGATTTCTTCTGGAATGCTTTTCATTGAGTTGATTTTAAGGCTGATTTTCTCCACAAAGAAGTTGATCCTCTGATGGCTGAAGTAACGGCGCAGGAACCTCAGCCTCTTCAAGATTCCTGCGGTGTCCAAAAAAAAGTTGAAATAATTTGTTGTACATCAGAAGACGCAGAAAACAAATAGCTATTAGACTGGGTAAAAAAAATTGGAAATCTCCATTTGAAAATGAAAAGTTGACATCCAGTTGACATTCAAGCTGAAGTTGATAAGAAAAAAACTATCTTGAGTTTGCAGTGTTTCATGAGCAATTTCATTTGGTTTTTAGTTCACTAAAATCGGACCACAAATAACATAAACAAAGTTATAGCGTTCTGAAGTTTTAATCTCGCACCCTGTATACGCAATTCAGTACGTAATGAAAGACCTGAACGATTAAAATATGTATTAGTTCCAACAACTGTTAAAGCAACGACAAATAAACCAGTTATTACAGAACAACCAATCATCCAGATAATTTATTAATTACTTAAAATCACCATTTGTATATATTTCACAAAAAATGGGTTTGGATAATGAATATAAATGACAAACGGTATAGAAATCCACAATTAATATCGATCTTCTGGAGAAGTTGTAATTATAATGAAAATAAATATTATTTTATTGAATTTCCTAGTTTTCAAATAAAGCAGTCTGGAAACGTTCATGAGTTACCAGTACCTAGTAATAAAAAAATTCAAGCAATTTGTAATTCGTACGGAGGACGTACTTTTATATTTTACGGTAAATATTATCATGTTGAATTAGATGAGTGCGTTATGCAACCAAAACGACATGGAATTATTAATAAACTGTTTTCGGGTATTCCGTCCGATGTAAATGGTGGGTTTCTATATAAAAATTAAATAGGTATTGTACTGTACTTTTTAAAAAGAAAGGTAGGAAAGCGATTTTATACGAATATGTTAATAAAGGTTGGTCCATTCGATTTTAGTACTTTCAATATCCACTGTCCAAATTTTAGTATGTTGGAACAATTAAAAAACTTGTTAAATAAATTGGCTTCTACCAGACTAAACAGTTTAGAAAATTGAATGGAATAGATTTATTATGTAGAAATATTTAAATTCTATAGTAGTGTAACAGATGAAAATGAAATTCAAACTATATAAAAAATATGAAATGAACGATCGACTTATTTACAGGTCTCCAATCAGGAATAAACAAATACATTTCAGTTACATATTCATTGACCTATTGACGCCCTACTAAAGGAATATTGGAAAAATCAAGTCAAATATTTTTTTCCAGTAAAAAACCGGAAATTGATAGAAATTGGCAAAAATTAAACAAATATTAATTATGTAACATTACAGATTAATACAATAATAAACGTTAGGGTTGGTACAAAGTCCCGGGACATTCAGTTATCTCCGTTATTTCTTTAGATTTTGCTTTGACGTTTGGTACCCAGGCACAATTAAATACAGGAAATTCGTAACTGTTTTTAAAAATTTCTTGGACTTCCGGTTAAACCGCTTCAGGACAATGTTGATCTTTAATAGCTCCTCGCCTGGGCGATTGGCGCGAGGCCACATGCCCCGCGCGCCGGCGGTCACCGGCGTAAACTGGAACGTTCGGCCGGGCCATCGATGTTGTGCGGCCTCGACAAAGTGGGGGTTCCCGTAGACCCACCTCTTACGGTCCCTTGCCTCACCGAGCCCCACGGACGCCTCCCAAGCTACCTGAACGTCGCACACCACAATACTGTCGGACCTGTGAACAATACGATCCGGGTTATACAGTGTACCATCCTTATGTCTAACGTGCGGCTCTTCGTCTACCTCCCACCCCCGCGAGCGAGCGTGGCAGGCACCTTGCAGATCTCATTATACCTGTATATGCGTGCCTTTCCGGCGGGTTCGCGAGCAAGGCCGCAGTAGGCAGGTTACTCATACACAACTGGTCCGCCTTTACGAAATCCTTGCCCGTCCAACCCGCCGGTTGGCTATGTATCCACACGCGGCTGGCCACAACCTCACTAACGTGCTGCAGACCGGCAGAGAAGGGGCATTCGAAAATACCGTGTCTAGCCCGCTCCGCAGGAGGTACATCACCGACCAAGCGTCGGAGCATCTATGAACGCGACAATAGGGCCAAAGGCCAAAGCAGCAATCAAAACTCTATCGCCCTCGAGCAGAAAGGCGGCCCACCCTACCCAAAAACACCCAACCCCAACCCCTAGTCCCTCACCCGCGCGTGAGTTACGTTGCCACCTAACAACGAACCCCTTGTGAAAACCTGCACACGTTCGTACTGTAGATGTTATATATGGACCCTTTACAATAATATAATAATCATAATTAGTTTATAGCTCAGAGCGTTACTTCGCTCTGTTGTAACTTCCAAATAATAATTATTTTAATAGTTTACTAAGTTCAAACCTGTAATCAATCAATAATAAATTTGTAGTGTTTTTTAAAAACTCGTTCCTGTAAGGCACGTACATAATTGGCGCAGTCGGTATTCTTTTGGGACGGCATTGACAAAAATCGCGAGTGCCGGTCTGTTTCATCAGTTCGCCCAAAGTGAACCACGAAAATCAACTCCTGTGTTGGATTAATGCACCGAGCATCATCACCTCCACGGAATCAAAGGTTTGGAAGTTACGAGGGTTGGAATTACATCGTCCATCTCCTGCGGGGCCGAAAAATTTGAGTGCAGACAAAAATCGCTGCTCGTCGACTTGATCGCCCTCATAATTAGTCATGCAACTCGCAGTTTTAGTAATGTAAGTACAATTATTTAATTTTATCAGAATCCGAATTAGAGTTAGACTCGTTATTTCAAAATTTAACGATAACTTCAGTTGACTCAACACCTGAATCTCAGAACAATATTGTCCCCGTTATTCCTACATCAGAACCTTCCACTGTCGTTATTAATAATAATATTGCGAATCCAGCGAATTCCATTGCTAGTTCACCGAATTCCAGTAGTACCGTAGTTAATTCA
This sequence comes from Pycnomerus fuliginosus, assembly GCA_963924575.1. NCBI lineage: Eukaryota > Metazoa > Arthropoda > Insecta > Coleoptera > Zopheridae > Pycnomerus > Pycnomerus fuliginosus. The sequence goes on from OZ004621.1 coordinate 35,404,163, forward strand.
TCTCAAACTCAAACAAACATGGCCTTTAAGCCAGAATATTTAAAATGTGTCCCTGAATTCGACGGAAACCCGAATGAATTAAATCGCTTTTTGTTAATCTGTGAAAGCCTTATAACCAATTTTTATGACGCAGCGAATCCAAATTGTTTCCAAAATTCCTTTATTCTAAATTCTATAATCGGCAAATTGCTAGTCGTTAATATCCAAAGCGTAAACACCTGGATAGAATTAAAACATGCGCTTTATCGCAATTTTGCTGATCGACGCGATGAGACTTGCTTAAATCGTGATCTAATTTTGTTACGCCAATTTTCACAAGAAAAACCTCAACAGTTTTTCGACCGTTGCCTTCAAATCTTGAACTTGTTATGCTCATATGTGGACATGCATGAAACCACAGCTGACGCAAAAATCCTCAAACGCGATTTATACAATAAACTTGCCCTCAAAACGTTTTTGTCCGGTTTAAAAGAACCCTTAGGTACTGCAATAAGATGTATGCGTCCAAAAGATCTCCATGAAGCATTACAGTTTATTCTGCAAGAACAAAACATCAGCTACTTTCAAAATATAACACGCAGCGCAAGTATGCAAACATATACCCCTAAACTACCCCAGAATACACCAAAGCCAAACTTTTCTTATCAAAGTTTCGCATTCTCCCAAATACCTCGAATGTCTAATTACAGCCCTTTCAACAACCAAACGCCTCCTTTTAATACTTTTAATCAACAAAGTTTTGGAAATTTTCCAAGACAACCATCTTTTAAGTACCAGTTAGCGTTACCCTCACCCAGCCAGTTTCGTCCTCAAATTACCTTTCCTACCCAACCCATTCAGTTACAGCAAGACCCCATGCAGCCAGCTCAGAATTTTTCTCGCAATTCTCAAGTGTTTAAGAAACCTGTTGATGGATATTCTTGACTTAGCTTAGAAGCTTGGTAGAGTTTTATAAGACTTTATTATTGTCAATAAATTGTTTTTTTACATATTATATTGAACATAGCCTACTACTTGTCAATAGGCTTAAGGCAACATGCCGCCCCCCTTGAAAGGAAGACTTTCAATAATAATTCAGTTATTGTCCTCGATGGGTAAGATGCAAATTTTAGTGACTGGCCGTCTGAAAATGCCCTTTGCTGTTTTCACGCTGACGACTCTGATTAAGTATGCCATCAGGCCCAGGATGAACTTCCACTATACGTCCTAAAGGCCAACTAAGTGGTGGGTTGTTGTCATCTTTCAGGAGTACCATCATGTTTTCTTTGATGACATCTTTGGAGGTCTTCCATTTCTTTCGAGTCTGCAACTGGTGTCTGTATTCGCCCTTCCATCTCTTCCAGAAGTGTTAAACCATTGACATCAAATGTTCAAAACGATTTAGTCTGTTGGTAGGAACATCTTCGTAATTCAACTGGGGCATGGCAGTTAAAGGACCACCAATTAGGAAGTGAGAAGGTGTTAAAACGTTGAAGTCAGAAGGATCGTCTGTTAAGGCAGTGAGGGGTCTTGAATTTAAACAAGCCTCGATTTGTGTAATGACAGTAGAAAGTTCTTCAAAAGTTAGTGCTGTATTACCTACAATTCTTTGTAAGTGATATTTTGCTGAACGTACTGCGGATTCCCAAAGACCACCAAAATGGGGAGATCTCGGAGGTATGAAATGCCAATTTACTGAGCGTTCAGTCAAAAAATTGAAGATTCTGTTTTTATTGTCTTTATGAAAAAATTCATAAACTTCCTTTAAATGATTTGAAGCACCAGTGTAATTAGTTGCGTTATCAGAATGAATATTTTTCGGCAAGCCACGACGAGAAATGAAGCGCTTAAAGCAATTTAAAAAAGCTTCTGTAGAAAGGTCATTGACTAATTCCAAGTGACAAGCCTTTGTAGAAAAACATACGAAAATACATAAATATGACTTGATTAGCTTCCTGTTTCTAAGGTGTGAGATTTTGACATCAAATGGTCCTGCAAAATCAGTACCACAATTAGTGAACGGTCTGGAATAAGTTACTCGTGATTCTGGTAAATCACCCATTAAAACTTCTGCTGATTGAGGATTTGCACGGAAACAAATGATGCAGCTTCTTAATGCACTTTTTATTGTTCTGCGACCACCCAAAGGCCAGTATGTTGTACGAATATGAGCTAAGAGTGCCTGAACGTTTGCGTGTAGCTGTACATAATCCCAAGTAACACAGAACGGCGACTGGACGTCCAGCAAACGTCCATATTCGTCCTGTACGGGACCGTACTATTTATGGTCGTATTATGGACGTACATTTGCGGACGATTTTCGAACGAACATCAAACGGACATTCTATGTACGTTTTCAGCTGGACGGTTCCTGACCGGACCAAAAATGGATGTACGATGGATATTCGCTCATGAACTGTTTGCGAACAAACCTACTTAGAACGTTTTATGTACGTCCCTATATAAACAGTCCTTGGATGAACCGTTAATGTACATTCAATGGACGTTTTCGCTCGAACTCTTTACGGATAAACAAAAAAAATTGTAAAATGTTTACAACGCTGTGTAAAAATTGTAATATTAAACAGACTGCATCTGTTTGCCCATGAATTGCTCTCTGTAAAGCAATATTCAGAATATCCAGTAATGGTCCATCTTTCGACGGTTTCTGGACGTCCGCTGAGGGTCATTGCATGTACGTTTTCAGACGTATCGTTCCTGGACGAAACAGAAACTGCCGTACAGTGGACGTTCGATCACGGATTGTTTCTGAACAGACTTAAGTAGGATGTTCCACGTGCGTCCCTTTATAAACAGTCTTCGGATGAATTTAATAATGTAGATTCTATGGACGTTCGCTTTCGTACTGTTTACGGACTAACCAAAATTTTTGTAAAATATTTTGCATCCCTGAAATGCAGCAATGAAAATACAACCGTTGTGCTGCTTATGATTAACAAAGTCTCAGCAAGATCTAAAAATTTACATGAGTATTTGAGATATTTGTACAAGGTCAAAATCTAGATTACCTAGAAAATTTCTGTCGATGCTATTCAATTGGCAGCCGTCAAAAATATAAAGTTACAAGTTTCATTTAAACAACATTAATCGTTAGGAAGATATTAATTTTTCTTTAAATTAGCAATTTTCAGATTTTTTGTCCTAACTCGGGAACGAATCAAAATATCGGGGAATTCTCTTCAGATTCTTAATCATCTACAAATAGCGCAACTTTTCTGTAATTTAACCGACCCTATATCTTTTACAGTTTAGGAGATCCTAATGGTGAGCATCGAAAAATTACCCACCCTGTATAATGCAGGTACTAAGTATCTATCATTATCTACACTTTCTTTTATTTTCGAGCCGATTGAACAACCAAATAGAACGAAATTAATCTGGGCTGATGAACAATCATTAAGTGTTGTGATTATTAATTATTTAGCCGACTAGGGAATGCAAGGTCGTGCAGACTGCAGATTGGATTTATTGCTGCGACTCTTTTGTCCACTTGCGGAGGGTGAACGCAGGTAGTCCAAGGAAGTGTCCATTGTAGGTTTTAAGACTTTTAAGTTAGTCTCTACAAGAAATTTGCCCTGGGTCGTGTGTGGTATGCCAATATATTAATTAAATCCATTTGTGTATTATTGAGAGTGCTTTCCGTGGAGGTGTTAGCGTGAGTGCATCATAAAGAAATTTTAGAATTCCAGACCAATTGGCCATCGTCTTTACAATCATCGTGACATCATCAGCAATCAGCCCAAAAGCAAACAAAGGTTTGTAACGCTCATCATGAGTATAGTCATAAGAGTATACCTACATTTTTTTAGAAATTGCATTTCACGATCAAAAATTCACTCACATTCAATTAAGTGCGTCCATCATAAACATTTAATACTTCTTATTGATATTTCATGATCGATTTTGAAAATTCTTCTAAATGTAAAATTTTCCGTTTTATTAATGAGCCTGGAATCTATTTTAATTCTTAATTGTCTTATTTCAGAATCAACGCAAATTGACCAGGATTTCCAACATAACAGAGAAAGGCGTGGAGAAATGTGTACGAGAGGAGCACATTATTTAATTTAATAGGTACATACATTGGAAAACCCTGGACCACTTCGGTGGAAAAATGCACTAGGGAAAATCAAGTGTTTCTAGTGATTGTGCAAGTACTTACATGTTACTTATTGTTCAAGTTTTGATGTGTTTTAACGAATTTTCGCCATTAATGGTTCCATATTATATTGTAATAAGCTATTAAATAAACCTACATATTTTATAACCCATAGCTCTATTTATTTTATTAATTATTATGCCCATCCTGGCGTATGTTCAAAAAGTGATCCGTATGACGTTCAGAAAGCATTTTGTAGCTAGTACCATAATGGTACATAGGTCGTTCGCTGGAAATTCATTTACTGTCCAGCAGAGGACGACCAATGGAAGGACTGTGGACTACAACTGGACCAATAATTTGATCTTAGTTGGTCCTAAAATCATCCACCAATGATCTCTAAATCGTACGATTATGGTCCGTTATGCTTCCAGACTAATCAAAAATCGTCCATATGACGTTCACGAATCATCCGTACATAGTGCCATAACCGTACATGTGTCGTCCGAGTCCGACCAGATGGTCCTGAATCTGTCCATTTTTGTGCACCGGGAATGTTCTATGAACGTCTATTTATTGTCCACAGGCCGACCACTGGATGGTCCTAGAACCACCTCACGGACCAAAATGGATGAATAATGGACGTACATAAGACATTTGTATGTTACTTGGGATGCTCATGAGTAATGATCAATTTTGTTAGTTGGTGACTCGATGGAAGAATGATTTGATGCTTAGTTTCGAATGGAAGATCTGATTTGCTAATTCTGCCCCCAACTCTCAGTACCTGATTTTTATCTAAGAATGGATGCAGTGATAACAATTTACTCCCTTTCGAAATTTGAAGAGATTCCTTCAAGTTGTTAATTTCGCTAGGAAATGATTCTTGCTGAGCTATCTTAATAAGTGTAATTAGAGATTTATCTAAATCTTCTACGGAAAGTGGACCCGTTCTTCGAGTGTGCTTTTGTGATTTACAATTGTCGATAAATCGTAGACAAAATGCTACAATGCGTCTCAATGTGCTAAGTGACGAAATTTGAGAAATGTTTATGATGGGATCAACCTTGGTAACAAATGTTAACACAGTTTTACTCTCAGGAATTTCAGCTCGGTTTTGAGGAATTTGTGATGGCCAATGGTACTCATCTTGAGAAAGCCATGGAGGTCCGTTCCACCACAGTTCTGCTTGCTGTAATTGGTCGGGATCAAGACCTCTAGATATCACGTCTGCTGGGTTCACAATTCCATCAACGTGATGCCATTGATCAGAAAGTGAGAGTCGATGGATTTCTGATACCCTGTTGGACACAAAGACTTTCCATTGAGAAGAATCCTTGGAAATCCAAGCAAGAACTATTGTGGAATCGCACCAGTAGTAAACCTGATTTGATTGTACCTTAATAATGCCTTTAATTTTGTCTGTTAGTTGAGCTCCTAAAACTGCTCCTAAGAGTTCAAGTCTTGGTAACGTAATTGCCTTCAATGGAGCAACTCGTGATTTTGAACAAAGAAGTGCAATTTTATGGCAAGTGTTGGTCACAGTGGTTCTGATGTAAATGCAAGTGCCATAGGCATGAATGGAAGCATCTGTGAAACAGTGTATCTGTAAGATTATGTAAGTTGAAAATGTTGCATACCTTGGAATTGTAATGTTATTCAAGGATTCTAATTTGTAATAGAAGCCTGTCCAAAGTGTATGGATATCCTGTGGAACTGATTCATTCCAGTCAAGTTTGATTTTCCACAACCTTTGCAAAATAATCTTAGCCTTGAGTATGCAAGGACCTAAGATTCCTAACGGATCGAATATACTTGTGATTGTTTTTAAGATTGACCTCTTATTAACTCGAGTTTGTGAAGAGATATTAATTGAATATTGTAATGTATCAGTCTTGGAATTCCAAACTAAACCCAGTGTTTTTATTTCATCCTTTTCCACGATATAATGTAAAGGAAGATTGTTAATGTTTGCAATTTCTTTAGCCAAAATAGAGACATCATTGGAAGCCCACTGTCTGAGAGGAAGACCAGCGTTGTCTAAAATGTATGTAATTTCATTCTTTAGTTGAATGGCACTTTCTATTGTATCTGTACCACTAACAAGGTCATCTACGTAAAAATCTTCCAATATAACACGAGACGCCTCAGGATATTTCTCCTGATTATCTAATGCTGCTTGAACTACCGAACGCGTAGCTAAATATGAAGCCGAAGTCGTACCGTATGTAACCGTGTTCAACCGGAAATGCTGAATTGGTTCGCTTGGATCTTTCCGCCAAACAATTCTTTGAAAATCTCTGTCACAATCTCGAACAAGAATCTGCCTGAACATTTTTGCAATGTCTGCGGTAAATACATACTTATGTTGTCTGAAAGATACGATAATTGAAAAAAGATCTCTCTGAACTACAGGGCCAACCATTAGAATTTCATTGAGACAGATATTAGAACTGGATTTTGCTGAAGCATCGAAAACAACCCGTAGTTTCGTGGTGAGGCTTGATTCTTTGATCACCCCATGGTGAGGTAAATAGAAGCAGACCAATGGTTTATCAATCTCTTGTTGATCAATTTTGGTCATATGTTGTAATTCTTCATATTCCTGCATGAAGTCACAATATTTTTCTTTAAGCATGGGATTGAACTTGAATTTCTGTTCAAGAAACAAAAGTCTCTTGATTGCGTTCTGTCTGGAATCACCAAGACAGTCATGATCAGTTTTGAATGGCAAAGCAACGACGAATCTACCTGTCTCATCTCTGTATGTATTTGATTTATAATGTATCTCACATTCATTTTCCTCAATGTGTGATGACATTAAATTAGGAGTGACTTCCTCCAAACACCAAAACTTTTCAATTTGTGTTTGCAGATTGCTGAAAAGAGTGATATTGGAATTTGAAGCATTTGAGGAATTTATTGAATCATTATCTGGGATGCAACCTGATATCACCCAACCAAATTTTGTCTTTTGGAGAATAGTCTGATTATTGTTTATTTTAATTTGTCCAACACATAGCAATTCCCAGAATATTGAAGCCCCTATCAAAATGTCAATCTTGCCTGGTTTGAAAAATGTATTGTCTGCGAGTTCAATGTTATTTGGAATGATTAAAGGTTTTGTTTTAATTGCTACGGAAGTAACGTTGCCTGTAATCTCATCAAGGACTAGGAACTTTGAAGTTGTATTGTAGGAAGTAAATTTGGACTGAATTGTAACTTCAGTCATGAAAATCGCATGAGTAGTACAACGACCTCCAATACCTTCAATTGGCATGTTTATTTTGTGTTTTGCTAGCCCTAAAATGTCACATAATCTTCTGGAAATATAGCTAGGTTGTGAACCACTATCGAGTAAAGCTCTGCATTCGTGCAGACTACCTTGCTTGTCAACAGCATAAATTAATGCAGTTGAAAGAACGTAACTATTGAATTGAGACAATAGTGCATTTCTTGTTGTGTAGGTACCTACAGGACCACTTGGTGTAGCTGGTGTGGATGCTACTACTTGTCCTGTTTGATTGTCCAGCAAAGTTTGAGTTTCTTCACCTCAATCCATCTAGAGCTTACAGGTAAATCTAGAAATTGTTTGCAATAAAATAGAGAATGATTTTGATTACAAAGTGGACAAGTTAATTTCTGATTCGAAGAGGTAAATGACTTTATATTGCTGGGTTTGTTGAACTTAGAATCGTTGTTGGAGTTTGTTGTTAAACTTAATTTCGATTTTTCATTGCCACTTAGAGTTTCTAGCAACTGACAACGGCTCTCAAGAAATTTGTAAAAGGTCACGAGTCTGGGAGGATTTTTATTTTTTATGTTAATGGTTTTCCATTCTCGTAATGATGTTGAATCTAACTTAGAGCAAGCCAACTGAATAATTAATAATTAATTAATAATTAATGTCCCAACCAGAGGTAGACTGCTCCAAAGCATCAAGCGCACGCAAGTGCTTTCGAATATCATCCAATAATTTTCTAAGGGATTTTGGGCATTCTTTTCTAACATTCTCTAAATCAAATAAAGATTTGACGTGATTATTAATTATTAATTTCTTGTTGTCGTATCGTTCCCTGAGTAAACTCCATGCTATATCATAATTCGCGTCTGTAGTCTCAAGCGATTCGATAAGTTCGGCTGCTGGACCTTTGAGTGATTGCTTTAAATATACAAGTTTTTGTGCATTGTCTAAATTCGTATCGTCAATCAATGATTTAAAAATATCAGAGAACTGAATCCAATGTTCATATTGACCTGAGAAGCAAGGAAGTTCGATTACAGGTAGCTTGACGTTTGCATTTTTTGGTTCTACATATGGACCCTGATGATTCGGACCATCTACTATATCTGATTGTAACTCACGTTTAGCCCGAGAAACAAGAGCAAAATACTGATCCTGAAATACTTCTCTCTCTGCAAAGGCGTCATTGGAATCATCTTCCAGCTCAAGTGCTGTTTGAATGTCATTGAATTTCTCCCAAAGCTCCGAAATCTTGCCTAAGCGTTCCTCCAGCTCCTGTATTTTGTCTAGTAGCTTGTCGAGGTAATTTTGGAAAAACATCAAAGATTTCTTCAATCCAGCACGTTTCTTGCGTAGAGCTGCCACTTGAACGTCAGATAAAGACATTTTAATGGTGATAAATACAAAGAATTATGATATGCAGATGGACTAACCTTTGAATCTCAAAAAGGGAATTAAGCAATACAAGGCTTGAATAATAAAGTAAGGATATGTGCTTGAAGCCTTTGAAGTTGAATTCTTTCTAGCAGAAACTCGACTCTTGATATAAGTGCGAAGACTGATGCTCCACTGATGCTGAAGTGTTGCTTTTTCGTTGCTTGATTTGAATAACAGCTGAAACCTTGTTGAGGATCTAGGAATGATCCGATGATCCGTTGACTTCTTGAATGTCAAACTGATGATTTTTCGGCCGACTTCGAAAATCCTTGTAATTTTCGAAAACCCAACCAAAAAGATGCTGCCAAAGCGCTGAAAGCCAGTGCGGCTCTGCTCGAAGGACCAATGTTGATGGATATTCTTGACTTAGCTTAGAAGCTTGGTAGAGTTTTATAAGACTTTATTATTGTCAATAAATTGTTTTTTTACATATTATATTGAACATAGCCTACTACTTGTCAATAGGCTTAAGGCAACAAAACCCCAAAATGTTTTTACACCCAACCCAATGAAGCCACAACCCAAACCTACCCCAATGAGTGTCTCGACTAGACATACTACCCCTATGCATAATAAACCAGGACCTTCAAACAAACCCTTTTACAACAAATTCAGTAATGAACAATTATTTAACACCGAAGTGACCCCTGATGACGCTACCTTCCAGTATTTTGATAATTCTTCCCCAGAATATCAGTTGCAAAATCTCGATGAACAAACTTTCAGACGACACCGACAATGATGAAAATTTTCCGTGGGACCTGAGTTCAGACAATCAGACGTAACCGAAAAGGTCATCTCCTTTAATGGTGTGAATGACAGTGAGCTACCTTATATAACTTTCCCAGAAAATATTATTATTCCAGTCTCCCCTCTTTTTAATCTGCCTCGCCCAGAGTCTCTGAAATTCCATCTATTCAAATTTCATGGAATTTTTCATGGCCTCTTCGGTTTAGATAATTTAAAGAAACTTCAAGCGAGCCTAGACTTTGACCATGGAATTCTACGAACCCCTTGCACCCGCATAAAGTTAGAGTACCACAAAATTAATAACAATCTTAACTTTTTGACCACTATATCTCCGAGATCTGAACAAATTATCCAGATCCGAACAAATCTTAATGGTGAAGTCATTTTGCCCTACCAGAAAATTCACAATTGCGAAATTCCAGAATGCATCACAGTTGCTAAAAATAACACAGCCTTAACAACAATTGCGAATAATACTACGGAGCCCATTACCCTAAATTTATCAGAACCATTCCTTGTCGAAAAATTTGACCACTCCGCACCTTCCGTCGTTTTAAATAACTATAATGAATTTGCTCAAACCAAAATTCCCCTCGATCGCACAAAAATTCGATTGGATCATTTAAATTTAGAAGAAAAGAAAGCTATCCTTAAATTATGTTCAGAATTTTCCGATATCTTTCATAACGAAAGTAACCCTTTAACTTTTATCAACCAAGTTAAACACCAAATTCGAACAAGTGACGAAATGCCTATCTATACTAAGACCTAACAAAACCGAAGTTCAAAAACAAATCAAAACAATGCTAGATTCCAAAATTATTCAACCAAGTCATTACCCTTGGAATTCACCTATATGGGTGGTACCAAAAAGCTTGACGCCTCCGGTCAACAGAAATGGCGCGTAGTAATTGACTATCGCAAACTAAACAACAAAACAATTGACGATAAGTACCCTTTACCCAACATTACAGACTTACTAGACAAGTTAGGTCGATGCCAGTATTTCTCCACGATTGATCTAGCCAGTGGCTTTCACCAAGTGGAAGTACACCCCCAAGACGTCCCTAAAACAGCCTTTAGCACGGAGAACGGTCATTACGAATTTTTACGTATGCCGTTCGGTTTAAAAAACGCCCCGGCAACCTTTCAGCGTGTCATGGACACAATCCTACGAGGAATCCAAAATGAGAAATGTCTTGTGTATCTAGACGACATAATAGTCTTTTCCACATCACTCCAAGAGCACCTGGACCGTCTTAAAACCGTCTTCCAACGTTTACGTGAAACTAACTTCAAAGTCCAACTTGACAAAACAGAATTTCTTAAAAAAGAAGTGGCTTATCTTGGCCATCTTGTCACCCCAAATGGCGTAAAACCTAATCCCGACAAAATTCACGCTATCAAAAATTATCCTATTCCAACTACCCCAAAGCAAATTAAAGAATTTTTAGGTCTGTTAGGATACTACCGAAAGTTCATTAACAGCTTCGCACAACTCACCAAGCCCCTCACTAAATGTCTGAAAAAAGGTGTCAAAATTACCTTAGACGAAGACTTTCGCACCTGTTTCGAAACCTGCAAAAACCTTCTCATTAATGAACCGATACTTCAATATCCCGATTTTAATAAAAAATTTAACTTAACAACGGATGCCAGCAACGTCGCTCTCGGCGCTGTTTTATCCCAAGGGCCTATTGGTAACGATCTACCAATTGCATATGCGTCCCGTACCCTCAACGCTTCAGAACAAAACTACAATGTCATTGAACGTGAACTTCTTGTCATTGTTTGGGCCACCAAATACTTTCGCCCATACGTTTATGGACATAGATTTAATATAATAACTGACCATAAACCCCTCCAATGGATATTTTCTTTGAAAGACCCCAGTTCTAAATTACTCAGATGGCGAATTCGTTTAGAAGAATTTCGATTCGATAGATTTTATAAAAAAGGAACTTTAAATTCCAACGCAGATGCCCTTTCCCGCATCGAACTGCATACCAAAGAAACCTTCGACATCTTTGAATATATGCAAGCATTTAATGATTCACTGACCAACCCCACTCCAGGTCCTAGCCACCAAGACCTAGACAACATTTCTGTCATGGTTCAACCCGATGATACTGCCCGTGATCTTGACGATCCTGATAGTGACGACGAAGATACTGTTCATACTAGTGATCAAAACCCTATCATTGAAATTCCCATTTCAGATAGACCAATCAACTCTGTTGACAACCAGATCTTTATCGAATTAGTTTTTCATTCCCCCAGTCTCCCTAAAGTGACAAAACTGTTTTCCAAAAAACAACGAATTCATGTTCAGCTCTCTCAAAATGACTTCGACGGCGACGTAATAAAATTCATAAAGCACTATGTTACCCCAAATGTACAGTACGGCCTGTACTTCGAGAACCCCGATATCTATGAAAAGTTTTGCACCACTCTAACACGTAATTTCAAGTGGCCAGCTTTAAAATTCAAATATTGCAAAACAAAATTGATCGATGTACTTGAAAAAGATGATATCAAAGAGATCATTAAAAACTACCACGAAAGTAAGACCAATCACCGCGGAATAAATGAAACAGAACAACGAATTAAAGCCCAATACTATTGGCCCAACCTCAAACAATCAGTGCAAACTTACATCAACGATTGTGAAATCTGTCAACAAAGCAAATACGAACGTCATCCCGTTAAAATGCAGATGAATATTACACCTACACCCACTAAACCTTTTGAAATTCTCCACATGGATACTTTTACCTTGCAAAAAGTAAAGTTCCTGACTGTGATTGACACCTTCTCAAAATATGCTCAAGCCTACTCCTTGAAGACCTTAGCATCCATCGAAATCGTTGACAATCTTGTCAAATTTTTCTCCCACCACGGAGTATCCAAACAAATTATAACCGACAACGCCACATAGTTTAAAAACACAGTTATCTCTGAATTATTAAGTTTACATAAAATAAAAATTCATTTCACTTCTCCCGAGCATCCTCAATCAAATGGCCCTATTGAGCGATTTCACTCCACTCTGCTTGAACACGTTCGTTTACTCAATAACCAAGGTTACAAAGACATTCCAGTCGAAGCCAAAGTCAGCTATTCTGTTTTAGCATATAACCACACCCATCATTCGGTTACTAAACTAAAACCTATTGATGTAATTAATGGTCACACCAGCAGTGAAGACCCCTTCGATATAGACTTCGAAAAACACCTTCTCACTGACTACATTAATACCCACCGCGAAAAAACCCAGCTTCTTTATTCTAAAATGAACCAAAAATTGCAAACAACCAAAGAAAAAGTGATAACAAAAATCAACGAGAATCGTGATCCTCCAGCTCTTTTTGAAAATCAGCCCCAAACGTATGTTAAAAAGCACCGTCGTGGCAAAGACGTTAACAAATTCGGCAAGCCCACCCAAATTGAAACCGTAGATGCACCTTCAAAAACAGTTGCTACTACTAAGCAAACTAAAGTCCACATGGACAATCTCAAACGCCCCCTTCAGAAACCATACGATTTTAACACCTAAATTGCTTTCAGCCTACCCCTTGTCTATGGACTCGACGACAAAATCAGTCTCAAAAATTTGGAGAACACTCCGGGCTTAATCCCCTTAAAATTGGGAACCGCCTACGTCGAGGAGTACCGCTATACTCTTATTCACTACTACGATCTCACCCCGGTCCTAGCAGAAATCGCCAAATTAGGATCCCAGTATACCATCCTAATGAATGCAACAAACCACCGCAACACAGTTTACACATTGGAAGCCCAAAATTTTCAGAAAACATTGACCATCATTAAAGAAAGAGTCGAAACAAAGATCAAAGAGCTCGTGCCTCATCCCACTCGTGTCAAGCGCGGCCTCATCAATGGTCTTGGATCAATCTTTAAAGCAATCACAGGCAATTTAGATGCCTCTGATGGAGAACGTTATGAAAAAATGATTCATCACCTCTAGAATAATCAAGAAAAATTGGCCCATAACATCCGGAACCAAAATTCCCTTTCCCTCTCTTTAATTGCAAAATTCAATCGCACCATCCTCCAAATAGAACATAATGAAGCCTTATTAAAATCCCGCATTATGCTCGTCGGAAAAATTTTAGAGGAAAATCCCGATTGGCAGCGAGTTTCCCTCGTTCAGAACACATTCAATCGAATAATTAATCTGTATGAGATAATTAACTCCGTGCTCCAGGATATAGAAAATTCAATCGCATTCGCTCACCTCCAAATTATGCATCCCAGCATCATAAAGATAGCAGATCTTTATACCCAACTTTTGGAATTACAACAATCCTTAGATACTAACCGTCTCCCTTTCGACATTACCCTCGAAAACACTTTAATCCTGAAAAAATTATCAAAATTGAGTGTTACATCCTCAACAACCGCATAACCTACTTGTTACATGTTCCAATAGTTTATCCTTTCCTATTTGACTACTATAAGTTATATCCTGTTCCGATCTACAATCAGAGTCAATTTAAGGCAATCATACCCTCCAGTAAATTTTTACTCAATACAAAATTGTACTTTGCATTGCCCACTGCTGCATGCATGAAAATCATATACGTAATACTGTATATACTGAGCCTGTATCAGTAAGGGCCGTATACGGACGGTCATGCAGAAAGCGAGATGGAGACAGTGGCAAATCTTTCTCTGACATTATTTTTGTTTCATGATGAAGCCTAATATTTAAATATGAATCCACACATAATCTGAATAATTGTATGCGATGATTGTCAAACGTATCCATTGTTTTGATGTGTTCCTCCATAAATTCAGTTTCAAATGGAACTTCAATCATACGAAGTACTTTGTTGCCTAAAACTTGGTTAACATTTCTTTTAAACAGGGAATTTCTTTCTTGTCTGATGATCTTTTCGGTGCTCTGACAGATTTTAATTATGTGAAAAGAGGGATTTAACAATGGCCCTTTATCCTTCATTTTAATTAGTGAAGGTTTATCTCCCTCAGACGTAAGGTGGCTGAGACAAATTTGGCAAGATATTTTTTTACAAATTTTGGCTGCAACATAACCACTAACATACTCTACTACAGTTTCTACAAATGGTGATAATTGCCATAGTGTATTTATATAGTCGTGATCAAACGATTTTCGAACACAGTCAACAATGTCCTGATTATATTCATCATGTTCGTTTACAATATCGTTCTTTTTTTTACACGAAACATGAAGAATATCAATTCCATCAAAAAGAATATTCCCATTATCAAATTCTTTAAGTTCATGTCTTATTAATAGTCTTTTATATGCTGATTGAAATTGAAGGACATTAGGATTATTATTAAAGCCCCCTCTAGCACGTATTGCTGAAAAAAATGTCTCTAAAAAGTCTTGAGACAGTTTCCAAGTTAATAAATAATTTAGCCCCAATTCGAATAGATCATCATACAACTTAAAGATGTTTTGCAGATTGATGATGAAGCCTAAAAATCCGGTCTTTCTATTACTCTTTAGGATTTCCTGCCCACTGTCTTCCCTGTCAAAATTTCCAGACAGAACCATATCAAATTAACCTATCTGTCTCTACTAGGATCACTTGAGCAGTTTATATGCGGTTGTACTCTGAAAGTGAGAAGGTTTCCGCAGATATGGTATGCGGTGCTTCCACATGTCCTTGTTATAGGTTTTCGTATGCAGAAAGCAGATGACCACTTGAACAGTCTTTATGTGATATGGATTGTACCCGGAATTTGAGAATGTAACCGCAGATATGAAATACGGTGCTTCCATGTGTTCTTGTTATATGTTTTCATATGCAGGAAGCGGTTGACGGTGAATCTGTCTTTATACGCGCGAAGCACTAAGTCTGTACATCCGGTTTCTCTTGCAGCGACAGATAGGGGTATAGATGGGGAACACTGTCTGCGGAAGGATTTTCCAATCCAATAGAACGCACTGAACCCCCACAAATGGACCTAATCCTATGAGGTTGTACCTGTAATCATACTCCTGTCCTTTGGTGAACTCATTTTAGTTCAGATTTCAGCAGACGGCTGAACGAATGATTTTGGCGAAATTGCTACCCAATTTTATCTCCATCTGGTAACATAGTTGCATCAAATTACACAAGCAGCGCCCTCTACTCGTTGATATTGATAAAATAAAAAACTTATTAACCCTTGAATAGGAGCAACAGCTTTAACCATTTTTCGAATGCGCGCAATCAAACTATTGTACTCTCGGTCTGGAAAGACCTTTCCGTATAAAAAAAGGGTCAACAATTTTTTTTATTTGATGTGTCGCCAAAACAAAAGTTATTAACAAAAAATCGCCAAAATCGTTCGAACTGGCCCCACTTTACGGTACCTAACCATTATTGATCTTGATATATGTCTTCAAATGTACAGGGTTTTTTTATTATTGTCCACATTTTACATTATGGGTATTGTCATTATATTTCCTTTATTACTTGAGATAATCGCCTGAACTAAAAACAGTATGGTAGACCGTACTCCCAAGTTTTATTCAGGACCTTACTCTCAACAAACACCTTGGGATCTTAAACGCTGTGGATACAACTTCCTTTTTTTTGAATGGGACACCCTGTATATTTTTGCACGGATCGATACTGATTTTTTTTTGAGTTTATTGATATCGGGTAGTTGATACCTGGGATGCCTGATGGGGTTTTCGAGAAAAAATATGTTTTTCTTTAACGAATATATCCGTGAAAATTAATTTTTTGTATGACTAGGGCTATGTAGTGAAGGTCTGAGTATTCTAAGAAAATTGTAAACTTTTTAATACAGTAGTAACTTATTAATTCACCTTAAAACATTGCAAATTAAAAATTTCAACATGATTGCCATTTTTATTCCGGAATTTCTGGTAGCTTCGGAATTATTTCTTTCTTTTTGTCTCGAAAACTATCAACCCCAGATAACAACTACCCTATATCAATGAAATCAGAAAAAATTCTCTATCGATCCGTGCAAAAATACACCGGGTGTCCCATTTAAAAAATAGTAAGTTGTATCCACATCGCTTAAGATCCAACGGCTATCGTTGAGAGTAAGGTCGAGAACAAAACTTGGAAATACGGTCTACCATCCTGTTTTGAGTTCAAGGGATTATCTCAAGTAATAATAAAGAAGATATGATAATTTAAAATATATGGGCAATAATAAAAAAGACCCTGTACATATACCTATTGCTAGCTCTACTTAATGTAGCATAATATACTTAACTGAAATTTTAAAACTTGCGTACCTATAGAGGCATCTCGAGATGCACTTAACCAATTTGTAATAAATTTTTGCTATTATATTTTGAATTTTCATATATAATACTACTAGTAAGTACAGAATTGTCGACAATCTGAAATGCAGGTGCCAATTGTTGTGGTTGGTCAGAAATTCGTCATTTGCTCTCTGTCATTGGTCAATTTCAAATGAGTCGAATTGTCAATTAAATTTGCATAAAGGTATACACAACTCACTTAAGCCTTGTTTAGCATTCTAGCGTAAATTGTGACATACGAACAGATGGACATTCTATTTGCCCTTGCCATATTAACACAGTGAAAAATGCAATATGAACGTCACATATAGGAACGGATAGAAATTTTATGAGCGAAAAACCACCAAACTTTGCGGTATGACGAGCTGACATTATTCCGATACCTTCTAATAAATACAGATACATTTGCTGTCTGCATCGCCGCGACATTACTTGATTGAGTCATACCTGGCAGAGCATATATGAACATAAAATTTTTGTATCCGTCTAACCTGTCTAAGTCTACAATGTAATGGGTGTACGATATATCATAATACACGCATATACAAATTCTATCCGCGGATGACCTTCTTTTAATGGGTTTCATCTGCCAGATTGAAACTTGTACATTTTTTATTCGGGCCTTTTATATTGCCAGATAGCACATAATATACCCCCAATTAGACTCATATAATTTTGCAACACTTTCTGCATGTTTTAATGAAGTTGTGTCTGGACATTTCGACAGGGTTCTCTCAATCCTTGAATATAAGTCACAATTTGTGTTGCATAATTTTTCAAGTCATCATAGTTACCCTTATTCAGCGGAATTTTCCATTTTTTTTTGGAAAATGCGTTTTTGCAATTGAGAATATCCACGGCATCGTTGAAAATGTGGCACAATGTTGCTGTAGGTCCTACATTTTTAAATAATTCCTCATTTTGGGAAAGCCAAATAAATTATTTTTCAACACTTTCACTTATAGTTTCCATCGCCAATCTCACGTTCATCTTATGATTGTGAAATTGAAGGTGCTTTTTTCTGATTTTATTGGCAAGGTGCAAACCTTCATCAGACTGCCTTTCAACTAACTTTTCAAAGTAGCTCCAGCGAATGATGCCTTCATCACTCATTAAAATCTTCCTATCACCAATGGTGTTCCTTACTAGTTTTATAGCGTGACATAGGTCAAGAAATATGTAAATTTTCTCATCGGAATTTGGCAACACAATGTAGGGTTTAAAGCTGTCTGAGAAATAATTTAAATTAGCCCCGAGACAGGCACACATATTCAAATTAACTGCTGCACCATCAAACGTTATTGACCTTACAATAGCACCAGTTTCCTTAACAAATTCTAGGCACCGTCGTAAAATATTAGCCCTTTCTTGTCCAGACATTCCACCAATTAAGAAGTAACCAACTGGAATTTTCCAGGAATCATTTAGTGGCACTATCATAAAAACAAGAGCATTCTTAGCTTTTGGAATGTCTTCTTCCTCTCCATCTGGCAATACATTTTGTCCAAAATCCACAGCCCCATAAAGTTGTCCCCCTTTTTTAAACACTTCCTCCTTAATATTCATTTCATCTAGTACCAGATTACAGATGGTCTTCTTACCCTTGGTAAAATTATCTTTCACCCGAAGTGAAATGGCATCTAACGCTTCTTGCGTAAATCCAGGTTTTCAATTTACTGCTCGATACCAACCCCTAATGGTTGAAGGGTGTGGCAGCAATTTCTTCCACACTTTTCTAATGTAGTTATAAGCCTTGGGTGAGTAGAAATGTAAAGTAAGGGCAAAGCTTCGCAGCAATTCTGAATATTTCCCTCTTCCTTTTAACTGACGATCCACTAAGTCTTGTATACTTTGAGGAAGTAATCCCTATAAAAAATTACGCTGTTTACCTTACCATCCTGGTACAGCTAGTGTAGTTTAATTTCATTTTAAATATGTATGTCTGTAGGGAATTGAGGGGTTGACTATCAATTTTCATATTTATTCTCCCATGTAAAATTTAACATAAAGCAAATGAAAGGGGGTAAATGCCTGCTTTGAAAAGCTCCTAATTGTGCACTGAAACATACAGCATGTTCAGTTAAAAAGCCATCTTTGTGAACAGGTTTATTATTTATTGATGATTATTTGTCAACCCCTCATGTGTGAGTGTGAAATCCTAAGTGAATGTCTAAAATAACAAACGGTTTAGTAAAATTAATAATAAATTAATACCTAATAAATATAGTTCACCTTTAGACTGTCCATCGCAGTATCAGATACCAGCTTTTCATTTTTTAAATGCTCAACAAGTTGTTCTAAGGTATTTATTCGTTTCTTTAATTTCCTCTTTGAATCTTGTAGGGCTTTTATTTTCTTGGATTGTTCATGAATCTTGCTCTTAAAAAGTTTGATTACTCTACTCGCTCGTCTTGGAGTTTCTACATCAGGAGTAGCGACTTCATTTACATAACGTGGCTCTGAAAAACGCCTACGCTTTGGAGTACTATAATTTGGTGTAACTGGTTCTTCAATTCCCTCTGATGATTTTTGTGAACATTTGTCTAGTATTCTGGAATTTTTTTCAACTTCATTTTCATTTACACAATGTGGTTCTGAAGAACGCCTACGCTTTGGAGTACTGCAAGTTGGTGTAACTGCTGGTGGTCCTTCAATCCTCTCATCACAAAAAGTGTCAGATATCTTGATGGTTTGAATGACTGTAGTTCCTATTTCAGAATTTCCCTGATCGGCAACATCATTGCTCGATTTTTTGATTCTGAAGATTGTTGGGACTGCGAAGGGCTTCAAGTGTCGACTATACTTGCTATTTATTTGTAATGATGGGAGAAGATAATCACAATCTTGAAAATGTTGTGAGCAAATTGTAGCATTTGACACAACGTCCGTGTCACTCAATTTGCAAAATTTTTTCCATTTTTCTCTTACTGTATTGTTGGCAGGAAATCTGTAAGTGACTTTGTTAATTACAACAGTATGATTATGTAAACTTACTTATGGAAACTGACATTATCCACCACTTTCCCATTTTTCTTCCTGAAACCGCATATACAGCAAGTTCTTTTTCCATTTCCGGGCATAGTTGGATACTGGACGAGCACACAAAGATAAGATCACAACGGGAAAGGATTGAAAAAACAGGTGTTTGTTCTTGATGATTATGGAAATAGCAGTTGCCATCAAGCCATCTTGCCTTTTTTGACTTAAATTTGATAGATGAGAGCACACAGCATATACTTGACAGCCGCGCCGCATGCGCCGCAATCAATTATGCCGCTGTCCCTATCTCACTTTCTTGGTGACCCCTCCTCTCGTTCTAGGCGCAGTATATACAGTATTACGTATATGATGAAAATACAACCACGTCGCTACCTCTGTGAACCGCCCTTTCTCCGTGAGTTTGGACAATATAACCCTTGCGCCGTTCAGATCTTAACTTCGCAAGCACCGACCCGCTGTCACTCAACCAGCATCCAGGTTACCAAACCTGTAATTGAACAGCTGTCCGATTCCCTTCACTGGCTTGCCATATTTCCTCACAAAGAAGCAGTCATCAAGATTTTTGAAAATTTCAAATACACGTCAACCTTATTTTAACCTCCCCACTCCACTTCACCATTTAAAAAAATGCAGCAGAGAAGCGGCTGGAACCTCCCCATTGCGTGGATTTTTGTATTATGTGTAGATAGTAGTCAATTCAACAGAATTTGTCATCCACTGTCAGCCCGCTCCCTTTTAATGAGAAAGAATTTTTTCTCTATTTTCCACTGAAATGGCAGAAACTGTGAATACATTATTAGAACCAGAATTTGATCGTCTTTCTAATGGCGACATAAAAAAGGAGGCTTTGCATTTAAAATGTAAAGTCGATATGCTTAAATGGCACTTCCCGTGGACCAATTGCTTCCAAAAGCCTTTCAGGTCTTCAACGGGTCACCCAATCTCCATGTAGCAAATTTCAGCCAAATCGATTCACTAATTTGGGCTATAATGTATTTTTAGTGGTACTACAAAATTTCGATTTTTTGACCCAAAGAGCACTAAATGCGAACGAATTTTGTCTTATTTAAAACCAGAATTTGATGATCTTTCTGATGGTGACAATAAATCTTTCAAAAACTTGTTTTGGATGGTTATATGAGTGAATAATTTTAAAGTTGGAAATTGGTGACGGTGAATACATCTTTGGAAGCAGAATGTGAAAGCCTTTCTTATGGTGACCTGAAAAATGCTTTTCAGATCTAAGTTGGGTTATCCCATGCACACGTACCAAATTTCAGCCAAATCGGTCGAGTACTTTGGGCTGTGGCGTGTTTACGAACGTACAAACGTACGAACGAACGTACGTACGTACATACATACAGACACATTTTAAAAACCACTTTTTTGGGTTCCTGAGACCTCAAAACGTATAGATCCGGTCTTATCTCGATTTCGAAAATTTTAGTGATTGCAGTAACCTCCCTTTTTTTTAAATGGTGAAGTGGAGTGGGGAGGTTGAAAAAAGGGAGGTTACTGCAATCACTAAAATTTTCGAATTCGAGAATAAGACCGGATCTATACGTTTTGAGGTCTCAGGAGCCCAAAAAAGTGGTTTTTAAAATGTGTCTGTATGTATGTACGTACGTTCGTAAACACGCCACAGCCCAAACTATTCGACCGATTTGGCTGAAAATTGGTACGTGTGCATGTGATAACCCAACTTAAATCTGAAAAGCTCTTGGAGCCAATCGTGCAACCAGAAGTGCCATTTCGGCACATCAACTTTTAAATTTTAAATGTAACCCCCCATTTTTGAGGTCACCATAAGAAAGGCTTTCAGATTCTGCTTCCCAACATGTATTCACTGTCAGTGCCTTTTTGACCAAAAACTAAAAAAATCGAGATTTTTATCGGACTTCAAAATCGCGGTACAGCCCAACCCCCTGAATCGATTTGGCTGAAATTTTGCACATGGGGATTGTATTCCACGTCGAGGAGGTGAACAAATTTTGGATTCAATCGGCCCACGGAAAGTGCCGTTTTGGCACACCAATTTCGAAACTTGAAATTATTCTCTCATTCACTCATCAAAAGCAACTTTTTGAAAGATTTATTGTTATCAGAAAGGTCTTCAAATTCTTTAAATGAGATAAAATTTACTCGCATTTAATACCCTTTGGGTAGAAAAATCGAAATTTTGTAATAACACTGAAACCACGTTATAGCCCAAACTACTGGATCGATTTGTCCGAAATTTGGTACATGGAGGTTAGGTAACCCATTGAAGAGCTGAAAGGCTTTTGGGAGCAATTGGTCCACGGTAAGTGCCATTTAGGCATATCAACTTTAAAATCTTAAACACAAGTCACGGAAATCAAAGACCCATGCGTTGGGGAGGTTCCAGCCGCTTCTCTGCTGCCTTTTTTTCGATACAAATTCAACTGCGCGATTACATTTTAAAAAATGGCAGCAGAGAAGCGGCTGGAACCTCCCCAACGCGTGGGTCTTTGATTTCAGGGACTTCTGTTTAAGATTCTAAAGTTGATATGCCTAAATGGCACTTCCCGTTGACCAATTGCTCCCAAAAGCCTTTCAGCTCTTCAACGGGTCACCTCACCTCCATTTACCAAATTTCGGGCAAATCGATCCACTAGTTTGGGCTATAAAGTGGTTTCAGTGTTATTAAAAAATTTCGATTTTTCTACCCAAAGGGTTCTAAATGCGAATAAATTTTGTCTCATTTAAAACCAGAAATTGAAGACCTTTCTGATGGTGACCTCGATAGTGACAATAAATCTTTCAAAAACTTGTTTTGGATGGGTAAATTAGAGAATAATTTTAAATTTCGAAATTGGTGTGCCAAAACGGCACTTTCCGTGGGCCGATTGAATCCAAAATCTGTTTACCTCTTCGACGTGTAATACAATCCCCTTGTGCAAAATTTGAGCCAAATCGGTTCAGGGGCTTGGGCTATACCGCGATTTTAAAGTCCGATAAAAATCAATTTTTTTTTAATTTTTGGTCAAAAGGGCACTAAGAATGAATACATTTTTATACGCAGAATTTGAAGGTCTTTCTTATGGTGACATGAAAAATGGGGGTTTGCATTTAAAGTTTAAAAGTTGATGTGCCAAAATGGCATTTCCGGTTGCACGATTGGCTCCAAAAGCTTTTCAGATCTAAGTTGGGTTATCACATGCACACGTACCAATTTTCAGCTAAATCTGTCGAGTAGTTTGGGCTGTGGCGTGTTTACGAACGTACGTACATCATACAGACACATTTTAAAAACCACTTTTTTGGGCTCCTGAGACCTCAAAACGTATAGATCCGGTCTTATCTCGAATTCGAAAATTTTAGTGATTGCAGTAACCTCCCTTTTTTTTTAAATGGTGAAGTGGAGTGGGGAGGTTAATAATTATTTTTGCTATTTTGGCAAATTGTGAAAAGTGACAGAATTTTAAAAAACAAAGGCAAATAAAAGGAAATGTAACTGCGCAGTTGAATTTGTATCAAAAAAATAAGGTTGACGTGTATTTGCGATTTGCAAAAATCTTCATTTTTGACCGATTTCTGCGATCTTTTTGAAAATCTAGGGTGGCCGTTACTGCATTTCCGGTCAAGTACGATACATGATTTTAACTCAAAAGAAATCATAGATTCCGAATCCGTTGAGAAAAAAGTGTCTTTCCATTTGAGAAAACAAAGTTAAGGTCATTTCCGGTTAAACCGGAAGTGGGGAAAAAAATTCGACTGAAGTATCAGATCCGCATTAAAAAAATAAAATCGGCCGGTCCGAGGATTTCAGCGGCAGATGATCCAAGAAAATTTTATTTGGAATATTGTAAGATAGGCGGACACCCTGTATATGAAAATAATGTACGGTCAAAGAACTAGGGTGTCCGTCCGCGATGATTGCGAGAATTGGACTTTGAACCGGTGAAGAAAGACCCGATCAGCAAATGCAGGGGGTCGGCCCGGTTCAGAGGACCAATTCGGGAGTAAGAAAGAAGATGCGAAACGGGTAGGTCGAATGTGGGTGTAAGAGTAGGTAGTGAAAAAGGCCCCCAAGATTGGACAGGCGGTTGCCAGCGAACAGTAACTAGCAATTAAGTGTAACGTAAGTGTAATAACGAAGTAGGACGAAAGGACTGGTGCGTGAATTCACCAACCCCCAATCCCAAATCTTACAATATTCCACAGCCAGCGTTCGCACTGTATATTTTTGTTACTTTATATTTTTTGTTGCGGCCACAACTTGGATTATTGTCATCTGTATCTGAAATTAAATTAAATTAAATTATATTAACTCAACTTCAACCCGACCTTATTAACGCTCAAGGCAGAATAAATCCGCTTGGAGGAAACAAATCCACATCCACTTCCCCACTCTTGACCGTCTCAGTCCTGGCTCCCTTAGGTCCTTATCGCTGACGTCATCGGTGCATCTCTCCCTTTAAAAAGTACACTGTAACAATCATCCGTCTTATACAGGGTGTCCCGTCTCAGAGTGCAAAAATTTCAGCCACAGATTCCTTGCATGAAAATAAAAGACCCGTATTTTTTTGTTTCGCTAGATGGGCCCCCATTTCGTCACTAGGGCTCCTCAAAAGTGAGCCCCAAAAATCGAAAATTAATTCCCACGTCGTAACCATTCAACCGATTTTGCTGAAATTTTCCACAAGACCATTACGAACGATGATGATTTCAATAATGTAGCTGATGATTTCATGGTACCCACCATAGGCGCCCCCGGGGCCGCCCTCGACATTTTCGGCCCAATATCTTTGTTAACGTAATTAGATTTCCTATTTAATTACACACCATCCGATGCTCCATTGAATTTAGAAACTACGCTACCTCTTGCACTTTTTCTGTAAAATGCACCATTTCCAAGTAAAATTAAGAAATGTGGAGCCATACACCCTAAATTAAATGCATATCTGCATACTCCGAATTTGCAAAATTGGCTGCCATTACAATATTTACAAAAAAAAACAAACACAGTGCCACAGTGGTGCAAAACTGACAATAATTTAAAACTTTAACAACGCCCTGACATTAATCGCGCTATAGCTGTCTTGAAAAGTCTGCCAACCAGCACGTGTATGGCTCCACATTCCTTAATTTTACTCGGAAATGGTGAATTTTACAGAAAAAGTGTAAGAGGTAGCGTAGTTTCTAAATTCAATCGACCATCGGATGGTGTATAACTAATTACGAAATGTAATTACATTAACAGAGATAATGGGCCGAAAATGTCGAGGGCGGCCCAGGGGGCGCCTGTGGTGGGCACCACGACATCATCAGCTACATTATTGAAATCTTCATCGTTCGTAATGGTCTTGTGGAAAATTTCGTCAAAATCGGTTGAATGGTTAAGACGTAGGAATTAATTTTCGATTTTTGGGGCTCACTTTTGAGGAGCCATAGTGACGAAATGGGGGCCCATCTAGCCAAACAAAAAAATACGGGTCTTTTATTTTCACGCTAGGAATCTGGGGCCGAAATTTTTTCACTCTGAGACGGGACAGCCCTGTGTAGGAGGCGGAGAGTATTTTTGTTATCTACTGTCAAACATTTTTCTACTAAAGTCGTTGATTTTTTAGAGCTTTTTAAAACAAAAAAATGCAGCAGAGAAGCGCGTGGATCTTTGTATTCTGTGTAGATAGTAGTCAATTCGACAGAATTTTTTTTATGTTTATTGTCTGTGAC
This sequence comes from Pycnomerus fuliginosus, assembly GCA_963924575.1. Classification (NCBI taxonomy): domain Eukaryota; kingdom Metazoa; phylum Arthropoda; class Insecta; order Coleoptera; family Zopheridae; genus Pycnomerus; species Pycnomerus fuliginosus. Next base: position 35,429,693 of record OZ004621.1, read on the forward strand.
TAATTTCGCAATTTTCTGACAAATACCGACATCACCCATCACATTTGACAATATGTTCCTTTTAAGGTTAACAGTTTGCCACCCTTTTGACAATAACTGATACTTTATGTCATCCACTGTCAGCCTGCTCCCTTTTAATGAAAAATATTTTTTTCTCTATTTTTCACTGAAATGGCAGAAACTGTTAATACATTTTTAGAACGAGAATTTGATCGTCTTTCTAATGGCGACATAAAAAGGGAGACCTTTGTATTTAAAATTTAAAGTTGATATGCCTAAATGGCACTTCCCGTGGACCAATTGCTTCCAAAAGCCTTTCAGGTCTTCAACGGGTCACCCAATCTCCAGGTACCAAATTTCAGCCAAATCGATTCGCTAATTTGGGCTACAATGTATTTTTAGTGTTATTATAAAATTTCGATTTTTTGATCCAAAGAGCACTAAATGCGAACGAATTTTGTCTTACTTAAAACCAGAATTTGAAGACCTTTCTGATGATGACAATAAATCTTTCAAAAACTTGTTTTGGATGGTTAAATGAGTGAATAATTTTAAAGTTACAAATTGGTGTGCCAAAACGGCAGTTTCCGTGGGCCGATTGAATCTAAAATTTGTTCAGCTCTTCGACGTGCAATACAATCCCCGTGTGCAAAATTTCAGCCAAATCGGTTCAGGGGCTTGGGCTGTACCGCGATTTTAAAGTCGGATAAAAATATTTTTTTTTTAATTTTTGATCAAAAGGGCACTAAGAATGAATACATTTTTAGAAGCAGAATTTGAAGGCCTTTTCTATCGTGAGGTGAAAAATAGGGGTTTGTATTTAAAATTTAAAAGTTGATGTGCCAAAATGGCATTTCTAGTTGCACGATTGGCTCCAAAAGCTTTTCGGATCTAAGTTGGGTTATCGCATGCACACGTACCAAATTTCAGCTAAATCTGTCGAGTAGTTTGGGCTGTGGCGTGTTTACGAACGTACGTTCGTACATACATACAGACACATTTTAAAAACCACTTTTTTGGGCTCCTGAGACCTCAAAACGTATAGATCCGGTCTTATCTCGAATTCCAAAATTTTAGTGATTGCAGTAACCTCCCTTTTTTTTAAATGGTGAAGTGGAGTGGGGAGGTTAAAATAAAAGTGAAATTAGCCTTTCACAACTGGCGCCCAACCTCAGTGGCCTTAAGAGGCCTCCACAGTTCACCTTCTTATGGGGATTTCAATGCATTTGCGCGACAAATTTACCATGTTATCCTACAGTTGTTCGAGCTGAAATTTGCATGGTAGGGTCTTCAGAATCTTATGCTGCAACTGACTCAACAAAATTTTAAAATTCTAAAAAATAATTGGGTTAATAAGCGATAAAGATTCGACAAAATCGTCGAAAATCTTATCTAACTTAAAAACCGGAAATCGGAAATTTCCTTGAGTCATATCGTAGCCCATGTGATTTAAAGTCCATTATTTCTTGTTTTAATGAAATCGATCGAAAGGTTATGGAGATATTTGATCTCGATGTTTGAGGATTAAAACCTATCAAGCATATTTTGTCCTTCACTATCTTTCTCTTTCTCCGTCTTCCAACTTACAACTATGGTTGCAACCCTTGGGGTGCGGTGTTTGATAATTTTATGACCATTGCAATTATATGCAGGTAGCTTGCAGATTCTTGAGGTAAAAGATGATTATTATACGTAAAAGATAATAACCCGGTGGTAACGAATTGGGATAATTCTTTCACGGGACAAAATTTTGTTAGATAAATTAAGATTTCTTTATTCAAAAAGATTTGTGAGTGCTTTTTAATTTTATAGTATTAAAATTTTTAAAAACAGTTTTGAATTCCCTGTATTTAATTGTGCTTGGGTACCAAGCCTCAAAGTAAAATCTTAAGAAATAACGGAGATAACTGACCGTCCAGGGACTTTGTACTAACCCTGTATAATATGAATTTTAAAGTAAAAAAAAAATTGATCCATTTTTTTTTACCCACGTCCCTAATATCCTCTGAACTGAGCTGTCTTCAATGTTTTATAATATGGCATTTATAACATTTAGGCCCAGTTTTTCCATCTTCGATAACCTCCGGTTTACCTAACCAACAGTTTGTCGCATAGCAACGAGTGTTCTGATTGGCTGTACCCTAGCAACTCTGCTGGTTTGGTAAACTGATGGAGGTTACGGAAGATGGAAATACCCGGCCTTAAAATTTAATCGGTTTATAACTATTTATAAATATTTCATAAGATTCTCTGTATATTAAATCGCATTTTAATTGATATCAAAAAGCTTTTTCGTTTTTGTTTTAATCAGTTTATAACTATTTATAAATATTTTATCATTTATATTAAATCGCATTGTTTTAATAGGGTTATAAATTTAGAAAATAATATTTTGGAATTCTGCACTGCTTCAAATATTAAATTTTAAATGCCGAAATTATTGTTACAAAATATTTAAAAAAAATTGTTAAAAAATATAGGTTTTTATTAAAAAAACTCAAGTTGACCTTGAAAATGAAATTAAATCAAAATGGCGATGATGCCATCTATTTTCCCCCTCGAAGTCATAAAACTTTTATAGGAAACATTTTTTTTCTAAAATGCTCCCTTTTCGAGATATTTCAAGATAAAACGACCATCACCGAGAGCAAGAATTCGTTGTTCATTATGCATAATACAGGATAAATTCACTTGTTACCTGTTTTTGGGTTTACCACATTTCACAAATAGAATGCAGCAAGCGAACTGAAGCCTCAGCTTGATAAAGAACAGGGATAAACTTATCTGAACTTGTTGAACAAAGTGAGAGAGCGGTATAGCCTCTGTTAAATTGTTCAAAGCTATGCGGACTAGGGTGTACGTGGCGCTAAAGAAAAGCGAAAATAAAAATTCGTGCCAGATGTGGTTATCGAGGATTCCTCTTAAGAAGATACGTACTGTAACTTTCTGACTCTACTGAAAGGGGGACCGTTGTGAAATCCCTCCAATCTTGCAAAAGGACCCCTAAATTTGATTACGTTGTGGTTGTGGTTCGTTTTACGAGGCCGTGGATACAGGAAATAAAACGGATCTTCCAAATAACAATTTATTCACACTGAAACAAAGTCTGGCCGCAAAAATAATACAATAAAATAAACACCTCTCGCTCAAGGAGCTCGAGGGAAATAATTTACACGGTAAAGAAAAAATACAATAATTATAATCCCCAACCTAAATCAATGGGTTTCTAAATTATGAATGAACTCTGAGCTAGTTTTATAAAATGAAGGGTGCCGTTACCGAATGCTGAAAAAAGAATTAATCCCCAAAATTAAATAATATTACCGGACTTGCAAAAATCCGGGTTTCTAAATTGGGAAGCAACCCACAATACAGGCAAGTGTTAGGAGGGGTGCAAGACAAGTTTCGAGCAATGACAACTCTTGACGTAATTACGACAGCTAAAATGACGCAAGTTCAGTGGCGTGGCGTCAAAATCCCAGTGGCGTAGTTGCTTTCCTGAAATCGAGCAAATTTCATGCACTAAGTAAATTCTACGGTACGATAGAGGAAATTTTGTGTTTTAACAAAGTTTAGAGTGAAAATGACCCCAAATTGAACTGACTGACACTGAATAAATGGTTCTAACGGTTCGAGGGGTGTGAACCCTGTGATTTTTCGTGAAAGCCCAAATTTAGTTTCTTGCTGCCTCTTTCTTCGTCTTCAGTGTACGGGGTACTGACACGGACCAGCCTAGGAAAACTAGCGGTATACAGGACCAGTCCCCTAGCAATCGACGGTACACCAGGCCAAATCACAGGTGGAAGATGTCAACGGGGCACCCTCCAAGTGAGCAACAATCACGTGTTGGCAAAACTGTAGCGTTTTTAACCGCAACTGTGAATTATTGTCGACAATCCAGCGGGAACAAATTGCAAACAAATTGCAGAGCTGAAAGATCGCGTCCCCTTATGGATATCCCCAAATTTCCTTTACCTCTTTCTATGCTAATAAAAGGGAAGAACTGGATGCGCTTTACCAAACCCTAACTATTCCACTACCGAAATGCAAGCAAGCTAAAGTCTACTCTGCAAAAGGGGTTAAATTAATTAATATTTAGCGGATGAAAAAGGGTTCTAGTCTATGAAAGCTAATTAGAGATCGGGAGACCTTCAATCAAATGCACTAACGGAACTACAAATCTAGTTGCGTAATACCTGATCTAGTTCCACCCTGCAGACCGGGAGGTGTTCTACCAATCACCAATAACCACTAAACACTATCCCCCTACGGCGTGATTACACTAATTTCATTATTACACAAGCACGAACTTTAACTACACAAAACCCAAACAACAAATAACTATTTTAAAATATTTGGAAAATATCGCAAACTCGAGAGCTTTGGAAAATACGAGTCTCTTAGTCAGAAGTCTGAGAGCAAGTCCCCTTATGGCGTCCTCTTGGATCCGGCGAACCTAAAACCACCCCCTCTACTATATCCGGTCGGCATCCCTTCCTTAGTTCATCTCCACATTTTATAACAATTTATAATTAATTAAGAAGCTACGCGATTCGACCAGCCTTACGATACAATCCAGATCTTAAAAGCTAATCACAGATTCACATATCCTAGCAATGAAACAATTTAGTTATTTTATGCAAATCTAATGAATTACCTATCAAAAGTCCAAGCAGTCCGGTGGGGTCTTTGAAGCTTTTCGAGCGTGTGCAGGGTAGTGGGGGTTATTTAATGCATTCGACAATCATGCAATTTTAAAAGCAATCTAATTTGATAGGTAGGTTCTACATATTAACAATAGGGTATTAAACAGGAATCTGGCTTGAGGTTTCGGTCGTCTAGCCTAGATGGCGACACCAGTTCTATTCTTGCAGTGAACTTTAATTTAAATTACAGCGTTTACGCCGAAAAGATCTGATTGGTTACATATGCGTCGGTTATGCCTACACACATGAGGTTCATACGGTGTTTAACGGGTTGTCGAGGCAATTTTAGCAGGAGTAATGTTTGATTCACGTCATGCAAAATTAATGTATCTTGGCTACTCTACCTTTGGGGTTCATGCATTTACTGAATCAAATTTAGCAACAAATTGTAATGAATAAGACATTTACGTTATTAAATCCATTTCTCGGAAATCTCTACTGTGGGAAAAACTCTAACAAATTGTATGCGAAGGAATTCGGTCATAAAGTTTACAGCGAGGGTGTTCTGGGAAACGGCAATCCAAAGCAAAGGTTTCTACAAGGTCCCGGACCGCCCGGATATACAATGCCCGTGACGAAAGATGGGCACGGTTTATGACTTTTGGCAATAAATAGTTCTAACTTACAGTTATATTCTCGCGCCCCAATGACAAATTTTATACAAACAATTTAATGTGGATTTACTCAGGATTGGCTTTAACTGGCATATGTTACAGTACCTACTACCTATAGGCCGAAAGAGAACCAGCAAGATCCGACTCGTCTTTATAATCTACGCTCGCTTCAAAAACCCTCGAGTCTCTTTGCAGCTCCAACTGAAGAAACCTCGCAAACGAGTAAGAATAAAACGAGAATGCCTCAAACACCCTCCGAATCCCGTGGATCAACCGGACAACCCGCACTGATCTCTTTGACACAACAACAATTCCAAACATTAATCAGCAGTATTACAGCTCCCAGGAACGGAAATAATGAGAATCAACCACAACCGCAAGTTCTTGGAAACTTTCCAAATGCAATTCCCGATTCTCTGGTGACAAGAAGGAAGATGTCGAAGCCTTTATTGACGCTATAACCGTCTACAAAGAGTGCCTGAACATCACTGATAACAATGCACTCAAAGGGTTACCGATGCTCCTTGACAAATTAGCTGCTACATGGTTCCAAGCGAGGTTCCAAGGGACCAAAAACCAAATCGATACCTGGAATAATGCGCTAGAAGGTTTACACCATGTCTTTGGACGCCACAATCCTCCACACCGATTATTCAGGGAATTCTTTAGTTAACCGCAAACAGAAAAGGAACCAATTGACGTTTTCGTGAGCAGAGCACGAGCACAATCGCCTTCAGAGCCTGTTTTACATGAAACGCATACGCTTGAGATGATCTACTAAGCCACAAAATTAGACGCAAACTACCTAGGGATCAAGTTGCAGACTTCAATAGCCTCATTGAGAAAGCCCGTGCAGTTGAGTCTAATTTTGCCGAGAAGGAGAAGACACCTGACAAACCTCAACCACAGAAAACACGACCCAAGTGTGACTTCTGCAAAAGTTTTGGGCATGTCCAGGATGAATGCCGAAAATTCGCCGCACAAAATGGCGCATCTGACAAAAAGGAAAACAGTAATGACACCACTACGAAGGTAACATCTACACAGTCGGCTGACTTGAAACCTCAGAATGGATTTTCTTGCTATGGCTGCGGCAACACTGGATACCTTAAGTCTCAATGTCCCAAATGTCGAGCTTCCACAGACGTTAGATTTGCTACACTAGAACTTCTGTCTGCAGACTTCCAAGTGAAAGCAAATCGTGCAGTACTTCACGTGACTGTACACGAGAAATTTCGCGCCGCATTCATAGATACGGGTGCAAAACGCACAGTCGCTGCCAGTAAGCTCTACCAATATGTTCTGACCTGCGGATTACCGGCAACACCCAAGCAACTCCAAATGACTCTGGCCGATGGTAAAACGCGTGATGTCCTGGCACTTGAATTCAAAACCGATGTTTCGCTGAACAACCGCAAGATTCCAATGACCTTCATCGCCATTCCTGAACATATTGATAGTAAAACGCTATTGGGAGTAGATTTCATCCACAATGCTGGCATGGTGCTTGACATTCCACGTATGCAGTACTACTTCACCGATGCCCCAGATGAACGACATGAACTACATCCTGAGTCAGATAGTGACAGCATTCCAGTTCAAAGTGTTGATGTCTCTCTTCGCTCCGACGAAGCCTTACTATTGGGTGATGTAGAGAGACGAGAAATTGACCTACTTTCGAGTGAATTTCATGACGTTTTTCAGGAATCACGAAAGCCAACCCCGTACGCAGAACACACGATCAAGCTCACCACAAACGATCCCATTGCTGTGCCACCGTAGCGACTATCGCCACCTAAAACTGAAATCTTCCGAGCTGAAATCGCAAAGATGTTAGAAAACGACGTCATAGAAGAGTGTGACTCTCCGTATGCCGCTCCAGTCGTCCTTCTGACCAAGAAAGATGGTAGCCCCCGCGTAGCGATCGACTACAGAGGCCTAAATGCAGTAACCGTCCCAGATCGATACCCGCTGCCCCGCATTGATGACCTCTTTCACACTGCCAAGAGATCCAACTACATGTCCACCATCGATTTGAAAATGGGCTATTGGCTTGTATCTGTGAAAGCTGAAGACCGACATAAGACTGGCTTCATCACACCATTTGGACTATACCGTTTCATTCACATGCCATTTGGTTTACGAAACGCACCAGCCACCTTTCAACGGTTTATAGACCGTTTCCGTAGAGGCCTAACGAACATCACAATCCTGTCATATTTGAACGATCTGATCATCATTTCGAATAACTTCGAGCAACATTTATCAGATCTACGTCGAATCTTTGAAAGATTGCTCGAATTCAAGTTGGTTGCTAACCGAAGAAAATGCAATTTCTCCTGTGCTCGAGTGCGATACTTGGGGCACCTAATTACTCTTGAGGGAATCAGTCCGATCGGGACAAATTGCTGTCATTTTTACAACCATGCACCTGGTTTCGTCGATTGATACCGAATTTCGCAGAAATATCACGCCCGCTTAGTCTTCTAACAAGAAAAGATGCTCAGTTTAAATGGGAAAGTCCACAGGCAGAAGTCTTTTCACAACTCAAGGATCTCTTGACAACTGCACCGCTTCTACGCCAAGCAGATCCCACTAAACCATTCGTATTGAAGACTGATGCAAGTGCGTACTCTCTTGGAGCATGTTTACTCCTGGGGGAGAACTTAGATGACGAACGTCCGGTTGAATATGCTAGCAGAATGCTGTTACCTGCAGAGTGCAGCTATAGTGCCACAGAACTTGAAGACTTGGCAATTGTCTACACCGTGCAAAAATTTCGAGGTTATTTAGATGGTTCCACAGTCATCGTTAAGTGCCATTTCACACCAAGCCAGTCCGCTCCAGTCCAGTCCAGTCGCGTCGGACGCAGCTAGACTCAACAGAACCGATAACCATTTGAATTACGGTAGTAGCGCGAATTCGCTTTCACACCGGGCCAGTCGCGTCAAATCAGTCCAGTCAAGTCGCATCAGTGACTGGCTTGGACTCAGCTGGTCGAATTTTAAAGCCAGTCTAGACCAGTCGTCGGGCGAGAAAATGGACGTGGAGGCACTAATTGGATTAGTTCAGGATCATAAGGCCATATACGATCCTAAAAATGCAAAACACCGTAATCGAGATTACATTTCCGGGTTGTGGAGGAATAACGCCCGCGAATTGAACGTAGACGGTAAGTACTGTGGCGTTTCGAAGTCTGGCGCCATTTTGAAAAAATGGCGGATGGAAAAAAGGCGTGATCGTTTTTCTAGAGAGAGACCCACGTTGATGTTTGATTGGTTCCAAATTCTTTTGAGTAGCTAACACCTCACGAGACTGGACAAAAACACAACAACTTATGTAAAACTATGTTTATTTACTCCCAATCAGGGAGTCGAGAAATCAGTACAGGCTATTTCCAATGTACTGTAACAAAATTTTGATGCGCGACTCAATCCAACGACGAAATTGTGTCACAATTTCTGGTTTGAGTAAGAATTAGATGCCATACCTTCGCTTTTCAAAATCGGGTTCCAAACAAAATTAACAAAGTCCATGTCGGAGACTTAATAGGTTCCAAGTTTAATAGTATCACTGTAAATCAAACAGGTAATCCCTCCTGGATTAATTTCGGTCTAAAAATATTAAATAAAAAATGAAAAGGCAAAGATAAAAAGAAACCTAACCTTTTAATCATAAATGACGTCTACAACTGTCATTTTTGACATTGGAACAATTTGACGGAACTTCGATCGATCACCATGGATCCTGAAGGAACCAAGACGACGGGCCTCCCCATGACGACCAAATGATATAAATAGAGGCGCAGCTGGCGATATCAGGCAGAGTTTGTTGGGACGCCACAAGCTCCACTTCTAGGAACGACACCTAGGACAATTTTCTGCTTCCAGCAGGAGGTTCTTGCTTTTGAAGCGAGGAGTTGATTCCACTTTGTGGGAGATTCAGTTGCGACTGGAGAATTTCTACTTTGAGTAGGACTTTCTCGTTTATCGAGGACGATAATTCCACTTCGTGTGGGGCTTCCAGTTAAGCACTGGCGAATTTCTACCTTGAGTAGGACTTTCTCGTTTATCGAGGACGATAATTCCACCTCGAGTGGGACGTTTGGAGCTCAACTAAACGTTGAGTCGTTTTTTTTCTGTCTTGCACAGGACTTTCTACATTGCGTAGGACGAATTTTCACACTCGGTGAGACTTTCCACTTGACCGGTGGACACATCTTCTGTCTTTGTACAGGACTGGCTGCCGTAAGGTAGAACCCGAAATTCCACACTCCGTGGGAGATTCCATTTATTTGGGAGCTATTCTTTCTGTCACCGCACAGGGCTTTCTATCTTCTCGAAGGTAGGACCGTATTCCACAAAGGTGGGACTTTCAGCCCCCGAGGCTGGACTAAATTCCGAATTACCTTCCAGCACATAACCTCCCTTGTAACGAGTGACAGCCAAGTGACAGAATCGAGTGACACGCAACGCCGCCAATCGACGACCACGGAATTTTAGTTGTAAACCATAAATAATGAAAGTCCCTAATAGTTTTGAAGTTTAGAATTGTATTCGTTGTAGGAAATAGATTTTTGGAAAATTGTTAATGTTATGTTTTATTTAGAGAAGCGATCATAAACGAACCCATAAACTTTCTCCGACATCAGAGCTTAGTCGACGGCTTAAGGGGTATTTGGAAGAACGAGTAATCTTTGTCCGTTTCTGGTAAACGTACTGGCGCCCAAGTATTTTGTTAGAGTTGATTCAAGACCCCATACTTTTTAAATGTAACGAGAAAGCTGAGAGCGTGAGAACGTTGCAGTACATAGAGTTTATGTATTGTGTACCTACGTATCAGGTAGTCGCGGAGGGAGACCCATTAGGCGGGTGGTTAACACCCCACTTTTATGACTGATTGTAAAACCTTTGCCAATATTTCGTTCGCTCAAGCAATCAGGTAAGAGGAAAATAAGGATGGCCATTTTCCTAATCTGACATACTACCCCTGGAAGGCATCTCCGTCTCTATCGATCGTAGTCGATTTATTTTGGCTCTTTTTTTCTGTGGGGGGCGTCCCCCCTTTATGAGACGGCGCCTCCACATGCCCGAAGGCTGACCGCACCCAGGGCGGCGGCAGTAGTAGTCGCTGGGTCTAAGTAGATAAATATTTTTATAGATGGGGCCGTAATCCAGGTATAAGATTAAAGAGGCCTTCATTTGGCTATGAAATAAAATGTGTGGGGTACTGGATTTCAGCCCCGTTAGTGGGTGGTTGTAGGAGCTTTCAGCGAACGGAAATGCCGGCTAAGGCATAGCGACGTGAATGTGAGTTAAATATAATCACCCTATCGGTCACCCCCTGCGGTACCAGTGTACCTGTATTAATGAACTGAAAGATTGATAAACATAATTCGGAAATAATGCTGTAATGTAAGATTAGTTATTTTCTCGAGTGGAACCTGTGTTTTGGGGCGGCGCCTCTCCCTTTGGCGGGTCGGACTGCCGTCTTCCATCCTTCCGGTCTTGGGGCCTGTTGATCCGGAGGACTTGGTGGCGCAGAAGATGCTTTTTAGCTGTGGATCAAATAATTAGCCGCAAGGGCGAAACAGAGCCGGTCAGCGGTGCTAACGTCCTATGGCGCAGTGACACACGTACCAGTTTAAATCACCACCTACGGTGGGCGAATCACCCTACAGAGCCGGTCAGCGGTGCTAACGCCCTATGGCGCAGTGACACACGTACAAGTTTATAGGTTAAGCAACTCGCAGTTCGAGCACACCTGGGTCTAGTTCTGCCGTAGGGTCAGAAATAATCAGAGCAGTTCAAAATAGTCTACGGTATGACCCGGACAGCTAGCAACTGTTAATTAATCTCCAACTTCCAGCGGAATTCGAGACTCCTGGTGGATTGAGAAACTGCCTCCTTGTGCCTACTAGAGTAGGTGTCAAAGCTTGGCAACTTTCTGAAGATCTCGGTGTGGCGCTCAGCTTTTATTCAAATCCGAATAATAGAATCGTGACGTCAGGATGCATGGTCAGTACTGCGTTCTTCGGCTTTTCCTGGAAAGTCATGGTTTAATAGGGACGGATGTTGCCCTGCTGGACATCCGCGATTTCTCTTCTCGCCCTTTTGTCGACGCATGGCTTTACTAGCGTGGACAATGGTGAAGGCGTGTGCCTATCCTTGAAATACGACATTTACGGTGTCGAGTTTCTTAGTCTGGGCCCTTTTCTATAGTCCTCGAGATGGTATACAATGGTTAAGATTTGGTCAATTGTCACCGTAGCCCGATGTCGATCCTTTCTCTATTTTTATGACGGTAGGAACATTTCCGGCGGTCACGGTCTTTCGAGGGGCCGGGATTTATTTGAAACTGGCTTGATTGGTCGTCGTATTTATTAATGATATTAATAAATGGTGGTGCATAGGGTCTGATCCGTCTCAGTACCAAAATATTTATTGGGTTTAGTTGAAACAATAATATACCAAACGCACATTCTACAGTTCGCCGTGCCCTTGATAATATAATAATAATCCTACTAGAATAGACAAGTTGTCTTCTTGCATAAGGTCTCATTAATTGTTTGCTCAGAGGGAATGCTTCATCCCCTACTAAATAAAATGGCAAGCTAATATCAGTATTTGTAATTTCTTGAGAATCCGGAATATTCAGCTTGTTGGCTTTGAATGCTCTTCCCATTGCCGATTCAGAAAAAACTGTACTGTCGTTGTCCCTGCCATATGCACCCACGTCGATTAAAATGAAATTACTTTTTGCATCGGCAACAGCCATAAGTACAACGGAATGAAAATGTTTATAATTATAAAACAAAGAACCAGCATGTGGAGGGCAGTTAATACGGCAATGTTTGCCATCTACTCTTCCAATGCAGTTTGGCATTTGGCAAATTTCTTCAAAATCCTTTGCGATATCTCTCCACTTATGAGCTGTAGGTACTGCCATATACAGCGGTTGCAAAGTATTCCATATTACTTTGTTTAATTCCTTAACTATACAATGAATGGTACTTATTCCAACACGAAAAGCGTAACTGAGAGAAGTAAATGATTCTCCTGTTGCCAGGTATCTGAAAAAAAGTTATAAGTTGGGTTTGAATATAAATTTTGAAGTAAAGTAAAGGTCATTTTGTTAATTTATTTTACAGAAGCGGAGGTAAAGGCAAAATGGCAGAATTTGCGAAGCAATTTTATGAGAGAACGAAGAAAATTGAAGAACATACGTTCAGGATCTGATGCAGAAAGTACTCCAAAAATTACGTGGCCCTACTTTCAAATATTAAGTTCTTTGGAACCCACACGAACCCGCACGTAAGATAACAATGGGTAATGTTGCAGATATTGAAGATGACTCTCAAGTAGCATCCAATGACTCTCAAGAAGCATCCCATGACTCTCAAGTAGCATCCAATGACTCTCAAGAGGAATCTATCGTCCAGGAAATGGAATCACAGGAGCCTCAAACTTCTCAGGATCGATCACAAGAAGAAATTTGGGAACTACATTCTCAACAAAATTTGTCTCCAGAGACTAAGCCCTTCGAACAGCGTTTGTTAGAGTCGCAGCCTTTGCAGCAGCAGCGCCAGCGATTTACAAAAACTATTGGAAAAAAAGGATTGAAGCAAAACAGTTGTGAAAATGAAATTGATAAGGAGTATCTCAAACATTTAAAAGGATTGAATGAGAAATACACTGAGGAAAACACGAGGGAAAATGATCCGGACTTTATGTTCCTTAAAAGCCTACTTCCTTCTATTAAAGAACTATAGGGCCAATTGAAAATTTGGAATTCAAGGAGGATTTTATCCAAATTCTTAAAAATAAATTAAGTTCTGTTAAGAACAGTACTATCGCTGAGGGATCATTCGAAATTGATCACGATTATTATCTACATCAAATGTAAAAATTTTCCCTTCTTCTTAAGTTAAAACCAATAAAGTACTAAAATGGCAATCTAGAAATAAATTGTGTTTTGACGTTATTCACGTCTTGATCGGTTCTAATCTCGCTTCTAATAGACGACCTGCTTGTAGTAAAATATCTTACCTTAAAAAAATAGCCAGTCTTTCTTCAGGTGTAACAGCATTTCTGTAATTCGTATTCAATTTAACAATATCTTCTACAATTAGATTTCGAAGATAAAAAAATAAATCCGGGCCCATCCTAAAGTAATTGTAAAATTTTTTGGAATCATTCAATAAATCGGGGACACAGTGCGCCTCAATGTGGTTTATGTTTGAAAACATTGTCAACAAAAACTCTTTGTAGATTCTCATTTCGCATCATTTGGCGGTCTCAAAACCATTTTCATTAAAATCGTAGCTGATCGGCATCAATAAATATTGGCAAAATACTCAGGCAAAATATCATAATTTGTTCTTTTCTTTGTTCTTGCTATGACAGACGTTTTGAAATGCAGAATAAGTTTAACAGCATTATTTAATGAAGAATTATATTTATTAACGCTGCAGAATATCTGGAAAGGTTAACAATTCTGATTAAAAATTCACTTAATCACAAATGTGTCGAAGAAAATGTTACTACTGCTTTAAGTAAGAAGGAACCATAACGTGGATCGGCAAGATTATTTAATCTGTACCGATTCCATGACTTTAGGAACTCCCGATGAAGTGATTCTCCCGGCTGCTCTGACCACAATCCAAAACCCCGACCATTGAGGTACTGTAAACCCTCCTCAAGATGATTTAAAGCAATATGAACTTTCAATGTTTCCGAAATTTCGGTGGCCGCAAAAGCTTTCCTTAAATATGCAATATCGTTTTTAAGCCCATCGATGCTAACAAGACGAGTTGAAAAACAATCTTCTACAACCTTGTTCATGGCTTTTAACACTGAAATTATGGGGGTCATTTCCAAAGGACTTGTATTCCCTCGAATGTCGGTGTCCAAAAGGTGATCAGATTCCTTTAAGAGTTTACGACATGCGTTGCCTTCAAAAGTTTCATTATGATAGTTCTTTGCCACTAATCCTAGTTTCTTAGGCCAATTTAAAGCCTTTTCTCTACCCACTAGCGGAACTAATGCGTTCCAAAATATGTGGTTGACAAAACCTTGTAATATATGAAGTTCTGGTACCACACATTTTTGGATAACTTTTGTTTCGTCTTCTTCTTCAAACAGAGGTTGGTTAACAGTGCTAAAGCAATCCTTAGCGAATTTCTTTTCCCTGCCTAAAGTACAAAACTTTTCATAATGTGTTCTTGCATCAGCGTAAGGTCTTAAAACCATAGCCTGGAACCATCACTGGAATTACTTGTAGTTTTATTTTGCGACCTCAAATTCTTTAATGAGTCAAAACAATATGGGCAGGGGTAGGTTGACGTTGCTGTTTGAAAACCATTAACAATAAGTGTCACTTTTAGATCCGAAACAAATTTAAACGAAATCTTGTTAATTTGAGTAAGATCAAATAGAAGTTTAATGTTCTCATATGATTCTTTTATCTCTGGGACTATGCACAAAATGAGTAATCTTTGTACTCCACTAGTTTTCCTCTCTTTCCTGCCCTCCCTCCTTCCGAGTATGTAGATCGTCTACCTTTGGTATAGTTCTTCTCTGTCTCTTGATCATCTGCATCTAATCCTCTATTTAATGCCGGAGAGTAATTTTCCGGCAAAACCGTCAAACAGATTTTGAAAAAACCTTGTCCACCATCTGCCATAACTTTTATTTCAGAGTTTCCAACTTCACCTCTCTCTTCAATGATAACGTCAGTAAGTTCTTCGGCATCCGCCCAAATAACAGCCCGATCTTCTTTTTCACATTTTCCGTTGATGTCAAATTTGAACAGCCCTTGTTTATAGTAATGACGCAGTTTTGTAGATCTCTCTTTTGCATGGACACGATAATTGGATGTAACGGCCTTTTTTCCTGCAGAAGATCTAATGAAATTGGTTAGAGTACGCATTTCGTTTAAAGAGGCACCGGTGTTCGTTTGAAAACTATCTAAAGAGTCTTCAGAAAAATAAGTTACTTTAGGAGTTTTTGGATTGATAACAATGTTGGTACTTGATCCGCCCGTTGATAAACTTAGCTCGGCATTTTGGTACTTTTTGCTATGGTCGCCTACATCAAGTGACTTAAGTCGTTCATCAATGGTTTATTTTAGGGAAGATACTATAACTTGCTCTTTTTGTTTTCTTGGCAAGCTTTGCACAATACCCTTAATATTGTGCTGAGCACTTCTGTTGGAACATTTATGGCGTATTCCTTTTCCAACTTTCTGGAAACATGCAGTACATACAGTGGTGCATACTTGATTTGAAAGTTTTCTTCCTAGTACAGATTTTTTGTCCTTTATTTCTGGCTATTTGACATAGAAAACAATTCTTGCATCCTGAATCTGTCCTTCTAGTTTTAGCGCGCAGAATAACTTGCTTAAATGGCGGAATCTTAGGTAAGGGTCTCTTGAAATAATTTTTTTCTCTGTCTAAAAGAACAAGACGGCAAGTTCCACATATAGAAGTCGGATACTTAAAGTCGTTTCTATCGAATATTTGCAGACAAGCAGATACAATTTTTCCGTCAAAGTGCACAGTACACACACCTTCCTTCTATTTTCTTCATGATTTGCTTCTTTCGGCATCTTCGTTTCACTTACAACTCAGAACGTAACAAATTTCAAAAAATTTAACAAATTTGAAAGACATTTGTCAAATTTGTTATTAAAAGCATTTGTTTTACGTCATTTTGGACAGCGTGCTACTAGATTATCTTATGTCTACCGTGAGCATCTTGTTAATGAACTATTTGGACTAATTAGACATGTCAAAACCGAATTCAATTTTTTTAATTTGTAGGATAAACCAAGAAATCGAAATCAAATGTTTCCGATCAGCTACGATTTTAATGAAAGTGGTTTTGAGACCGCCAAATGATGCGAAATGAGAATCTACAAAGAGTTTTTGTTGACAATGTTTTCAAACCTAAACCACATTGAGGCGCACTGTGAGGAACAAGTGGCTAAATGACCCGAACACTGGTCTTCTCACATTGATTGGATGAATCCAAAATCGTCTCCTTTGTTCCCTTCTTTTCCGCCTTATGTAAAGACGACGGGAAATTGCCAGTTCGATGAAGGTGTTCATGTTCTACAAGCTTTGACACGCGACTGGCCTGTCCTGACCTGACGGGGCACGACGGGCTCAGTGTGAAAGGGTTTGACTGGCATGACGTAACTGGCTCGGACGCGACTGGACTGGACTGAACTGGACTGGTTTGGTGTGAAATGGCACTAAGACAGATCATCGACCCCTGCGATGGCCCATGGGACTGAGCACCTATAATACTGGACGCCTCGCTCGATGTCGAAAACGAACAGGGCGAGCTCTCCCATCTTTCCAATACGGAAGAGAGGTCAGGTCGCCCATCAAAGAAAACATCTTAGTTCTGGATCATAATTCCTGTAATACTTTGATCCAGATGAGGAGGATGTAACAATCATCCGTCTTATATAGGAGGCGGAGAGTATTTTTGTTATCTACTGTCAAACATTTTTCAATTAAAGTCGTTGATTTTTTAGAGCTTTTTAAAACATAAATAAAAGTGAAATTAGCCTTTCACAACATGCCATATTATTTACTATCAGTACAATCAAGTCACTATAAGTCACTACAGTGTTTTACTGTTTATTTTTGTAGGTAAAGTGGCGCTTCATTTTTTCAAAATTCTTGATATTTTTGTTCCACTTTGCCAAACGTGTTGTCCCGTCTTGCTATAGTTAGTTATTTATGTTTTGGCTAGGGCTGTGTGGAAGAACAGTCCCCGTCTCATATGGGAGAACTGAACATAGCCCTTGAGATTTACCACCAACATATTTTATCGTTTTACACTTTTTCTTCTCACGTATTGTAATATTATATTTGTTCTGGTAAATAAAATAAAGAGTTTTTCACTTTCGGACTACTTTGTAATTACTTTCTTATTTTATTTTTGTTAACTTACTAAGAATTCTTCAATTGATATAAAGTGAGAGAATAGCTACAAGAAAATTTTAGAATTTGCAATATCAACGCGTAATTGGCCTCTATTCCCGCTATCTTCAAGCTCGTCCTAGTTTCCAGCATTGTTAACATCAGCAGGATAACTTTACGATTTTTTTTATTCCAAAGGACCCAAGGCGAATTCACCACCGCTTCTTTAAACTTTTCTGACTGAAACACGTTGCCATGTAACAAATAGGAAAGCATAGAAAGGATTACCTCGTCTATGATTCCCTGGCAGCATATGCAAAAAATTAGCACAAGTAAGATCAAATAAAACCCAATACAAATCCACCGAAGCTGTTGCAGGAGTGATAAGTGGAGCCAGTACTAAAAATTAACTGGCATTCCTAGTAAGTTCAGCTTACAATAATACTGACCTGCATTATGAAAAAACAAATGTTTAAAGATGTCAAAGAACCGACGAGGACAAAGAGGATTAAGTAGGGCACGAGGTTATCGACCGATTTTTGAATGTACCTATTCAAGGCAACATATTGCCGGACGTGGTAATGTAGTTTTCTATAAACAATTTCTTGATATATTCCGTCGTTAATTAACTCTTCATCAATGGGAAACTCGTTAGCAATTTGGTTCTGGGACTCACTGAGAATTAGAAATTCAATATAAATACTTCTTGTAAAGTATTCGAAAATCAAACAAGTTGCGGCCGTAACATAACCCATTACGTATAAAGTGAAAAAATACAAGAACTTCAAAATTGAGGAATACTGAAATTCATCGAAAACTTGAATGCACAGAAAAGTATCCCCAATGTCTTCGAATAAGGGAGAGAAAGAGACACAGACTGATATCCAGCCGATTAACGTAATTATAGTCGAGATGATAAGCCATTTTAGTTCAAGAGAAACAAGTTCTTTTAATCCTTTTCCGAAAGTGGAAGGACCCAAAGACATTTCCTCAATTGCTTTAAAATCTTTACTTCCATGTTCTCGATTAAACCACAGAGCTACGGGATTTAACATAATCTGAAAAAAAAAATACGTATGAATTGATCTTTTTGGGAGGACTTACAAAAATTGATGCTGACAGTATGACGCCGTACTGGGTCAGGAGGCTGAAGCTGAAATTTCGGATCAGAAAATTTACCACAAGCAGATAGAGAAGCAAGTGGATGCACATGCAACACATGAAAAATGTACTGGTGGATTTTTTTAAGCTGATGTTAAAAATCTGTCGTGGCAGCCACGGAAGCATTTTCGGTAGTGAGAAGTCGCAGCTGTGGCCATGAGATGGTTATTGATTACGCGTCATTCCGGAAAGAACTTTTAATTACTGCAATTTTTATATCTTCTGTTGCAAATAATTGATGGAACTGTGATGGACGTCGTATGGCTCGTTTGTTCCTAAATCTTTAAAGTATCAATGCCTCTCGAACGCCACTTTTTTGACAAAACAAGAAAGAATAACGCAAAAGTCCCTAATTGTAGCCTCCAGTGAAAAAGGTAGTGTGAGCACGATTTCTCGAAAACTAACTAACGGATTTTAATGAAATTCGGTATGGAGGTTTTGTACACAGGTGGTGTATACCCCGAAAATCTCGGCGGGGGATTGTTTTTGGGCCATATCGAACCATAGTAGTCGAAGTCACGGATGAAAAACCGAGAGAAATTGCAATTTTCGACGTTTGATTCCGAGCGCTGCCTCAACGCTTGAAGATAGATGAAAAGTCTGAATGGTGGAATTGTCGGCAATGAAAAGATCTACAAAAAAGTCCGGGACGGCATATGGCTATATACGATGGGTAGCCCACCATGATCGTTTTTGTGTTTTAATTTGTGACGAAAATGGCTTCGGTCGCTTATTGTCGACTATCCGTAACAGATTTTTATATGCTGTCGCGGACTTTTTTATAGGTCTATTCCTTGTCGACATTTCTTCCTCATACGATTTTAATCCATCTTCAAGCGTTTAGGCAGCGTTCGCAATAAAAGGGCGAGAATGCGAGGCTTTTCTCCCGGGAGCGAAAAATTATTAATTGTAATAACTCGAGAATGAGTGGAGGTATCTTACTGAAACATGGTTTTTGAGTTCTACCATCATGTCTGTTGGAGGTGAAGGGGTGTCAATTTTGAGGGATGAAATTTAGGGGTTGAAAAACACAAAAATACGAAAACCACTCAAGTATGTTGCACGTGGAGGTCTGGAACCCGACACACAAGTTAGAAATGAACACCTCTGTAAATCATAAAGTGGTGAAGTAATGAGGGGGTGAAAAGATGAATCTATAAATTGGGAGGAAGCAGGTATAATGGATAAAAAAGTGATAATAGACAATAAGAAGTGGAGAATAATGATAGTTTACAGCAGAGACATGAAAACAATGAAAAAGAAAATAGCAGAGAGGAAAGGGGAGCAAGAACATGGACAGAAAACAGAAGAACCGCAAGAAGAGAAACAAAAGACAAATCAAAGAATAAAGAAGGAAAAATCCTAGAGGAACTTGTAGAAGAAAGGGGGTGGGAAGTATTAAATGAAAATAAAGAAGGGGATGAAAAGGGGAAGCTTACATATGTAGGAGCAAATGGGGAATCTGTAATAGATTACGTAATAGGAATGAAGAAGCATGGGAAGAGGTTCAGAGTAGGGGAAATGGTAGAATCAGACCACATGCCGTTAGAAGGGGCAATAAGAAGAGAGGAGGAAGGAAAAACAAACAAAGGGGGAGGAACAAGGAGGGTAATAAAGAAAGAAAAGGCGAATTTTTGCGAGTAACAATTTATGTTCGAGTTAGTTAATCTAGGGTTACGAAAAAGTGACATTCAAAGGTAAGTGAGGGGAGGGTGTTATGACGTCATGAACATTATACTCGAACTAAACCTGTTAGGAACCAGGTTTACTTCGGGTATGGTACGTCCATCACGTCAATTGTCAATAAGTTGTTGACACGTTTTTCTATATTAACCCTACTTTTCCATTTGAATAGTTTTGTTTTCTAAAACAGCGGCAGTTAATCCTTAATACAAATTCCAGACATCGACGCCTCTTTTTTACCCCCTGCGTTTGATAATGGATGAACAACAACAACAACAACAAATAGAGCTACATCCACGTTAAATATTTGAATATTTCCTCTTGACCAAGAAATAGGATTGCAATAATCGACATTCTCCTAACCTCACTTCACTTTGTAACTTTACGGTTTTTGCGAAAAAGTCGTGTAACCTGACATGACGTCACCAAGAAATGGTAGGGATACATACCCAGGGATACTCCAGGGTTACATTGGGTATCTCGCAAAAATTCGCTTAAAGGTGGGATGGAGAGACAATCAAAAAATACAGGCAAAACCTGGGGAAAAATTCGAAGCAAAGGGGGTAGAAGAAAAAATTACACGAGCTGGAGAAAATTATAGGAGAAGCAGATGAGAGGGAGGGAGGAATGTAGGCAACAAATAAGAACAGATTAAGATTATGGGTAATTGTTAACCTAATCCCGATTATATCAACAAGAGGTGAGGATTCCGTGACCGTCGATAAATCCAACTGGGGAAGTTGTAGCAATTTTTTATTGCGAAGAGAACCCCTCCACCTCTGACGACATTAAGTAAATAATAATTTCTGTCTTTCCTAACCACCATAAAATCACTTGGAAAAAGTTCATTATTAGAAATGTCCTCCGTCAGCTGGGTCTCTGAAAGAGCAATTAATTCATATGAAAGATGCTGAAACGGAATTATAAAAACTGGTAACCTTAGAGCGTAAACCTTGAACGTTTTGGTAAAATAATTTATTGCATTTATTGCATTTATTGTAAATTAGTTTAAATTTACAGTTGTCAGTTTCGTCTGCATGAAGTTGCATTAATCTCTTTAAAGCGATTTTTGGGGTCGGTAAAATTAGCCCCCCCCCCTCACCCAATTAGCCCTTGGCAGTTTAGCATATCGTACGCGCTCCCTACGCGCTGCAACGCGCCCTAAAAACCGTCCAACGCGCTCTTGCCCTTGAGAAATTACAAGGAAAAGTCGCTGGGGGGGCCAAATATACCATGGCCCCCCCCATCTCAGTTTTTTTAAAATTCGCCGGCACAAATGAAAACCCTGCTCACGCGCTCCAACGCGCCCCACCTCATTCTGCACGCGCCCCCCTCCTTCCGGCCCTATTATATATTTTTTCTGGATTCTTCAGCCCCCCCCTCTTCGAATTTCTCATGATTTATAGGTTAAAGTAAAAGCTCCGCGCACGCGCTCCAACGCGCCCCACCTCATTCTACACGCGCCCCCCTCCTTCCGGCCCTATTATATATTTTTTCAGGATTCTTCAGCCCCCCCCCCCCTTCGAATTTCTCATGATTTATAGGTTAAAATAAAAGCTCCGCGCACGCGCTCCAACGCGCCCCACCTCATTCTGCACGCGCCCCCCTCCTTCCGTAACAATTATTCTTGGACAGGCATATTGGAGGATTTACATAAACACAGCTGTAGTTCTGTTAACTAAACCTAATTTATTCACAATATGTACAGTATTAGAATTGTCGTTCCCCAGGAACTCCTTAATTCGTCCAACAGGCTCTATACAAATTAATAATAGTAAAAGTTAACAAGAACTGCGTGATTGGTAACTGCCATCGGTTTTACAGTGGTGGTTCCTATTTATAATTATTAAAAGCAATCTTAGTTAGACACACAAAATTTATATGAACATAGGATTAGCAAAACACTTATCTTCGATAAAGAAGTTGATGACCTCTTCGATTGGATTCCTCCTTCGAACTAGGGATTTGGAGTTGCTCGCGCTCTCATACCAAACTAGGGGTGAACTCATTCAGAACTATTCAGAACTTTCAGAACTTGAAATGGTTGATCTCAGTATTTCCTCAATGTCCTCATTTCGGCTTCCAAGGTCAATTTCCGTTTCCAGATTACAAGGAGAAAGTTTGTCACGTTCATTTTCGAGTCCCCGAGCTGCTCCACTTTCAAGGGTGGATATTGCTCGGTTTCTCCTTCTCCGCTGCTATTTTGCATCATCGGTTATAATTCTCGGCCTCCCTCTGCAGGGGTCGTGTGGTTGCAGCGGAAGATCGGCGTCTTTTGGGGGCGCTTCGGATGACGTTTGTGTCTCAAAGTTTAGTGTCGATAAATAAGTCACATGGTAAAGAATTACTTACCTGGTGGTTTATTAGGGATCCGTAACCCCGTTTCGGTATTTAAATCTGGGTTTCACGGCCAATTTGGCCGAATTATCATTAAATTGCGGAATATCAACAACTGTCAGATTTCGAGGTTAAGTTAGTTTTATCTACGAGCGGGGGAATTTGGGCTACCAATGTTAATCTGTCTGGGGGAATTTTGGTTCCGGAAGGTGCCAGAGAGGGCGCTGTGTCTTCCGTCAAGCTTCCGGCCATTTTCTGACCTCTTTTCCGGTCAGGACGTAACAAGAGGTCGTAGACGGCGTCCTGGTATTTGTGTGAATTCCTTCGGGAGATTGCAGGATTCCGCCCCAGGTTGGTAAAGTGCCCTTGATCGGTGCCCCAACATACCGTTTGTCGGGTTTTGTTGACCTCAAAGCAGAATTTCTTCGTCGGTTGTTTGACAGTACGCCCTCTACCACGAGGTAAAATTTTAATGAAAGATTTCTTGTTCTAATATTTATTTTAGGGTTTTCGGATAGGGCTTGAACGCTCCTATTTTATTTGGGTAGGGCTTAAGTGCCTTAGCATTTTTCGGGTGGGAATTGGAGTACTCTTCCTGCAGTGTTTTTCGAGGGGTTTGAAGACCACCCTGTGTTGGTTATATTTGTAGGGTTGGAGATTCTCCCCCCATCTTCGTGTTGTTCCGGTTAGAATATTGTGGATTGTTGAAGCACTCGTTCAGTCCAACCACTGTGGCGGATATTTTCCTTCCCCGGCTGGAGGTGTCGAGAGATTGAGACAGGACCGGCCATATCTGCTCGAGGCCACCCCCAGGCTAGGGGGCGACGATCTTGGCTCAGCACAGCTGTTCGCTCAGTCCTTGCCTTCCTTCGGAGCTGTATTCGGTGAGTCCGTTCCATATTTTCACCGAGGGGCTTCGCCACATCCGGAACTGTTCCTCCGACTCAGGATTGGAGGGTGTGAACACAATCTGCACCCCCTTGAGTTATTTTGAATTGTGTATTTGGGCTTCACCCCCCTTTAATTTGTTTTATTCAGTACGAATTTGTCTTTTTCTGCTACATTACTCAAATTTTGCCATTTAATTGTAAACTCATAATCTTTAACTGTTATTAATTTGGCCTTCAGCCACTTAGTACCAAAAATATCCGTTCGTGGCGGTACTTTACGTGTGGCCGTTTATGGCCTCCGCTTAATTCGACCCTTCACTAACTTGCGCGATTGTTGCGTCATTTTGCGGACTAGTAGGTACCTGCGGCCGTCCAATTGCGCCCGAAAATTTACCGGTCAATTAAGTTGGAGCTCCGTTAAGGCTCTGTTTTGTCCGGATTGCGGTACGATTCTGCTGTCATCATTTTAAGTTATGAAATTATCACCACTATAACTTGTAAACGAATTTTTGTATCAAACTGATATACAGGCTGGTCCAACACTAGTGTCCAGCGGCAAAACGACCTTTTCCTTTGAAGCTAGAGTTTTGAATTTTTTACAGGGTGTATGGGTACTAAAAACCCTCCAGATGGCCTTACATTTTTTTTGATTGGACCAAAAATGTGACGTCACGAGATTTCAAATTGCGCTATTTTCATGGAATAAATAATTTTTGTCTATAGGTTGATTATTTTGGGCCTTAAGATTATGTTGACCAGATTTTTAATTTTTTTGAACGTCAGGTTAGCAAACTGCAGAAGGCAAAATAATCGTCATTTTATTTCATAAGGAGGCCGTGAAACAATATCGAAACGATGCGCCGTGTGTCCAACTTGAGTTCATCGGAGATTTAGAACTGTCAGTTGCTTGTCATGTTTTGACAGGGGCAATTGAGCTCCAGAATTATTAATTGATTGATTTATTCGAATAATTTAATATTCTTACAAAAGAATTATGTGAAAATCATCGAGTCTGTCCCGCGAAGTTTTAAATACGCGCAGACGCAAAGCGTGTTATTTACATCTCGACAGCTGATGCCGGCAGTCCGACACGAAGAATAACCTTTGTAGCAGTTTATTTCCTTGCAAACTCCTACAGAGGTTTACCCCATTTAATTATCTGTAAATTGGGTAAGTTTTTCAACTTTCATTGTATTTGTAAAAACAACCCTGTTTAATTGAAGGTAATGTTGAAGATTTGGACTCGGATTTAAACGACAGGATTATGGCATCTACTACAAATAATTTAATAATAATTGTTGATGATTATCATGTTCTGAGCCAAGACTGTTTACATTTTACAAGGGAAAAGTGTGGATATTGTGCACCAGTGTTGGTTTGAGGAACTCGTGTAGTGACTGCAATGATTAGTTTAGTGTCAAGATTGCAGTGAAACCTTACTACGTTTAACTAAATAAACTACATTGTTGAATTAGTAATGTGATAAATTTTGTTCCAAGTGAATATTCAGACCATTTCATAAAGATTGTGTGTGTACCTGACTTAAAATAAATAAGTTTAGTGGTGCTTTATTCATAATTTAATCCAACAGAAATTGTTACTGTTTTGCTGATTGTTTTACAAAGACAATACGAATGATTTTAAAACCAGTCCCAGATTCATTCGCATTGCAAGTCCCCAAAAGTTCGGACACTTCGACAGACAGGGTTTCAGTTTCTCGTTCTCATTACTAATACTGACGAATAATTCTGCTAGTCTTGCCTTCGTTATTTCTTTATCTTGTAATTGTAGTAAATAACTGTTTCTTGTAGATTGTGATGATCCTGTCGTCCAAATCTTCACACCTTAAATTAACCAGTATTGCTAATAATACAAAGAAAATTGAAAAACTTACTCAATTCACTGATAATTAAATGAGGTAAACCTCTGGAGAGTGTTTGCAAGAAAATAAACTGCTGAAAAATTGATTAATCTTCACATCTTCCAGGCATCAACTGTCGAGATGTAAACAACACGCTTTGCGTCTGCGCGTGTTTAAAACTTCGCGGGACAGACTCGATGATTTTCACATAATTTTTTTGTAAGAATATTAAATTATTCGAATAAATCAATCAATTAATAATTCTGGAGCTCAATTGCCCCTGTCAAAACATGACAAGCAACTGACAGTTCTAAATCTCCGATGAACTCAAGTTGGACACACGGCGCATCGTTTCGATATTGTTTCACGGCCTCCTTATGAAATAAAATGACGATTATTTTGCCTTCTGCAGTTTGCTAACCTGACGTTCAAAAAAATTAAAAATCTGGTCAACATAATCTTAGGGCCCAAAATAATCAACCTATAGACAAAAATTATTTATTCCATGAAAATAGCGCAATTTGAAATCTCGCGACGTCACATTTTTGGTCCAATCAAAAAAAATGTAAGGCCATCTGGAGGGCTTTTAGTACCCATACACCCTGTAAAAAATTCAAAACTCTAGCTTCAAAGGAAAAGGTCGTTTTGCCGCTGGACACTAGTGTTGGACCAGCCTGTATACAGGGTGAGTCAACAAGGCGACGGCGGTCCATAACTTCTGAACCCTTCCAGATAGGAAATCAATTCAAACGCCGTTATGTACAACACCGCCATTTCTACATCCTAAAAATCCTTTCAACTATACAGGGTGTTCCAAACACTGGCATCGCATGGCAACTTGATTTTTTTAAACGGGACACCACCATTTTGATGCCATATTCTGGATCACCTATAACATAGCTTTACATCGACATAAGACATTTGATGTTTTAAGGCTCTGTTCTAAAGAAATTAATTCTTTTTGAAAAATTTCGATCATTGCGGGTGCTTCTTAAAAAAATTCCTGAGAACTCAATTTTGTATCTAGAGAGCTGAAATTCGGTACGAATATGAAGGAAGGTCGATTATATCTATCTAACATGATAACTATCATTATTACTATACAGGGTGTTAAGAATTCTGTGTCAAGTTTGGAAAATTTCAAATATGCAAAACTCCATTTTTTCAAATGGCACCCCCTGTTATTATTGTACCATGGGGTTCGGCTGTTGAATTACTTTATTTTTTATTAGGTATGTCCTATACCTAAAGTCAATACTTCAAAAGATATTCTTTGTCTTATTTATTTTATTGAAGATTATTACGATCTCAATTAAAGAATGCCATGGGCTGTGTGACAGTTATGATTAACATTGTTTATTTACATGGTTACCAGACAGTTTGTCACATTTATTGACATACACAAATAATTTCAACCATAAGCAGTAAAGCATGTCAATGAATTCTTTCTCGTTGTGTATATCAATAAATGTGACAAACTGTCTGGTAACCATGTAAATAAACAATTCTAATCTTAACTGTCATACAGTTCATGGCATTCTTTAATTGAGATCGTAATAATATTCAATAAAATAACTAAGTCAAAGAATATCTTTTGAAGTATTGATTTTAGGTTTAGGACATACTTAATAAAAAATAAAGTAATTCAACAGCCGAACCCCATGGTACAATAATAACAGGGGGTGCCATTTGAAAAAATGGAGTTTTGCATATTTGAAATCTTCCAAACTTGACACAGAATTTTTAACATCCTGTATAGTAATAATGATAGTTATCATGTTAGATAGATAGAATAGACCTTCCTTCATATTCCTACCGAATCTCAGCTCTTTAGACACAAAATTGAGTTCTCAGGAACTGTTTTAAGTAGCACTCGCAATGATCGAAATTTTTCAAAAAGAATTAATTTCTTTAGAACAGAGCCTTAAAACATCAAATGTCTTATGTCGATGTAAAGCTATGTTATAGGTGATCCAGAATATGGCATCAAAGTGGTGGTGTTCCATTTAAAAAAATCCAGTTGCTATGCGTTGCAAGTGTTTTGGGACGGCCTGTATAGTTGAAGGTATTTTTAAGATGTAGAATTGGCGGTGTTGTACATAATGGCGTTTGAATTAATTTCCTATCTGGAAGGGTTCAGAAGTTATGGACCGCCGTCGCCTTGTTGACTCACCCTGTATATAAATGTACATAGTTTTTATGTTTGTGTGTTATTGCTAAAGCTAGCCACTCCCCTCAGTTTATAGGAGATTTATCTTGTGATTTCTGGCTTTCGACGTCGTCGCATCAGGGTAAATAAAGCCAGTGGCGTCCTTAATTACCAACTTCAATTAGTAGCCTGCCTATTCGCTACCTACCTCCCGTACGGGAGAAGATCCACCGCCCTGGGATCGGGCTTGCGTTTTATTTTTCAGAACTCCTTTTTTTGAGTGCACACTTGTCAGCTGTGGGCCCTCTTGACCAGTGGGCCTACCCTACTCCCTGCGAGAACTGACTGTGACAAAATCCCCGTAAATCCTAATAAATCCTCATAAAGCCCCATAAATAATAATAAATCCTCGTAAATCCCCATAAATCCTCGAAAATCCCTATAAATCCTCGTAAATCTACATAAATCCTCGTAAATCCCCATCAGACAAAAACTTCGCAAAATCGCAAAAATCTTTGCAAATTTATTATTTTCGAAGCGAAACTGCTATTGTATGCCTAGGTATTTCCTTCAAATAAAATATTTACTCTTGCACTAAATATCTACTCTCATATTATCTACGACACATATTAGCAATAGTATTTCAACACATTTTTAAAAACGTTTATGAAAAATCTGCATTGATCTATTTTAGAATACTAGAACATGAAGCGCGCTCCGCGCGCCTAATGAAGTAATCTTTTACATTATAAAATCTTTTTAAATGTACTCGTAGTTGTCAATTCTGTATTATCAAATGTAAAATTTTCAAAATTTCAGGTGACAGTGAAGATTTTAAAACAAATCTCTATTGGTCAATTTTCACCAAAATGACACTTTCCGTGAACCGATGTGGCTCAAAATCTAATCAGCACCTACAAATTGCCCACTGAATTATGTGTGCCAAATTTCATCTCGATGCGATCAGTAGTTTGAGCTGCAGCGTGATCCAGACATACCTACAGACACAGACATTTTTTCAAAAACCACTTTTTTGGGTTCCCAGTTACCAGACGAATTCGTGGATTCCTCATTTAATGACCAAAATAATAAATAATAATAATTTATTAATTATTAATTCCTTCGACAATTATAAATTGTATGGGATATCGTCAAAAAATACATAGCTATTATATCACGTAAGACATATGTTACAGACCTAGGTACTATACATACATTTGGTACATCACAATCATCACAGTTCATCACAAAAATATTCGTCTAGAGAATAGTAGGCTTTTCCTAAAAGGAGAAGCTTAAGGTCATTTTTAAACAATTTTAAAGAAATACAATTTTTTATTTTATGGAGTAATTTATTATATACAGACACACCAAGAAAGTTGGGAGACTTTTTGGTTATTTCCAATTTTGGAATGGGGTTTCTGAGGTCATATTTATTTCTTGTATTAATTTCGTGAACATCACAGTTTCTGTTAAATTTGGACTTGTTATTAAAGACATGTATGGAGAGTTCCATTATTAAAATTGAAGGAAGAGTCAGAATGTAAAATTTCCTAAACAGCTCTCGACATGACGTAGTTTGTGGTACTAATGCTATGGCGCGAATCACCCTCTTCTGAGCGAGAAACACACCTCTGGACATGGTGGACGCGCCCCAGAGGCATACGGCATACGTTAATTTTGATCCAACAAGTGCGTGATAAATCATTAATAGGTATTTAGCGGATAAAATTTGTCTAAGGTATCTAATCAGGAAACAATCCTGATGCACCCTAGCAATAACAGCCTGGCAGTGGATTTTCCAGTTTAAGTTCTCATCTATGCACACCCCTAAAAACTTGGTATATTCAACTCTTTCAATAGATTGGTTATCTATTGCAATGTCTAGATTTGGTTCGATATTTCTGTTAATTGTGCGAAATCTGATGTAATTAGTTTTCTCACGATTAAAGTGTAAGGAGCTTCCACAGAACCAGTCTGCCAGCCGCCCCAAAAGGTCGGCACACCTTCCCTTCAATCGGGCTGGATCCTCGTCTGATACAATCCCCGAGGTGTCATCTGCGTATTGTGCAACACAGTCAAATCCTATGGATTCGGGTAGACTATTAGTATACAGAACGAAAAGAATGGGCCCGAGAATTGTTCCCTGTGGGACGCCGATGTTACTTTTTATTTTTTCTGAGTTAACCTGAATCGTCTCGAGCGAAGGTGTCCGACTGCTCACACAGACATATTGGAGCCGATCCCGCAGGAAGCTCCCAATCCACGCGAGCGCACTTCCTCGGAGTCCGCATCCCTCAAGTCTCTCAAACAATTTACTGTGGTCGACACAGTCGAATGCCCTGCTGAGATCACAGAAGATCCCGGCAGGGCACTCAGACCGGTCAAGACATTTAACGACTGTCTCATGGAACAAATTAATGGCTTTTACTGTTGAACCATTTTTAATAAATCCAAACTGACTGTTATTTATTATCTTGAAGGTGTTCAAGAACGACTCCAATCTAACCAAGAAACAGTACTCTAGAATTTTTGAAAAGCTAGATGTTAGAGCTATAGGCCTGTAGTTTTCTACTGATTGATTTTGTCCCTTTTTGAAAATTGGAATAATTTTACTGGTTTTGAGCCGTTCCGGAAAACACCCCCGTTCAAATGATAGATTGACTAAAAACACGAGAGGCTCACATATGACTGTGGCCACCTTTCTCAATAAAAACGGTGGAATGTCATCCGGTCCAGCCGATTTTTTTGCCTTCAATTTATTTTTGAAAATATCAAGAAGCTCCTGCTCACTGAAGGGCCGCAAAAACATGCTATTTTCCTGAATATTCACTCGAAAATTGATATTAGACCTTGGGGGAGGTATATTTTTTACCAAATTTATGGGGGCGTCTCTAAAAAATTCGTTAAACTTATTTGAAACGGTACATGGATCCTCCACCACGACATCATTCATGCTTAGGGAAATATTTTGCATGCAGGATTTTTTCCGGCTGGCGTTCACCATGCCTCAAGCGGTTCTCACTGGATTGTCTGAACTTATTAGTCTAGACTCAAAATACTTTTTTTTTGTCTCTTCAATCAACAGAGAGTGACTGCGCTTTGAATTTTTGTAACTTTGTTCGAGATTTGGAAATAATTTTTTTAAAGTGAACAAGTCCCTAAGATTTTTACTAGATTCTTTCACCTGACTGTTTATCCAATTCTTGTCGGATTTATTTGTAGATTTCTTCTTTTTAAGAGGAAAGTGTAAGTTGAATAGACACTGGAATTTGTCAAAAAAATAGTCAAAAGCATTATTTAAATCTGTGTGTTCGTAGAGCGTCTCCCAATTTTCTTTCGTTAAATCATCACGAAATTGTTCAATTTTATATTCCGGATAAGTTCGTTTACTCTCATAATAGATCGGAATGTTTGGTAGTAAATTACCGCATGCGCATTCGTAGCTTTTACATTTATTTTTCAATGAACAAAAATTAAATCATATTGCTAATGATAATAAATAAAATTAAATGACATATTCATTTCCTTTTCCTGAAAATATAAAATTACCTATACTATTTCGAATAATGTATTATCTTTTCACAATTCCATTTCTCTTCTCCAAGATCTTGTAACACACCGAAGAGATAACCTTCTTAAAGTCTTTTAATTTAGATTTAATTGACATTTGAAAAAGCCACCGGAAGATGTACATCAATGCGATGTGTATCCCTGGTAGATGTTTATCATGTTAATGTGTATGCAGGGGCGGCTGGTCTTACTGGTGGAATCGGGTGCAGATTGATAAAATCTAGTAGTAGTGCCTCCGCAGACGCACATATGTGTCAAAAAGGCGAAATGTTAAAAATTTCTTGTTGAAAATTATCCAATTATATTAAAGCTCTTGTGGGCGTAGAAACATCTACCTATTGCGAAGGAAACTGGAAAATTGTGAAAGGTAAACTGAATCCCAAATGAGTTCAATTTATTACCAACGAAATTACGCGAAGGTTGCAAAATTAGCACTTAAGGGGTTGAAAAATCGCAAAGGGGGATGAAAAGTCAAAGGCTATGAGAATAAACCGATGTTAAGTAAAAAATTACAGAAAATAACTCCAAAATAACCCAATTATGTAAATTTTGCGTTTGGAGAGTTGAAATATTGAGAATGGGATTTAAAAAAAATGCAGCAGAGAAGCGGCTGGAACCTCCCCATCGCGTGGATCTTTATATTCTGTGCAGATAGTAGTCAATTCAACAGAATTTTTTAATCCTTGACTAATTTCGCAATTCTCTGACAAATACCGACGTCACCTCGGACATCACCCATCACGTTTGACAATATGTTCCTTTTAAGGTTAATCTTTTGACACCTTTTTGACAATAACTGCCACTTTATGTCATCCACTGTCAGCCCGCTCCCTTTTAATGAGAAAGATTTTTTTCTCTATTTTCCACTGAAATGGCAGAAACTGTGAACACATTTTTAGAACCAGAATTTGATCGCCTTTCTAATGGCGACATAAAAAGGAGGTCTTGTATTTAAAATTTTAAGTTGATATGCTTAAATGGGATTTCCCGTGGGCCAATTGCTTTCAAAAGCCTTTCAGGTCTTCCACGGTACCATGTACCAAATTTCAGCCAAATCGATTCAGTAATTTGGGCTATAATGTATTTTTACTGTTATTATAAAATTTCGATTTTTTGAACCAAACAGCGCTAAATGCGAATTAATTTTGTCCTATTTAAAACCAGAATTTGAAGACCTTTCTGATTGTGACAATAAATCTTTCAAAAACCTGTTTTTAATGGTCAAATGAGAGAATAATTTTAAATTTGGAAATTGGTATGCCAAAACGGCACTTTCCGTAAGTCGATTGAATTCAAAATTTGTTCAGCTCTTCGACGTGTAATACAATCCCCATGTGCAAAATTTCAGCCAAATCGGTTCAGAGGCTTGGGCTGTACCGCGATTTTAAAGTCCGATAAAAATCAATTTTTTTTTTATTTTTGGTCAAAAGGGCACTAAGGATGAATACACTTTTAGAAGCAGAATTTGAAGGTCTTCCTTATGGTGACGTGAAAAATGGGGGTTTGAATTTAAAATTTAAAAGTTGATGTGCCAAAATGGCATTTCCGCTTACAGCCAAATCGGTCTAGTAGTTTTGGCTGTGGCGTGATTACAAACGAACGTACGAACGTACGTACATACACACAGACACATTTTAAAAACCCCATTTTTGGGTTCCTGAGACCTCAAAACGTGAAGATCTGGTGCTATCTCAAATTCGAAAATTTTAGTGATTGTAGTAACCTCCCATTTTTTTTAAATTGTGATGCGGTTGGGGAGGTTAAAAGTGAAAGAGGTAAACATCGTTCAACTGAGTTCAATTTATTACCGAAGAAAAGCGCGAAATTACGCAAATTTTGCAAAATTAACACTTGGTGGTTGAAAAATCGTAAAGGGGGATCTCGAGGGGGATGAAAAGTCATAGGGTATGAAAATTAACTGTAGTTAGCTAAGTATAGAATTACAGAAAACAACACGAAAATAACCCAATTATTTAGGGTTTTGGGGGGTTGAAATATTGCGAAAGGGGTCGAAAAAGTGAAAAAGGCAAAACATAGTCTAAATAAGCAAAATTTATTACCGCAGAAAGACAAAATTACGCAAAATTTACAAAATTAACGCTCGCGGGGTTGAAAAATTGTGAAGCGGTCTGCGTAAATTTTGCTTTTTGT
The DNA here is from genome assembly GCA_963924575.1 of Pycnomerus fuliginosus. NCBI lineage: Eukaryota > Metazoa > Arthropoda > Insecta > Coleoptera > Zopheridae > Pycnomerus > Pycnomerus fuliginosus. Next base: position 35,462,753 of record OZ004621.1, read on the forward strand.
GGGTTTTGAGGGTGAAAGGGGCTGAAAAATTATAGATAGCTGAAAAGTTAAGTAAAACGACTTTGAATTACTTACAGAGAAAGCACATAAAAACCCGAAAAGATAATTAAAAAATGTATTTATTCCGCTTGCCAAGGGTAGGGGTTATTAGTAGCACAGTATAATATAAACAGTAGGTCAACGATTTTGAATTGGAGTTAGTTCCAGGTTCGCATGAGTAGATGTCTCATTTAGTGTCGATGGTTCGCCAATAGTTTGTCGCCGAGGTAGGGAATAAGTTACTCGAATATAGATAGCGCTAGCGTAGTCCAATTCGTCAGTGCACTGATAGCTAATTGTTGACGGAACTAAGTGCAATACTGCATTGGCTTTCTGCCCATTGTTCTCCTCACACTTGCCAGGTTGTGAACAGTTTCTTGGAATCTGTGGCTGGAAACGAAAACATTAATCCATTATTGGGATATTTATTATGTAAACATGAACCAAATGACTTCCAACTCGAACTGCAACATTCCTTATCGCCTATCGGAATGTGTTTTCTACCTACCGATTAGGTACCGAATCTTTAATAAGTAAGAATAACTCCCGTGGTTCGCCGAAAAGTTGATCGCGTGGGACTTTTAATTTGATTCATTAAACACTAAACTTTAATTATTAGGGAAACATCGAAGGGATGTACTTATGTCGGAACCTCCACCGTTACCTGTACGAGATGATGACGGTTCATGTCCCTCAATTTGATTTGGTACACAATAATCAACAATAACAATGCTAGGACAGTTAGAAAATAGTTTAGGTATTTTTTGCTCGGCTTTTGCTAGCTATTTATACCGATTTTTAGTGCCGTAGCAATATGCCAGGCACCCTTGTTTTAAAATATTCCCTCGCTCGCTCGTCGTATCGATCGCTCCTCATGTCTGTCCGTCGCATAACTTGAGAACGGATTGAGATATCGGGCTGAAACTTTGTCTCCCGAAAAGTAAGGCGGGGATTGCTTTTGGGCCATATCGGACCAAGGGGGTGGGAATTAGGGGAAAAAAACCGAAAAACTATTAATTGCAATAACTCGAGAACTAGTGGAGGTATCTTGCTGAAATTTGGTATGCACGTTCGACCCTCAAGTCTGTTGAAAGTGAGGGGATGGCAATTTCGGGGGATGAAATTTAGGGGATGAAAACCACAAAAAATATGATAGCTCCGCAAGGGTTGCACGCAGCTCTTAGAAACTCAACGTGCACACATATATCGGTGAAATTTTCGTAAAATCGAACAGATGGGGTGGAAATTAGGGGTTGCAACTCGAAATTCCACTTGATAATAATGGTCGAAATTGGCGTCATTCGATATAGCTTTCCATTAATGATGCAAAAAAGGCGTCATTCATATTTTGAGAAAAACCACCCCTACAGGCGTAAACCCCTTACATGCAAAAACACAAAAATACCAGAACTCAAAAACTACTCAACGTATCAAGGCAGAATTTGGTGTGTCAATTTTCAGTGACATTGTAGGTGGATGGACAAATTTTCACTAAGATCTAACAGGGGGGATGAAATTTAAGGGTTGAAACTTGAAATTCTTTCAAGTAAATGGTAGCATAAAATTACGGGGTTCGATAGATTTCGGTCAACTATTGAAAAAAGGTCTTACGAGTTTTCAACCTAAAACCACCCCTAACTCTTTGCAAGCGGATAAATATATTTTATTGATTTTTTCTGAAACCATATTGAATTATTTACGAAGAACTGAAGCCAGTAAATACGGAGGGAGTTATGTAACACCGGAAAAATTAACTCACCCCTGTAAATCATAAAGGGGTGAAATCATGAAGGGTTGAAAACATAAATCTACAAACCACCGTAATTTTTCAACGAATTGAATTAGGTTGGTGAAGTTGAAAACACAACTTCCTTTAGGGCATTTGGGGGTGGTGAAATAGGGGGTTGGAGTTTAGGGGTTGGAACGTCCATGAAGCCCTGTAATTTGACACGGAGAAGCAATATCTTCTGCAAAACTGTAAGATCTTACACACTGCATCTACGAGAAAGGAAGAGTATGTATTTTAGGAGAAATTTTTCGAATGGGATGAAAGTTAGGGGTGGAAACTCAAATTTTTCACTGAATAATGTAGGGTAGAAATTAATAAAGATCGATAGCTTTCTATTGATGGTACAAAAAAAGTTTTATTCATCATTGGCGAAAAATGACCGTTAAAGGCGGTACAACCCCCTAACATGCCGAAACTCAAAAATGCGAAAACTCAAAAACTGCTCAACGTATCAGGACTGGAGTTGGTGTGGTAATTTACAGCGCCACTGTAGGTGGATGGGCAAATCTTCATTATGATCTAACAAGGGGGATGAAATTTAAGGGTTGAAACTGGAAATTTTTTCATGTTTTTCGATAGTTCTAATTCATTTTCATTACTTTTTAACCCATCCACAATTCTTCAACCCCTTTCATGATGACCCTCAAAAAGCAAAATTTACCCAGGCCGCTCCTTTTTCGTGTGATTTTCGCTAGTTCTACTTAACTACAGTTCATTTTCAGCCCTCTTGATTTTTCATCCCCCGTGACAATTTTTCAACACCCGCGCGTTAATTTTGAAAAATTCGCTCAGTTTTGCTTTTTTTCGGTAATAAATTTTACTCATATACATTGTTCTTGCTGGGGGGATTTCACAGTCGGCAGTGGTGTACAAATTTTCGGCAGTGTTAGTGGGAAATGTTAGGCAGTGGTTGCAAAAATTGAGCAAATTCGACAGTCGGGGGACTTCACAGTCGGCAGTGGTGTACAAATTTACGGCAGTGTTCTTGCCTTTTTCACTTTTTCGACCCGCTTCGCAATATTTCAACCCTCCGAAGTCAAATTTACATAATTGGCTTATTTTCATGAGTTTTCATCCCCCTTTACGATTTTTCAACCCCCGAAGTGCTAATTTGGCAGAAGGACCCTATCTGATATGCCCAGTTTTTGGGCCCCTTTTAGCTGGCAATCTTAACTTTTTTCATAAACGAGTGTTTGAAACACTGGGTGGGAACCTCATGAATTAATGTAACCATAGTGTTAAGTTGGTTGAAAGCTTGGTCCATTTTTCAAAGAGGAACTGATGTTTGATTACACAAGGTAGTTTCACAGTCTCGTTCCACAAAATTTACTTACTGTTTAGGACGCGTTTCGGAGTGTTACTCCATCTTCAGCTATAAAGGAAATTAACACAAAATACAAAACAATTGCCTCGAAAATGAAAAAACGTTTGGGTCAAAGAAAAATAACAGCTTTTGGGTCGCACTGTAAATCGATCGAAAGACGCTCAAACATTCAACCATATAGTGTTAGGTGAGAATCGCAAAATTATGATGTTTTAAGTTTTGGCATAATTTAAGAAAAATTGTTTTGTAATAAATGGATACGTTAAAGGCTTAAAGAACAATAGCAGCTGGCATGACTGATTCAAAAAAGGTCCCTCAACCGAAAGCTTCGTTCTTCCTGAGTTTGTGAGCAAAAAATTAGGAAACAGTCATGCCAGCTACGGCCAGCTACATAAGCGGCCCAAATATGGGGCACATCCGATAGGGTCCTTTGTGTAATTTCGGTAATAAATTAAACTCAATTGAATGATGTTTACATATTTCACTTTTTTCATCTCCCTTTGTAATATTTCAACTCTTCAAACGCTAAATTTACATAATTGGGTTATTTTGGTGTTATTTACGTTATATGCGTAATTTTACTTAACCACGGTTAATCCTCAGACCTCTTCACTTTTCATCCACCTTTACCCCCTAAGTGCAAAATTCGCATATGTTCGTTTTTCGTCGGTAGGTAATAAAATTGAACTCATTTGGCCAAATCTTGTTTTAATTCCGGCAATTCATTTCATTTAGGTACTCATTTGGTTTATATTGTCATCCTTTTTACTTTTCAACCCTCTAAATTTTTGTGTTTTTTCTGTTCATTTTCTACTTTTTAATTCTGTAACAACAATTTTTATCATTTCGCCTTTTTGACACATCTGTGATCTGTGCGTCTGCGGAGGCACTACTCTAGTAGTGCAGATTGCTAAAATCTGTACCCGCCCCTATACATACACATTAACGTGATAAACATCTACAGGGATACACATCGCATTGATATACATCTTCCTAAAAAACATTGCATCGAACTTGGCAGGTAGGTATTTCTTTATTCGTTGCATTGTTTCGGTAAACCGCACGTATCTAGCAAAAGTCAAAATGTGTAGGAAACAATTAGCATTTTTTGAAATTATCTACTTAATTAATTTAGTGATGTCTTTTCTTAACCACTCTCAAAAATCGCAACATTTTGCTCTACCCTGTTATATAATTGCTGGAAGATTCGTAAACGAAACTGAAACATTACAGTTACAATCTTCCATTGTTTTGTTAATTACCCAGATATTCTTTTTTCTGCATTTGGTGGGTTTGTTTATATTTTTAAACAAAAACATAAATGCGGTGTGCGGCGTGCATAAGTAGGTAAAACCAATGATAGTACGGCAAGCACTCGTTCAGTTAGGATCTGCCAGCATAATTTATTGCGAATGTTTACAGAAAGAGTAACGAGCTCCTATTATATCAGTTCCTGGAACAATAATTTATTTTAGACACATAGGGAAATAGTCACGTCTTGCTTTAAATAAAACAGATTGAAGAAAACCCAATATTCGGCTGCTTGCATACAGATGGAGCCACATTTTCTCAAGTTTTTTATCCGCAAAAAAAATTGGCGGGAAACGGTTGTTCTACTGTTTATATTATACTGTGTTAGTAGCCTAAGTGTTAGTATTAGATTGAAGACTTGTAAGACTTTTTTCAATGGTTGACGGAAATCTTTCGAACCCCGTAATTTTATTCCACTATTCACCTGAAAAATTTCCCAGTTTCAACCCTTAAATCTCATCCCCCTTGTTAGATCATAATGAAAATTTGCCCATCCGCCTACAGTGTCGCTGTAAATTAATATACCAAATCCAGCTTTGATACGTTGAGCAGTTTTTAAATTCTCGCATTTTTGTGTTTCGGCATGTTAGGGGTTGTACCATCAGTAGAAAGCTTTCGAATTGTATTAATTTCAAATTTCACCGAATAATATTCGGTGAAAATTCCAGTTTCCACCCTTAATTTTCATCCCCTTCGATGAATTTACACACATTGTGTAAGATTTCACAGTTTCACATCAGATATTGTTTCTCTGTGTAAAGTTACAAAGCTTCATGAACATTTCAACCCCTAAAATCCAACCCCTTATTTTACCATCATCTTCACATGCTCTAAAGAAAGATGTGGTTTCAATTTCACCACCCCTAATCCAATTCATTGAAAAATTGCGGTAATTTAGAGATTCATCTTTTCACCCCCTCATTACTCCACTACTAATTTACAGGAGTGAGTCTATTTCTACTGTGTGTCGGGTTCTAGACCTCCATGTGCAACATATTTGAGTGGTTTTCGTATTTTTGTGATTTTTAACACTTAAATTTCATCCCCCAAAATTGGCACTCCTTCACTTTCAGCAGACTTGATGGTAGAACTCGAAAACCAAGTTTCAGTAAGATACCTCTACTCGTTCTCGAGTTATTACAATTAATAATTTTTCGCTCCCGAGAAAAAAACGCGGCTTCTCGTGATTCTACTGCGATTGGCAGCCCTTCACCTTCAGCAGACTTGATGGTAGAACTCGGAAACCAAATTTCAGTAAGATGCCTCTACTCGTTCTCGAGTTATTACAATTAATAATTTTTCGCTCCCGGGAAAAAAACGCGGCTTCTCGTGATTCTACTGCGAACGCTACCTAAACGCTTGAAGATGGATTAAAATCGTATAAGGAAGAAGTGTCGACAATAACCGACCGAAGCCACTTTCGTCAAAAATTAAAACACAAAAACGATCACGGTGTGCTACCCATCGTAGATAGCTATAGGCCGTCGCGGACTTTTTTGAAGATCTTTTCATTGCCGACAATTCCTCCTTTCAAACTTTTGATCTATCTTCAAGCGTTGAGGCAGCGTTCGCGATCAAACGTCGAAAATTGCAATTTCTTTCGGTTTTTCATCTGTAACTTCGACTACTATAGTTCGATATGGCCCAAAAACAATCCCCGCCGAGATTTTCGGGGTATACACCTGTGTACAACGCATTCTGCTACCGCACTAAAAATGTACCTATATCCTGATTGTATATTCCGTGCCTCCACCGCAAAGTTTGATGCCTCTGCATTCAAAGGAGTGTATACTGGGTCATCTATAATAATTTGAGACAGACCTTGAATAGAGTGACGTGAACTTGAGAGTAATGCGCAAATGCGATGTCGGACAGCGAAATTTTATAGTTGGATATACAAGTCTTCGACTAATTCTGTACAGAAGGGGTAGCAATTCAATAAATTCATAAACTCGCCCATAACATAAAGAAACGTAGGTAAGTTGTAGCCATTCCATATTCCGACATCGATCGTATTTATCGATGATGAATAATTAAAGCAATTAGTACTTCTCGTACAGACAGTACAGAAACGTACAGAAAGACAGAGCTGGAAGAAATAATTAGAATTGCAACAACCGGCCATCTTGTACTCACAATCTATTTCACGTCGTAGATCTTGAACATGTGCTCGTTAGCTATTTTCTTGGGCCTAAGCCACGTTCCTCAAACTGGAACTATTTCGTTAATCGGGTTTATTGGGCATACAGCCATTTGAACGAAACCGGTATAATTCCACCGTTCGTCAACTATTTCCAATTAACGTTTAGCACAACGAGACGATGCACACGCTACGAACGACCGCAGCAGAGAGAACGGCGGAAGCCAGGTCTCGACCGTTGACACATGAATCACGTGGTCAGGCAAACAGTGGCGTACTAATTAAATCGGAAAGTAATACAGGGTAATAACCAGTGGCGGGGTAATAAATCGCAACCGTAACAGTACCTATGGTAAAATAGTGAGCAAAGAGCGACTGGAACTCCCCACTCGGCAAGGTTTTGTTCTGGAGGTGGATTTCAAGGGGTGGAAAGGTGTTTTAACCTCCCCACTCCACTTCACCATTTAAAAAAAAAGGGAGGTTAGGTACTGCAATCACTAAAATTTTCGAATTCGAGATAAGACCGGATCTATACGTTTTGAGGTCTCAGGAGCCCAAAAAAGTGGTTTTTAAAATGTGTCTGTATGTATGTACGTACGTTCGTAAACACGCCACAGCCCAAACTACTCGACAGATTTAGCTGAAATTTGGTACGTGTGCATGTGATAACCCAACTTAGATCTGAAAAGCTTTTGGAGCCAATCGTGCAACTAGAAATGCCATTTTGGCACATCAACTTTTAAATTTTAAATGCAAACCCCCATTTTTTACCTCACGATAGAAAAGGCCTTCAAATTCTGCTTCTAAAAATGTATTCATTCTTAGTGCCCTTTTGATCAAAAATTTAAAAAAAATGATTTTTATCCGACTTTAAAATCGCGGTACAGCCCAAGCCCCTGAACCGATTTGGCTGAAATTTTGCTCACGGAGATTGTATTGCACGTCGAAGAGCTGAACAAATTTTGGATTCAATCGGCCCACGGAAACTGCCGTTTTGGCACACCAATTTGTAACTTTAAAATTGTTCACTCATTTAACCATCCAAAACAAGTTTTTGAAAGATTTATTGACACCATCAGAAAGGTCTTCGAATTCTGGTTTTAAGTAAGACAAAATTCGTTCGCATTTAGTGCTCTTTGGGTCAAAAAATCGAAATTTCATAATAACACTAAAATTACATTATAGCCCAAATTAGCGAATCGATTTGGCTGAAATTTGCTACATGGAGATTGGGTGACCCGTTGAAGACCTGAAAGGCTTTTGGAAGCAATTGGTCCACGGGAAGTGCCATTTAGGCATATCAACTTTAAATTTTAAATACAAAGGTCTCCCTTTTTATGTCGCCATTAGCAAGACGATCAAATTCTCGTTCTAAAAATGTATTCACAGTTTCTGCCATTTCAGTGAAAAATAGAGAAAAAAATATTTTTCATTAAAAGGGAGCAGGCTGACAGTGGATAACATAAAGTATCAGTTATTGTCAAACGGGTGGCAAACTGTTAACCTTAAAAGGAACATATTGTCAATTGTGATGGGTGATGTCCGAGGTGATGTCGGTATTTGTCAGAAAATTGCGAAATTAGTCACAGACAATAAGCATAAAAAAAATTCTGTAGAATTGACTACTATCTACACAGAATACAAAGATCCACGCGATGGGGAGGTTCCAGCCGCTTCTCTGCTGCATTTTTTTTTAGATAACATGGGGATAAGTTGGGTTATGAGATGCTTACATTGAAAATTTCAAACAAATCGGTCCAGTAGTTTGGCCTGTAACGTGTTTACAAGGGTGCGCACAAACGTAGATAGGTAGAGACAGATTTTAAAAATCACTTTTTTGGATTCCAGGGACCTCAAAACGTATAGATCCGGTGTTATCTCAATTTTGAAAATTTTAGTGACTGCACAGTAACCTCCCATTTTTTATTGTGGTCACTCATATTGCGACACGAAAAATTAACTTAACTTGCACGTTAACTATCAGGTAGGTAACCTATGAAAATAAGAACCGTGGTCCGCTCCGTGATAACTTCACTTTTGTTGACCGACTGGGCTGTGTTCATAAATGTTACCCCGGCTTTAACCTCAGGATTAACTAGAAAGAGATAGAAGATAGCTTCTTTAAAAGTAAAACGAAGACAGGAAATAATCCAAGGGTCATCGGGTAACATTTCTGTAGCCCAGAGCCACACTATGCCAAGTCCAAAATTGGGTAAAATGAGATAAATATGCCATGTCCCTTATATTTTCATAGGCTACATAATGCTCCTTCTTGCGCTACAGTAGGACTTATACTTTAAAAGATAGCTCCTTATTAACTATGCCAAGTCCAGATCTTTCGAGGAGCAACACTATGCCAAGTCCCAATGGCACTGTCTGCCTCTCCGCTGTTAAAGCCGCTGAGGCGCCAAGTCCATCCGTCTCGCACGCATCCTTAGCGGTAACAAGTGTTAAAATATCTATAAACAATAGCGTAATAATTCAATCGTGTAATAATGTCGGATAGATCAATTAAAATATTAAAGTTAGCAACAAGCAAAGAATTCGCAGACAATAAATCGGCCACCATTAACACAAAAGGTAAGATTGTCTACTTTTATTATTTTTGTAAGTTTTTGCTATAAGTAGGTAATTCTAATTATTATGTGAAATATTTATTGCTATTTTGCTCCAATATAACATCATGTTTTGGTTTTTTATTGGTGCTGTAAATATTATAAGGGGACATAGCATAATGAGGTATTTACTAATATTTTGACTTAGCATTTTATAGTAAGCAATGCAGATTCCTGAAAATTTGTATGATTTTCCTTTATCGTGGGAATCTGCTATGATTTTATAACTTTTGACATTTAAACTCAAGCTCTCCTACTATAATCAATCTAAAGTTTTAATGGGACCGTTTTTTCACAATTTCAGGGGAATCTAATGATATATCAGAATGCAATAGAAGCAATTCATCTAACTCTTCGAATGATGATAAAACGTCTCGGGCAAGTACATCAGGACCATCAGGTATTATCCTCAAGTTCCAAAAAAGGCAATGTGCAGTTTCTTCAGAATCTGTAACTTCAGATCCATTGAACACCAAGGCACATCCTTTAGAAATAATAAGTGAGGACAATAGTCCTCTTCCTGTAAGTTCCCAAAATTCGGCAGATCCAGAGGAAGATGAAAGGTCTCCACATCATGTTGCAGCTGATGATATGTTTGAAGAACCATTGCACAAGACACCAGAGAGAATTCAAGAGTTTGTAGATTTCGACAGCGATGATGATGTTGCTGACCCTACATTCGCCGGCATAGAGGAAGATGAAAGTACTAGCGAAGAAGGGGTTCATGAAGTCGATGAAACACCTAGAGTAAAAAAAAGACGACCCAACCCGAAAACATGGAAGAAAAATTTAAAAAAATTAACAAAGCACGCAGGGTTGGAATACAAAACAAAAACGGACAACACTATTAGAGCGAAAGCAGTAAAATCTCCATGTGGGGATACTTGTAAACTTAAATGCAAAACCAGAATTTCTGAGGAGAAAAGAAGAATTATACATGGTCAGTTTTGGGGCCCTCAAAAGTCATTTGAAACAAGACGACAATTTGTTGCATCACATGTGGAGCAAATTTCCATAAACAGGTTGAGGGAACGAACAGGAGAAAGAAGGGGTCAAAGACAGCACATGAATAAATATAATTTTGAAGTAGACGGTACAAAATCGGTGGTTTGCAAAAAGTTCTTTTTAAACACCTTGAGCATTTCACACCAAACTGTTGACACTGCCATAAAGAAGAAAAAAGAAGGGGGAATTATAACACCAGATAAAAGAGGAAAACATACTCCTGTAAACAAAATATCTGAGTGTTATGTATGCAACCATCAATACCAGTAACTACGGGAGTGGACGGACGTCTCTTGGCGGGGGCATCAGCTCATGCATCAGCTGTTCTTGTTCATGAGTAATTATTCCAAGTTAAATTGTATTTACTATTCAATATATATTCGTTCTTAATGTGTATGGATGGAGTCTCGAAATCCTGGTACGAATCACAACAGTGGCGACGAGACGGAGAAAATCCCCGAGCACCAAGAAATTGAGGTTAGAAATTTTTTCTTTCAACGGGTATTTACACCCTACAGTTTTTTGTAAGTTAGTTACATCCTCAGTTTACATTTGTGTTTTACCACAATCCTCCCAATCTTACGTACACCTGCCGATCAAGGGCTTCCGTTACCTTAAGCCACGATAGCCCTCTTGGCGCCTCCTTTGTCCTGTTTAAATATATCCTGTAATAAACACAAATGGAGGAATTTCTTACAAAACTTACAGAAACCTTAGAAGGGATACATAATTCTCAAAGAGAATTAATTTCACATACTCGTGAATACTCTTCTGGATTAAACCAGAACCCTACCGTCATCTCAACACGAGAAAATTTACATCCTTACGACGAAAGTAACGAAAGTTTCGAGTGTTACTTACAAAGACTCGATAACCATTTGAAACTGAAGGGGGTTGATGACTCAACTCCTGAACGGGATAAAACATGCGTTCAAATCTTGATCGGCTGTTTAACTCCAAAAATTTACCATACGTTGACTAAACTTACGGCTCCGGAACTTCCTAGCAGTAAAACTTACAAATCGCTAGTGCAATTACTAAAGGAGCATTTATCCCCACAGGCGAGCGAGATCGCTGAACAACATAAATTTTCTTTACGTTTACAACATGAAGGGGAAGATGTTTCAAACTACGTGGCAGAACTAAAGAAAATGACAATGCATTGCAATTTCAAATGTGAAAATTGTCAGGCATCTACGATAAAAACCCATTTACGTACCCAGTTGGTTAAAGGGATTCGGGACGCCGAAATTAGAGAACGGCTGTTACAGCAAAAAGCTTCCACGAGTTTCGAGGATATTGTGAAAATCGCACAGTCAATAGAAATTTCCAAGAAAGAAGCTCTCCAAATGCAAACTACAAACTACAATGTTCACGTTGTTAAGAAAGCTCAGAGGGAAAGAGAGAAAAAAAAGGAAGCAACAAACCCAAGCACCAAGTACGTTCCGAGAATTGTGGGGAAAGTGTTTTCGTTGCGGGAAGACGGACCATAAGGCAAATACATGCAAAGCAAAAAACCTTACATGCAGGAACTGCAAAAAGATAGGACATGTAGAGACCGTTTGTCTAAAGAAAGACCAGAATAAACCGCATGACCAGCGACAGATGGACTTACAGAGCGATTCCGACGAAGAATTTTCGACGACTTACCCAATGCATAAGTTACATTCAAAATCTACAGAAAAAATGATTTTACACCTAACGATAAATCTCAAGAATGTTGAAATGGAACTCGACACCGGAGCGGCGGTTTCGACGATGTCCGAAAAACAATTCAAGAAATTATTTCCTAAATCCAAGATAAGCCCCACGCACATCAGGCTACGTACTTTTACAAATGAAACAATTCATCCTTTGGGGGTGTCCACCGTAGACGTAATTTACAAAAATCAAACATTCCACGGAAATCTTTACGTTGTTCCGATGGACGTGGACGCGATCTTTGGTAGAGAGTGGGTAAGACAAGTAGACCTCGACGTGGCCGATATACGACAACTCTCAAAGGATGATGACATTCAACACAAATTGAACGACTTACTCCAAAATTTTGAAGATATTTTCTCTGAGGAGGTAGGGAAAATTCCAAATTACAACTATTCCATAAAATTATTGGATCAAAATACTCAACCAACCTTTTTGCCACCCAGACCTGTTCCATACGCCCTAAAAAGGAAAATTGAAGAGGAAATTGATCGTCTAGAAGCGACCGGAATCATTGAAAAAGTTGTGCATTCTACATGGGGTACGCCTGTGGTCCCGGTATTTAAGAAAGACGGTCGATTACGTCTTTGTGCAGACTACAAATCTACTATAAACAAGGTAATCAAGGAAGATAATTACCCCATTCCCAAAATCGAGGACATTTTCAACCAAATGAAGGGTGGGAAATTCTTCTGTACCTTAGATTTAAACCAGGCATATTTACATATGGAAGTTGACGAAGATTCGGCAACAATGCAAGCCATTAGTACACACAAAGGAGTATATAAGGTAAAGAGGATGATGTTTGGTGTCAAAACCGCACCGAACGCGTGGCAACGATTCATGGATCAAATCTTGCAAGATCTAGATGGCGTTGTTTGCTTTTTCGATGACATAGCCATCCAAGGAGAAAGTGCTGAAAAACTTATAGAACGCATAGAACTGGTTCTACAGAGATTGCGACAGCACGGATTACATATTAGGAAAGGGAAATGTCAATTTTTTAAAAGAAGCATAAAATATCTGGGCCATGAAATTGATGAACATGGTTTACACACAACCACAGAGAAAATTGATGCTGTTGTAGACAGTCCCAGGCCTCGAAATGTTACTGAACTTCGCACATTTCTTGGACTAGTGCATTATTATCAAAGATTCTTGGCAAATTTGTCTTCAACCTTACACCCATTGTACAATCTGTTAAAGAAAAATGCACCTTTCAAGTGGGACAAGGGCTGTGAAATTGCATTTACGACAATAAAAAAGCAAATTACAAGTACACAGGTATTAATACCATTCCATGAAGATCTGGAATTGATTTTAGCTACAGACGCGTCCCCTACAGGATTAGGAGCGGTTCTGTCACACCGGATGCCTAATGGCGAGGAACGACCTATTGCATTCGCTTCAAGATCGTTGACAACAGCGGAAAAAAATTATAGCCAGGTTGACAGAGAGGCGACAGCTATCGATTGGGGGGTAAAGAAGTTCTTCCAATACTGTTACGGAAGGAAGTTCACCTTAATAACGGACAATAGGCCGTTGTCCTCTATATTTCACCCTCACAAGAGCCTGCCGGCTACTTCGGCAGTCAGATTACTGCATTACGCAAATTATTTGTCTGGTTTCAATTATGATATACGTGCAAAAAAGTCCGAAGAGCATGCAAATGCTGACTATCTCTCGAGGGCACCATTGAACATTAAACAAACATACGGCTTGGATGCAAATTCCATGTTCCAAATCAATCAAATTGAGCAACTACCAGTAAATAGGAAAACAATAAAGAAAGAGACTCTAAAAGATCCGGAACTACGAGAGCTCTATATCGCAGTGGAGAGTGGGGGTATTCTCCCTCATAATATGCGTCACTCCGATTTCAGTATACAAGACGGTTGCCTCCTTAAAGGAATTCGAGTAGTGATACCAAAATGCTTACAAAAAGAGATCTTGCAGGAGTTACACAGCGCTCACACAGGTATCGTTAAGATGAAAGCATTGGCAAGAAGTTTTGTATGGTGGCCTAAAATTGACAGCGATATAGAGGCTTTAGCTAGAAATTGTCCAAGTTGCTCCAAGATACGAAACAATCCAGAGAAGGCACCACTTCACCCATGGGAATACGCAACCACCCCCTGGCAGAGGGTTCATATCGATTACGCTGGGCCTTTCTGCAATACAAATTTGCTTATTCTAGTGGACTCCTATACCAAGTGGTTGGAAGTGATACCCACAAGCTCCACCACTTCTACTTCAACTATTAATATTTTGCGAGACATTTTTGCAAGGTTTGGCCTACCTGTTACGGTGGTGTCGGATAATGGCTCAAATTTTAAGTCCCTTGAGTTCGAAAGTTTCCTAAAAAGCAACGGTATAAATCATAAGGTTACAGCTCCATATCACCCAGCCACAAATGGACAAGCGGAGAGATATGTCCAAACGGTAAAACAAAGCCTTCGCGCTATGGAAAATGAGCCTGGTACGTTAAACTTAAAACTGTGCAGATTTTTGATGCAATACCGGAAAACCCCAAATTCAACAACTAACATCAGCCCAGCAGAACTTATGTTCAAGAGAAACATTAGGACAAGGCTTGACTTGGTTAGAAGGGAGCTCTCTACAGAATTGAGCGAACGCCTAATTCCAACCACCCAGAAAACGGAAAGAAAACTGGCGGTGGGAGATAAGGTCCAGTTTAGAAATTACGGCGATCCTTCAAGAAAATGGAAGTATGGTACTATTGTCGCTAAAACTGGAACTTTACATTTTGAGGTTCAAGCGGACGGCAATGTCCACCGGAGACATTTAGACCAGTTGCTAAGGTACACCGGCGACTTGCCAGAGACCAGACATGATCCTGGAGAACCTACGACACCTGAAACACCTCACGCATTACAGCAAGATACCACTTCCGAAGAGCAGTCTGGGAATTCGGCAAGCCCGGTACTTCCAGACAACTATAGCCACCCGGACCCGGACGAGGCTATTAACCCCAATGTATCGACGGAGCAAGCACCGGCCCTTCGGAGGTCAACTAGAACAAGGAGAGCCCCCAACCGTTTGAATTTGTAGGGGGAGGAATGATGTTATGTATGCAACCATCAATACCAGTAACTACGGGAGTGGACGGACGTCTCTTGGCGGGGGCATCAGCTCATGCATCAGCTGTTCTTGTTCATGAGTAATTATTCCAAGTTAAATTGTATTTACTATTCAATATATATTCGTTCTTAATGTGTATGGATGGAGTCTCGAAATCCTGGTACGAATCACAACACTGAGGAAGTTCGAAATAGTGTACGGGCTCATATCTCAAAATTTCCAGCCTATGAATCGCATTATTCACGTGAAAAAACAAAACGACGTTATCTGGGGAGCCACTTAAATATATCTCGTATGTATGGACTTTATTTAGAGGAATGTCAAGAGAAAGGATTGAACAGGGAAGATATAGCAAAAGAGTGGCTTTATGCTGAAATATTCAATCATGAATTTAACTATGCTTTTAAAAGTCCTGACACTGACACGTGCGACCTTTGCGACCAATTTAAGTTGCAACTCCAAGAGGTAGCCCCAGATTTGAGACAGTCTTTACAAGAGAAATACGATCACCATTTAAATGACGCCAGCCAAAGATACAAGATCAAATCAGAGGATAAAATCAGGTCCAGGTCAAACAGTACCGAAAAAGTTGTTATGGTAGATTTACAAAAGTGTTTGCCAACGCCGGATCTTCACAACTCCCAAAGTTTCTACTCCTTGAAATTATGGACTTACAACCTTACAATTCATGATGCAACTGCGCAAAAGGGGCACTGTATGATGTGGGATGAAAGTGTTTCAGGGCGAGGGGGAAATGAGGTAGCATCGTGTATTATTAAATGGATTTTAACTCAAGTTCAAGAAGAAAACCTTGAGGAACTGACTCTTTGGTCTGATAATTGCCCTAGCCAGAATCGCAATTTAATGATGGTCATGTGTTACTTTTTAATCTTAGAACAGAAACCTCAAATCAAAGTAGTAACCCATAAATTTCTGGCAAGGGGGCACACCCATCTTGAAGCTGATGCGGACCACTCTTTGATTGAGCGGGAAAGAAAAAAAATTCCACAATTTCAAATCATGACCCCATGGGATTGGCAGCAGGCTGTTAGGTTGTGCGGCTGCAAGAAGCAGCTAAACGTAGTCAACATGAGCGTGGAAGATTTTAAAGATTTCAAGCAAATGTATGAGGGACAACGTGCTCCCTATGTCGCTAAAAAAAAGTCTGAAAGTGGAAGCGATTTTTTGATTTCTAACGCTGTCCAACTCCAAGTCAGGAGAGAAAGCCCTGGTTTTCTTTTTTACAAGACCAGCTTTGAAGACGATTTTCAAATTGTTAACTTGAACAGAAAGACTAGGAGCTCTACATGCAGAACCGTGATTCCACAAATAAGAAATGGACCTAAACTGATTTCGGCAAAGAAATATCAACACTTACAAAAATTGCTTCAATGGGTGCCGACTAGGTTCCATGATTTTTATAAGGATCTCAAATATGGCAATGAAGACTCTGAATAGACTTTTCGCAGTTTACTGTTCTGATTTATTATTAAAAATAAATATTTTTTGGAATGTTCAGTTTTTAGAAAAAAATTTCAAGTCCACTTGTAATACTATTAGTCTGGACTTGGCATCATGATAAGTCCAAAATGTTAATTTTTTTTATAGGTAGACTATGCCAAGTCCCTTAAAAAAAAAGTAGACAATTTTTGTGTTTTGTGATTTTGCCATTAAATCGAGCTATTTAGAAGCAAATATCCACCGTGGCGCTACATACCATTCAGCTTCAAACAAGAGCCTAATAACGGAAATATCAGTTTATGAATCTTTAAACTGCTCTCCTGAACAATTGAGTTTTTGGACTTGGCATAGTGTGGCCCTGGGCTACAGATTTATGAACACACTCCTGCAGTTTATTCATTTTAAACAGAAAATCGCAACGAAATGGTTCCAAGTTCTCAAAAATGTATTTCAATTATCAGCTTTTTCTTCTTTAACGTTTATGGTCCACCGAAAGTGAAGAAAATATCTAGACCTTCACAGTTAGGTAGGTACTTCAGTTTTGCAAATCTTTGTTGAACTTGAATTTAATGGTATTTGAGGCATCATTCCGATATTAACAAGCTGTGTAATCATGAAAAATTTGAAATGGGGAGGCGGAAAAATCGTGAAAAACATATGCGCGGAGCGCGTAGGAGCGCATGAGAAATCTGAAGAGGGGGGGGGCTGAAGAATCCTGAAAAAATATATAATAGGGCCGGAAGGAGGGGGGCGCGTGCAGAATGAGGTGGGGCGCGTTGGAGCCGCGTGCGCGGAGCTTTTATTTTAACCTATAAATCATGAGAAATTCGAAGAGGGGGGGGCTGAAGAATCCTGAAAAAATATATAATAGGGCCGGAAGGAGGGGGGCGCGTGCAAAATGACGTGGAGCGCGTTGGAGCGTGTGCGCGGACCTTTCATTTTAACGTATAAATCATGAGAAATTCGAAAAGGGAGGGGCTGAAGAATCCTGAAAAAATATATAATAGGGCCGGAAGGAGTGGGGCGCGTGCAAAATGAGGTGGGGCGCGTTGGAGCGCGTGCGCGGAGCTTTTATTTTAACCTATATATCATGAGAAATTCGAAGAGGGGGGGGCTGAAGAATCCTGAAAAAATATATAATAGGGCCGGAAGGAGGGGGGCGCGTGCAGAATGAGGTAGGGCGCGTTGGAGCGCGTGCGCGGAGCTTTTATTTTAACCTATAAATCATGAGAAATTCGACGAGGGGGGGGCTGAAGAATCCTGAAAAAATATATAATAGGGCCGGAAGGAGGGGGGCGCGTGCAAAATGACGTGGAGCGCGTTGGAGCGTGTGCGCGGACCTTTCATTTTAACGTATAAATCATGAGAAATTCGAAGAGGGGGGGGCTGAAGAATCCTGAAAAAATATATAATAGGGCCGGAAGGAGGGGGGCGCGTGCAGAATGAGGTGGGGCGCGTTGGAGCGCGTGCGCGGAGCTTTTATTTTAACCTATGGATCATGAGAAATTCGAAGAGGGGGGGCTGAAGAATCCTGAAAAAATATATAATAGGGCCGGAAGGAGGGGGGCGCGTGCAAAATGACTTGGGGCGCGTTGGAGCGCGTGAGCAGGGTTTTCATTTGCACCGGCGAATTTTAAAAAAACTGAGATGGGGGGGGCCATGGTATATTTGGCCCCCCCCAGCGACTTTTCCTTGTAATTTCTCAAGGGCAAGAGCGCGTTGGACGGTTTTTAGGGCGCGTTGCAGCGCGTAGGGAGCGCGTACGATATGCTAAACAGCCAAGGGCTAATTGGGTGAGGGGGGGGCTAATTTTACCGACCCCGATTTTTGGATAACGCCAGTCTTCAAGTCGCATGATTTTGAGTAGTGTCATTAAGCTATCTTTAATACAGAAGAGAGTTTTAGTAACTTTAGTTCTGCCCTAACGACAAATCCTGGGGTGACTGGTTGTAACCATAGGAACTGTTTAGAAAAATGAGTTTGTACTTGCTCGATTTTGTCTTCAAAATTAGTCCCTCAAATGCCAATGGCGTAAGTTAGACTGGGGATTATAAATGAGCTGTATAGGTACCGAATGGTGTACATGTCATTAATTTGATTGTTATTTATGGTTTTGATTATGGCGCCAGTTGTAATTTTAGTCTTTTCCAGTCTCTCTTTCATTGTTTCTTGAAAACCACCGTCGAAGTGAAATACTACGCCCAGGTACTGAAAGCTGTTAACGATTTCAAGGGCTTGGCCCTTATAGTGAAACAATTTGTAAACGGGAAGTGCGATTTAAGCATTTTAACTTAAAATTTTAAATACAAGGCCTCCTTTTAGTGCCGTAGCAGAATGCGGAGGTACTCTTGTCTTTGATTATTCGCTCGCTCGCCCTATCGTTCGCTCGTCTGGTCTGTCCGTCGGATAACTTGAGAACGAAAGCAGATATCGAGCTGAAATTTTGTACACGGGTGTATACCAGGAAAATCTCGGCGGGGAATGCTTTTGGGCCATATCGGACCACGGAGGTGGGAGTTAGGGGTGAAAAACCGAAAGATTATTAACCGCAATAACTCGAGAACTAGTGGGCGTATCTTTCTGAAACTTGGTATGTACGCTCGACCCTCAAGCCTGTTGAAAGTGAGAGGGTGCTAATTTCGGGGGATGAAATTTAGGGGATGAAAACCACAAAAAATATGATAACTCCGCAAGGGTTGCACGCAGCTGTCGGAAACTTAACGTACACACATACATCGGTGAAATCTTGCGAGGGATGCCTTTTTTCGTAAAATCGAACAGATGGGGTGGAAATTAGGGGTTGCAACTCGAAATTACGCTTAATAAGTATTGGTCGAAATTAGCGTCATTCGATAGCTTTCCATTAATGATTCAAAAAAGGTGTCATTCATATTTTGACAGAAACCACCCTTATAGGCGCTACAACCCCTAACATGCAGAAACACAAAAATACGAGAACTCAAAAACTACTCAACGTATCAAGGCAGAATTTGGTGTGTGAATTTCCAGTCACATTATAGGTGGATGGACAAATTTTCAATATCTAACAAAGGGAATGAAATTTAAGGGTTGAAACTTGAAATTTCTTTAAGTAAATGGTAGCCTAAAATTACGGTTTACGATAGATTTCGGTAAACTATTGAAAAAAGGTCTTATGAATTTTCAATCTAAAACCAACCCCTAGGCCATTAACCACCCCTAACTCTTTGCAAGCGGATAATTATATTTTATTTATTTTTTCTGAAACCCTATTGATTTATTTATGAACAGCTGAAGTCAGTAAATACGCAAGGAGTTATGTCACACCGGAAAAATAAACTCACCCCTGTAAATCATAAAGGGGTGAAATCATGAGGTGTTGAAAACATGAATCTACAAATTGAAACGAATTGGGCTAGGGTGGTGAAATTGAAAACACAACTTCCTTTAGGGTATGTGAGGGTGGTGAAATAGGGCGTTGGAGTTTAGGTGTGTGAAACGTCCATAAAGCCCTGTAATTTGACACAGAGAAGCAATATCTTCTGCGAAACTGTGACATCTTACACACTGCATTTTCGAGAAGGGAAGGGCGAATTTTAGGAGATATTTATCAAAAGGGATGAAAGTTAGGGGTGGAAACTCGAATTTTTACTGATTAATGTAGGGTTGAAATTAATACCATTCGATAGCTTTCTATTGACTGTACAAAAAAGGTCTTATTCATAATTCGTGAAAAACGACCCTTAAAGGCGGTACAACTCCCTAACATGCCGAAACACAAAAATGCGAGAACTCAAAAACTGCTCAACGTATCAGGGCTGGATTTGGTGTGGTAATTTACAGCAACGCTGTCGGTGGATGGGCAAATTTTCATTATGATTTAACAAAGGGAATGAAATTTAAGGGTTGAAACTGGAAATTTTTTCATGTAAGTGGTGGAATAAAATTATGGGGTTAGTTAGATTTCGGTTAATTTTTGAAAAAAAGTCTTATGAGCCTTCAACCTAAAACCAAGCCCTACCCTACTAACAAACCCCTAAGCCCTAGCAAGCGGAGTAAATACGGTTTATTTATTTTTTTGGACTTTCTTCTGATTTTTGGATAAGTCAAAGTCATTTTCATTAATTTTTAACCCATCCACAATTTTTTAACCCCTTTCATGATATGTGAACCCTCAAAAAGCAAAATTTACCCAGACCGTTTCTTTTTCGTGTGATTTTCGCTAGTTCTACTTAACTACAGTTCATTTCCAACCCTCTTGACTTTTCATCCCCCTTATCAATTTTTCAACCCCCCGAACGTTAATTTTGTAAAATTCGCGCAGTTTTGCCTTTTTTCAGTAACAAATTTTACTCATATAAATTGTTCTCGCCTTTTTCACTTCTTCGACCCCCTTCGCAATATTTCAACCCTCAAAAGCCAAATTCCCATAATTGGGTTATTTTCGTGTTATGTTCTGTAATTCTGTTTAATTACGTTTAATTTTCATCCCTTTTGACTTTTCATCCCCCTTTACGATTTTTCAACCACCTATGTGCTAATTTGGCAAAATTTGCGTAATTTCGTTTTTCTTCGGTAATAAATGAACACATTTGGATGATGATTACATTTTTCACTTTTTTCATCCCCCTTCGCAATGTTTCAACTCTTCAAACGCTAAATTTACATAATTGGGTTATTTTGGTGTTATTTTCCGTAATTTTACTTAGCCACGGTTAATCCTCATACCGTTTGACTTTTCGTCCACCTTTACGATTTTTCAACCCCCTAAGTGGTAATTTTGCAAAATTCGCATAATTTCGTTTTTCGTCGGTCATAAAATTGAACGCATTTGGGATTCAGTTTACCTTTTACAATTTTTCAGTTTCCTTCGCAATAGGTAGGTAATAGTGCGTATTTCAACCCCCACAAAAGTTTTAATTGCATAATTTATTTATTTTCGTGTTTTATTTCGTAATTCTACTTATTCACACTTAATTTTCATTCCTCTTGACTTTTCATCCCCTTTCACAATTTTTCAGCCTCGAGTGTTAATTTTTCAAAATTCGCCAAATTTTGTTTTAATTCCGGTAATTCTTTTCATTTACTCATTCCTGTTCATTTTCTATTTTCAAATTTTGTAACAACAATTTTTTAACATTTCGCCTTTTTGGCACATCTGTGCGTTTGCGGAGGCACTACTACTAGGTGCAGATTGATAAAATCTGCACCCGATTCCACCAGTAAGACCAGCCGCCCCTACATGCATATTAACTTGATAAACGTCTACCGAGATATACATCGCATTGATATACATCTTCCGTTGGCTTTTTATGTCGGCATTAGAGAGACGATCAATTTCTTGTTCTGAAAAAGTATTACGTTCCTGTCATTTCAGTGGAAGATAGACAAAAAAAAATTTTTCATTAAAAGGGAGCGGGCTGACACTGAATAGGGCGCGGGCATCACTTATGCAACCCCGCAACACAATCAGCTGCTTGGAGAACAAACATCACATTTGAATGCATGTAGTTAAGTAGGTTTTTACGCTTTTTTTAAGTTTTCTGACTATAAAGTGCTCTATTTTCCTTAATTACAGAAACTGTTAGACGAGTTGATGTTATAGCAGCGTTTTTTCGAATGATTTTCTTGGTTTTTAATAATTGGGATTGGGTGCTTACCCATCGAGACTGCTTTCATTGAAAATGCTGAGCTTTTATTTATCTGTTACTATAATTTTCAAGAAGTTTTAGCAAACGTACCAACATTTTACCTGGTTATTACGTAACGTATTATTACGTAATTAACACAATAGAAATATGACCCTTGTCTAGTAAAAAGTTCGAGGAATGAAAAAAGGCCATTAAGAGAGCTGTGACAAAATGTGGTTATAAAAAAATTAGGTACCTGACCAATAACGACAAATTTATTTATTACACACAACCAATTTTCTTGATCCAGCCACGCAAGAACTGATTATTACTTTCAAGACTTTTGTGGCTTTAAATTTGTCCATTGAATAAACGCTTTCTTTAAAACCAAGTAGTTTACAATGTCTATATAAGTCACTTTTGGAAATTTTGTTGCATCGATGGAGAATCTATTGTCTTTTTTTACATAGGGGTGCCCGAAATTTATTACAGATTTTTTATCTAAATATCGGGATCTCGTATTTTCATCCCAAGTGCCAAAATGCCAAAAGTGCCACCACACTTTACTAACAACAAACAGATTTCACTAAGTTTATTTGCACTGCACAGTCGTTCTGATTAACTAAATATGTACAAAATCGTATTCTAAAAAGGCAAACCATTGTTTAAACACACTTTTTCTACGACCACTAATGAAAATAGCAAATTTTGTACAACGTGCAAACTAAGTAAGCCGTTCCTTACGCACGCAAATCTAAAACTGTGCGTAAAGAGAGAAAATCGCACAGTTTTCAATTGTCATTTGTCAAATGTCATTTTTCACTCAATTTTATTGTTAAATTCATTATTCTCGCCTTATTTATTAGGACATTTTAAAAACCTATCGACTACTCCTCTTCCAGGATAAAAACATAGTCCAACCGCAAAGTAAAATCAGAGATAAAATCAATAAAAATCTTCTGTGCAAAAGTTAGGTTATATCGCTGGACCTTTTTGTCCGAAAATGCCTTGGGATCGGTAAGTTGTATTTCTTCATATTATCTTGAACTTGTGAGCAGGTATTTTAAAGAAATTGTCATAATATAGAATACTTGCATCAGGTTTTTGCTATCCAGAAACAATAAATCGTTAATTTAGTTGAGTTTAGGAAAAGTAATTCCATTGTAAGCATGAATCTATTATTTATGCTGGAAAAAAACGTTTCAGGAACCAAAATAATAATGCAGAGTAAACTTGCATAAAATCGTAGATTAGGAATTCGTTGAGAAAAAGTATGATTTCATTTGAAAAATAAAAATTGTGGTCATTTCCGTTTGAGCCGGAAGTACTAAAAAATATCTGACTATACCACTGGATTCACATAAAAAAATAATGTTAATTTGTCCTAGCGAAATGTTCGTCTCGAAGAAGTTTTTCAACTTATTACCTACTTTTGAGAAAAGTTAAGTACCTATTGTGTGGTCGTAGAAAAAGTATCGTACGCAACTCGAGTTGTAAGGCAATTACGCACTGTGGAATTATACACTCGCCGCTACGCGGCTCGTGTACAACTTCTTCCACACGTGCGTAATATGCTTCTTACAACTCTCGTTACGTAATATACTATTACACCAAAAAACTACGAAAAATTGTTGAAAAACGCATAATACTCCATGCACTCAAATGTGATGTTCTGATGTTTGTTCTCCAAGCAGCTGATGGTGTTGCGGGGTTGCATAAGTGATGCCCGTGCCCTATGGCATAAAGTGGCAAAATATTAACCTTAAAAGGAACCTGTTGTCAAATGTGATGGATGATGACGGTATTTGTCGAAAAGCATAACAAATTTTCTGTTGAACTGACTATCTACACGCGATACGAAGGTTCCAGCCGCTTCTCTGCTGCATTTTTTTTAAATTGTGATGGTGTTGGGGAGGTTAAAATTGTTGGGTTTCCAAGACCATAAATATTTGACGTTTTTGGAGATTCGATTTATCGAGCGATTTTAGTACCTAACTGCTGAGCTAAAGCGTAGAAGTTAAAAAACAAAAGTTGACGTATTGGCCCTTTTACGCCTTCGTACTCCAATCCCTTCTCACAGAGGGACACCTTCAATTCTCCCAAATGTATGGAAATGTATCGACTGGTCTATTTTTGGTGGAAAATTGATCACCCGCTGGGGGTTTGTTAAGCTAGCCCCCCCACAGGTGGTTTTTTAAAAATATTTTTTTTTCTAAGCGCAGTAGAGTTAAACTGAATACGGCGCATAATGGACGCAATAGGTCCTTTAAGCGTGACGTCATGCCGCCATGTATGGCCGTATGCGCAGTCATTTTTTGACCGCCGACAGAATTTACTTGAATGTCTACTGTCAGTTATGTGTCATTTTGCATCATTGTAGGTTAAAATAGCACGTGGTAAACGTGAAAGTTCCCAGATTCTGTTGACAGTAGTGACAAATGACATATAAATGCACTAGAAATGACTGGAAATGACACAAGATCAACGCATGCGTATCATACGGGGCCAAGCGCAATAAACCCCCACCAGTGCCTTAAAGGACCTATAGGGATATACAAAAATTTTGAATGTTAATTGAGTGGCGGGGGGGCTGCTGGGAAATAACCTCTCGAGATCCCTAGGTGCACTCGGAAGCTAGCGCAAAATAAAACAAATAGGGCGCAAATGAGCGCATAACTGAGTGAGTAACAATCAGCCTTGGGTTCCTCAAAAAAGCAATTCGAAAAATTAAATGTTAAATCAGCCCCTCCCACAATTTTTTTAAAGGGCTTTCGAACCAGAGCAGCGCATAAAAATGTGTTGGAGCACAAAGAAGCGCATAACGAGCGCAATATTTTCGTGTAATTTTGACATCGATATTTTGAACGGGGTGGGGGGGGCAACTTTATCGACCCTCACGGGCAGTGGTAGGTGCGACCGGTTTTCGGGTAATATTGAAGATCTTGGGCTTAGCCCAAGTACCTTCAACCGCCCTTGATGCTTAAATAACTATAACGCTTCTAAAAAAAAATACGCCGTCATCCCTTGTTACATTTGCTAAGTATTCAGAAATCCCTGCTTTTCCTACTAGGTACACGATGTATAATTTCCTTTGTGTACAAAGAATTTTCAAAAGTAACAAAGTTTGATTCAGCTTCTTCTTAGCCATTTTGAATAAATATGCCTAGGTAGGTACCTACTTCTTTTAATAAAAAAATTTAGTACCTACATTTTGACCTCAAATTATCTAATTGCAACGGGGAAACGAAAAATAGGTAATTTGGTTTTCTTCTTTTAGTTTCTAAGGGTTTTGCTGCGATTGACGCAACCGAAAGTTTGCTATTGCATTTTATGTTAAATTACCTATGCACTTTATTCTTAGATCAAGTTATTTTCCAGTTTGATAATAGGCAATGAGAACTAATAAGTGATAGCAATAGGTAAATTAAAGATAAAGATTAACCTAGAAATCTTATTTCTCCAAAAAATGAAATCAGCTTGTGGCAGTGAAAATTATGTTACGAAACTAGCCGGTTGGCTTGGATTTTATGCAATTAATGTCGCAAATTGAATATTCTTACGAGACGAGCATCTTCTTCAGTTGCAAAATATTAAACGAGCAGAAGCGCCTAGAACCACCCCACCGCATGGATGTCCGTCCTGCGAATAGCATGTGGTACTTAGTCGAATTAACACGGAAGTTATTAAAAAGAGATGTTTTTCAAATCCGTAGTTATGTTAAAAAAAAGCGCATTAAATAATCAAACATGCTTAAATCATGATGTTTGAAATGTTTTATCAAAAGATGTCACGGGCAATAAACATTAACATTGGTCGACAATCAATGGAAATGTAGCTGCAATGATAGTAAAATAAGTAGGTTAGTTTGCCTCAATTTTCAGGCGATGTACGTGGTCATACCTACATAATAATTGCACGTGTACGGCCTTCGCCCACGTGTCTTCCACTTCAGCAGAACGGAAGAGCAATTAATTTATCGCGCGAAATCCGTAGCTTTCGGAAGATTCGCAACAGGATCTGAAGGTAAACCGCAGTTTAGTCAGACAACTACCACACAATATTTTATTTTTTCGAAAAAGGGGAATAAAAGTGGCAGACGTAGCGAATAACTCGATGCGGTAGGATGTGCAGTGATTCATATTATTAAGAACCTGTTGGACCTGATAACCTGAAACAACCGTTGAGATTACTTAAGAGTTTGTCTTCCTGAATGTAAAATGTAAGTAAGTACCTACCTTCCTATAGATACTTGTATGCAGTTAGCTCTTACCTACTTACCTTGAAAGATCAGAATACAATTAAAATGAAACAAAGTTTCAAAATGGAATATTAGTTGTTACAGTGAAAGTGAAAGATGGCTTATTATTTTTTGCTCAGAGGATAAGCTAACCCTTTAAAGGGGGTTGAAACTTAGGTAATCCTAAATAAAATTACCCCTGTCGAAGAGGGGCATTTATTTCAAAGTTAGTTGTAGAGGAGGTACATTTAGTAGGTACATTTAGTCCACTTTTTCTGAGAGGGTTTGATAGGTACAGTCTGGTTTATTTACTGCTCTGTACATAATTTGTGCTGCGTGAACTTGGATGTCATTCCATGATGTTCATGTTCAAAAAACTGTTCATTTAAAAGTAATTTTTTATTATATCAGCATTCTTGTGAACACGATTGTACATACATCTCTAAGGGCCGGTTTTTCCACAACAGGGGGTTATTTCTATTTCCATAGAAACAATTGTTGTCACAATGCAAACTACGGTGACAAAAGATAACATAAGATGGAAAAACCGATCCTAGGTATATTAGGAATAATACCCTGTGATAGGTACCTACATTATTCATCGATATGGTTTAGGTATACATAGAGGTACCTGTAATAATTTATAGACAGGATAAAGTACACTTTGTACAGCACATATTTAACATTATTGCAAACAATTTAATGCATAATAATAACATGAATTACCCAAGTTTTTTCACAGAAAAACAGTCGATGCGGGAAACACAACGTAATTATGTAGATCACTGTCTAGACATGTTCCAAGAAATTTTATAGTAAATAGTCACTACCTGCTTTCAAAGTATCTACAACAATTTGTTTCGGAAGAAAAACCTTACAGTTTCCACTTAATTTCGCCTAAGATAGGTAAACGCTTGGCCTTGAGATTTTGAGTCGTCAACCTTTTAACCTTTTATATATTTATAGTTTTGGCTTACAACATCAAATGCAGCGGGAAGATAAAAAATAACAATTGGGTGCACATTTATCCCATTAAGGGCCGGTTTTTCCATCTCACAACCCCACAACCAATTTAAAAAGTGGAGTGGGGAGGTTAAAAATGGGAGGTTACGGCAATCACCCCAAAATTCGAAATTGAAATAACACCAGATCTTTACGTTTCAAGCTCCCAGAATCACGAAGAAGTGGTTTTAAGAAAATTTCTGTGTGTATGTACGCATGTGAGTAAGATTCCTCGAAAACTACCGAACAGATTTTAATGAAATTTGGAACTTTGGTTAGTGTTGGCCTTCTGGTGAACACAGTTCATTTTGTTGCCAATCTACAAACGCCAAGTGCCTTTTTGGCGTATCAACTATGAAATTTGACTGATGAACGCCAATTTGTCTTATCAGCATATGAAAGATCTTCAAATTCTGATTCTAAAATGTATTCACATTTAGCGCCTTTTTGCCATAAAATCAAAAAATTCGAAATTTCGCTACAGCCCAAACTTCTTAATCGATTTGTCTGAAATTTGGTACGCAAGGATAACAGTTCCCGCCTAACAGCTGATTGAATTTTGGCAAGTGCCCTTTTGGCATATCGACTTTGAAATTTGACTAATAAACTCCCATTTATTTCTTTATCAGATTATAATGAAATGTCTTCAAATGTCGTTTCCAAAATTGTCCTCAAACTTAGTGCCCTTTTGTCAAAATATCGTAAAATTTTGAAAAATCTCAGGAGTAAAATTTACTTAATTTTGTTGACAAACAACCAATAACAAGTGCCTTTTTGGCATGTGGTCTATGAAATTTCAAAGATGACCAAGATTTGTTTTAGCAGCACACGTTTTCAAAAATTCAATTAAAAGTGGCCTTTTGGAAATAAGTAATACAAAATTTGAAAAACTTCTAAAACACTTAGGTAGAGAGTGGATTGAAATTTATAGGTGATAGGATTGGATCATTCACCAAGTGGGGAGGTTCTAGCAGGGTTGGCAAAAACTCGGATTTTTGTCTCAGCCTCATGGGTTTTTGGGTTTTTGTGTGTGTTTTTGGGTTTTTGTTATCATTTTGACAGTTTTGACACTTTTTTAATCTGTAATGTTTGTCACACACACACAGCACACTTAACCTAACACCTAACCTAACCACACGCGTGTGTTAGTGCACAGTTCCGCCCACGTCGCGTGGCAACGCGCATCAATCACGTTTTTAACAAATTTTGACACTTGCTGTTTTGTTGACAACGATGATAAAAAAAGAGAAATTTATGAAGAAATGAATTTTTGTTGTGGTTCGTAGGAAAAATACTGTACACAACTCGCACGAAAGTGTCTATACAATGCACGTGGGGTTTTCACACTCGGCTCGCGCCTCGTGAAAAATTCCCCACTCGTGTGATATACGCCACTTTCGTAGCTCGTTATGTAATATACTATTTTATAGTGTTATTACAAAATTTCAATTTTTTTACCCAAAGGGCAGTAAATGCGAATGAATTTTGTTTTCTTTAGAACAAGTATTTGAAGACCTGCCTGATGCTGACAATAAATTTTAAAAAAAGTTGATTAGGATGGTAAAATGGAAGTATATTTAAAATTGAGAATTGATGTGCCAAAACGGCACTTTCCGTGGGTCTCTCCAAACATTTTTCAGCTCTTCGACGTATAATACAGTCTCCATGTGCAAAACAGGCAAATCGGTCCAGGGGTTTCGGCTGTATCGTGTTTTTAAAGTACGTTGACAATCCCGAATATTTCAATTTTTGTCAAAAAGACATTAAGAGTGAATACATTTTTAGAAGGAGAATTTGAAGGCCTTTCTTATGGTGACGTGAAAAATGGGGGTTTGCATTTAAAATTTAAAAGTTGATGTGCCAAAATGGCATTTCCGGTTGCACGATTTGCTCCAAAAGCTTTTCAGATCTAAGTTAGGTTATCAGCTGCCCACGTACCAAATTTCAGTCAAATCGGTCTAGCAGTTTTGGCTGTGGCGTGTTTACATACGTACGTACGTACATACGAACATACACACAAACACATTTTTAAAACCACTTTTTTGGGTTCCTGAGACCTCAAAACGCATAGATCCGGTCGTATCTCGAATTCGAAAATTTTATTAATTGCAGTAACCTCCCATTTTTTTTAAATTGTGATGGGGTTAGGGAGGTTAAAAAACAGGGCACAATTTGTTGCAATTTGTCTTACAGCCGGGTACGCAACAACTTTTGGGCATAATCACTATTTAATTTGAATAAAACAAACAAAGAAACACTGCTGTTTCAAAAAACTCTTCATTGCTTTGTTGACCGCATACATCAGTAGAAAAAAAATCTAGAAAAACGGTGATTTTCACTCTCATTTCAAACTCAATAATTTGACGCGGGCATGTGGCTTGGTCTCCAAAACGCGTTATAGCTGCTTAAATAGTTTTTCGGTGTAGTGGGGTGTTTCTAGAGATAGAGCATTTTCCCACCGAAGTTGTCCATTGTCCCATGTCACCATGTTGTAAGTGATTCAATAAGGTTTGAATATATCATCCATTTCAAGCTTAGAGGATTGTAATTTTGACAGTCGATTATTTTCTTTAGTTTAGACATATTTGACTTGGATTAAAATGGTTGCGCAGGGCGTGGGAATGTGTGTGAAATTTTTTACGGGCAACTACCGTTCTTAGTATTTAGAGACTTACACAGGGATGGACTGAAAACCAAACTGTCTGCCTTTGATAATGACGACTTGATGTTCTAAACGCGTTTTAGCCGTGTAATTCAAGTTTTTCGCTGTGGCGGGTTGTTTCTGGAAAGTGCATTTTTCCACCAAAGTTGTCCATTGCTCTTCTATTGTCGTTCCATGTTGTAAGTGATTCACTAAGGGTTGAATATATCATCAATTCCGAGTTTTAGTGTTTAGGGTCTTGCACGGGGTAGGGGTGAAATTTTGACTGACAATTATTAGTTTCTTCGGATTGTGAGGGTTGCGCAGGGACATACATCGCTTTATGGTAGATATTACAAAAAGTAGTTGAGAACTACGTATGTAGGTGCATTTAGGGTCAAATTGTTTTTAAGAAGATAACCTTCTCGCGATGAACAGATTTTAAATCAATTATGTATCACTTCTGTTTCTCACGTGTAATTTCGATTAGCAGACAATTAACATTAAATTGTTTACACCTACTAAAATTTGTCAAAACCGGAATAACCTGAAACTCAACATTTCACCAGAGGCAAATTTCACTAACAGTTTACGACTGTCGTTATCAGGGAAATTAAAATAACAATAATTATTATTGTATTAGCAAAGGTCATAAACTTCATTACATATTTAATTTTACGGCCACAGTTTATCAGCCAATGCCACTAATATAAGCGGGCTTGCCATAAATCTTCGAACCAGTACGCAGTGAATCTTCCTTTCAGGGAAATGGGTTCATCCGACGCCATTCTGGTAAGGGATGCCTGTAAATCCCTAGGGTTCCACCCAATTCTCAAGAACCTTCACATGAGGGTTCCCACTGGATCAATTTGAGTTTTTCAAAATCAAGCTTCCTAACCGTTTGTAGATATGGATTGTTAGGTGCCAGCGGTTGTGGCAAAACCACCCTCCTCAAATGCATAGCAGGGGTGCTAAGCCTGGACTCTGGAGAGATCCGGGTTTTAGGGAGACGTCCAGGGAGCAAGGGCAGTGGAGTTCCTGGATTAAGAATAGGCTTTATGCCTCAGCAAACC
This sequence comes from Pycnomerus fuliginosus, assembly GCA_963924575.1. Lineage (NCBI taxonomy): Eukaryota > Metazoa > Arthropoda > Insecta > Coleoptera > Zopheridae > Pycnomerus > Pycnomerus fuliginosus. The sequence continues at coordinate 35,493,802 of OZ004621.1, forward strand.
GCTCTAGTCGAAGCTTTTACTGTCAAAGACACGATTTATTATTTTGGGAGAATTTTTAACATGAACGAGGGATTAATCGAGGAGAGATTCAGGGAGTTATCCAGAGTCCTGGATCTTCCAGACGACCATAAATTCATAAATGCGTGTAGTGGAGGACAGCAGAGGAGGATTTCTTTAGCTTCCTGTATGGTTCACATGCCGGAGTTGCTGGTTCTGGATGAACCCACAGTAGGAATCGACCCTATTTTACGTGAAACGTAATACCAAATTTTCTCGAAAATAAAGCGAAAACTTTATTCCGTAGAATTTGGACGTATCTCCTAGAAATAACTGCAAAACATAGCATGGCTGTGATCTTAACAACGCATTATATAGATGAAGCACGTCATACTAACGTGGTAGGTTGTATTCGAGATTACAAGATTAATTTTAAAAATTTGTTTTAAGATTGGTTTAATGCGAGGGGGGAGGCTGTTGGCGGAGGAGACTCCGTCGCGTCTTTTGGAAAATTTTCAAACTGATTCTTTGGAAGAGGTTTTTTTGGCTTTGAGTCAACGGCAGGAGGATGGGAACTTGGCTGAAACAGGACAATCCTCAACCACAACCGATTATGTAAGTACGTACGGTTTGGTTTTTATTGAGAGAGGAACATTCTAGTGGTACAATTTTAAAGCAGCGGAAAGAACACCTACAACATTGAAAATCTATTTCATTTAAAACATTTCTCCATGCCTTGTTCGAAAGTATCTATGTAAATGTTGAGGAATTTTATTTGGGCGCTGCGATAGGGGGTGGTATACGGAACTAAGCAGATGGGTACTAATCCCACTCGCACACCACAGATAAGTTTGATTAAAAGTACAAGTTGCCACTGTTTGCATCGCCTAGTGTAAATGTTTGTTGATTTCAAATCGAACATTTTAATTTAACATCGAATTTAGCGAACATTATGTTTATTCATAATTTGTACACAAACTTTTACTTAACATTTTACAAAGAAATTAGCCTAATATTCAAGTAAGATAGTGCCTATACTTTTTCAATTATTATTTTCTTTACTTAGTTCTACACTTTGTTATGGACAGTGTTTCGTATGTCATAAAGATGTCGAATTTTAATGAAAGGTACCTATCCTTCTGAGCGTTTTGTGTATTATTTTAATTGCCCATAAAATGTCATGCTCATGAGCTTAATCAAAAATATTATAAATATGTCAGGCGAAACTTGTCATCATTTAAGTACCTGCATTTAAAGTAATTTTCTTGTGTTTCCAATATTTACAATTTTACTACTGGCAAAATGGTCAATTGAGGGTTATTTGAGGGTCGCCGGATTGATCGCGAGTTTGTCACCGTGGTGCGTTTTCGTCTATCATGTGCTCAATTGACCATTTTTCCAGAAGAGAACTCAAAATTTCTCTATCATGCTCTTAACACCTATGCAGTGCAGCTTCCCTCATTTTCTTTAATCTGTTCAAAAGTAGTAGTATTTCATAATTCATAAATAAATCAAATTTGAAATTTCGAAACAGATTTCTAACATTTCAATGCACTAACACTAGAAACCTCGCTAGAAACACCCCATTACACCGAAACACTTGATTTTCGCAGATAACGCGTTTCGAACAAAACAAAGCTAAACAGCTTTGATAATGAGCACGTTGTGTTCGAAACGCGTTAGCTGTAAAAATCAAGTGTTTCGGTGTAGTGGGAGTGGGGTGTTGATAGTGCATTTTCCTCCGAAGTTGTCCAGTGTTTCCATTGACGTTTTAATGAAATTTGGTGCCGATATAATACATGCTGTGTTGCTGTGTATATTAACCACCCATGAAGTTTCATGCTCACACAAAAATCCGTCTATGAGTTATAACCGAAAATATAAACATCTCAGCTCAGGCAATTAAGATAATTAACTTTCCTGTGCTTTAAATAAAATAAAATCTTCGGCATCTTTGATACATCAACCATCTACTGCCCCGTCTACTGCACCTTCTAGGAAGATAGTGCCTATACGATTTCAATCATTTTTCCTTGAATCAGTTCGAGAGTTATGGACAATAAGGTGTGGCTCTTCATAAAAATTTTTAACTCGAAATTTCAAAACAGACTTCTAATACTTCTACGACACAAATGATGAAATGGTGTTTCCATTTCTCTGCTGTACACTGTCATTATTCTCCACTCCTTATTGACTTTTACCACTTTTCTGTCCATTTTCTTCCTCTCTTCTTTTCTCCTCTTTTGTTTCTTCGGTTCCTCCTTTTATTCCCATCAGAATTCCCTCTTTCGCTCTTCCCCTCCTTTTTCGTCTTGTCGCTCCCTGCCATTCCCAACTATAGTCTTTGGGTAATTTCCTTTGTGTATTCTCCCAACCCTCTTCCTCCACCCATATCTCCGTCAGTCCTACTATTTCAAATTCTTTTATATAATTCCACACCTCTTCGTCCTTGTTTCTAATCCACGCTAGATTCCAAAACAGGAATTTATATTCTTTCTAATCGTTTTGTGAGTTATACGGACAATAAATTACCTTATAAAAATGTTGAACTCAAAATTTCTAAGAAGATTTCCATCATTTTGTACCGTTCTATACTGCACTGCGCAGTAATTACCCATAAAATTTCATGCTGATCAAAAATCAATACGTCTGCGGTTATTTAGTTAAGTAGCCTTCTTTGTCTTTATGTGGTATCCATCAAACAATTTTGATCTTCGGTACATTTCATCAGTTCGAAAGTTGTAGACAATAACGTATGTGGCACTTCATAAAAATGGTGAACTGGAAATTTCTAAATAGATTTCTAGCCTTCATAAAACTATTTTAATGAAATTTGATACATTTACTGCACATTTAAAAACAGAAACTAGAAAAAATTTTAACTTACCTAATATCACTAAAATGTTTCTCTGTTCTTATGATAGCTAAGTAGGACTGTGGTGTGATAGTTTTTTATGTAACAAATGAGTAAAGTGTAACTTTTTTCACGAGAATTAATGTTTGCCGCACTACGCCTAAAAAATATGCTTCAAGCAATAAAAACCAAAACAGCGTTTCACATCTCAATTCTATCGTTATTAAATCTTTTGATTAGGAACCTGCAGAATCCACAAGCTTAGATTTTAGTATAAACAGCAAAAGACTTTACTCGCTAATCGACAAAAACCTGAAGCAGCTTTACCGAAATAAAGGGTAAAGCCACTCTCCAAACTTTAATTTCATTAATTATTTCTTCTACAGTTCCCTAGCCTTTGTTTTTGTTTTCCCCATAATAGTAATTGGATTCTTCCTGATTTGCGTGGGCTCAGACATGAAAAGAATAAACGTGGCAATCGTTAACCACGACGTTGAAACCAGCAGCTCAAACTGTTTCCAGGAAATAAGTCATCAATTTCTGGATTATCTCAACGATCCGATGATAAATAAGATCCAATATCCCTCTTTAACAAAGGCTTTGAGGGACTTCGACGATGGATACTGCACCGCTGTTCTTTATATCCCCAAAAATTTTTCAAGCAACTTTATGGAGAGGGTTCAGGATGGCAGCTATGCCAGCGCGGAAGCTCTGCATGGCATCGATGTCACCATCGACTTTTCTAGTTAAAGATATTTTTAACCCGACACGACTTTAGTTGCATTTTCAGATCAGGTTATTGGAAATCAGTTGAAGATTCGACTTAGTGACCGATTTCTCGTTTTGCAAGAGAATCTTTTGAACAGCTGTGACCTGAACGCAAAGCTGTACGAATTCCTCAAATTTGAGGAATTTTACGGGAAGGGCAAGGAATCTTTTACTGCTTTTTTCGTGCCTCCACTTGTGATAACGTAATACTTACAGTTTATAGAAAAAATATTGGATTTTTTTTCAGGTTGATGTTTTACTTGATGATGATTATTATGTCTGAAGTTATAATAATGGAACGTAAGGATGGGCTTTGGGATAGATCTATAGTAGCTGGGGTTACCACTTTGGAATTGAGCTTGAGCCACGTTATAATTCAAGGCGCAACGGTGGCTCTTTATAGCGTGTATTCATTAGTCGTTGCGTTTGTTTTGTTTAGAATTGAATTTGTTGGAAGTCTGTGGGTGATGGCTTTACTCACGTTTTTTGAAGGATTGACTGGAATGAGTTATGGTACGTATTTCTTCCTGCTTTCAATTTTGGTTTGTAGATTAATTCCAGCGGGTTTTGTGTCCATTATTTTTTCAATAATTGGAGACTATTTCTCGTTTTAGGTTTTTTCGTATCGGCGATAAGTCACGACGTAGTCCTTGTAGGCCTCCTCAATACCAGTACCTCCATCATCATTATTATTTTGAGTGGTAAGATGGAATTAATTTTAATTTAATTGTGATCTCTCCTTTTTTAGGCTTGCTGTGGCCTGTGGAGGCTATGCCATATGGAGTTCAATATCTTTCGATGAGTTTGCCTTTCGCTCAACCCATTTTCTCCTTCCGTGATGTAATGAGTAAAGGATGGCATTTGTTGCACTTGGAGGTTCTGTTTGGATTAGGTGTCCAGATTGCGTGGATTGTTATCTTCGCGGTTCTTTACAACGTTATACTCAAACTAAAGAGGTGAACCTCACCAACGATGTAATTTTGAAATAAATTTTTACTTTTGTTAGGTAATTCTTTACTCTCACCACTTACTAGTCAGTCGCAGCTTAGTTATTGGTGTTTCATCACGTCAAATACTAATGACGCCTCTCTATGAATAATAAAAGGTGATCAAGATGAACTTATTGAAATATAACGAGGGAGGGAAAAACTATCCCAGGGTCCATCTTATAGTCTGGCAATGTATTATTTAAATTGAAAGGAACTTATTGACGATTTAAGACAATCCGTTTCTCCAATGAGTGAAGATTCAAGACAATCGGCTTCTTCAATGAGTGCTACACATACAAGGTCCTCCAATTCACCATCTGCATCTTGCTCATTTGGCTCAAGTTCTTCTTTGGCTGATGAGCACACTGACCAACCAGTATATATTTTTGAAAATTCAAAGTTAACTGCCAACGATGTGCTTGCCATGCTGTATGGAGTCAGCCTTCGCCATCATCTCTCCAACGAAGCCACTTTTCAAATTTTGACCCATATTCAGACTCGATCAAAATTTCATATTATTGTGAAAGCTGTTATAATATTTTGGAAGGCCCTGAAACACGTTCAAATAATGTCATATGTACGCTTTGCAACAAAGATCAGCCTCAGACAATGAACAATAATTATTTCGTTACAGTGGACACATGTGAACAAATATCATCGTTATTAACAAATGTTAAGCTGGTGGATACCGTAAAAAGAAATGAAAGTGACGAGTTAACGATAAGTGATGTTCATGATGGTTTGCTTTACAAAGGCCGTAAAGCGAAAATTGCTACATTTCAATTGTCTTACAATTTTAATACCGATGGAGCTCCTGTCTTTAAGTCGTCGAGAACTAGTATGTGGCCCATTCAGATGATTATTTTATACATTAAGTATTAATCCAATCCAAAGCTAGATTTTTGTTTACGGTTGCCAATCAACTCTAGATTACAGTGACAAGACACCGATAGTTCAAATCAACTCTGATAAGACTACTAATAAGAAAATTGACAATTAATGAAACTGTCATAAATCTGCAAAAATGAAATATGCAAAGTAAATATTTAATTAGACTTAATAAAGGATACAGTTACCAGATTTGTACATAAAAATGTTGGATAATTTCAAAATGAGGGTATCCGTTCTAATTACAACCAACTCATATGATGATCAACTTCGCAATGTAATCGTAACACTTTAATATCCTCTCACAAGAGCAAACCAAGGGGATTATAATTAGGTCTATTTTTCAACTATTGGCACTTAACACATTTTTTCAGTTTGTGAACTAATGAAATGCAACATCTAAAATAGAAGAAAGTAGATTAATTATTATATTACCAGCATTGTCGTATCATAATTTCAGTACCTTCTTCAAACCATCATCTTCAGACTTCAGGACTTATCTCTGCTTCAGTGCCTGAGACAACTTCAATGCATAATAAATGCTTCACACAAAGGGCATAATGGGATTAATGGGGTTGAGTTGAGAGGACATGTTTTTTTTTCGCGTTGACCAGAAATTCATCATGTCTATGTTTGTCTCTATATGTGTAATAACTACTCGTAACATTAAAAAAGAGCGACAACAAGGTTTACGCTAACCAGTAGTCAACGCGTAAAAACATTTAATTTGACATTTACGGCTGCTGCGTGCTGGGGTGCTGCGCATCCATGACGTCTCCTTACAATCAATGTAGGAAATTCAAATTATGGGGTGTAGGCCATTCACGAGCCATAAAAAATGGCACTTTGCACATTTAACATTAATTGCAAAAGCCCTGAATTTTTGGGGCCCTATGAGCATGGATGGATGGGTAAACAAATATTATTTTATAAAACACCTGTTAGCGTTGAAACTGTTTATCGCATCACATTTTTGTTTTTGAACAATTGACTGTCGTTATTATTCGTTGCTTACATTTTTGTTACGGCGGTGCAAACAATAATATTTTTCTATTTGTGAGTAATTAACAGTGGTGAAAAATATAATTATGGACTAATAATCCAGTAAATAGGTAATTATGGCAAATCCTGAGAGACGCTTTGGGGACACAGATTTAAATGAAGTGGTTGAGATGATTAAAAATTATGTTCCCGCCAATACAGTTAGGACAAATAAAATAGTTTGGGTTCAATTCGAAAAATTTTGTGAAGAACGTGGTTACAATATAGAAATGAAGTTAACTAAACCAGAATTAGAAATGATCCTCATGGACTGGGCAACTAATATGAGAAAGCAGGATGGCCAAGAATACAAAGAAGGAGTCGTAAAAACTTTATGGAATACAACGGCCAAAATCCTTCAGGACTAATAGTTATTACAATAAATTCAAGATGGTTATTGATCTATTAAAAAGACATAGAGTTTAAACAGGCACGAGATAGTAGAGATTCTAAACGAAAATTACTTCAGAGACTGCCATTTTCTTGTTGCTGCAAGAAGAAATACATGAAACAGATTTAATCACTGCAGAACATCATTTAACAAGGTTTGTGAAAAAATCGCAGAAGTTATATGGGCCATTAGTAATGACATTCAACTTACATTCTCTGCTCCATTATGTTGAGTCAGGCCGGCAGTGCGGTCCTCTTTTAGTCGCAGCGGTAGGCAAAAAAAAACGGCAAATTATGATACAAGCAAGCGGTTTGGTACATAGCTTCCTAGAACCCATTAGAAACTTTTGACCCATTGTTTTTGGAAATTCGTCCCTTAGGGTTCGAAAAAAGGGTCTCTAAAAAAAAATCTTAAAAAAAATCAGACTTTTAATATATCCGCAAACAACTCGAGTTTGGTGTCTCTTCTACTTCTTCTACTAATTTCGGCTCTGCGAATTGAATGGTAATCTCATTTTTCCGATTAAACTAGCCATTTAGGTACGAAGACCCAAAAATTGTACTTTTTTACAATTTTGGAACGTGATGTTATATACAACAGTTTGAAGCACGTTAAAGTTTTCAAATGTGATGAAAATGCATAAAAGGTACATCAGCTCGCCGGCGCACCCTCAGGGGGGGGGGATTGTTGCAAAGGTAAAAATGAGACCAGCTACTACTTTATTCCAGGTATGAAAAACCCCCTTTATTGTATATAAAGCGAGGAAATGTATCTAATTTAAATTTAAAAAATAATTTAAATGTTAAATGTAGGTATTACTTATTATTGTTGGTGCATTCGCCCTTGCACTTTTTACAAGCAGGGGTGCAAGGTAAATTTAATCTTCGACAGCAGCATCTTGCCGATTGACAGCTTGAAGCACAGCCGCATCTGTCAAGGTCCCGACAGGCAGACCAAATTGGTGGAAGCTCTATCAACGCTGGCGTCCATTCTTCGGCTGTTTTGGTCCATCCCCAAAAACACAAAATTTTTTGACGAAATCTAGTTTTGTGTTCTTCAGCAATATCACTCTCGTTCACGCCAAGAAGCTGCGCTAGTCTTGAATGGTACATTTTGAATAAATCGACCATTTTAAAGACATAATTCTTTGATGAGCCTAGTTTTCCTTGAATATACATAACCAAATCCGCAAATGCTATGCCCTCACACATTATTTGATCCTTTTCCGAATTAGTATGGCATGTTACTCTACGGCATCTATTGTAAATACGAGTAAGACAAACAACATGGTATTTAGCCTCCTGTGCAACTAAATCGTCGTTAGAAAGTAAAGCTAGAAGATGTGAATCTTCAAGAATTTCTGCGCAAGTTTTTACGTGCTCGTATATATCTTCTGTTTCACATCGTCTAAGAGCAGCTTTCCAAGTGCCAGTTTGTTTACAAATAAAACATATGTCGTTTTTTAAGTTAGGAAATACGGCAGTCAAAGATCGCGTTTCTCTTCTTACGGCAGATGGACCTGGCTCAGATTGAGAAGACTCACCACCAGTGTCATTTATACCACCTACTGGTTCTTTTTGTGTCAGACCTTTAATTAGTTGTTGAAACCTAGGGTTCACGAACTTGAGTGAACAATTTCGATGCCACCTTGCATTCCTGGTCATTACTGTCGATTCTATGCCATTCCCTTCATCCAGAGCGTCGACGGTATGACCAGATTGCATCTTGTATTTGAATGTTCTCAAGAGCTCCAAATTTGCGGCGACGCATTTATAACCTGCATTGCGTCGTGCAGCCACAGGATTTCGGGCAAGACAAGACAGTGTTCCTTTATCTAATTGACAGATGCAACATGCTTCCCAGTTGAAAGGATGAGTATCAAGAGAAACAGTTGCTGCCACAAGCAATTTAGGTTTACCCATACTTTTAACAATTATTTTAGAGCTGTGACGTTTTCACAACCTCAGCATCCCTGGAGTTACATTTTAGTCTTAATAGGAAACGGTATACTAAATATTGAATATTGAGACAATGATTATAATACAGCACCGACTTAAAAGGCTATTGTCTCCAATTAAAAATACCTCTGCCAATAAATAATATAATAATTATTACCTATACAGGGTGTTTTGCAACCGCGTGTAAGTTTTTTAACCTCAGATTGCCCATCGAAAATGGTAACGATTGGCGCAAAATTGTTTAGGTCGAAGTCGTCTCCTAAGGAAGTTATAGGGCTTTAAAGTCAGCCATCGGGAGCAGTTTTTCTTAGATATCTCAGGAACGGATTAACGGATTTGAATGAAACTTGGTGGACACTAGTAGCCAGTGAATATACATCTACATGGGGAATTTCGTTGGATTATGACCACGGGATCCCCAGAAAACGGAGACACATTTGACATTTTTCTTCCGGAAAATGTTTGAAGGTCACGCGTTTTAAAAATGGTAGTGTCCGTTAGAAAGGGCAATTCAAACTGCAACTTTTACTATACTTGGTATTTTTTGATTTAATGCGTGGTTTTAGAGATATCCGTACCTGATGTAACTGGAAAATTTTTCAAGGTCACGCATTTTAAAAATGGTGATGCCTGTTGTAAAGAGCAGCTTCAACTGCAACTTTTACTATTCTTGGTATTTTTTTATTTAATGAGTGGTTTTAGAGATATCCAAATAAGAAAAACTGCTCCCTATGGTAAAGCCCTAACTTCCTTAGGAGACGAATTCGACCTAAACAATTTTGTGCCAATCGTCACAATTTTTGATGGGCAATCTAATGTTAACAAACTTACACGCGGTTGCAAAACACCCTGTATAATAATCGTTAAAATTGTAACGCCAGGAAATGTGTGATTGTGAGTTATTAAAAAGAAAAATTGAATAAACAACCTCACTTACATGTCTAGCAGCCGCCGTGCAGTGGACACTTCCCGATTTCGTACAATTAAACGCACAAAAAAGTCTTCCAGGAACCAAGGGCGCGCATTGCCGAATCGTCAAATATTGTTTATAGGCGGCTTTTTTAAACTTTTGCATTCTTCGATGCTACTAATTAAGATCACATGTTTATATCTATAAGTGATTTCTGTATTTGTCACTTTACCTTAATTTCTACTTATTCAATCTTGGATGTGCCAAGAAATAAACAGACTCACCTCTTTTTTTGGGGTCGTAATTAAGGAAACTGTAGTTAAATCTATCAGATCTAACCTCAAAAAACACGTTGGCTTGATCCTGCTTGAAACCAAAAAATGCCTTCAAAAAAAGTGGGACATCTATCCTCAAAACTAGTAGGACAAATCCGCACCCTCGGCACTACCGGATGACTTCTCCAGGTCAAGAAATAACGGGATTCGGGAATTTTCAGCCCGTTACATTTTTTCGTTACAAAGGAGGCTTCTACCCCGTCGGTAAAAACGATCACGACCTCTCGACTGTCAAACAGCTGGCGCCATCTGTTGGTGCCACTATTTCCAGAAAACTCGGGAAAACTTTGGTTAATTAAATTTCGTTTTAGGGAAGGCAAAAGGGGACATCGGGGATGAAAAGAAAAATGCTGCCTTGAGCTGGAAAAATTGAATACTGGTGAGCTGCAGATTAAAAACTATCGGAGACTAGAAGGATGGTGGCAGTGCAATCTGAATTGAGGGTTATAAACCGGAAGGGTGGCTGGAACGACGAGACGACATTTAAGGAATCAAAGTGCCGGATTCTTCAGAGGCATAGACTAATCATAGGAAGACCGCTCAGCCTTATGCCGCGCTTGAAATCACAAGTAATCAGCTGTAGAGCGCTCTGACAGGTGACGACGCCGGGGTCAAACAGCGGTACTTGATGGTACTAACGTGTTCGGTTTATAGTTTTGCTAAAACTGTTACAGCGCTCTTCAGAGGAATCTACTTGGGTTTTTATCGCTGAGTAGGAAACTTGATACCATCGCGACGCAAACACGTGCAAAAAGATAAACAATGGTTAAACATAACGGGTTCGTAGAATTCGATTCGAGGGTATTTTGCATTTATTTTGGAAACAGACGAATAGTTATTGTTCGGATCCTTTGGTTTGTTGATTTTCCGACTCGTGCCGAGAGACAGACAGTTAGAGAATTTATTAATTTTATTTATTCATTACTTAATTATTAACGATTGCAGAGTAGACATATTGCAGCGTATATGAGTATATGGTACCGAGTGGGAGGAGGGGTTCCGTGATTCCGCTTTCGACGGAAGAATAATTTATTAATACCTGCAGATCGACTAGGTACTCTCTGAGACAGATTAACAATAACATTTTCGCTCCGTACCTACGGCCGACTGAACCGATGGTGTCGGCGCCGCCGTGCCGTCGGGCGTCTTACGCCGTAGCATGTTCATACAACCACAAGTAATTATTTATTGTTGACAGTGGTTGGACTGGTTGGTGTAAAAAAACAAAACCGTTGATAAACCCTTTTACCCCAAGCGTTTTAGGTTGTGCACTTGAAAAAAATTATGTAAATCTGAAACTTGGTTAAACGACTGTATGAGAAACGGTGAAACGGGCTATCTTTCCAAGTGCTTCTCAATTATTTTAAACTGTATCCGGGCCTCCCGAAAGTGGCAAAAGCCCGCGAAATAAAGAAAAAAATTATTTTTTTTTATTTGAAATTAGACGGTTTTTTGTAAGAGATATCGCAAAAATGCACAAAATAAACATTGTAGAGGATAAAAAAAGCTTTCAAACGACACCTTCAAAATATTTCTAGGACCAATGGGAACGGAGGTACACGACCTTGCAAATCAACTTTAACAATTTAAATGCAAACACAGATTTTTCGCGTTACCATATGAAAGCTCTTCGAATTCTGCTTTTAAAAATGTGGTGCCCTTTTGACCAAAAAACGGGCCATGAAAAAAAACTATGTATGACTGCATACTTTTATTGCCGTATTTGATAGTTGCTTTTTTTTTCAAGTCGAAAACCAAAAGTGCCCTTTTTTGAATTTTTCTTAGCAAAAGAGCATTTTCTTACTATCTGATTAGATAGCTGTTGCATTGACGGATCAAAAACTTTAATGCCATTTTTTCGAGGATTGACATTTTAGGGGCAAAAAGGCCCCTTTTTTAATTTTTCTTAGCAAAGGGGCACATTGTTATTTTCGAATTCGATAGCTGTTGCATTGCCGGATCGGAAACCTTAGTGGGTGTAAAACATTTATATTTTAGGTTTTAGTATGTAAATGAGCGCCGGACAGATCAGCCTGCAGCCATCGACAACCGCCCGCACGCCCGACCTTGGTTAAATAAAGTTAAACGCTACATTTACAAATTCTGTGAAAAAGTAGAAGTTTCTACTGTCTCCGTGACTACCAATTTTTAACTTCTACGATCGCGAAGCAGTTACTGGAATCGATCGGAAAATTCAAAAAAATCGAATCGCAAAAAACATGAAATCTTTACGTTTCAGGGTCCTGGGAATCCAAAAAAGTGTTTTTTGAAAAAATTTCTGTGTGTCTGTCTGTCTGTCTTAGAGCAATTTTTTAGAAAATTTCCTTTTTATTGGCAAAAAGGCCCCTTTTTGAATTTTTCTTAGCAAAAGGGCATATTATCATTATCGAATTCGATAGCTGTTGCATTGCCGGATCGAAAACCTTAGTGCCATTTTTTCGAAAAATGTCATTTTAGGGGTGAAAAACATTTGTAGGTACCTACTTGAGATCATAGTAAATCAGCGCCGGGCGCACGCTCGACCTGGGTTAAGTTAAATGCTACATTTACAAATTCTGTGAAAAAGTTGAAGTTTCTACCGTCTCCGAGATTGCCAATTTTAACTTCTACGCTCGCGAAGCAGTTACTGGAATCGATCGGAAAATTCAAAATAATCGAATCGCCAAAAACATGAAAGCTTTACGTTTCAGGGTCCTGGGAACCCAAAAAAGGTGTTTTTGAAAAAATGTCTGTGTGTCTGCCTGTGATCAGGCTGCAGCTCAAACTACTGAACGTATGGAGATGAAATTTGGCACACATATTCAGTGGGGGATTTGTAGGTGCTGATTAGAATCTGGGCCACATCGGTTCACGGAAAGTGCCTCTTTGACACATCAACTTTAAAAGTTTAAATGCAAACCACCATTTTTCGCGTTACCATATGAATGCTCTTCGAATTCTGCTTCTAAAAATGTATTCACGCTTGTGCCCGCCCTTTTGGCCAAAAAATGGTGCATAACTGTATATTTTTATTACCAGATTTGATAGCTGATTTTTTTTCAAGCCGAAAACCTTTGTGCCATTTTTTCGAAAAATGTCATTTTAGTGGCAAAAGGGCCCTTGTTTCAATTTACTTAACAAAAAAAAAATTCTTACTATCGGATTCGACGGCTGTTATATTGCCGGATCAAAAACCTTAGTGCAAAAAAGGCCAATGTTTGAGTTTTTTTTAGCAAAAGGGCATATTATCATTATCGAATTCGATAGCTGTTGCATTGCCGGATCGAAAACCTTAGTGCCATTTTTTCGAAAAAATGTCCGTTTTAGAAGTGAAAAACATTTGTATTTTAGATTTTAGTAAATGAGCGCCGGATGCATCAGCCATCCAACCGCTCCGCATGCCCGACCTTGGTTAAATAAAGTTAAATGCTACATTTACAAATTCTGTGAAAAAGTAAGAAGTTTCTACCGTCTTCGAGACTGTCAATTTTTTTGTTGTGGTATCATATTGTACTAATAATTGAGGAATATTTTTTAACACCACCTTTGATTATACAGGGTTGGGCAAAAGTATGAAAAATGTCCATAATTCTTGAATCGTAAATTTTCTGCAAAAATTCTTGAGGAGCATAGATTTTTGCATTGTGCGTATGCGGTGCGTCGTGTCATTCCTTGGATGTTTTTGAAAATATACAGTGCTTTTCAAAAGTAAGGAATAAAATGGAAGTTGAAATCGGTGCGATATTTGTCTGCGTGTGTAAACGAGCAGCAAACCTTACCTGACAATGACCTGAATGGACGTTGAAAATAAACACATTGCTCCTTCTCCATGATCTTCCTCGCTTTTCCGTCGAACATGTTTCCGCTGAACGGGGTGACCCGAATCTTTTCGAGAGGAATATTTCGGAAATATCCGCGGAAGTTAATGACGCGGCGCGGGGCGACTTTTCGAAATTGCATGTAATCAAATGAGACGCTTCGCGTCGCGCCGCATCGCTCCAAAGTACGGCGCCTCATTTGATCACATGCAATTTTTTCTAAGCGCGCTGCGACGCACCCTGCCATGCCTCCTCAATGTACGTGCACCTTTAGAAACGTGTCATACTTGATCGGAAGTGGAGTCACAGCAACTCCAGATTTTCAAAAATAACGAAGAAATCGGTGAAAAATACAAAAATTCAACTTTGCTTTTTCGATATAAATTCAACTAAGCAATTATTAAAAAAGAAACCCTTTTATGTGTTTAAAATTTCTTCAATTTTCAAACTTGTCAAAATTGCTAAGAAAATTTAAGTATTTTCATCTTTCAAAAAACTCATTTTGTCTGCGGCCGTGATTGCACTTCCGGTCATGTATGAGACGCATGTTTCTAATTTCGCAAATTCGGAATCCATTGAGAAATAAGCAACATTTCATTTAAAAAAATTAAAAATAGGGTCATTGTCAGTTAAACCGGAAGTACAAAAGAATAAGGTTGATCTGTCCGAGGACATTTCTTTCGAAAAAGTTCTCGGATTTATTCCTTAGTTTTGAAAAGCACTGTTTACCTAAGGGAGGCTGTGACTGCAGTATGAAACATGCTTATGCCTAAAAAAGAATCGTAGACGTCCTTATGTCAAAAATGACAGCCAAAAAAATTTACAGTAGCACCATGAGACCCAGACTGCAAAAAATCTTGTGCCCCCTCCCTTCCATATTCCATACTTTTGCATAACCCTGTACTGTATAATGTATAATCGGTGACCCGTCAAAATGGCCTGCGACAAAATAGCCCCGACAAAATAGCCCCGACAAAATAGCCCCCGACAAAATAGCCACCGACAAAATAGCCCCCGTCAAAATAGCCCCCCGACAAAATAGCCTACGACAAAATAGCCCCCCGACAAAATAGCCCCCCCACAAAATCGTCACTTGGATAAGTTAAATTTGACTTGTTTTTAAAATGTCTTATTTTGTTTATTCTCAGGTAGTGTTACCTATTACCTACCGTAATTATTGCATTCCACACTAATTACCCCCGTTTATAGCTACTTGAGAGGGGCAAAATCAAAATTTACCTGAAAGGGTAGTTTTCAAATCTTTATTCAGTTGCAATTTACGTGTCGACTTGTTAACAGTAGCGATTATGGAAATAGTCTCGTCTCAGAAAGGCAAAAATATTTTGCTAAAAGACGGCTTCTCTTACCGTCAAGCCCGTGTAAATACAGATGAAAGTGTGTCTTGGAGGTGCACAAAAGTGTTTTGCAAAGGGCGTCTAAAGGTTCGCGGCAATGCAATAACTTCAGTTAGTGAACATAACCATGCGCCCAGTGAAGAAGTTAATCTGGCCAAGAAGGTGCGAAACAATATTCGGGAACGTGCCTCCAGTGTAATGGAACGTCCAAGGCAAATAATTCTACGGTGCACAGAGGGTGAGTTTTATTTTTAGCTCAATAATTGAGGAGAAACTTTTGAAGCCGCAACATGTCCACGTTTGGGAAGCCCATGTTTTAACAGTGATTTTGGAATAAGCTTGGTATTATTTAAATTTTATGCAGTCAAAGAAGTGGCGCATAATACGTTTTGAAAACTTGGTCCTCAATTTACAATCATGTGCAAAATTGACAGTGAGCGAAAAGCTCGGCATTAATTTTATTTTTATACTCATTTGTTTTTCCAGGAATTCCACTTCAAGTAGCCCCCTATTTGCCGGCGTATAATGCGTCACAAAGGACAATTGAAAGAATGAGGAATAAGGAACTGCCACAAGCGAATCCAAGAACAATTGCAGATATAATCATTCCAGAACGTTTACAAAGGACGTCTAGGGATATGCCTTTCTTATTGTTGGATTCTGGTAATGACGATCCCGATCGATTTATAATGTTTGGCACTCAAGACAACTTAAGAGTTCTTCAAGAAAATCGCGATTGGTTTATGGATGGCACATTTAAAGTGGCGCCAGAAATCTTTTTCCAATTGTTCACCGTCCACGCGCTGGTTGATAATTCTGCAGTGCCTCTGGTCTATGTTTTAATGCAAGACAAACGCGAGGCTTCTTACACCAGAGTGCTCCAACATCTTAAAGACTTAAATCCTAATATGGTGCCGACAAGTGTTTTGACTGATTTTGAAAAAGGGCTTCAAAATTCCATTATGACAGCTTTTCCAGAATCGCGTCACTTCGGGTGTTTATTTCATTTGGGACAGTGTCTGTGGCGCAAAGTTCAAAATCTTGGTCTAGCAATTGACTACCAGAACAATGAAAACCTGCGTGTTCACATTAAAATGCTTTTGGCATTAAGTTTTGTTCCAACAGAAGATGTAATAATTGCATTTGAAACTTTGACAGAAGACTGCCCTCCTGAAATGGATGATCTCATAAGTTATTGGGAAGATACATAAAGGGTGTCCCAAAAAAAACCGAACGATTTATTTTTGGTTATAACTTTATTATTATTGGAGCGATTTTCCCCAATCTTGCACGAGGCGTAGTCAAAAGATGAGGCTTTTAGAATCGACAACAATTTTCCAGATGGCGCCACTAATAAATTTTTTATGGCAGTTTTCTACAAGGCCACTTTTTGATTGGCTGGAGTTGAACCATCTGTGAAGCGATCAAAATGAAAATAGTGTAAGCTTAAAGCTGATGCTTTTCTCTTCCAAAGCAACTT
Organism: Pycnomerus fuliginosus; assembly: GCA_963924575.1. NCBI lineage: Eukaryota > Metazoa > Arthropoda > Insecta > Coleoptera > Zopheridae > Pycnomerus > Pycnomerus fuliginosus. The sequence goes on from OZ004621.1 coordinate 35,510,565, forward strand.
TACAAAATTTTATTCTGAACGTTCCTGATTAATTTACAAATTTTTCTGCGATGCTCTAAAACAGATTTTTTAAGATTTATTTGATATTAATTCGCTACCGATCTTGACAAAATTTTCAGAATCCTTAGTAACACCATAAATCTTTCGTAAAATAACGTTAGGTACTTTGTGCAGGAATTTAACTTAGGTACTATATCGTTATACAAAATGTTAAAATAAATGAAACCCAAAAAAATGGTCTAAAATTGACTTGTTTGTGAACTCGACAAGTTGTTCTTCAGCTTATGACTGTTATAAAGCACATATTTGGTTTATTTTAAAAGCCAGAATTGTTGTTTATTAAATTCCAGCCTGTTGTCTGTAGTCGCTTTTAGTGCTAACATTTATTACTAATTACACATTCATAATATTCTCAAATTTTTTAATGAAATGTGTTCATAAAAATTTGCTAGGGTGGCACCATCTGCAAAGTGACATCATTTTGTGAAATATTGATGGTGTTACTTAGGATTCTGCAAATTTTGTCAAGCTCGGTGACCAAATAAAAAATAAGTGTTCAAAAATCTTTGTTTTAAAGCATCACAAAAAAAATTATAAATGAATCAAGAACGGCCAGAATAAAATTCTGTAAAGTTGCTTTAGAAAAGAAAAACATTCGCTTTCATCCTACACTAATTTCATTTTGATCGGTTCACAGATGGTTTAACTCCAGCCAATCAAAAAGTCTTCTTGTAAAAAACTGCCACAAAAAATTTATTAGTGGCGCCATCTGGAAAATGGTTGCAGATTCTAAAAGCCTCATCTTTTGGCTACGTCCCGTATAAAATTGAGGAAAATCGGTCCCACAATAACAAAGTTATAACCAAAAATAAATCGTTCGGTTTTTTTTGGGACACCCTTTATATTGGAAGACTAAGAAGAAATCGAAGACTTGCACCGACTTTTCCGATATCCATTTGGAATGTGTATAGTCGTGTAATGGAAGGGCTTCCACGCACAAACAACTCGGTGGAAGCGTGGCATCGAGCATTCCAGTTGACTGTTGACTGCATTCACCCATCAATTTACAAATTAATTAATCACTTCTTAAGGGAACAAAATAAAATCGAATTAGAAATGGAACGTTATGCTGCCGGTTTTAGAAAACCTGAGGCTTCCAAGTGCAAATACGTTCAATTAAATAGAAGATTGTTGACGCTAGTGCAAAATTACGACCGCAATAACGATTTCCTCGTTTATCTTAGAGGAATTTCCTATAATTTGGAGATTTAGAAAAATTGCAATATATTATATTGTCGTTGTGTAACCTACACAACAGTAATAGGCGCTGTTATACAATTTCATGTTTTATGTCTTTTTATTTATGATTCAAGTTTCATCAGCGTATATTTTGAAAATTTTTAAAGATTTTATTCTTTTTCATGTTTTTATGTTTTGTTTGTAGATTTTCAATACAATAAATATACTCGTAATTTTACCATTCAGAGACTTTTGTTTTTACTTCTGTATTTTTAACTTCTACGCTCAAGGCGGAGCAGTATATAAAATCGATCAAAAATTCGAAATTGAACTGACATCAAATCTTTACGTTTCGGGGTCCCAGGAACCCAAAAAACCTATTTTTGAAAAATGTGTGTCTGTCCGTGTGTCTGTCCGTATGTCTGTGGACACGCTACAGCCGAAACTACTGAACTGATTTTGATGAAATTTGGCACACATATTCAGTGGGAGATTTGTAGGTGCTGATTAGAATCTGGGCTACACCGGCTCACGGAAAGTGCCTTTTTGGCACATCAACTTTAAAAATTTAAATGCAAACCCCCATTTTTCGCACTACCATATGAATGCTCTTCAAATTCTGCTTCTAAAAATGTATTCACACTTGGGCCCTTTTGACCAAAAAATGGTGCCGTGAAAAAAAAACTATGCATAAATGTATATTTTTATTACCGGGTTTGATAACTGATTTTTTTTCAAGCCGAAAACCTTAGCGCCATTTTTTCGAAAAATGTCATTTTAGTGGCAATTTATTTTATTGTCTGTGCGGGAGAGGAGCTGATTAGATTTTGAAGCCGATCATTTCTTATTTTAAATAAACTGCTCAACAATTCAATTGGTCCACCCGGAAATTTGAGTCGAATTCAAAATGCCGTAACTCCTGAAGCAGTCGATCGATTTGAATGAACGTTTTGTCCACGGATAGCCCATTTTATTGGCTACGACATGACATGTTCCGCTTTTTATGCAGGTCCCCCTTATTTGATATACAGGGTGTCAGAGCCGGGTACTGCAAAATGGCGAAAATTTAAACCACCCCCGATTCTAAGAGAAATTTTTCTAATTTTTTTTGCCTGGTTGAGAAGACGTCTTAGAACCATACCTCCACACGTTTTTTTGAAATTCGCTCCATCTCCTCTAATTAGGGTGCTGGCCCAAGAAAACTGTTTTTTCACTGGTAGTTAATAGCCTCTTTAACTTCTACTTAATTTTTAATTTCTTGAGGTCATTGTGTCGTAAAAGCTTTACTCTAGGACACCATGAGGTCAAAATTAATCTAAATTAAGGCGACCCTGAAAAGGGGGCCCGTTGAAATGGACCCAATTTTATTCTGCTTCCGAAGTGATCTTTAAGTAAAGGCGGACTAAATTTGAAACGATGTTTTCATAGAGCCATTTATCCTGCACATTTTAAGATGCTCTTCGTCTGAATTGGATCACAATCACCGGTGCTCAAACCAACTTTTCAACTGACTGTTTTCAGACAAAATACAGCCCCCTAAATTCGTGAAACCAAGGAGACAAAAATTATAACAAAGAGCTATACCTTGTTGACAAGGTAACGATCCTTCAGGCTTTGTCAAAATTTTTGTCGCCTTCGTTTCAGGAAATTGCAGATGTGCGAAATGCCTGTTTTTTGTCCGAAATCCGTCAGCCAAAGTACTGGTATCAGCACCCCCAAATGTGATCCAATACAGACGAAGAGCATCTTAAAATGTTCAGGATGAATGGCTCTATGGCGGCATCGTTTCAATTTTGGTCCGTCTTTAATCAAGATCATTTCAGACGCAGAATAATTTTGGGTTCAGTTCAGTGGGCCCCCTTTTCTGTGGCATTTTATATCCGGATAATTTTGAATTTATGACAATTTAGAGTGAAGTTCTTGCGTTACAAGGACCCCCAGGAAATTAAAATTCGTGTACAAGTAAAGGCGCTATTAACGACCGGTGAAAAAACAGTTTTTTTAGCCCTGCACCCTAATTAGAGGAGATGGAGCAAGTTTCAAAAAAACGTCTGGAGATATGGACCTGAGACGTCTTCTCAACCAGGCAAAAAAAATTTGAAAAATTTCTTTCAGAATCGGGGGTGGTTTAAATTTTCGCTATTTTGCAGTACCCGGTTCTGACATCCTGTATCTCAAATAAAGGGGACCTGGAATAAAACGTGGAACATGTCATGTAGTAGCCAATGAAATGGGCTATCCGTGGAAAAAAGGTTCATTCAAATCGATCATCTGCTTGAGGAGTTACGGCATTTTGAATTCGACTCAAATTTCCGGGTGGACCAATTGAATTGTTGAGCAGTTTATTTAAAAATTTAATAAATGCTGCTGTTATTAATCCAATGCAGTGCGGCGTAGAAGTTCCTGCCGTCTCCGAGACCGCCTTTTTTTTTTATTAACGCAGAAATAACAGATATTTATTTTATTAGGAGTTTAGCAAGACATCATGTGACGGGTCACATAATGTTGCTTAAACTCCGAATAAAACACAATATTTTATTTTCAAAAGAAAAAATCGAAAATTTTCTACTCATGTCTGTTGCGCGTCACTTTGACACTTTCCAAATTGAAAATTATAGGCGATTTCCTTTTACACATTTATCTAAGCAGCCTCAGTTAATCTCAGCAATTTGATTGGTTTATTTGAATATTGACCAATCAAATTGCTGAGACAAGTGAGCCTTCTCAGATAAAGTGTATAAATGGAAAGCAGCTAACGATGAATCCAAACTCCTCCGGAGTTTAACACTTCGCTAAAAATGGTGTCATAGAAATGACGGTTATACCTTTGAACCTTGTCAACACAGTCATTTAAATAATTGTTATGTGACGTTTGAAAATAAAATAAATTTTTTTATTCAAATTTTGTTGCATATTTAAAACAACTAAACCTGACTTCTGACTATTATTTTAAACAATATAAACACATATTTAACATAAAATATCAACAAATCCACATTTGTGAAGTTTCAAGAACAGATAGTAAATCATAAAAAATGTCTACAATTTGTCATTAAATCGAAAACAAACAAATGAGTTAAACAAACCCATTGTGTCGGGGGCTATTTTGTCGGGGGCTCTTTTGACGGGGGGCTATTTTGACGGAGGCTATTTTGTCGGTGGGCTATTTTGACGGGGATATTTTGTCTGGGGCTATTTTGTCGCTGGGCTATTTTGTCGGGGCTATTTTGTCGGGGCCATTTTGTCGCGGGCTATTTTGTCGGGGCGCCTGTATAATCATATAGGCCAGAATAGGGTGTAACGGGAACATGTACTGGAATGTTTTCACCACATAGGTATAGTCATCACCAAAAAACAAGAGATGACAATCTCCTACCACGCTTTTCCTACGCCATTTAAAAGACGAAGATATGGCCCATAAGTTTTTCTTCAGATTTTTTATTACTTTATGGTTACCGTAGATCTGTGACGTAAGGTAAAGGTATGGTATTTCAGAAATAAAATTGGCAGTCTCGGTGACGGTAGAAACTTCTACTTTTTAACAGAATTTGTAAATGTAGAATTTAACTTTAACCAAGTCAGAAGTCGGGCGTGCAGGCGGTTGTCGAACGCTGATTTACTAAAATCTAAAAGGCAAATATTTTTCGCCCCTTAAATGACATTTTTTGAAATAATTTATTGCACTAAGGTTTTCGATCCGGTAATGCAACAGCAACAATTCGATAATAATAATCGCTCTTTTGCTAAGAAGAACTAAAAAATGGGCCGTTTTGCCTCTAAAATGGCACTAGGGGTTTTGATTCGGCAATGCAACAGCTATCGAATTCGATAGTACGAATATGGTTTTTTGTAAAATAAATTCAAAAAAGGGCCATTTTGCTACTAAAATTACATTTTTCGAAAAAATGGCACTATGGTTTTCGACTTGAAAAAAAGTCAGCTATCAAATTCTGTAATAAATGGCACAAATGTGAATACATTTTTAGAAGCCAAATTCGAAGAGCATCATGGGGGTTTGTATTTAAATTTTTAAAGTTGATGTGCCAAAAAGGTACTTTCCGTGAACCGATGTGACCCAAAATCTAATCAGAACCTACAAATTACCCACTGAGTATGTGTGCCAAATTTCATCCCGATACGTTAAGTAGTTTGAGCTGCAGCATGATCACAGACAGACAGACACGCAGACATTTTTCAAAAACAACTTTTTCGGATTCCCAGGACCCTGAAACGTAAAGAATTGATGTTTTTGGCGATTCGATTTTTCGATGGATTTTATTAACTTTTTGCTTCGCGAAGCGTAGAAGTTAAAACAAAACGATGGATGTCAATCTTTGATTATTTTTCGAATTCGAATTATAATACTGATAAAGAAATTTGTGACATACCGTAATGGCCAATTGTACTGTACTGAACTTGCGAAGTTTTATCCAAAATTAATGTCGTTAAATAAACTAAATATTCTCACACAAAATTTTTCAAAAACCACTTTTTCGGATTCCCAGGACCCTGAAACGCAGATTTGCTGTTTTTGGCGATTGGATTTTTCGATCGATTTTATTAACTTACTTCGCGAAGCGTGGAAGTTAAAATAGGAGTTACGAACGCTGATAAACGATAAACCGGAATAAACCCACACTGCTGAAGACGGAACAAAGAGAACACAAAATAATGGACTTAAATAACAAGAACGTAAGCCAAAAATGTATCATTTTTAATGCGACCCTTTTGTTATGAAAACAATAAACAATAACACTCAGCGGAGCGGGCGGCAACTCGTTGGCAATGACCTCGATCAAAACAGCCCCGATGCCCGATGTCAGAGCGCGTGCTAAAAATAGCCTGATTTTTGTTTGGATTTCGTTGGTTTTAATTACGCTATTGACCATGATATGGCAGCACCGTGGTTGCAACATTCGGAGCCTCCCTGTAATTTGGAGTAGTACGAACATTGCCCGCCAGGGAAACGCCAGGATTTCCCCTGGCGCCCCCTGGTGCTCAATGTGTTCTTTTGTTGATAACTAAGACTGTATAGTGGGTCCTCTACCTATTCCCTACTCTCTGTCAGAGGTAAATTTGCTAATTTGTACAAAATAAAGCAGTTAAAACTAATAATGTTGTTATTTAAAGAAACCTATCCTGTTTGTTTTCTGATTAGGCAACCAATTATACCCCTAGGGGTATGAAGGGTGGCGGCTCAAAAACCAGATTGCTACACTGCCCCTCTCCTCAAAGAAAGAAAAACACCGGGGGTGATTTTCTACGATAAAAAACGCTTGGTCAACAATTTTACGGACGGATAACTACGCGTATCATACGGCCAGGGGGCGACAAAAATTGGGCAGGGGACAAAATCGGTAGAGGACCAAATCGGTAGGGGACCAAATCGAGAAAAGTTACGAATTGTCCATAAACATTGATGACAGGGAATGAAAGCTGCACCAGTACTTGATTGAGGATCTGTTTACACCGAATTATGAAAGACCAGATTAAGAAAAACGAACAAAAAGCGAAGAAAAGAAAAAGAAATAATTAGCCCACTGAAATATCTGAGTTTGAACCCACGTAGGGCTTAAGGTCCTTCACATGCCAACATCCTGCATCGGAACCATCTTTATTGGTCAAAAGGTACACCAGCTTGGAGATCTTCCTTTTTACGGTACCTAACACGTACCTTGGTGCCAGTTTGGCGGCATATTTCTGACCTTTGTCGGAGAGAGTTTTGTTCTTTCTCCAAACTAATTCGCCAAGGCGGTATGATACTTCTCGTTTACCCAGGTTGTACCTATCGGCATTCCTTTGGTAAGAAGAATGGAGTCTCCTTCGAACTGAATCGAAAAGCTCGGCTAATTGAACCATGCCTGCGGCATACTGTTCTCGATCGCCTGGTCGCAACTCAATGTCTCTGGTACTGAGGACGGTACCATAAAACTTGCCACTGAGTGGGACGTGTCTACCAAGGTTTAGGTATTCTGGTGTACGTACATCGGGTGACCTCGTGAACAGCAGAGTTCACGGCTTTTTGAATTTTAAAGACGTTCACATCCCAAAGGAGATGTTCTGTGACGTAGGAACGAATGGCTACACCAATTGTACGATTGTAGCGTTCTACATAATTGGTTTGGGGATGGTATTTTGCGTTGAACCATATTTTTAACTTCTACGCTCAAGGCGGAGCAGTATATAAAATCGATCAAAAATTCGAAATTGAACTGACATCAAATCTTTACGTTTCGGGGTCCCAGGAACCCAAAAAACCTATTTTTGAAAAATGTGTGTCTGTGTGTCTGTCCGTGTGTCTGTCCGTGTGTCTGTCCGTGTGTCTGTGGACACGCTACAGCCGAAACTACTGAACTGATTTTGATGAAATTTGGCACACATATTCAGTGGGAGATTTGTAGGTGCTGATTAGAATCTGGGCTACACCGGCTCACGGAAAGTGCCTTTTTGGCACATCAACTTTAAAAATTTAAATGCAAACCCCCATTTTTCGCATTACCATATGAATGCTCTTCAAATTCTGCTTCTAAAAATGTATTCACACTTGGGCCCTTTTGACCAAAAAATGGTGCCGTGAAAAAAAACTATGCATAAATGTGTATTTTTATTACCGGATTTGATAACTGATTTTTTTTCAAGCCGAAAACCTTAGTGCCATTTTTTCGAAAAATGTCATTTTCGTGGCAATTTATTTTATTGTCTGTGCGGGAGAGGAGCTGATTAGATTTTGAAGCCGATCAGTCAACCCGAACCCGAAGTGCCCTTTTGGCATAGCAACTTTCTTATTTTAAATATTTAAAAATTTAATAAATGCTGCTGTTATTAATCCAATGCAGTGCGGCGTAGAAGTTCCTGCCGTCTCCGAGACCGCCTTTTTTTTTGTATCTCATACTGTTGACAGAGACGTTTAAACTCTCGACCGGCAAACTGCGTTCCGTTGTCTACGATCATAATCTGGGGTACACCCCATACGTGGAAGATGTCTTTCTCGAGTGCTCGAGCTACATTGACAGCAGAAGCCTTTTTAAGGGGCCACATAACTGTGTACTTGCTAAACCAATCTACCGCGACCAGCAAAAAACGGTTACCACTGTTCGATCTTGGGAAGGGTCCCATTAGATCTAGTGCAAGAATTTGCCACGGATGATTTACCCGTTTTTCTTTACCCATTAGGCCGGCGCGTCCTATTGGAGGAATTTTTTGCTCGCCACATACTATACAATTACGAACAACCGGAATTACATCTAACTTCATCCTTGGCCAATAGTAGAGCTCTTGGATTCGGTTCAAAGTTTTGAAAACGCCAAAATGCGCCATAGCAGGGGGTTCATGAAAGGAATTTATTATCTCTTGCTTTTGTGCATCAGGGACCAGAACTTTCCATTCATGTGCATTATTTTCGACCGGTAGCCTACTAGGTACAAATTTGTAAATCAGGCCTCCTTCAATTTTCCATTGGGGGTATTCATCGGGGTCCTTCCGGATCTTAGTTAACATGTCCGCGTACCACTCATCATTGTCATCGAGAACAATATCAATTAAGCTAAGTTCTACCAGGGGTGCTCTCGAAAGTGCATCCGGGACCGTGTGCTCATTGCCTTTTCGGTGGATTAGATCAAAAGAGAACTGTTGTAGTTTGACTGCCCATCGAGCGAGTCTGCCTGTGAGCTCTTTCATGCGCGAAAGCCACAACAGTGAATAGTGGTCGGTAATCACATTAAAATGCGCACCTTCCACATACGGACGGAAAGCCTGAATGCTTGTTAAAACTGCTAAGCATTCTCGTTCGGTAACCGAGTAATTACGCTCAGCCCTAGATAGTGTTTTGCTGGTATAAGCAATAACCCTTTCATCACCGTCTAACACTTGAGTCAGCACGCCTCCTAACCCTACGTTAGAAGCGTCGCAATGGATTGCAAAAGGCTTAGAAAAGTCTGGGCTATACAAAACTGGTGCTGATACAAGAGCCTGCTTAATACTAATAAAAGCCTTTTCAGCATCGTCGGTCCACGAGATATCGGACTTTTTACGCACCTTTCCCTTCAGAAGGTCATTTATAGGAGCTAAAAGGGTGGAAAAATCTTTGACAAATCTCCTATACCAAGAGACAAGGCCGATAAAACGCTTAATCTCGGTTGTGTTAGTGGGACGGGGATAGTCAATCATGCTAGAAACTTTATCAGGGTCCGTTCTCAATCCCAATTCGTCGATAACATAACCCAGGTATTTTAGGTGGCTCCTACAAAATTGACATTTCTCTACGTTAATCGTAAGACCAGCTTTCTTTAAAATTTGTTGAACTTCTTTTAGCAGGTCGATATGGTGTTCGAAAGTAGGAGAGACTAGAACGATATCATCCAAGTACGTGAAAAGATGCGGCTCAAACTTAGGTCCAAATAAATGATCCATCAGCCTCTGTTGTATCTGAGCTGAGTTTTCGAGTCCAAAAGGAACAACGTTGAACTCGAAGAGGCCCTTGCCGGGAACAGCGAAAGCAGTTTTCTCCTTGGACGAATTATCTAATGGTATTTGCCAGAAAGCCTTCCTTAGATCAATTGACGTAATATATCTAGCTCCTTTAAGCATGTTTAGAATTCTGTCAATGTGTGGAAGAGGGTAGGAGTCAGCTTTCGTGATTTTATTCAGGGTCCTCCCGTCAAAGCAGAGACGGTATTCGCCAGACGGTTTCTTAACCATCAAGATCGGTGAAGACCACGGACTTTTAGAGGCTTGTATTACTCCTAATTTTATCATCTCATCGATTTCTTGGTGAAGGATTTGAAGTATATAGGGGGATAGGGGATATTGTCTCTGCTTGAACGGTAGATTGTCTCCCGTATCGATAACCACTGAAATGATATTAGTCCGACCCAGACGGTCATGGGAAGACAGTTCCTTTATAAAGCATTCTTTCACCTTCTCTAACTCATTCTCCTGCTCTACTCTTAACGCGTGGAGGCCATTGCGGTTATCGGAGGAAGAATTATCGCTCGAAGATTCAAGCAGACAGATTTGGAAGACACCCTTTGGATCAGTCCACATGGCTAAATCGAAAAATTTCGCAAAGTCCGCGCCCATTACAAAAGCTGCCGATACATCAGGTACTGCTAACATTTCGAAACTTCTAACCCCCTCGGAAGTTGAAATCGGTAAGTCAATACTGCCTATGACCTTGAGCCGGGTATTGCCAGGTGTACCTATATTTCTAATAGGACTTGGGTATATTTTCAAATTCAATTCTCTTAACAAATCCAATCCCTTTTTCCCAACTACCGAGTGGGTAGCTCCCGAGTCCAAAAGTGCTGTTATTGTACGTCCTTCTACTGTTAACCGTGCATATTCCCGAAGGTCGGAGATGTGTGAGACTTTACAGAGCGATATTTCTGGTTCGGTTTTCGATTTACAAAATAAATTAATTTTTTGCAACCAGTGCTGCCAGCCGGGATCTTCTTTTCTCTCCCGAAAATGGGAAGCATTGGTTGAACTACTACTACTACGTTGACAAGAAAAAGTTTTAACTGCTGGGGGCCTTAGTTGTTCACACCCGGCCCCTGTGATACGTTTTTTTTCTTGTGTTCACAACGGTCGGTTGAAACTCCTTTGTTTCCGCACTTACGACAAAAAATTGCCCTCTTGGCCATGCAATTATAATAGAGGTGATTTTCTAATCCACAGTTCCAACAGACAATTTTTTTGGAAGTTGATGTTCGTTCACTAGAGGTTGGGGGTATTTGAGGGGGGTCCTCCTTAAGAGTTGGGATGGCAGCATCAATTGAGAAGACTTTAGGTCGACTTGTAGGATTCGTATTAACATTACCTTTTTGGGTTTCGTAAGCGTTATCCAATTTTTTACATAACGACAACAGCGTACTAACTGAATCTATGTTTGAAAGAGCAAGTGGTTTTATGTAATAGCTGTGCAGATTTCTATAGAGGTAGTCCAGCTGGGTGTCATCAGAAACAGGTTTTTTAAGCTTGTTGAAAAGCACTTGCATTTCTGCCACAAAAATAGCTACCGATTCCGTGCGACCTTGCTTTCGTTTCGTTATCTGATCCCACACCTGGGCATCATTGTCTATAGGCATAAAGCTTTGTTTCAATAACTGTACTAAGGATGGCCAGTCCCTAGCTCGATGTTTATTCATTTGGAACCACGTGCTTGCAGGTTTCTTAAACAGATCGTATGCCGACTCAAAAAGTTCATAATCTGTTACGTGACGCGCTGTTTTAAGTTGATCTACCTCCCTCAAAAATTCAAGTAAGTCCGTCTGACCGTCATATTTTAAACCCCATTTATATACCGGTACACTTTTCGCTGTCGGTGTATAATTCGATTGACGACCTAAAGGATTTACTACTCTTGGCGTGGGTGTAAGTGTCTGATTGGCATCTAGGTTTAAGTTGATTGAAGACAGCCATTGCTCCTTGTCAATACTTAGCACTCCCGTCTTGATAAGTAAGTCTGTTTCCAGCTTTAAGCATAACCCTATCATCTTCTTAACAAAGGGTGGGCCTTCGGCACCAGCAGTTTGATCAATATTCTTAACTCGGCCACCTAAGTGGGCCACTCTTGATTTTAATTCCAATACTCTGATTGCGTTGGTAGGGGACATATCCTCTAAAACTTTGATTTCCTCGTCTAAGACGCTATAATACTCATTAATAGCAGTAATCTCTGTAGCCAAATCGAACTCTGCATCCTCATCAAGGCGCATCTTGACTTGCATAGCCCTATGTAAAACTTTAATTTTGTCCTCGACACTACCTGTAGGTGCAATGCCCCGAACTACCAATTCATAATCAACAGCTATTTCATCTAACAGTTGGGGTATTACCTCAAAATGATCCGCCATCTTATTTGAAAGTACCAGATAATTATAACTATGTATTTTTAAAACAATTTTAACCTCCCCACTCCACTTCAGCACTTAAAAAATGGCAGCAGAGAAGCGGCTGGAACCTCCCCAACGCGTGGGTCTTTGATTTCAGGGACTTCTGTTTAAGATTCTAAAGTTGATATGCCTAAATGGCACTTCCCGTTGACTAATTGCTCCCAAAAGCCTTTCAGCTCCTCAACGGGTCACCTCACTTCCATTTACCAAATTTCGGGCAAATCGATCCACTAGTTTGGGCTATAAAGTGGTTTCAGTGTTATTACAAAATTTCGATTTTCTACCCAAAGGGTTCTAAATGCGAATAAATTTTGTCTCATTTAAAACCAGAAATTGAAGACCTTTCTGATGGTGACCTCGATAGTGACAATAAATCTTTCAAAAACTTGTTTTGGATGGGTAAATTAGAGAATAATTTTAAATTTCGAAATTGGTGTGCCAAAACGGCACTTTCCGTGGGCCGATTGAATCCAAAATTTGTTCACCTCTTCGACGTGTAATACAATCCCCTTGTGCAAAATTTCAGCCAAATCGGTTCAGGGGCTTGGGCTGTACCGCGATTTTAAAGTCCGATAAAAATCAATTTTTTTTTATTTTTGGTCAAAAGGGCACTAAGAATGAATGCATTTTTAGAAGCAGAATTTGAAGGCCTTTCCTATCGTGACGTGAAAAATGGGGGTTTGCATTTAAAATTTAAAAGTTGATGTGCCAAAATGGCATTTCTGGTTGCACGATTGGCTCCAAAAGCTTTTCAGATCTAAGTTGGGTTATCACATGCACACGTACCAAATTTCAGCTAAATCTGTCGAGTAGTTTGGGCTGTGGCGTGTTTACGAACGTACGTACGTACGAACGTACGTACGAACGTACGTACATACATACAGACACATTTTAAAAACCACTTTTTTGGGCTCCTCAGACCTCAAAACGTATAGATCCGGTCTTATCTCAAATTCGAAAATTTTAGTGATTGCAGTAACCTCCCTTTTTTTTTAAATGGTGAAGTGGAGTGGGGAGGTTAAAAAAGGGAGGTTACTGCAATCACTAAAATTTTCGAATTTGAGATAACACCAGATCTTCACGTTTTGAAGTCTCAGGAACCCAAAAAAGCGGTTTTAAAAATGTGTCTGTGTGTATGTTCGTACGTACGTTCGTACGTTTGTAAACACGCCACAGCCAAAACTACCAGACCGATTTGGCTGAAATTTGGTACGTCGTCATCTGACAGCCTAACTTAGATCTGAAAAGCTTTTGGAGCCAATCGTGCAACTGAATATGCCGTTCTGGCACATCAACTTTTAAATTTTAAATGCAAACCCCCATTTTTCAGGTCACCATAAGAAAGGCTTTCAAATTCTGCTTGCAAAGAAGTATTCACCCTTAGTGCCCTTTTGACAAAAAGCTGAAAAAATCGAGATTTTAACGTACCTTTAAAATCACGGTACAGTCCAAACTCTTGAACCGATTTGGCTCAAATTTTGTACATGAAGATTGCATTACCCGGCGCATAGGCCAAAAGTTTTTTAAGACAATCGACCCACAGCGAGTGCCATTTTGGTACATCAATTGGGAATTCTTAAAATTGTATTCATTTAACCATTAAAATGAAGTTTTTGAAAAATTCGTTGTCACCATCAAAAAGACCTTGAAATTCTAGTTCAACTGAAGCAAAATGCAATTACACTTAGTGTCCTTTAGCCAAAAAATGGAAATTTTGTAAAAACATTAAAAATACACTACAGTCCAAACTACTGAATCGATTTGGCTTAAATTTGATGCATGGAAATTGTGTGACCCGCTGAAGAGTTGGAACGCTTTTGAAAGCAATCGATCCACGAGAAGTGCCATTTTGGCATATCAACTTTTAAATTTTAAATGCAGGGATTTCTTTTGTCTTTATTCTCAGAAAATTTGTCATTTACTTAGTGAATTTAACTGCAATGACGTGTCAAAAGTCCCGGAGCCTGCGGTGCCGGTGTCCCATTTTTTTTTTGGTACCGGAGGGCTTTAAGAGGCAACCCCACTATTTTCCCTTATTTTAGAACTAATTTAGTCGGGATTGGTCTTAAAATGACAACAACGAGCTAATTAGCAATAGTTCTAGCGTAGTACCACTGAAAGTCCTTTGTTTTGTTCGCTGCGAAGCACTTCCTACCTAGTTCATGCTGTCAAATAAGATCTTATAGAGGAAACAATCACAAAGTTTTGATACGCAGAATCCTTACTCTTTAAGGGCTGCACAAGAAGAATATAAATAGTTCTCCTGAAATTTTGAGATGAAAAGTCCTTTTTTTTTTCTTATAGAAATCGTATCGTACCTCCACTTTGAGCTGTTTCCTTGCGATTATGTCTCCAACGGCTTATCGGACGACAAAAATGTATAAGAGCTTTTCGTTGCAAATTTTATTCTGGTTATTTTAGTTCCTGTACATTGGGGAGATAATCGTAAAAAAGCAGCGCGAAGTCGGTGCTGAACTACGATTTCTCCAAGAAAAAGGATGCTCCATCTCAAAATTTGAGGAGAACTATTTACATTCTCCTTTTATATTCCTGAAGGAGTAAGTATAACGCGTATCAAGACTTTATAATTGTTTCCCCTACAAAATATAATTTAGTTGGGCTAGGTCGAAAATGCTTCGTAGCGAACAAAACAACTGTCTCTCAGTATTGATTAGGTCGTTAGGGTCATTTTGAGACCAATCCCGATTAAACCGGTTAATAAATAATCACGTTATGTGGAAAATAATGTAAGACTGTCACTTAAGGCCTTCCGGTACCAAAAAAAATAGGGCACCGGCAACGCAGGCTCGGGGACTTTTGACAGTTCATTCAGGACCGACAGTTTAGTAGAGCATGTACAAATTTTCAGACCAACCTTATATTTGTGCGGGTCAAAACCCCTGAGCTATTATAATTTCTGAATTGTTTTTTTTTGTTATCAAAGAGGCGGGCGTCAATTTACATTATTGAGTGACGTTGAAGCAGAGCGTTCAAGTCAGTGGATTTTGTTGGTGATTTTTTTGTACGTTATAAGACTATCAAGAATTAAAAGTGGGTGAACAGTGCACGAAAATCATCAGATATTCAAGGTATCTATCATGGTAAAATTTTCCCTTATTAATAATTTATTATTGAAGTCGTGGATTTCCGCGCAGCTGTGTTTGTCAACAAACAGGATATTGTGGTAGGTTCATTTAGCAGCTCAAAACGTAAGTAATTATTCAAGGAAGATAATTTAAACGGGTTACCTACTATTATAAATGCGGGTTAAAAAAAAATCAAATAAAACTAGAAAAGTTATTATTAAAAAGTCTGTACAGAGATTGCGGGATGATTTAAAATATGCAGACGTAGAGGCGCGGAAATCACAAGAAAGGATGCGGAAGCTGCGAAATGACCCGGAGTTCAAGCAGAGTGAAGCAGTTAAAACACAAGAACGACTTCAGAAAATGCGAAATGACCCGGAGTTCAAGCAGAGTGAAGCAGTTAAATCGCAAGAAAGGATGCGGAAACTGCGAAATGACCCGGAGTTCAAGCAGAGTGAAACAGTTAAAACACAAGAACGAATTCAGAAAATGCGAAATGACCCAGAGTTCAAGCAGAGTGAAGCAGTTAAAACACAAGAACGAATTCAGAAAATGCGAAATGACCCGGAGTTCAAGCAGAATGAAGCAGTTAAATCACAAGAAAGGATGCGGAAACTGCGAAATGACCCGGAGTTCAAGCAGAGTGAAGCAGTTAAAACACAAGAACGAATTCAGAAAATGCGAAATGACCCGGAGTTCAAGCAGAATGAAGCAGTTACATCACAAGAAAGGATGCGGAAACTGCGAAATGACCCGGAGTTCAAGCAGAGTGAAGCAGTTAAAACACAAGAACGAATTCAGAAAATGCGAAATGACCCGGAGTTCAAGCAGAGTGAAGCAGTTAAAACACAAGAACGAATTCAGAAAATGCGAATTGACCCGGAGTTCAAGCAGAATGAAGCAGTTAAATCACAAGAAAGGATGCGGAAACTGCGAAATGACCCGGAGTTCAAGCAGAGTGAAGCAGTTAAAACACAAGAACGAATTCAGAAAATGCGAAATGACCCGGAGTTCAAGCAGAATGAAGCAGTTACATCACAAGAAAGGATGCGGAAACTGCGAAATGATCCGGAGTTCAAGCAGAATGAAGCAGTTAAAACACAAGAACGAATTCAGAAAATGCGAAATGACCCGGAGTTCAAGCAGAGTGAAGCAGTTAAAACACAAGAACGAATTCAGAAAATGCGAAATGACCCGGAGTTCAAGCAGAGTGAAGCAGTTAAATCACAAGAAAGGATGCGGAAGCTGCGAAATGACAAAGGGTATAAACAGAGTGAAGCATCTAAAAATTTACAACGCATACAACAGCATAGACGTAAAAAAAGTTTTGTTGAAAAGGAGACTATCAGAAATAAAGAAAGGACTGCGCTGAAAAGGAAGTCTAAGGAAGAAAGGCAAAAAGAGCGTGAAGCGGAAAAAGAACGAAGACGCATTGAGAGGTCCAACAATTTATGTCGCCATCGTGAAAATGTTGTAAGGCAAGTAAGAAATTGTGAAAATCCCACATCGAAAGCGAAACAAAAGTTTATTGTTGCCTCTAAGGAAATTCCTGAATATGTTTGTTGTTGTTGCCAGGGACTTTTCTTTAAGAAATCCGTGAGAGATTATGATTTAGAAAAGTGCTTTTCAGTTTTCGATAGAAATCAAAAGGGGCTGGCAAGTAACAAACTTGATATAAATGAGTTCAAAAACCAAATTGACAGCTTCGCGTCGGGATATATTTGCGTATCATGTAAACATTCAACTGACAAAGGTAGAGTTCCCATTATTGCGATCAGCCACACTGAAAAAACAGTTTATTTGCCTTAAAATTATAGATTGATTTGAATGCAATTGATTTGCGAGTAATATAGTCGGTTTAATGGAAACCTACCATATTTATCTTTAAAAAATTGAAACTTTTGTCTTTATTATACCATTTGTTTGACCAAGATTTATTTAAAGACAATTAATTTATTTTTCATAAAACTGCTGCAATTCTGTTTGTTGCTCGGAAATATCATTTATTAATGTGTAACAAATGATAAATTTGTCCTAGCTCAGTCTAGCCGCCACACGCCGAGTTGCATCATGCATGGCGGTTGTGTTGTCCAGAGTATACGCGGCACTAGCTTGCACAGCTAGAAAAAAACTATTCGTGTTAGCACGTGGTCGTGGCAGTTTACTAATACAAGGCACCAAAAATATGGGCGACGAAACAACAACATGGGCTTGCAGTGCTATGATGAAATTAATTTTGGTAATGCCGGTAAGTAGTCATTTCCCTAGTATGGGTACCTAAGTATAAATTCACACACTTAAAAACAATTACCATTATTACACAAACAGCCTGCTTTATTTATATTGGTAAACGGATTCCATGTCCGCAGATTTCCGTTATGTAATAATGGTGATATGATAAAGTTAATGTTTATAACTATTTAGGTATAGGTAGTTATGTTTGTTTGCACCTGTTCCAGAAAATGCCATCAGTCGCATCAATTTTGGCAGATGAAAATTCGTCTGGATTGAGGCCATATCAGGAGTCTGTGCAGTTCCGGAATATCCTGTATTTGTGTGATTAATATTAAAAGTATATGTTCATTTTCTTTTAAATAAAAATGGATGGAAGAACATAAAATTATGGTAAAATTATTGTTGTTTATGAGAAAAGAAGGTTAATTAAGCAGCAATTCGATTTGTTAATAATAGGCATAGGATAGTTTTGTTTGAAATATATTTCTTTTTAAGGAGAAAATTAATATTAGCAGTAATACGATTGTTCGTTTGCCTCAAAGCAATAATTTATTTATCGATAAAAAATTGCCTCAAACTAATTATTTATTCAAGATGAAAAAATATTTGTTGGGCAATATCGAAATACAGGGTTTATTTCAGACAAATAAATTTCGTTTACAACAAATAAATTGTTTTTTCAGTGGCATGGATTAGAATTTCCTGAAATTCCAGCTTATGTGACGGATTTGTCCGATTTGGAAGAACGAATGGTTTCTCCATATTTGTATTTTATGCAAGTTCGAGATTTAAAACCCCATGCATTGAATCCACAGATGGGAGTAAAAGGCAGTGTAGTAAACGTTCCAGTAGATATTGAAGAAATGGTTGCTGCTTTGCCAAGACAATTCGACAACTTGAGTACTATTCAGATCAAGCTAAAACGGCATCTTGAACACAAATCACATTATATGTACGAGACAATAAGACCCCAGAAAGTTATTAAAGCGTTGAAGTATTTACTCAATCAGGAGCTGTATGCAAATAATAACATAACATTGAATGAAAATTTTCTACAAGAATTTAATGATGCTGATGATAACACAGCAGTAAATTTTATAATAAATGCTGAAGATCGTACTGATGAAGGCGATAGTAACAACAATAATGATGAAGAACAGGTTGAAATGGAGGACGATTTGCAGGGTCTAGAAGAAGAATTATTCACAGCAAATACGTGCGAAGAAGTTGTACTGCTAAATAGAGGTATAAACGGTGACAACGTAAATAATATAAAAATAATCGCTCCAGGACAATCCAAAAGACCAATTTCATTTTATGACGTTAGCAATTTGGACGAGATCCTTTTTCCGACTATTTACGGTGGACAAAAACTGCATTTGCATTCTGGAGTGACCTACACAAAGAGAATTAAATCAGAATTAAGAAGATTCGACAGACGATGTAGTAGAAAGCCGAGAGTCGTTTTATTTAAAGCCTTGCAAAAATTATATAGGGATGTTGCAAATTCTGTTCAAACGGCACTAAGGAAGGTGCAGAAAACCAGAAATTTAACCGCTGCGCAAGCTCTCGATTCTAACTTCATGCAAGACGTAATTTTCACATCTGATTCAGGATACAAGTTTCTAAATCATATTCGATGTTCACCGGCATACTGGAAAGAACGTAAAAGTGAACTACTTGCGATGATGAGACAGTTGGGAAAGCCGACCTTTTTTTTCACTTTGACTCCCGGTGAATACAGTTGGCCGGAACTATTAATTTGTTTGTACAAATTGCAAAGAAACAAAACATTGTCTGTAAAGCAGGCATTGGAGCTAAGTGAATTTGACAAATCAGAACTAGTCAAGAACGATCCAGTTACTTGCGTAAGGTATTTCAATCATAAAGTTATGGAATTTATGAAATATTTACAAAGCGGAAGTGGAGGTCCCTTTGAAGAGTACAAGGTTGACGATTATTTCTTACGTTGGGAATTTCAAATGCGCGGATCGCCCCATGTTCATGGATTTTTGTGGCTTAAAGATGCTCCCCAATATTCAGAAGGTGAACCATGTCAAGATGTAATTGATTTTGTGGACAGATTTATAACATGCAAATACGAAGATGACAATCCTTACATGGCCGCACATTTACATAAACACACGCACACTTGTTACAAAAAGTGTAAAAGTCGTGAAAAGATTTGTCGATTTCATTTTCCACAATTTGTTATGGACAAGACAATGATTCTTTTGCCGTTATCGGAGGAAGAAAAAACGCCTGCAGTTTCCAAACACTTGGACAAGATAAAAGAGCTGATGGAAGGATATTTTAAGGCCCAAGAATTTAGCGACGACACCTTCAATGACGTGCTTGGTAAACTTTTTCTCACTAGAAAAGGGTATATAACTGCTGTTCGTTCTTCAATTAAACAACCAAAAATATTTTTGAAACGCACGTGCAGGGAAGTGAGAGTGAATAGCTACTGCAAAGACTTTATGATATGGGAGGCAAACACGGACCTACAGTTTGTACTTGATGAATACGCGGCTGTAACGTACATGTGCGATTATGTTTTAAAGGATGAAGCTGGATTAGTAAGAATTCTCGAAGAAGCCAAGAAAGATAATCAATTTGCTTCTTTGAAAATTAAGGACAGGTTGAAAGCTATAGCATCAAAATTTTTGAATTCATCTGTCATGGGGGCCCAAGAGGCAGTTTATCATTGCTTGTCCTTGCCTTTGTCGGAGAAGTCGAGAACAGTTGTTCACATTTCTACTTGGCCGAAAAAGGATCGAGTAAGAATTTTAAAGAGAAAGGGCGAGCTTCAGGAGTTAGAAGGAGAATCGACCGATATATTCACAGATGGACTGTTTGAAAAATATGGTAAAAGACCGGAAAAATACGAAAATTTGTGCTTGGCCGATTTTGCTGCCGAATATAATACAAAGAAAAAAGTTGTTAGGGAAAATGATGAAGAGATAGACGATGAATCTTTCTCATTAGTTTCCAGGAGAGCAACCAAAGTTATTAGATATAAAAGGTACAATGAACAGGTTGATCCTGTCAATTATTACAGAGAAAAGTTGCTTCTGTTCCTACCGTGGAGAAATGAAGAAAATGAAGTTGAGAATGTAAATTGCCAGGAAAAATTTTTTCAAAATCTTGAAATAATTAAAACAAATTCAGCTAAATATTCTGTAATATCAGATGATGTCCTTGATAGATATATGGAGCAAGCTGCAGAGGAAAACAGGGAATTTAGAGATCAAGAAGCTGAACAATTTGTCGCTGAAAGGATATCGCAAAGTCAAGAAGTAGATGTAATGTTACCTGGCGATGGAGGTGCGAAAACAAATAAAAAGTCCTCTGACAATGAAAATAGTCCATGCGTACGTATTACGTGTCCACCAAGAATCGATAAAGAGTCTTTAGAAGACATGATGCGGAAATTGAATGAGAAACAACGAGAGATTGCTATGCATATATTGCATTGTTTCAAAACTGGACGACATTCAGAGAAATTGTTAATTTTAGGTTCAGCTGGAACTGGTAAAAGTTTACTAATAAATGCAGTTTATCAATTAGTTACAAATTATTTTGATAGTCAACCGGGAGCACAGACCGACTGTGCTAGAGTCTTGCTAACCGCGTATTGTGGCAAAGCGGCATTTCTGATTGGTGGAATTACGTTACATACAGCTTTTGCTTTGCCTGTAAATCAGTATAGTGGAACAATGACTGAGCTTTCTAACGACATAGCTTCGAAACTAAGAAAGGATTTAATACATGTGAAACTCGTAATAGTTGATGAAATTAGTATGGTAGGAGTCAAGACGTTTCATTACCTAGATCGTAGGCTCAAACAAATATTTGGGCGACCTAAGGAAAGTTTCGGAGGCATAGCCGTTTTGTTGGTCGGTGACTTGTTTCAGTTGAGCCCAGTCTTTGATCGGTATATTTTTCAGTCACTGCCTGGTCAGTTGATGGGAGAAGTGTTAGGAAATGAATTATGGGAACAGTTTCAATTGTTTGAATTAACGGAAATAATGAGACAAAAAGACCAACAATTTGTGCGGGCGTTAAACAACTTGGGTCGAGGTCAATTGACTGCAGACGATGTAAAACTGATAAATTCGCGCTCGGTTACTCGTATGACAGATATTCCCGAAGATGCTGTAAGACTTTATTACGAAAATAAAAATGTTGATGAGTACAATAATCAACGCATTAATAGTAAAGTTGGCGAAGAACATGCGGCAGAGGCAACAGATAAAGTTGTTGGTAAAATAACTGAAAGCAGTAGGGAAAAAATTTTGGATAAATATAGAAATAAGCCAGTATCCGAGGTTATGGGTGTTCCTTATAGTATTCGTTTAAAAATTGGAATAAAGTACATGCTAACTGTCAACAGTGACCTTCAAGATGGTCTTGTGAATGGAGCAACGGGCGTACTAAAACATATCACTTTTAAAGAAAATTCAACTGTTCCTGATGTTTTGTGGTTAGATTTCAACTCCAATCGTGTTGGCCAGAAAGCCAAATTAAAACACTCATGTTATATTCAACAACATAGCGATGTTTGCACGAATTTGGTACCATTGGAAAAAGTAAGTGTTGAATTAAGCGTTGATAAAAATTTAAAATATCGTTTAACTCGAAAAAACTTTCCATTGGTCCCTGCTGAAGCTATAACAATTCACAAGTCACAGGGTCAGACATACCGAAATGTTTGCGTGGACTTTTCAAAATCCAAAAACATGAATAGAGCATTGAAGTACGTGGCTTTTTCGAGATCCGATTTCGACGGTATTTACATAATTGGTCAATTCAGAAAGCCTAATGCTGTAAAAAATGACATAGTTTTGAGGGAAATAAACAGATTAAAGAAAGAATGCAATTTGCAGTTGAGTTATGACAATTTAAGTAGTAAGACGGGTTTCGTAGTTGGATACCACAACGTGAGATCGTTAAATAAAAACAAAAGTAATTTGATGAACGATAACTGGTATCGAGGATGTGATTTTCTAATACTATCAGAAACAAACACCAGACAAAGTGATGACATAAACTTGCCGTCTTTCAATGTTGTTTTCAGAACTGACGAAAACGAACGAGTTAATTGTAAGGGATTACTGGGCTACGCAAAACCTCACATCAACATCCATAATGTCGTATTGAAAAAAGTCGATTTCCCATCGTATCATTTACATTTTGTTAAATTTGAATTAGTTGAATATCCTGTGGTAATAATAACCGGATACAAATCACCGAAAACTCCGATTTCTGTATTTAAAGACAATTTTAGTGATATATTGGAGCACATAAGTTCTAATTCCGCCAAGGATATAATAGTATTAGGTGACTTTAATTTTAACGTTTTATTGAATGACAATGCTCTCAGTTCATTTTTTCAAAAATACGGCTTGATTACCTGTCTCAATTCTAATGTTATAACAACAGACGGCAACACGCAAATAGATGTTGTATTTTCCAACATTCTTGATCTTTATGCGGGATGCTACGAAAGCTACTTTTCAGATCACAAACCTATATTTTGTGAAATTGGTAAAACAGTCCCTAGTAAGAGGGTTGCATCCGAGCCCATATTACATGTAAGCCATGGGGAAGTGTCACAACCAAAAGTCAGGAAACAGTTAGCTCTAAACCACGAGATTCCGCCACCCGTTAAAGGGACATCAGTTAATGTTGTAAATGTTTCTAATCACATTCCCACGGTAAAGCCATCAGAACACGGCGTTCACAATCAAATTGCCGGATTACTCAATCCCGACAGCGTGAGTTGCTATGCAAATGCAACTATACAGTTTTTTCTGGCCATTCCTGAATTTAGACAACACATTCAAACCGCAGAACAAAGTGAATTTAATAGAATAATGAAAGGAATTTTGAATAAACATGTAAAAAGTGGCAAAACTCTCCGAGATTACATTGGTGGAGATTTCTCAATACAACAACAGCAAGATGCGCAGGAGTTTATGAGTTTTGTGTTATATGAGTTAGATCATGAATTTATCGAGCTATTAACGTTTGGTGTATATGATACTTTGACGTATTGTGTAAACTGTAACCAGGTACAGCCAGGTTCTGTAATAACTCACAGTAGCTTCCTGTTTGTTGATTTTAACGTATGCAGTCCCGAAGAGAACGATTTCAGAAGTATTTTTGAACCGAAAAGCATTTCCAATAGACAATGTAATTATTGTTCCAGTGAAAATAGTGTAGTGGAAGAATTAAAAATTGTGTCTACAAATGAATACGTTATAATGATTTTCAAGAGATTTACGTATATCAATGGTAATGGAAAGAAATTGAATACGACTTATACAAATTTTGACAGTGAACTCGTTCGAATAAATGATGTCGAATTTGAAGCCATAGGTGCTGTTCTCCACATAGGCGACACGATTAACAGTGGCCATTATGTATCTTTGGTAAAATACAATTCATGTTGGTATAAATGTGATGACAACCACATAGAGAAACTTAACGCATTTGACGAAACTTTAAAGGATGTTTATATTTTACTATTAAAGAAAAAGAATGCGACTCATAATGAATATAATTTGAATACAAACGGTATATTTGACGAGAAAAAGACGGTAATACCTGCTCCAAGGGTATTCGATGAGAATGTCACGAGCAAAGATGAGAACGACGTATTTGATGAGACGGAAATTTTGGATTTGTATAGTGTAAAGGGTTTAGAGAGGCGCAACAATAAACAAATTTGTTACGCCAATGCTACCGTCCAAGCACTCTTGTGCTTAAAAGAATTCAGGTCATGCGTTTTGAAAAAGAGCAATGAGATGATGATGACGATTGCTAAAATATTAACCAACGAAACAGATAGTTGTGATGATTTGAGATCTTCCCTTGGAGAACCATTTAGTAGTGATTGGCAACATCAGGATGCAAATGAATTTTTATTTGCATTAATGGAGAAATTAGATGATGAAAACTTCTTGCATTGTATTGAATTTCAGGCGTATGATCCGCTAATATACTGCAAACAATGTTGTGAATGCAATAATTATAATTATATAAAGACTTGGTGTCTAATGTTGGACTTGCCAATTGAAAAGAGTCATGTTCCGTTTGAGACTCTATTCTCATTTAAGGCCAGTTCTGTTTTATGCAAAAATTGTTTAACGGACGCCTATATGGTAGAAAGGCCGGAAATGAAGTCTTTTCCCAAGTATCTGTTTATATGCTTAAAGAGGTATTCCATGTCAGAAGATCAGAAAATTTGCAAGTTACAAAGTTTAATCACGAACTTTAACTGGAAGGATGTTGTAATACAAGATGTCCACTTTGTAGTGCATGCTGCAGTTTTACACTATGGTGATACATTACAGCAAGGTCATTATGTTGCAGTCGTAAGGAAAGATAAAACTTGGTTCGAGTGTGACGATGGTCGTGTAACAATAAGGAGACAATTCGATAATTCGCTCACTAATGTTTATTTATTAATTCTTAATAAGAAAAGGGACGAACATTTCCATCAACCTATGAATATAAAACGAGAAAAGTCTGAGGATATGGACTCTATCAGATCCCTATCAGATATATCATTGACAATAACATTAAGTACAGATGATGATCATAACAATCATAACAATGAAGATGTTAATTGATGATTAAGGAGATGGGAACTATAACATATGAAGAGCGTGCCGCCGGTATGATCATGGCGCAGATCAACATAAAAGGCGTGCCGTCAGTGAGACCACGGTGCAGGTCCGTATGAAATAAGTAAAGCCCTTGGAATAAGTCAAGCTGCAACATACAGTAAGGATCAAAAGTACGCCCCCCCCCTGTATCTTTGGAACCGTTTTAGCTAGAGCTGTTGAAATTCGGAATGGGCTATTGGTTGAGAAATTATGCGGATTACCAGTTATATAAAGTGCTATGACCTTGAAATGTCAAAGTTATGACATACAATTCAAAAATTTTAAATGACCCCAGGGCTCATGTGACCCCTCATTTGCTACCTAATTTGATTCTTCATAGTGAAAAAAATTTTAAGTTAAATTAAAATTTTGTCTTAATAGAAATCGATTTAAAACGGAATTTGCAATTTAGCGGCTTAAACTTGCAAAAAATCAAATAAAGTAAGCACAGAGAATACACTCTAGCACAAAATACATTGAAATGTTAACAATTTGTCGTTAAAAAAATTTCTTACTATGAAAATAAGCCCAAAACTTATTAGCACATTTTCCTGAATTTTTGTCATTCTACATTGACGATTATTTTCTCTGGTGCAATTTAAAAATTTTGAGTTGTATGTCATAACTGACATTTCACACTTTATGTAAGTGGTAATCCGCATCATTTCTCAACTAATAGCCCCATTTCGAATTTCAAAGCTCTAGCTAAAGCGGTCCTAAAGATACAGGGGGAGGCGGACTTTTGGTCATTGTATAAAAGGCGTGCCGTCGGTATGAAATAAGTAAAGCGCTTGGAATAAGGCAAGCTGCAACATATAACAGGCATGCCGTCGGTATGACCACGGCGCAGGTTCGTATGAAATAAGTAAAGCGCTTGGTATAAGTCAAGCTGCAATATAAAGGGTGTCCCAAAAAAAACCGAACGATTTATTTTTGGTTATAACTTTATTATTATGGGACCGATATTCCTCAATTTTATACGGGACGTAGCCAAAAGATGAGGCTTTTTGAATCTGCAACCATTTTTTAGATGGCGCCACTAATAAATCTTTTGCAACAGCTTTTTACAAGAACACTTTTTGATTGGCTGGAGTTGAACCATCTGTGAACCGATCAAAATGAAATTAGTGTAGGATGGAAGCTAATGATTTTCTTTTCTAAACCAACTTTACAAAATTTCATTCTGACCGTTCTTGATTCATTTATAATTTTTTTTGTGATGCTTTAAAACAAGGATTTTTGAAGATTTACTTTTTATTTGGCCATCGATCTTGACAAAATTTGCAGAATCCTAAGTAACACCATCAATATTTCACAAAATGATGTCACTTTGCAGATGGCGCCACCCTAACAAATTTTTATGAACACATTTGATTAAAAAATTAACGAGAATAATATGAAATTGTAATTAGTAAAAAATGTCAGCACTAAAAGCGGGATAGACAACAGGCTGTATTGGAATAAACAACAATTCTGGATTTTAAAATAAACCAAATATGTGCTTTACAACAGTCATAAGCTGAAGAATAACTTGTCCAGTTCACAAACAATTCAATGTTAGACCATTTTTTTTGGGTTTCATTTATTTTAACATTTTGTATAACGATATAGTACTTAAGTTAAATTCCTGCACAAAGTACCTAACGTTATTTTACGAAAGATTTATGGTGTTACTAAGGATTCTGGAAATTTTGTCAAGATGGGTAGCGAATTAATATCAAATAAATCTTAAAAAACCCGTTTTAGAGTATCACAGAAAAATTTGTAAATTAATCATGAAGGTTCAGAACAAAATTTTGTAAAGTTGCTTTGGAAGAGAAAAGGATCGGCTTCAAGTTTACACTATTTTTATTTTGATCGCTTCACAGATGGCTCAACTCCAGCCAATCAAAAAGTGGCCTTTTAGAAAACTGCCATAAAAAATTGATTAGTGGCGCTATCTGGAAAATGGTTGCCGATTCTAAAAGCCTCATCTTTTGACTACGTCTTATATAAAATTGGGAAAAATCGCTCCAATAGTAATAAAGTTATAACCAAAAATAAATCGTTCGGTTTTTTTTGGGACACCCTTTATAAAAGGCATACCGATGAAATAAGTAAAGCGCTTGGAATAAGGCAAGCTGCAAAGCGCTTGAAATAAGTCAAGCTGCAATATATAAAAGGCATACCGATAAAATAAGTAAAGCGCTTGGAATAAGGCAAGCTGCAAAGCGCTTGAAATAAATCAAGCTGCAATATATAAAAGGCATACCGATAAAATAAGTAAAGCGCTTGGAATAAGGCAAGCTGCAAAGCGCTTGAAATAAGTCAAGCTGCAAAGCGCTTGAAATAAGTCAAGCTGCAATATACAGGGTGAGTCAACAAGGCGACGGCGGTCCATAACTTCTGAACCCTTCCAGATAGGGAATCAATTCAAACGCCATTATGTACAACACCGCCAATTCTACTTCCTAAAAATACTTTCAACTATACAGGCTGTCCCAAAACACTTGCAACGCATGGCAACTTGATTTTTTTAAATGGAACACCACCATTTTGATGCCATATTCTGGATCACCTATAACATAGCTTTACATCGACATAAGACATTCAATGGTTTAAGGCTCTGTTCTCAAGTAATTAATTCTTTTTGAAAAATTTCGACTATTGCGGGTGCTTCTTAAAAAAATTCCTGAGAACTCAATTTTGTATCTAGAGAGCTGAGGTTCGGTACGAGTATAAAGGAAGGTCTATTCAAGCTATCTGACATGATAACTATCATGATCACTATACAGGGTGTTAAAAATTCTGTGTCAAGTTTGGAAAATTTCAAATATGCAAAACTCCATTTTTTCAAATGGCACCCCCTGCTATTATTGTGCCATGGGGTTCGGCTGTTGAAGTACTTTATTTTTTATTAAGTATGTCCTATACCTAAAGTCAATACTTCAAAAGATATTCTTTGTCTTATTTATTTTATTGAAGATTATTACGATCTCAATTAAAGCATGCCATGGACTGTATGACAGTTGTGATTAACATTGTTTATTTACATAGTTACCAGACAGTTTGTCACATTTATTGACATACACAATGAATTTCAACCATAAGCAATAAACCATGTCAATGAATTCTTTCTGGTTGTGTATGTCAATAAATGGGACAAACTGTCTGGTAACTATGTAAATAAACAAGGTTAATCGTAACTGTCATACAATCCATGGCATTCTTTAATTGAGATCGTAATAATCTTCAATAAAATAATTAAGACAAAGAATATCTTTTGAAGTATTGACTTTAGGTATAGGACATACTTAATAAAAAATAAAGTAATTCAACATCCCAACCCCATGGCACAATAATAGCAGGGGGTGCCATTTGAAAAAATGGAGTTTTGCATATATGAAATTTTCCAAACTTGACACAGAATTTTTGACACCCTGTATAGTGATAATGATAGTTATCATGTTAGATAGATAGAATGGACCTTCCTTCATGTTCGTACCGAATCTCAGCTCTCTAGATACAAAATTGAGTTCTCAGGATTTTTTTTAAGAAGCACCCGCAATGGTCGAAATTTTTCAAAAAGAATTAATTACTTTAGAACAGAGCCTTAAAACATGGAATGTCTTATGTCGATGTAAAGCTATGTTATAGGTGATCCAGAATATGTCATCAAAATGGTGGTGTTCCATTTAAAAAAATGAAGTTGCCATGCATTGCAAGTGTTTTGGGACAGCCTGTATAGTTGAAAGTATTTTTAGGATGTAGAATTGGCGGTGTTGTACATAATGGCGTTTGAATTGATTTCCTATCTGGAAGGGTTCAGAAGTTATGGACCGCCGTCACCTTGTTGACTCACCCTGTATAAAAGGCATACCGATGAAATAAGTAAAGCGCTTGGAATAAGGCAAGCTGCAAAGCGCTTGAAATAAGTCAAGCTGCAATATATAAAAGGCATACCGATAAAATAAGTAAAGCGCTTGGAATAAGGCAAGCTGCAAAGCGCTTGAAATAAGTCAAGCTGCAATATACAGGGTGATTCACGTAGACCGTTCGTTAGAAGTTTTTCCACTTCCCAGTGGAATAGAAATTTGAAATTTGGTACTCGGCCATTATCGACAATTCTGAATTCACCTAAATATTGGCAAGATTTCGTCACTTCCGGTTTCGCCGGAAATGATACCAACCTTGTTATTTTAAATGGAACCCTATAATTCTCATTATATATTTAAGATCGTCTCTTCAAACTGAGTATTTCTTCTCTGGGTTATCTTCATCTACCTGTCATAGTTTTTGACTTATGGCAATTTTTTCGTTCAAAATGTCACATACAAGAGTTGCTTTAAAAAATCACAGCTCCTAAACGCTTGGCAATAATGAAACGAGTTTTTTTACAATCGATAGCGAAGGCATCAGAGAATCTTTTGAGTGGTCAGCAGTCTACTAACTTAGCTTCAAACGTTCACAATTGCTATTCAAAGTTGACTATGACAAAATATGGGAAAGTCGATTTTTTCAAATGGAACGTACTATTTATGTCAACGGCAATCGATAGATCGCTAAATTTTAGGGGCAGTTTCATCAACATATCCTATACCCTCTACTTATCAATTCTGAGTTAATTACGAAAAAAGATATTCTGAAAAAATTATTAGTTATCGGAACTTGAGTAGGCTTTGGAAAATTCGTTACATGTCAAAAAGTGTCATTTTCATTGTTAGTATTAATAATTGTTGGGATTTATTTGTGACTTATGGTCAAAATGACCGAATTGTAGACAGAACTTGCCGAGCCATTTAACGCAAAGTATCCAGATTTAGCGCAGATGACAGGGTAAATTTGCTCGCATGAAGACGAACTGTATTAATGTAATGAATGACAAAAGCTTTGTTAAATTGTGTTACGTTTGTTTCTTTCAAAAGGATTAATGTTGATAATTGTTAGTTCTATTGTAAGATTTGTATTTGTAAGTTATAAAATGAAAGAAGTTATGTCTTGAGAGTATTTTTTGTTAAACAATCGTTCTTATTTTGCTGTCATTTTGACTATAAGTCACAAATAAATCAAAAACAACTTCATTCGTGTAGTCCACCGTTGTTGTAAGGCCAACATTAAGCCAACAATTTATTAATACTAATAATGAAAATGTCACTTTTTGACGTGACAAATTTTCCAAAGCCTACTCAATTTCCGATAACTCGTAATTTTTTCAGAATATCTTTTTTCGTCAATAACTCAGAGTTGATAAGTAGAGGGTATAGGACATGTTGATGAAACTGCCCCTAAAATTTAGCGCTCTATCGATTGCCGTTGCCAAAAATAGTACGTTTCATTTGAAAAAATCGACTTTTCCACATTTTGTCATCGTCAACTTTGAATAGTAATTGTGAACGTTTGAAGCTATGTTCGTAGATTGTTGACCACTCAAAAGATTCTCTGATGCCTTCGCTATCGACTGTAAAAAACCTCGTTTCATCACTGCAAAGCGTTTAGGAGCTTCGATTTTTTAAAGCAACTGTTGCATGTGACATTTTGAACGAAAAAATTGACATAAGTCAAAAACTGTGACAGGTAGATGAAGATAACTCAGATAAGAAATACTCAGTCTGAAAACACGATCTTAAATATGTAATCAAAATTATAGGGTTCTATTTAAAATAACAAAGTTGGTATCATTTCCGGCGAAACCGGAAGTGACGGAATCTTGCCAATATTTTAGGTGAATTCAGAATCGCCGATAATGGCCGAGTACCAAATTTAAAATTTCTATTCCACTGGGAAGTGGAAAAACTTCTAACGAACGGTCTACGTGAATCACCCTGTATAAAAGGCATACCGATGAAATAAGTAAAGCGCTTGGAATAAGGCAAGCTGCAAAGCGCTTGAAATAAATCAAGCTGCAATATATAAAAGGCATACCGATAAAATAAGTAAAGCGCTTGGAATAAGGCAAGCTGCAAAGCGCTTGAAATAAGTCAAGCTGCAATATATAAAAGGCATACCGATGAAATAAGTAAAGCGCTTGGAATAACGCAAGCTGCAAAGCGCTTGAAATAAGTCAAGCTGCAATATAAATATAAAAGGCATACCGATAAAATAAGTAAAGCGCTTGGAATAAGGCAAGCTGCAATATATAAAAAGCATACCGATGAAATAAGTAAAGTAAAAGGCGTGCCGTCGGTATGCAGCACGGTATGAAATAAGTAAAGCGCTTGGAATAAGGCAAGCTGCAACATATAACAGGCATGCCGTCGGTATGACCACGGCGCAGGTCCGTATGAAATAAGTAAAGCGCTTGGAATAAGGCAAGCTGCAACATATAACAGGCATGCCGTCGGTATGACCACGGCGCAGGTCCGTATGAAATAAGTAAAGCGCTTGGAATAAGTCAAGCTGCAACATATAACAGGCATGCCAATGAAATAAATAAAGCGTTTGGAATAAGTCAAGCTGCAACATAAGGCATGCCATTGAAATAAGTACAGCTGCAATATACAGGGTGGTCCAACGAAAAGTTTCCACCCCGAATATCTCGTGAACGGAGCGAAATATAAAAATTTGCTCGAACAGGTGGATGTTTATTTTGAGGGGGACACCCAAATTCGCCCTTGGGGAAATTTTTCCTCACACCCCCTGACCCCTACTAACCCCCTCTTCAAAAATTCAAACGGCAACCCCCCACTTGTGATGCATTATTTCAAAGCTAATTTCATTGTCAATCCAACGCTGCAAGAATTTTTGAGCTTTATTTAACTCCAGCGCCCTCTATGGTCAAATTTTAAATTACATTAGGGCCATTCGTAATACATCAATTGAAAGGGCTTGACATTCTTTCTAAACCGATGCAACAATTTTTGAAATGCATCCACTCGTTCAAAAGTTATAGGCGTGAACTTGAAGGATTTCTAGGCCCAAAACCAGCTCATGTTCTTCAATGTAACTTTTGAACGAGTGAATGGATTTCAAAAATTCTTACATCGTTTTACAGAGAATTTCAAACCCTTTCAAATAATGTATCACGGGGGGCTCTAATGTAATTTAAAATTTGACCGTAGAGGGCGCTGGAGTTGATCAAATCCCAGAAATTTTTACATCGTTGGGTTGGCAATTAAATTTGCTTTAAAATGATGCATCACAAGTGGGGGGTTACCATTTGAGATTTTGAAGTTGTGGTTAGTGGGGGTTAGGGGTTGCGTTGTGGAATTTCACCAACTGCGGATTAAAGTGCCCCCCTCGAAACAAAAATCGACCTGTCCGAGCAAATTTTTATATTTCGTTCCGTTCACGAGATATTAGGGGTGGAAACTTTTCGTTGGACCAGCCTGTATAAAAGGCATACCGATGAAATAAGTAAAGTGCTTGGAATAAGGCAAGCTGCAAAGCGCTTGGAATAAGTCAAACTGGAATATACAGGGTGTTTTCTAACCGCGTGTAAGTTTTTTAACCTCAGACATCGGGAGCAGTTTTTCTTAATTATCTCATAAACGGATCAACAGATTTGAATGAAATTTGGAGGAAGCTAGTATCCAATGAATATACATCTACGCTGTGAATTTCGTTGGATTATGACCAGAAAACGGAGACACCTTTGACACTTTTTTCCGGAAAATGTTTGAAGGTCACGCGTTTTAAAAATTGTGGTATCTGTTAGAAAGGGCAATTCAAACTCCAACTTTTACTATACTTGGTATTTTTTTATTTAATGAGTGGTTTTAGAGATATCCGTTCCTGAGATTACTGGAAAATTTTTCAAGGTCACGCATTGTAAAAATGGTGGTGCCTGTTGTAGAGAGCAGCTTAAATTGCAACTTTTACTTGTCTTGGTATTTTTTTTATTTAATGAATGGTTTTGGAGATATCCAAATAAGAAAAACTGCTCCCTATGGTAAAGCCGTAACTTCCTTAGGAGACGACTTCGACCTAAAAAAATTTGTCCCAATCGTTACCATTTTCGATGGGCAATTTGAGGTTTAAAAACTTACAAGTGGTCAGAAAACAGCCTGTATAAAAGGCATACCAATGAAATAAGTAAAGCGCTTGGAATAAGGCAAGCTGCAACATATAAAAGACATACCGATGAAATAAGTAATGTGCTTTGAATAAGTCAAACTGCAGCAAACAGTGCGAGTGTAAAGTATGGAATAAAATTGATAATTTTTTTGCCGTTGATTACTCCTCAGCTATGTCGATTTTTTTTTTGATGCGGATCTAGCGGTGCACTAAGATTTTTTTCACTTCCGGTTTAACCAGAAATGATCGTAATTTTGTGTTTTCAAATAGAATCATACTTTTTTTTCTCAACGGATTCGGAATTACGAATTTTTTTGAGACAAGAACATGTATGATACTTACCCAAAAGTGATGTCACGATTACCCTAGATTTTCAAAAATATCGAAGAAATCTGTCAAAAAATTATAATTTTCAAAATGGCGAATACACGCCAACCTTTTTTTTTGATACAAATTCAGCTGTGCAACTACATTTTCTTTAATTTTTTTTTGCTGCTTTAGCAGATTGGAATTTTATTCCCTTTACACCCGCACTGTAAAAAAGACTACGGTGCAAATGAGTCAAGAGCATTGAACATAGCAATGTATAAAGTGAGTGCCGTTGGTAAGACTAAGGTACAAATCAACATACCGTATTCCCCGGTGTAAAAGTAACAAAGTAAGTAGGCTGCTACTTTTAACTTTTCTGTCACGTTTTTGAAGTTAGCTTTGCAAAATTCCGCCATGGTCAAATACAAAAGTTACTCGGTCGAATTTAAACTAAGGGCAATGAGATGGGTATTTTGGAAACGGAACTTATAACGCTAGAACAGCAAGAAAGTTTGGAGTAAACATACTCCCGGTGATTAACTCTTTATTTATTTTTGCTTGTGTACGATTTCTTCTAGTGTTACCAAATATCAGTTTGACTGTGGTGTATTTGCGAAAAGCCTAACGTCAAAGCCTGATAAAAGTCAAAAGTAGCAGCCTACTTGCTTTGTTGCTTCTACACGAGGGAATACGGTAAAAGGCGTGCCGTCGGTATAAACCCGGTGCAGCTCCGTATAGGTACCTAAATGAAACGAAGTGCATAAAGCTGGATCCACACTACATAACAAACCACGTTATATGATGGGCAACAAAGTTATAAATCTTCTAACAGAATAATAAGAAGAACCTTTAGATAAATAACGATTTTTTTTCTCTTTCTGCAATAAGTTGAAAAAATTATCATTTTTCTTCTCTTTCTCTAGATCTTCGTCATACATAAAGCATTGCATAATACAACAAGAGATTTTACCAATTTCTTGTTTGCGAGTTGTAGTTGAAGTTCAAACCAGAAATTGATTTGAACCAACAAGTATGAGCGAACTGAAACGAAGAAAATTTCCCGAAATTGTAAAATCTAGAGTTGAATTTGGCTAGACAATTCCAACGTGCATGACGCTGTCACCCTCACCCCGACAAGTTGTATTTCCGTTTAGAAAATACCACTAGTGACAATTTCCAGTTGAATTGTCTATAACATTGTTATACAGCGTGTTTTGTTACGTGTGTATCCAGCTTAGGGATGTGCCGTCGGTATGACCACGGTGCAGGTCCGCATAAGTAGGTACCTATGTAAATGAAACTATACTAACTTACCTGCAAAGAAATCGGTCCATTCCCTTTCAGTTTGATTTGAACTGCCGTAACTCGTTAAGGAGTTGCTGAATTTGACTGATTTTTTTTTCTTGTTTGGCACACAACGGAATGTGCTACCCAGGGAAAAACACTCTAAAGATCAACAACTTGTTGAACAATCATGAAATTTTGACTGAATTTGAGGGGGGTCGATTTCTTTGCATGTAAGAGTAGGTAAGTGCCGTCAGTATGACCACGGTGCAGGTCCGCATGAAGTAAAGTAAACGGAAAGGCTGATGTAAATAAAGACTTCATTCGCATCAATTAACGCAGGAGCATCCAATCTCCAAATTTTTGCGTAAGTACTTATGTAATAAGTACCTAATGTGCGTAATTTGAATTCCAGTCAGGTACTTAGGTACCCACAGAATTGTGCTAGAATTATTTCACATTATTCAGTCCTATTCTGTAACTTGGTTGACGTTAGTCAATGTTGAAATGAATTGAGAAAACTGATTGGAGAACGTGACGTTTGTTTTCGTTGTTCCCTTGGAGATATCAATTTTAATGTCAATATTTTTCGCAAGTCAATTGACATGAAAGTAAGTGCCAACCTTCACTTGCTCAAAATGTTGACAAATTTCAAGAAAACATCGATATTTCCTGATATCTCCAAGACAACAACGTAAGCAAAGGTCACATTCACCAATCAGGTCTCTCAATTCATTTCATTGTTGATTGAAGTCAACTAAGTTACAGAATATGACTGATTATTATATCGGTTTGAAATGAACTGCGAAAAACTAGTTACATATAAGGTGCTTTCCATTTACACATTTATCTGAGAAGGCTCACTTAACTCAGCAATTTGATTGGTCAATATTCAAATGAACCAATCAAATTGCTGAGATTGACTGAAGTTACTCAGATAAATGTGTAAAATGAAAGGGCCTATAATTCATGCGTTCGGCATATGACCACGGTGTATGTCATTTTTTGCACGATCGGTCATTTTCATGGTTTACCGACGATGTTTTAACGTTGGTGTGGAGATACTTAGAGTCCTAGGTTTTTTCTTGCGCTTTACAAGCCTTGACGACTAAAAACCGGGCGGTAAGTATCTCTTGTTATCTTGAAACTGTCAATAAAAACTGTCCTAAATTTCGTTTTTTAACTTCTACGTTTTTGTCTTTAATCACTATTCTAATCGTGCAAGATAGTATATTACGTACCAAAGATTGTAGGTGTAATTTTTGATAAACTACACTCCGAGGTGCGTACAGTATTTTTGCAATACCTGAGGCAGGAAGGGAAAAATACCGCACACACCTTGAACTGTAAGTAACACTTACAGCCTATGGACCGTAAGTAAAATATTACAGCCCTGTGCGTAAGCATACAAACGACATAGCAACTGGTAATGTATTGTAAGATCCACTTACTGTCTGTGAATTTTGATACTAATGGAGAACTTACAATGCAGGTATTGCTAAAAATTTAATAAGCACCACGGGCGGTAGGTGCCACTCGGGCTAAAGGCCTCGATCTCAAAAATTATTACACTCGGTAAAATACACCTACCGCCCTTGATACTTGATAATGAAATAACGAATTCCTAGCGTTGAGATTGGCGGCGAGGCCGTTGGGCGACCACGGTAGATTGAAACTATACAGGGTGTGACAAAGCTAATCTATTTTGTTAACTCTTTAAGTTATACTGTAAAATTCATATTACAAAAAAAAGTACTTGCTGAAATAGGTACCTACTAAGAACTAAGAACTGAGAACTGTATCTGAATCCAATTTGTATATTTATGTATGTATAATTTGCAATTTAAAATGTATATTTATGTATAATATTATGTGCAATTTAAAATCATAAGTGAAGTAGAGATGTAAAATGTCAAGAGGATTTTTTTTGGATAACTAGATATGTGGAGCATCAAGTAGTTTTAAGAAGTTGCATAATTTTAAAGTGTTCTTCTTAAATATGTATACCTAAGTGATTTTAATTGAGGCGATTATAACATGATGATGGATTTGAGATGCGTCTGGTCATCCACCCACCTTTGAGCATAAAAATGGCTAACTACACAATAATTTTTGGAACCGTTCAGATTTTTCCAACTTACACAATAAGCCACTAGAAACAGCAAAAGCTTCAACATCTGGAAAAGGAATCAAGTTGAGAGGCATTATAAGTGAGTGAAAGGCAGGCAACATGTTGGTGTTTGCAAAAGTTAGGTACCTACCTGCTTAAAGAATTTGTACATTTGAACTCCACAATCACATTAGAAGACATCACCGTAACAAGCTTCTAAGATCGACATCGAGTTAGGTACTTACCTAAATCTTCATTACCTCTTTATTTGAAATTATGAAAGAACGTCAGTAACAATCAATAAGAAGATATTTATTATTAAACTGGTACTGGTGCATGGCGTAGAAACTGAATTCTTGAATAATAACCGCCAGAAACTATAATGTTTTGAAAAAAATGCGAAAAACGTAATACACAAGCCATACGAAGAAGAATTAACTGATGGAAGGAAGGAAGTCAAATCTGCGATACACTCTGAACTGGCTATGCTAAGAGAACGATGGTAGATAGAAAAGTCAGAAGATATTCTGTCTAACAATGAGACGTAT
This sequence comes from Pycnomerus fuliginosus, assembly GCA_963924575.1. Taxonomy (NCBI): domain Eukaryota; kingdom Metazoa; phylum Arthropoda; class Insecta; order Coleoptera; family Zopheridae; genus Pycnomerus; species Pycnomerus fuliginosus. Next base: position 35,547,936 of record OZ004621.1, read on the forward strand.
GAACAAGTGGAAACGTCTGACTATGGTACAGGAAAGCAATATGAATTTTTGCATCATAGGGAAGCTGACGGTATGTACCTATTGCTGGTAAGCACCACCTACCTGCCATTAACATATCATTTGACTAACAAAATTTAACGTCAATGTCACGAAAGTTAAAAGGTACGACGCAGAATTTTGTTAATCATTTTTGGTGTCTAAGTTTGTATACGTATATGCAGGGCCTTCATTGTCTAAAAGTTTGAGTTATAAATCTGTGTTTTATTTTAGGTATTCTTAAATAATGCACCGCTTAGATAGATACCTCAAATATGGTCCGATATGACGAAGGTTGCCTATAGGTGAAAAGTGTTACGAAGAATTTCCCAGAATTAGATAAAACCTGTACTGAAAGACGAAATTCTGACGTTAGACAGTTTGTTCTAAAAAACAGACGTAGTGAAAATGGGAAGAAGAAAAGAAACGAAACAAGAAATTATACAGTGAGATTCAAAACGTTTGTAATTAGGGTTGGCTTTGGAAACAAAAGATTCGAAAAACGTTTGTCCAAAATTAATCGCACTGTCCCCAAAGAAAATCACTAAACTAAAATGGCAGATGTGAATTCTTTAAATTTATTCGTTTTGCAAATTATTTAGAATAAATATCGACCTCTCCACTTCCTCGATCAAATTTGGCGCCCTTCCGTAATGAATCCCAGTGCCACTGCAACCAACAAAACTTGGTGGAAAAAGTTAGGTTAGGTTTGTTGGTGTTCCCATAGAAGTTTAAACAGCTGTTATTTCTTGAATTTCTTCATAAATCTTGAATTTTTGAGCAAGCATTTTGAAACACTCGTCAAAAACAGCATTGGAGGCCAGTTCTCCATCTGGTCGAGTCGAATCGAAAGGTAATTTGTTAAAATCAACAACCTGCTAATTTGTAATTTGTAAACCGTTTCAGAAACAAATATTTGGAGAGTGGAAACTCCGATTGGCCCGATTCTCTGTTTTTTGTGAATTCTCTCTCAAAACCCGGACAGTGTGATTAATTTTGGACAAACGTCTTTCGAAACTTTTGTTTCCAAAGCCAACCCTAATTACAAACGTTTTGAATCTCACTGTACCATTCAACAAACAGATTCCAATAATTAGAACATGAGCTCTTCATTCTTCAACACTAGGGTCTTAATTTATTATTTTTTAATTCACATACGATGCTTACATTTTTGATATTGCAGTTTTGGGTATAGTCCCCCACAGAAAAACAAAGAAAGAACCTCAATGGAAAAACGGAAAGCTGCCATTTTCTGTTTTCTTCGTACCAGATTTGGAACATACATATTTTTTTTCAAATTGCGACTATACATCCTAACAGTGTACCTAATCATTTATTCATTTAATTATTGCATAATTATTTCAAATATTTTTTTTTAGATTAGATTTCATTGAAAGATATTATTAAGGCTGTTATAAATAAAAATACGGAAACCATAAAGGTGAAATGGAAATTTTGGAAATTATTATGGATGGTAGAAAGAAAGGTTACACAAATTGAAAAGCGGCAGCTTGATGTCTCGTCTCGATGTACTAAGTTTTAAAAAGTATATAAAAACTTAGTTTATGGACCCAATTGAATTTTAAGCAGCTATTAAGTGCTATCCGGATTCCAGTGGGCTTTTCAACTAAGTGGTACCTACCAACAGGACATATCGGTTGTAACATACTTTGAGTTCAGGTACTTGATTTGCTATATGATATTGATCTCGATATTGATTCATATTAACCTCCCCACTCCACTTCACCATTTAAAAAAAAGGGAGGTTACTGCAATCACTAAAATTTTCGAATTCGAGACAACACCAGATCTTCACGTTTTGAGGTCTCAGGAACCTAAAAAAGTGGTTTTTAAAATGTGTCTGTGTGTGTGTTCGTACGTACGTTCGTACGTTCGTACGTACGTTCGTACGTTCGTACGTACGTTCGTACGTTTGTAAACACGCCACAGCCAAAACTACTAGACCGATTTGGCTGAAATTTGGTACGTAGGCATCTCATAACCCAACTTAGATCTGAAAAGCTTTTGGAGCCAATCGTGCAACCGGAAATGCCATTTTGGCACATCAACTTTTAAATTTTAAATGCAAACCCCCATTTTTCACGTTACCATAGGAAAGGCCTTCAAATTCTGCTTCTAAAAATGTGTTCACTCTCAGTGCCTTTTTGGCCAAAAATTCAAAATTTTTACATTTTTGTCGGATTTTAAAATCGCTGTACAGCCCAAAGCCCTGAACCGATTTGGCTCAAATTTTGCACATGGGAATTGAATTGCACGTCGAAGAGCTGAACAAATTTTGGATTCAATCGGTCTACGGAAAGTGCCGTTTTGGCACACCAATTTCCAAAGCTAAAATTACTCACTCATTTAACCATCCAAAACAAATTTTTGATAGATTTATTGTCACCATCAGAAAGGTCTTCAAATTCTGGTTTTAAATAAGACAAACTTCGTTCGCATTTAGTGCTCTTTGGGTCAAAAAATCGAAATTTTGTAATAACGCTAAAAATACATTATAGGTAGCCCAAATTAGTGAATCGATTTGGCTAAAATTTGGTACATGGAGATTGGGTGACCCGTTGAAGACCTGAAAGGCTTTTGGAAGCAATTGGTCCACGGCAAGTGCCATTCAAGCATATCAACTTAAAATTTTAAATATAAGGCCTCCTTTTTTATGCCGCCAATAGAAAGACGATCAAATTCTGGTTCTAAAAATGTATTCACAGTTTCTGCCATTTCAGTGGAAAATAGAGAAAGAATTCTTTTTCAATAAAAGGGAGCGGGCTGACAGTGGATGACATAAAGTATCCAGTTATTGTCAAAAGGGTGGCAAACTGTTAACCTTAAAAGGAACATATTGTCAAATGTAACGGGTGATGTACGAGGTGATGTCGGTATTTGTCAGAAAATTAGTCACAGACGATAAGCATAAAAAAAAATTTGTTGAATTGCCTACTATCTACACAGAATACAAAGATCCACGCGATGGGGAGGTTCCAGCCGCTTCTCTGCTGCATTTTTTAGGTTACAAAGAAACAAAAAAAAAAAATAAGGGTAAACCTTTTGAGGAACCTTATAGATATCAACAAACGATTGTTGTAAAGATGTAGTATGTATGCAATTCCATGCTTCTCAGATTTTATCGGTACATGTACCTATAAAGAAATCGGTTGATATTTTTTAAACTGCAATTATTTCTAACGGACATAAGTTTGGGTTAAGTATAGTTATTAAAATATGTTGCAATTGAAATATGTAGATATAGGTACCTACGTACTATATTTGTGCCTACCCTTATAGTGTCCATTAGTAGTGGTCCGTCACCTCAAGATTTAATTTAGCATTCAAAGTGACATAGTAGCTACATAATGGGTAGGTATACTAATAGTAAGTAGTCCCTAAAAATTTAGAATTAGGTATACCTAGATTGCTATGAACATAGTTCAGTGAATAATTATGGAGAAGAGTCCTCATTGCTGGAAAATTAATACACGTACTGTTGTCTACATCAGCATTAATAAGAATCTCAGTGAGAAACTCAATTCATATACTACTACTGAACTTTATTTTTTTCATAATTGTATATTAGATAAGATTGATAAGAATAGTTGAAATTAAAAAACGCGTCATATATGCACATTATAAATTATGATAAGATAACTTAGATTGCTGGTAGAATGTATCGACATAAGATAGAGTACATGTATTCTTTTTATAATCCGAATTTACCTACTTAATCATATTGTATAAAATCAATGTACCGTTCGTTTCATTCCAGGCGCCGTATAGGGAAATAACACGGGAAAAGTGTTTTTATTTTTTGTTTGCTCCTGAAACTGGTTCCGGTCAAATCTGAGTGATACGGTCAATGGGCCTCAATGTCCTCTACGCATGAAAAAAAAATGGCCCTGAAATGCCCCCTTGTTAAAACGGGAGGACCGGTTGAAAATTGGAATTTTAAATTTCGCGGGCGTCAATTCAGCGCTGTTTGACATCTCCGAAAACTAAACTTCCAGGGGCGGCTTTCACAATTTCTTGAGTTTTCGCTAATGTCATTTACTTACTTTTTTGGAATTTCTACAAATTATTGAGTGAATTCTGAGACGAAATAAACCGGCGCATTTTTGCAATAGTCCCAGAGAGTCTTGGTGTCAGAAACTTTACTAAAGAAAAGACACTATGAGAGTAACCTCACAAAAATTTTGTCTTTGGTTCCTTCGCTAGAACCAGACCGCATTTATTTAGATTTTAATTCTCGAGGCAAGTCTCTGTTTATAGTTAAATCTGTCTTAATCGTTGTTTTGCTTCAGTTATGAATATTTTCACTGGAATCACAGACTACGAGAAGGGTTGGTCGAATGAGGAAATGGCCAATATTCATGAACATTTTGCAACCTACCACCGTCCCCTTAATTATGTTTTGCTATATTTGTTTTGTAAATTGAATCCTCGCGAGGAACTTTATTACTTTCTCACCTTACAGTCCAGTCTAATAACAAATAAGATAAATAGTAAGTAAATAATAAAATTTTTGCTGCTTATATTTTTGATGTGTTTATCTTCAAGAGATATTGTAGTGACAATAATTATCTAAGTTATATTGTTTCATTTATATGAGCAGTCGGTACAGCATATAGCGGTCATAAAATCGCTAATTTGATTATTCAAGAATTTATTCAAAATTTCAACATTAAATTGTGAATTATCAACTAAAATATCTAGAAAATAAGGCCCATAAGACCTAGGTATGCTATTTTATTAATTATTAACATTTTTAGAATAAAACAATTAAAATTTGGCAAGCCAGTTACATATCTTCGTCCACGCACTCCGCGGTTAAATAACTGTTGGGGCAAAGGCACATCTTGTCCCAGGGGACAAGCAGGGCATGGTAACTCCTGCAACAGATTCCTCGGCACAGCCGAAGCCACTAGTCTAGGCAAGGCCATCACCACCAGCTTCCAGGCCTTGGAGTGGAGACTGCAGGTGCCTTTTCCATCAGCCTTACAGGTGCTTGGTAAGGCGTATCCACCCTAAATATCAGAACCATCCTTGTCTTCGCTGTGACTCGTAAGGTCTATCGACACACCAACTTTTAAGCAAGACCTTCGCCTTACCTTCTGTGCTACCTAGCCTTTAGTGGCTCTCCATATTGTTATTCTTTAACAGAATTTGGTACCAGGTTCATGGTAACTGAATATTGGCCATTTCCTCATTCAACCAACCCTTCTCGTAGTCTGTGATATTCCAATGAAAATATTCATAACTGAAGCAAAGCAACGATTAAGACAGTTTCAACTATAAACAGAGACTTACCTCGAGAATTAAAATGTTAATAAATGCGGCCTGGTTGTAGCGAACAAAGACAAAATTTTTGTGAGGTTACCTTCATAGTGTCTTTTCTTTAGTAAAGTTTCTGACAGTCCCTGGGACTATTGCAAAAATGCGCCGGTTTATTTCGTCTCAGAATTCACTCAATAATTTGTAGAAATTCCAAAAAAGTAACAAAATGACGTTAGCGAAAACTCAAGAAATTGTGAAAGCCGCCACTGGAAGTTTAGTTTTCGGAGATGTCAAACAGCGCTGAATTGACGCCCGCGAAATTTAAAATTCCAATTTTCAACCGGTCCTCCCGTTTTAAGAAGGGGGCATTTCAGGTCCATTTTTTTTTCATGCGTAGAGGACACTGAGGCCCATTGACCGTATTACTCAGATTTGGCCGGAACCAGTTTCAGGAGCAAACAAAAAATAAAAACACTTTTCCCGTGTTATTTCCCTATACGGCGCCTGGAATGAAACGAACGGTACATACCTACTATTATTTATATTACATTTTTGATACCTATTGCAGTTTTGAGTACCTAAGGACTATAGACCACAGAAAAGCTGATGCTATCGCAAGCCATTGCAATTGAATATTTGCTCAAAGTGTCTAACATGAGCCGCTGAGTCGTGAAACATTCAGTCAAGACGCAAACTCTCACTTGTATTGGTTTGAGATCGCGGAATAGGAACAAGCGTTTCGCGCGGCACCGCGCGCGCTGCCCATGTAAGACGACGCGTAAAAGTGTAGGTAATCATTTATCCATCTTATTCTTACATAATTATTTTAAACCTTTTTTTTTAGATTAGATTACAATTAGAGATATTATTAAGGCTGTTATAAGTAAAAATACGGAACCCAAAGATGAAATGGAAATTTTGGGTATTATTATGGATGGTAGAAGGAAAGGTTGCACAAATTGAAAAGGCGGCAGCTCGATGTCTTGTCTCGATGTTCTATGTTAAAAAATGTCCTAAGTAGGTACCTATATCAAAGCTTAGTTTATTGACCCAATTGCATTTTAAACAGCTATAATAGTACTATACGGATCCCAGTGGGCTCTTCAACTAAGTGGTAGGTACGTACATATACACCTACCTACCAAGCGGACATATCGGTTGTGTCAATTGGAAGTCGAAGGATTGATAGAATGGACACTGTGCTTGACGTGGAAAATGAGTGGACATGACACGATAATTTATTAGTTTCTAGCCGTTTTTAATTTTGTAATTTTGTTGTCTAAATTTTTGAATTTTAAGTACATAATGTTTGAAATGTAAAATGTTCCTAATATAAAATATCGCGTGGATCTTTGACTTGTGTTTCTAATCGAATTAACACTGAAAATGTATACCTAAATGACGGTTTTTAGCAATTTGGAGGTCCTGTCGTTGATTTGTTTAACCTCCCCACAACCAATTTAAAAATGGAAGGTTACTGCAATCATTCCAAAATTCAAAATTGACATAACACCAGATCTTTACTTTTCGAGGTCCCAGGATCACGAAAAAGTGGTTTTTAAACGATGTCTGTACGTATGTGAGCAATTCGTATGTGAGCAAGATTTCTCGAAGACTGCCCAACGGATTTTAATGAAATTTGGAATGGGGGTTAGTTGGCCTTCTGGTGAGCCCAGTTAATTTTCTTACCGATCCGAAAACGCCAACTATGAAATTTGACTGATGATATTGAATTTTGACACGATCAAATGCACAAAAAAATTGGCTTTTCAAAAATGTACTCAACATGAACTTTTTTGACAGATGTCAGAATTTGAAAATTGGTAGGAGTAATTTTCAAAATCAGCCTAAACTTAGATGAAAAACAATTGCAAAAAAGTTCGCCAACTTCTTCAATCTCTTATAGCATGTGAAAACAATCGAATTCAACAGTAATAATATACGTCTTGCGGTCGTGTGACGTGGGCTTTCACATATTTTTTGAAAAACGTCCATGCTGGTTACATTTTTGAGAAGCTAATTTTTCTGTATACGGAGCCGATAAGAAAAAGAAAAGTTGACTGTCTTTATTCAAAATCTAGAAGGTCCAGAAAATTTCTTACAGTGACATTCAATTGACAGCTGTCAAAAATATAAAAGTTCCAAGTTTCATTTAAATAACATTAATCGTTAGGAAGATATTAATTTTTTTTAAATTGGCAATTTTCAGATTTTTTGTGATACCTCAGGAACGAATCAAAATATCGGGAAATTCTCTTCAGATTCTTAATCGCCAAGAAATAGCGCAACTTCTGTAATTTAACCGACCCCGTATCTTTTACCGTTTAGGAGATCCCAATGGTGAGCATCGAAAAATTACCCACTCTGTATATCAACTTTTAAATTTGAATAACTAATAAACTCGTATTTTCTTTATCAGCACAATGTCTTTAAATGTCGCATTCAAGAATGTCCTGAAACTTAGTGGCTATTTAACAAAAAATCGTAAAATTTGAAAAATCCCAGAAAACGCTTAGATTGGCGGAGTACCTAAAGTTTATTAATTATTGAGATTATTGTTGTACAGTCGAGAAACTAAATAATGCACTTTTGACAATCTCAAATGTCCAGAATGTCACCTCTAGTTCTGTACCTACTGCCGTGTTAATTTGAAATGGGTATCTTAAAAATTGTAGATTTGTGGCAAATGACCCTAAATGACATTCTTATGAATTTATATGTAGGTATAGATTTCCACGATGGCCTTAAATAATCACCAAAGTGTTAAGTAATATTTTATTACAAATTGAATTTAGGCTGGAATTCTAAATTGATGCCGTAAAATTTACATTACCATAAAATAGTTAGACGTGTAACTTTAAGATGTCGCTGGTTGTCAAAAAATGTAGATTTCTTTAATTATAGAAAGTAAAATCTACTTTTTTTGGCCGCCAGCGACATCTTAAAAAGTTACGCGCCTAACTTTTTTATGTTGACATAAATTTTACGGCATCAATTCGAATTCCAGCCTTAGGGTGGGATTTCAAAAGATTTTATCTTTAATACTGGCATAACTTAGTTACCATTAATCCCTAGTGGTGGCGCTACCAAACTGAGGGTACCAACCTCACCACTACAGCGAAATAATTCAGCTGTCGTCTGTCGAGCTGTCAATCAGCTGTAATTCTCGTTTAAATTTAACATCACAGTTTAATATGGTCTTTCGTTGTCTGCAAAGTATTTGTGAAATAATCTTTCATTTTTGTGCTGTACAAGTGAATTTCAACAACGCGACGCGAGTGTCGCAGCATTCCAATTTGGTTTGTTTGACAGTTTGTCGTCCAGTCCAGTGCAAGTGATGATGACAATCGTGAAAGAGGAATACCAAAAGTACCTTTTAATCTACAGGAAATAACGGAGCAACAACTCTTCCAGCGAACTCGACTGGACAATTATGTCGTTGACCTCATTACACCGCATTTGACGCGGAATCGTTATACTGGAAAAGGGCGGTATATGCGTTTAACACCTACGCACAAGCTATACCTGGTTCTTCAGTTTTATGCGAGTGGTGGTTTTCAGTGATTGGTTGGTTCCAGCGCCAGAAGTTCGCAGTCAGCTGCCAGTCTTGCGATTCATGAACTAAGTAAAGCCCTTGTAGAACTTTCTCCACAATTCATTCAGTTTCCTACTGGGGAAGAGTACCCTCAAGTCAAGGAGGCATTTCACGCACTGGGGAGAGCCATGCATGGGACTGGATTGTGAAATCGCACCCATCACGGATTAATGTGTCCCCTGATAAAACTGGCCTGTTTTGTTTGACCACCCTGAATATAAGTACTTTAGCAATGGTCCCGCAGTGTACTGTGTTTCACTCTCTCATACTCAAACTGATGAAAATAAATATGTGTGTACCTACCTACATAAAGCACTCGTTTTTTTAATCAATTTCACTACCTTATTTGGAATTTAAAAAAATGGTCAACTTTTTTAAAATATTTTATGGGCAATAAGGTAGGTAATTACAAAAAATAATTGTCTCAAAATCACTTTCGACTTGATTCGAAGCTGTTGAGTCCAATTCGATAAACAAACGATAACTATTTCAGTGCACGAGGAGGTTTTACGTAGTTTTCTGCAAATGCAATTGAGGGGATTGTTTAAAGGCATTTCATTTAGCTTCCATTCCCCTCTGGTAGGTACATTTCCAAACATGGGATGGGAGGTGCTTCATTTAGTTAATCAGGCACTGAAAAATTTGAGGATTAGTCCAACTTCCAACACATGAACTAACCTACCTAACACAAAATGTAAACAGTCCAATGAGAGCTGCATCACAGGTGCATTGTACCTCCAGATATAGTATGGGCAATCTTTAAAACCAGATCAAAATTTGCCCAATCTTGTATCTGCAAAGGCGATCAGCCGATGACGAAACGTGGTTGCTTCCTTGATTTCTTCGTAACATTCACGCACTGCACGTTGTCGAAAAATCATGCATGATGCCTCAAATGCATGCTAAACGCGGTTGCACTGCGCTACAAGGGCAAAATTCGATGCATCCTCTAATTTTCGCAAATAATACAATGACAGATCACTGACAGCTGATCTCGTCAATCGTCATTTTGCTTGATTTTGCTATGGTTGGTACCATCGGTTTGGTAGCGCCACCACAAGGGACTAATGATAACTAAGTTATCATGATTGTAAGTTACAACCTTTTTAAAATCTACCCCTTAGACTAAATTAAATAAGCAGGCAGCGTTTTAAAGCTGAAAAATACTAAAGACACAGCAGATAATAATTATGCCCTTTCAAATTAATACGGCAGTGTAGGTGACCGCCAGTGGAAAAGTTCTATCCACAAACCCTAGCATTGCATTTGTTTCTTGGGGTTGCTATGCAAAAATTTGTGCTAACAACTCACAGTCAACTCACAAATGAATGGTATAAAAGAGAAATTGGTGGCCCTACAGAGGGATGTGGAGGCTCTGACCCAGCAGCAGGAGGCAATGTAAGCATAAAAATAAATTTAGTTTAAGTAGGGGCTGTGACGTTAAATTACCATGACACTTTCTATCTTCTCTTACTATGCTTAAGTTTGGAAGGTCCGTTTTGACATTTTTGGAAGAAAATGCAAACTCGTAAAATAGCTCTAAAACTTTTTAAAAAGGGCCCGTGCGCCTGCGAAACGTCCAATCCGAAAGAGGAGACACGCGAATACTGTCGAGGAGGGATGCGAAACTGGTCGTTTTAGCGATAACACGAGCATTTTGGTTTAAAAAACGACTTCCCAAATTGAATTTTTCGAAGACAAAAGAGCATCCTGGGAATTACATATGTTGCGCCTGCGCGATGTCGTAGGAGCCTCTGACATCTGACAATTCGAGGAGCGTCTGGCAGCGATGCTAGATCGTCTCTTCGTGATTTTTTAAATTTCCGCCGCTTTTCCTGAGGAATCGAGTGAATCAGTGGACGGAGAGCGTTTTCCCACATCCTCAGTAGACACTTTCAAAGTTTGTTTTGTTACCTACGACATAACCTCAAAGTGAAATGTGGAATTATTGCTGCAGAAAATGCAACAGTGGGATTTAAAAGGCTAGTAACCCAATCATTTAAAATGCTTTTAGAACGAATTTTCCCCCTATTTTAGAATTCTACGATGGCCCCAATCACGCAACCGATTTAGTGTGTACAGCCAACCTCAAAGTTTTGTGCTGGCGAAAATTTTCGATATAATCGGCAATTTCAAGTCACATGTGAGTGTGAGGGCCGGTTTATCGATGCTCAGTTAAATGAAGATATCTGACAGTTTGCGTTATCCGATAGTTAAACTGTTTATCGACAGCAAGTTGACTGCAAAGTCTTTGCTAAAGTGCGGGGCAAACTGACTGACAGTTGAAAGTGTCAGCTAGGGCAGAAAACCGACGGTTAGCATCGCCCATAGTCATTTAAATGACGAAGAAGGTGAATCTTTGGTTTTCTTCAACATGAATCTAGCCAATATAAAGTTTAGGAATCTACCTGAAACTACTTTGAGGAATTTGCCAATACTTAAGATTTCCTCAACTTTCTTTCAGACCTCCTGCTTCTACCATCCGTTTTCTTATCCTCAATTACATCTCCTGCTAGTTACTTTTCAAAGCACGTCTGGATTATAGGCAGAAAAGTTTACTCCTCGTTTCTTATCTGTCACCAATGCAAATTTCAACTGCATCAGCACCTGCCACAGTAAATAAAGACCGTAAGGCATTGCTATGGAAACAGTTGACTATATTAGCGCGAAATTTAAATCTGTCCAATAGAATTCAACTTCCGCTACCCCAAATGTTGCCAACACAACTCAAACTGTCAGGCACGTAACTGACAGACAAAGTCTATGTCGATAAACGTGAATCTGATTTATCTGTCTGTTATAGTAAACCGTCAGATAGATAACAGCCAGTTTTGACTGAGCATCGATAAACCGGCCCTGAGTGTCTCATCAGTTTAACGCTCTCTGACTCACATTTTAGCATTTGAACCGTTTCCAATAATGCTCTTGGGAAAATTGAGTCTCCGGAGATGAGGGGAATATTTCGCAACTACACTATTTCGAAGCGTTTGCAAGTCTTACGGAATATCAGATTGTGTTCCCGCATACACGGAGACCCGAAATTGATGGAAAAATTCATCGACCATTGCAAGTTTTTGAAAAAATTGTTTCCCATAAACTGCAGCAACAATTAATGTACACTTCTATCCAGAGAGCCACAATGAGGATTCGAGTGCAGGTAATTACCATATATTTTTTAATTATTATAGATATTTATAGATTTCAGAAAAAAAATGGCTTGAATGTGAGAAATGGAAATGTTTTTGGGAGATTCAAACGACGGTTTTTTCTACACTTGACTGACATGGCGTGAACTTACGACGTTGTCAATGTTAACTTTGTTAAAATAATGTATTTCTTGAACTATACAAATATTTGTTCTTAATTCGTACGGATAGTGGCCTAATAAAATATTGTCAACCGATTTCAAGTTTTTTACATTTCATCATTAACTTAACCTTTGACGGCCTTTTCTATATTTGCCACAAAATGCAAATCGTTATAAACTAAAGGGTGTCCCAAAAAAAACCGAACGATTTATTTTTGGTTATAACTTTATTATTATCGGACCGATTTTTCTCAATTTTATACGGGACGTAGCCAAAAGATGAGGCTTTTAGAATCTGCAACCATTTTCCAGATGGCGCCACTAATAAATTTTTTGCGGCAGTTTTTTACAAGAACACTTTTTGATTGGCTGGAGTTGAACCATCTGTGAACCGATCAAAATGAAATTAGTGTAGGATGGAAGCTAATGATTTTCTTTTCTAAACCAATTTTACACAATTTCATTCTGACCGTTCTTGATTCATTTATAATTTTTTTTGTGATGCTTTAAAACAAGGATTTTTGAAGATTTATTTTTTATTTGGCCACCGATCTTGACAAAATTTGCAAAATCCTAAGTAACACCATCAATATTTCACAAAATGATGTCACTTTGCAGATGGCGCCACCCCAGCAAATTTTTATGAACACATTTGATTAAAAAATTAACGAGAATAATATGAAATTGTTATTATACTCTGTCCGGGATCCACACGACCAAGATTCACCCAATTTCCATGGCGACTCACACAATGATTCGCCATGGAAATAGGGTGAATCTTGGTCGTGTGGATCCCGGACAGACCATAGTAAAAAATATTAGCACTGAAAGCGGCTACAGACAACAGGCTGGATTGGAATAAACAACAATTCTGGATTTTAAAATAATCCAAATATGTGCTTTATAACAGTCATAAGCTGAAGAACAACTTGTCCAGTTTACAAACAAGTCAATGTTAGACCATTTTTTTTGGGTTTCATTTATTTTAACATTTTGTACAACCATATAGTACTTAAGTTAAATTCCTGCACAAAGTACCTAACGTTATTTTACGAAAGATTTATGGTGTTACTAAGGATTCTGAAAATTTTCTCAAAATCGGTAGCGAATTAATATCAAATAAATCTTTAAAAATCCGTTTTAGAGCATCACAGAAAAATTTGTAAATTAATCATGAAGGTTCAGAATAAAATTTTGTAAAGTTGCTTTGGAAGAGAAAAGGATCGGCTTTAAACTTACACTATTTTCATTTTGATCGCTTCACAGATGGTTCAACACCAGCCAATCAAAAAGTGGCCTTGTAGAAAACTGCCATAAAAAATTTATTAGTGGCGCCATCTGGAAAATGGTTGCCGATTCTAAGAGCCTCATCTTTTGACTACGTCTCGTATAAAATTGGGGAAAATCGCTCCAATAATAATAAAGTTATGACCAAAAATAAATCGTTCGGTTTTTTTTGGGACACCCTTTACATTACTAGGTACAGACTTATTCTTACCTTTTTGGCCATTATTCGTAGCCGGAAAATGCGGTGTTCAGTTCGAGTTTGCAAGTTTAATTTAAAGGAGTGTATCGGCTAAGGCGGGTTTTTGGGCCAATGAAATCAAGTATTTGAATAAATATAGCTCACGTATATAATTAATTTATCAATTATGATTATAAGCCCTTCATTAACAACAAATCAAAGAATTTTTTCGATATAAATTCGAGTCACTTAGAAATCCGCAAAAAGAAATATCCAAGAAAAGCATTTGCGGCAACCCGTTTTCAAGCAGCGTTTTTGGGCCCGGTATAATTAACTGGTGTTGGTCAAAATAATTAAGCTTCTTATCTTATGATATTTAGGAAATCTAGGATATACTCGATATACAAAGCAAAAATGGTGCATGCAATGATTTCAAATCAGTGGCGGGTACCTGCTGGGCAAGCGCAGGGAGGTGGTAGGGGAGGAAAACTTTTAACCAATTATTACATACTTATTATAAATGACACATGTTTTTTCTTGCCACATGACCGTGTAGGTACTTATTAGGTTTATACCGTATCGTATAACCCTAAAATATACAGGATGTCCCATCTAGGATTTCGGGTGACAATAACTTTTGATCCACTACACCAATTTGGTTGGTAAAAAAGGTCTATTAGCAATAATAATTGAAGGGAAACAGCGGATGTTGTGTGAATGCGCTGTGTGACAGAAGGCAAGTGGCGCTACAGTCGAATTATCATAAGGAACATACAGACAGCATGTGACACAGCATCTGAAATCCGTTTTTATGGGCCGCTATAACAATTATTATGGAAGTTGTATCACGTGTATCAACAAAGTACAAATTGAAGTGACGACGGTGGTGCGACCTATCTTCCTATCTACCAAATCGGAATCGCGGTTCAGCAGTAATGCTGCTTGAAGTCCCATGAAGTCCCATTTTCGATTTATTTTTACCATCCGGTGAATGTGATACCGGTCGATCCTCCATAAAAATGACAAAAAGTCAAAGTAGCAGCCTACTGACTTTGTTGCTCTTACACGGGGGAATACGGTAATATATTATTGTATTCCAAAAAATATAAGTGTAATTTTTGTAGTCGAGATCACAAAATTAGCTACATTCCGCAGTGCGTACAGTATTTTTTGCAATACTTGAGACAGGGAGATAAAAATACTGTATACCTTGCACTGTAAGTAACACTTGCAGTCCATGGACGCGTTGTTTTGTGGAACGTGAAACTAAATATTTACAGCCTTTGTGCTTAAGCGTGTAGAAGCACTTACAATGCTGGTATTTCAAAAAATCGTTTTCACACAATCGTTTCGATATTTCAATTTACCATAGTTACTATAATGAGCGGAAAGTTGACCTTACCAAAAACAGTTTAGTTTCCATAGGAACAAAAAATAACAGTGCCGTTATGAACCATAACGGCATACATGCGCGGTAAGTTAAACAAGTGAAAATAGTAAATAGCGCGTGAGATGTCAAATAGGAATCAAAAACGTTTTAATTTAATAAAGTTTAGGTTTCCTGTGATTGCCGACTGCTATTTTGCTTCAAATTACTCGTCGGGTCGGTTTCAAACAGATTTTCCAAGTTTGTTATTACCTAATGGTAAAATTCGATTGTGCACCGCCTCGTTTTTAGAAACTATTCCTCGATTCTGTTAACATGCACTTACCAACCTAGTATCGTTAATAACTATTTCCAATATCGTCAGAATTTTTCTGTTGTTTCGTTAAACGGGACGAAATCGCTGTCACTGTCAAAAAGCAGAAACAATGGATATGCGACAATAATGAATAACAATGATCTCTAGCACTCTCCATTATTGTTATTTATTTTTTCTCGACAATGACAGGAATTTTGATGGAAATTATAAAAGCCCGTTTAACAAAACAAAAAAAAGCCTGCTTTTGTTAGAAAATGTTATTGTAGGTACTTACCTACTGCAAAACTAGAATGCAGACCTATGAAACTTTTCAAACGACAAGATCCTTATCCTTATTTTGTTGTTTACTGTGAATTTTTTCGGGTTTTTATCATAATAATTGAAAAAGTTTTGACCTACATGATGGTATCGTTGTGACTCGGTAATGTTTCAAGGTATGACCTCAACTCAAAATATGTATGTAAAGTCTTGTCGAATATTAACGAAAGCGGGGTTGTGTGTCTCAGGTTTTTTTTCTGTTGGTTTGTAAACGGGATTTTAGTTCTGTCAAAATTAATGTCATGGACAATAATTAACAACAAACATTCCTTCGAGGATCCTTTTCAACCTCCATTGTTACTGGGGCTCAATTCTCGAATCTTTCGAAACTGTTTCGTATGCGATATGTTACTAGGCAGCCGCCAATCAGATTGCTCGTACCTTAGTGATTCCGCATACGAAACAGTTCGTACGATTCGAGAATTGGACCCCTGTTTATTGACACTGACAGTGAGTGATGGGAGTTTTGACGGATGTGAAATCCCGTTTACAAACCAACAGAAAAAAAGCCTGAGACACAACCCCCGCATTCGTTAATATGCGACGGGACTTTAAGTAGTAGACTCTCCTTACTGTGACTGTGACTTTTCAATGTTTTACTTTCCGTTGAAGATAAAGAATGTAGAGTGGGATGGAGGCTTTAACGGGTTAGGTTGATGGTTTCACTTTGGGTTCCGGATGGGTCCCGTGTCAATTGGTTCGTTTTTACCGACGTTTCATTCACCGTTGCAGGCGACATCATCAGGGCTGAGTTGGCGCCAATCTAGCCCTGATGATGTCGCCTGCAACGGTGAATGAAACGTCGGTAAAAACGAACCAATTGACACGGGACCGAGCCGGAACCCAAAATCCAACGATAAAGAATGTAATTTGAGAATTTTGCGTTGGAACTCGGTACATTGGTGTACAAGCTTTTTCACTCGAAAAAAATCGTAGATTCCGAATCCGTTGAGAGAAAACTATGATTCTATTTAAAAAATCTAAATTAGGGCACTTTCTGGTTATACCGAAAGTGTAAAAAAAGCGACTGTAAAACATTAGGTTGACCTGTCCCAGGATACTTCCGAAATATTTCCCTCGAAATAGTTCTTAATTTGTTCCTTATAGGTACTTTTGAAATGCACTTATACATATCGATTAATATAGGGAATTGCGAAAAGATGAAATAAACCTCGAAATAAACATGCTTTCCGTCTTACTATATACCCACAAGCAAGTATAAAATACAAATGCAACTGCGAAGAGACAGGAAAGGATAGGAATGATGCCCTTAGGTACGGGATGCTACATACAAATGTTATAATCAGTTACAATATCAATATTTCGAAAACTGTTATTTGAAAGAGACAATTATTCGAATTCCCAATTTGCACCTCAAGACGGACTTGCTTTTCGGCGGCTGCGGCTGCTCCCTTACCTCGTCGCGTTTAAAACAGTAGCAAGAACGGGATGGAAACATAAGAAAACAACCACAAAGAATTTACAATAGCAAAGAGAAAAAATAGTGCAAGCGCTAATCATACACCCACACCTATGTGTAATGTCAATGTGTACACGTTCAGGTGAGCGGACAGAACATGAAAAATAGTTTAATAAAAAAACTTTACTGAAAAAGACCTGAATGGAAGTTGAAAATAAAGGAAATTGAGAAATATTAACCGAATTTATGAGTTGGTTTTGGCTATTGGGATGGCATATTTTCGAAGAATTGTTCTTTGAAATTATTGTTTTCGAATAATTGCATTTTAATTCGAAGAATTGTTCGTTCGAATAATAATTCTCTTTCGAATAATTATTAAAAATAGGTGCCGTCATTCAGCGTAGGTATTTAGGAAATCTGTATATTGGGGGCACAGTGTAAAAGATGCCGTCGGCAAGGGGGGGGTAGCGCAGCAGGCAATTTTTTCTTTACATAGTTATTATCATTAGGGACTATTACAGGGCAATAGGGAGGGCACAGGCATCATACTTTTTTCTGCTGTTTTGTTAAATAATGTTTCAGTTTCTTCAAAATTCTTGTCAGTGTCAAAAAAACAAACAATGGACTACAATTAAAAACAATAATGATCCCTTCTAACCTTCATTCTTACTGTCTATTATTGACACTGAAAGTAATTTTGACGGAACGGAAAACCTGGTTAACAAAACAGCATAAAGCTTTACTCACTGGCACAACCCTTGCATTAGTAGAAAATGATTTCATTTTACCAAAAGTCGCAACGCTATCTCTTGCTTAAATGCTTATTAGTCAGAAAGATGAAGTAAATAAACTATCTGTGTGTATTTTTTTTTCTTTTTTGCCAATTGCACAATTTAGTTCGTATTTACTTCCTTCAACCCCCTCCCCCCTTCTTATCCTTCCTATTTCTCCACCTTTTGAAACCAGCACAGAAATTCGTCTGGATAGTATTAAGTTAGGTAATCCTAAAGAAACATTTTTAGGACCGTTTGACAATCATTTACAATATGATGTTTGTTATTTGACCAAAACAAAGTGTAACTTCGAATTATACTGACAGTTTGACTGAAATATTAAGTTATTGTTTAAGATTATACAGGGATTTTTTTAAAGTTCCCATCTTGAATATCTTCAGACGTAAAAAAGAAATTGAAATGAAATAAACGTGGGTAAGTCCTGAAGGAGGGAGACACTTGCGCGTGTATTCAGTTTTTTTTTCACTTCCGGTTTTACCGGAAATTACCCTAATTTTGGTTTCTCAAATGGGATCATACTTTTTTCTCAACGGACTCTGAATCTACGATTTCTTCTCAGTTAGAAACATGTATCATACTTAACCGGAAGTACCTATAGTCACGGCCACCCTAGATTTTCAAAAATATCGAAGAAATCAGTGAAAAATTGAGATTTTCAAATAAAGCAAAAACAGGTCAACTTAATTTTTTTGATGCGAATTCATCTGTGCGATAACATTTTCTATTTATTTGTTTCATTAATTTATAAGAAACGAGACTTATCGGAGGCTTTAATTTCCGGTTAAACCCGAAGCTGAAAACAAATATCAGACTATACCATCAGATCCATCTTTAAAAAAACCTATTTTTGCTATTATCAAAAATCTTAATATTTCACCGATTTCTTCGACATTTTTGAAAATCTAGGGTGGCCGTACTTCTGGTTAGGTATGATACATGTTCCTGACTCAGAGAAAATCGTAGATTCATAATTCGTTGAGAAAACAGTGTAATCGCATTGGAAAAACCAAAATTAGGGTAATTTCCGGTGAAACAGGAAGTGAAAAACATTACCTGAAAGTGTCCCCCTCCGTACAGGGCTGACCAGCGTTTATTTCATTTCAATATCTTTTTTACGTCTAAAGATATTCAAGGTGGGAAGTTTTAAAAATAACACCCTAATCGTGTCCGAAAAAAGTGTAGGTCCGGAAGGGGTTTTCATGGTTACGTTTTTTTCATACTTCGGCTATAAAATAGTAATGGCATAAAGATCATAATGTGACCAAATTTAAAAAAACGTAACGATGAAAACATAGTGGCCCATCCTGAAGAGTAATCCAATACACTCCTTTTCTACTTTGAATTGTTTTAAATGCGGGCGAAGCGAGCAATCAAAATACATCAAGGCGAAGCCGAGTAGTTAAGAAAAAGTTGCGGCGCGAGGCCGAAAATGAGATGTCTACGACATCATCCGCTAATCCACGTGCATCGATTGCAGTTCAGGTCTTCGTCAGGACAGGTTCTGGTCTAGTCGGTAATTTAAGACCGTAATTTACCAATGTTATTTACCACTAATAATTAATATTAACCATATACTATATTTCATAACTACAAAAAAGACGGTAGATTCATCCAAGTTTAGATCTAGGCACAGTTGAAGGTATAGGCTGGTCCAACACTAGTGTCCAGCGGCAAAACGACATTTTCCTTTGAAGCTAGAGTTTTGAATTTTTTACAGGGTGTATGGGTACTAAAAACTCTCCAGATGGCCTTAATTTTTTTTTGATTGGACCAAAAATGTGACGTCACGAGATTTCAAATTGAGCTATTTTCATGGAATAAATAATTTTTGTCCATAGGTTGATTATTTTGGGCCTTAAGATTATGTTGACCAGATTTTTAATTTTTTTGAACGTCAGGTTAGCAAACTGCAGAAGGCAAAATAATCGTCATTTTATTTCATAAGGAGGCCGTGAAACAATATCGAAACGATGCGCCATGTGTCCAACTTGAGTTCATCGGAGATTTAGAACTGTCAGTTGCCTGTCATGTTTTGACACGGGTGATTGAACTCCAGAATTATTAATTGATTGATTTATTGAAATAATCTGATATTCTTACAAAAAACTTATGCGAAAGTCATGAATATTCACGGCGAAGTGTTTGAACGCGCAGCGCAGGCGCAATCGCAATGCGTGTTTACATCTCGACAGCTGATGCCGGCAGTCCGACACGATTAATAACCTTTCTAGCAGTTTATTTCCTTGCAAACTCGTACAAAGGTTTACCCTATTTAATTATCTGTGAATTGGGTAAGTTTTTCAACTTTCATTGTATCTGTAAAAACAACCCTGTTTAATTGAAGGTGATGTTGAAGATTTGGACTCGGATTTAAACGACAAGATTATGGCATCTACTACAAATAATTGTTGATGATTATCACGTTCTGATCCAAGACTGTTTACATTTTACAAGGGAAAAGTGTGGATATTGTGCACCAGTGTCGGTTTGAGGCACTCGTGTAGTGACTGCGATGATTAGTGTCAAGATTGCAGTGAAACCTTACTACGTTTAACTAAATAAACTACATTGTTGAATTAGTAATGTGAAATAAATTACTAGCTAGGAATTTGGGGCATTTTGTTCCAAGTGAATATTCAGACCATTTCATAAAGATGCGTGTGTACCTTACTTAAAATAAATAATTTTAGTGGTGCTTTATTCATAATTTAATCCAACAGAAATTGTTACTGTTTTGCTGATTGTTTTACAAAGACAATACGTATGATTTTGAAACCTGTCCCAGATTCATTCGCATTGCATTTCACCAAAGTTCGGGCACTTCGACAGACAGGGTTTCGGTTTCTCGTTCTCATTACTAACACTGACGAATAATTCTGCTAGTCTTGCCTTCGTTATTCCTTTATCTTGTAATTGTAGTAAACAACTGCTTCTTGTAGATTGTGATGATCCTGTCGTCCAAATCTTCACACCTTAAATTAACCAGTATTGCTTATAATAATACAAAGAAAATTGAAAAACTTACTCTATTCACTGATAATTAAATGAGGTAAACCTCTGGAGAGCCTTTGCAAGAAAATAAACTGCTAAAAGGTTCATTAATCTTCACATCTTCCAGGCATCAACTGCCGAGAGTCGAGGATGTAAACAACACGCTTTGCGTCTGCGCGCGTGTTTAAAACTTCGCGGGACAGACTCGATGATTTTCACATAATTTTTTTGTAAAAATATTAGATTATTCGAATAAATCAATCAATTAATAATTCTGGGGCTCAATGGCCGCTGTCAAAACATGACAAGCAACTGACAGTTCTAAATCTCCGATGAACTCTAGTTGGACACACGGCGCATCGTTTCGATATTGTTTCACGGCCTCCTTATGAAATAAAATGACGATTATTTTGCCTTCTGCAGTTTGCTAACCTGACGTTCAAAAAAATTAAAAATCTGCTCAACATAATCTTAAGGCCGAAAATAGTCAACCTATGGACAAAAATTATTTATTCCACGAAAATAGCTCAATTTGAAATCTCGTGACGTCACATTTTTGGTTGAAAAAAATGTTAACGCCATCTGAAGGGTTTTTAGTACCCATACACCCTGTAAAAAATTCAAAACTCTAGCCTCAAAGTAAAAGGTCGTTTTGCCGCTGGACACTAGTGTTGGACCAGCCTGTAAAGAATTCAAAAATATCTTTCGAATTTTTTTTGGACGCCCGGTTTAGCTGGAAAACTTTTTCACATGCAAAAGTGGCTTTACTCAACGAATTCTGAACCTTCAATTTTTTTAAATTCAATTTTTAGCGAAATGGCTATATTAGTAAAATAATACAAAGAATATGCTTCAAATGCTACGAACACATGCTTCTGTCTCAAATAAATTGTTAAATCTGACAGAATACGGAAAAAACGCTATACTTACTCCTTCGAAGATTCTTTCATAAAATTTACGAATCAAGAATTATGGGCACTCTTCCATACTTTTGCATAATCCTGTATTTTAAATTTGGACTTTTTCGAAACAAGTGAATAATGTTGGTATGATTTAGCGAAAAGTTACAGTAAATAAAATTAATGAAAAATGTGACCGTAGAAATTCCACCGTCGCCCCGGAGGTGCAAGGATTTAAATTTGAAGAGGTCCAGCAGGACCTCTTCGAGCTGGAGCCTACATGGGCTTTGGTTCATTGTGTGGCGGCGGATTTCCGGCTGGGCGCCGGGATTGCCGTCCGTTTCCGGTAAGTTTTTCAACTTTACATTATTCATAGTAGTTTATAACCCAAAGCGTGAAAGTGATGTTTCACGCGGTGAAGGAAAATATGGACAGTCGAGGCGTAGCCGAGACTGGCCATTTCCTGAGACGCGTAAAACCACTTTTTCGCTGTGGTTTATACAACATTTTTCTTCCTACACCAGTTAAAAATAAATAGGTAATTAATTCATTTTGAAATTTGAGGACCCAAGTGACAGATCAAGAAGATCTAGACGTCAAGTCCTACAATTTAAATTTGGCAAAATCGCGCGTGCTGTTTCCGTCAAACGCCAATCGCCGTCGCCATATTGTCCATTTTACACGCCTAGCTGTCAGTATAATTTTTACACGACTAGCCGTGAGAAGCGGTCCTTTCACAGCCCTCCTGAATCCCGAAAATCTCATTTTCAGTTAGTGTAGGAAGAAAAATAATTTTTTTGCGTTTCAATATTTTGTTTATTTTATTTTATTTCGTTATTAACCTCCCCACAACCAATATAAAAATGGGAGGTTACTGCAATCAGTCCAAAATTCGAAATTGAGATAACACCAGATCTTTACGTTTCAAGGTCTCAGGATCACGAAAAAGTGGTTTTTAAAAGCCAACGAAAGATGTGTATCAATGCGATGTGTGTCCCTGTAGATGTTTACCTTGTTAATGTGTATGTAGGGGCGAGCTGAATTTACTGGTGGAGTCGGGTGCAGATTTTATAAATCTGCACCTAGTAGTAGTGCCTCCGCAGACGCACAGTGGTGTTAAAAAGACGAAATTATGAAAAAAAGGGGGATGAAAAGTCAAAGAGGGTGAAAATTAACCCAAGTTAAGTAGAATTACAGAAAATAATACAAAAATAAGACAATTATGCAAATTTAGCCCTTGGAGGGTTGAAATATTGAATTTAGTAAAATGGGTGCTTAGGGGGTTGAAAAATTGTAAAGGGGGATGAAAAGTCAAAGAGGGTGAAAATTAACCCAAGTTAAGTAGAATTACAGAAGGAAACTGAAAAATTGTAAAAGGTAAACTGAATCCCAAATGCGTTCAATTTTATGACCGACGAAAAACGAAATTATGCGAATTTTGCAAAATTAGCACTTAGGGGGTTGAAAAATCGTAAAGGTGGATGAAAAAATCAAAAGGTATGAGGATTAACCGTGGCTAAGTAAAATTACGGAAAATAACACCAAATTAACCCAATTATGTAAATTTTGCATTTGAAGACTTGAAACATTGCGAAGGGGGATGAAAAAAGTGAAAAGTTTAATCATCATCCAAATGGGTTCAATTTATTACCGAGGAAAAACGAAAATATCCGAATTTGGCAAAATTAACACCTAGGGGGTTGAAAAATTGTAAAGGGGGATGAAACGTCAAAGTGGATGAGAATTAATCGTAATATTAAGCAGAATTACAGAAAATAACACGAAAGTAAACCAATTATGCAAATTTAGCTTTTGGGGGTTGAAATGTTGCGAAGGGGGTTGGAAAAGTGAAAAAGATAAACATAATCCAAATGAGTTTAATTTATTACCGAAGGAAAACTAAATTGCATGAATTTTGCAAAATAAACACTTAGGGGGTTGAAAAATTGTACAGGGGGATGAAAAGTTAAAAGGGATGAAAATTAATCGTAATTAAGTAGAATTACAGAAAATAACACGAAAATAAGCCAATTATGCAAATTTGACTTTTGGGGGTTGAAACATTGCGAAGGGGTCGAAAAAGTGAAAAACTCAGTAACAATTCATACGAGTAAAATTCGGTAAAATTTATTACCGAAAAAAGGCAAAACTGCGCGAATTTTACAAAATTAACGCTCGGGGGGGAGAAAAATCGTTAAGGGGGATGAAAACTCAAAAGAGATGAAAATGTACTGTAGTTAAGTAGAACTAGCGAAAATCACACGAAAAAGAAGCGGTGTGGGTAAATTTTGCTCTTTGAGGGTTCACATATCATGAAAGGGGTTGAAAAATTGTGGATGGGTTAAAAATTAATAAAAATGACGTTGAATTATTAACAAATCAGAAGAAAGCAAAAAAAAAAATTAAATGTGTTTACTCCGCTTGCTAGGGCTTAAGGGTTGTTAGTAGCGTAGGGGTTGGTTTTAGGTTGAAGACTCATAAGACTTTTTTCAATGGTTGACCGAAGTCTATCGAACCCCATAATTTTATTCCACCACTTACATGAAAAAATTTCCAGTTTCAACCCTTAAATTTCAACCCCCTTGTTAGATATTAATGAAAATTTGCCCATCCGCCTACAGTGGCGCTGTAAATTACCACATCAAATTTAACCCAGATACGTTGAGCAGTTTTTGAGTTCTCGCATTTTTGTGTTTCAGCATGTTAGGGGGTTGTATCGCCTTTAAGGGTCGTTTTTCGCGAATGATGAATAATACCTTTTTTGTACCATCAATAGAAAGCTATCGAATGGTATTATTTTCAACTATACATTCTTCATTGAAAATTCGAGTTTCCACCCCTAACTTTCATCCCCTTCGATAATTTTCTCCTAAAATTCGCTCTTCCCTTATCGAAGATGCAGTGTGTAAGATGTCACAGTTTCGCAGAAGATATTGCTTCTCTGTGTCAAATTACAGGGCTTTATGGACGTTTCAACCCCTAAACTCCAACCCCCTATTTCACCACCCCCACATGCCCTAAAGGAAGTTGTGTTTTCAATTTCACCACCCTAATCCAATTCGTTGAAAAATTAAGGTGATTTGTAGATTCATGTTTTCAACACCTCATGATTTCACCCCTTTATGATTTACAGGGGTGAGTTTATTTTTCCGGTGTGACATAACTCCTTGCGTATTTACTGACTTCAGTTGTTCATAAATAAACTAATAGGGTTTCAGAAAAAATAAATAAAATGTAATTATCGACTTGCAAAGAGTTAGGGGTGGTTAATGGCCCAGGGGTTGGTTTTAGATTGAAAACTCATAAGACCTTTTTTCAATAGTTGACCGAAATCTATCGAACCCCGTAATTTTAGGCTACCATTTACTTGAAGAAATTTCAAGTTTCAACCCTTAAATTTCATCCCCTTTGTTAGATATTTCTGAAAATTTGTCCATCCACCTATAATGTCACTGGAAATTCACAAACCAAATTCTGCCTTGATACGTTGAGTAGTTTTTGAGTTCTCGTATTTTTGTGTTTCTGCATGTTAGGGGTTGTAACGCCTATAAGGGTGGTTTTTCGCAAAATATGAATGACACCTTTTTTGAATAATTAATGGAAAGCTATCGAATGACGCCAATTTCGACTAGTACTTATTAAGCGGAATTTTGAGTTACAACCCCTAATTTCCACCCCCTTGGTCCGATATGACCCAAAAGCAATCTCCGCCTTACTTTTTAGTGTATAAAGCCGTATAGTAAATTTGAGCTCGACACCTCACTCTGTTCTCAAGTTATCCGACGTTATGTATTTCTTCATGTTAGGGGTTGTAGAGCCTTTAAGGGTGGTTTTTTGTAAAACATGAATAACACCTTTTTGAATCATTAATGGAAGGGTATCGAATGGCGTTAATTTCGACCAATACTTATAAGGCGGAATTTTGAGTTACAACCCCTAATTTCCACCCCCTTGGTCCGATATAGCCCAAAAGCAATCCCCGCCTTACTTTTTTGGGCAAGATTCCGTATAGCAAATTTCAGCTTGATACCTCAATCCGTTCTCAAGTTATCCGACGGACAGAGTGAGGAGCGATCGATACGACGAGCGAGCGAGCGAGCGAGCGAGCGAGCGAGCGAATAAGCAAAGACAAGAGTACCTCCGCATTCTGCTACGGCACTAAAAAATGTCTGTGTGTATGTACGTACGTACGTATGTACGTACGTATGTACGTACGTATGTACGTACGTATGTGAGCACGATTTCTCGGAAACTACCGAACGGATTTTAGTGAAATTTGGTATGCAGGTTAGTGTTGGCCTTCTGGTGAGCCCAGTTAATTTTGTTGCGAATCCGAAGAAGCCAAGTGCCTTTTAGGCATGTAAACTATGAAATTTGACTGATGAACACTAATTTTTCTTAACAGCGCATGAAAGGTCTTGAAATTCTGTATCTGAAAGTGTACTCACACTTAGCGCCTTTTTGGCATAAAATCGAAAAATTCGAAGTATTGAGGAAACATTAAATAACACGCTACAGCCCAAACTGCTGGATCGATTTGGCTGAAATTTGGTAGGTAGAGATACCGTCACCCGCCGAAGAACTGATTTAATTCTGGTGGCAATCCGAGGGCGGCAAGTGCCATTTTGGCATATCAACTTTGAAATTTCAATAATGAACTCCTATTTTCTCTATCAGCACATGAAAAGTCTTCAAATTTAGTTTTCAAAATTGTACTCAACCTTAATGCCCTTTTGGCAAAAGATCGTAAAATTCAGAAAACTCACAGAAAACACATTTGGTTTGGTGGAGTAAAACTTAGGCATAGTAAATAGTAAAATTTAAGTGATATTAGTGATAGGATTGGATCATTCACCAAGTGGGGAGGTTTCAGCCGCTTCCGTAGCTGCCCATTTTTTTTTTCAATTACCACGATCCACATGATAACTAAATCCTTCATGCAGGTTATGAAAAATCACCAATTCTTTTTCAGGGCTTCGCCAATTACAGTTTTTGAATCATTCTATCAGGACTATAAAAAATCTTGTAGCTATACAGGGTGTCTCAAAAGTCAAAACTCGCGCACTTTGGGCCCGAGGCGCTGTAGAGTAGCCTATGGGAAACAATAAATGTTTGAGATTATTTTATTTGAGCCCTCATATTGCAAAGTTGTAAACCCCCCGAAAGAGCAAAAAAATTACACGTAAATTTCTCTAAAATGAGTCACTTATCCAATTGATTTGTTTATCAGTGTTTATGATGCAGATGTCCAATTTTCTGCAAATTGGACAAAAACCATATAGCAACCTAGCCTAATGCTATTTCGAACATTTTGTTTGTTACCTTGGTTTTTGGAAAGTAAAAATCAAAGTTAAAGGTGTAACGTGTTGTCAGATTTCCTGTTGTTTTTTAAATTCATGATCATCTACAATGCTTCGGGCCCAAAGTGCGCGAGTTTTGAGACACCCTGTATAACACGTGGGAAAATGCATCATTTCCTTAATTGCCTGTTTATACAACTCGACTTTGCCGAAATTATGTACTTCTCCCACTTTGTTACATAAATAGCTATTTTTTTTTTACAAAAAATAAGGGAGCTTGTGACACCCTGTATTCCAAAGGCGCCTGAGGCGCCGTTTCAAAATCTCGCTAAACGCAGCCATAATTTGAATTATTAAATTTATACATCATACAGTCGCAACATGACGTTTTTTTTTATTTCTAATTACAGTTGGCGGTGCTACAGGTGACTCTTGTTGAAACTTAGTTAGGTTATGTCAATGTCAAACAAGTTGACAGATTTTGAGATGTGCACTAAATTGAAACATACGTCAATCCGGGCACAGCACTATAATTAAAATTTTAAAAAATGTCACGTTACATACAATCTTTTAAATTTTAATTCGGTTTCAGAAATCTGTATGGTACGAGCGGGTATGTGGGGCCCCGCGAGGTCGGGAAGGCGGCAGTCCTCACTACGCACCAGGGCCAAAAAATTTTTGCCCTGATTACGAAGGTGCGTAGTGAGGACAAGCCAAATTTTGAGGATTTGGTGGCGGCCCTGGAGGACATGCTCCGACAGATACAAGTTAGCAAGCTGTCCCTAATAGCCATGCCAAAGCTGGGGTGTGGGCTTGACGGCCTTCAATGGCCTTACGTCAAGCACACCATCCAGCGGCTATGCGAGACTAAAAAAAATTTCACAGTCCGGGTCTGCTTGCCCGTAAGCGGTCGCGATGTCGGCCGCGGTGTCCATCGTGGAAATTCTCACGGCGATGGATACCGTGGTGGTCGCGGGGGCTTCGGGCGAGGTAGGGGTACTTCCCGTGGTGGACGTGGTGGTTTCCGCGGTCGCCGCGGTAGCTCATTCAGTCATCGTGGTGGCCGTGGAAGCTTCCGCGGCCGTGGAAAGTATTAAATTTTTTTTGTTAGTGCCGTATTTTTCTGTTTCTGTATCTTTACCTATAGTATATTATTGTTTTTGTTCTCAATAAAAAATAGAAAATAATATATGTAGACAGATCGCAGGTTGAAAAGGAGCTGTAGACGGGGCCTATCTGCGCAGCAACGCCCGACTACGGCAGTTTCCAACAAGTCGACTCGCGCCGATCACGTCACAGGTCCTTTTCAACCTGCGATCTGTCTACCTATTTCTTTTTATGTGAGTAAAGGTGCAAAAAATCCATGACAACTTATTGTTGTAACAATGGATGACAGTTCAATTTGGTTTCTCTATTTTTTTTGTGATGTATATGAACCTAATTAGTAAATACCTATTAAAATGTACCTAAATACCTAAATAGTTTGTTAGAACATGTTTCAACCCCACAATTAAAAAAAAATGCAGCAGTGAAGCGGCTGGAACCCCCCCATAGCGTGGATCTTTGACTTGTGTTTGTAGCCGAATTAGCACAGAAATTGTGTAAGACTGGAACTCGACACACTTTTGCAGGAAATTGGCCCCCGGTGAAATTGTCTGAATTTTTGATATGTTGTAGTCCTCATGATTCTGAGCAAAAGTTACCATTGCGCCAACCTCCAAAAATAGACAGTTTTTGCTGTAGAGCGCCCCGAAACTGAAATTTTTCCATAAGCTATATAGGTTATTATACACATTTTTGAGACCGCCGTTTTCTACTCTTCCCGACATAATTTTCAAACAGACCCAAAAGACTCACATATAAACGTTATGTCAATTATATGTGTAAGAAAGCTACCTCTGGATTTATCATGTCTAATTATGATGGTAAGACGGCTTATTAATTTTTCGTTATATGTAGTTCTTATGGGAAAAATTCTCCCTTCGGAACGCTCTGTGCCAAACACAGTCCATTTTTGGAGGTTGGCGTAATGATAACTTTTGTTCAGAACCGTGAGAACTACAACATATTAAAAATTCAGGCAATTTCACCGGGGGCCAATTTCTTGGAAAAGTGTGCGGGGTCCTTGGGGACTTACTTATAGCTACTCTTCTCTGATGAATGTTTCAATTTGTACGTTCTAAAAAAGTTCTGACACTATCATGGAAATCAGCATACGTTTTCTATGCTAATTCGACTAGAAACACAAGTCAAAGATCCACGCGATGGGGAGGTTCCAGCCGCTTCACTGCTGCATTTTTTTTCTTGTTTTGTATTCTCCCCTCTTCGAGATAGTGTCAGTGCCAAAGGATAATAAAAAAAGGCCCCACGTTGGGCGCCAAATTTGTGTAGCGCGCGTTGCACTACCAGTAGTTACCGACTGAGTTGACAAGCTTTGGCACCGGCGATGAAACTTACTGGACACTATCTTCAACGAAGGAGGAAGGGACGAAATGCAAAACGAAGAAATTTAACAAAAAGTGTATTAAAAATTATTTACAAAAGTAAAAACACGAAGTGTAATTAAAAAGAAACTTTGTCGAAAGGGGGTACCTTGAAACCCAGCGCATATGACAAAAAACTAAAAACCGCTGTTGCCGTATAGCTATACTCCGCAGCGTAATTTTAAACAACAACCTATTGAAAATAAGCGCAAAACAAAAAGGAAAGCGAGTAACCCTGACAAAGTAACTTAAATGGAGATATATAGAAATGGTCAACCACTGAGGGCGGTTGAAGGCAAAACAAATTTGAAATAAAATCCAATAAAGGATCAAAGTTATCCTTGTGAAAAATTAACTACAGCGACTTATCGGTTTCTTTAAATAAAAAGAGAACTTAGGAAAATAATTATCTTTGCAAAAATGAAATACAGCGACTCATCGCTTTCTTTAAATAAAAAGAGAACTTAGGAAAATAATTTTCTGGCCTGTTTCTTCGGTGTAGGTCTTCGGTGTAGTGGCAGTGGTTACAAATGGGGTCGGAGATGTGGAAGGGAGATATCTGCTGCACAGCGCAACTGAAACTCTCGGGGAGATAAAAAGTCTCTCTTCCTTGGAGGGGTACAGGACATAGAACGCCTCCGTCAACGCAGAGGAACCAGGAACCTGACTTTCAGACTCCTCGATGAAGAACAAAAAAAAGGCATCCAACTTCAGTCGACTTAAAATCGGCGGTGGATGTTAAATCCAGAAAAACGACCCTGTATTAAACAGGAAATTACTCACTGCATGTGCCAAGAAATAAACAGACTCACTTCTTTTTTTGGGGTCGTAATTAAGGAAACTGTAGTTAAATCTATCAGATCTAACCTCAAAAAACACGTTGGCTTGATCCTGCTTGAAACCAAAAAATGCCTTCAAAAAAAGTGGGACATTATCCTCAAAACTAGTAGGACAAATCCCCACCCTCGGCACTACCGGATGACTTCTCCAGGTCAAGAAATAACGGGACTCGGGAAAACTTTGGTTAATTAAATTTCGTTTTAGGGAAGGCAAAAGGGGACATCGGGGATCAAAAGAAAAATGTTCAGCTGCCTTGAGCTGGAAAAATTGAATACTGGTGAGCTGCAGATTAAAAACTATCGGAGACTAGAAGGATGGTGGCAGTGCAATCTGAATTGAGGGTTATAAACCGGAGGGGTGGCTGGAACGACGAGACGACATTTAAGGAATCAAAGTGCCGGATTCTTCAGAGGTAAATTTGCTAATTTGTACAAAATAAAGCAGTTAAAACAAATAATGTTGTTATTTAAAGAAACCTATCCTGTTTGTTTTCTGATTAGGCAACCAATTATACCCCTAGGGGTATGAAGGGTGGCGGCTCAAAAACCAGATTGCTACAACTTTTTGTTCGAACCCTAAGGGACGAATTTCCAAAAACAACGGGTCAAAAGTTTCTAATAGGTTCTAGGAAGCTATGTACCAAACCGCTTGCTTGTATCACAATTTGCCGTTTTTTTCTAAAAAAATGCAGCAGAGAAGCGGCTGGAACCTCCCCATCGCGTGGATCTTTGTATTCTGTGTAGATAGTAGTCAATTCAACAAAAAGAATTTTATGCTTATCGTCTGTGACCGCTCTTTATTGAAAAAGAATTTTTTCTCTATTTTCCACTGAAATGGCAGAAACTGTGAATACATCTTTAGAACCAGAATTTGATCGTCTTTCTATTGGCGACATAAAAAAGGAGGCCTTGTATTTAAAATTTTAAGTTGATATGCTTGAATGGCACTTCCCGTGGACCAATTGCTTCCAAAAGCCTTTCAGGTCTTCAACGGGTCACGTACGGGTCATGTACCAAATTTCAGCCAAATCGATTCACTAATTTGGGCTATAATGTATTTTTAGTGTTATTACAAAATTTCGATTTTTTGACCCAAAGAGCACTAAATGCGAACGAATTTTGTCTTATTTAAAACCAGAATTTGAAGACCTTTCTGATGGTGACAATAAATCTATCAAAAACTTGTTTTGGATGACTGTAATGGTGGAAAAAGTGTAAAGAAGGTCCATAATGACTAACGGTTGGGAATATATTAAATTTTAAGAAGGAGTGGATTTAATATATTCCCAACCGTTAGTTGTTTTGGATGGTTAAATGAGTGAGTAATTTTAACTTTGGAAATTGGTGTGCCAAAACGGCACTTTCCGTGGGCCGATTGAATCCAAAATTTGTTCAGCTCTTCGACGTGCAATTCATTCCCCATGTGCAAAATTTGAGCCAAATCGGTTCGGGGGTTTGGGCTGTACAGCGATTTTAAAGTCCGATAAAAATCAATTTTTTCTTAATTTTTGGTCAAAAGGGCACTAAGAGTGAATACATTTTTAGAAGCAGAATTTGAAGGCCTTTCCTAGGTCTTCCTTATGGTGACGTAAAAAATGCGGGTTTGCATTTAAAATTTAAAAGTTGATGTGCCAAAATGGCATTTCCGGTTGCACGATTGGCTCCAAAAGCTTTTCAGATCTAAGTTGGGTTATGAGATGCCTACGTACCAAATTTCAGCCAAATCGGTCTAGTAGTTTTGGCTGTGGCGTGTTTACAAACGTACGAACGTACGAACATACAGACAGACACATTTTAAAAACCACTTTTTTAAGTTCCTGAGACCTCAAAACGTGAAGATCTGGTGTTATCTCGACTTCGAAAATTTTAGTGATTGCAGTAACCTCCCTTTTTTTTAAATGGTGAAGTGGCGTGGGGAGGTTAAAAGTGTGTGTACCGCTGCGACTATTTGGGCCACTATAGTCTGTCCGGGATCCACACGACCGGGATTCACCCTATTTCCATGGTGAATCATTGTTGTCAACAATCCCGGACAGACCATAGTACGTTTTCATTCGAATCGGAAATATACAGGGGTCCCAATTGTCTGTATTCGGTCGATAACTCCATTCCTGTTAGAGATATCGAAAAATAGTTAAATACAAAGTTGTAGAGGGTCAAACAAGGCACATATTAAAAATGCAATCCTGTATACAGGCTGTCCCACTAAGGAGTAAGAACACAAACATTAGTCTTTTTAAATGGAACACCCTGTATTTTAATTAACCTCCCCACTCCACTTCACCATTTAAAAAAAAAGGGAGGTTACTGCAATCACTAAAATTTTCGAATTTGAGATAAGACCGGATCTATACGTTTTGAGGTCTGAGGAGCCCAAAAAAGTGGTTTTTAAAATGTGTCTGTATGTATGTATGTATGTATGTTCGTACGTACGTACGTTCGTAAACACGCCACAGCCCAAACTACTCGACAGATTTAGCTGAAATTTGGTACGTGTGCATGTGATAACCCAACTTAGATCTGAAAAGCTTTTGGAGCCAATCGTGCAACCAGAAATGCCATTTTGGCACATCAACTTTTAAATTTTAAATGCAAACCCCCATTTTTCACGTCACGATAGGAAAGGCCTTCAAATTCTGCTTCTAAAAATGCATTCATTCTTAGTGCCCTTTTGACCAAAAATAAAAAAAAATTGATTTTTATCGGACTTTAAAATCGCGGTACAGCCCAAGCCCCTGAACCGATTTGGCTGAAATTTTGCACAAGGGGATTGTATTACACGTCGAAGAGGTGAACAAATTTTGGATTCAATCGGCCCACGGAAAGTGCCGTTTTGGCACACCAATTTCGAAATTTAAAATTATTCTCTAATTTACCCATCCAAAACAAGTTTTTGAAAGATTTATTGTCACTATCGAGGTCACCATCAGAAAGGTCTTCAATCTCTGGTTTTAAATGAGACAAAATTTATTCGCATTTAGAACCCTTTGGGTAGAAAAATCGAAATTTTGTAATAACACTGAAACCACTTTATAGCCCAAACTAGTGGATCGATTTGCCCGAAATTTGGTAAATGGAGGTGAGGTGACCCGTTGAAGAGCTGAAAGGCTTTTGGGAGCAATTAGTCAACGGGAAGTGCCATTTAGGCATATCAACTTTAGAATCTTAAACAGAAGTCCCTGAAATCAAAGACCCACGCGTTGGGGAGGTTCCAGCCGCTTCTCTGCTGCCTTTTTTTTTTTTATTGAATTCTGTGATGAATTCCAAGTAACATTCATTAATCATGTTTTCATCTGAAGCGAATGATTTAGAAGATATTGGTAATTTTGTGGGAAAAATTACTTTTGCAATACTTGTTTTGAAAAATCACCCTCCAACCGATTTTCAACCTTTTGGTTTTGTAAATTTGGCATGTCATTAAGGTGGCTTTGGGCTATCTTTCAAGCGCTTGAAAACGGTCTTAGCTTCTTAAGTTCGTCTCCAGTAACATTATGAACCTTCAAAAATGTAGAGGTTTAAATTTCGAAATTTTTAAATGGCACCACTATCAAATGTTATAGCCATAAGCTGTAGCATTAAATTTGCTTTCGTTTGATACAGTGAGATTCTTAAAATTTGTAATGAGGGTTGGCCATGAAAGACAATTGAATCGAAAAACGTTTGTCCGATCGAGTTCGTATAGTTCCCAACCAATTCCCTAGATTAAAATGGTGGACGTTAATTTTTTTAATTAATCGTATTTTCATTTATTAAGGTTCAAGTATACAGTAGAAAAAAAAAATTCTGAATTCAAACTTCATAAAAAAAATACCAGGCGTTCGTTTCAGTATCAAATTCATTGTGTCGAAATATGAAACAATTCTGGTATACAGTTTTTGAAAAAAAAAATAAAAAGTTGAAAAAAGGGTGCATTTAACGGGATTTATTTTTTTTTCTCGAAAACTATGTACCAGATTTCGTTAAAATTTTTTTCTGAAATTGCTGGAACTGCAAGGCTATCTCCACATTTTTTTAAATTTATTTGAATTTCCAGTTTTTTTAATAAAAAATAATGAAAAATTAAAATGCCAAATTATGTACGATAAATTTATAAAATAGTTAGATCTAACTATTACAATTATTCTAATAGGGCCTCTGTTGCTTTCTGTGAAGAAAAACCGGCGTTTGCTTATAATGTCGCTGAAATATTAACAATTTACCGAACTAGAATTTCAATTTCAATGCGTGCAATTCATTGTCTGCACAGTGCTGCTTCTGCCTACTTTTAGCGAACTAGGGATGCACCGAGGGATGCACTCTCTATCGCCCAATAGCTAAAATTTGGCCACCTCAGGCTCACTACACTACACTGGAAGAAGCCGGTTGCAGCGTTGCCATGTTTGCTTGTCAACGATCAAGTGCACATTCCATTAGTTCCTAATGCAATGCTTATTTATCATTATTTAATAAAGTTGGAATTATTGTTTTACGCGTAATTTTACCGTGATTTCAATGCTCAGTTTTTTGTTGATCAGCTCCTCTTAGGTACTTATACCTAACAAATATTCTTGGAAAATTGATTTTTAAATGGAGACTGGAGATTTTTCGGGTACAATCTACACGAGTACTAAACTCAAATTAATTAAAACATTAATATACCCACATATAGAGTACTGCTGTACTGTTTATTACAATTTTCTCTCTCATGACGCGCTCTAAAATTTATTCAATAATATCAAGATATTCGTGGCAGTTGTAACTATAGAAATTGCAAAATAAACAAAATACAACAAAAGGTACAGGCTTGTCCATATTACCCTCCACACTCTCTAAAACTTTTGAAGTAAATAAATTCTCAGGAACAGGAAAAAAAATTAAATCTTCTATGTTAGTTGCCTGTGGTGATGGTCCGATGAAACAACTGGTATAATTTGTCAAAGACGCAAAAATAAGTACCTAAATAAAGAAGTTAAAAAAAGTGATGTAGGTCTTTATTGTTTTTTTGCGTTTTTCGAAAGCCGCCGAAAGGGCATAAAATTTAAGACAACTTTGTGAGACAATTACAGTGCTGTAGTCCAGCGTATCCGCGGGTACACGCCGTAGGTATGCACAAGGGAATAAAAATCGATATTCATGCCAACATTTTTAGAAAACTTTAAAGATACCTATTTCCTGGTTAACAGACGGTTGGAAAAACCCCAGCTAATGACCTCGACCCAGGTAAATGGCTAAGTTACCTGCCCTATAAACCCACCCTTCGCTACCTGTTACATGCCTGATGGACCGCTAAAGCGGTCCGAGGATTTTAGCAGCAAATGACCCAAGAATTTTTTATTTGGAATAATCCACAGCCAAAGTTAGCACTTTTACGATTAATCCTTCGGTTATAAAACGGAATAAATCTGATGACAATGGCAGAGTATAACTTTATTTAACCAAGGTCGGGCGTGCGGAGCGGTTGGATGGCTGATGCACATTTACTAAAATCTAAAATACAAATGTTTTTCACTCCTAAAATGGACATTTTTCGAAAAAATGGCATTGCAACAGCTTTCGAATTCGATAATGATAGTATTCCCTTTTGCTAAGAAAAACTCAAAAAGGGGCTTTTTTGTCCCTAAAATGGAAATTTTCTAAAAAATTGCATCAATGTTTTTGATCCGGTAATATAACAGCTGTCGAATCCGATAGTAACAATATTTTTTTTTGTAAAATAAATTGAAACAAGGGCCCATTTGCCACTAAAATGACATTTTTCTAAAAAATGGCACTAAAGTTTTTGGCTTAAAAGAAAATCAGCTATCAAATCCGGTCATAAAAATATACAGTTATGCATAGGTTTTTTTCACGGCACCATTTTTTGGTCAAAAGGGCACAAGTGTGAATACATTTTTATAAGCACAATTCGAAGGGCATTCATATGGTAACGCGAAAAATGGGGGTTTGCATTTAAATTTTTAAAGTTGATGTGCCAAGAAGGCACTTTCCGTGGACCGATGTGGCCCAAATTCTAATCAGCACCTACAAATCTCCCACTGAATATGTATGCCAAATTTCATCTCGATACGTTCAATAGTTTGAGCTGTAGCGTGATCACAGACACACAGACAGACAGACACACAGACATTTTTTCAAAAACCGCTTTTTTGGGTTCCCATGACCCTAAAACGTAAATATTTGATATTTTTGGAAATTCGATTTTTCCGATCGATTCCAGTAACTGCTTCGCGAAGCGTAGAAGTTAATAACTGTGAAAAAAAACGTCTGTGTGTCTGTCTGTGATCACCTGCAATTTTTTAGAAAATTTCCGGCTAGGGACAAAAACACCCCTTTTTGAATTTTTCTTAGCAAAAGGGCATAATATCTTTCTCGAATTCGATAGCTGTTGCATTGTCGGATCGAAAACCTTAGGGCCATTTTTTCGAAGAATGTCATTTTAGGGGTGAAAAACATTTGTATTTTAGATTTTAATAAATGAGCGCCGGGCGCAACAGCCACCGACAACCGCCCGCACGCGGAAAAAGTAGAAGTTTCTACCGTCTTCGAGACTGCCACTTTTTTATTATAATTTATAGTGTGAACGTATCCCAATTTTTTTGGCGCAGATGTATACATGATCGGTAGGCAAAAATATAATTAATTTGTTATTTACGCAAATATTCGGTAACTATTTTTACAATAAAATAATATAATGTAAAACAAAAAACTAACTTCTGCATAAATACACTACAGCATAAAATTACAAATCTTAATTTGCAATTTTTAATTAAAGAGAATCTTAATTATTTTGGTGGAGTCTCAAAAATAGCCTTGTCTAATTGTCTATTATAGATTAATTCCTGACTGGTTATGTAAAATCTTTACCAAACTCCTATTAGTTATCAGTCATATCACAGTCTTAAATGTAATGCAGTAAATACTATTAACGTCATGGATACACAAATCTGATTCCATGGTCTGATTCTTGAATGTACCTATGTTGTATATTGTCAAAGTAACATAGTGGCAACAGGGCAAGTTCAACCTTACGCAGGTGCTCTGCCGGTAACCTTACCCTGCGCAAAGCACCTAGCGGCGAATAGCGACACTTCGGGGATTTGGTATCCTCGATACGTAGGACGGGTTTTTAATGCAACTACGCAATCGGCCCCGCAACCCACAATACAACTAATTCTGTGAGTGTGGAGCCATCTCCTGAGTCAGAATCACATTAAATATGCTCTATACTTAAACCTTAAAATGAAAAATTTGAGGATATCTCCACTTCCCCGATCAAATTTGGCGCGCCCGCCCACCTTCGACCTTGAATGGCCCCCACAAAAACAAGTTGTGCGCCAGTGAGGTTATGCCGGAATATTTGTTTCGAAGCAGCTGTTGTGTGTTGTGAGCCCCCCTTTCGACGTTTTGAGTCCTAAACAACTTTGAAGAAATGACAAATGAACCGCACTTCAGCAGGCGGTCAGTGGAATTCCAAAGTCAAAACAGAATCGATTGATGTGAACGACAGGAAATCAAGTAATTTTATTATTGTTAAAATGAAAGATTCCTGTTAGAAATTGTTTTAGAAAGAATGCAAAAAGAGAGTAATGATGGACATCGATGGATTTTGGCATATAAAAATGGGAGGATGTTAATCAACATCTTTATGAGGTTTCGTCTTTCGACATTCATTGTAGGTCTCCACACCACCTCTTAGACAAAACTTTTAACAAAAGGAACGATGTATTACATATTTTTGCAAACTAAAATTGGTGTTTCAGGTCTAAGGTTTATTTACGTGGCTTTGGAAATTATAGACATTTGCTACGGGTCAGTTATAAAACCAAGGTTATAATTTAGATTTTATGAAGGGGCCAGTGATTCACTGACGTTTGTACTGACAATAATTTATTATTTATTACTTAATAGTTTTGTCATCTAAAATTACATTTATTTGAATAAAGCTTGGTACTTTTGTAAAAACATTTTAATTTGTAAAAATTAGACACCTAACTGAAAAGTAAGTATGGTTTTCGTTAATAACATTTTGCAGTATTTTAAGGTTAAATAATTCTCTAAATAAAATGGTTAGTTTGGAAAGGCAAAATATTACTGTTCAAGCAAGGGCTTTCCTTGCCAGGAAAGGAATTTGGATGGAGGTTGTTAGTCCATTTTCGACAGTGTTAGTGGGAAATGTTAGACAGTGGTTGCAAAAATTGAGCAAAGGCTGTCGGGGGGCTTCACAGTCAGCAGTGGCGTACAAATTTTTGGGGTGTGGAATGCCCCCAGTCAAGGTTAAAAACAGTAGTGAAGGTAATCGAAACTACCACAGAAACTTCGACCCCTCTGTGCCCCCTTAACCCTGTCTAAGTGCACTAAAACAGGTGCAAAATAAATTAATCATGTTATTTGAACGGTTTTATTAACTTTTCGGTAAGTACAGCATATTCTAGGGGCTGCTTTTCTAATTCAGTATCGGTAAAGCCCAGATTAAGTGATTCCACAGTCTTTGAACTTTTATGTTTGGTGTTCAAGCTTCTTTTGCAGTTAAAAATAAAGCCACTAGTGTTCTCAGTAGGGATGAATCACTGGCCCCTTCATAAAATCTAAATTATAACAGCCGTAGCAAATGTCTATAATTTCCAAAGCCACGTAAATAAACCTTAGACCTGAAACACCAATTTTAGTTTCCAAAAATATGTAATACATCTTTCCTTTTGTTAAAAGTTTTGTCTATCTAGTTTTCAAAGAGGTGGTGTGGAGACCTACAATGAATGTCGAAAGACGAAACCTCATAAAGATGTTGATTAACATCCTCCCATTTTTATATGCCAAATCCATCGATGTCCATCATTACTCTCTTTTTGCATTCTTTCTAAAACAATTTCTAACAGGAATGTTTCATTTTAACAATAATAAAATTACTTGATTTCCTGTCGTTCACATCAATCGATTCTGTTTTGACTTTGGAATTCCACTGACCGCCTGCTGAAGTGCGGTTCATTTGTCATTTCTTCAAGTTGTTTAGGACTCAAAACGTCGAAAGGGGGGCTCACAACACACAACAGCTGCTTCGAAACAAATATTCCGGCATAACCTCACTTGCGCACAACTTGTTTTTGTGGGGGCCATTCAAGGTCGAAGGTGGGCGGGCGCGCCAAATTTGATCGGGGAAGTGGAGATATTTTCAACTTTTTCATTTTAATAAATGAAAATACGATTAATTAAAAAAATTAACGTCCACCATTTTAATCTAGGGAATTGGTTGGGAACTATACGAACTCGATCGGACAAACGTTTTTCGATTCAATTGTCTTTCATGGCCAACCCTCATTACAAATTTTAAGAATCTCACTGTATAAGATGTCTCTATATCCAAGTCTCGAATTTTTCGTTTTATTCAGTAAAATATGATTTTTAGGAATTTCCATTTTTAGCTTACAATAATGTTTTTGAAAGGCTGCTCGGACACATGTCACAATAGGTGTCACAAATTCTGTCAGCCGGAATCCTGCGTTAATTAACCATAAATTGTGATCAAGTGTTTTTTTTAATGTTCATTTATGGAACGCAAGAATGTACCTACTCAAAAAAGTTGCAGCATTTTCAGGAACACTTAGGTACTTACCAAAATGAAATAAATAGATAACAATTGCACTTTTATAATAGGTAGGTACTTTTTTAATTACCTACTTACTTACCAACTTAATTTTTTTTAAATTTTCTGTCATTTAAAAAACAATAGGTAGGTACTCTGATAAAATAAAGTGATTATAATGCCAATGATTTGGCTTTGATGATGAGCAATTTGTGTTCGAAACATGTTAGCTGTTGAAATAAACCTTTTCGGTATAGTGGGCGTTTCTGGTGATAGTTATAATAATTACGCTTTGTTTTTACAGACACGAACTTATTGCAGGTCCTGTTTGTAGCCCAAAGACAATTGGGCAAATTATGAAACGAAACCTTAAATGTTAGATCTGCTGATAACACATTTGACACCTACAATCAAATGTAAAGCCAACCGTCTAAAAACATCAGGAAGAAAAAGATGAAAATTGTGTTTTACTGAATAAATCGAAAAATACTAAACTTGGATATAGGAACTTTTGTATTAAACAAAAGCAAATTTAATTTTACAACCTATGGCTATAACATTTGATGGTGGTACCATTTAAAAATTTCGAAATATTAACCTCTACATTTTTGAAGGTTAATAATGTTACTGGGGACGAACTTGAGAAGCTAAGACCGTTTTCAAGAGCATTAAGTTAAGCCCAAACCTTCCTTAATGACATGCTAAATTTCCAAAACCAAAGGTTGAAAATTGGTTGTGGGGTGATTTTTCAAAATAAGTACTACAAAAGTAATTTTTCCCGCAAAATTACCAATATCTTGTAGCAATCTGGTTTTTGAGCCGCCACCCTTCCTACCCCTAGGGGTATAATTGGTTGCCTAATAAGAAAACAAACAAGAGAGTTTTCTTTAAATAACAACATTATTTGTTTTACTGCTTTATTTTGTACAAATTAGCAAATTTACCTCTGATGAATCCGGCACTTTGATTCCTTAAATGTCGTCTCGTCTTTCCAGCCACCATCCGTCTAGTCTCCGATAGTTTTTAATCTGCAGCTCACCAGTATTCAATTTTTCCAGCTCACGGCAGCTGAACATTTTTCTTTTCATCACCGAAGTCCCCTTTTGCTTTCCCTAAAACGAAATTTAATTAACCAGAGTTTTCTCGAGTTTTTCGGGAAATAGTGGCACCAACAGATGGCGCCAGCTGTTTGACAAACGAGAGGTCGTGATCGCTTTGACCAGTAGTGTCGAGGACGCTCGATCGCTCGAAGGTAACCAAAAATGTGACGGGGTGAAAATTCCCGAATCCCGTTATTTCTTGACCTGGAGAAGCCATCCGGTAGTGCCGAGGGTGCGGATTTGTCCTACTAGTTTTGAGGATTGATGTCCCACTTTTTTTGAAGGCATTTTTTTGGTTTCAAGCAGGATCAAGAAAACGTGTTTTTGAGGTTAGATCTGATAGATTTTCCTCGAGTTTTCCAAATTACGACCCCAGAAAAGAGGGTCATTTTTCTGGATTTAACATCCACCGTCGATTTTTCGTCGATTGAAGTTGGATGCCTTTTTTTTGTTCTTCATCGAGGAGTCTGAAAGTCAGGTTCTTGATGGTTCCTCTGCGTTGACGGAGGCATTCTATGTCCTGTACCCCTCCAAGGAAGAGAGACTTTTTATCGCCCCGAGAGTTTCAGTTGTGCTGTGCAGCAGATATCTCCCTTCCACATCTCCGGCCCAATTTGTAACCACTGCCACTACACCGAAGACCTACACCGAAGAAACAGGCCAGATAATTATTTTCTTGAGTTCTCTTATTATTTAAAGCAAGCGATAAGTCGCTGTAGTTAATTTTTTGCAAAGATAATTATTTTCCTAAGTTCTCTTTTTATTTA
Organism: Pycnomerus fuliginosus; assembly: GCA_963924575.1. Lineage (NCBI taxonomy): Eukaryota > Metazoa > Arthropoda > Insecta > Coleoptera > Zopheridae > Pycnomerus > Pycnomerus fuliginosus. The sequence goes on from OZ004621.1 coordinate 35,589,792, forward strand.
AAGCAAGCGATAAGTCGCTGTACTTAATTTTTGCAAGGATAACTTTGATCCTTTATTGGATTTTATTTCAAATTTGTTTTGCCTTCAACCGCCCTCAGTGGTTGACCATTTCTATATATCTCCATTTAAGTTACTTTGTCAGGGTTACTCGCTTTCCTTTTTGTTTTGCGCTTATTTTCAATAGGTTGTTGTTTAAAATTACGCTGCGGAGTATAGCTATACGTCAACAGCGGTTTTTAGTTTTTTGTCATATGCGCTGGGTTTCAAGGTACCCCCTTTCGACAAAGTTTCTTTTTTATTACACTTCGTGTTTTTACTTTTGTAAATAATTTTTAATACACTTTTTGTTAAATTTCTTCGTTTTGTATTTCATCCCTTCCTCCTTCGTTGAAGATAGTGTCCAGTAAATTTCATCGCCGGTGCCAAAGCTTGTCAACTCAGTCGGTAACTACTGGTAGTGCGCTCCAAGTTACCTGGCGCCCAAATAATCAATTTTTTTATCGAACCACGACTCGCTCCCAAACACCCATCTGAGCAACGCGCGCTACAATCTTCTAAACCGTTTGTTTCAGATGAAAACATGATTAATAAATGATACTTGGAATTCATCATAGAATCCAATAAAAAATTAAAATATAGGGTGTTCCATTTAAAAAAACTAATGTTTGTGTTCTTACTCCTTAGTGGGACATCCTGTATACAGGATTGTATTTTTAAAATGTGCCTTGTTTGACGCTCTGCAACTTTGTATTTAACTATTATTCGATATCTCTAACAAGAATGGAGTTATCGACCGAATACAGACAATTGGGACACCCTGTATATGATAAAAACGCAGGTAAAGGGACCTGTTGGAGTAACCAAACAAATACAGTGAGGTTCAAAAGTCGTTTCCCCCCTTTCGAACTCTATCGTGGAGGAGCACTTCGGAAAAAGCTCTGGGGCACATAACAATTATTTATTTAGTGCAGTCTGAGGGTACTGTCAAATATTTTTTTTCACTTCCGGTTTAGCCGGAAATAACCCTAAAATAGTTTTTTAAAATTGAAACCCACATTTTTCTCAACTAATTCGGAATCTACGAATTTTTCTAGGTTAAAAACACGTACCACACTTGACCGGAGATTAAGTCACGGCCACCCTAGATTTTCAAAAACATCGAACAAATCTGTGAAATACAACATTTTTGAAAATTGCAAAAACACGTCAACCTTATTTTTTTGATGCGAATTCGATTGCCCGATTACATTTTTCTAATTTCTTTTTGTAAAAATCACCAATCCTAAAAAATCAGAGAATTTGAAAAATTCAAAACGAAGTAAAGAAGAAATTTAACTGCCTAGTTGAATTTGTATCAAAAAAATAAGGTTGACGTGTTTTTTGCAATTTTCAAAAATCTTCGTTTTTCAACGATTTCTTCGATGTTTTTGAAAATCTGGGGTGGCCGTGACTTGATTACCGGTCAAGTGCGACACGTGTTTTCGACTTTTTTCAGGGTCATTTCCGGCTAAACCGGAAGTGGAAAAAGGTATTTGACAGCACCCTCAGACTGCATGAAATTAATAAAGGTTATGTGCCCCATAGTTTTTCCGAAGTGCCCCTCCACTATAGAGTTCGAAAGTGGGGAAGCAACTTTTGAACCTCACTGTATAAAAAAAAATGGTAAACATGAACATATTTTTAAACAAATTGAATTTATTTGCAAAAAATAACCATAGCATTATTTTGTAAGACATTGTTTTCTAAAAACAAATATGAAAATGTGTACGCAATTGACTATATTATAAAGGTGTATACAATTAATACCAGCTGTTACCAGTAAAGGCTATCTGAAAGGTAATTTTTCAAACTATTTTTGTAGGTATTCACATTGAACTCAAAATTCAAAATACGACAACGGGGGCATTTTTTCCTCTGTGCGTAAGACAAAAGTTTCATTTCCATTAGGTATACTTGCAAAATCTCTGTTTTCCACGACAGAAGCAGATGAACTCGTGTCTTCATTATCAGACAATGGATTCCCTGACAATTTTTTGACAGACATTTGCTTCTCGTATCACAAATGTATTTTTAATGAAACTTTGTTACAGTCATACGATCTTGAAAAAAACAACAAGAACAACAATTCAATAATTAAAACTACTTCCGGGTTTGGCAAAATTAACGCCTAGGGGGTTGAACAATTGTAAAGGGGGATGAGACGTCAAAGTGGATGAGAATTAATCGTAATTAAGCAGAATGACAGAAAATAGCACGAAAGTAAGACAATTATGCAAATCTAGCTTTTGGGGGGTTGAAATATTGCGAAGGAGGTCGAAAAAGTAAAAAAGGCAAGAACAATTCAGATGAGTAAAATTTATTATTGGGCTTTCTTGTGATTTTTCGATAATTCAGTCATTTTCATTAATTTTTAAACCATCCACAATTTTTCAACCCCTTTCATGATATCTGAACACTCAAAAAGCTAAATTTACCCAGACCGTTTGTTTTTCGTGTGATTTTCGCTAGTTTTACTTAACTACAGTTCATTTTCACTCCTCTTGACTTTTCATCCCTCCAAGCGTTAATTTTGTATATATTTGGATACGATTGTTTTTTTAACTGAGCACAAAAAGCTGCCTAGCCCTCAAGGCTATTTTTGAGGAGCGCTTCAAGATCCTTGCTCACAAGTTCAAGCTTTATGAAAAAATGAAAGCTTTTTAACTTTCATGGGCATTACCAAACATAACCTAACTTTGCCGCAATATTGTTGTTTGCTGTCAATCGGAGAGTGCTCACTGAAGGGCGCCAAATTTGATACTGGAAGCGGAGAGGTTCACATTTTTTCGAAATAATTCGCAATAATAAATGCAAAACAAGTAAATATAAAAAATTCACATCTGTCATTTTAGTTCAGTGATTTTCTTTGGGGACTGTGCGATGAATTTTGGACAAACGTTTTTCGAATCTTTTGTTTCCATGGCCAACCCTAATTACAAAAGTTTTGAGTTTTATAGCTATTATTGAGTTGCAAATGTATAATTTGCGACAGCCCCAACCCTGACTCCTGTCGAATAATAGAAGGGACTAAGAGAGTCAAATACAAGATAGGAATGGAGATGATGACAACGATAGAAGAAGCTGTAAGTACCTATTTTTCCCTAGTAGCAGGTAGTGCCTCCGCAGACGCATGCAACATTCGCGTGGAAAAGGTTCAAAAAATTCAATTTATTACCGAAGAAAACCGAAATTAAAAAATCGTAAAGGGGGATGAGAAGCCAAAGGGGGTGAGGATTAATCGTAGTTAAATAGAATTGCAGAAAATAGCACGAAAATAAGCCAGTTATGCAAATTTAGCTTTTGCGGGGTTGAATTGAAACATTGCCAAGGGGGTCGAAAAATGAAAAATGGCAAACAAAATCCAAATGAGTAAAATCCAGGGGCAAATCTATGGGTGAAATCAGTGTACAAGCTAGGTGAAATCATGGTGGTGAAATCAGGTGAAGTCGGGCGAAATCAAGTAAAACCAGGTGAAATCAAGGGAAATAAAGTGAAATCACAAGGTGTAATCATGGTGAAATCACGCAGGAAGGTGAAATCAGTGTACAAAATTTTGCTCATAGATTTGACCCTCGAGTAAAATTTATTAAGAAAAAAGACTAAATTAAGCGAATTTTACAAAACTAACGCTCGGAGGGGTTGAAAAATTATGAAGGGGAATGAGGAGTCAAGGGGGGGGTCAAGGTTAACTGTAGTTAAGTAGAACTAGAGAATATTATACGAAAAGGAAGCGGTCTGCGAAAATTTAGCTTTGTCGGAATAGACCTTTTTTGAACCGTTAATAGAAAGCTATCGAATGGTATCAAGCTTAACCCTATCTTGTTCAGTAAAAAATCGAGTGCATACCCCTAAATTTCACCCCATTCGTAAAATTTCTCCTAAAATTCACTCCACCTTTCTCGAAGATATAATGTGTAGGACTTGCCTTGCTTTGAGTTCGAAAGCTTATTCCAAGTTTCAGTCAGATACCCCCACTGGTTCTCCAGATATTGTAATTGCTAATTTGTCGGTTTTTCACACCTACCTCCGACACCCGTGCTCCAATATAGCCCAAAAACAAACCACGCAAAGATTTTCAGGGGTCAGGGTATACATACATCCGTGTACAAAAGAACCCTATAGGATAGTCAGATAGTGGCCCAGGAAAAATCAGATCTAGACCATTCCAAAATTTAATTTTTGCTGTGGAGGTATAATAACATTGAGTACATAAATATAGAAATTTTCCCAGGCGGTCCTATTTTTATGTGGCTCTAAACCAATTTGGGCCCCGAAAATGGCATTTTCACGATTTTTTTTCTCGGAAACTAGAAGATACCACACTTTCATTTTTCTACAAAACATTCACCTATCCCTCGCTTAACAAAATTCAAAATTTGGTAAAGATGGGGCCAGGCAGTCGCTTATTGTATAGGGTCCTTTCAACTTGATTTTATTGTGTAGGTGGGCCCCTAGAGGAGTCGAATTCAACATGACCCGGCCACACACCGACTCAGGTGGAGGTCTTCAGAAGATTTTCAAAAAATACCGGCCTAATTTATTGGAGATACGATTATTAGGTAGATAAAAATTCATGATTTAGGTAGGTACGATTTTTAACGCATCAATAAAAAGACCGAATTGAAGGAGTGATTTTTCTGAGGTGGTGTGTTGCAACTTATAAGTGTCGCCAGAAAATTTCCAACCTGAGTTTTCACAACAACTTTTTCTACTTATATGTAATCGTTGTAATAATGTAAAAACTTTTTATTGCTTGCTATTATATTAGACACTGACAGAACTCTCACTATTTGCAAACTATTGCCGACTTCTCTTATTTATTTTGAACGGGCTTGAAGATAAGAACATGAAAAAACGATTCGTTTTACCACTTAAAAATTTCCTAAAGGAGTACTTTAGACTGTCCGGCATACATGGCCTTCACTATATTGCAGAGAATCGATCCAATTTTGAGAAAGTAGTATGGATAACCCTCCTTTTGATTTCACTGATCGGCTGCTCCCATACGATCAAAGAAATTTACGACAAGTATGATAAGACTCCGGTAGGTATTAGTTTTGCTAACGAGGCAAGGAGTATTCTTGATTTACCATTTCCCGCCATCACAATCTGTCCATTATCTCAGATTAATCACACCAAATTTAATCTCACGGAAACGTATATAAAATATTCAAGTTCTGGAATTGAGTCGGTCGATGACGATGAGTTAAGTCATAATCAGTTATGATTTTTATAAATTTAATTTTTTCAGGCGTAAAAAGCTAATGAGCGCACTTGCTGTTTGCAAAGATTTGAAATTACCAAACTTTGGAGGCAACATCTTGAAAGATGAGTTTTTTGATGTTCTTCGAGAAGTAAGCTGCACCTTCTATGTTTTATAATTGTTTCTAGTTTTCAGCAGAGTGAAGAAGGGCCGCTTATACTTTTTGCTTTTATGAGAGGGATGATGATGATAGGTGTCTAAACGTGTTTTCTCCAGTCCTCACACGTTATGGTATTTGTTATTCATTTAACAGCCTAAATCAATATGAACAATTCACTGAGGATTAGTAAGAGATCTGCCACACAACCTGACAACTACGACTGCTTTTCAGCTTCGTCCCACCTTATTTCTTCAAAGAACCTAATAGAATCAGAGGGTTTCATCCCGAAGTTGGATATCTCCACAAAATCACAAAAGATTCAAAGTTCTATCCTAGGAGAACTTACGGTTCGAATGAAGACGAAAGTCTGGATATGCTTTACGGCGAACGTGTAGTCGATATGAATTACCTATGCACCTATGCCCAAGGATTCAGAGTTGGTTTCTATGTCAATTTAGAGATCTTGTCAATAATTTTTAGATGATGCTCCACAATTCCTGGGAAGAACCCGTTATGGCTAGGAATATATACGACATACCTTTGGATGCGGATGTTTTAGTTTTACTGACTCCCAAAGTTATTGTAACAGATAAAGTGGCAGAAAAATATTCGCCCGAAAAGCGTGGTTGCTATCTAACTTCAGAAAGGCCCTTAAGATTTTACAAATTTTATACTCAATCGAATTGTCACAGTGAATGTCTTTCGAACTTTACAAGGGAAAAATGCGGATGTGTCCAATACTTCATGCCAAGTCAGTATAACTAACCGTCTAAATTAAGTGGTCGACCTTTTTTTTTAGGAGACCGCTCAACTGCTTTGTGTGGGAATCAGAAGGAATCTTGTTTTGTGCAGGCTGAAAGTGAATTACATGCTTATTTTCTTTTAATCAATTTGAATTTTTTTTTAGAAGAGTTTAACAGCGGAAGTATAGATGTTACTTGTGACTGCAAACCGTCCTGCTCGTTTATCAAATATGAAGTCGATATATCTACCACGGAAGCCAATTCTAAATTGACGTATGATGCTTTGAAAGCAGTCGCGGGTAACGAAGTTGGAATGGATTACGAGGGCAACAAAGGGTAGGTGTCTAGGTATTAAAATCAAGAAGCCTAACAGGTGTTGTCTGCTTCCAGATTTAATCTCACTACTATTTTAATGTATTTTCCGGAGGACAATTTCACGCCTCTGCAAAGAACGGAACTTTACGGCGTCACTGATTTGATTTCAAATTTCGGAGGACTGCTCGGCTTATTTGTGGGCTTCACATTGATTTCCGTGGCTGAAGTTGTTTATTTTTTGTCGGTGCGAATTGTTTGCAGTCATTTATTGCTGCATAAAAGCTCGCGGGAGTAGTAAAAGGGGTCGGTAAAATTTGTCATGATCTATACGTTAAAATGAAAGCTCTGCGCACGCGCTCCAACGCGCCCCACCTCATTCTGCACGCGTCCCCCCTCATTCCTCACGCGCCCTCCCCCCTTCCGGCCCCATAATATTTTTTTTCGGGATTCTTCAGCCCCTCCTCTTTAAATTTGTCGTGATTTATAAGTTAAGATGAAAGCTCTGCGCACGCGTTTCAACGCGCCCCCTCCTACCGCCCCCTTGTATATATTTTTTCAGGATTCATCCACTCCTCCCCCCTCTTCAAATGTGTCTTGATTTACCTATAAGTCAAAAATTAGGATGTCAACAGGATGTACCTAACACTAGCTTTTTTGCCGCGAGCGACCGGGTAGGAAACGGTCCGAACCGTGTGGTACGAAGCTGTAGAAGGGCCAAAAATTTTCTTAATAAATTTCCAACATAGTGTCATGTTACTAACACGACGTTTCCGTTTTGATGTGTTACTAACACTACTTTTTATTTTTGCCGCGTTATTATTTTGTCACGTTATTAACACGGCATTTCCATTTCATTAATGCTGTGTTAGAACTCGGCAAAATGAAAATGCCGTGTCAATAACGCGGCAAAACTAAAATTTCGAGTTAATAACGCGGCAAAACGAAAATGTATTAGTAACGCGACAAAAAGATAATTTCGTATTATTAGTAACATGCCATTAACCTGAAAATTTTCATTGTGCCGCGTTATACTAACACGAAAATCGCACGATACTAATCATTAGCCAATAGAAAAATAGATTTCTGTGTGTTTTCCATGGCAACTCGAGGATTTCCTGGAAATTTTTGATACCTACCTAGACCAACCTAAACGAAATTAATAAGTGGAAATTTTTATGTCAAATTATATGTCAAAAATCATTCCTATTCAATTTCTGTGGCTGTATCGTTGCTATTTTCTTACCGAATCTGCATTCGAGCATTAATTCATTTCCTGGAAATTTTAGTCGTGCATCCCAACAACGTAATCGGGCCCTCGTGTTCCACTCGGGCCGATTAATACGTTGTTTTGATGCACTCCAAAAATTTCCGGAAAGAATTAATGCTCTTATGAGATTATAAGTGACAATTTCGTTTTGCCGTGTTAATAACGTGGCAAAATAAAAATGTCATGTTAATAACGCAGCAAAACGAAAACGTCGTATTTATAACGCGGGAAAAGAAAAACATCGTGTTAATAACGCGGTAAAATGAAAATTTCGTGTTAATATAACGCAGCAAAAAAAAGATGTGTAAGTAACGCGGCAAGACGAAAATGTCGTGTTAGTAACATGACACAGTGCTGGAAATTTATGAAGAAAATTTTTAGCCCTTCTACAGTGAAAATCAAGTGTTTCGTGTAGTGGGGTGTTTCTAGTGACAGTGCATCAATAACACTGCATAGTTTGTCGGCATATGTGACGTCACATACTATGCTGACTCGAAACTTTCGTAATTTTTCATTAAAAAGCTACCAGATTTGAAACATTTTATTTGCTGAGGAGGTATTTGCTGCATTGGGATTTTGTCAGCAAATCGTCAAATACGATACGTCCGAGGATACATCCGAGAATACACCACTACATATTAGGGGTTCTGTTGGTGGGTCAAAACACTTCGTACTGTGTGCTAATAAAGAATTATCCCTTCAACAAATCAACACAAAGTGCATTATTTACTTTTTCGACTGTATACCTAGCTGCCAATAAAGAAATGATTATTAGGTAATTTATAAAAATAGTCAGCAAAGAAGCGGCTGGAATACCCCACTCGGCAAGGTTTTGTTCTATAAGTGGATTTTAAGGGGGCGTCAGCGGGGTAGAAAGGTGTTTTTTAGATAACATGTGGATGGAGAAACGATTTGTGTTAATTTCAGCGAGGTCAGACCAGAAAAGCACCCCAGTCTGCAAGGTTTTGTTCTGGGGGAAACTTCAAGGCTGGGAGGTGGAAATGTGTTTTTTTCGGCAAAACGGGTCTGGAGAAAAGATTTCTGTTAATTTCAGCCGGTCGGACTAGAACAAGCTGAAAATTAGATTTTCCGCTTTCTTATGGTATTGTCAAAAATTTTAAAGTTGGTGTGCCAAAAAGGGTATGGACGCTCTTGGGCTGTACCCTGCACTTTATAATTAAGGGCTGGTACTTTGCGCACTTCTTACCTAGATGCCAAAGATCACTTTTTGAGGTGTTGCCAAGTTTGAAGCCTATGCGGCCACTTGCTGTAGCAGGTTGCCTACCTCCGGGGCGTACTTCCCGAAACTTTAATTTAAAATGCAAACCCCCATTTTTCACGTCACCATAATAAAGGCCTTCAAATTCTGCTCCTAAAGATGTATATTTTCCGCGCCGTATAGGAGATTAACATGGGAAAACGAATTTTATTTTTTCATTGCTCCAGGAACAGATTTAAATCAATGCTAGCTTATCCAGTGGATAGACCCGGCTGGCCGGTATCCTGAAAAAAAAGATTACCTGCTAGTGCCCTTTGGTTACTTAGCAGGAATTTTTGAAAAATTGGATTTTGAAACGACGCGCGCATTACTTCGTGTACTTTCGGTGTCCTTCGAAGCTTTACGTAAATTGTCAGCCAGGGCCGAATCTGCGACTTTTGACCTAATTGTTGACATTAAGAAAGTCGTGGCTTGAAATTATTTTTTTAAATCTGGAGCAAATCGTTCTTTTTTGCCTTCTTGCTGACGCAGAATTAGTGTACCTACCAGCGGTGACAAGCGGCAGCCGACAAAGGTTCGGTCAGACTTGGTTGGCGACCTAACCTCAAAAATTCACTTGGTCAAGTAAATTACTTTGAATTGCAATTATGAGGTAAGCTCTTACTCGGTGCTAGCGTTTAATTGATCAATTATTCTACTTTAGGTGGCAATATTGTTAGTGGTAGTTCGAACAAGGATCGGAAGGCATTCTCGGGTTTGGCAATAATGACCTCCCATCGTAAACTGTCTTTATCTTTTACGTTACCTATTTGTGTTAAAAGGTTTTGTAAGTGAAGACACAAGTAGGAGTTGCATGTTTTCATGGAGAGAACATTTTGTGTTCCCTTAATTAGTTGTAGATAGTTAGAAGATGTTTGGTAATGTTTAAGAACGCTGTTTGGAAAAGCAGCTGCTGACAACATCGGTACTGGTAATTAAATTGGAACTTGAGACATCATGTTGTATTTACCTAATAAAATGCTTTTTGAACTTATTTCCAAATTTTTCAGTTCAAAAGAATCAAATTTTGTCCATTATTGGCTAAAATGTTATTGAATATTAATCACTAGCAGAGTGGCACTAAAGAATAGATTGTTAAAACTGAGTAATGGAAGAAGCCAAGAACGCGTTTAAAATTCTTTATTAATAATAGTTTTTTAAAACATCAACGGCACAATTCCATTTTTGTATCTTTACATCAATCCTGACTAAATTGAAGCAATATCACAAACCACCACCACTTTTAATAACACTCCGTCATGCAGTGCATAAAGAATTAAATAACAATTCGTATCTTTCCAGTATAATTCTTCTTGCTCAATTTTTCAATCGGAATGAGTAAACGGATGAATTTTTCCCCTGGTCCAGGACAGTAAGATGGCATGGCATCCTGAAATAAAAATGTGATCACTGTTTATTTATTATGAAGGAGGTACCTATCCCGATCACAAAAAATATCCATTGTACCTACCTAATCAATTTAACTTGTTGGCAATCCACAATATCACAGTAAGGCTCATCCAAAGGGTTGTTGGTAAATGAGTTGTTGGCCTGGTACAAGGGTTTTCTCTGGAATAAGCCGTTGTTGTTTCGCCGATGTTAATTTCATAACATCCAACCAAAAGCTGTGTCAAAAGTCTTGTTGTCACCTGTCAATCTAATTTCCATTTTGTCGACGTATGTTTTTTCGCGCTAAGGTTACCAGTCAGCCTGGTTGTTGACACCGTGCGGGGTGCGTTCAGTTAAGTAGTGCTGCTGGATGGGTAAATTGGCGTTGTAGTACTTACACAGTGTGAACAATAGCTGCTTTCCATTTACACATTTGTCTGAGAAAACTCACTGAACTCAGCTATTTGATTGGTCAATTACAAATGAACCAATCAAATTGCTGAGATTAACTGAGGCTCCTCAGGTAAATGTGTAAAAGACCACGTTGACCAGGTAACGTACGTGAACACTAATGTTGTCGCGCTCTATCTTATGTATGCTACAAACAAAAGACAAAAACATGACCAAGTAGGCGACCAGGCTGACTGGTAACGTTAGCGCGAAAAAGCATACGTCGACAGAATGGAAATTAGATTGACAGGATTGACAGGTGACAACAAGACTTTTGACACAGCTTTTGGTTGGATGTTATGAAATTAACATCGGCGAAACAACAACGGCTTATTCCAGAGAAAATCCTTGTCCCAGGCCAACAACCCATTTACCAACAACCCTTTGGATGAGCCTTACTGTGATATTGTGGATTGCCAACAAGTTAAATTGATTAGGTAGGTACCAAGGTAGGTACAATGGATATTTTTTGTGATAGGGATAGGTACCTCCCTCATAATAAATAAACAGTGATCACATTTTTATTTCAGGATGCCATGCCATCTTACTGCCCTGGACCAGGGGAAAAATTCATCCGTTTACTCATTCTGATTGAAGAATTGAGCAAGAAGAATTATACTGGAAAGTTACGAATTGTTATTTAATTCTTTATGCACTGCATGACGGAGTGTTATTAAAAGTGGTGGTGGTTTGTGATATTGCTACAATTTAGTCAGGATTGATGTAAAGATACAAAAATGGAATTGTGCCGTTGATGTTTTAAAAAACTATTATTAATAAAGAATTTTAAACGCGTTCTTGGCTTCTTCCATTACTCAGTTTTAACAATCTATTCTTTAGTGCCACTCTGCTAGTGATTAATATTCAATAACAATTTAGCCAATAATGGACAAAATTTGATTCTTTTCAACTGAAAAATTTGGAAATAAGTTCAAAAAGCATTTTATTAGGTAAATACAACATGATGTCTCAAGTTCCAATTTAATTACCAGTACCGATGTTGTCAGCAGCTGCTTTTCCAAACAGGGTTCTTAAACATTACCAAACATCTTCTAACTATCTACAACTAATTAAGGGAACACAAAATGTTCTCTCCACGAAAACATGTAACTCCTACTTGTGTCTTCACTTACAAAACCTTTTAACACAAATAGGTAACGTAAAAGATAAAGACAGTTTACGATGGGAGGTCATTATTGCCAAACCCGAGAATGCCTTCCGATCCTTGTTCGAACTACCACTAACAATATTGCCACCTAAAGTAGAATAATTGATCAATTAAACGCTAGCACCGAGTAAGAGCTTACCTCATAATTGCAATTCAAAGTAATTTACTTGACCAAGTAAATTTTTGAGGTTAGGTCGCCAACCAAGTCTGACCGAACCTTTGTCGGCTGCCGCTTGTCGCCGCTGGTAGGTACACTAATTCTGCGTCAGCAAGAAGGCAAAAAAGAACGATTTGCTCCAGATTTAAAAAAATAATTTCAAGCCACGGCTTTCTTAATGTCAACAATTAGGTCAAAAATCGCAGATTCGGCCCTGGCTGACAATTTACGTAAAGCTTCGAAGGACACCGAAAGTACACGAAGTAATGCGCGCGTCGTTTCAAAATCCAATTTTTCAAAAATTCCTGCTAAGTAACCAAAGGGCACTAGCAGGTAATCTTTTTTTTCAGGATACCGGCCAGCCGGGTCTATCCACTGGATAAGCTAGCATTGATTTAAATCTGTTCCTGGAGCAAGGAAAAAATAAAATTCGTTTTCCCATGTTAATCTCCGGTATACGACAAAAGGCCGCGCCCGAAATGCCGCGAGACAAAATGCCGCGACCGAAACGCCGCGGAGACGGAACGCCGCGGGGACAGAACGCCGCGGGGACGAAACGCCGCGGTTCCAAAATAACGCCGGGACATAACGCCGCCGGGACAGAATGCCGCTGCGACAAAAAGCCGCCTCCCATATTTTTATTAAATATTTCTACTGATATTTTTTATCCACTCCGCGTCCGTTAGCATTGTGTCTTGATTTATGAAAGTGTTAGATAATTTAGAGGTGTCGGGCCGACACTTGCGACTGACATGTTTTTGCGATCCCAACCAAGTTTTGATCTGTAACCCATATGGAGTCAATTACGACTGGTTTCGGTCTTCGTTGCATGAATTTGATAATAATATTTATTAAATTAGTAGGAACAACTAGATCTTATTTTTTACAAAATCGAGCGTAATAAAATTTAGAACAATTTGTTTTCCACATTTCTTCCCAACAATAAATTTTTTGAAAAGCGATAAAATATCGGTGGCTTGTTTACGCATAGCTTAGAATAATAAAGGTATTAAAAACATTGAAACTGTGGTTGCTGGGGTCTAGAATAAAAATATTTTTTCTTGGAAAATCAATTTACAAAGGAAGGGTTCACTGTTCAGCAGGATGTACAGATATTTCATATCGTTAAAGTGCCATTAGAGGGACATGAAAAAATTACGTCATGAGTTTGAAGCCTGGCTTTAATTTGCTTGTTTAGTTTACCTGCCATTCCATGTAAAGAAAGGATTAACAACTGATCTTTTTTCAATTACCCTAGTTAAATTTTTATTTTGAATTGCCGTTAGTTTAAAATTTCCCAGAAAAATTACACCAGCATTGAAAAATTGAATAGGCGGGTTTCTAACCCCCCGGGCATATACTTGCACCACCGCTACACATTTCTCTTAATAATTATACCTGCATCCTGTCCTTAAACTGGAAAAATTCCCGAACATTACGACTTCTTAGAAATTGTCGTACCTACCGGATAGAATATCCCGTGGCTGTGGTTAAGAAGATTATAAACAACCCTTAATTTACAAACCATAAATATGATAATATTTAATAATGAGTTTGCTGCTAATTTTAATTAGATTGTTTAATTCAACTGCCTTTCAAAATATTCATCACTTTATTACGATAAATAAAAACAATGTTCCAGCGGCATTCTGTCCCGGCGGCGTTATGTCCCGGCGGTTTTATGTCCCGGCGGCGTTATGTCCCGGCGGCGTTATGTCCCGGCGGCATTATGTCCCGGCGGCATTCTGTCCCCGCGGCGTTTAGGCCGTGGCATTTCGGCCGCGGCATTTCGGTCGCGGCATTTTGTCCCATCCCGGTTAACCTCCTATACGGCGCGGAAAATGATACACCCGGTATAAACACTACGGTGGTTTCTGGAAATCAGCACATGTGCACGATTTCCAGTTTAATCAAAATTTTATTGGCTGATACGTTCAAAATTCTAAAAAGCCATTGGTTTATATTTATAAAATGCGATTTTCAATTTAATTTAATTACTTTATTTGCAAATAAACTGTAAAGGGTTGAAAAAAATTGCGTATTTACTACAGGACTGAAGTATCATTTGATGGTCCACTTCAATCCATTGATACCTATATATTCTATTAGATCAAGAGTTTTGTTTCTTTTTGACTTTCTATTTTGTCTTCGTACCTGCGCTATTCACGTGCAAAAATGATATTCGACTTTATCAAACGCCAGCAATGTTGCAGCATTGACATCTACGAAAAACTTCGCCCAAAAATGCTGCAGTTGCAATTAGTAAACAATGCTGAAGTTTCAAAGCTATTAATTCTTCCCTCCTCTTGCTCCTAATCAATGTAGCATTTCCAAATCCAAAAACAAACCACTCAGAAATCGACTCTCGATGCAATTTATCTTCCAATCCAGTTTCTTTAACTCGCATAATCCACTTGATGATTTCATACACTGGCAAGTTTTTCTTCATATGCAAATTGGTAGCATCCCTGAAAATCTAAGAAAATCCCTTTTAACACTCGAAAAAGCAAAAATCTTACCTTTTCGTCTATTATTTGGAAATCCTCTCTCTCTTTGAGGTAATACGCTGGATCACCATCTATACTAGAGCGTCTAAGAGCGTAGTTTTCATTCTCCACTAACACGCTAGAAAAATTCTTGAGGAATTGCTCGAGGATGTGATACCAGGGCCCATTTGCAAAGATATTTGCAAAATTTTCAGTATAATTTCATCGTAAGCGTCGTTGCTGGTTATTTTCCAGACCACAATGGAAAATATTAATACTAAAGTCGCCAGTCCCCAAATAATTATGGGGAAGATTTCCAAAACATTTGCAGTTTTCTGTCTTGGTGGAAGGATAAAATATATATCGCTTTGGAGAATATCCGCACTTCTGTCTACATTTCCTATTTTGCCTCCCATTCTGCAATGGGTTAAAGCCATGTCAATGTTGCGATTCTTCATGTCAAACACCAGCAAATCATAGCTGCCAGTAGTTATGAAATGAGGAAAAAATTGCGCATTATTTTGTAAACAATTAAAAGTTATGTTTATTTTTTCAGTAATGATGTTCACGAATTTCACGGCAGTTCCAGGGTTCGTCCTTTGAAACGGATTTATTATTTTAGTAGACACCCAATTCCACGTGACGTTGAACGAGCAACCATAAAAAGTTTTTGGCAATTTTTCTCGAAAAAGATTTTTGCTAGTTCTTATTTTGGAGCCGCACTTACTGTTTTTGCTGTAAGGATACCACGTCCATAATTTATCGTTTTTATCCAAAATAAAAATGTCGTAGATGTAGTATCTCCACAGTTTTCGAAAAATTCGTCTCAGAAAATCTTCCGAATCGTAAATAACTGAAAATTTTCCCTTGGAATTGAGATTATTTACTGAAACCTCCAGCGAGTATTCGAATTCGTTAAAATTGTCGGTTATAAATATTACGTTGTTGTAAATCGTGGTTGACAAAAAATCGTAGCTTCCGAATACGTTGGGAAAAAACTATTATTTCATTTGAAGAAACAAAGTTGAGGTCATTTCCGGTTAAACCAAGAGCGAAAAAAATTCCCTCAATATATGCGCAGGTGTCCTCCTCCGTGATGGGACGACCAGGGTTTATTTCAATTCAATATATTTTTACGTCCAAATATATTCAAGGTGGGCAGTTAAAAAAAAACACCTTGTATAAAATTTTGTGCTACTTTTGAGCTTTTATGAGTTAATTCAGAGCTTTCTTTTGTGCGGTTTTTATGCTATTTTAATCACCTCAAACATCTTTTAGTGCCGAAGCAAATGCGCAGGCACTGTAGTTTTAGTGAATTCGGTGTCTATCGCATAACTTGAGAACGAAACCAGATTTCGAACTAAAATTTTGTACACCGGTGTATACCCTGAAAATCTCGGTGGGGATTGTTTTTGGGCCATATCGGACCAGGGGGGGTGGGAGTTAGGGGTGAAAAACCGAAAAACTATTAATTGCAATAACTCGAGAACTAGTGGACGTATCTTTCTGAAACTTGGTATGTACGTTCGACCCTCAAGTCTGTTGAATGTGAAGGGGGCTAATTTCATTTCGGGGGATGAAATTTAGGAGATGAAAACCACAAAAAATATGATAACTTCGCAAGGGTTGCACGTAGCTGTTGGAAAGTCAACGTACACACATATATCTGTGAAATCTTGCGGGGGATGCGTTTTTCGCAAAATCGAACAGATAGGATGGAAATTAGGGGTTGCAGCTCGAAATTCCGCTTAATAAGTATTGGTCGAAATTGGCGTCATTCGATAGCTTTCCATTAATGATTCAAAAAAGGTGTCATTCATATTTTGAGAAAAACCACCCTTATAGGCGCTACAACCCCTAACATCCAGAAACACAAAAATACGAGAACTCAAAGACTACTCAACTATCAAGGCAGAATTTGGTGTGTTAATTTTCAGTGACATTGTAAGCGGTTGGACAAATTTTCACTAAGATCTAACAAGTGGGATGAAATGTAAGGGTTGAAACTTGAAATTCATTCAAGTAAATGGTAGCATGAAATAACGGGGTTCGATAGATTTCGGTCAATTATTGAAAAAATGTCTTATGAGTTTTCAACCTAAAACCAACACCTACTCTATTAACCACCCCTAACTCTTTGCAAGGGGATAAATATATTAACCTCCCCACTCCACTTCACCATTTTAAAAAAAGGGAGGTTACTGCAATCACTAAAATTTTCGAATTCGAGATAAGACCGGATCTATACGTTTTGAGGTCTCAGGAACCCAAAAAAGTGGTTTTAACCTCCCCACTCCACTTCACCATTTAAAAAAAAGGGAGGTTACTGCAATCACTAAAATTTTCGAATTCGAGATAAGACCGGATCTATACGTTTTGAGGTCTCAGGAGCCCAAAAAAGTGGTTTTTAAAATGTGTCTGTATGTATGTACGTACGTTCGTACGTTCGTACGTTCGTACGTACGTACGTTCGTAAACACGCCACAGCCCAAACTACTCGACAGATTTAGCTGAAATTTGGTACGTGTGCATGTGATAACCCAACTTAGATCTGAAAAGCTTTTGGAGCCAATCGTGCAACTAGAAATGCCATTTTGGCACATCAACTTTTAAATTTTAAATGCAAACCCCCATTTTTCACCTCACGATAGAAAAGGCCTTCAAATTCTGCTTCTAAAAATGTATTCATTCTTAGTGCCCTTTTGATCAAAAATTTAAAAAAAAATTATTTTTATCCGACTTTAAAATCGCGGTACAGCCCAAGTCCCTGAACCGATTTAGCTGAAATTTTGCACACGGGGATTGTATTGCACGTCGAAGAGCTGAACAAATTTTGGATTCAATCGGCCCACGGAAACTGCCGTTTTGGCACACCTATTTGTAACTTTAAAATTATTCACTCATTTAACCATCCAAAACAAGTTTTTGAAAGATTTATTGTCACCATCAGAAAGGTCTTTAAATTCTGGTTTTAAGTAAGACAAAATTCGTTCGCATTTAGTGCTCTTTGGGTCAAAAAATCGAAATTTCATAATAACACTAAAAATACATTATAGCCCAAATTAGCGAATTGATTTAGCTGAAATTTGGTACATGGAGATTGGGTGACCCGTTGAAGACCTGAAAGGCTTTTGGAAGCAATTGGTCCACGGGAAGTGCCATTTAGGCATAACTTTAAATTTTAAATACAAAGGTCTCCTTTTTTATGTCGCCATTAGAAAGACGATCAAATTCTCGTTCTAAAAATGTATTCACAGTTTCTGCCATTTCAGTGGAAAATAGAGAAAAAATTTTCTCATTAAAAGGGAGCGAGCTGACAGTGGATGACATAAAGTGGCAGTTATTGTCAAAAAGGTGGCAAAAGATTAACCTTAAAAGGAACATATTGTCAAATGTGATGGGTGATGTCCGAGGTGGTGTCGGTATTTGTCAGAAAATTGCAAAATTAGTCACTGTCGATAAGGGTAAAAAATTTCTGTTGAATTGACCACTATAGAATACAAAGATCCACGCGATGGGGAGGTTCCAGCCGCTTCTCTGCTGCATTTTTTTTATTTATTTTTTCTAAAACCCTATGGATTTATTTATGAACAACTAAAGTCAGTAAATACGCAAGGAGTTATGTAACTCACCCCTGTAAATCATAAAGGGGTGAAATCATGAGGGGTTGAAAACATGAATCTACAAATCACCGAAAATTTTCAACGAATTGAGTTAGGGTGGTGAAATTGAAAACAACTTCCTTTAGGGCATGTGGAGGTGGTGAAATAAAGGGTTGGAGTTTAGGGGTTGAAACGTCCATAAAGCCCTGTAATTTGACACAGGGAAGCAATATCTTCTGCGAAACTGTGATATGTTACACACTGCATCCTCGTGAAGGGAAGAAGAAGAAGGAGAAATTTATCGAAGGGGACGAAAGTTAGGGATGGAAACTCGATTTTTTACAGAATAATGCAGGGTTGAAATTAATAGCATTCGATAGCTTCTTGTTGATAGTAAAAAAAAGGTCTTATTCATAATCCGCGAAAATGAAAATAGGTATGGACAATCGAGTACATTATTAGGAGGAACAAGGGACATAAGGAAGGCAGGAATGTGTGAAAGAGAATTACGTTTTCGTCATAGTGGAGCCCAATAGATCAAGAAGGAAAATGTCTTACGTAGACGTGTGTCAAGAATTTGAGTTCTAGACGTTGAAGAAACCGAGTTCAGTTTTGCATTTTCATCTGGGAAAATTACTGAAAACTCGGATTTGCTGATCATTTTATAAGTATCGATAGTGACCATACCTGCGGACACACAGACACATTTTTCAAAAGCTTCAAAAGCAACTTATTTGAATTCCCAGAAATTTGTTTTTGATTGATCTTAAGAAGTTGAAAACGATGAAACTTTGAGAGAAATAATAGGTTAAACTAAAAAATAAACGGAACTAATTTCTTATTTCTTTTTTCCCTCATTTGCAAATCTTAAGCACCAGTAGCTGCTGTATAATCAGTATAGACGCAGAAAGACCCAGTCGCTGTCCTCTCCACCCCATCCCCCATAAAAACTTCCTCACTATCATTACCTGCCTTCGTACATCGTTCACCAGGAAATCTCTTAGGATCAGTTATTGATTCGGAATAGTATTCGTTTGACATCTGGTGGCTGCACAAAACTGAAAAAAAATCATTCTAATCATCTTCACACAGCAATAATTTTCCACTTGCAGCTTGAAGATTCAGACTTCCACACCCCGGCTGAATGCGCTTCTCACCATTAACGAAAAAATCAACATCCCCATAATCTTGGTCCCCCCCATACACCCCACGATTGCTATGGATCACATCGACAAACTCGGCGTCGCCCTTACACAACTTTTGCGTGCAAGGCAAATGTAAAGGGATTTCAAACAGCGGTCCAGCTGGATCCAAACCCGTAATCCTGTCGATCTTCCCTCGACCACGTGCGTTGATAAATTTTCCAGCAAACCCCCCCACGTGCGCCCCCAAAGAATGCCCCAAAACGTGAACAAGTCCCAGATCTTTGGTTTGTTTAAGAATAAAACCTCCAAGAAGCTCTCCAACTGCCTTGACGTGGGTGGCCGAATGGACGTAGTTGAAGCGAAAAGCGTCTTTTGACCAATCCACAGAAACGACATATACCCCCTTTTCCAGGAAATTCAGGGCCATTCGTTCGACCCACGGAAGGGTGGCGTTTTCCTTCCAGCCATGGACGATGAATTTCGTGGGTGCGGAAATGTTTATGGATTCGATCTGAAACGGTTTACTGTCTTTGTACTGGAAGTATTTTACGTTACTCGCGGGGACTTTGTCGAGGTGCTCTAAATCCGAGGGTAGTGATAGAAAGTCGATTAAGGCAGCTTGGAGGTCTATTTCGACGAAATCCTGGAAGGTCAGGGTGTTGCCGGATTGGGCTTGAAACAATTTTTTTAGTTTTCAGCGTGGACCGAGGGTAATTACCTGAATTGGACAATAAATCTGTAAAAAAGGAAGCAAACCAGTTACTTATTTGAAGTTAACAGCGGTGATGGAGATCTTAACTGTTTCTACTAGAAACCTCTCCAAGGTTTCTGGATGGCAGCTCGAAAAATTAAAGCTTTTAAATTTTATTGTCTACAGTTGTTTTTCTGTTTATAGGAAAAGCAGGTACTTACTTTGGCAGAAAGAGGTGGACAATAAAATAAATGCTATTAAGAAAGTTCCACTTGTCAGCTTATCAACCGACATTTTTGTGGTTTTTTTTGTCAGTGTTTCAATAATTTCACTAAATTGTTGTGCTGGTAATTACTGGCCCGTAATTAAGTAGGTATCTACTTACTGATAGAAAATTTTTTTTCAGATAACATACATAATAAGTGTTTTATCAATACTTAATTTATTCTTTGGTGAATATCGTCAATGTTCTATTCCTTATGTAAATGTACCGTAGATATTGCTGCAGGTGAATACTGGAGTACTGAAGAAATTACCTATTAGTCTACGCTGTACGAGTACGTCTCGCAAAGGGAGAAATGACGATTTCCATCTACTTAACTTACAAGCTGGACTTATACAGACCAAGTGAAAAGCCCCGGAAGATGTATATAAATGCGATGTGTATCCCTGTAGATGTTTAATTGTTTACTCTACGTGAATGATTCTTATATTGAGGTGGGCTTGATGGTTTTGAGTGCAGATTTAATCTGCACCTAGTAGTAGAGCTTCATGACAAAGAAACCATGAGGGTGTATCAACAGGTGATAAATATTTTTGCGTGCAATTAGTATCTTGCGGTTGTAGATACAGGGTGACCCAACGGTGAGACAAAGTCCATTTATTTCCACATCATTAATAATATCGAAAATCTGTGTACGCCAACCGTTAGTGACTGAAAATGTGCATAGTCCAAAATTATTATGAACTCACATTTGCGGTTCGTAGGGGCAGCACAAAATTACATTTTGTTAAATGAAACAACCTATATATCAATGCATTTTTGGTTTCTACGTGTCAATCTGTGTAACTTTTGTCAGGTGTACCCCATACTTTAAATTCAATCGTTTTTGAGTTACTTAAAAAAGACAAAATTAAGCGAATTTTACAAAGCTAACGCTCGGAGTGTTGAAAAATTATGAAGGGGAATGAAGAGTTAAGGGGGAGTTAAGGGGGAGGGGGAATTAACTGAAGACCTACAGAATATTATACGAAAAGGAAGCGGTCTGCGTAAATTTTGCTTTCACATATCGTGAAGGGTGTTGAAAAATTGAGAATGGGTTAAAAATTAATGAAAATGACTTTGAATTACCGAAAAATCACAAAGAAACGCGAAAGAATAGATAAAACGTATGTACTCCGCTTGTTAGGGGTTAGGGGTTGTTGGTAAATTTCCAGTTTCAACCCTTAAATTTCACCTCCTTTGTTGGATGATAATGAAAATTTGCTGTCACTGTAAATTAGCACACCAAATTATGCACTGATACGTTGGGCAGTTTTTGAGTTCTCGTATTTTTCTGTTTCTGCATGTTGGCGGTTGTAGTGCCTTTAAGGGTAGTTTTTCGCGAATGTTGATACCATTAATAGAAAGCTATAGAATTGTATCAAGTTTAACCCTACCTCACTCAGTAAAAAAGCGAGTTCGTACCCCTAAATTTAATTTCTTTCATAAAATTTCTCCTAAAATTCACTTCACTTTTCTCGAAGATATAATGTGCAAGACTTGACTTCAACAGACTTAGAGGTCGAAAGCTTATTCCAAGTTTCAGTCAGATACCTCCACTGGTTATATAGCTATTGTAATTGTAAATCAGGGTATACATACACCCGTGTACAAAATTTCAACTCGGTTTTATTGCGTAGGCGGGCCCCTAGAGGAGCAGAATTCAACATGGCCCGGCCATACACCAACTCAGGTGGAGGTCTTCAGAAGATTTTCAAAAAATACCGAACTAATCTGTTGGAGATTCAATTGTTAGACAGATTATTTTATACATTAAGTATTGAACCAACCCAAAGCTAGATTTTGTTTACAGTAACCAAGATTACAGTGACAAGACGACAGTCATAGTTCAAATCAACTGGTAATCCTACGACATTTAACACAACTGTCATTAAAAAATGGCAAAAATAAAAATATAAGTAACCATTTAATCATATTTAGAAAAAGATACGGTTACCAGATTTGTACAGAAAATTGTTGAGAAATTTTAAACTGTGTGGTATCTTGTTATAATTACAACAAAATCACTCGCCGGAATGTAAATTTGTAGCACGTTATAATATTCTCCTAAAACTCACGAGCCAACAACATGAACTTAACATTATTTTAAACACTGGATATAAGCAGGTCCTCCTATTTTTGAGCTATTAGTTATTTTTTCAATTTATCAACTTTTGAAATGCAAATCTCCTCTAATAAACTGTCGCGTCTAATTGGTCTTCACTTCCCATATTCTTCATACGAGTTTTGTTTCGTCCATTCTTTTTTTAGTAGGTAGATGCCCCCGAATGAGAGTTCACCTAACAAGTTGTAAAGTTTTAGGTATTCTACCAAATCTCATACCAAGAATGTTATAATGCGATTAAAATAAAATTCAATAGCCGTAATCAGTCGTAGGTATATACAGGGTGAGTCTAGTTGGACAAATCAGTCGCTCTAGCGCTTAAGATATTCAAATTGGAAATTCAATTTTTGGATATGTTGTAGCTGAGATGGTCCCCTACGCATGGGACCCATAAAGAAAGCTCCAGTTTTATTCAAACCGAAATTATTAAATAAAAACGAAGGCCTAAAAAATTCTTTTTCGATATTGTTGAATTTTTTAAGGTTATTTCGTTAGAGAATCATTTTCTCTTTATGGAAACATAATTTTTTGCAGAAAAAAGTTAATAATAACCGAGAGATAAATTATTTAAATAATAAAGATTTTTAATTATTTCCTAAAGAAAGCCACGCATGCCGTGATTTGAACAACTGAAAGGCAGTCTAGCTTATACTGCAGACTGTACCCGGAATGACAAGTGCGTCAGTTGGAAATGTCATTTGCTTTCGTTTGTGGAAAAATCAAAGGAAAAATAATGCAAAACTACGAGTTTTTGCCCTTTACTTTACAGATAATTAGGTAATTTTTATTGCTTGATGGATGTTTTGCTAAATTCGCCGAATACAAGTGTCTCGGGTTGTCACCCGATTGATGTTTTTTGGAGTCGAATGGTTCGACCAAGAAAAGCTATTCTCGTCAGCCAGAAAGCAATTGGTAATAGTTGCTAACAGTTTACATTCTGTCATGCTGTCAAATATGGTGATTTTGTTGTTTTATTAAAAATTTAATATTTCTGCTGGCAATTTTTTCACACTTACGAAATGAAGATTTATCATCGGATGTTGAGGGGTCCAGCAAATGTTGAAGACACTCAACGTGTTGATATAATGAACAAAGACAAAGAAGCGGTGAGCCAAGCGAAACCAAGAAAATTCAACTCGAAGGGTGTAAACTTTAACTTGTCCTAATCGGGCCCCTCCAGTGTGAGAACCCGAGACACTTGTATTCGACGAATTTAGCAAAACATCCATCAAGCAATAAAAATTACCTAATTATCTGTAAAGAAAAGGGCAAAAACCCGTAGTTTTGCATTATTTTTTCACAAACGACCTCAAATGACATTTCCAACTGACACTTGTCGTTCTGGGTACAGTCTGCAGTATAAGCTAGACGCCTTTCAGTTGTTCAAATCACGGCATGCCTGGCTTTCTTTAGGAATTAATTAAAAATCTTTATTATTTAAATAATTTGTCTCTCGGAGATTATTAACTTATTTCTACAAAAAATTATGTTTCCATAAAGAGAAAATGATTCTCTAACTAAATAACCTTAAAAAATTCAACATTATCGAAAAAAAAAATTTTAAGCCTTCGTTTTTATTTAATAATTTCGGTTTGAATAAAACTGGAGCTTTCTTTATGGGTCTCATGTGTAGGGGACCATATCAGCTACAACATATCCAAAAATTGAATTTCCAATTTCAATATCTTAAACGCTAGGCGACTGATTTGTCCAACTAGACTCACCCTGTATAAATGTTTAAATCTTTTTGAAAATTAATAATTTCGCTTCTATTTTGTGACGTGACAAGTTGACAAGTGACTGACAACTGACAGCGATGATCCAACATTTTTAAACTACCCAGGTACGAATGTACTTTGGAACTACTTCAATACTTTTAATTTATAAAATAATCTGTAAAATATGATTCGCCGTCTCTTGATTGCCTTGTTGAGTCCTCATGGATTCACTACTCGTCAAAGGTAGATTTTTTCCGGTCAAAGACGACTCGAGCAAGCTCTCGTCGTCTTTTTAACCTAAAAAAAATCTACCATTTTGACTCGTAGTTCAACCATGCGGACGTCAAACCTGCGGCAATGAAGAGACGACATCATACTATTAATGATAAAAATTTATGATTTAGGTAGGTACGATTTTTAACACAATGCTAAGAATCAATAAAAAGACCGAATTGAAGGATTGATTTTTTGGAGGTGGCGTGTTGCTATGTGTCGCTATAAAACTTCCAAAACTGAGTTTTCACAACAACTTTTTCGACTTATATGTAATCGTTGTAATAATGTAAAAACTTTTTTATTGCTTGCTATTAGATACTCTGACAGAACTCACACTAGTTGCAAACCATCATTGCCAACTTCTCTTATTTATTTTGAAAGGGCTTGAAGATAAGAACATGAAAAAACGATTCGTTTTACCACTTAAAAATTTCCTAACGGAGTACTTTAGACTGTCCGGCATACACGGCCTTCACTATCTTGCAGAGAATCGATCCAATTTTGAGAAAGTAGTATGGATAACCCTCCTTTTGATTTCACTGATCGGCTGCTCCCATTCGATCAAAGAAATTTACGACAAGTATGATAAGAGTCCGGTAGTTATTAGTTTTGCTAACGAGCCAAGGAGTATTCTTGATTTACCATTTCCCGCCATCACACTCTGTCCATTAACTCAGATTAATCACACCAAATTTAATCTCACGGAAACGTTTATAAAATATTCAAGTTCTGGAATTGAGTCGCTCGATGACGATGAGTTAGGAAGTCATAATCAGTTAAGGTTTATATAAACTAAATTTTTTCAGGAACAAAAAGCTGGTGAGCGCACTTGCTGTTTGCAAAGATTTAAAATTACCAAACATTGGAGGCAACATCTTGAAAGATGAGTTTTTTGATGTTCTTCAAGAAGTAAGCTGCACCTTCTATGTTTTATAATTGTTTCTAGTTTTCAGCAGAGTGGAGAAGGGCCGATTCTACCCTTTGCTTTTATGAGACGGATGATGAGGATATGTGTCGAAACATGTTTTCTCCAGTCCTCACACGATATGGTATTTGTTATTCATTTAACAGCCTAAATGAATATGAACAATTCACTCAGGATTAGTAAGAGATCTGCCCCACAACCTGACAACTACGACTGCTTTTCAGCTTCGTCCCACCCTATTTCTTCAAAGAACCTAATAGAATCAGAGGGTTTCATCCCGAAGTTGGATATCTCCACAAAATCACAGAAGATTCAAAGTTCTATCCTAGGAGAACTTACGGTTCGAATGAAGACGAAAGTCTGGATATGCTTTACGGCGAACGTATAGTCGATATGAATTACTTATGCACCTATGCCCAAGGATTCAGAGTTAGTTTCTATGTCAATTTAGAGATCTTTGCCAATAATTTTTAGATGATGCTCCACAATTCCTGGGAAGATCCCGTTATGGCTAGAAATATATACGACATACCTTTGGATGCGGATGTTTTAGTTTTACTGACTCCCAAAGTTATTGTAACAGATAAAGTGGCAGAAAAATATTCGCCCGAAAAACGTGGTTGCTATCTAACTTCAGAAAGGCCCTTAAGATTTTACAAATTTTATACTCAATCGAATTGTCACAGTGAATGTCTTTCGAACTTTACAAGGGAAAAATGCGGCTGTGTCCAATACTTCATGCCAAGTCAGTATAACTAACCGTCTAATTTAAGAAGTCGCATTTTTTATAGGAGACCGCTCAACTGATTTGTGTGGTAATCAGAAGGAATCTTGTTTTGCGCAGGCTGAAAGTGAATTACATGCTTATGTTCTTTTAATCAATTTGAATTTTTTTTAGAAGAGTTGAACAGTGGAAGTATAGATGCTACTTGTGACTGCAAACCGTCCTGCTCGTTTATCAAATATAAAGTCGATATATCTACCACGGAGGCCAATTCTAAATTGACGTATGATGCTTTGAAAGCAGTCATGGGTAACAACGTTGGAACGGATTACGAGGGCAACAAAGGGTAGGTATCTAGGTATTAAAATCAATAAGCCTAACAGATGTTGTCTACTTCCAGATTTAATCTCACTTCACTTTTAATATATTTTCCGGAGGACAATTTCACGCCTCTGCAAAGAACGGAACTTTACGGCGTCACTGATTTGATTTCAAATTTCGGAGGACTGCTCGGCTTATTTGTGGGCTTCACATTGATTTCCGTGGCTGAAGTTGTTTATTTTTTGTCGGTGCGAATTGTTTGCAGTCATTTATTGCTGCATAAAGGCTCACGGGAGTTGTAAAAGTCTATGTGAAAGAAGATTCTTGATGCGTGGTGTAGTTTTTTTAATTTATACACTCAAATTTCTCAACATCAAATCTTTACGTTTCAGGGTCCTAGGAACCCAAAAAAATGGTTGTCAAAAATGTCTGAGTGCCTGTATACATAATATATGTTTATTGTAAAGACAGCTCCGTTACGATTGAATGTGTATGAACCCTTGGCGGAGCTGTGCCGATCCTGTATTAGCGGGTTAGGTATATTCGTATATTGGTTTTTATGATCATGTTATAGCAATAGCACCAATGCCAAGCAATATACCTATCTCGATTCGGACCCCAGCACCTCGGTTTTCGTAGGTTCGCAATTTAGGTTACAATGTCGTTTTCTCAAGTCTCAATGACTGCATTTTCCGTTGAACAAGTTAAACGTGTTAAATGAAAGTATTTATTTTTTTCACTTTCTAGACTTCATTATAATCATTCTTATCTTATTTGCAGTTTAATCTTGAACCTCAAGAGACTAAAAGTATTGATGATTATAGGTAAATTATAAAGAGAGCTTTGTTGTGAATTTTTATTCTCATTATATTCTCGTCGACCCAGAATTATCTTGTACTATGTCCTAAAATGACATTTTTGGCAAATCGCTTTTTTATGTCTTTCATATTAAGTTAACCCCATTTACACAAGTTATTTTTTCAAATGTTATGTTACAAGTTAACCTGTTATGTAAGCAACTCTATTTAACATATTTTTATGTATTTCATACGCGACCTTCAAATAAATAGCAATTATAGTTTTGGATATGGAACAAAAGTGCTTATTTTCACATACTTTGTAAAAGATCTTGGATATAGAATAGTATTTCAATTGCTGTTTTGTTCCATATCCCTAAACGGGGTGCCCAAAACAATCCACTGCAATTAAATTAGAAAGTTTTTGTGTTTTTATTATAAATATTAATTTCTCAAAATAAACGAACAAAACAATTACAATCTAAGGAAAAAACGCGAAAAACAAGAAATATTTTTAAACTTTATTGCGCCGTTAAGAGATGCTTCTTATTACTTTTTTTGATTTTTAGCTTGTCGATTTCTCCTGTTTGAAATCTTAGGTGTATCTTTTTCGATTTCCTTCACATCTCTGCTTCTGATCCTCTTCGGCATTATCTTTGGCAAGTTCTTCTTGTCCAGCAAGTTTTGAGTTTTAGCTTCAGGTTTTTGTGGCAGTATGTTTGACTGTTTCTTTTCGCCAAGATTAAGCCTTTCAGACTTCTTAGTTGTTTCTCTAAGGCGGTTTTTTGAAGCGTCCTTTTGCTTTTCAATCTTCTCGTTCGCAGTCTTTGTAGCTGTCTTATTTATCTTTGGTACTTTGTGAGGTAGACATTTTTGTTTCTTTGCTGTATTTTTTTCAGTTGCAGTATTATTTCTGCTGGCTAATAGAGTTCTATAGAAAACTTGCTCATCATCATTAGGAATATAAGGTAACATCTCTTGCAGGTGCTTTCTCTTCAAATCTGAAATGTTAATGCTGGTTTGCGCAAGTGGAATATCACCTTTTGAAAAGTCGTAAAGGAGGCACTTCTGTCCACTTTGTTTTCGACTAGTCGCAGATTGCAGCAGCTGAATTTTAGACTTGAAAGTCTCCCCTTCGAATTTTTCTTTGTACTCTATGTTATTAATATCCTGCTTTGTATATATCAAGTGCTTTACTTTGGTGTATGGCACAGTGTTGTAATTTAGAGTCTTGGATATTTTTGAAAAATCTAGGTAATAGTGAGGTCTCATTTGGATAATTATGAATTTCAACTTCCAGGTGGATGGTATATTCATCAAATTTCGAATTAAGGACAAAGGGCTCCATATTTCCTGATGTTTGATGTGCCTCTCAATACAGCTGTGACCATTGTCAATGTCCTGAACGTTACCATGGCCTGCTTCGCTAAACTTTTGCTCAATTATTTCTAAACCTCTACTCTGCCCTGACTGCAAAAAGTGTTGTAGGGCAAATGACATGACAGAATTTTTGTTTTGTGCCACACAGCTATCTGACTATAAAATCAATTTTTTAAATCCAGGATTATCTGACATCACTCGCATTAGAATTTGAAGTATGGCACTAGCAATATGTATACCTGCACGTCCGGCAATAAACTCATGCCAAATGGCGTTGTAGACTACTTTACCTTTGTCGAGATGAGCGGTTAGGTTGTAACAACAAAGTTTTGTTTTGTAGTAGAAATTTGAAACATTTGCTTTGGGCAAGGAGAACGTATTCTGTAGATCAAAAGTAATTATTCCAACATCCTTATCCTGCAGGTACCTACATTTGTCTCGGTCTCTCTCCTGTTTACAGATAATCTTCTGCTGAATATGCAACTCTTGTTTGGCTGCTTGTTCAGGAGTGGGATCACGTAATACTTTAAATAATTCGCACTTGTCACATAGGTCTTTCTTTGGTTTTAAAAACGCAATGTTGTACTCGGTGTTGAAGATGTCATAATAAATATTAAATTTCACGGGATCAAGCGTTGAAGATCTGTAGAATTCCGGGTGTAATTAGTCTTAACGGCGTTGAGCACTCAACTCCGGATAGTATTGTTAATGCGTTTTGCGACTATTTTAGTAGTGTTTTCATACATTCTGATGATTCCCCTTTTGATGAGTCTGGTAGTCATAACCTGTTTAATCAAACTATTTCCGTTTCTCAGATTCCAGAGGTTGATATAATTCAAGCTCTAAGACAAAGTAAGAATGGTATGACGTGTGGTCCAGACGGAATACCCAGTTTTCTGCTTAGAGATTGCGCAGTCATATTTGCTGTTCCGTTATCCCTTTTATTTAACTTGGTTCTCAGTAAATCAAAATTTCCTAAAATATGGAAAGAGGCTTGTGTTACACCAGTTCATAAAAAGGGGGATATGTGTGATGTAGCCAATTATCGCCCAATTTCTTTGATTTGCAACTTCGCTAAAGTATTGGAAAAAGTGCTATACAAACAATTATATTCAGCTGTAAAGCCATTAATTTCAGAGTATCAACATGGGTTCTTATCAAAAAGATCAACTATCACTAATCTAGCTTGCTTCACTCAGTATGCCTCTGAGGTAATTGACAATAGAGGGCAGGTCGATGTCATCTTCACCGATTTCAGGAAGGCATTTGATCAGTTAGACCATTTCATTTTGCTCTCGAAGCTCAGGTGTCTCGGATTTGCGGATTCGCTACTTACATTGCTAAAATCATACTTGATGAATAGGGAAAATTTTGTTAAATATAGAAACTATGTATCTAAGAGTTTTGTTCCAGATTCAGGGGTTCCGCAGGGTTCAAATTTGGGCCCTCTTTTATTTTTACTCTTCATTAATGATTTGCCTGATTTGATATCTTGCGAGAAACTTCTTTATGCTGATGATCTTAAGTTGTTTTACAAAATTAAGGATGAGCGTGACTGTGCATTTCTACAGCATAATATCAATAAGTTGGTTCGGTGGTGTAATTCAAATAGGTTGTATTTAAACATTTCAAAATGTTTTGTCATGTCGTTTTCAAAAAAATTTGATGTTATTTCTTACAATTATTGTGTTGACGATGACATTTTGGGCCATGTGGATGCTTTTCAGGATCTAGGAATTTTGTTTGATTGCCAGTTATCTTTTACTAGTCATTTGGAACACATTGTCACGAAGTCATTTCAGTCTTTTGGCTTCATTTACCGAAATTGTAAAAATTTTTCATCTAAAACGCTGCTTACTTTATTTTTCCCACTTATTCGATCTCGCCTTGAATATGGCTGTTTGATATGGTTTCCCATTCATCAAGTTCACGTTAGCTATCTAGAATCCATCCAAAGGAAATTTTTGAAATTTGTTTCTTACCTTTTGGATGGTGAGTATCCCGTGAGGGGTATTGGTCAGTCTTTGCTTTTGAGCCGTTTTGGTGTTAACTCGCTTAGCACCAGACGTGTCATTTTAATTATTCGGTTTTTATTTAATCTTTTAAATAATAATATAGATTGTCCTATGCTCCTCGGGAAGATTAATTTCTTAGTTCCAAGAGCTAATGCTCGCCATTGTTTCACCTTCTATTGTATGCCACATAAAACTAATGTCCTTTTGAAATCTCCTATATCACTAATGTGTAGTTATTTTAATAAATTGCCGATTGATTGTGACATTAATTTTACAGGCTTCAAGCCTTTCTCTGATATAGTTGTTAATACGTTTGGTATATAATTTGATAGTAATCCGCATATGTAATTGCTTACTTTCTTTCTATTTTCTGTTTCTGCTCTGCATTCAATTCAATTCAATTTTGTTACATTCTAATTTCCTGTAATTGGGCGTCAGCCTGTTGGAAATAAATTATTATTATTATTATTATTATTATTATTATCAAAAATGAACTGCATTGCTTCAAGAAGTTGCAAAGCGTCTAATGTGCTACCTTGTGAGGAGGGATTTAGAAGATCTGCCGCTAAGTGAATTGGTCCTATGCCAAATTCCTTTCGTTGCTTAAATTTCTTCAAAATCAACTGCTCCTCAGCTTTTTGCAATGGAGAGAGAGGAAGTTTTTCAGTCAAGGTTTCTTCTAAACGATTAAAACTGGTGAACACTTTATGAAGAGGTTCATTTCCTTCAAACGAGGTTATTAAGGCAACTATGGGTTTCAAAATGTCGACCATTTTTTCTACACGAACCCAAAAAATTGAATCGTCGAGGAGTCTTTTTTTCATATCTGGTGCTAGTGTGGCCTCCTCACTTACAGCAAGTGTCTGGAGTACAACTTTATTGGCCAATAAGCTTTGAAAACAAAACAAGTGACTACCCCACCTTGTTTTCCCTGAAATATTTTTCGCTTTTCCAATTTTATCGAATAAAGCTTGCAAGAGGTGACTTTGTTTTATGGTTTTTACAATAGCCGTTACGTGTGACAGAAAATCTTTGATGGACTGAGCCGCTAAAATGTCTGAACATAGTAGATGCAAAAGGTGTGCAAGACAACCTAAAGGCACAATATTAGGATATTTATCTTTTAATATCTTAAATGCCGCTCTCATGTTGGCCGCGTTGTCTCCAATAACCACCAAAAATTTCTCAGGATTATATTTTATTATAACTTTTTCCATCTGCTCTGCCAAATACGCCGCATTGTGTCTATTTTCTTTAGACTTAACAAACTCCACAAAAAGAGGTTCTGGTTTGGAAATCACGAAATTTATTATGGACTCATTCCTCAAGTTGCTCCATCCGTCACATTGCAAATGCAAATTCTTAGATTGACATAATTGATTTTTTACTTCGCACTGCATTTCCGCATATTGACCGTCTAAGTAACTAGTAGACAGGCGAAATCGTGAAGGCAGAACATAAGAAGGTCGAATCTTTTTAAAAAACTCAATCCACAATGGATGTTCGACTAGTGATAATGGAGATCCGCTAATAAATATTGCTTTTGCCAAACTTTGATTCAACACCTCCTGCAAGATGAATACATTCACAATTAAATAAAAAAGAAAATGTGGTTTCCAATATTAAAAAAGAGTTACGCAAAATTGCTTACATTCGACGGTGCATCCATAACATCTAGGAACGATTTCAGCTGTGAAGATGATGCTCCAGAGGGGGTGGATTTTGGTACATTTTGTACGGCTGCGGTGTCATAATCACTGAACCTCGAAAGTGAAGTGAAAGTTGTCTTAGTGCTGGGTCCTGCTACTGCTTGTGCTGAATTCACTGTGATTTCAGGTAAATCGACTTCTAAGGATTCTTGAACTGTGGTTTTCGAGGTGGTTTTCTTTGAAGACTTGACGATATCAAGAATCTTTTTTAAATCGGCAGGACACTTCAAACATTTCCTTATATGCTGGGTCATTTTATTGACGTTTCCATATTTATATTGTTTGCTGCAGTACTTGCAGATGACACCTTTTTTACCTCCAGGGCCAGCCCCGTCGTCTTTAAAAAAGTTCCAGGTTGGTCCTTTTTTCTTAACCATTTTCACTCAGCTGATAAACACAAAGGGATCTGTCCAGCGTCCACGCGCGCACGCATTACAAATTACAATGAGAAAACTAGGTTATCTGTCCGTTCACGTCTAAACATGCACGCTGCAACGTTGCTCAACGTAAAAACAGTTGGGGTTTCGAGATTCCCGAAATAGAATGCCTCGGGATTCCCGTAATAGCATGGCTCTGCCCTCTAGCGACACAAGCGCATAAATACCCGGTTTTCTGGTATTTACCGGATGCAAGGGTAAATACCGGGATAAATACCTACCCAAGTAACACAGGACGGCGACTGGACGTCCACCAAACGTCCATATTCGTCCTGTACGGGACCGTACTATTTATGGTCGTATCATGGACGTACACTTGCGGGCGATTTTCGAACGAACATCAAACGGACATTCTATGTACGTTCTCAGCTGGACGGTTCCTGACCGAACCAAAAATGGATGTACGATGGATATTCGCTCATGAACTGTTTGCGAACAAACCTACTTAGGACGTTTTATGTACCGTCCGTTTCATTCCAGGCGCCGTATAGGGAAATAACACGGGAAAAGTGTTTTTATTTTTTGTTTGCTCCTGAAACTGGTTCCGGCCAAATCTGAGTAATACGGTCAATGGGCCTCAGTGTCCTCTACGCATGAAAAAAAAAATGGACCTGAAATGCCCCCTTCTTAAAACGGGAGGACCGGTTGAAAATTGGAATTTTAAATTTCGCGGGCGTCAATTCAGCGCTGTTTGACATCTCCGAAAACTAAACTTCCAGTGGCGGCTTTCACAATTTCTTGAGTTTTCGCTAACGTCATTTAGTTACTTTTTTGGAATTTCTACAAATTATTGAGTGAATTCTGAGACGAAATAAACCGGCGCATTTTTGGAATAGTCCCAGAGAGTCTTGGTGTCAGAAACTTTACTAAAGAAAAGACACTATGAAGGTAACCTCACAAAAATTTGTCTTTCTTCGCTACAACCAGGCCGCATTTATTAACATTTTAATTCTCGAGGTAAGTCTCTGTTTATAGTTAAAACTCTCTTAATCGTTGTTTTGCTTCAGTTATGAATATTTTCACTGGAATATCACAGACTACGAGAAGGGTTGGTTGAATGAGGAAATGGCCAATATTCAGTTACCATGAACCTGGTACCAAATTCTGTTAAAGAATAACAATATGGAGAGCCACTAAAGGCTAGGTAGCACAGAAGGTAAGGCGAAGGTCTTGCTTAAAAATTGGTGTGTCGATAGACCTTACGAGTCACAGCGAAGACAAGGATGGTTCTGATATTTAGGGTGGATACGCCTTACCAAGCACCTGTAAGGCTGATGGAAAAGGCACCTGCAGTCTCCATTCCAAGGCCTGGAAGCTGGTGGTGATGGCCTTGCCTAGTGGCTTCGGCTGTGCCGAGGAATCTGTTGCAGGAGTTACCATGCCCTGCTTGTCCCCTGGGACAAGATGTGCCTTTGCCCCAACAGTTATTTAACCGCGGAGTGCGTGTTTGGAGTGTGGACGAAGATATGTAACTGGCTTGCCAAATTTTAATTGTTTTATTCTAAAAATGTTAATAATTAATAAAATAGCATACCTAGGTCTTATGGGCCTTATTTTCTAGATATTTTAGTTGATAATTCACAATTTAATGTTGAAATTTTGAATAAATTCTTGAATAATCAAATTAGCGATTTTATGACCGCTATATGCTGTACCGACTGCTCATATAAATGAAACAATATAACTTAGATAATTATTGTCACTACAATATCTCTTGAAGATAAACACATCAAAAATATAAGCAGCAAAAATTTTATTATTTACTTACTATTTATTTTATTTGTTATTAAACTAGACTGTAAGGTGAGAAAGTAATAAAGTTCCTCGCGAGGATTCAATTTACAAAACAAATATAGCAAAACATAATTAAGGGGACGGTGGTAGGTTGCAAAATGTTCATAAATATTGGCCATTTCCTCATTCGTCCAACCCTTCTCGTAGTCTGTGCTTCCAGTGAAAATATTCATAACTGAAGCAAAACAACGATTAAGACAGATTTAACTATAAACAGAGACTTGCCTCGAGAATTAAAATGTTAATAAATGCGGTCTGGTTCTAGCGAAGGAACCAAAGACAAAATTTTTGTGAGGTTACCCTCATAGTGTCTTTTCTTTAGTAAAGTTTCTGACACCAAGACTCTCTGGGACTATTGCAAAAATGCGCCGGTTTATTTCGTCTCAGAATTCACTCAATAATTTGTAGAAATTCCAAAAAAGTAAGTAAATGACGTTAGCGAAAACTCAAGAAATTGTGAAAGCCGCCCCTGGAAGTTTAGTTTTCGGAGATGTCAAACAGCGCTGAATTGACGCCCGCGAAATTTAAAATTCCAATTTTCAACCGGTCCTCCCGTTTTAACAAGGGGGCATTTCAGGGCCATTTTTTTTTCATGCGTACAGGACACTGAGGCCCATTGACCGTATTACTCAGATTTGGCCGGAACCAGTTTCAGGAGCAAACAAAAAATAAAAACACTTTTCCCGTGTTATTTCCCTATACGGCGCCTGGAATGAAACGGACGGTACGTCCCTATATAAACAGTCCTTGGATGAACCGATAATGTACATTCAATGGACGTTTTCGCTCGAACTCTTCACGGATAAACAAAAAAAATTGTAAAATGTTTATATCGCTGTGTAAAAATTGTAATATTAAACAGACTGCATCTGTTTGTCCCTGAATTGCTCTCTGTAAAGCAATATTCAGAATACCCAGTAATGGTCCATCTTTCGACGGTTTCTGGACGTCCGCCGAAGGTCATTGCATGTACGTTTTCAGACGTATCGTTCCTGGACGAAACAGAAACTGCCGTACAGTGGACGTTCGATCACGGATTGTTTCTGAACAGACTTAAGTAGGATGTTCCACGTGCGTCCCTATATAAACAGTCTTCGGATGAATGATGAATTTAATAATGTAGATTCTATGGACGTTCGCTTTCGTACTCTTTACGGACTAACCAAAATTTTTGTAAAATAGTTTGCATCCCTGAAATGCAGCAATGAAAATACAACCGTTGTCCTGCTTATGATTAACAAAGTCTCCGCAAGATCTATAAATTTACATGAATTATTTGATATTTATATAATGCAGGTACTAAGTATCTATCATTATCTACACTTTCTTTTATTTTCGAGCCGATTGAACAACCAAATGGAACGAAATGAATCTGGGCTGATGAACAATTAAGTGTTGTGATTATTATTTATTTAGCCGACTAGGGAATGCAAGGTCGTGCAGACTGCAGATGGTATTTATTGCTGCGACTCTTTTGTCCACTTGCGGAGGGTAAACGCAGGTAGTCCGAGGAACAGGGACACTTGTAGGTTTTAAGTTAGTCTCTACGAGAAATTTGCCCTGGGTCGTGTGTAATGATTGGTATGCCAATATATTAATTAAATCCATTTGTGTATTATTGGGAGTGTTTTCCGTGGAGGTGTTAACGTGAGTGCATCATAAAGAAATTTTAGAATTCCAGACCAATTGGCCATCGTCTTTACAAACATCGTGACATCATCAGCAATCAGCACAAAGGCAAACAAAGGTTTGTAACGCTCATCATGAGTATAGTCATAAGAGTATACCTAATTTTTTTTAGAAATTGCATTTCACGATCAAAAATTCACTCACATTCAATTAAATGTGTCCATCATAAACATTTAATACTTCTTATTGATATTTCATGATCGATTTTGAAAATTCTTGTAAATGTAAAATTTTCCGTCTTATTAATGAGCCTGGAATCTATTTTAATTAGTAATTGTCTTATTTCAGAATCAACGCAAATTGACCAGGATTTCCAACACAACAGAGAGAGGCGTGGAGAAATGCGTACGAGAGGAGCACATTATTATTTAATTCAATAGTCTGTGGAAAAATGTACTAGTGAAAATCAAGTGTTTCGGTGTAGTGGGGTGTTTCTAGTGATAGTGCAAGTACTTACATGTTACTTATTGTTCAAGTTTTGATGTGTTTTAACGAATTTTCGCCATTAATGGTCCCATATTATATTGTAATAAGCTATTAAATACACCTACATATTTTATAAAACATAGATCTATTTATTTTATTAATTATTATGCCCATCCTGGCGTATGTTCAAAAAGTGATCCGTATGACGTTCAGAAAGCATTTTGTAGATAGTACCATAATGGTACATAGGTCGTTCGCTGGAAATTCATTGACAGTCCATCAGAGGACGATTAATGGATGGACCGTGGACTACAACGGGACCAATAATTTGTTCTTAGATGGTCCTAAAATCGTCCACAATGATCTCTAAATCGTACGATTATGGTCCGTTATGCTTCCAGACTAATCAAAAATCGTCCATATGACGTTCACGAATCATCCGTACATAGTGCCATAACCGTACATGTGTCGTCCGAGTCCGACCAGATGGTTCTGAATCTGTCCATTTTTGTGCACCGGGAATGTTCTATGAACGTCCATTTATTGTCCACAGGCCGACCACTGGATGGTCCTAGAACCACCTCACGGACCAAAATGGATGAATGATGGACGTACATAAGACATTTGTGTGTTACTTGGGTATTTATAAATACCCTACCCACTGGGTAATTACCCGACCTACATCACTAGGGGAGGGTTGATTTGTATGCAAGCAGAAATTATTTACAAATTACAAATGTTGAAGTATGCATTCACATTCCGGATGCACCATAATCTTCTATTATACCGATATTATGTCATTTTCGCACGCCTGGTGAAACAATCTCATATTTGATTTATTTCTTATGGTGTAAAACAAAATCTAATCGAAAAACTGATTTTAATTTTGATGTTTTCCGAATCAGAAAATGAATCCTAATCGACAGAAAGTACAATTATGTATGGACAATTTTTTTCGACTAAAAGTTGCTTCCGACGAACCGTGTCACATGTTTCAAGCATATGAAACTGCATAAATGTGCATATACAGGGTTAGTACAAAGTCCCGGAACGGTCAGTTATCTCCGTTATTTCTTAAGATTTTACTTTGAAACTTGGTACCCAGGCACAACTAAGTACTGGGGATTTTAAACTGTTTTTAAAAGTTTTCTTGGACTTCCGGTTAAACCGGAAGTCACCGTAAAAATCGGTTTTTTAAATGGAATCATACTTTTTTCTCAACGGATTCGGAAAAAGCAAGATTTTTTAAAATCGCAAGTACACGTCAATCTTATTTTTTTAATACAAATTGAACTGCGCAATAACATTTCCTTTTATTTCTTTTTTCTTTTTTGAAATTTATTAAATGTTCACGATCAACCAAAATAGGAAAAAGAATTTTTAAAAATGTAATTAGCCTGTTGAATTTGCTTTAAAAAAATTAGGTTGACGTGTACTTGGGGTTTTGAAAAATGTTGCTTTTTGACCGATTTCTTCGATGTTTTTGAAAATGCAGGGTGGCCGCGACGTGACTTCTGGTCAAGTATGATACATGCTTTTAACTCTAAAAAATTCGTAATTTCGAATCCGTTGAAAAAAAGGTATGATTCCATTTAAAAAACGATTTTTATGGTCACTTCCGGTTTAATCGGAAGTCTAAGAAAATTTGTAAAAACAGTTTTGAATTTCCTGTATTTAATTGTGCCTGGGTACCAATTTTCAAAGTAAAATCTCAAGAAATAACGGAGATAACTCACCGTCCCGGGACTTTGTACTGACCCTGTATTTATGAAAACGTTTCATATTTTGACAAAATTCGATTCATATTTATGTTCATATTTTTGGAAAAAATGCTGCATATTTTCCGCCCACTAGTTATAATCTCTGGTAAAAGTAGGTTCATTTCGCATTGACATATGCCTTCTAGGATGTCATGCATTATGTCCACCGAGTAATTTTCACATACTTTGAAATACGTAAGATCATTTTAAATACTTCTCCTTTTTAATCCAAATTAAATTTTTCCTTCGCAAACATTGTTCGAATGTGTCTCATGCAAAACATTAGTGCCCAAAATACACAGATTTTCGGAATAAGCAGATGAATATGAGCGATACAAGAATTAGCAAATTCCGACATATTTTGTATAGTAAAGTAAAATGCGCTAAGTTTGTGGATCCCCGTTTTTGATCCCAAAGCATTTACAATTTCAATGTCATCGTAATAAATTTGAAGTGGTAAAATATACTGTTTTATTTGCAGCAGGTTTTTTTTATATCTGTTCCCCTTACTTATTTGTTATCATTCTCACTAGCAGATTTGTATAGCTCCAGAAAATTCAATATTTTTCCATTACTACTTAAAATTCGCTGAAGATTTTGAATAATGGGAACGTACTGAAACGTCCGTGGAACATTTTTTTCGATATATGTATTTGAAGCTTTATCGTAACTGCTTTCTGAACGCATACCTAAATATATATCTTTTGGTAAAACAACATTGGAGCATAATTTAATTTGCTGATTTCTTTTGTATACAGGGTATCCCTCGACGA
Source organism: Pycnomerus fuliginosus (assembly GCA_963924575.1). Lineage (NCBI taxonomy): Eukaryota > Metazoa > Arthropoda > Insecta > Coleoptera > Zopheridae > Pycnomerus > Pycnomerus fuliginosus. The sequence continues at coordinate 35,628,996 of OZ004621.1, forward strand.
GCGTCAGTTAGCTTTATCTGGAGAACTGTTTCTAGCATCGTCTTGAAAATTTGTACACATCGGCTCCAATTAATTTTGAATCGACGTAAAATATGTTCATCAATTGCGCACTTCCGGTTATACCGGAAATAGGTACTAAATTTCTTATTTTAAATTGTTACGCGCTTCGCTCGGTGTGTCGACGGTTGCTCGGGCGCCAGATTTTTAGGCTGGTTTACTCCAGTTGCTCGCGGGCTGCTTTTAGACAGTCGAGAAATAAGCCAGGTGTTCGAACGGCGGTGGCGAGAAGGAAAAGGGGGGTTGACTAGTCAGACGGCACAGACAGAGATACTAGTTATGCCGAAAGATGGACGGTACAGTAACGGCACAGTCTACGATTTCGGTGAACTCGCTCCCTCTCGCTCGGACGATTTAAAATGACAAAAGACGGCGGGACGCCTTTCGTACTACCCTGTTCGGGAGCTGAGAGGTTACCCCTCGCGCTCACGGACAAGATGGCAGACAGCCGGACTGTCGGCTCCGGTTTTTGTTCGCCTATCGAGGGAATCCCCTTCTCACGTTCGAACAAAACGCCGGGCCACGAGTTATCGGCAGGAAATGTCCTTCACGATAACGGAGGCGGACAGCAAACCTTTCCTCCCGATTTTATGCGATTGTCGATGGGAACCCCTTCGGACGCTCAGATAAAATCGGTAGGAAATCCCCTTCACGATAACGGAGGCGGTCAGCAAACCTTTCCTCCCGATTTTATGCGATTGTCGATGGGAACCCCTTCGGACGCTCAGACAAAATCGGTAGGAACTCCTAACTACAACAAGAATGACGCGGCAATCAAACTAACGGAAAGAGAGAGACAGAACACCTAATGAAACATTTATTCAGACACAACTAGCACAATAATCAACCCGGACGGTTACCTCGGTTTACAAAACTAAACGGCTGAATCAAAACTCAAGCTTAACAACACGGCTGACTTGACTCGGAGCGCTTAGCTGAGCGAGAACTCAAGCCAAACTGAACATAAACAAAACGGAGCGCTCTTATATAGATTTCCCACTTCTGGCGGCTACGTGCTCGCGCGACGTCGCCGAGTGGAGATGGTACGGCGGAGAGGGAATTCGGTACTGCTCGCGCGGCCTCGGTGTATTCCTCGGCGGTGGGGGAGCGCTTGATGTGGTGACATCTTTCTTCAGGGCTGTCGGCTGAAATATTCCTGAAATATTGAATTAATATTAAAGGTTCCTGAAGTCCAGCGATGGCGAAAGGAAATCCTGTGGCTTCGACGTTATTCTATTCCTTCCAGGCGATGAAATCACCACACGGCTCTTGAAGCTAGCAGAGCGGAGAGTCGGCGGTGTTGATAACGCGGTGTTTATCAGCAACTCAGCGCGGCAGATTTAATAAATGCGGGGGCGGAGTACCGAAATTGGTAACGGAGAAATTCACTTCGTTACAAAATGCAACACCATGTATATTATGATATTTTTGAATTCTACGTTTCATTCTGGGTAAACTTTTACTAAGAATTGATATGCCAAAAATCAACCATTTTTGAGAAAATCAAGAATGTCGCTTTTTTATGTCAAGTGCAGGCCTAACTTCAAAACGCTGTAATATCCTTACAGTATAAAATGAGAAAACGATATTAATTTGGCATGAAGACTAATGTAGGGTGCATCCGCCCCTGGACTCAAATAGGGTCAAATACATACAGGGTGTCCTCTGCAAATTTTTAAACATCAACTTCATTGGTCAAAAAGTCAATTTTTTCAAATGGAATGCCCCTACTATTTTATGACACATCGATGCAGAATTTAATTGTCTATCATTTTGGTTTATATGTTTGCCATATTTAAATAAACAATTTTTGCGATATTTCGTATTTGCAATTTGACCAAAACTTCATATTTTAAAACAGGATTTAAAATAGCACTAAACATGTGAGATGACACTTAACAGGTATACCTTGCATGCCTTCAGGTAGCAGCCACATGTTAGTGGTTCTGGAATACCCTTTAAATTGAAAATCTTTCAACTAATGTATTGTTAATTAATTGTTGGATTAATGCCGAGGTCGGTGATAACTCTTAACTAACCGATTTAAATGTTAGCAGGCTGTTAACATATTTTCCAATTCACCATTCAAAATATAGTAGTTGTTAGGCAAAGGGCTCTTAAACTTCACCACAATACGTTTTTGCAAAAGGTTATAGTGCAGAGCGTGGTGGCCGATTTATTCCGGTATCTGACGCTTGACAAAAAGCGTCTTCCGCATTCTTTTGGAATTTATGTTTTGAAAGTGTTGACGATCACGTCACAGTGATATGGACAAAGGGCAGAAGAAACGTGGCAAAAATTTTGCGGAACGAGAGAAGGAGGAATTTCTAGAGATAGTTGCTCAGCATAAACATGTAGTCGAAAATAAGCAAACGAATGCTATCGCTATGGTTCAACTAGAATCACTTGGTTTTCTAAATCAATAAGCCACTTAGTTTTATAAAATATATTGCTGTAATCGAAGAATACAAAAGCTAGACATTTTTGGGAAAAATAAAAAAAAACCAAAAATTTTGGAATAGGTATCGGTGAATACCATGTGCACGATTATTTAGCTATTCGTCGTCTTCTGCAGTTGAACATGCACGGCATATGTTCAGTGAATGTTCCAAACATAGAAATTTCTGACAGCTCACACAAGAAATACGCGTAGGTCGGTTTTTTTTTTCTATAACAATAGTAACAGCGCCCTCGCCTATTTGCTTCGATCATTGGTTCTTCGGGTGCCTCGAGCACCAAGAGTACCCTGATTCTGTTTCGAATGCTTTTTGGAACATTTTCTGTTGCGCGGCGACGAAGATGACCTTCGATAAGTTGGATGGCTAAATTTCTAAGAAAGTGTCGCCTCTGGGTGGTCCAAATAGAATTGTTGGTTGAATGTATGATAAAACGGTTTATTCCCCCAACATTTAACATCGAACAAATTTTTTTTAACATAGTGTTATTTTACATTGTAACAGAGCCACTACAGAGCGAATTTTTCTTACAGAATCGCACCATATCCGTATCTGAAAAATAAATGGAAGTTTTAGAGGTTGTGTTAAAAGTTGAAGAGAAATTTAATTGACAAAAAATTAGATATAGAGATAAAAAAAAAAAGATACAAAAAGAAAAAGAACTTGTTGAGCTTGAAATTAAAATTTTAGGAGTAGGTTCCTACTGGTAAATTTAAATTTGAAAGTTTATTCATATTTTTGTTAAAATGAATTTATTTGTGAGCTTTCCTAATTGATTAATTAATAAACTTTTCATTAATGTATTTACAATATCTTGACTGTTATTTAAATTGAATAACCAATCAGGCGAAAACTGTGTTAATTAAGGCTCTGCGAACACCACCATTTTCTCCATCCTGTTGTTTTTGTCCGTCTTCCTCATCTGACCACTCAGTTTCGTCATCATCTAGGTCTTCAAAATCTTCACCATCATCAGCTTCTTGCTTGATTATGGAAAACGGCGGCAGCTACAATAACTCCACATACTTTTCCTGGTTATAAGCCATTCTTCGTGCTAAGCAAGGGAACCGTCTCTTCAACACCCCGAACAATCTTTCTACGCGATTTCTTGTTGCAATCTGAGAGTTATTATATCTTTCTTCTGCTGGGGTTGCAGGGTGCAATAGGGTGTTAACAAATAACTAGTACAAGGGTAGCCACTGTCTCCTAAAAGATAGTAATGACCAAATTCATGTTTTCAGACCTTGCCCTTATATGTGAATTATTAAAAATTGTTGTATCATGCATTTATACTGAAATAATCAATAGTAATACGACGAGTAGTCTCTTGATTGCCGCGGGTTTTGACGTCCGAATGGTTGACAACTACGAGTCAAAACGGTAGATTTTTTTAGGCTAAAAAGAGGACGAGAGCCTGCTCGAGTCCTTTTTGGCCGAAAAAAATCTACCATTTGACAAGTAGTGCATCCATGAGGACTCAACAAGGCAACCAAGAGACTACGAATCGTATTTTGCAGATTATTCAACTTATCTGTCATTTCACTAAAAACACACCAATCAGCGCACAGTTTTAGGCGAATCATATCGAATATTTTCACGTGTGGGTATTTCATCGATTATACCACGTGTGGTCAAGCGCATATACTCTTTTAGAAAAATTTATTCAGGAATAGCTTTAACATTTCTAACAAAATTAACCAAATTCTAGTCCTAATGTAATGGAAATGAGTTTGAGAACGTTATTATTGCTGCTACTCTGGATCAGAACCGGCCTGGAAGATGATGTAGTGCCAGCGGTCAAAAATAGGTACTTGTACTTTAAGCATGAGGGGGGCACCTACTAGAAGATTTTAAATATTACGGAGCACTGCTCTCTCCCATTATTCTCATTTTTTACTTTTCTCTCCGGTACAATCTAAAAAAGATCAGATTTTTATACGTCAAGATGAGATTTTCTATTTACCTTATAGGGCCGGCGCACAAATGGATGTTTATTTCCTTCTCAATTAGCCAGTAAGCCGCTATTTCGCATCACGCTTTTGCCTGTTTTTGAAAATATCCAATTCTTTTCCATTCTACCAGTGAATGATTCACCAACATCAACTTTCCATGTCAAAAATTGCTTTTTCCATAAGCAATTGCGGAGAAATTCAGTTTCGAGTCGGAATTTTTCAAAATCTGTCACATTTTTTGTGAAAGCAAAGTTTGTTTTCACCGTGGAAACGACATCACACAAACGCGATTTTGGAAAACATTTTGTTTAAAATTGTTTGTTTCGATGAATAATCCTCCGTATACCATTCGTAGTAAAAGTTAAGTAGATTATTTTTGGCGTGGTAATCACTCATGAACATTACGCTTGGGAATAGCACTCGTGCTTCGCACTCGTGCTATTCATTTCCAAGCGTACTGTCCATTCGTGATGACCACACCAAAAATATTCGACATAACTTTCACTACTTATGGTATAATATATGATTATTTTATAAATTAAAGTATTGAGTAAATAGTGTCAAGCTGACGTTGTAGTATTATCACTGTAATCACGAATTGATTGGTTACTGGTATACTAAATGCTGCTTTGGATTGGTTCAATACTTAATGTATAAAATAATCTTTCCTATTACGATATACCTCTGCTACATTGCCTCCTGGAGAAGTTATTTTAACATGGGTACAGTCGATTGCACCAATAACTAAAGAAAAACCTCTAAGTTGAAAAAAACCTTCTGCTGTGCGCCGCCTTCTATCGGCTGCAACTTCTATATATAGATGTACCTGTGCCCCTGTTGTACTGGTACCCGGTCGCAGAATGTGTACATTTCATTATATTGATCTTTTGTTAAAGAAGTCATACACTTGATTTCGTCATCTGTAAACCGATCATGATCAATGTCATCAAATCTATCTTTTGATTCTGAATCGTTGACACTACAACGTACCTAATTTTTCTAAAAACATGTTTAACTGGTTTGCCTTTAGACGATATTGCCTGTTAACATACTGCAGTCCATCGTACAATATGCCTAAAAGAAGGCCTTCTTCAGTCAAACCTCAAGATAAGGAAAACTTGTGCGAACGTTAATTTTAACCTAAAATAATTTTTCAAATAGTAAGATTTACCATAATTTTACGTATTGAGTACGTTAGATTTGGTAAATCCTAAATTTTACCTCAAGGATCCGAACTAAATATAACGTAAATATTGGCAACGGTGCCCGCTTGGGTTTACTCGCTCATGATGTCAAGGAAGTTCTTGTGGTTTTCTGTGGTGATGTTCTTCTCCCTTTCCCCAATTGTTCAAATTTGACATGGAATTGGAATTGAGCGATTTTGTTGGAATTGGTATGATTCTAGCTTGCAGTAGATCCTGTCAAAATATTGCGGCCAAGGCTATTGTTGGGTGCACTGTTACTGACCTGAAAAATAAATATCTCGTCATTTGGGAAATTTTTTGACTACCTTGTTTTTAGCTATCCTCTTTACTTAAAAGGTACGGTTTCGTTCAGGCTGCTGACGGTCGCGTCTGGAAGTCGCTGCCAGACGCGCACCACTACTTATACGTAACAACGTGTATGCGGTTTCGTAGAAGCTGCTGAAAATTCGAACGCGACCGTCGGAAGCGCGCGTCCGCGTCTCGACTGCTACAGTGGGCAGTCTAGACGCGGACGCGCTGTCACATTTTGAAAAAAATGGCGCCTAAATTCAGTAAATTCAGCTCTTTATTTAATCTAAAGAACTCTCTAAATTTTTCTTCATTGAATAATTTGTTCACCTTCTGTCTTTCGGTCAACAGATAGTTTACCATAAAAACGTCTTCTTCTTCTTCATCTTCTATTAAAAGAGCTGCGACAATTTCCGAGTTAATTTTTCTGGTACAATCTTTGTGGATACCGTCAATAAAATCAGCTGATTGCTGTCGGACGCACTTGCCAAACGCGTCAACGAAACCATAACAATGGCGCGTTCGGCGGTCGCGTCGGGCGGCGACTTCCAGACGCGACCGTCAGCAGCCTGAACGAAAACGTACCTAAAGAGTCATTTTTTTGGCAAATTAGAAAAAGAAAAGTGAAACTGCTATGCACGTTTACGCGAGGGGCAAGTTACTACTATTGTCGGATGTAGGCCTTAAATAAAATTTCCACTTGTTAAAAGGCTGGGGAACGGGACCATCAGAGTGTTCATATTTTAAGCGAGGATCCCCCGTAAAATAGCAAAAATTTTCTGCAAAAACATTATTATATTCCACAATTCTATTATGAACCTCAGCTACAGGGTTTACAGTAGATTTTACTTTATTTTTCAGCTGATTTAAAAAGTTCTCAAAAGCAAAGGCAGAAAAGTTCCGAACTTAAATGACTTAACAGATGCACATTATAATAATAATAATAATAATAATAATAATGTTTATTGAGTGCATGACTACATAGGTAAATAATAAATAAATAAGTACTTCAATTTATAAAAATAATCCAAACTAAAAAAAAGAAGAAAAATTCTATACATTCTATAAACACTCAAACGGCTCAGAAACAGCTAAACGCTGATTACAATTCTGGCCGAGGGAAATACGTTTAATATTAAATAAGAAAGCGCGACAAAAGGGAAAACGGAAAAAAGAAATATCGTGTGAAACAAAGACAAAGAGATAGTATTACCAAAGACAGTCTGCTACTAAAAGAGTGAAAGGTCAACATCAACTAACTCATCATGTAGTATCGCTGATTTTAGAAAATTATTCAGGGACTGACCAGATACATCATTGAAGTTGAAATTATGCAAGACATGATTGATTACATAAGCTGCTAAGTACGTAAAAGATGACTTAAAGCTTGACAGAGTGTGATGCGGTGTATCTACTAAGCTGTTAGTGGCACGCAGATTTCTGTTATGAATGTTAATGCGGAATACAATTTTGTTAAACAAATATACTGGTATATGAGATGCTACAACTTTCAAAACTAATTTTGCAAATGAATGAAACGTCTTTCGTGTATCTTAAGCCAATCAAGCTCCCGAAGGGAGGGGGTAACGTGCTCCCTGAGAGGAATATTGCAAATGAATCTTACACAGTAATTCTGTATTTTTTGAAGCTTATGCTTCAAGCTCGCAGATAAGCACGGCCCGTATGCGGAGTCACAATAGTTTAGGTGAGAAAGAACAAGGACCTCGGCCAGATTGCGCTTGGTTTTTACGTCTAGGTAATTACGGAAGGGAGCTATAGCTTTCAAACACCCAAAAGTAGTTCGACATATTTGGTTTACATGGAGATCAAATTTTAGCAGTGGATCGAATGTGATACCAAGATTTTTCACTGAATTCGTGAACTGAATGGGAGCTCCATCAACATACACTAAATTACTGTGCTGACTAATTCGGAGAAGTTTTATTGCAGTTCCGAGCATAATTCCCTTATCATTCCCTTATCAATTAAAAATTCCGATCCTTATATTTTTTCACTGTGTTTAATAAAAGTATTCAATATTTCTCCAGCTCCATATCTTTCAAGATTGACTTCAGAAATTAGAACAGTAATTCCAAAATGAAATAGAAGAAAATGTTGATAAATCGCTTCATTAATTCTGTTTTTCTACACTACTGGTCCTAGATAAAATAAGAACGATCTAAACTCTGGCTTTCCATCTTGCCACCTCCAGCAATGATCTCGGTTTTCTAGTAAGCTCAACTGGCACATGAATTTAGTAAGATTCAAGTTGTTGTGAAATGATTTGAGCTATTCTGTTTTGAATTCTGACATCTAGAGGATGACCAGAAGTTGGCAGAAGTTAAAACCCACTTGGGTTTTTGGGTGGGTTTTTGACACAAAAACCCAGATCTCAAAACACAAAAACCCACCCACACAAAAACCCACAGACAAAAACCCAACTTTTTTAAGTGAAAATCACGATCAGCCTAAAGCATCAGTAAAATCAAGAGAGAGAAACACTTTGTACAGTGCACAATAGTAAAGAGTGATCAAAAACTTTTCCAATCTATTTAGTACCCGTGAGACGTAGGGCGTAGACTGCTGAAATTATGTATATGATAACGTCACTTTCAGATTTCGCTTTGTATAATAATTTCTGCATTCTACGTCCTAACGTCTCTCACGGCAAGGCAAATACGTTATACCTATTAACAAGGCAAGGAATGCGGCAAGGAATACAAATCGGAAATTTTTTTTTACAGGTTTACTGTCATTTACCGTCAAAACAATTAATTTCTCCTAGTCTTCTTAGAGTAAAGACCTTTACTAAATGAATAATGATTACAAAAATTATAATAGAGCCCTTAAGTACTTACATTATTCTTAATTAATTCTAAATAGCCAGTAAATATTGTTAGGTTAGGTGTTAAGCCTCATACACATGCATACGAAATTCGTATGTTTTATGCGAAATTCGTATATTCGTATAAAATTGGTTGCATTAGCATACACACAGATCCGAAATTCGGATACGATAATTGAACGGTGATAGGAAGAGTTAAAAAAAGATAGAGAGATATTTTAGTGGATTTGATTTTAGTGAGTTGTTATTCATTGCGAAGTGTCAAACTATAATCAATCAAAGCTAACCCCAAAAATATGTTTTGTAATTATTGTAATAACTCAAATAATTATTATTTATGGAGGTATTACTGTATTTTATATCTCATTCACCTAGTGGACAGATGTCATAATAATGAATAGATCAAACGAGATTAACGAAGTTAATCGACGTTCGATCGTTATTATATGATCTGTATCGCTGAATATGATAAAAGATATTGTAGTATCCTTGATACGACCCTTCTGATACGCCAATGTTCAACGTCAAAACGAAATCTACATTACTCACCTACTCTGCGCTCGCGCAACTCTGTCTCATTCTTTTTAAAGCCCCCATTGATGTCACAATAACTCGGGAACTGCTCGCAGGGGTTTTGGGTGGGTATTTATCATATTCAGCGATACAGATCATATAATAACGATCGAACGTCGATTAACTTCGTTAATCTCGTTTGATCTATTCATTATATTTCTCTGTATCGCTTTCATATGATAAAAGATATTGTAGATGTTTAAAGAACTGTGACATCAATACATATAAAGTTAGACAGTCGGGATAATATATATAGCGCAAAATTTATAACTTTGTATTTCCAGGAACATAAAGGGACGTACCCAACACAAGAAACAAAGAAAAACATGAACTATAACTAAAGCACACATAACGAATAATCTCTAAATAAGGACTAATTTAAGATTAATTATCCAAAATAGCTTCCGCAAAATTATCAACCTCAAGTAACGGTCGATTATAAAATTTTGCAAACACACTTGAGTTTTGTGTCCAACCTGCCGTTTTTCTTATGACATCTAAATTGACTCCTTTCCTCTCTGCTTTAGAAACCGACGCATGACGCATGCTATGAGCCGAGAAAAGGGTCATGTCGACACCACTACAGGCCAGTACATCCTTTACCCATCTAGCAATCGTTTGTACTGTCGCCGCGTGGTGGGGTTTCTTAAACGTTAAGAATAACTTGCCATTGGCTTGACTCCGCAAAGCCTTTGTAATATCTAAATAATGCAATAATAATGAAGCCACACACAAACTCGGTTTTTCATTAAAAAAGGGGATCTTCAACAGCGGTTGAACTCTATTTAAGCCTGTCGTTTTAATTCTAGCTGGCACCTTGATTAAAATCACGTTATTTGTCACATTAATGTTATTTATCTCAATCAAGGAAATAGTCTGTGCCCGATGTGCTGTAATTAGAATCATTAAAACCACCAACTTCTTGGTTATTTTTTCTAAACTTAAACCCGTATAAGGAAAAAACTTCTCCAAATAGCTCAACACGCAGTTAGGATCCCACGTTACTGAATACCGAGGAGTAGGTGGATTCAAGTTATAAGCCCCCTTGAAAAACCGTCTAATCCGTGTGTCTGAAGAAAAATCACACTCCAAAACAAAAGCTAACGCTGCCCTACAAGTATTTAGAGATCCGAAAGCCGTTCCTTCCCTGGCTACATCCGCGAAGAATTTTAAAATCTCTTCCACAGACGGTTTACAAATGTTTATGCTTTCTGCCTGACAGAAACTCCACCATTTTTTCCAGCACGAGTCATACTGTTTCAGTGTTGCATCTGTCACAGAAGCTAACAGGATACTCCTGCTGGTCAATGGAATACTTCTTATTTGAAAGACTTTGCTGATAAAACCGCTGCGACCAGGGTAGTCGAACTCCACAACGGATGTGGATAATTCCTGTGTGGGGAAAGCAAAAGATTACTATTTGGAGTGAAATAAATCAAATCAGAAACAGCTAGCTTTTTCCAAAGCGGAAACCAGGCTTGCGTTTTCCAGAGAGGAACAACTACGATTCCACACGCTTTATCATTAATTATCTTGTCTATCACCTTTAAAATTAAATTGAAAGGCGGAAAGGCATAAAAGAAAACTGACGACCAGGACAGAGAAAACGCGTCCACTGATAAAGCTTCCGGGTCCTTGAGCCAAGAAACAAATTGCTTGCATTTAGCATTAATTCTAGTGGCAAATAAGTCAATCTCAGGTTGGCCTAATTTCATCACAATTTCGCTAAATGCATAACTAGCTAGTTCCCATTCTGTTTCTAAACCTAACTGTCTAGATTCTAAGTCAGCTTCCCTATTCTCCTTAGATGGAATGTATGCTGCATATACCCAGAGGTGTCTCTGTTCGCAAAACTTCCAGATTTGTCTGGCTACGTTGTTTAACTTCGGAAACTGCACCCCCCCCATTCGGTTAATGTATGCCATGGCAGTGGAATTATCCACTCTGAGTAGGACCTCAACTCCATTTAACTTTGCAGCAAAACATTTTAAGGCGAAAAACGCCGCTAAAAGCTCTAAGTAATTAATGTGCTCTTCTTGCTCAGCTAAGCTCCATAATCCATGGGCCTTTTGTTCCTGAGAAACACAACCCCATCCTGACCTTGACGCATCAGAGAAAATTGTAACAACAAAGTGATATTTTCTGATAGGACAAAAGGCCCCTTGTAGATTCTGTAGCCACCAAGTAAAATCTTGTGAAAGAAGAGACGTCAGTCGAGCTCCTTTTCTATAATCATTCCTAGATTTCCGTAAAGCCACAAACTTTGTAAATTCAAATCTTTTGATATGCACCCAACCGTAGTTAATAGCTGGACACGCGGAAACTAATAACCCTATTAATTTTGCCAGAACCCTGATCTGCACTACTTTTTTGGTCCTTAATCTCTTTAACTCCTCTTTAATTTTGACCTGTTTTTCGACTGGCAATTTTATTCTCATATTTACCGAATCATAAATAAAACCAAGAAATCTACATGACTGTTCTGGTAACAGCTGACTCTTCTTTTTATTTATTACAAACCCCAACTTCTGCAAGAGAGCAATCGTCTGCCCTACGTTATTCAAACAATTACGGTAGGAATCACCTAAGAGCAAGAAATCATCCAGATACTGTACTGACAAAAACCCAGACTCTCTTAATTTAGCCACTACAGGTTTCATTATTTTAGAAAAAACGAAAGGTGCTACACACAACCCAAATGGCATAACATTAAATTCAAAAGTTTCAGCGGCTACTTCAAATCTCAAAAACTTTCTGTCTGATTTACAGATTGGGATGAGATAATACGCGTCTTGCAAATCTATTGACGCCATAAAATAGTCCTTCTTTAATAAACCCATTACAGTTTTTCTATCTTCCATTTTGAAATGTTCTGGTACTATAAATGAATTTAAATTTTTTAAATTTAGTATTAATCTATCAGTACCATCCTTTTTTGGGATTAAAAATACATTAGATAAGAATTGATCTCTAGAGGGAGAGCATTTTGAAATAACACCTGATGCAAGCAATTTCTGTACAGCTACATTTACTTTCTGCAACTCTAGAACCGACCAATTCTTTCTAGGTGTATATACTTGATATACCCTAGATTCAAATGGGATTTTGTAACCGGTTAGCCAAGATAACACTACTTTATCGTTTGTAATCTGCTTCCAGTTACTAACAAAACAACTTAGTCTCCCCGCAATTACCTCTACACTGCTTAATTCCGGCGACGCCAGTTCCCTGGCCGTTGAGGCAGCGCCTTGCGCCCCCTCTTGGGACTCGGGGACCTCTGTCTCAGGTTCATGTGTCCACCTCGCCTCGGACGGCCCCTCCCTCGACCAGGTGGACTCTTCAAGTTTAAAGGCTTCTTAGAACCACCTGAGACAGGTTTTACTGGTCCCTTTTTCTTCAGCTCTGCAGAAGTCTTTTCCAAATTTCGAGCAGCTTTTATTCGCTCCCCTAAGTCAGCTCCAAACAGGAACTTGTCCAGTTTTGAAGACGTCAGCACCTCCTCTAAATTTTTATCCAATTTAGCAGCCAACATAATGCGTCTGGTCTTAGAGAGATCAAAATGTAAATGTGCTATCAATCTTCCCACATCAGAACAACTTTGAATAACCGCTTCATGTTGCACTTCTTTGTCCTGCTCATTGAGCATGACTGTTACACTCTTCCCTAGAGCGGCTAAGGCCGCTCCCATTAGGTTCTGCGCAACTTGTAAACGATTGTCTCTGTGTCGGGATGCCTCAGAAGATGACGCATTGATCTCCGGGTTCAACACAGGTGCTTCCACACATGGCAAGTTCTGTGGCTTCGGGTTTCTAGCCAGCAACTCATTCAATTGTTCAGCCGACAGACCAGATTCCAAAATCTCTGACCATACTTTCACCACTTCGGGTAGAATGGGGTCACTGTGATCAGCTGGTCCCTCCTTTGTACCCAACTTTTTCAGGAGCTCCAAATCCAATTTTTCCTCTTCGTCTGTAATAAGGTTAATCAGTTACTTACAATCCTGCGCTAATCTGAATATTTAATAAAAGAACTTGTCTCCAACCCCATAATGCTGCAACTTGTGAGCATTATAATAGCACATCCAAACTGGAGGGAACATTCAAAACTCAACTTGTGGTTATTATCGAACACACTTCTTGTGTCGAAATTTGTGGCCAACTTGTGGAACTCATCTTTCCTCCAATTTGAACACCTTGTGCTCAATAACTCTACACCAACTTGTGAGTGCGAGTAAGCTCTACACCAACTTGTGAGTGCAAGCATAAAACAAAATTCGGCACCATCGATGTGGGTACTAAAAACATAATTTGCAAACAATTGTCACACTTACATTCCTCTTTCTCAAAATCCTCCTGTTCAGAAAATTCGTCACTTCCACTTATTTCCTCCTCATATCTAACCTTCCTTCCACTGTGACGACCACGCCCGTGTCGTTTCTTCAATTTCTTTTCCAGCTGACGAATTTCTCGCCTCTATCTGTATTCCTCCTCTGAAGACGACTCAGATGAAGAATCATCGCTTGAATATCTTCTTTTACGTTTTCCCATTATGTATTTAATAAAATATCTAACTTTATATCGCTTCGAAACGTTTCACACACGTATCAACTAACGCCATTAACAAGGAATGAGACAGAGTTGCGCGAGCGCAGAGTAGGTGATTTCGTTTTGACGTTGAACATTGGCGTATCAGAAGGGTCGTATCAAGGATACTACAATATCTTTTATCATATGAAAGCGATACAGAGAAATATAATAAACCTTATAAACGTCGAGGTCGAGTTGAAAGAAAAAGAAAAACTTGTTGGGTCAGAGATATTTTTTTAAATAGAAAAGCGCAAGGTGACTACCATAATTTAATCCAAGAAATGAGACTAGGTGACCCTCTTAAGTTTTTTAATTATTTACGAATGACGCCTCAACAATTTGATTATATTGTGCACAAGGTGGAACCCAAAATAAATAAAATCTATCACATACGAGAACCAATCTCTCCTGCCGAAAAAATGGCTTTGACTTTAAGGTAATTGCTCTTATTGTAGCAGAGTTTCTTGAAACCAATATTTTTTAGGTATCTAGCATCAGGTGATAGCATGGTATCAATTTCATATGCATTTCGAGTCGGAGTGAGCACTGTTTCAAATATTATTAATGAATGTTGCAAAGCAATATGGGAAGTATTAAAAGTTGAAGTATTACAATTTCCAGAGCAACAGGATTGGCTTGCAACTGCAGGAGGGTTTAACAAATATTGGCAACTGCCAAACTGCTTAGGGTCCATTGATGGGAAACATGTTGTTATACAGGTAGGTAATAAAAAGTTAATCAGAAACAAGGATTCATTTATTTTATTATAAGGCACCTCCCAATAGTGGTTCAGAGTTCTACAATTACAAAAATAGTCACAGCATAGTTTTGATGGCTGTCTGTGATTTCCAATATAGATTTGTGTTGGTTGATATTGGAGCTAAAGGGAGACAGAGCGATGGAGGAATATTTCGGAATTCATCCATGGGCAGAAAATTTTTCCAGGGAGAATTGAATTTTCCGCCTGATATTCCCATAGAAGATTATGGAGAATCTATGCCTTTCTACATAGTTGGGGATGAAGCATTCCCTTTGACTCGAAATTTAATGCGACCCTTTCCTGGACATCATTTGGCTCAACACAAAAGGATATTCAATTATCGGTAAGCAAATATAAGTATAAAGTACCTTCTTAGAGGTTTTTGGTTTTATGTTTTGATAATTAATTCTAAATTTTGTAAAATTTCAGTCTGAGTCGAGGCAGAAGGCTAATTGAAAACACATTTGGGATCTTAGCTTCAAGATGGCGAATCTTTCGAAAACCCATTATAGCATCACTAACAACATGTGAAAATATAATTAAAGCAAGCATCTGTTTACATAATTTTCTTATGAGAAATGACCGACAGTTATATTGTCCAAATAATTATGTAGATCAAGAGGACAGAGAAGGTAATATTACACAAGGCGTTTGGAGACAAGATGGAACAGTAGCAAACTTTTTACCTGTGAATCGAATGGGTACTAATAATTGAACTCAAAATGCAGCTGAAGTAAGGGATAGCCTCGCTGCATATTTTGTAACAGAAGGTTCTATTGATTTTCAACGGGATAAGTAGTAGGTCCTCACAAAATACTTGTAATTTTTGAATTTATTTTTAAAAAATATTAAACATGGTTACAATTTATAATTTGTGTTTTTCTTACATACCTACTTTACAGGTTCAACAATGACAATGCTTAAGGAAAAGCTAAGAATTACTTTATTTCATATGTTTCTTTGTACATTAACTGTAACAATTTCACTTCAATTCGGGCTTTTTTCTCAGGAGGTAGTTGATCCAGCATTTCAGAAACTCTCTGACATATTGGGTTTATCTGATTAGAAGAGCAAATGGGTGGGGGTGCTGGTATATGCTTAATTGCCTCTATAATAGAGTCCCCAACACTTTTGCTACAATTTGTTTGTCTGCTCTTAAGTTTGCTTGCATCAGATTGTGTAGAAGATGAGGACGAACTTTCCAGGCACTCGGGTGATCCACTGGGACTCTCAACATTACTTACTGTGCTTCTTGGTTTTACTAAATCAGATAAGAAAAATGTTTCCATCCTTTTTTCTTCTTCTTTTGCCCTGATCCGCTTGGGGTATAAGTTTCAAGTTCTCCTTTTGTCCGGATGTATGTATCACGAAGATTTCTCCACTTTTTTTGTAAATCTTCTATAGTGTACTTGCCATCAAAGAAGTCGAAAACTTCTTTCCAGGCACAGTCTTTGAGAGTTTTCGAACGATGAATTAATGGTAACTTGCTGTTCCACAAAACAGGTTTTGATTCTACACATGTAATCAGCAGTTCCTCAAAAGAAACAACAGATTCAGGGGTTGTTGAGGAATGTAAAGAATCACTTTGTAGTTTTTTTGAGTTGCCATCATGCACAAACATCAGTTCTTCTGGCTCTTCATTTTCATTACCTTGCACAACACATTCAAAGTGGCAACAAAGATCGTTAACCTTAAAAGATCTACTACAATCTTCACAATAAATCTAAAATTGATTGTTTTTATTGATAATAGTGTAAACTAAAATGAAATTACCTCCGTATTTTCATCCATCTCTGCCATCGCCAAAATACTTATAAAGTTAGGTTATTAGGGTCTCTAAAACGTCACTAACGTCAACCTAAACGGAAATTCGCAAAAAAGTTAAAATGATTTTAACTTTTCTCCGACGTCGGATGAAGTTAGAGGTTTCCCGCTACGAATATTTTCAAATGATTTTTGACATATTGTCCGAATTTCGGATGCATGTGTATGAGGCTTTAGATGTGCTGTGTGTGTGTCAAACATGTCATTACCGATTAAAAAAGTGTCAAAACTGTCAAAATTACAACAAAAACCCAGAAACCCACACAAAAACCCAAAAACCCACACAAAAACACAAAAACCCATACACAAAAACCCAAAAACCCATGAGGCTGACACAAAAACCCGGGTTTTTGCCAACCCTGCCAGAAAGCCAAGTCGTCAACAATTTTTCCATAATGCCTAAGCAAACATTATGCATATAGTCAATTGGAAAATCTTGTATAAAATCAATTGGGAGAGGCAGGAAAGGAGATAGTTCGGTGTGATGGTCTTCATCTGTTTGGTTCCTAAATGACTGATCATTGCGTTTGGTGCAGGTAATAGACTTATTATAAGTGACTCGACCGTTAACATATTCCCCTGAAACCATGGACTTGATGCTCTTAATATAAGCTCCGGCAGGAGCATCACTCACAAATTTAATCTTTATTTGGTATGTTCGAAATTTGTATATAAGTCTCTCTGTTAACAGTTCTTCCAATGGAGGTTCAAATTCTAATCCTAAAGGAACATCAAAAATAGGATCTTCTGAAATAACAGAACTCACATTCTCCCAGGTGCACAATTGTGGTAAGTTGACAAATGATGCATTACCGAATTATTAACTGCGTAATGTCTTTTTAACATTTTTAGCCCTTCTATACAGTTGCCTCTTCCCCACACAGACTTTTCTATGGAACTTTCACCTCTGCGCCTTAATTTCTCCTCTTGAATTTTGTAATTCTGAGGAGCATGCTTCAACCACACCTTAATAGTTTCTTCAACCTTGCGATTATTTGTCGACTTACAAACTTTAATCACATCTGCAAGTGATAAAGTTAACATAATTCCACCTTAAAACATGATTACCTATTTTTATTACCTACCTACCTACCTACCAACCTACCTACCTACCAACCTACCTACCTACCTACCTATTTTATTACCTATTGTTGCCAAAATGTAACTTTTGAAGGCAACCGTTGTTTCTGGTACCCAACCAACTTAAATTTTGAACCAAAAATATGCCATAAAAAACTGTTTTTTTTACCAAACTCTGAGCGTTTTCCTTATTGTTTAGGTATTCTTCTAACCCTTCAAGATCTTCTATCGACTCCAACGGTAATTCATCTGGTATATTCACAGGTGGCATTAACCCATTGCAAGAATTGGTCTTCAAAAGCGCAACGATCTGGTCATTTTGCGCCTTAATCTGTGCCAAATATGATATGATCACATTATCTTTTTGAGCCAGAGGAAAATCCTTGCTTGGAAGTGAAGGAGTAAGATTTACTGAAGAAGTTCTCTGAGTAACACCCAGATCTGAAGTTGTCGACAAACTTGCATTTCCATTGTTTAGGTTTTCAACTTCTGCAGTAGGAGTTCTTAGGGCCGGTTTATCGATGCTCAGTTAAATGAAAATATCTGACAGTTAGCGTTATCTGGCAGTTAAATTGTTTATCAATAGCGAGTTGACTGCAAAGTTTTTGCTAAAGTGCCAGGCAAACTGACTGACAGTTCGAAGTGCCAGCTGGAGCAGAAAACCGACGGTTAGCAATGTTAGCATCGCCCAGAGTCATTTAAATGACGAAGAAGGTGAATCTTTGGTTTTCTTCCACATGAATCTAGCCAATATATAAAGTTTAGGAATGTACCTGAAACAATTTTGAGGAATTTGCCACTACTTAAGATTTCCTCAACTTTCTTTCAGACCTCCTGCTTCTACCATCCGTTTTCTTATCCTCAATTATATCTCCTGCTAGTTACTTTTCAAAGCACGTCTGGATCATAGGCAGAAAAGTTTACTCATCGTTTCTTATCTGTCACCAATACAAATTTCAACTGCATCAGCACCTGCCGCAGTAAACAAATACCGTAAGGCGTTGCTATAGAAACATTCGAATATATTAGCGCGTAATTTAAATCTGTCCAATAGAATTGAACTTCCGCTACCCCAAATGTTGCCAACACAACTCAAACTGTCAGGCACGCAACTGACAGACAAAGTCGATATCGATAAACGTGAATCGGATTTATCTGTCAGCTATAATTAACTGCCAGATAGATAACAGTCAGTTTTGACTGAGCATCGATAAACCGGCCCTTAGTGGTGTACTCTCTCTTCTGTTTGTAGAATTTCTTGGGGAATGTCTTGCGTTTGTAGGGAAGACTGGGGCGAGAAGGGAGAAAAATTGCTCACACCGCGTGGCTTAGTCTGGTACACAGAAGGGGCCAAAAACGATCTGAGCACCGGCGCAGGATTCCCTGGGGGGATGCCAGAGGGACGAGTGAGCGTACCTCTTGGCAAGTACCCCAGTGTATTCCAGGCGGAAATATACGCAATTCTGGTGTGCGCTTGGCTTGGCTCACCGCTTCTTTGTCTTTGTTCATTATATCAACACGTTGAGTGTCTTCAACATTTGCTGGACCCCTCAACATCCGATGATAAATCTTCATTTCGTAAGTGTGAAAAAATTGCCAGCAGAAATATTAAATTTTTAATAAAACAACAAAATCACCATATTTGACAGCATGACAGCAATGTAAACTGTTAGCAACTATTGCCAATTGCTTTCTGGCTGACGAGAATAGCTTTTCTTGGTCGAACCATTCGACTCCAAAAAACATCAATCGGGTGACAACCCGAGACACTTGTATTCGGCGAATTTAGCAAAACATCCATCAAGCAATAAAAATTACCTAATTATCTGTAAAGTAAAGGGCAAAAACTCGTAGTTTTGCATTATTTTTCCTTTGATTTTTCCACAAACGAAAGCAAATGACATTTCCAACTGACACAGTACAGTACAGTCTGCAGTATAAGCTAGACTGCCTTTCAGTTGTTCAAATCACGGCATGCGTGGCTTTCTTCAGGAAATAATTAAAAATCTTTATTATTTAAATAATTTATCTCTCGGTTATTATTAACTTTTTTCTGCAAAAAATTATGTTTCCATAAAGAGAAAATGATTCTCTAACTAAATAACCTTAAAAAATTCAACAATATCGAAAAAAAATTTTTTAAGCCTTCGTTTTTATTTAATAATTTTGGTTTGAATAAAACTGGAGCTTTCTTTATGGGTCCCATGTGTAGGGGACCATATCAGCTACAACATATCCAAAAATTGAATTTCCAATTTGAATATCTTAAGCGCTAGAGCGACTGATTTGTCCAACTAGACTCACCCTGTATAAAACCAGATGTAACTTTTATTATAATTTACAATCATATGGTTTTCTAGGTTATTTGTGCTGCGTTATTTATATCTGCTGCGAAATGCGGGGTCACAGAAAATTTCCGGTCGGTTGGAATCTGAGTAAAAATCGCATTGTTTATACCTACCTACTATTTCCAATTTCAATCATCCAATTTATGTATAAATAAAAATAGTAAATGATTGATTAACTATAAAATTATGGCTAATTAAGAACTAAATAAATTGTGGCTTACCGTTTTACTGCAGGCTTTGCAGTACCTGTCCGAAGTTGTCTTAAGCAGGAAAGGGATGCAGATAGGTAATAAAAGGGTAGGTAATTAATTCATGTAATAAGTTTTTCAAGAACCGCTACAATTTTAAAGGTGGTTTTAACAGAAATTTTGACAAATAAGCATGAATATGCCATTTTTCTCCAAATAAGCGAAAATGACCAAATATGTAAAATATGCATTTAGCATAAAATCTGCGCCCTCTAATGATATAATATCAATGTGGATAACATCTTTTACTCTGTCCCCGCTGAACATTATATAAAAATACATTATGGGTGCGGATGTCATCAACACAATAACAGCAAAAACCAACTGAACAGACTCGGAACTCGGACGCTCGGACTGCGGACACTTTCCGGTATTAACAAAATCGCAAAATGGTGAAAAGACGCTTCCCAAAACTAAGAGTAATTTACTTAAAATATGTGCAAAAATCAATCCCCCACTATAACACCTTCCCCCTTTTCATATACCTGCAAATAGGGAAAACCCTGTCATTCATTAGCAATGACCGTTTACCTGTCCGAAGTTGTCTTAAGCAGGAAAGGGATGCAGATAGGTAATAAAAGGGTAGGTAATTCATGTAATCAGTTTTTCAAGAACCGCCACAATTTTAAAGGTGGTTTTAACAGAAATTTTGACAAATAAGCATGAATATGCGATTTTTCTCCAAATAAGCGAAAATGACCAAATATGTAAAATATGCATTTAGCATAGAATCCGCCCTCTAATGATTTCCATCAATGAGACTAGTTTTTTTGGCATACTTGAGCCGCTCCCGTGGAGCGTTGTCCCGCTACTTGCATGGCAGACTCGACTTTTTCCAATCACAACAACATACGTGATAGAAAAAAATTACTTTAGAAAGTTAATGAAATGAGTCAAGCCAATCTGTCGCTGCCTCCCGGACTATAATGCGCATAAGTAATGTTCTTAATTGGGTCACAATATTCATCAAATCTCTGCAAGACAGGGTCCAACTTCTTTTGATCAGCAGGGTCTGCAAACTCAAATGTATTAAAGATTTGCAAGCCTTCGTCACCGAGTTGATTTAACAAAAGAGCCACCTTAACTTCAACAGCCTTTTTTGTTTTTCCACTGGCGAGTAAATACAACTCAAATCTCTGTTTCCACAGTTTCCAATTATGAGCCATGTTCCCCTTAAAGCTCATCTCCGACAGAAGTTTAGGGTATTCAGAATCAGCCATCTTTGCACAGCACGGTCTCGTGAGAACAGACACGTTGAAGTCGACCACACAACTGTTTACGTACCCCAGCTCACTTACCTCACCTAACCTAACGCTATTATACTGGCTATTTAGAATTCACTAAGAATAAAGTAAGTACTTAAGGGGCTCTATTATAATTTTTGCATCATTATTCATTCTGTAAAGGTCTCTAGTGCAAGAAAACTAAGAGAAAGTAATTGTTGAGACGGTAAATGATAGTACTTTTGTGCATTGTACAGAACATTCCTCTCTATTGATTTTACTGTTCCAGGCTAATTGCGATTTTCATTTTAAAAAATTGGGATTTTGTCTGTGGGTTTTTGTGTTTTGAGGTGTTTTTGTATCAATAATCCACCGAAAAACCCAAGTGAGTTTTAACTTCTGCCAACCCTGCATTATACATGACAGTAACAACCAAATATGGTGAGAGAATATTAGGGGAGACTCCAGATTTCAAGTGTTTTTTTGCCCGCTTGATTTTACACTGCCCTAAAAGAAGAAGGCGTGGAGAAGTTTAATGAGACATTGGAAAGCAAGCCTATAGTTCTAGTCAGCCGAGGAGCTCAGGGAAACATGACCGATCTTGTGTTTGTTGAATAATGACTCGCTATAACAAAAAATTTTAATCGATAAGTTAGAAATATAGTTATTAATTTCTCCAGAGCTATAGAGAAATATGTTAAAAAAATTGATAAAATTAAGTCAAGTATTGAAATGCGTGAACTTAGTAAAAGGATCATGAATGTAACGTTAAATAAATGAATTAAAGTATATCGAATTCAATTAGTATTTCTTTTGTTGCAAAATAACTCTTGTGAAATTAGTTTGGAAATAGGTAGGTAGGTAATCATCATCATCATCATCGTCATGGATTCGATTGAAATATTTTAAACGATTGGATCGATGAACATTTTGAGGCTCGAAAATCGCCAGATTTATTCAGAAGTCGCTTTGAACAAAGAATTATGAATACGTCTAAAATTTTAGATTCAATTTTAATTAACAAACTACAAAAATGTTGTATACCTAAAGGAACACTCAAATTAGCTATCTAGCTGACTTGTGGGTTATTTATTGATACAATAATTTGATAGCATAATGTTTCAGGATATATTTTTTACATAACTAGATAAATACAAACTAAACCTTTTTTTTAAAGCACTCTTTCCACTTCTATTTTAGAATACAATCTTTTCAGGTGGTGGGGAAATATAAGAAGAAATATGAAGATAATGTCATTTATTTACTTATTTAAAGACAGTATTTCAAAGGGGTGTCCGAAATTTATTACAGACTCTTTATCTAAATATCGGTATCCCAAGTGCCAAAATGTTCACTGAATTGTGCTTTTTTTCCATTGTCCACCACACTTCGCTAACAACAAACAGGTTTCACTAGGTTTATTTACACTGCACAGTCGTTCAGAATAACTAAATATCTACAAAATCGCATTCTAAGGAGACAAACCACTGTTTAAACACACTTTACACCGCAAAACTACGGAAAATTGGAGAAAAACTCATGTACTCCGTACACTCAAGTGTGATGTTTGTTCTCCAAGCAGCTGATTGAGTTGCAGGGTTGCATAAGTGATGTAGTGATGCCCGTGCCCCATTCATAGGTTAAAAAAATACTAGGTTATGTTTCACATAAAATTTGGAGATGACGGTGTTAGCGATGAAATTACAGCACTCCACTTAACGACTTAAAAAAAAGGGAGGTTACTGCAATCGGTAAAATTTTCGAATTTGAGATACACCTCTGACTTCACGTTTTGAGGTCTCAGGAACCCAAAAAAGTAGTTTTTAAAATTTGTCTGTGTATATTAGGGTGGAGCGTCGCTATAGGTGGAGGTTTTTTTTTTGCAAAAATGAGAACGCCTGTGCGCATAAAAGTTGTCTCTCAATAAGAGAAGTCAACTGTATTTTTTTTTAAATTTTTCGCAAACCCCTTCCACCCCCCCAAAGCCTTCAAAAATTTGCAAATTCAAAAAAAGTAAAAAAATGCTTCATGATGTCAAAAAGTGTTGTTTAGTTAATTTTTTTGTGAAACACATTACTTTATTATAAAAACACTTCTCATTTGGATAAAAAAAAGAAATGAAATAAATACACTAACCAACAAAATCTTACGTATTTTATTTTAGGACTGCATATGTGGCAACCGTCTGTTTTTATTTAAAAAATTATTAATTATTTCATGTATAAGCCTTAAAAATTTTACAGCAGACATAAAAAAGGCGTTAAACAATAAAATATTTTTATCTGTGGAGGAAGATGTATTGTTAATGAATTGAAACTTTTCGTGGCTTAAAATGTTGGCATTGTTGGTCCTGAGTCTATGCTTAAGATCAAATCGTGCGTTTTAGGTTTACAACAATGCAAAATCGAGTTTTTGAAAGTGTTGACAGTGCAAAAACGTATTTACGACTATGATTAAGTGTTTAACCGCTCAAATCGCGCATTTTGATCTCATAACAGTGCAAAATCGCGTTTTTGATTGCGTAAGCTAGTTTTGATTTCATGACAGGGTAGAATCGTTCTCTTGACGTCGCTTTAAGCTCGAATGGTGCCACTTGAACTCAGAAGAGGGCAAACACATGTTCTTGACGCTGCTTAAGCTGAAATCGTGCATTTTGAGCTTATAACATGGCAAAATGGTATTTTTCACACCGTTTTACCTCAAATCGTGTATCCTGAGCTCAAAACAATGCAAAATTGCCTTTTGGCATAGTTTAATTTGAAATCATGCCTTTTCAGA
Source organism: Pycnomerus fuliginosus (assembly GCA_963924575.1). Classification (NCBI taxonomy): domain Eukaryota; kingdom Metazoa; phylum Arthropoda; class Insecta; order Coleoptera; family Zopheridae; genus Pycnomerus; species Pycnomerus fuliginosus. The sequence goes on from OZ004621.1 coordinate 35,653,219, forward strand.
TCAGATCATTGAGAGAAATGTCTCTTTTCCTCTGCTTAAGTTCAGATCGCGCGCTTTGACGCTGATTAGGATCAGATCGTGTGTTTTGAGTTTAACAACGCGTTATTAATGCTTTTTGAACTGAAATAGTGCGCTTGTTTCAAGTTGGTCAGTTTGGCGGTGCATAACTGCATCTTGCATCATAGATGTGCTTTTGATGCTGGTTAATATTGATCAATATTGTCTACGAAAAGTTCTAGCAGTTTCTCATCGAATCTAATATTTTTTACTGTACATAAACGAGAAATTTATGTTCCCTATTAAGTTACAACACAAAAAAAAGGCAGCAGAGAAGCGGCTGGAACCTCCCCAACGCGTGGGTCTTTGATTTCCGTGACTTGTGCTTAAGATTTTAAAGTTGATATGCCTAAATGACACTTCCCTTGGACCAATTGCTCCCAAAAGCCTTTCAGCTCTTCAACTGGTTGCCTAACCTCCATGTACCAAATTTCGGACAAATCGATCCAGTAGGTTGGGCGATAACGTGGTTTCAGTGTTATTACAAAATTTCGATTTTTCTACCCAAAGGGTATTAAATGCGAATACATTTTATCTCATTTAAAACCAGAATTTGAAGACCTTTCTGATGGTGACAATAAGTCTTTCAAAAATTTGTCTTGGATCGGTAAATGAGAGAATAACTTTCAATTTGGAAATTGGTGTGCCAAAACGGCACTTTTCGTGGGTCGATTGAATCCAAATTTTGTTCAGCTCTTCGACGTGTAATACAATCCCCATGTGCAAAATTTCAGCCAAATTGGTTCAGGGGCTTGGGCTGTACCGCGATTTTAAAGTCCGATAAAAATTTCGATATTTTTAGTTTTTGGTCAAAAGGGCACTGACAGTGAATACATCTTTGGTAGCAGAATCTGAAGGCCTTTCTTATTGTGACGTGAAAAGTGGGGGTTTACATTTAAAATTTAAAAGTTGATTGCCAAAATGGCATTTCTGGTGGCACGATTGGCTCCAAAAGCTTTTCAGATCTAAGTTGGGTTGTCACATGCACACTTACCAAATTTCAGCCAAATCGGTCGAGTAGTTTGGGCTGTTGCGTGTTTACGAACGTACGAACGTACGTACATACATACAGACACATTTTAAAAAACACTTTTCTGGGTTCCTGAGACCTCAAAACGTATAGATCCGGTCTGATCTCGAATTCGAAAATTTTAGTGATTGCAGTAACCTCCCTTTTTTTTTAAATGGTGAAGCGGAGTGGGGAGGTTAAAATACTTACATGCATATTACAAAATTTTCCTATGATGTTCTCATTTTTTTGGAAATTGAAAATGCCTGATCGCCAAAAAGTTGCTAAAAGAAAATATAAGCCTTTTATTTAAGTAAAAAAAAATCGTTGCATTTCATTTTCAACCCCCCCAGAGCGATTCTTTACGTCGTAGACATTCAGGCCTTGGGGGGGGTGGAAAACGCAAACCAATAAAAAATTTTCATTAAAGTAATAAAATAATATTACCAATTAACAACTTTTTCGCGCACAGGCATTTTGAAATTCCAAAATTCCAAATGACGCTCCACCCTAGTGTATATGTACGTACGTTCGTCACAGTCAAAACTACTAGACCGATTTGGCTAAAATTTGGAACATAGGCATCTCGTAACCTAACTTGGATCTGAAAAGCTTTTGGAGCTAATCGTGCAACCGGAAATGCCATTTTGGATATCAACTTCGAAATTTTAAATACAAACCCCAATTTTTGACGTCACCGTAAGAAAGGCCTTCAAATGCTGCTACTGAAGATGTCGGTGCCTTTTTGACCAAAAACTAAAAAATTCGAGATTTTTAACGTACTTTAAAAGCACGATACAGCCTAAGCCCCTGAACCAATTAGCTGAAATATTGCACATTTGGATTCAATCGGCACACCAATTTCCAAATTTACAATTATTCTGTCATATTTAACCATACAAAACAAGTTTTTGAAAGATTTATTGTTACCAGCAGAAAGGTCTTCAATGTCGACAATGATTATTAAATTTTTCTAGCAGCTGCTCTTCTCATCCCTATGCTCCGACTATCACATCTGGCTGAGCCTTCGTTTTCTTCAACAGCTGCTTTTGCATCGTTTACTTTTCTAAGGACGAAGTGTATACGGCCATTGTAATACAACTTCACCAGCTTTTCGTCAACTTTGTGGCACCGTGGAAGTGTTTGTATTATTTTTAAAAGAGTCTTCCATAACTCTACTTAATTTAGTTTCTCCCTGTAGTAAACATGTCTCATATTTTCTAAAGTGCTTTTCTGCTCCTTCCAACAGCAAGAAAACATTTCTGAAATATGAAAGTTATTGTTTTTGATTTGTATTTTGTTTGTTTAGGTGCATCTAATTCATTTGCTATTGACTGAACTGTCGTTTTTCTGGGACTGTCCCTTTCACCGAGGCAGGTGTACTTCAATACCTACTGTAAAATTTGCTTGTTTAGACAAAAAAAAACTCAAATCTTGACGCTGTGTTATTGTTAACTAGTAATTAGTAAGTGAATAACCCTTTTACAAAAAAGAAAATAATAAAAATTAAAACTTTAAAAGTAGGTTGGAATAATGGGCATGTATAACGATAATAATATGTAGGTACCAAATACTTTATTGGAAGAGCAGTAGGTATTGAACTTTGAGTTATTCATGATACATGATTGCAGTTCAAGCATGCAGAAGACTTACTATAGTCAGTAGTGAAGGCAGAAATTATAGCCTGACATAAAACTGATCAGTTTTTTAGAGAACTCTCCCGTAGATTTAGCTACCTACACATAAAACTTCTTCTTCTTCTATAATACCTAATGGAAATGAAACTTTCGTCTTACGCACCGATGAAAAAATTCCCCCGTTGTCGTATTTTGAATTTTGAGATCAATGTGAATATCTACAAAAATAGTTTGAAAAATTACCTTTCGGATAGCCTTTACTGGTAACAGCTGGTATTAATTGTATTAGCGGTATCAATTATTTTAGTTGTGATGTACGACGAAAGTTTCATTTCCTTTACCTCTTATACTCACATGTCGAGCTACATTCAGCAAATGGAATGTGTTCCAGTAATACATGGGGAGTAGCTGTTGTTTTCAGGAAGAAATATTTTGCTGCTGCATCTATGCTCGGCAATAAAATCTTTTTCACAAAAATTCATCTTCTTAAATCTCATTATCATCAAAATGATATGGAAGATTCCTCCATTCATTTTCAATTAGTGTCGCATTTGTTATTAAAGGATTAAAAACCTCAATTAGCGTGTTTAGTGAAATTACAGATCGGTTAGCAGTCAATGCTTCATCGATATTAATAAATTGCATTTCATCAAACATCTTTTCTGTTAATGGCAATCTCTTTTGAATTTCATTAGTTGAGATTTGATAGAATCTTTAAACAACATTTTCGAATTTCCTGTTCTAAAGTATCAGGAAATTCGCAAGCCAGCAAATACTCCTCACATTCTGCTCCCAAATATACTTCATTGAGTGGTAAAAAATTATTTGGATTAAACACATTGACTGTGAAAGAACTTACATAACGTGTGTTGTTTTATTCACCCGATGCTTCATCGAATCAATCCAAACTGTTGTTAAATTAATCAATGTTTCTAGCGATGTTTAATCTGAATTGTTGTTATATTCAACGACACTCAATCATGATTCTGCATCGGTCCATCGACTCTACGAGCCGATGGATTGGATGGATGGTGGTGGGGTTAACGGCAATGGCGGCAAAATCAGGATAAACGTTGAGAAAGTGTGGTTATTGGCAGAGGTTACTGGTTAGAATCACAAGTTGAAATTGTTGGAAAATTTTTGTTGTTTTTTGAGCTACAAAATGAACGGCGGGTCATGCGAAGAAGAGCAGGAGAAAGTTGTCTTGCAACTTGGGCACAATGGGGTTACATTTAATGTTGCTATCACGGAGACAGAATATAATAATCTCATACAAGCCTGTACTGAGTAATATGGTAATAACCAGAGTCTGACCAGGAGAGAATACAATTTGTGATTATAACCTTCAAAATGTCACCGCAACCGCATCGATTCTGTTGTTTTCCGCAACGGTCATCGTTTTCATCTCCCTGTTACGTCACGATTAAACATTAATGAATCTCCGCTGGATAAAACAACACATGTATATTTTAGAAAATTCTGCCCTATCTTTGAAAAAAGCCTTTTGCTTTCTTTTGAGAGTTAACCTATCAATATTTCTCTGCCTTGGAATAGGGCATTAAACTGATTAAAATAATTTAGTGTATACTTCATGAACAGATAATAAACTTTAGTGTCCTTACTATTAAGAAACTGTAAAATAAATACCTTTAAGTCTGTCCTCTGTAAAATATGACTGTAAAATATCCCACAATTTCAAAAATCTATCTACACACTCAAACATTGACAGCCATCGAGTTGTGGACAAATGTAATACCTTTAACTTTTCTGTGTTAAAATATTCTTGAAATTCAATTAATTGAGCGCACCTTTTGGCACTTTTACTCACATAAGTTGCTACAGCACGAATCAAGTCTTCTAGAGTTCTTGGTAATTCTTTACAAGCTTTATTAGAAACCAGAGCAGAACTATGACATACATTTGAGCACAACAAGAACCTGAGCATCTTGCTTTAGTCTGGTTTTAAATGAGTTGTTATCCCCCATCATAACATTTGCCCCGTCACTTGCATACTCAATGATGTTGCTTAATGGTATTTGCTTTTCAGTGAGGCTTACTCTAAAATGTTCATACAACTTTTCTGCAGTAGTTGATCTGGCATCAACCTTTACCATCTCCAACAACTCTGTTTTTACTTTATGTGTGGCAGGACAAAAATTTGCTGTCGTCCTCACACTCCTTTAGCCAAATCGAATATTTCTCATCTCTTAGCCATTCTTGGACCATAAATTCTCCCCTTTTCTTCTGCATTTAACTCCCCCCTGATACGACGTTTCCTTTTTGGTGTGATTCTACCGTTGTTTTCATTTTCATTACTTTCAGTATAGGTATCATCGTCAACTATAACAATGTCCTCCTCCTCCTCATTTGTCTCCTCATTTTCAGAAGCTTGCTGGCTATTCGCCCTGAGAGAAATAAAAACATCAAATATCACAAAGAATGAAATGTCTACATTCTAAAACACAATCTCACTCTCACAACCGGAATCGCTATTGTTTTCTGCCACCTCTGCCATTCCCTGCTAGTCGCATTCACATGGTCGGCAATACGGAATGCACTTACGCCAACTTACGCGTTGTGTCGAGATTATAGGAAAATTTCTGAGATGTCGCCGGCGGCATCACTTTTAATCACCACGCAGCATTTCAATTTCTTTTATTTCAATAATTTATTCTCTATCCCTATATTAAAGCGAAACGAGAAAACGAGAAAATTCGTCACATTCAAGGGTAAAATAGAAATTCTTCTTTTTTTCGTCAACACCTCAAAAACTAAGTCAAAAATCGTCACTGACGAAAAATCTTCACAGTTGGCAACACTGCTGACACCTAACGTCATTTTGTACAGACTTAAAAGAGAAAGAGATATGTTTCCTGTTATCTCCGTACCGTTTGTCGTACCTCTCTAAAAAGAGACATCCAGTGACCTTAACCAAAATTGGCAACCCTTAAGGCGGGTTTACACGGTCGAGTAGACGGGCTAGCTACTAGTACTAGTAGCTAGCCTGGCTAATATGCTATACCGGACGGCATTCTAAATCGCAGGTTGACGTGTACTTATTCGCCATTTTGAAAATTATTGTTTTTTAACCGATTTCTTCGATGTTTTTGAAAATCTAGGGTGGCCGTGACTTCGTTTTTGGTCAAGTATCATACATGTTCTTGTCTTAGAAAAAATCGTAGATTCCCAATCCGTTGTATGATTCGGTTTGAAAAAACAAAATCAGCATCATTTCCGGTTAAACCGGAAGCAGAAACAAATAATTCACTACACCATCAAATCCGCATTAAAAAAATAAAATCGACCTGTCTGTGGAATTTTGGCAGAAATCAACGGCAAAAATACTTTACACTAGCACTCTATATAATTTGCAGTGGTGATTTTGATTGCCTTTCAATTAGAAGTGAGGTTGTTGAAAAATCCAACTGTTTAAATTAGAGTTTTATAGTCATCACCAATGTCTGTCGAGGATAATTAACACACTGATGGAGAAGCCTCCTTCAAGTTCTTGTTGTGAAGGTTGTGACTTCTTGTCTTGAGTTCGATTGAAAATTATAGCAAAATTTTCTTTATGACATTAACACGTCATTTTTATTCAATCATTTTTTTACAATCATAAACAATTCAAATGTTTTTTCTTGACGACGCGATGAGGTCGAAAAGGCGTGAGGAGTTCCTAACATGCTGCCCGCCTTGAAAGGATGTCTTTCAACAGTACAATAATATGATACGAAACAATCAAATAAATAACACACGTAAGGTTGAAATAGGATATTCGTCAATATTATGGCTGATGAATGTAAACGTCATTGCGCGATCAAATCACCACTATGATTTTAAAGGCCATTAACAATTCACTCCCGAACACTTATTGGAAGTACGCAGAGTTTGTTAACTGCTCTTCTTGTCGTTGTTCTATTTGGAAGCACAATGGTGACCACTCTGACAATATCGTCGTTTCCGATATGAATTTCCACCACTCTACCTAGCTGCCATCTTAAGGGAGGCAAATTTTCATCCCTCAGTACTACCAACGCACCCTTTTCTAATCGGTCGTGATGCGATTTTTGCCATTTCAACCTGGTCTGCAGTTCTCCAATATACTCCTTTGACCATCTTCTCCAAAAGTGTTGCTTCAAAGAGTCGAGTCGTTGAAACATAGATAGTCGTCCTTCTGCAAGGGGTGCCAGGTCTGGCTCTGGAAGCGATGTCAATGATTTTCCTATCAGGAAGTGTCCTGGCGTAAGTGCAGCATAATCATCCGGACTACTAGATAGTGGACATAGTGGTCGCGAATTTAGAACCGCTTCGATTTGCGTTAGTGTAGTATATAAATTTTCAAAAGTTAAACATGTATTCCCTAAGACTCGTTTCAGATGCGACTTTGCTGACTTTACCCCAGCTTCCCACAATCCGCCCATATATGAGGCGATCTAGCGGGTATGAAGTGCCAATTAATTTGATCCTTAGTCAATTGATCTGTTATGGGCATCGAATTTGCGTCGATAAATTGATACAATTCTTTAATTTCATGAGAAGCCCCGACAAAATTGGCACCATTATCGCTGTATAGATTTAGTGGTTTTCCACGTCTAGAAATAAATCTTTTTAGGGTAGCAAGAAATACATCAGTAGTCAAACTGGTTACGAGTTCTAAATGAATTGCCTTACTTGCAAAACAAACGAAAACACAAATATACGCCTTGATCAGTTTTGCATTTCTAGTGATCTTGTCCTTGATCAATATTGGACCGGCGTAGTCAATGCCTGTATTTGTGAATGGCACGACAGTGGTTAAAAGTCGAGCATTGGGTAAGTTGCCCATTAAATAATGAATAGGTTTTGGATTCGCCCGAAAACATTTGATACATTCGTGATAGATTTTTCGTGCCAAGTTTCTGCCTCGCAGAAGCCAATATCTATCTCGAATTGAAGATAAGAGTGCTTGAGGACCACAATGCATAAGCCTCTCATGCTCATAACGCATTAAAATTATGGTTAGATGATTATTAGATGGCAAAAGTATTGGGTGTTTTTTATCGAAGCTAAAGTTAGAATTTTTAATTCTTCCACCTACTCGCAAAATTCCATTTGAGTCTAGAAATGGGCTCAGATTGAGTAATTTACTTTCGTTAGGTAATGATTTCTTGCGAGTCAACTGATTAATTTCCTTCGCAAATGATTGAGCCTGAACACATTTTACTAAACGGTTAGTTGCGTGTTGTAGCTCTGTGGTAGAAAGAGGACCAACATTTCGGTCTTGGAGTGAGAGAAAACAATTTTCTTTAAATCTCAAACAATACGCTGTAACTTTAACTAACTCATTAAAGGAAGAGAACTTCGAAATAAGGTCAAAATCTGATTCGATAGCGTTATTCATTAAGGAGATCTTTCCACGTTTCTCGGGTAAGTCTACTTCTAGTGTTTCCTCCCTAGGCCACTGGTCTTCATTTGAAGCCAGCCACGATGGACCTTTCCACCACAACGTGGAATTTAATAAAATTGAAGGTGATGTTCCTCTTGATATTAAATCTGCAGGATTATCTTTGGATTGGACGTGATGCCAATTTTTTACGTCAGTTAAATTTTGGATTTCTGCGATACGGTTCGCAACAAACGTTTTGTATTTATGAGGAAGTGATCTAATCCAAGCTAAAGTGATTGTAGAATCGCTCCAATAATATGATTTCGAAATACCAATTTTCAAGGAAGCCTTTACTTGATTCATAATTTTAGCAAGTAAAAGAGAAGCGCATAGCTCTAATCTAGGTAATGTTACCTTGTGCAATGGAGCGACTCGTGATTTAGAGAATATTAGCGAAACGCAGATTTGTCCATAGGCATCAACCGACCTTAAATACAGACAGGCTCCATAAGCGCTTTCACTGGAGTCGCCAAATCCATGCAATTCAATAATAATATGATTAGACAGAAGAACGCGTCGAGGAATTTTCAAAGAATTTAAGATTTGAAATTCAGAAATAATGCTAATAGTGGAGCGAATTCGGCCCGGAAATCGTTCAAAAAAATTTTTGGAGGTAGAACCAGGTGAAACGCATATGAGTCGATAGAGAATGTTTTTCTGCATTTGAAATGGACTTTTACGACATTTTCCTGTGGTCCAGAATTTTGGAAATTACGAAAAACCAAGAAAATGTGAATTAATTGGAAACCATGTTTTTTAATATATAACTCGGCGTATCTTTGAAACCATTTAAAGTAGCCACATGAGTTTTTTTTTGTTTGAAAGAGAAAACCACAGCGCCGCTAACGGTGCAAGCATAATGGCGAAAAAGTCCAAAAGGGCCTATGATAATCTGGTCCGAATTAAACTCGCGGATTTCCATGCATTGAAATTTTTGACATGCGAGTGACGTGCCCAGTTTTTTGGAATTCGGCAAAAGTGTCGGCTACAGAGTAAAGAGAAAAGAATGAAAAAGTTTTTGGTAAAAGAAGCAACTCGTTGTTGCCAATCGTTTAAGCGCTATGAATTTTTATTTAGCTGAGAATTTTAGAGGCGCGCCACCGAGCGTCCATTCAAGGTCTTTTTTGATTGAGCGCGCAACCCCTGATCATGCTGCATGATCCCTTATTGTTTCTCTCTGCAGATTAGTGGTTGCAAAGTTTTTTGCAGCGCAATAATGTATTGTTTTATTTGTGGAGGGTCTCTCGACACGTGCGAAAAAGAATATATCGTTAAAAATCCAAGAAAAGAGGGTTTGTTGACCATCTTTTCAGCGGCTGAGAAAAGACAAGACGAAATTGGTAAACGCATTTTATCTTGCAGAAATGATGTTCTCTCGGGAAAAGTTAAAGTGACATTTCATATAAACTGTCGAAAAAACTACACAAGTGCTCAAAACATTGAGAAATATAGTGAGTGCACACCTGGACCGTCTAGTAAGGGTGCTTCAACTCGTAACAGATACAGTGCATTTGATATAAGAAACATGTGCTTAATTTGTAACAAAACTGGGATTAGGAATAAAAAGAAACTTACAACTGTCCAAACAGGTAAGAAAAAAGTTACTTTTTGTCCACTTGTACCTAATAATTAGATTAAATAAGCCTAACATGAAAATTTCACCTAAAATACAAATCAGAATTATTACCTATGCTTTTCAATAAAATTTCTTAGATGCCTTTTATTCCTGTTTAGGAACTGGTGCTAGCACTTACCGAAAGATTATGGATGCTGCAAAACTTCGCCATGATACAAATATGATTTCAAAGCTTTCCGGATATAAGGACTTGTTTGCCTATGACGCCAAGTATCATAAACCATGCTACAGTCATTATATATCACACAGAAATATAAAGGCTTCTTGCAATAAGTCAAACCAAGCTCTACAATCTACGTCCCAATATGCTCACTCTGATGTAATCTTAAATACATCCATGTCAACTTCAAACAGCGAAAATGATGGTGCAGACGACCTCTTAAAAAATTCATGTAACGTAGAATCAGAGACGAACATTCTGCATAAAGCAGCAAGTATTCTTAGAAGGGAAATGGAGAAATTCCAAGAAGAGAATTTAGTTTTTCCGCCTCCAAACGACATAACCGCAGCTAAGTTTCGAGATCAAGTGCCCAATGCATTGCTTGTTTTTATTTCCTGGCTCATAGATGAAAGATGTTTTGGCCAAGCAAATTATGATTTCAAGTCTGAAGCAGTAATTCCAAGCAATATTATTATGGGCCTTTCAACAAAACTTTCAAACAGAATAATTTTCAAATTGGATTAGGCGTATATATTTATCATCTGGTGCGAAGCAAAGCCATCATAGATACACTGGCGCAAATCGGTTTGACTTGCTCGTACAACGATGTCAGAGCCTTAATGACTTCTTTGGCTCAACAAACAATAAATCACGGAAATGCTGAAATCTACCTGCCTCATGGTATTCAAATGATAGACGCATCTAAAGAGAATTACATTCATGCAAGTATCGATAATTTCGATTTAAACGAAGATACCATTGATGGGAAACACACGACACATTCAATGGCCATGGTTGTTTTTCAACAACGATTGGAAAGCCCAGTTGTTTATGATAATATTTTGAAAACGGGGAAGTACACAATTGGAGATGATGAAATTGACATACCCTTTCAAAATATATTAAGATACCAAAGACCTCAGAAGCGTCCTGAACCAGGAAAAATCTGTACTGAATTAAAGCTGCAATGTGATAAATATGAAAATTCCGAAGAAACTAATATAATATGGAAATTTTTAAGATATTTTAGCAATCACCCGTTTAAGAGTTGGACTGATTTCAGCGACATATCATCTCAAAACAATATTGGTGTGTCGAATATTATGTATCTTCCATTTCTGAATGCGCCACCAACAGAGTATGATACCATTTATACTGCCATGGTTAGATTAACTCAGCTTGCAAATCATCTGAATCAACCCCATATAGTAATTACAGCCGATTTAGCCATATATTCGAAAGCCCGTGAAATTTTATGGAGCAACCCTCCTGAATTAGAAGGCAAGGTGACGTTGCAGATGGGAGGTATGCATCTCATTATGGCCTTTATTGCCAGTATAGGTTACATTTTTGGAGAAGGCGGACTCACGTCGATTCTTGTGGAAACTAATGTATATGCAGAAAACTCCTGTAAATTGATGTTAGAAGGAAAACACTATGCGCGAGCCATTAGAGGGTTAACTATGGCTGCCGATGCGTTATCTAGATTGTTCCTGAGTAGCCTCATCAAGCAATTTGACAACGTATTGATTGATGAAGATCTTAGAAATGCACTTCCATCCGTGATGTATGATTTCGAACAGTCTAAATTCGATAAAAATAACTTTCAAAAACTTATGACTGAATTTAGGACTGTCAGAGAGGCAGCTAACAAATTTGCTGATGTTGGATTTGCTACATCGGCCACCTTTACGTATTGGTATTCATTTCTCGAAGCTGTTAATTTGCTGTGGAAAATGCTAAGTGCGGAAAGAGATGGCGATTTTGAATCGCATTTATGTGCAGTTTTTGACTCTTTGCCTTATTTGTCAGCCGCCGGGAGAAACCTATATTCCAAATGGATCCCTATATATTTAAATGATATGGAAAATTTAAAAACGGAAGTTCCCTATATGTACGAATACTTGGCAAAAGGCAATTTTGTGGTTAAGAAAACGTCCGAAAGGAAATTTAACTGTGTTGCTTCGGACATGGCTTTGGAGCAATCCATCAACCGTGACTGCAAAAGTTCAGGTGGCATAGTGGGCTTTACCCAACGACCAAGCGCGCTATTACGATGGTTAATAACGAGGCATACATTGGGGGAATATTCACAAAACTTTCTTGGTAAGTTATGTTTCACAAAATTATAAAATGTCACTTTCATTTTGCAGAAGCGACCTACAGATTAACAAGAAGATCACGAAGAGAATGCGAGTCCATGAGCATCAGAAATGAGGAAGATGTTGCAAAAATTATGAATTCAATCGAAAATGATTGGTGTAACCCCTTCGATTTAGATAATGTACCGAAGGAACTAGTCAACATTTGTTCTGGGAGGGTTGTTAAAAAAGACGTTGAAGACAGTCTGATAAATTTTCTGGCAATCGAAAGCAAGAAAGCAAAAAGCTTTCCGATATATTTAAATCGTAGCAGTTTTTGGGAACCAGTGAAGAAAGCTAAGATTTTGACTTTCAAAGAAAGCAAGCCGAAATCAAACGTTCAAAAGAAAACACGTATAGGATCAGAATTCATGTTCAGAAGAATTTTGTGTGCAGCACGTTTTAGAGAAATGGACTTGTCGAACATTCTCTCCTTTGAGCTAACACTGACACCAGCATCAATGTTTTATGAAGACGGTGCCATGAGGAAAACCCCAAAATCAGACCTGGTGAAAAAGTTGGAAAGTCAATGTAACGTCCTCAATGATTGCAAAAATATTGATTCCTTTCTAATTGATGGCATGGTGGTAATTCAAGAACTTAATGACAAATCCTTCTTAACTTTCAATGACCTGGGAAAGAAATTTTTGACTACCATTTTGAATGCAGCAAGGAGAAGTAATTCTTCCAGGGTTACAATTGTACTAGATGACTATAGGTCCAACTCCTTAAAACAACTTGAGAGAATTAGGCGAGGGGATTGCGATACTACCACCTTCAATATAAGTGGAAATAGAAAAGTACCAAAATTTAGAGATTTTTTAAAATCAGCTTCTAACAAAAAGTCTCTTTTAATTTTTGTCACTGCTTATACTGAAAAAGAGGCCATGAAACATCTGAACCCTGGAGAGGAACTGATTGTTGCTGGTGGATTTAATGATCCTCATAAAGTTATTCACATACATCAGGGTGAAGTTAGTGTTATAGACAGTTTAAGAAGTAATCAAGAAGAAGCCGATACTAGATTGATTCTTCACACCTTACATGAATGTAACAATAGCACACGAATTGTAGTGAAGTCCATCGACACTGACGTCGTGCTATTGTTGTTGCATTACTTCAGTATCACACCTATTTTATGCCAACTTTTTATTCAACTGGGACACTCTATCAATCGAAGATACTTACCCATACATGAAATTGCAGAGAATTTAGGAAAAGACGTTTGCAGGAATTTATTGGCAATTCATAGTCTTACGGGCTGCGATACGACAAGCGACAGCGTATGATGTTTTGATAAAAAATCAAGAATATATTAAGGAACTCGCAAATCTTCCATCGTTGCCCGAAGATGAAGCTGTAAAGATTGCCACTAGATACACCCTACTTCTCTACAAAAATAAAAACCCAAATATCACAACATTAAATGAACTTCGGTTCCAACAGTCAACCCAAACGAATCGGCCAGCTCCAGAACTACCTCCCACAGATAACGCGTTCAAACAACATGTCCTAAGGTATGTATAAATTGTTAACACAACTCAATGCAATGATACATTTTAGATGTGTCTATCAAATGAAAATTTGGTACTCAAGCCACCTTCCGACTTCTGAAATAGAGAGTCCAGGTAAATATGGTTGGATGGTGAAAGATGGCCACTGGGAACCCGTTTTTGCCACACAGGAGCCTGTTCCTGAAACCATAAGGGAACTGCTCTCAATTTATTGCTCCGACAATAACTGCAGTAATAATAAATGTGTTTGTATGAAGGAAGGCCTCAAGTGTGGCACAGACTGTCGCTGCAAAAATTGTAACAACTATTTTCAATTGGAAGTGGAGTTGGTAGAAGCCGACATTTCAGAAGAAGCACCATTTTATTAAATAATATATCATAAAGGTTCTGTAATCTTTCATTTTCCTGTGGTAATATGTTTAATTTAATAACTATTATCCAAGCGCGGCCGCGATATATTGCAATGCCGATGCTGCCCACTGCTTCAGCAAGGCAATCGCGCGCCACCGTGAAAACATCTCCGGCAAAGAAAAATTCATAGCGCCTAAACGATTGCCAATAGCGAGTTGCTTCTTTTACCAAAAACTTTTTCATTCTTTTCTCTTTACTCTGTAGCCGACACTTTTGCGGAATTCCAAAAAACTCGCCACGTCACTCGCATGTCAAAAATTTCAATGCATGGAAATCCGCGCGTTCACTTCGGAGCAAATTATCATAGACCCTTTTGGACTTTTTCGCCATTATGCTTGCACCGTTGGCGGCGCTGTGGTTTTCTCTTTCAAATAAAAAAAAACTCATGTAGCTACCTTAAATAGTTTCAAAGATACGGCGAGTTATGTATTAAAAAACACGGTTTCCAATTAATTTACATTTTCTTGGTTTTCCGTAATTTCCAAAAAACTGGACCACAGGAAAATGTCGTAAAGGTCCATTTCATATGCACAAAAACATTCTCCATCGACTCATATGCGTCTCACCTGGTTCTACCTCAAAATTTTTTTTTTCGAGAACGGAGCGACTTTCAGCCTCGAATTTACTCCACTATAATCCAAGTCTTTATATGATGGTTGGGTATTGGATCATCCCAGCCCAATTGATCGTCCCACAACGACTGAATCAGAATCTTAGCTCGCACAATGACAGGAGATAATAGACCTAATGGATCATACACAGAAGCTACCTTGGACAGAATATTTCGTTTTGTAGGTGTCACTGTTTTCAATAAATCATTAATGACAAATTGAATGGTATCTTGTTTTGCATTCCAACAAATTCCAAGAGTTTTACTGGTTATGTCGTCACCAAAATCCAGTATTAAATGATTGTCTTGACTAGAAGCTTGAGAGATTGAATTTAGAACGTCGAGTGAATTAGATAAGAATTTTCGTAATTCTAAACCAGCAGATAAAAGTATAGATGCAACCTCGTCTTTTATTTTTAAAACATTTTCGATGGAATCAGAGCCAGTCAGCAGGTCGTCTATATAAATATCATTTAAAATAACGTTACTTGCAATCGGTTTTGATTCAAGATTTTCGACACCAAGTTGTTTTAAGCATCGGGTTGCTAAGTACGGAGCACTGGCAGTACCGTACGTTACAGTATTCAATTCGTAACATTTCATTTCTGCTTCCGGTTCACGACGCCAAAATATTCTTTGTAAAGAACGCTATTCGGGATGAATCAATATTTGTCGATACATCTGTTTAACATCACCAGTTAAAACTATTTGATGTAAACGAAAATTCAAAATTATTGCAAGGAGATTGTTTTGAACGACTGGACCGACTGCTTGGGTATCATTGAGAGAAACACCAGTAGTTGTCTTCATAGACGCATCAAATACAACTCTGAGTTTCGTAGTTAACGAAGACTCACGAATAACAGGATGATGAGGCAGATAGAAACACAATTTAGAAATTGAACCGTTTGTTTTATCGATTTGAGTCATGTGCCCTAAATTTTCGTATTCTTCCATAAATTTAATATATTGAAGTTTAACTTCAGGTTTGCTTTGAAGTTTCCTTTCCAAATTGAGAAACCGACCTTTGGCTAGATATTCAGAATCACCTAGGTCCGTCAGATTAGATTTAAATGGAATGTGAACAATGAAACGACCCGTAGAATCCCTTGAATGAGTTTGTTGGAAATTATTTTCGCAATACTCTTCCTCGGGGGAAAGCAAGGAAGCAATTGTTTCAGATTCTTCGAGTTTCCAGAATCTTGTAAGTTGTTTGTTGAGTTCATCGTTTGAACATGGATCAAGATTGGAAATGTAAGAACAAATGACTGCATTTGAAATTTCCTCAGTGTTTACGTTAACCTTGGTTCTTGACAAGTTACCTGATATTACCCAACCTAACTTAGTTTCTTGGATAATCGGCAAGTTGTAACCTAATTGAAGTTGTTCAGCGCACAAAATTTCATAAAATTTCGAAGCACCAATGAGTAAATCAACCTGGCTGGACACATTGTAGTCTGGATCTGCCAAGCAGATGTCTTCTGGGACTTTAAAAATAGTTTTATCAAATGATACCACAGGTAACTTTTCGGTAATTTTTGGTAGAACCAGGCATTTTAAGATACAAGAAAATCCGTTATTAATATTCGATGTAATTTCAAGATTTATTTGCTTACTAATATCTACAATGCTCGAACCAATGCCATGAATGCAAAAGTTTGCTCTGGATGTGGGAAAGCCTAGTAGTTGACACAAGCTGTCAGTAATAAAATTACTTTGTGATCCCGAATCGAGAAAACACTTTATTTTGTGGGTTTCACCGTTAGAGTCTTTTACATTAACAATAGCTGTGGACAGCAAGACCTGAGAACTTATTTGAGATGCCTCATTTGATAAATAGTTATTAGTAGCAACAGCTGTATTTTGTTTTTGAGAATTATCATCAATGGAAGGGTTTTGTAATTTCGGATCATTGTTTTCAAAGCGCAATGCCGAATTATGTTTCTTGTTGCAATGCTTACAAATAAGCTTTGATTTGCATTCAACGGTTTTGTGGTTCGAACCTAAGCAGTTTTTGCAAAGATTAGACCTCTTAACTAAGTTGAATCGATCATGAACGCTGAGTTTATAAAATTCCTCGCATTTGCATAAACTATGATTGCCCGAACATGAAGGGCAATTGTTTACCTTAATAGTTTCTGAATAGGTATACGAAGTGGGAGAAATTTTCGTATTGGAATGAGATGGCGAATTAGAATTTGATTTATTATTATTCGTTGGTTGATATGTCTTTATCACATTTGATTGTTCAAGAATATCACAGCGTTTTTGGAAAAAATCATTTAGTTCGGCGATAGTCGGAAATTCACTTTTAACGGTGAATTCTGCAAAAGCACGTTTAGAATTGGAATCAAATTTGTTCACAATAAGATGGACAATAATTGTGTCCCAATGCTGGACTGGTTGACCTAAGTTTTGCAATGCCCTGAGATGCTTGCTTAAATTGTCATGCAACTCTCTAAGAGAATTTTGCGATTCCTTTGTTACGACAGGAAGGTCTAAAATTGCCTTAAGGTGACTATTCACGATTACCTTCTTATTATCAAAGCGTTGATTTAACAAATCCCAAGCGATATCATAATTTTGATCATTGCCTTGAATATTTTCGATAACTTTCAACGCAGGTCCCTTTAGACTCAATTTTAAATAATGAAATTTATGAGTTTTCGACGTTAATCTTTTATTATTATGAACCAATGTAGTGAACGAATCCTTAAAACCAGACCACTGTGTATATTCACCATCAAATACTGGCAAATTTATGTGAGCTAATTTGACGTCATCGAATCCAGTATGATTACTACATAATTTGGTTTCAAAATCTGTATGGTGGCTTTGTTGAGTATTCTCATTAAAAGTAGTGACAATGCTCCTAGCAGAGGCTAACAATTGATAGAATTTATCTCCAAATTCGTTTATATCCTGAATACTGCCGTGAGCATTAGAACCCTTTAATTTTATTTGAATGTCATCATATTTATCGTAAAAAGTTTCAACTTGCTTTATGCGAAATTCCAAACCGCAAACAGATTTCTTGTCTACAGAAGTTGGCTCAATGGTATCAAGGTAACGTTCGAAATGATCTAGCTGATTTTGGATCGAGTCAGCCTTCGCAACTAATTCTCGAATTAAAGAATCATTATTTATTCTTTTAGGCGGCATTTTGATTAAATAACAACACTGAAAAAAAGCTTCGCGGTGCTATGTCGAAAGCGATCCCACTTGTCACTACCAAACTTGACAGATTGTTGGAAACATTGATTGTTGACGATAGAAGCCAGATGGAAAATATAATATTGCGCAATTGCAAATATTAAATCGCTTTGACTGATTGTGGCGATGTTTATTGAAAGATGCTGACCTTATTGATGATGCAACAGGAGCAGACGATGCGAATTATGAAGATCATTCCACAGGAACACATCCAAAGGAGCAGACGGTGCGAATTATCAAGATGATTCCACAGGAACACATCCAAATCCGGTTGTCGAAGGACCATATGATGGAGAAGCCTCCTTCAAGTTCTTGTTGTGAAGGTTGTGACTTCTTGTCTTGAGTTCGATTGAAAATTATAACAAAATTTTCTTTATGACATTAACACGTCATTTTTATTCAATCATTTTTTTTACAATCATAAACAATTCAAATGTTTTTTCTTGACGACGCGATGAGGTCGAAAAGGCGTGAGGAGTTCCTAACACACACCATTGAGTAAATCAAGAGGAGTCATACAATAGTATGGAAGCGTGTGCTTGCCCATAAGCTATTTTTATTCATTAATAGGCAACACATAAAACACCATGTTACTTTGGTCTATTCGCGTCCAATTCTAATTATCATATGGTGAAGAAACCTGTAATACAGCTGAGCCCCCTCTCTGTACCAAACGCAAAACCTGTTAGCAGCGCGACGTCAAAGCCAACAATGACGTCATAGTGTTTCTATGACGTCATTGTTGGCTTTGTCGCACGAGTTATTTGAGGAGGGGGCAAAATAAAAATAAAATAGTACCTAACCTTTGGGCTGATGTGATTGATGGGCTCACGCCGCGCCGCCGCCGCCGTGGCATCGTCGGTGATTATTATAATAACTCCAAACTCGACTAACTCACGAAGAAAAATTGAACAACGCAGTAGGTACGCACATCACTTTGGGCCCCTAAGCCGATTTCGTTACCAATATTTTATTATATACCTATACGAACAAAATTCTAAATTACACCAGTCACAGCGTCCTTTCAAAAATCTGCATTTTCTATCCTTGACTTTTTGGGGCCCAGGCCCATAGCACAGAACTCTAAATATTCCCTCAGGTTTCAGGAATTAACAATAAAGTTGTGACGCATTACGCATGTTCAAAGTAAATATCCCATAATGCACACATCTACTTTTTTTTGCAATGAAAGAGACACGTGTTTCGTGTTTATATTTGGGCGAAAGCTAGCACAATACTCATTGTATTATAATTAATTTACGACTGTTTTTCTTCGTCCAGCTTATTCAGTCAGTCCTCTTAGCGGTATCGCCCAACAAATTAATTGATATCCTTACCTTTCTCAATCAATGTTGCCAGAGTTAGTACTTTAGTACTCTTCTAGTACTTTTTAACTTCTTCGCTTAGCGAAACAAGTTAATAAAATCGATTAAAAAATCGAATCGCCAAAAATATCAAATCTTTACGTTTCAGGGTACTGGGAATCCGGAAAAGTGGTTTTTGAAAAATGTCTGTGTGTCTGTCTGTCTGTGATCACGCTGCAGCTCAAACTACTGAACGTATCGAGATGAAATTTGGCACACATATTCAGTGGGAGATTTGTAGGTGGCTGATTAGAATCTGGGCCACATCGGTTGGCGGAAAGTGCCTTTTTGTCACATCAACTTTAAAAATTTAAATGCAAACCACCATTTTTCGCGTTACCATATGAATGCTCTTCGAATTCTGCTTCTAAAAATGTATTCACAATTGTGCCTTTTTGGCCAAAAAAAATGCATAACTGTATATTTTTATAACCAGATTTGATAGCTGATTTTTTTTCAAGCCGAAAACCTTTGTGCCATTTTTTCGAAAAATGTCATTTTAGTGGCAAAAGGGCCATTGTCTCAATTTATTTTACAAAAAAAAAATATTCTTACTATCAGATTCGACAGATGTTATATTGCCGGATCAAAAACCTTATTGCAATTTTTTAGAAAATTGCCATTTTAGGGACAAAAAGGCCCCTTTTTGAGTTCTTCTTAGCAAAAGGGCATATTATCATTATCGAATTCGATAGCTGTTGCATTGCCGGATCGAAAACCTTAGTGCCATTTTTTCGAAAAATGTCCATTTTAGGAGTGAAAAACATTTGTATTTTAGATTATAGTAAATGAGCGCCGGGTGCATCAGCCATCCAACCGCTTCGCACGCCCGACCTTGGTTAAATAAAGTTAAATGCTACATTTACAAATTCTGTGAAAAAGTAGAAGTTTACCGTCTCCGAGGAAGCAACGAAAGAGACATGACACGTGTTTCGTGTTTATATTTGGGCGAAAGCTACTACAATACTCATTGTTTTATAATTAATTTACGACTGTTTTTCTTCGTCCAGCTTATTCAGTCAGTCCTCTTAGCGGTATCTCCAACAAATTAGTTTTAACAATTGATCCTACCTTTCTCAATTTTCTCTGCGGTTCTTTCATATAAGAAATGTTTTCAGTTTTCCTCTTCACAAGCATTATCATCCTTTGTTTAACGTTTGTGATTGTCAAAAAATTTTTCTAGGGAGCGGCGGTAACAAATACCGCGGGGGGCATGCAATAAGTCGGCCTAATTATTACGATTGAAATAAATTCTAAAAATTTACCGATAACAATCAATGCACTAAGGAGATTATACAATATTTATAATGATTGTTATGTAAAGAGAGGTATCAATAATGGTATCGTATCATGACCTGCTGTGGTAACCAAATATGCCGTCGCGGACTTTTATTTAGATCTTTTTCATTGCCAACAATCTCCATTCATAATTTTGATCTACCTGCAAGCGTTTAGGCAGCGTTCGCAATTAAACCGTGGAAATGGAGGTGAAAACCTAATGGTGGTCACAAAAAGCTTACGAAACACCATTTTGCAGGTTTCAAATTTTTTCTCATTTTATCGCCGGCACTATCTATCCACATGCCAAATTTCAGCTTGCCACCTCATCAGGAAGTCGTATTTCTTTTCCGGACACGCACCAAAAATCTGGGCTTAGCTTTATACATAATATACCTACAGGGGTATTATTTTTAAAACTTTCCGCCTTGAATATTTTTGGACATAAAAAAGAGATTTAATTGAAATAAACGCTGGTCGTCTGGACATCACGGAGGGGGACCCCTGCGCGTGTACGAATTCGGGACCTACAATTTTTTCTGAGTTAAAAGCATGCATTATACTTGACCGGAAGTACATAATCACGGCCACTCTTGATTTTCACAAATGTCGAAGAGATGGGTAAAAAATAAAGATTTTTCAAAATCCCAAAAACTGGTGTATACTTTACTTTTTAGAGACGTATCTGATGGTATAATTGTCTGACATTTGTTTTCAGCTTCCGGTGGTTTAACCGGAAATTGAAGCCTCCGATAGAACTCGTTTCTTATAAATTAATGAAATAAAGACATAAAGCAAAATGTAATTGCACAGATGAATTCAGAGGACAAAATGTTTTTGAAAATCTGGGGCGGCGGTGACTGCACTTCCGGTCACACATGTTTCTAACTCAGAAAAAATCGTAGGGTCTAAATCCATTGAGAAAAAAATATAATTCCCTTCCATTTGAAAAAAATTGGCAGTCTCGGAGACGGTAGAGACTTCTACTTTTTCACAGAATTTGAAAATGTAGAGTAGGAATAAATTAACTTGTGTCGATATTTTTCACCCCTAAAATGACATTTTCTAAAAAAATGGCATTAAAGTTTTTGATCCGACAGCTATTGAACTCAATAACAATAATATAGTGGAAATTTTCTAGAAAATTGCACTAAGGTTTTTGATCCGGCAATACAACAGCTGTCGAATCCGATAGTAAGAATATGCTTCTTTACAAAATAAATTGAAACAAGGGCCCTTTTACCACTAAAATGACATTTTTTGAAAAAATGGCACTAAAGTTTTCGGCTTGAAAAAAAATCAACTATCAAATCCGGTAATAAAAATATACAGTTATATAGGTTTTTTTCACGGCACCATTTTCTGGCCAAAAGGGGACCAGTGTGAATACATTTTTAGAAACTGAATTCGAAGAGCATTCATATGGTAACGCGAAAAATGAGAGTTGGCATTTAAATTTTTAAAGTTGATGTGCCAAAAAGCACTTTCCGTGAACCCATCTGGCTCAAATTCTACTCAGCACCTACAAATCTCCCACTGAATATGTGTGCCAAATTTCATCTCGATACGTTGAGTAGTTTGAGCTGCAGCGTGATCACAGACAGACAGACAGGCAGGCAGACACACAGACAGACATTTTTCAAAAACCACTAGATTGCTGGAAACGAGCGCTAGCATCCCGCAAAAAGAGAATTATTTTATTTTCAACTCGAAACAGCGCCGCAAAGATCCGTCATGACGCCATATGTGATAAGCCGCGTGTGCTTGCACTTGGAAAGCATTTCCTAATTTCAAGCGGCAACCTCTCACTATTGCAATACATCATTTGAACCCGTTCAACAGTAAAATTTTAAATTACATTTGACCTTTTGTGATGCATCATTTTAAAGAGTATGAAATCCTCTGTAAATCAATGCAACAATTTTTGAAATCCATCCACTCGTTCAAAAGTTGCAGAAGAAACAATAATTATTTCTACGGCGCGAGATCCATAAGATCACTGCCGGCTGACAAGCACGAGCGGGCAGGTGTATCATGGCGGTATCTCAAATGACGTCACGCGCCTCACCCAAACAACGAATTGGAGTTCTTTGGGATAATTTTATTTACGGCAACATTTATAAAATGCCCTACACCACGGTGTGGTAACAGGAAAGGCACTATGATTAAATAAAAAAATATAATCTATCAATTGGAATAATTTTTGAAAAATTAATATTTTTGAGTTTACTGTTCCTTTAAGTTTCAGGGTCTTATAAACCCAAAAAAGTGGTTTTTGAAATATGTCACGCTACACGCTACAGGCCGCTACTGGACCTATCTGGCCGAAAATTGGCATGCGCAGCTTACATGAAAAAAGGAAGAACTGATGATTAGATTTTGGGTCAAATCCACGGAAAGTGCCATTTTGACACATCAACTTAAAAAATTTTAGTGCAAACTTCCATTTTCGCGACACTATAATATGAAAGCTCTTCGAACTCTGCTTCTAAAAATGTATTCACACTTGGTGCGTCTTTTGCCAAAAATCGTTGCCGTGAAAAAAACATGTATAACTGTATATTTTAACCTCCCCACTTCACTTCACTTTAAAAAAAGGGAGGTTACTGCATTACTGCAATCACTAAAATTTTCGAATTTGTGATAACAGCAAATCTTCACGTTTTGAGGTCTCAGCTCAGGGACCCAAAAAAGGAGTTTTAAAAATGTGTCTAAATAAATAAATTTTGTCTTATGTAAAAGCAGAATTTGAAGACCTTTCTGATGGTGACAATAAATCTTTCAAAAACTTGTTTTCAGCTCGTCGACCCCCATGTGCAAAATTTCAGCCAAATTATAAAGTCCGACAAAAATCTCGATTTTTTTTGTTTTTGGTCAAAAGGGCACTGACAGTGAATACATCTTTTGAAGCAGAGTCTGAAGGCCTAGCAACGAATTGAAGTTCTTTGGGGCAATTTTATTTACGGCAACATTTATAAAATGCTATATAAACTATCAATTAACTAATTTTTGAAAAATTAATATTTTTAAGTTTACTGTTCCTTTAACTTGCTTTGCGAAGCTTAGAAGTTAAAAATAGCAAGTTGCATCCACAGCGTTTAAGATCCGACGGTGATCGCTGAGAGGAGAGTAAGGTCCAGAACAAAACTTGGGAGTACGGTCTACGGTCTACTAGCTATCCTGTGTTTAGTTCAGGCGAATATCTTAAGTAATAAAGGAAAGAAGATTATCCAATTTAAAAGTGGGACAATAATGAAAAAATACCGTGTACCATTGGGTGAATCTAATAATAAAATGTAAAAAAGCAGTCCGATAAAATTATTGCAAGCGAAGCGACAATGTTCCGTCGTCACACATTTCAGGATATCAATGAGCAAAAATATCCGATCCGATCCTCGGTTTGCAATAGGGAACAGGTTTGCAAGCTGCAGCTGCAACTTGACCTTCGGCGTTCCTAACCTTCCCCAACCCAAATAACTTCTATTGTTCCAAGGTTCGCTTAACGATGACGTCACGATTTACGCCCCTACAGCTGCATCTACTATACGATAGGTGGCTCTGGTGCAAGGGCCAGCTGTGTTAGTAACAACTATGATTCTCAGGTGGCGTTAGTTGAATTCTTAACGATTTTTAGTAGCGACACCTGAACATGAAAGTGATCTCCACACACGGGTTTCGCCTTTTAAATAACTCCTCTTGATTTACTCAATGCACACACATAAAACCAAAAAATTGTGGACGTCCCTCTTGTATTCTTCATAAACTAGGCTCTGGTCAAGTAGTCATCTGTCCAAATCTTTGGCATCAGTCACAGTCAGGGTTGAAAGCAGTCTTGATCATGATTCGAGTTCATCGTGCACCTCTTTCAAATATTGCTATTAAGCAATACCGTCAACGAATAAGAAATGCTCTGATTGAGGAAATCAATGCTTTAGTAGAAGAAGAAGAATCGGTACCTACCTAAGAGAATATGGGTGCGCAACTGGATAGGAAGACGAGACACGAGAGGAGCGTCTGCTCTTATATTGAAAGAACTAGCTACAGAAGACCCAGAAGAGTATAGGCTTTGTCTACGTTTAACAACTGAACAATTTGCAACAATTCTCAATTTGATTTCTCCTGCAATTCAGCGATCCTCAACTGCCATGAGGGAAGCTATACCATCTCGGACTAAACTTGAGATAACTCTTAACTTCTTAGCCACTGGAAACAGCTACAGAACTCTTCAACATTTGTTTCGTGTGCCGAAATCGACAATTTCAAAATTTTTGCCAGAAGTGTGTGATGCAATATATAACAGCCTTAAGGAACACATAATGGTATGCAACAAAATTTTAAATTATTTATATTAAACTAATATTAAGCGAGAACATCGTCGAACTGTCAAACTTTCTGAAAAACACCGACGCAAAGTGGCAAGAACTCCTCTTTTACGGGTGGATTTCGTGGCCGGTGGGAGGCCTTTCACCGTTCCCAAAACATAAACGGAGAAATCGCAGGCGTCGGAATTTGGATCTTTTTACTAAATATCGAGAATTTTTCGTTTAAACTTGGGCAAATTTGACGGCGAAAAAGTCACGTGACTTCCATATGAGATGCGATTAAAAAGTGCGCGAGGGGAGCACTGCCTTCCTTTGATCGGTGGCAAATTGGCGGAAAAATCGCGTTCGAAAAATGTCCCATCCCAACTAAGAGGTACAAGATAATAAGTGCGGGGGTTTGCCGTCGAAATTTTTCTCATTTTTCCAACGATTGAATTAAAAAACCGCTTCAAACTGGACGGAATCACGGGTGGACTCCACCTCGGCCATCATTTGACTTTTCTCGAAGCGGCGTCACGTCACTGTCAGTTTCAATGTCTGTCAAAATGTGCCGGGCGAATATTCGTTAAAGCGGTGTAATAAATGCATTTCTTGCGCTGAAACTCGACAATTTGTACAAGTTAAACGTTCCGTGGGGTGTGTGCGACGTATTTCATTTGTTTGGAACACTTCGGAGGCAATTGCGATACCTACGGGCCCCTTCAGTGGGGTACCGGTGTTGGTAGACACCACCCTCCATTCGCTGTGTCAGGAAATCAAAACTAGCAAGTTTGCAATAGAAATCCATCGATTTTCAAACATTTCGAGGACAGAAAGCGGTAAGTTTCGAAAAAATGTCAAATCTCAAGTAATCTTTCAAATCATTTTTAGGGCTTCTCGCAAAGTGCTGGTAAACAGAGTTTTTCGGCAATAAAAGTGTTCTGCACACTCTTTAAATGCAAGTATTCAATTCCGTCAGCTATTGTTACAATGTGTGTTTAAACATTTCAGAAGCAAGTGCCCCCTTCGCACATAACCTCAAAAAACGTCACCCAGGGAATGGGAATTGTTCCTTTGAATCTGGAGTGGGTGAACAGGAATCAAGATTACCACAGCAAGTAGGAATTGCCCATGTTATATCTGATCTAAGCTTTGGCAATTATGATAGCTGTGGGCCCCATCAGTGGGGTACCAGTGTTGGTGGGTACTGTCTCCATTCGTTGCATCAGGGAATCAAAATTGGCAAGTTGCAGTGGAAATCCATCAATATTCAAACATTTCGAGCATAGAAATTTCAAAACAATGTCAAATCTCGAGCAATCTTTCAAAACATTTTTTAGGGCTTCTCGCAAGGTGGTCTCCACTGATAAGCAGAGTTGTTTGGCAGTAAAAATGATCTGACCACTCTTTAAATGCAAGTATTTATTTATTTCTTTCAGTTATTAGAATGTGTGTCCATAAACATTTCAGAAGCAAGTGCCCCCTTTGAACATAACCTCAAAAAACGTCACCCCGGGGAATGAAAATTATTCATTTAAATCCGGAATCAGTTAACAGGCATCAGGACAGGACTAAATCAAGATCACCACAGCAAGTAGGAATTATTGTCCATGTCATCTCTGGCTTTAAAACTTGGTGCAGATAGATTGGTCAACTCCAGGAAAATAAATCAATGGGTTTGAGTGTGGGCATGATACAAAATGAAAATATGAAAGGAGTGTGTCCAGAAATGGGTGAGCTGGTATAACTCGAAAGCAACTTTTGAATAGTAGTGCCTTTTATAAGTGAGCAAAGGTCAGAATAATTGTTTGTCTAAAGAGGCTACGTCTTTTTTTTCTGTTTTAATCTTGAATTTGGATGTGACAATTTCGATAATAATAATAAAATATGAATGTTCAAATGGTAATCTACGTTGTTTAGTATCAGTATTTTTTTTACAGATCATCTTTAGTTAGATGAGTTTTTCAAACATTTTTTTGCGCCTTCTCAAAAGGAGATCAAAAAGTAGTAGGAGCATCACACAATAATTGTTATTAAATTAAAGTGAGATTTAGAGCAGTACTGAGTACCATACGGGCGTATGTGAGCTCGATTTCTCGAAAATTTCTTAACGGATTTTAACGAAATTCGGTCTGGAGGTTACTGTTGGTCTTCTGGTGAGCCCACCTAACTTTAAATTCTGTATCTTAACAATGTACTCTCACTTAACGCCTTTTGACCTCCCCAATCCGACAATTTCAAAAAAATGGGGGGTTACTGCAATCTCTAAAATTTTCAAATTCGAAATAACACCAGATCTTCATCACGTTTTGAGATCTTAGAAGCCCAGAAAAGTGGTTTTAAAAATGTGTCTGTGTGTATGTACAGGGCGATCCAACCATTTTGTCTCAGTTTTAAATTGAAATACGTTTTGCGACGTGCGAGAAATCCGCAAGTGGTTTCTAAAATTTGCCTGTCTGTATGTACGGATGTATGTTTGTAATAAGCACGCTACAGCCCAAACTACTGAACCCTTTTTCGTTGAAATTTGGTAGATAGGCATCTCACAACCTAACTTAGGTCTGAAAAGCTTTTGAGGCCAATCGTATAACTGGAAGTGCCATTTTGGCGCAACTTTGAAATTTTAAATACAAGCCCCGATTTTTTGACAACACCGTAAGAAAGGCTTTGAAATTCGATGTATTCAGTCTTCCTCTTTTGATAAAAACTTCAAAACTCGAGATTTTTTAAGGCACTTTTAAAACACATTTTAAAATCCCTGGGCTGATTTGACTGAAACTTTGCACGTGGAGATTGTATTAGGTACCCGTTGAAGAGCCGAAAAGATTTTATAAGCAATCGAGTCAACAAATGCCTTTTTGGCAGCAATTTTCAAAATTTTAAGTTTTTTCATTTAACCATCCGAAACAAGTTTTTGCCACCATCACAAAAGTCTTCAAATTCCGTTTTTAAATAAGACAAAATGCATTTATATTTAGTGCCCTTTGCGGGCGAAAAAAGCGAAATTTTGTAAGCCCAAACTACTTGACTGATTTTTCTGAAATTTGGTAAATGGAGAGTATGTGACCCGTTGAAGAGCTTAAAGACTTTTTGAAGCAATCGGTCCACGGAAACTGCCTTTTATTGGCATATCAAATTTAAAATTTTAAATAAAAGACCCGGAAATCAAAGACCCACGCACTTTAATAAAAGAGCCTTATGGAATTTTGGAAATACCAATTTTTACCACATATTTAATTTTCTCTTTTAATGTCGAAGTGGCTTTTAATAAGATAAATATTGCCGATATGTATTATTTGACAGAAAAAAAACGGTTTCGTAATGGTTTATCAATTCTAAAAGTGACAAAAATAATTCGTCTTATTATTTATAGTTAGTCAGCCTAGCGCCAAACTAAAAATAAACCGGTCCACACATAGAAAATGGTTAGTTAGCCAAGAGCGAAACTAAAAAAATCCCGGCGCGAAGCGCCCACACAAAAAAGGGTAGTTAGCCAAAAGCGAAACTAAAAATGATCCCGGCGCGAAGCGCCCACACATAAAAAAAAGGTTAGTTAAAAAAAGAGCGAAACTAAAAAAGATACCAGCGCGCAGCTCCCACACAGAAAAAAGTTTAGTTACCCAAGAGCGAAACTAAAAAAGATCACGGCGCGAAACGCCCACACAGGAAAAAAAGTTTAGTTGGCCAAGAGCGAAACTAAGAAAGATCCCGGCGCGAAGCGCCCACACATAGAAAATGGTTAGTTAGCCAAGAGCGAAACTAAAAATGATCCCGGCGCGAAGCGCCCACACAGACAAAAAGCTATTCACCTTTTTGTCTTTGTCTTGGCTAATTATAACCAAGAGCGAGACTAAAAAAGATCCCGGCGCGAAGCGCTCACACAGACACAACAAGGGTAGTTAGCTAAGAGCGAAACTAAAAAAGATTTCGGCGCGAAGCGCCCACACAGACAAAAAAGTTAGTTAGCCAAGAGCGAAACTGAAAAAAATCTCGGCGCTTCGCGCCCACACAGACATAAAAAGGTTAGTTAGCCAACAGCGAAACTAAAAAAGATCTCGGCGCGAAGCGCCTACCACAGACAACAAGGTTAATTAGCCAAGAGCGAAACTAAAAAAGATTTCGGCGCGAAGCGCCCACACAGACACAAAAAGGTTAGTTAGCTAGGAGCGAAACTAAAAAAGATTTCGGCGCGAAGCGCCCACACATAGAAAATAGGTTAGTTAGCCAAGAGCGAAACTTAAAAAAATCCCGGCGCGAAGCGCCCACACAGACACAAAAAGATTAATTAGCTAAGAGCGAAACTAAAAAGGATCTCGGCGCGTAGCGCCTACACAAAGACCAAAAGGTTAGTTAGCCAAGAGCGAAACTAAAAAAGATCCCGGCGCGAAGCGCCCACACTTAGGCACAAAGGTTAGTTAACCAAGAGCGAAACTAAAAAGATCCCGGCGCGAAGTGCCCACACAAAAAAAAAGGTTAGATAGCCAAGAGCGAAACTAAAAAAATTCCCGGCGCGAAGCGCCCACACATAAAAAATAGGTTAGTTAGCCAAGAGCGAAACTAAAAAAAAACCCGGCGCGAGGCGCCCACACAGACACAAAAAGGTTAGTTAGCCAAGAGCGAAACTAAAAAAGATTCCGGCGCGAAGCGCCCACATAGAAAATAGGTTAGTTAGCCAAGAGCGAAACTTAAAAAAATCCCGGCGCGAAGCGCCCACACAGACACAAAAAGGTTAGTTAGCCAAGAGCGAAACTAAAAAGATTCCGGCGCGAAGCGCCCACACATAGAAAATAGGTTAGTTAGCCAAGAGCGAAACTTAAAAAAATCCCGGCGCGAAGCGCCCACACAGACACAAAAAGATTAATTAGCTAAGAGCGAAACTAAAAAGGATCTCGGCGCGTAGCGCCCACACAAAGACCAAAAGGTTAGTTAGCCAAGAGCGAAACTAAAAAAGATCCCGGCGCGAAGCGCCCACACTTAGGCACAAAGGTTAGTTAACCAAGAGCGAAACTAAAAAGATCCCGGCGCGAAGTGCCCACACAAAAAAAAAGGTTAGATAGCCAAGAGCGAAACTAAAAAAATTCCCGGCGCGAAGCGCCCACACATAAAAAATAGGTTAGTTAGCCAAGAGCGAAACTAAAAAAAAACCCGGCGCGAAGCGCCCACACAGACACAAAAAGGTTAGTTAGCCAAGAGCGAAACTAAAAAAGATTCCGGCGCGAAGCGCCCACACATAGAAAATAGGTTAGTTAGCCAAGAGCGAAACTTAAAAAAATCCCGGCGCGAAGCGCCCACACAGACACAAAAAGGTTAGTTAGCTAAGAGCGAAACTAAAAAAAAAATTTTGGCGCGAAGCGCCCACACTTAAACAAAACAGTAAACTAGCCTAGCCGCGAAGCGGTCCTTGGATACGCCACACACCACCAACCAAGGAAAGTCAAAACACTAGACCACGACATACTTTTAGGAAAACCAACAATAAAATAAAAAACATTTCGTTAAAGTCATCTTTTTTACAAAATCTAACCCCTATTAAAAAAACTCCATCTACCAAAACAATGTCTTTGTCCTTCCGACTAGTAAACTAATATTAAGCGAGAACATCGTCGAACTGTCAAACTTTCTGAAAAACACCGACGCCTAAATGCACAAACTCCTCTGTTACGCTGGGATTTCTGGGGGGTAGCGAGGCGTCGGACTTTCGTCGAGACGTAAACGACGAAACCTTTGACCTCGAAATTTAGCTTTCTTTCCTAAATTTCGAGAATTTTTCGTTTAAACTTTGACATTTTTTCCGACCGAAAGCATCACGTGACTTCCAGAACTTTTTTGATTTTTGTGCAGTTTCGAGGCCGCGAGGGTTGCGCTACCGTCTTTAAATTGGTGGAAAAATTGCACTCCAAAAATGCCGCGTCGAGCCTAAGGGGTGCGAGATTCTTCGTGAGGCGGTGTGCCGTCGAAATTTTTCCTCCACGCACTTTCTTTTAATTAAAAAATTGCAAATTCACGCAAAATTTAAGCGGACCCTGCCTCCGCCGATCGGAGCGTGTCTCTTTTTTGACATTTCTCTAAACGTCAGTCGACGTCTGTCAACCGTGAACGGCTGGATTGTTTGAAATTGTGAAAAAATGTGTTTCTTGCACCAAAAATTCTGCAATATTGCAAGCTGCACGTTCCTGAGGAGTGTGCGCGACGTATTTCATTTGTTTGGAACACCTCGGGGGCAATTGCGATACCTGGAGGGCCCCTTCAGTGGGGTACCGGTGTTGGCGGGCACCACCTCCATTTGCTGTGTCAGGAAGTCAAGACTGGCAAGTTTGCAGTAGAAATCCATCAATATTCAAACATTTCGAGGATAGAAATGGGTGAGTTTTGAAGAAAATGTCAAATCTCGAGTAATCTTTCAAAACATTTTTTAGGGCTTCTCGCAAAGTGCTCCCTACTGGTAAACAGAGTTGTTGGGCAATAAAAGTGTTCTGCACACTCTTTAAATGCAAGTATTCAATTCCGTCAGTTATTGTTACAATGTGTGTTTAAACATTTCAGAAGCAAGTGCCCCCTTCGCACATAACCTCAAAAAACGTCACCCAGAGAATGCGAATTGTTCCTTTGAATCTTCTGGAATGGGTTAACAGGAATCAAGATTACCACAGCAAGTAGGAATTGCCCATGTTATCTCTGACTTAAGCTTTAGCTGTGATAGCTGTGGGCCCCATCAGTGGAACTTCTCGCAAGGTGGTCTCCACTGATAAGCAGAGTTGTTTGGCAGTATAAATGATCTGACCACTCTTTAAATGCAAGTATTTATTTATTTCTTTCAGTTATTAGAATGTGTGTCGTAAACATTTCAGAAGCAAGTGCCCCCTTTGAACATAACCTCAAAAAACGTCGCCCCGGGGAATGAGAATTATTCATTTAAATCCGGAATCAGTTAACAGGAATCAGGACAGGACTAAATCAAGATCACCACAGCAAGGAGGAATTGTCCATGTCATCTCTGGTTTTAAAACTTTTGGTGCAGATAGATTGGTCAACTCCAGGAAAATAAATCAATTGGTTTGAGTGTGGGCATGATACAAAATATGAAAGGAGTGTGTCCAGAAATGTGTGAGCTGGTATAACTCGAAATTATGGACAGTGAAAAGTTTCAATCCATCGAAGCAACTTTTGAATAGTAGTGCCTTTTATAAGTATAAATTCAGCATAATTGTTTGTCTAAAGAGTCTTTTTTTCTGTTTTAATCTTGAATTTGGATGTGACAATTTCGATAATAATAAAATATGAATGTTCAATCTACGTTGTTTAGTATCAGTATTTTTTTACAGATCATCTTTAGTGAGATGAGTTTTTCAAACATTTTTTTGCGCCCCCTCAAAAGGGGATCAAAAAGTAGTAGGAGCATCACACAATAATTGTTATTAAATTCAAACATTTTTTTGCGCCCCCTCAAAAGGGGATCAAAAAGTAGTAGGAGCATCACACAATAATTGTTATTAAATTAAAGTGAGATTTAGAGCAGTACTGAGGGTTTCCTTCTGATTTTTCTTAAATTTTTATTTTCATTATTTTAGGGGGCTTTGCATCGAATTCAGTCAAACCGAACCCCCATCAAAGTCGTATTTCTGACCGAGTCAACTTTTCACATGCTTTGGGCATGCATCAGTGGGGCTGAGACAGCAATTAAGATTATCACGGCAAGCAGGAGGGCCCCCCTCCCGTGTTATCGAGTTTTCGGAAATGTGTGATTTATAAGTGAAGTGAAAGTATGGATACCTACATAAAATAACAAATTGATTGTATTTAAATGTGCAAGGGGATTGCAATTTGAGGTAGTTTCCTTTTTTTTTTCTATAAAGATCGTTAATTGTTTTTGATGACAAATTAGAGTTCTTTATAATCTGCCATGGTTGCCCTCGAATAAATGAGACGTCTTCACTCTTTAGAGTTCTTGACTAACGTGTTCAGCTTTCGTGGATTTGTTTAAATAAATAATTGCTTTTCTATTTAATTGCA
This sequence comes from Pycnomerus fuliginosus, assembly GCA_963924575.1. NCBI lineage: Eukaryota > Metazoa > Arthropoda > Insecta > Coleoptera > Zopheridae > Pycnomerus > Pycnomerus fuliginosus. The sequence goes on from OZ004621.1 coordinate 35,685,985, forward strand.
TTTTCATCAAACCCAAACAAGAAACACAATTTTTTAATTATGTATAAGTGAGTATTGTTGGTTGCATGCGCATAGGGATGTTGGTTTAGTGACAATGTAATGTTGGCGCATAGAGCTGTCAACATTTAACAGCCAATCACGACACGAATTTACTAGATCGCCAATGTTTGGAAATTTTCAGATCGTCGTTTGTTTTCAATTTCATTATAAACAAAAGAAACGGCGTCATTTCAGTGAAATACGAGTGGTAAGTAGTTAATAAGTTTTTAAAAAGCACTTAAAAAGATTAATGTGTGCATGATTCGCAGATGTTAATATTAAATTGTTTGTTCCAGAAACAAATAGGTAATGCCCCGAAGAAGAAAATTCCATGGTTGGAGCAAGAAACGCGGTGGCCAAAAACCAAAGAACACAGGAGATGCTACCAACGTCTCCATTTCCGAACATGTAGCAGCTGATTCTTCGGGAAGTAGCTCTCGAGCTAGCTCTGTAAGTCGCATCAGTGATTCAGAGCAAGACGTTGGCCCCATTAGCACTTCTGTGGAATGCTCCAGAAGCAGCAGATCGACCACAGGTGAGTTATTTATGATCAAAATTTTTTATAACAATCAATTTTGTTAGCGGTGGATGTCGATTCTGTTGATTTCAAACCCCCCAACAATCCAGTGCCTGCCGCTAATAATGGGTCAGATTTGGATAGTGCAGGACGGGGAGTTAATCCAGTCAGCAACAACAACACGTGCAATGCGTCGTCTGTTGTAAATCAAAGTGAGTACCTACATTAAAATAATATTTTTTTAAACAATATTAGTGGATATTTCTTCTTTACAATTACTTTCCAATTCAATTAACGAGCTGTAATCGATTAGTTATGTATACAGGGTGTTTCAAAACGCTCCCACTCCATAGAATGTATACACGGTGTTACGCGACGCTGGCACTCAATTTCGATATATACAGGGTGTTTCAAAACGCTCCCATTCCATTTTAATAGAATGTATACAGGATGTTAAGCGACGCTGGCACTCAATTTCGATTAAAGAAATTAATGATTAAGGCCCATTCTCATCCACTTAACGTAACACAAATTATTATTAAGGAATTAAGGGTCAACAACCCAAAAAAGTGGTTTAAAAAATATGTGTGTGTGTGTGTACATTTGTAAACACGCCACAGCCAAAACTACTCGACCGATTTGGGTGAAATTTCGTACGTGTGCATGTGAACACCCAACATAGATCTGAAAGGCTTTTGGAGTCAATCGTGCAACCAGAAATGCCATTTTGGCACATCAACTTTTAATTTTTAAATGTAAACCCCCATTTTTTTGGCATGTAAACTATGAAATTTGACTGATGAACACCAATTTTTCTTATCAGCACATGAAATGTATTAAAATTCTGTACCTGAAAGTGTAGCGTCTTTTTGGCATAAAACATTAAATAGGACGCTACAGCGCAAACTGCTGGGTCAATTTGACTGTAATTTGATAGGTAGAAATACCGTTACCAGCCGAAGAGCTGATTTAATTTTGGTGGCAATCGGCTAACGGCAAATGCCATTTTAGCAGATCAACTTTGAAATTTGAATAATGAACTCCCATTTTCTCTATCAGCACATGAAAAGTCTTCAAATTTTGTTTTCAAAAATGTATTCAAGCTTAGCCTTTTTAGCAAAAGATCGTCAAATTTAGAAAAATCACAGAAAACACCTTAGGTTTGGTGGAGTAGGTATAGTATAGTATAGTAGGTAAATAGTAAAATTTACTTGATATTGGTGATAGGATTGAATCATTCACCAAGTGGGGAGGTTCCAGCCGCTTCAGTAGCTGCCCATTTTAAAATTTGTGTTACGTTAAATGGATTAGAATGGGCCTTTTACTTTCCAAAATAACAACAAACTGTAATCAATTGGTTCTGCATACAGGGTGTTTCGGAACTCTTCCACTCTACTTTGATAGACTGTTTACGGGGCGTTACGCAACGCTGGCGTTGAATTTAGATCAAAAGTGCAATATATTTATTTAATATATACAGTGAAGTTCAAAAGTTGTTCCCCCCCTTTCGAACTCTATCGTGGAGGAGCACTTCGGAAAAAGCTCTGGGCACATAACATTTATTTATTTAGTGCAGTCTGAGGGTGCTGTCAAATATTTTTTTTCACTTCCGGTTTAGCCGGAAATAACCCTAAAATTGTTTTTTTAAATTGAAACCCACATTTTTCTCAACTAATTCGGAATCTACGAATTTTTTTAGGTTAAAAACACGTATCACACTTGACCGGAGATTAAGTCACGGCCACCCTAGATTTTCAAAAACATCGAACAAATCGGTGAAATACGAACATTTTTGAAAATTGCAAAAACACGTCAACCTTATTTTCTTGATGGGAATTCGATTGCCCGATTACATTTTTCTAATTTCTTTTTGTAAAAATCACCAATCGTAAAAAATCAGAGAATTTGAAAAATTCAAAACAAAGTAAAGAAGAAATTTAATTGCCGAGTTGAATTTGTATCAAAAAAATAAGGTTGACGTGTTTTTGCAATTTTCAAAAATCTTCGTTTTTCACCGATTTCTTCGATGTTTTGGAAAATCTGGGGTGGCCGTGCTTGATTACCGGTCAAGTGCGACATGTGTTTTCGATTTACAAAAATTCGTAGATTCCGAATTACATAGTTGAAAAAAATGTGGGTATCAATTTAAAAAACCAATTTCAGGGTCATTTCCTGCTAAACCGGAAGTGGTAAAAAGTATTTGACAGCACCCTCAGACTGCATGAAATTAATAAAGGTTATGTGCCCCAGAGTTTTTTCGAAGTGCCCCTCCACTATAGAGTTCGAAAGGGGGGAAGCAACTTTTGAACCTCACTGTATATTTTACATTAAAAAAAGTCAAATGTAATTATTTTCAGAGTTAATCCAGTTACAAAAGGACGATGACGTTTTATTTTGTGTCAAACACTTTTGATTTCTTTATCGACAACGTTATTAACAATTTGTCTAATCTTCTTTAATATTTCAGACACTGATCCAATTCCGCCAAATTCTCGCTCTGTTCTCGAAAAAGGGAAAAGTAAGATGGCGGTCGTCTTTATGACGAAACCAGCTGAGGATCCCCACAAAGATCCTGTGGCTGGTCCAAGCAAGTGGATACCACCTCCACGGGTGTCTGGAGAGAAACGTCCCAGATATATTCTCTCAGGTAACGTTTCTTATTTGCTTGCACTGTTTTCCATATGTGCTTATAATGTGTTCGTTTTCAGACGACGAAGACGATGAAGATGAAGCCGCTCGCCAAGAAGTCATTAGGCAGTTGGCTAACGTCTATAATCGTCCAAGATTTGCGCCTGTTGAAGAGCAGGACGTTGAAATGCTTCCCGCTGATGAAGAAGCAGCCGAAGTAAACGAGCAAGTCGCTCCCCAATCAGCTGTCTTTCGTTCACCAGACGAAGACGATTTGGCAGCTCTGTTGGAGGACATTGAAAACGACTTGCACATGATCGACGGCCACGATTTGGAATACGTGGAACAAAACGTCGTCGTGTCACCTCATCGACAGCTACAACAACAAGCTGTTGTTCCCAATTTGTGCGATGGGAGGGTGGCCGAAATAGAAAGGGAGCGAATGATTCGTCAACGCCCCCTCTATATGGCCGCCACCAACAGAGGAGCAGCTCCGCATTACGTCGGTCGCATGAACCGACGTTGTCGACATTGCGGAGCTAAATACTTTTACTGTGAAGAAATTAGAGGAGAGTATAGCAAGTGTTGCCGCAAGGGTAGAATTCAAGTTGAACCCTTGGGGGAATACCCAGAGTTGTTGACTGCACTTTTGTGTCGCGATCATCCTCTGTCGCCTCATTTCTTGCAACACATTTTAATTTACAACAACTCTTTTCAGTTCGCCAGCATGAATGCTAATTTGCGACGCTTCCAAGGGCAAGGACCTTACGTCTATGCCATTCAAGGTCGGTTGGTTCATCACCTTGCTCACAATGTGAACCCCAACGAGCCAGATAGAAGCCGATTCGGTTGCATCTATTTTCTCGATCCTGACTTTGCCGCCGAGCGAAGAATGAATTATTCAGGACGAGACAGAGTAAACGAGTTCTTGATTCGTGCAATTGGCGATCTGTTGCAGCAGGTCAATCCTTATGCGCAACGTAAGTAATAATTGCAACCTGAATTTAAAATTGCTATTTTTCTTTATCCTTGCAGAATATCGACATTTGCACGAAGTTTTTGAAGAACAACAAGCTAGGATGGCAGCTAACAACGAAGTTGTCCCCGAAGTTTACGTGGATTTGGTCGCTCAAAGAAGAGACAGAGGCAATCGAGCCTTCGACGCTCCTCAAGTAGCAGAGATTGCTGGAGTGTTTGAAATGAACGAAGCTAGAATTCCACGTGCCACATTGAGAGTTTTCGTTCGAGGTCCCCATCTACAGTTGAGAGAAATCTCTTACTGTTGCGGCCTATCGGATCCTTTAAGTTTTCCGTTGCTGTTTCCCAACGGCGAGCCCGGATTTGATGCTCCCCAACAGGGTGATCCGTGGCTATCAATCAACAAGTATTATGCATACAGAATTGCATACAGAGACGGTTTCCATGTATTGCAGCGTGCTGGGAAGCTCGCCCAGGTACAGTTATTATTTATTTGTTTCGTAAAATCACTAATTTATTGTTTTTTTTTAAAATACAGCAATACATTGTCGCAGCCTACATAAGAGTCGAAGCATCACGACTAGACTTTCTCCGAAACCACCAAAACCGTCTCAGGGTGGAAGAATATGTAGGCTTGCAAGACTACATAGCCAATCGGGCTGAAGCGGCTGGCGTTCCAGCAGGTCAGAGGGTGATTTTGCCCTCCACCTATTTGGGTTCGCCTCGAAGCCAATATCAGCGCTTCCAAGACGCCCTGGCTGTGGTCGAGAGGTTGGGTCCTCCCGATCTCTTCATCACCATGACCTGCAATCCCAAATGGCCAGAAATCATGGAAAACATCCCAGACGGTGATTACTCCAATAATCACCCGTCTCTCATCAACAGGGTGTTTATGGCCAAGGTGAAAGAATTCATCCATGAGGACATTCTGAAACAAGAAATTTTTGGCGTGGCAATCGCAGTGTTGTACGTCATCGAATTTCAAAAGCGGGGTCTACCGCACTGTCACATCTTGGTAACGTTGCGAGACCAAGACAAACCCAGGACACACCCCGCTCGCATCGACGAAATCATTTGTGCGGAAATACCGGATAAAAATGCGGAGCCACAGCTGTACGAAGCTGTAGGTAAATTCATGGTTCACGGACCCTGCGGTGCGCAAAATCCCAACTCCGTCTGTATGATGGAGAACGGAAAGTGCGGAGCCCGTTTTCCGGAACGTTACGTCAACGAAACCATCATTCGTAACGGTTACCCCAAATACCGACGACGTAACAATGGCAGAAAAATCGAAGTTGTACGGAATCGCACCACCCATCAAGTAGGAAACGAATTCATCGTTCCCCACAATCCGTACATCCTGCTGAAATACCAGACGCACATCAACGTTGAAGCGTGTACCTCCATCCGCTGCGTCAAGTACCTTTACAAGTACTTCTTCAAAGACGCTGATCAAGCGCTGGTGCAAATTGTGGAAAGGGCGGAAGGTGACGGCGGTCAGCTCGAGTACGACGAAATCAGATCGTTCGTGAATTCGCGCTACATGACGCCGCCCGAAGCAGCCTGGAGATTACAGGAATTCAACATGCACTACAGCACCCACACTGTAGTGAGATTGCCCGTTCACCTTCCCGACCGTCAACAGACTTACTTCCGACCCGGCAACGAAGAAGTCGCTCTCATAAACAACCAGAGAACCATGTTGACGGAATGGTTCGAATTGAATCAAAGAGACGCCAACGCCAGACGATACCTCTACCCCGAGATACCCGAACATTACGTCTGGCACCAACGAGACAAACAGTGGAATCCGAGAAGGGTAAACCGCAATGTCGTTGGTCGAATGTTTGCAGTAAGCGTCACTTACGGCGATCTGTACTATCTACGTTTACTGTTGTTACACGTAAGAGGTGCTGAATCGTTTGAAAGTTTGCGAACACTCGATGGCCGAGTCTACCCAACGTTCAGGGAGGCGTGCCAAGCGAGAAGACTCCTCGCCGACGACCAGGAATGGTTCAGAGCCATGGAAGAGGCTTCAAGACGAGAAATGCCGTCTCAACTTCGTCGCATGTTTGCCTACATTTTGGTATTTTGCGATGTTGAAAGACCTGTTGACCTTTGGAATGCGAACCGGGCCTTCATGACGGAAGATTACACCCGTCGCCGTCGCATGACACCGCAGGAAGCCGATCTGCGGTGTTTCCAAGTCATCCAACAGATTCTGAACGCAAATGGACGACGTCTCACAGAATTCGGCTTTGCTGATGTACCCGTAAGTGTGACGGTTTGTTTTGTGTGATTGTTTAACGAAAATATATTCTCCCTCAGCAATTGCGTCCAGAAAATGACCTGCCCGCTGAGCAGGAACCCGCCCGACTCGCCGAGGAAGGTGGCGAAATGTTGAGGCAGCTCAACCAGGACCAGCTGGCCGTTTTCAACACGGTGATGGACGCCGTTGAAAACGCCGACCGACCGCAACGCCTGTTCTTCATGACGGGAAAAGCTGGAACCGGAAAAACCTTTCTCTACAATACACTAATCACTGTGTTGTTAGGCAGAGAAGTAGGTGTTGCTCCAGTGGCTTGGACCGGTATGGCTGCATCCCATCTCAGGGGTGGCAGGACGGCCCACAGTCGCTTTGGCATGCCCATCAATTTAATGGAAAATGCCAGATCACGCTTGAGAGCAGGATCCCGTGAGGGAAGATCGCTGATTGAGTGTAAACTACTGATTTGGGACGAGATCAGCATGTCTACTAGATTGGCTTTCGATTTAGTAGACAGAACGCTAAGAGATCTTACCCAGATCGATCGTCCCTTCGGCGGTAAGGTTGTTTTAGTTGGCGGTGATTTCAGACAATGTCTTCCCGTCGTCATAGACGGAGACCGCACAGTTACCGTCGAGGCTTGCGTTAAATCGAGTCAGTTGTGGCCACTGTTTCAGGTGTTGGAACTGAGAACAAACATGAGGTTGGAACCGAATCAACAACAGTTCCAAGAATTCCTCGATCAACTGGGCAACGGTACGCTTCCGTACCAAGTTCTCAACCGGAACCATGTGATCCGGATGCCACAAGAATGCGTCGTACCAAGCGTTGACCAGTTGATAAGCAGCATTTTCGGAGAAGATTTTGGCCGTCGCGACGTCGTCCAAACTCTCGACAGTGCCATCATCGCTCCGACCAACGAAAGCTGCAACGAAATCAACACTCTGATGTTGGATCGTTTACCTGGCGATGAAAAAGTGTACCTGAGTGCAGACACCGCCGTCACAGACGATGTGGACATGATCGCCAGGTATCCTCTGGAATTTCTGCACAGCCTCAATCCCTCGGGCTACCCCTCCCACACTCTGAAACTCAAGGTGGGTGCTGCGATAATGTTGCTGCGAAATCTCGACATTTCCAAAGGTTTGTGTAATGGTTCGAGATTATTGATTCGTCGTCTGGGTGACAACTACCTGGACAGCGAATTGATTGACTATAGGGGACAATTGACGGGACGCAGGGTGTTTATTCCCAGAATAGACATCCTAACTCCCACCAGTATGTTGCCTTTCAATCTGAAAAGGAGACAGTTTCCCGTACGGTTGGCCTACGCAATCACGTGCAACAAAGTTCAGGGGTGTACACTCAATTCGGTGGGCATTTACTTGCCCTTCCCGGTTTTCGGGCACGGCCAACTGTACGTAGCGTTTTCTAGAGCTCGGTCTTTCGATAGAGTTAAAATTTTGGTATGCAACCAAATCAATCAGGGGCAGCTTTTCAACCAGGACGGTCACGTCTACACAATAAACATTGTGTATCCTGAAGTATTATAAGAAGACGTCGCTTATATTGCTGCCCAACGTTTTTTTTAATACATCATTCATTGTTACTGCTATAAAATGATGTATCAAAAAAGAAACGTTTGCATACAAAAAAAAAGCGTGTCTAAACTGCGTCAATGCGATTTTGAGTATTTTTTTCAGCAACAACTCCAGATCGCATTACCAACCGCAGTTTGGGTTCGAGTTGGTCTATATTCCACAAGTCGGTCGTTTTCAGTAATGACCCGCTCAAATGGATTTGATGACTTTGCGTGGGTGCCAGCAAAAGGTGTAGTTTAGTCTGCTTCAGTGCGTTCTCTACTTGCGCCTTTGCTCAATTTACCAAGCAGGGTGAAATCTGCTCTACCACTCACGTACTCGAACCCACCCATACTTCAGTTTTTCCAAATCTTTAAATGACTCAATTTTTTAATAACAAACAGTTTAAAGCATTTTCTATTTTTATCATGATTTATTTGTTCAATTCCAACCAACGTGTATTTATTAGATTAAAATTAATCTGCTTCGTTTTTTGATGTCAGTAATTTAATTCAAATCGATGACGTTTTTCTCTATAAAAGGTACTAAAAATTTCTTTACAAATATTTAGAAAAAAATTATTTTCTGTTTTTCTCTACTATCTATAATGACATTAGAAAAATTTTGATCGATAGACCTTTTTGGTAAACTAAAGGATTACAAAAAGGATTCTATTTTGTCGGTAAATAGATGTAATTTTACTATGTTACGATAAAATCTTTTTTTGCAGTTGAAATTCTTCAAAGAGAGCGGATAACATGGATGTTTAACAAAATTATTTTGAGGCATTTCATATCTTATCTGCAATATGTGGTTTTTTGTGTGCAGCCAATCAAGCATGGTACATCAACGATTGAATTCTGTTAACCAAATTTTTAGCAGGCACCTTTAGATTCGTTCCTATCGATCAATCATAACTGAGGAGATTCATTATCCTGCGGTCCTTATGCACTACTCAAGTATGAGACGAAAAAAATCTAAGTTGGTTGGGTAGGTACCCATATTTTTAACAACAAAATTTTTAAGTGAATTTTTCACAGGTACGTGAACCTACTTTTTGCTTATGCAACGTTCAACTCAAAACGAAAAGTGAGGACTTCAACCACGTCACATCAAGATAAAAATCAACGAATTTTCGACCGTGCGGTCATCTAGAATAGACTTAACTTTTTTGCATCCACAAGCAGTGTTAAGCACAATTTTCCTTTAATTAACAATTTATTTAACAAATTAATTATAGACTTGAAAATCAACCCACTACAATCCATAGTGAATTAAACCAACATCCTGCACATTTTTAAGTATGAAACGCCGAAAACTCATTTGATTTCAAGCTTCATTTTATTATCTGTAAGTAGACACGCTTTTAATGATAAAAAAAAATTGTAGCTTATTGCTCACAGGTAAGTCACCTAACTCCTTGAAACTTTTAAAGCAGCTGTCAAGAATATCCACTCCGTCATCAATGATCACCTCAATGATGACAGAATTTGTATCATTGTAAATAACTTGAATAGAAGAACTGTTAACACAAGATGAAAAATAGATCCTTTCCAATGACGTCACAAGATCAAGCAAATTTTGGATCGAACTATCATGTCGATTGACAAAATTTTCTTCATCCACAATCAGGGTAAGTACAATTTTCATTAAACGGTAATTTTTAACAACCTATTTATAGATTTTAAGATCATCCAAAACATTTTACTTCTTCAAAGGAACGACAAATGCACTACGACCTAGATTGCGACTAATGGTCACCATGAGGAGCACAAGATGATGAGAAGAAAATGAAGAAAAGCGATACACTACCTACGTCAATTATTTTTTTATTGCATAATACAAGAGTACCTACCTACCTACCTACCTTCAATAAATCATGGGTTAAATATGACCACATTATTTTGTAAAAATAATTTTTGCATTTTTGCAAATTATTACTGTTTGTTTGGCGTGACATAATAGTGTAAAAAATAACAATATCACAAGAAAATTTTGATTTGATATCATAAAATTAGTTTGTAATAACGATTGTTCCGGTTTTTTTTGTACAAATGCTTTAAACTGTTTCTAAATGCAATTTTTGTCAACAATACCTACTATTCAATTTTTTGAAAATCATTAACTATAAAATCAATATGAAATAATGCATTCAATAATATCGACCAAAATCAAGTGGGTATATTGAATAAAAATTACATGATTTTTTTTCTTCTATTACTTTAAAACATTTTCAATTACTTACTGCATAAATTTTGTTTTTCTATAATGTTAACTAAAAAGTTTGTATTTGCTATAATAATTCTCAATCATTCGCAATTCTACTAAGGAGAACGCTCTCTGGTGTGCGACGTCATACGTGGGAAGCGAACCAATAAGAAGCACTGAAACATAATTATGACATTTTTGGTGACATTTGATTGGACGCTTCCAACGTGTATCGTTAATTTGAATCGCAAATTGTATTTAAAATTGAAACTAATGCCATTTTGTTTTAAAAATGTTGGAAGTTTAATTGTGATTTTAATTATGTATCCAAGATGTACCTAATGTTTAATAATATAGCGTGATCCAATATGTGAAACCCGCTAATAAGTTTTTTCTTTCGTGAAATATGTAGACCCTCTTACATTCATTAACGGGTAGCTATCAATAAATCGTATTATCCTTTTGTATTAACATAATTTTTGTTCAGCTGTCAAAGAATCTCGACATTTTTTTTACCAATAAATGACGGTGTTCGAACTGGGTGATTTTTTTGCTTGGACACCGCTTTAACCATTTTCTTCTGTTCTATCATTTCCAGTTACCTACTTAATAAAAGTGAACGCACACTGTCGTGAACAATTCGTTTCCGATTTACATTTGCCAAATAACAATAAGTTATTGCTATTCGTGATTCTAGCTAAGGACGACGCCCCTCTGGTGTGTGACGTCACAGTGAGGGAACTCTGGGAAAAGAGCCAATAAGGAGCGCTGAAATATATTGACAGACATTTTTGGTGACATTTGATTGGACGCTTCCAACAAAATATGCCTACGTGTGACGTCACAAAATTAATTTGAATCGCGAATAATATGATCAACTTGAATATAACTCTGCATTTTTGATTGTATACCTGCCTGCCATAACTGTAAAGTCCTGTCGTCGCATATTAACGAACGCGAGGGTTGTGTGTCTCAGGCTTTTTTTCTGTTAGTTTGTAAATGGGATTTCACATCTGTCAAAACTCCCGTCATCTCTGCCGTAACTTACTGTCAGTATCAATAAATAGTAACAATGGAGGTTGAAAGGAATATTTGTTGTTAATTATTGTCCATAACAGGAATTTTAACAGAATTGAAATCCCGTTTACAAACCAACAGAAAAAAATCCTAAGACACACACAACCCCCGCGTTCGTTAATATGCGGCGGGGCTTTAGGCAGTTTTCTAAAAAATCAACCATTTATTTTAAAGATAATTTGCAAAAAAACAAAACCTGCCACTAGCAACAGTAGTCCATAATCTAGCTATAATTGACCATAATAATACCACGACCGATGCGAAGCGAAGCGATATTGACAGTTGACGCATGACATTTATTTGAGTCAGTGTCGCCAATGCACCCCTTCGCGCAATAAATTGAATGTTACCAAATACAAATCATGTTTAATTTCATTTAAAATATCATTTCTTTTTTTATTAATTAATTTGCTTTGAATAAAATATAATTTAGCATTTGTCATGTCATCTTTCAAATTTTACAGATTCAAGTCTAACAGTTAAACAAAATTTCAAATTTTCGCGCCATTATTCATTTGTTATTTGTTTAAACAATTGAAAATCAAAATCGGCAATATCAACCATTTTGTTCAAAGTTTTGCTGGTGTAGCGTCCAAATTAACGTAAGTTCTGTATAAATTCTAATCTGAACTGCATTTAATAATTGTTTATATTTAATTATAACAGAAAGAATAAAAATAAGATGGAAAACGCTGAAAATATGGATACGGTAAGTCGTTTTCTGTAAATATTTCTACAGTAGCGTTCAAAAGCCATCAACTGGATAGGTTCCTGCCTATATAACTATTTTAAAACTGTAGCGGGTAGGTAGTTTTAATTTTCTAATTTTTCAATACCCTGCCCTATTACAATTTCATTGAAATTACCTCTCTCACATAATTATTATGTAGGTAGGTACCTACCTATATACAGGGTGAATCTGAACGACACCACATCCTTCATACCACATAATCTACTGTTCAAATGATGAGGTTTGGTCCAAACATTTTTAGGTCAATTGTGATTCCTGTTGATGTTATAAGCCGCCAAATTTCTTAATTTTTAATCGTTTTTATTTAATATCTTCTGAACGGTGTATAGCAGGGTTATTCTGAAATTTCGCACAGCATTGTTACAGACCAGGAGGCAACTCTGCTAATCGTACTTATTTAGACATTATCCAAAAATCAGATCCCTGTTATACAGGATGGTAATGTTATTTGTTCTTGAATTTTTTTATGTTTTTAAATGTTGGTAATTTGTCTATGCGATATTATTCTTCGATCAATTTTAAAGCGTTTTTGGCTCTTAATTTTCCTTGAAAAAAGTCACGATTCACCAGCAAAATTGAAAAAACCGGAGAATAATGACAACCGCGATAAGGCCTTATATTGCAATAAATATCAAAGATGCGTTTTGATACGCGAAATATTTCAATTGTTTTTATGCAAGGGAGCCGTTTTTGGGCAATAGTGTCCTGAATTCATGTTCACAACTGAAGAAAGACTTGGGTGCATGGTAATTTCACTTTTTTTAAGTGAAATTTTACCATTGGATTTATGATGGTGGTAGATTACTTGAAGCATATGTTATCGGTTTCTTCAATTTTGCTGGTAAATTGTGTTTAAAAAAAAATTGAGTGCCACAAAAGCTTTAGAATTGATGGAAGAAAAATACCGCATAGACAAACTACCAACATTTAAAAAAATTAAAAACTTCATGGACAAATAACATTAGGAACCAGCCTGTATACCAGGGATTCGACTTTTGGATAATGTCTAAAGTACCATCAAGAGTTGCTTCTGGGTCTACAACAATACTGTACAAAATTTCAGAATCATGCGATACACCATTGGGAAGACATTAAATAAAAACGATTAAAAATGAAGAAATTTGGCGGCTTATAACCTCAAGAGGAATCACAATTGACCTAAAATTTTTTGCACCAAACCTCATCATTTAAACAGTCGATTATGTGGTATGAAGGATGTGGTATAGTTTAGATTCACCCCGTATAATGTACCAGGATGGGTCCCAATCAAAAGCGCCGGCCATCCAGATTTTTACCTCTAATTCAATTGAAAAAGAATCGAACCAAATAGGTAAATTTTCATTTCGATGGGTGGGTACACTTAAAATTAATAAAGTTATACATCGCCCCCCTCCTTTAAACCACGCGCACCCCCACTTCAAAATTTCAAATAGCAAACTGCCATTTTATATGATATCATTTGAAAACTAACTTGCAACCGTTCATTATCAAGTATACAGGGTGCGAGATTAAAACTCCAGAACGCTATACCTAACTTTGTTATTTGTAGTCCGATTTTAGTGAACTAAAAACCAAACGAAATTACTCATAACTCACCCATGTCAAACATATTACGTCATGCATGGTAAACTTTTTATTATGCTGAAAATAAGAGAATTCAACCATTATCAAGATCAGTCGAGAAATGTATAGGTTGTCTTCTAAAAAAAATGTTTGACATGGGTGACGTCACAGTAACTTAAAAATTATGTCAAAATTTAAGATTCACAAGAATTTAAATCAATTTTACCGGTTCAACAGATTTTCTCAAAAATTGCTGGTTATTGCGAGGCTGGTTGTAAAGTTATTGTGAATATTCCATACTTTTTCATCACCCTGTATAAGCACACTACTAATTTGCTCGCTGACGGCATATGGCTATATGCATCTCTAACCGATCTAATATAATGTAAAATATGGTCATAGAGAGCGCTCAAGATTGAAACAATAATATACATATGGGGTTTGCCATAATTGGATTGATAATGAAATTTGCTTTGAAATCATAAATGTTGGATTTTGCCATTTATAAAATTTTAAAATTGAAGATCATAACGTCATTTAAAGTAATGAGTTGTAAAATTTCTAAGGCTAGGAATCGTATTTGAATTATTATCGAATATCTTCTGAATATTAAAATATTCAAAATACGAATTATTTCACATCAGAATTATTCGAATAGTTGATTAGGGTTAAATATTTGAATGTCTATTCCTCGGTCTATTCGAATAATCAAATAAACGTAAGAACTATTTTATCTACATACGGTCAATTTAAAATTTAAAAAATATAGCAATGACTTTCCAAAGTAGACAAACACCTGATTAAGTGTTATTTTAGGAGGCCTCAAATCGAACACATATATTCGAATATTTAAATAGCCAAATAATCACAAATATTCGAACATTCTTGAAAATTTTTATTTCTAAATAGTCGAACAGTCATAAACATTCGAATAAATTCAAATGTTCGAAGCGAGCGTCACCGAATATTCGAATACAAAGAAGCAAATAATTCCAAGCCTTAAAAATTACAACAAGTATGATATTTAAAACGTTCCGTTAGAAATAAAAATCGAGCGATTTTTCCTCAATCGAATCAGAAGAAAAAATCTAAATGGCTCCTTTTCAACGGGCCCCATGTAAGTATCTAATACGAAAACTATAAGTTTAATCTTTAGAACGACAACAAAGAAAAACCATCTGAGGAAGGAAATAATAAACCGAGTGGTGGTAATAAACATCAGAATGAAGATAAAGGAAAAAAGCAGATCAGCAAGAGGGAACAAAAGTAAGTACATACATATGTTATATAACAACTCCCACTTCACCCTTTATAATAAATTAATATAAGTAAATATTATTTATAATTGCGATTAATCAATTTAAAAAATGTTGTCTATTTCATAAATTTCATTTTCAGACGGCGCAATTATTGGCAGAAATTTCAAAACCGCCGCCAAAATTTTAAGAAGACGGCTAAAAATGGTGTTGCTGGGGCTACCACCCATATATATAATTACACCATTACGGAATGTAATGTGCAAATCGATTGCACATCCAAAATGGTAGCTCCAGCAACACCATCATCGCCGTCAAAATTGAAACCCACAACTTCATCATTGCCGGCCATAAATGCTCCCAAAAATGATAATCCTAAAAATAATTAAAATATATTTTTACCAAATTAATTAAAGATTTTTTTTTTAAATAAAAATTTAGAAAATATTTTGTAATCCTTTTTTTTTCAATAAATTGAGTATAAAATAACTTTCATCCTAAATATACATATACAGTGCGAGGTATAAAGTCTGGCATAAAATTCCTTACATTTTTGCTTTTGATTTTCGGTAAAAATCTTCGGACAGGTCAATTTAATTTTTTTAATGTAAATTTGATGGGGTGGTCAGTTATTTTTTTCCTCTTCCGCTCTAACCGAAAATGACCTTAACTTTGACAAAAAGGTTAGCTAGCCAAGAGCGAAACTAAAAAAGATCTCGGCGCGAATACATTATAACCCAAATTAGTGAATCGATTTGGCTGAAATCTTGCACATGAGGATTGTATTACACGTCGAAGAGGTGGACAAATTTTGGATTCAATCGGTCCACGGAAAGTGCCATTTAGGCATATCAACTTTAAAATCTTAAACATCACAAATCACGGAAATCAAAGACCTACGCGTTGGGGAGGTTCCAGCCGCTTCTCTGCAGCATTTTTTTAAAAATAAATTACTCTCCAAAGATTATGCTACAAAAATTAGCTTACTTTCATGATTTCCAATTAGTAGAAATGGTAGGTTAATAAGTACCTATCACATTTGAAACCGAGTGGTCCTGATTGATCAAAAAAAATTCGTTATAATTCGTCTCCTCTCATTTTAAATGATTTCTACTTTTTATTATACTTAAACACACCACTGTATATTTGGTTGCTTAACCGTCACGTAAATTATTTTAACATAACTTTAATTTTGCGTTTTCGATGAAGTAAGGATATTTCTAAACAATCGAAGACATAAATCATCAACTATTTAAAAAATATATAATTCACAATAAAACCAGAAAAATCATTCAGGTCAACCTGCATTGAGCGCGAACACTGCGCCCGGAATGTATGCAACCCAGCGCTCTGGTGAACCAACATAATATTATAAAAAATTGACGGGGATTTTATAATTTCACGTTTATTATTCGTTCCTTACAGTCGATATAATGTCAAAACGTCCCAATTTTGCGCAATGATTGTTTTTTTTTTGTTTAGTATTTACAGAGTTATATACATTCCAGGCAAAATGCCCGCGCCCAATAGCGACTCCAATAGGACACACCCCTCGACCGACCCAATGCGACAGATAGGCACGTGACTTATTCGACTCAGCCTCGCCAACCCGTTATGCAATAAACTGAATGTCACCAAAAAGCAACCACAGTCAATTTTTAAAAATCATTTTTATTTTCATTAATTTATTGATTTTGAGTAAAAATACTTTCAAGAAATAATTTTGGTACATTGACTTTCGTCATCTTTCCAATTTTACATAGAAACAAGTTCAACGGTTGAGCAAAACTTTGAATTTTCGCGCCATTTCTCATTTGTTATTTTGAAACAATTGAAAATCAAAAATTATAAACAACACTCACCATTTTCTTCAAAAGTTTGACGTCTTTGGCTTGAACTGTTCAAAATGGAGACGGTAGGAGAAATGGAAACGGTAAGTTATTGATTTCCGTAAATCTTTCTATAAGTAAGCGTCCAACCAGACTATTGCAAGTAAATTTTTTTTCAAACGCAGGTAATAATTTCAATATCAACCTATCTAACTCAATTTCATCTCGCATTGGATATAAGACGCTTTGGATTATTTGCACATTTATCTGCGGCGCTTCATTTAATCTTCTCAGCATCTAATTTATAGTTCATTTGAATTTTGACCAATCGTTTTCAAAAAGATAATATTAGCACGCAGTCATATAGGTATAGGTACCTACTCATACAGAGTTAGTACAAAGTTCCGGGACGGTCAGTTATTTCAATTATTTATTCTTAAGATTTTACTATAAAACTTACTGATACCTCGGCACAATTGAATACAAACGGAATACAAAATTGTTTTTAAAAATTTTCTTGGACTTCCGGTTATGGTTGACGTGTAGGACTTGCGGTTTTGAAAAATCTTGCTTTTTGACGGATTTCTTCAATGTTTTTGAAAATCAAGAGATTTTTGACTTAAAAAAATTCGTAGATTCCGAATCTGTTGAGAAAAAAGGATGATTCCATTTTTAAAAAAACGATTTTTGACCGCACTTCCGGTTTTACCGAAAGTTCAAGAAAATTTCTAAAAACAGTTTTGAATTCCCTGTATTTAATTGTGCCTGGATACCAAGTTTCAAAGTAAAATCTTAATAAATAACGGAGATAACTGATCGTCCCAGCACTGTACTAACCCTGTATAGTTATTCCTAACAAAAATCTGTTTAATTTTTTAGAACAATAGCGATGCAAACTCAAATTTGCATCAGCTTGAAAAACAAAAAAACAAGAGCGGCGGAGATGGAGTAAAAAAACAAGACGGCGCCGGGCGGACCATTAGTAAAAGGCAGCAAAAGTAAGTACCTACCTAAATTGCGTTCATTATCTATAGCAGAACTAAAATTTTTCTGGAACTGTACAGCCATAATTTGTAAGGGCCTGTATTTTTGACAGTTTGATCGAAATTTAACGGGAAGGCATTACATAACCCAAATCTTCTAGAGTTTATTTTTATTGTTAGCAGCAGCAGTCACAGATAAACGTAGGTACCTGAGGCTTTTTCGTGAATATTTTTCTTTGCACTTTACTCAAAATTGCACGCGCACAAATCGCTTCTACCAACTCACCTGTTAGTAACATTCCTTGCAAAATTTTCTCACACCAACCTAAAATTCAAATTTTGACGTTTTGTCACTTCAATAGAAAATGAATGGAGAGTACCTATCTGTTTTTCTTAGGAAAGATTTATATTTTTATTTAAAAAAAAATACCGGCCAAAATAAAAGCAATAAGAGGTAGCAAAAGTACGTAGGTATACCCGTGTATATTTTTTAAGTAGTAATTATATTCAAAAAAACTACACAACGAGAATAATAAATGTAAGTAAACATAATACAGATAGTGTTGGAAATAGATCCTCATACCTACGTAATTTTTCTTTGTCCTTAAATAGATACCTACCTACATTTCTTTTATTTACGGTCGCTATTTTTCACATCTACATTAATTTTGAGATTGTAATTTATTACTATACCTATCATTTCATTATATCAAAATTGAAATCAAGGCCATTTTAAAATGTCGCGACCATCTTTTTTCATTATTTGTTAAAAATCAAACATATTATAGCAAAACATTCGCTAAACAATCGTGCCCCTTTTTTGAAAACCATATTTTTCATGGCCCACTTTTTGATTAATAAACTTTAAAACCATACACACCTTTTTTGTTACATTAAGTTTGAAATTTTATGTACGAAGCTCCATTTTTATTTATTTACACTTCTTTTAACCTCCCACTAATGCGAACGAATTAATATGAAAATTTTTGTTTACAGGCGGCAAACATACTGGGCAAAACAGCTTCAAAAAAAGAACATTAGAAAATTAGAAAAAATGTTGAAAAAAATCACAATAAATTAATATAACACTTAAAAACTATACAGTGTACGTTATTAAATAGCCAAAAGTTAAAGTAAAAAAGATCTCGGCGCGAAGCGCCCACACATAAAAACAAGGTTAGTTAGCCAAGAGCGAAACTAAAAAAGATCTCGGCGCGAAACGCCCACACAGACATAAAAAGGTCAGTTAACCAAGAGCGAAACTAAAAAAGATCCCGGCACGAAGCGCCCACACTTAGGCACAAAGGTTAGTTAGCCAAGAACAAAACTAAAAAGGATCTCGGCGCGTAGCGCCCACACAGAGACCAAAAGGTTAGTTAGCCAAGAGCGAAACTAAAAAAGATCCCGGCGCGTAGCCCCCACACAAAGACCAAAAGGTTAGTTAGCCAAGAGCGAAACTAAAAAAGATCCCAGGGCGAAGCGCCCACACTCAGGCACAAAGGTTAGTTAACCAAGAGCGAAACTAAAAAGATCCCGGCGCGAAGTGCCCACACAAAAAAAAAGGTTAGTTAGCCAAGAGCGAAACTAAAAAAGATTCCGGCGCGAAGCGCCCACACATAGAAAATAGGTTAGTTAGCCAAGAGCGAAACTTAAAAAAATCCCGGCGCGAAGCGCCCACACAGACACAAAAAGGTTAGTTAGCCAAGAGCGAAACTAAAAAAGATTCCGGCGCGAAGCGCCCACACATAGAAAATAGGTTAGTTAGCCAAGAGCGAAACTTAAAAAAATCCCGGCGCGAAGCGCCCACACAGACACAAAAAGGTTAGTTAGCCAAGAGCGAAACTAAAAAAGATTCCGGCGCGAAGCGCCCACACATAGAAAATAGGTTAGTTAGCCAAGAGCGAAACTTAAAAAAATCCCGGCGCGAAGCGCCCACACAGACACAAAAAGGTTAGTTAGCCAAGAGCGAAACTAAAAAAAATTCCGGCGCGAAGCGCCCACACATAGAAAATAGATTAGTTAGCCAAGAGCGAAACTAAAAAAAAACCCGGCGCGAAGCGCCCACACAGACACAAAAAGGTTAGTTAGCCAAGAGCGAAACTAAAAAAATTTCCGGCGCGAAGTGCCCACACATAGAAAATAGATTAGTTAGCCAAGAGCGAAACTAAAAAAAAACCCGGCGCGAAGCGCCCACAGACACAAAAAGGTTAGTTAGCCAAGAGCGAAACTAAAAAAGATTCCGGCGCGAAGCGCCCACACATAGAAAATAGGTTAGTTAGCCAAGAGCGAAACTTAAAAAAATCCCGGCGCGAAGCGCCCACACAGACACAAAAAGGTTAGTTAGCCAAGAGCGAAACTAAAAAAGATTCCGGCGCGAAGCGCCCACACATAGAAAATAGGTTAGTTAGCCAAGAGCGAAACTTAAAAAAATCCCGGCGCGAAGCGCCCACACAGACACAAAAAGGTTAGTTAGCCAAGAGCGAAACTAAAAATGATTCCGGCGCGAAACGCTCACACATAGAAAATAGGTTAGTTAGCCAAGAACGAAACTTAAAAAAATCCCGGCGCGAAGCGCCCACACAGACACAAAAAGGTTAATTAGCTAAGAGCGAAACTAAAAAGGATCTCGGCGCGTAGCGCCCACACAAAGACCAAAAGGTTGGTTAGCCAAGAGCGAAACTAAAAAAGATCACGGCGCGAAGCGCCCACACTTAGGCACAAAGATTAGTTAGCCAAGAGCGAAACTAAAAAAGATCCCGGCGCGAAGCGCCCACACTTAGACACAAAGGTTAGTTAACCAAGAGCGAAACTAAAAAGATCCCGGCGCGAAGTACCCACACAAAAAAAAAGGTTAGATAGCCAAGAGCGAAACTAAAAAAATTTCCGGCGCGAAGCGCCCACACATAGAAAATAGGTTAGTTAGCCAAGAGCGAATCTTAAAAAAATCCCGGCGCGAAGCGCCCACACAGACACAAAAAGGTTAGTTAGCCAAGAGCGAAACTAAAAAAAAAATTTTGGCGCGAAGCGCCCACACTTAAACAAAACAGTAAACTAGCCTAGCCGCGAAGCGGTCCTTGGATACGCCACACACCACCAACCAGGGAAAGTCAAAACACTATACCACGACATACTTTTAGGAAAACCAACAATAAAATAAAAAACATTTCGTTAAAGTCATCTTTTTTACAAAATCTAACCCCTATTAAAAAAACTCCATCTACCAAAACAATGTCTTTGTCCTTCCGACTAGTTAATAATTATTATTTAACGAAGTATTTCATACAAACAACTCTCTCAAATTATTTCAAAAATTTTTATGAGTAGTTTTATCTATTGAATCGGTAACAAGCTGTGCAAATGATGGCTCCAATGTATCACACAATCAAATCTGATGGACTTCCAATTGTTGATGCACCGCCAGAGGTGCTGTAAGGGGATGGCTAATTCAAAATTTGATGGCGTGTAATTGTAGCCTGTATCTCCTCTTGGGCACTGATAGCTAAACGCATGGGCATTTTTTTTAAACTAAGGGCAATATATCTGGAAAAGGCGTCGAAGGCATCTTCTTCAACAATAAGATTTGTTTGGATAGTTTGCTGTACATCACGAAATTCTTGCACTGCAGCACGCAAGTCTTGATGTCGGCGTTTTCTGTTAGCTGCACCGGTAGCTGGTCTCTGGGACTGGGACTTTTGAGTACCTGATAGCCCAGGTGGTGCAACTGCGCTTGGAGGCTTTGTCTGGGGTTGCTGAAGCGCAGCTGGAATAATCTTCAATATTACTTTCTTCTTCAGATTCGGCAGGTTCCTCTTGCGTGTTTCTTTGTGTGCTCTGTGAATCGTTGGTTTGTTCCTATTAAAAATATACAGGGTGATTCACGTAGACCGTTCGTTAGAAGTTTTTCCACTTCCCAGTGGAATAGAAATTTGAAATTTGGTACTCGGCCATTATCGACAATTCTGAATTCACCTAAAATATTGACAAGGTTCCGTCACTTCCGGTTTCGCCGGAAATGATACCAATTTTGTTATTTTAAATGGAACACTATAAATTTGATTACATATTTAAGATCGTCTTTTCAGACTGAGTATTTCTTATCTGGGTTATCTTCATCTACCTGTCATAGTCTTTGACTTATGTCAATTTTTTCGTTCAAAATGTCACATGCATGAGTTGCTTTAAAAAATCGCAGCTCCTAAACGCTTTGCAATGATGAAACTAGGTTTTTTACAATCGATAGCGAAGGCATCAGAGAATCTTTTGAGTGGTCAACAATCTACGAAGATAGCTTCAAACGTTCACAATTAGTATTCAAAGTTGACGATGACAAAATGTGGAAAAGTCGATTTTTTCAAATGGAACGTACTCTTTTTGGCAACGGCAATCAATAGAGCGCTAAATTTTAAGGGCAGTTTCATCAACATGTCCTGTACCCTCTACTTATCAATTCTGAGTTATTTACGAAAAAAGATATTCTGAAAAAATTAGGAGTTATCGGAAATAGAGTAGGCTTTGGAAAATTTGTCACGTCAAAAAGTGACATTTTTATTATTAGTATTAATAATTGTTGGCTTAATTTTGGCCTTACAGCAACGGTGGTCTACACGAATGAAGTTGTTTTTGATTCATTTGTGATTTGTGGTCAAAATGATACATCAAAATAAGAACGATTGTTTAACAAAAAATACTCTCAAGGCATAACTTCTTTCATTTTATAACTTACAAATACAAATCTTACAATAGAACTAACAATTATCAACATTAACCCTTTTGAAAGAAACAAATGTAACACACTTTAACAAAGCTTTGTCATTCATTACATTAATACAATTCGTCTTCATGCGAGCAAATTTACCCTGTCATTTGCGCTAAATCTGGATACTTTGCGTTAAATGGCTCGGCAAGTTCTGTCTACAATTCGGTCATTTTGACCATAAGTCACAAATAAATCAAAAACAACTTCATTCGTGTAGCCCACAATTTATTGTTGTAAGACCAACATTAAGTGAACTATTAATAATACTAACAATGAAAATGACACTTTTTGACATGTAACAAATTTTCCAAACCCTACTCAAGTTCCGATAACTAATAATTTTTTCAGAATATCTTTTTTCATAAATAACTCAGAATTGATAAGTAGAGGATATGTTGATGAAACTGCCCCTAAAATTTAGCGCTCTATCGATTGCCGTTGCCAAAAATAGTACGTTCCATTTGAAAAAATCGACTTTCCCATATTTTGTCATAGTCAACTTTGAATAGTAATTGTGAACGTTTGAAGCTAAGTTAGTAGACTGTTAACCACTCAAAAGATTCTCTAATGCCTTCGCTATCGATTGTAAAAAAACTCGTTTCATTATTGCCAAGCGTTTAGGAGCTGTGATTTTTTAAAGCAACTCTTGTATGTGACATTTTGAACGAAAAAATTGACATAAGTCAAAAACTATGACAGGTAGATGAAGATAACCCAGATAAGAAATACTCAGTTTGAAGAGACGATCTTAAATATGTAATCAAAATTATAGGGTTCCATTTAAAATAACAAAGTTGGTATAATTTCCGGCGAAACCGGAAGTGACGGAATCTTGTCAATATTTTAGGTGAATTCAGAATTGTCGATAATGGCCGAGTACCAAATTTCAAGTTTCTATTCCACTGGGAAGTGGGAAAACTTCTAACGAACGGTCTACGTGAATCACCCTGTATATATAAATTAAATGCTGTCTTCATCGATTATATTTTTAAACATTATTTTATTTATTTTAGTTTCCTGCTACTCATGAAGACTGGAAGAAAGTTAGTAGCGGTTTTCTCGAAAGATGGAACTTTCCACGCTGTTGCGGTGCTCTGGATGGAAAGCATATTTTGATTCAAGCACCTGCTAATTGCGGAACAGAATTTTTCAACTATAAAGGTCACAACAGTATTGTCCTTATGGCACTTGTAGATTATGATTATTGTTTTACCTACATTGACGTGGGGTGTAATGGAATAGTGTCAGATGGTGGTGTCTTCCAGAGCTGTTCTTTGTCATCATTATTGGAAAGGGGTTTGCTTCCTGAAGGATATTGTGTAATAGCTGATGATGCATTTCCCCTGAAGACGTATTTGACCAAACCTTACAACAATTTGCCATTGTCAAGAGAGGAAAAAATTTTTAACTACAGACTAAGCCGAGCTAGGCGTATTGTTGAGAATGCATTTGGCATTTTGGTCAGCAGATTTCGGATTTTTGAAAAAAAAATTGTCTGCAACTTATCAACTGTTGATAAAATAGTGATGGCAGCTTGTGCTCTACATAATTGGTTACATAAAACTTCACCTAGGACATACTTACCACCAGGCTCTGTTGACGAAGAAAACATTGATACAGGTGAAATAATACCTGGAAGATGTAGGACAGAGTTGGCCGAATTACGAAACCTGGATCCACGAACAAGAGGATTTGGTGGCAGAACCGAAGGGCTGGCAAGAGAGTTCAGAGATCGCATCAAACATTATGTAAACAATGAGGGCACAGTGCCATGGCAAGATGACAAGATTTATTGAGCCTCAATTTTAGTAGAATGTTCCCTTAAATTCAAGTTTATCAAAGTGACGGTAACATACAAGAAGAAAAATACCTGTTTATAGAGATTACATGTTAAATAATAAAATTAAGTACCTACTACTTAACAATCTTAAAAGACCTTACCGCATTATTCTGTGTCTTTCTCTTCTCTTTTGTCTTCCTTAAAAAAGCATCCATGAGGACAAGCCACTTAACGGATGGCCTATAAACTTCATCACCTCCGATGCCGGATTTTAAACTCTTCTCAATTTTGGAAACCTCCTGGTTGTACGTGTTTCTCAAGTTCTTAATTTTTTGTTTCACTTGAGCCAAACCAAGGTCCTCTATCCCCATTTCTTCTACAATGGCTTCACATGCCGCTTGTCGCATTTGATTGTTCCTGTAAATCGCACTCGTTGTGTTCCACAAACACTCGTGTTCCCGATATAGTTCGACGAATTTCAGAGTTTCTGTTTCCGACCACCGCATTTTTAATTTTCAAAATTGCCTTGCTTGTCAAATTTCAGATCTGTCCACATTGACAGTATCAAAAAAGCGTGAATTTTAAAATTTTAGGGTGGAAGGGGAAGGCTAGTAGGATAGTAAATAGCCTGCCAGGCTAGCTACTCTACTATACCATCTACTGGTACTAGTACTGGTACTGGCACTATACCACGGGGTTTACACAGGGTTAGTAGCTAGCTTGCCAGCTACTAGTACTATACTCGGGTTACTGAAGAAATGCAGTGATCACGTGAAACTGTCGTGCACTGGTTGCGCAGAAACACACTGCGCGGAAGTCTTACTTACAATTGGAAACTGCTGAGCGCTCGAATATTTCCGCCAAAGAAGGTTCAATAAAAGGAAATAATTGATATTGGTAATTAAACACATATTATGGGATTATTTTTTTAATATATTTACTTAGGATTTAATTATTTATAGACGATAATTGAATTTATTTAAAAATATTGTCTCTCGTCCTCTGATGACAAGTCGAAATCAGATTCCGAGTCCTGTCCCACATTTATTATTAATTCCTCGACTTGAACCTCCATGATGACATCAAGCTGCCACATTTCCTTTTCAACTTTTAAAACATGAGCCACCGCACTTGACCAGTTTTCCTTAGTAACGCTTTTTAATGCTTCTTCAAATAAAACCTTCACATTAGTCAATTTAAAGGTGGTATTTCGCCTTGCGACAAATCCTTTAGATTGAGCCCATATCAATTCTATCGGATTCAGTTCACAATGGTATGGGGGGAGCCTTAGAGCTGTAAGATTTTGCTCCTTGGCCATTTCATCAACAGCATATTTCGTAATGGATGGCTTGTTTTGATTAACAAGCGACAACAGCTCGGCTTTTACCATGTCATCTTCATAAAAAACACCCTTGTTTCTAAGCCACTCTTGAATTTCAGCCTTTCTTGTACTTGTTGTTGGTGCTTTCTCTAATACTCTGCTGTGATATGATGCATTGTCCATCACGATAACAGCATTAGGTTCCAATGTTGGTAGAATTCTTTTAAACCACTCTTCAAATTTCTCGGAATTCATATCTTCATGATAATCTCCGGTTTTAACCTCCCCAACTCCATCACAATTTTAAAAAAATGGGAGGTTACTGCAATCACTAAAATTTTTGAATTTGAGATAGCACCAGATCTTCACGTTTTGGGGTCTCAGGAACCCAAAAAAGCGGTTTTCAAAATGTGTCTGTGTGTGTGTACGTACGTTTGTACGTACGTATGTACGTACCTACGTTTGTAAACACGCCACAGCCAAAACTACTAGACCGATTTAGCTGAAATTTGGTGCGTAGGCATCTCATAACCCAACTTAGATCTGAAAAGCTTTTGGAGCCAATCGCGCAACTAGAAATGCCATTTTGGCACATCAACTTTTAAATTTTAAATGCAAACCCCCATTTTTCACGTCACGATAGGAAAGGCTTTCAAATTCTGCTTCTAAAAATGTATTCACTCTCAGTGCCTTTTTGACCAAAAATAAAAAAAAAAATGCAGCAGAGAAGCGGCTGGAACCTCCCCATCGCGTGGATCTTTGTATTCTGTGTAGATAGTAGTCAATTCAACAGAATTTTTTTTATCCTTATCGTCTGTAATTTCGCAATTTTCTGACAAATACCGACATCACCTCGTACATCACCCATCACATTTGACAATATGTTCCTTTTAAGTTTTAAGGTTAATCTTTTGCCAAATTTTTGACAATAACTGCCACTTTATGTCATCCACTGTCAGCCTGCTCCCTTTTAATGAGAAAGAATTTTTTCTCTATTTTCCATTGAAATGGCAGAAATTGTAAGTACATTTTTAGAACCAGAATTTGATCGTCTTTCTAAAGGCGACATAAAAAAGGAGGCCTTGTATTTAAAATTTTAAGTTGATATGCTTAAATGGCAGTTCCCGTGGGCCAATTGCTCCCAAAAGCCTTTCAGGTCTTCAACGGGTCACCTAATCTCCATGTACCAAATTTCAGCCAAATCGATTCAGTAATTTGGGCTATAATGTGTTTTTACTGTTATTATAAAATTTCGATTTTTTGAACCAAACAGCGCTAAATGCGAATTAATTTTGTCCTATTTAAAACCAAAATTTGAAGACCCTTCTGATGGTGACAATAAATCTTTCAAAAACTTGTTTTTAATGGTTAAATGATTGAGTAATTTTAAATTTGGAAATTGGTGTGCCAAAAGGACACTTTCCGTGAGTCGATGGAATTCAAAATTTGTTCAGCTTTTCGAGGTGTAATACAATCCCTATGTGCAAAATTTCAGTCAAATCGATTCAGGGGCTTGGGCTGTACCGCGATTTTAAAGTCTGATAAAAATCATTTTTTTTTTAATTTTTGGTCAAAAGGGCACTAAGAATGAATACATTTTTAGAAGCAGAATTTGAAGGTCTTTCTTATGGTGACGTGAAAAATGGGGGTTTGCATTTAAAATTTAAAAGTTGATGTGCCAAAATGGCATTTCCGGTTGCACGATTGGTTCCAAAAGCTTTTCAGATCTAAGTTGGGTTATGAGATGCCTACGTACCAAATTGCAGCCAAATCGGCCCAGTAGTTTTGGCTGTGGCGTGTTTACAAACGTACGTACGAACGTACGTACGTACGAACGTACGTATGTACGTACGTATGTGAGCACGATTTCTCGGAAACTACCGAACGGATTTTAGTGAAATTTGGTATGCAGGTTAGTGTTGGCCTTCTGGTGAGCCCAGTTAATTTTGTTGCGAATCCGAAGAAGCCAAGTGCCTTTTAGGCATGTAAACTATGAAATTTGACTGATGAACACTAATTTTTCTTAACAGCGCATGAAAGGTCTTGAAATTCTGTATCTGAAAGTGTACTCACACTTAGCGCCTTTTTGGCATAAAATCGAAAAATTCGAAGTATTGAGGAAACATTAAATAACACGCTACAGCCCAAACTGCTGGATCGATTTGGCTGAAATTTGGTAGGTAGAGATACCGTCACCCGCCGAAGAACTGATTTAATTCTGGTGGCAAGTGCCATTTTGGCATATCAACTTTGAAATTTCAATAATGAACTCCTATTTTCTCTATCAGCACATGAAAAGTCTTCAAATTTAGTTTTCAAAATTGTACTCAACCTTAATGCCCTTTTGGCAAAAGATCGTAAAATTCAGAAAACTCACAGAAAACACATTTGGTTTGGTGGAGTAAAACTTAGGCATAGTAAATAGTAAAATTTAAGTGATATTAGTGATAGGATTGGATCATTCACCAAGTGGGGAGGTTTCAGCCGCTTCCGTAGCTGCCCATTTTTTAATAGGACATAGGTACCCTATTGAGCTCACAGTTTTTATGTCGCGGTTTGTTCCGATTTGATTCGTTCTTTGGTTTTGGTAACTATGATTAGCTGTACTGTATATTGTAATTATCCTTTTGTAGTAGCCTGATGATGGCCGGGGAGCGGCCGAAACCGGTTGCTAAATAAACCCAATTTTTATCGTGCTGGCTTTAATGCAGTGTCCTTCCCTCATCCGGAAGATTGTTAACCAATTAGCCAGTAGTGCCAGGACCCCTTCCTTCTTTTTTGTTTGGTTATTAATTGACAAATAAAAAGCATCTCCTTTTTACATGAATTTGACTGGTTCATTTAAATTTAACGAATGAAATTGCTGAGATTAAGTGAGTGCAACAAGAATGTTTTAAATTACGTACATAAACTACAATTAAAAAAGGTTTTCTTACGACTGGTAACAGTGGCGTTGCTATAGAAATCATGATTGTGAGATTGTTAAAGGGAAAATTATTGAAAAATGCAGCAAAATGACAAATAATCTAAAATAAAACAAAATCTAAGATAGTTAGGTATAGGAATGAGATAATCAAAAGAAAGAGAATTAAATTCTCTTTCTTGTGAATACTCAATTTCTATGGCATTCCATTTAGAAAAACGGAGATTTTTATGATCAAAGTTCCCGAAATTTAAAAAATCGTGAGGCGCCTCCTCTTTGAGAAAAGGAAGTTCGCAATACACCATTAGTTAGCACATGCATTGGTTTAAAGGACGGTGTAATTTCGTTTCCATAATTGGCACCACAGCGAAGATGTAATTTTTTGAAGTCAACATTGTTTTTGGTAAAAACTTTTGAAAGACTTTTAATTTTCTCAAGAACGGCTGACTTTAGGTATACCACTTTCTGATGAAACTTTACCTAAAATTCAACAAAGAATCCAAAAATGCAATAATATTCTGGGTTTTCCATTTAAAATAACAAAGTTTGTATCTGTTTCCGGTAAAACCGGAAGTGCCATCAAACTCAAAATATTTTCATTGAATTCGGCTTCCGCTAAAACCTTAGTGTGCAAATTTTCTCCACACCAATCGAAGTACTTTTCGAGATACGGCTAACTGCCGCTCGTCGTGAAACACCCTGTATTCAAAATTACTAAACATAATACATATAAAATACAGGGTGTCCGGGAATAACCTCGCCATATTTTGGGAGGTGATTCCAGAACTAAAAATATGAAAAAAACTTCATATGAACAGATGTCCGAAGGGGCCTCCTGGGGGCGCTACAGGGCTTAGAAAGTGTTTCTCAAAAACAGGTAAGTATTTATTAATTATTTTTGAAACGATTGGAGCTAGAATGACGAAATTTGGGTTCTGAGGTAATTTTGGGGTGACAAATTATGTGGTGGGAACAAGACCGGTGATTGACGACCATAGGCTTGCGAAACAGGGGGGGCTTAGGAAAAAAATTCCCACAAGTTTTTTTTCTCTAGCTCTCTTGAATTGTTGACTTCAGATGACAATTCTCCAAACGATTCTACATAAAAAAGGTACTCTTGATACTAAGTCATAGGATCAATTAAAGCATGTCATGCCTATGGTAACGAATTTGTAAATGCAAAAAAACAAGTTATCTTGCTTCACAAATGTCTTTAGTTTGTCACTAACGACTACAATTTGTTTTTCTAGCTCCAACCGTTTAAAAAATTATTAATAAATACCTGTTTTTGAGAGACACACCTACCTAAAGTCTGTAGCGCACCCAGGGGCGGATGGGCTCAAGTAAAGCGGCCCGGGAAAACTTTTGAGGCGGCCCACTTTATTTTACGAGGGGGCAGCCCCTTCCGATAATCTACATTTTTGAAAACAGTGTCCTAGTGAGATCTGCGAGGACCTGTGTCCCAAATCATTTACGGACCTCTTGTTGCCAACTTTGAAAAATAAAGACAAGAAAAATTGTTAAAAAAGAAAATTGAAATGGCGCCGCAGGCGAAATTTTTGAAAACTTTCAAGGTCACGCATTTTCCAAGCACTTAACTGTTTGAAAATGTCATGAAAAGCGACACGTCGTCGGCCGCCGCTGCCGGCCCAAGCGGCCCAAAAAGCCGCGGTCCACCGGGAAAATTCCCGTTCTCCCGCCTGTCCCATCCGCCCCTGAGCGAACTGGAGGAACTTTCGGACATTTTTTCATATCAACTTTTTTCCTACTTTTAGGTGTAGAATCAGCTCCTAAAATATGGCGATGTTATTCCCGGACACCCTGTATACATACAGTGTGTCTTATTTTAACTGGAACGACCCAAATATTTCGGTTAATTTTAACCGAATCGATGCGTTCTTTTTTTCTGCATGTAGAGCTCCAAAATCTGCACCTGTGTAACACTCAACTTTTCTTATAAACCGAAACCCCAGCCTACTGCGATTTAATAAACAGGCCAAAAATGACGAAATCGTATTAGGCATTTTTTTATCGAAGAATTTTATAAAAAAAAGTTGCTCAGGATCGCTCAAAATGGCTAAATTCGAAGTTTCAGGAAAAAATTAAAATGTTGAATTTCTTGAGGAAGAATCATAAAATAACGAAAAGTTCACTTTTTTTGCAACATAATGGGTGATGTGAAATAGAAAAACAATGGAAGCGCATATGTTTGCTGTTTGTGGCACATTGCAACAGATTAGTTGGGGTGTCCCTTGAAATTGATAAGAAAAACGAAAATTTTACACTATCTTAATAATTTCAACTTTTTCTGCGATTGTTAAGTTTTATCCATACATAGCCGATAGCAAATGTCACATCAATTTATTTCAATTGTTTTTTTATTTCACAGCACCCTCATTATGTTGCAAAAATATTGAACTTTTCGTTATTTTGTGATTCTTCCTCAAGGAATTCAACATTTTTATTCTTTCCTGAAATTTCGGATTTAGCCATTTGGAGCCATTCTAAGCAACTTTTCCTTATAAAATTTTTCGATAAAAAAATGCCTAATACGATTTCGTCATTTTTGTCCTCTTTATTAAATCGCAGTAGGCTAGGATTTCGGTCTATAAAAAAAGTGAAGTATCACGCACGTGCAGATTTTGGAGCTCTACATGCAGAAAAAAGAACGCATTGATTCGGTTACAATTAACCGAAATATTTGGGTGGTTCCAGTTTAAATGAGACACACTGTATGCTAAAAGGAAATGAAACTTTCGTCTTTCCTCACAACTAAAATCATTGCTACTGATGTCCACACAATTATTACGAATTGCTGCCAGTAAATGCTATACAAGAAGTAATTTTTCAAACTATTTTTGCAGATAATCATATTGAACTCAAAATTCGCAATAAAGCAATGTCGGAATTTTTCAATTTTTGCGTAAGATGAAAGATTCATTGGTTTGATGTTTAGAATAGTTTCGAAGATCCCATAACGTCTTCTGTCAAGAGCTGCCAATCAACTAAAAAAATCATCTCCAACTAAAAATTTTATTGATCTTCAATACAGGGGACTTCCAAAATAACATTATTCACAATAGGTACTTTATGATTTATTGAAGTATATGTACATATTATAATAAATGGCACTATCTATACAGGATGGTTCCTTTTCCACTGCTCACTGCATCTTCTAAACGGTAAGAATTCCGGAGTCGGTTAAATTAGAGAAAAGATGCGCTATTTCTTTGTGATTAAGAATCTGCATATCCTGATTCGCACCTGAGTTATAACGAAAAATCGGAAAATTGCGATTTCAAATTAAAATTAATATCTCCCTAACGGTTGACACTATTTAAAGGAAACTTGGAACTTTGATATTTTTCACAGCTGTCAATCCACAGAAATTTTCTGGGCCTTCTAGATTTTAAGCAATGACAGTTAACTTATGATTCTTATGGCCGCCATATTGAATTTTAACACCATTGGATACAGAAAAAAATTGCTTTTCAAAAATGTAATCAACTTTTTTGAAAAATCATCAAAATTCTGAAAGTATGTTTAAAATTATTTGAAAAAAAAGGCAGCAGAGAAGCGGCTGGAACCTCCCCAACGCATGGGTCTTTGATTTCCGTGACTTGTGTTTAAGATTTTAAAGTTGATATGCCTAAATGGCACTTCCCGTGGACCAACTGCTCCCAAAAGCCTTTCAGCTCTTCAATGGTTTACCTAACCTCCATGTACCAAATTTCGGACAAATCGATCCAGTAGTTTGGGCTATAACGTGGTTTCAGTGTTATTACAAAACTTCGATTTTTTTACCCAAAGGGTACTAAATGCGAATAGATTTTATCTCATTTAAAACCAGAATTTGAAGACCTTTCTGATAATAACAATAAATCTTTCAAAAAGTAGTTTTTGATGGGTGAATATGAGAGAATAATTTTAAGTTTCGAAATTGGTGTGCCAAAACGGCACTTTCCGTGGGCCGATTGAATCCAAAATTTGTTCAACTCTTCGACGTGTAATACAATCCCCATGTGCAAAATTTCAAACCAATCGGTTGAGGGGCTTGGGCTGTACCGCGATTTTAAAGTCCGATAAAAATCAATTTTTTTTAAATTTTTGGTCAAAAGGGCACTAAGAATGAATACACTTTTAGACGCAGAATTTGAAGGTCTTTCTTATGGTGACGTGAAAAATGGGGGTTTACATTTAAAATTTAAAAGTTGATGTGCCAAAATGGCACTTCTGGTTGCACGATTGGCTCCAAAAGCTTTTCAGATCTAAGTTGGGTTATCACATGCACACGTACCAAATTTCAGCCAAATCGGTAGAGTAGTTTGGGCTGTGGCGTGTTTACGAACGTACGTACGTACAGCCGAAGTAATTGAAAATGAACAGTTGCTGACATTCCAACCCTGCACGGTAACATTCTAAGATACCGGATTTTTTGCGGCCGAGTGTTCGGCAGCGGTTTGAGTGGAGCTTTCTACCTGAATTGAAATGAACTAATGGAAAGGGTGGCTGCACATTTATGAAACATACGCGGAAACATTTCAATGAAACAAATCAACCGTAATCGTTATTAATGTGCGAATTCGTTGTTCATTAGTCGTTAGTTTCATTAACTAATTGAGGATTTTTAAGACTTATTTTAATGTCCTTTTTATTTAAATTAAAATTATATCGCTCCAATGAAAAAAAAATCGCTTTTTTTGTTATACTTGCAAAGTTCGACCAATTTCGATGTTATTTGTTCAATTAGTCTGCAACGTAAATGTTTCTACATTATTTTAAAAAATAAAAACAGATTGTAAATGTGATTTGTGCGGTAAAAGTTTAAATCAAATTCAGCCAGCTACACGAGGATATGCGGGACACTCCGCAGACTAACTACACAACACACCCACTATGACGTCATATATGCTTACCCGGAATTTTAAAAAAAGACTACGAAGCTTTGAAACATTTTATTTGCTGAGAAGGTCTTGACGAAGTGTATTCTTTATAATTCTATCATTTTAAAAACTTGGTGTAAAGGCCCATTTTCTAAATCCATTAATCGCTGATAAAATGCTAAATATTCTAGTCCGGGTAGCAATGAACAGCTTCGGTTTAGTAACTTTATACATAGTAATTTTCATACTGGAGATAATTAAAGTCTTACTATACTTAAAGATTACTCAAATCTTACGGGATAGGGGCTAATGGCGGCCATTTTAATTTTTCAAAAATTGACATCTCACAAACGGTAATAGATGCGAAATTTT
This sequence comes from Pycnomerus fuliginosus, assembly GCA_963924575.1. Taxonomy (NCBI): domain Eukaryota; kingdom Metazoa; phylum Arthropoda; class Insecta; order Coleoptera; family Zopheridae; genus Pycnomerus; species Pycnomerus fuliginosus. The sequence continues at coordinate 35,719,695 of OZ004621.1, forward strand.
GTTAAATTAGAAAAAAGTAGTTTTTCAGTGTAGATTAACAAAAAGTCTAAAAATTTACGTGTTATAACTTGGTTATTAATCGGCATCTCATTATGAAATTTGGTTCAATTACATTCCCTTGCTCGATGAGCAAAGTGGGACGACGAAAACTTATACGCTTTCTAGATTAAAATTCGAAATATTTCAGTTTTTTCAGTATATTTCAGAAAATAAACCATCAGATATCTCGAAAACAAGCTTGCTGAACTAACATAGCAAAAATGCAATGATTTGATTATGACAATGAAAAATTAAAAATTCTTCACTGCCACAATCAAAACGAAAGCGGCTGGTTTGAGCTCATGGTCTCAAACAGGGAACGACAGACAGCTGTTTCGATCTCTTGGATCTCATCAGTGTCGTGCACCCCCAATGAAACCACGAACTCAAACCAGCCAACCTTTAAACAGAAAATGCGACGAACTAGGAGTGTTGTGTCCCCACCTCTCACAGAGGTCGCGGCTTTCGACACAACACTCTTAGTTCATAGCAAAAATATTTACTGACTCCCGGACTATCTCTTTTGATTGGTCAATTTGAATCATTGTGAAATTTGTTATTGCTCGGTAAGAGGTAATGGAAATAATCGCTTCTATGAGGGACCATTATACAGGCTGTCCCGTCTCAGAGTGCAATAACTTCAGCCATAGATTCCTTGCATGAAAATAAAAGACCCGTATTTCTTTGCTTTGCTAGATTGGCCTCCGCTTCGTCCATAGGGCTCCTCAAAAGTGAGCCCCAAAAATTAAGAAATGTGGAGCCATACACCATAAATTAAATGCATATCTGCATACTCCGAATTTGCAAAATTGGCTGCCATTATAATATTTACAAAAAAAAACAAACGCAGTGCCACAGTGGTGCAAAACTGACAATAATTTAAAACTTTAACAAAGCCCTGACATTAATCGCGCTAAATAGCTATCTTGATAAGTCTGTCAATAAGCACGTGTATGGCTCCACATTCCTTATTTTAATCGGAAATGGTGCATTTTATAGAAAAAGTGCAAGAGGTAGTGTAGTTTCTGAATTCAATCGACCATCGGATCGTGTGTAAGTAAATCGAAAATTTAATTACGTTAACAAAGATATTGGGCCGAAAATGTCGAGGGCGGCCCAGGGGGCGCCTGTGTTGGGCACCACGAAATCATCAGCTACATTATTGAAATCTTCATCGTTCGTAATGGTCTTGTGGAAAATTTCAGCAAAATCGGTTGAATGGTTAAGACGTGGGAATTAATTTTCGATTTTTGGGGCTCACTTTTGAAGAGCCCTATTGACGAAATGGGGGCCCATCTAGTGAAAAAAAAATACGGGTCTTTTATTTCCATGCAAGGAATCTGTGGCTGAAATTATTGTACTCTGAGACGGGACACCCTGTATGGTTAAATAACGACCGCTGTTGTTGCTAGTGTAGGAAGTTTCTGATTGTTTATATTTTTTATAAGAAAAGAAAAAGTTTCCACTAATTCATTTTCGACTTCTGAGTCTTGCTGTTTGGATGTTACCCTTATTTAATCCTTAATTAATTAATGAAACTAACAATAATAAAATACGGCTAATTTGTTTCAATCAAATCCAGCAATGTTTCCGATTACGTTTCAAAAATGTAGCCATCCTTTCCATTAGTTGATTTCAATAAGCAAGATTACATTATTTTGTTAGGTGAGTGGATAGGTATTCAATTCAGGTAGAACAGTCTACCCAAACCGCTACTGAACACCTGGCCGTAAATCCGGTATCTTAGAATGTTACCGTGCACCTATCCCAGCTCAGCCCCTGTTCATTTTCAATTACTTCGGCTGTACGTACGCACGTACGCACGTACGCACGTACATACATACAGACACATTTTAAAAACCACTTTTTTGGGTTCCTGAGACCTCAAAACGTATAGATCCGGTCTTATCTCGAATTCGAAAATTTTAGTGATTGCAGTAACCTCCCTTTTTTTTAAATGGTGAAGTGGAGTGGGGAGGTTAAAAAGTATAAAATAGTAGATATACCAGCTTTTTAAATTCATTTTGACGTTTAAAAACAATTGAACTAAAAATTCAGTAAAACAGATTTTGAAGACGTGATTCAAATTTTAACATGCTTTTTCAAAAAATATGGCGGCCATAACATAATCAAAAGTTGACTGTCATTGTTCAAAATCTAGAAGGTCTAGAAAATTTCTGTCGATTCCTTTAAACAGCATCAACCGTTGCGGAGATAATTTTTTTTTGAAATCGCAATTTTCAGATTTTTCGGAATAACTCAGGAACGAATCAAGATATCGCGGAGTTTTCTGCACATTCTTACTCACAAAGAAATAGGGCAGCTTTTCTCTAATTTAACCGATTCTTACCATTTGGAAGTGAAAAAGGAACCATCCTGTATACATTTTCATTTAATGAAAGGCAATTTTTTACACAAACAACGTGATCAATTCGCCTATATTTCTTCTTAACTAGCAATAGCAGTTGCAAGAGCTTTCTTCTTCTTTTTCTTCCTGTCAACCCCTTCCCCGTTTTTATTCCTCGGTAGCAATTTTTTTATCCAGCTCTTCTTCTTGCCTCCAACCGTTCCATCCACACTGTTTGAGCTAGTACTACCCTTCAAGCCATCACCCACAATAATATCACTTTCAGGTGAACTTAAATTCACCATACTACTGAATTTTATGTGATGGTCAGGCTTCAAGGCTTCACTAACACTGTTTTCTTGTTGAAGTATTGGACGGATATTATAGGGTTGTTTTTTCCTAACGTTCTGGGTGTTTTCTGAGAAAGATCTGAACAACTTGTCCGGGTCTGGAGTTCTGATGGAATCCCTTAATCTATCCCAGAAGTTCCAGAGTTGTCCCTGTCTGGACCGGGTGTAATTTAATAGGAAGTAGCCCTTGAGGCAGTCTGGGAGGGGTGTACATTCCTTGTAAAGGCATGGTATTACTTTCCTTTGGTTGTTTTCTGAGATATTTAGTATATTATTAAAAGAGCATGTGCCTCGTGCTTATGACGCACGAGCCGAAGGCGAGTGTTGCAATCATCTGAACAGATAACAGCCATTATTATGTGTTAGTAAAAATAAACAAACTCACCAATTCCAATAGATTGGGCAAATTTGAGGAAAAACTGATTGGCAGAACTGACCAGAAAAGCCGGAGATAAAATTACAATTAATCTATCACAACGCGTAGTTATTAGTCTTAAAACCATATCGTGATCGAAGCCACCACCCACTAAATCTCTTTCTTTGACGCAAAATTTCATTCCGTACTGCTTTTCCATCGTGTCAAGCAGTTCTGTGGCAAAATCTATGTCGTCCTCGGCAAATAATAAGAAAGCACCGTAAGTCTGAAGCTCCAATCCTTCGCTAATTCGATTTACATCATCAGTTGTGATGATAATCTCGTCTGATGAAAGATTTGGTTTTTTTGGTTTTGGGGCGGATTTTTTCAGTTTGTAAAAACTGATATCTTTGTCTATAAAACACGAATAAAGTTTCTACGTAAAAAAAGTAGTGAACTTACCAACAAGTTCTGTGATGTCATCAATTACATCAAATCTATCCAATTCTTCCAAGAAATCGAAGAGTTTTGTTATAGTACTGTTTTCTTCTTGACTGTACCATAAATCCAAGACTTTCTTAGTTGGGTCCGGGCACTGCTCAATATTGGGGACATACTGGCCACTTATTCCACATAAATCAGCCAATCCTTTCCAGTAACTATTTAAATCAATATTGTTATCAGTAATAAATTGCAGGCGTTAACTCACCGAGGTCTGTTGTCTTTGGTGGGTATAATTTTTACAGGATCTAGTAGAGCAGCTATTATGTCCCTCAAAGCCTCCCCTAAAGCCCCAATTGTAACATCTCTATTGCTTGTTTCGTCCATAGTTAACCTACAACAGAAATACAACACCTTTACCAAATGTTGCGACTTACCAGCCACCAATAACAGATCAACAGGCTTAAACGGGGGTCATTCATGCATTTTTGAAGAATTAAATATTTGTTTACTGGATTTTAAACAAAGCTAAAGAAAATCTTGATAAGTGTGACATTTCAAACGTCAGTTTGGCCGGGGGGCTGGGGAATGTCAAAAAATACAAAATGTCCAACAAGCATTCCAACAAGTGTCAAATTCACATGTCACGTGGTCACGTAATGGACAATGATGTCTAGAGAGGCGTGAGACGGCATCGAACGCAACGTAATGAGCTACGTGCTACGTCACAAATACATAATTTCAAATGAGGTCTGGAAAGTACGAAAGCACTGGAGGGCCACACGAGTTTCAAGATTTGAGATAATTTTCTCAAAGGCTTGAGATATTTTCTTAAGATCTTGAGATATTTTCTCAAGGGCCTGAGACATTTTCTCAAGGGCTTGAGATATTTTCTCAAGGGCTTGAGATAGTTTCTCAAGGGCTTGAGATAGTTTCTCAAGGGCTTGAGATAGTTTCTTAAGGGCTTGAGATATTTTCTCAAGGGCCTGAGACACCGCAAGTTCATCCTGGATGCACTTTAGATGCATCCATCTGTATCCTGCGAGTTGCCCAGAGCCTTCCAACTCTTTTTGAGTAAAATCTATTACATCCGCTAACCCAGAGAAATGTGTTCTTCTGTACAAATTCATTTGCCTTAAGTGCGCAATCTAATAATTTGATCATGTTTTAGGCGTAAAAAAGACAATATCTCCTTGTAGCTTAACCCCATTAAAAAGTAATATTTTATAAAATTATCGATGTCCTCAGGCATAGCTCTAAAATTTAGAATTTAGCAACATAGCTACTCATACTAGTTTATATCATTTGCAATATTATACATAGGTACATAGAAATCTACTTATTAACCTCCCCACTCCACTCCACCATTTAAAAAAAAGGGAGGTTACTGCAATCACTAAAATTTTCGAATTCGAGATAAGACCGGATCTATACGTTTTGAGGTCTCAGGAGCCCAAAAAAGTGGTTTTTAAAATGTGTCTGTATGTATGTACGTACGTTCGTACGTACGTTCGTACGTTCGTACGTTCGTACGTACGTACGTTCGTAAACACGCCACAGCCCAAACTACTCGACAGATTTAGCTGAAATTTGGTACGTGTGCATGTGATAACCCAACTTAGATCTGAAAAGCTTTTGGAGCCAATCGTGCAACCAGAAATGCCATTTTGGCACATCAACTTTTAAATTTTAAATGCAAACCCCCATTTTTCACGTCACGATAGGAAAGGCCTTCAAATTCTGCTTCTAAAAATGCATTCATTCTTAGTGCCTTTTTGACCAAAAATGAAAAAAAAATTGATTTTTATCGGACTTTAAAATCGCGGTACAGCCCAAGGCCCTGAACCGATTTGGCTGAAATTTTGCACAAGGGGATTGTATTACACGTCGAAGAGGTGAACAAATTTTGGATTCAATCGGCCCACGGAAAGTGCCGTTTTGGCACACCAATTTCGAAATTTAAAATTATTCTCTAATTTACCCATCCAAAACAAGTTTTTGAAAGATTTATTGTCACTATCTAGGTCACCATCAGAAAGGTCTTCAATTTCTGGTTTTAAATGAGACAAAATTGATTCGCATTTAGAACCCTTTGGGTAGAAAAATCGAAATTTTGTAATAATACTGAAACCACTTTATAGCCCAAACTAGTGGATCGATTTGCCCGAAATTTGGTAAATGGAGGTGAGGTGACCCGTTGAAGAGCTGAAAGGCTTTTGGGAGCAATTGGTCAACGGGAAGTGCCATTTAGGCATATCAACTTTAGAATCTTAAACAGAAGTCCCTGAAATCAAAGACCCACGCGTTGGGGAGGTTCCAGCCGCTTCTCTGCTGCCCTTTTTTATTTATACAGGGTGTTTCGCAACCGCGTGTAAGTTTTTTAACCTCAGATTGCCCATCGAAAATGGTAACGATTGGCACAAAATTATTGTTTAGGTCGAAGTCGTCTCCTAAGAAAGTTATAGGGCTTTAAAGTCAGCCATCGGGAGCAGTTTTTCTTAGTTATCTCAGGAACGGATTAACGGATTTGAATGAAATTTGGTGGACACTAGTAGCCAGTGAATATACATCTACATGGGGAATTTCGTTGGATTATGACCACGGGATCCCCAGAAAACGGAGACACTTTTGACATTTTTCTTCCGGAAAATGTTTGAAGGTCACGCGCTTTAAAAATGGTGGCATCCGTTAGAAAGGGCAATTCAAACTGCAACTTTTACTATACTTGGTATTTTTTGATTTAATGCGTGGTTTTAGAGATATCCGTACCTGAGGTAACTGGAAAATTTTTCAAGGTCACGCATTTTAAAAATGGTGGTGCCTGTTGTAAAGAGCAGCTTAAACTGCAACTTTTACTATTCTTGGTATTTTTTAATTTAATGAGTAGTTTTAGAGATATCCAAGTAAGAAAAACTGCTCCCTATGGTAAAGCCCTAACTTCCTTAGGAGACGACTTCGACCTAAACAATTTTGTGCCAATCGTCACCATTTTTGATGGGCAATCTAATATTAAAAAACTTACACGCGGTTGGAAAACACCCTGTATAGCGTTTTCTGTGGTAATTTTTCGATGCTCACCATTAGTATCTCAGAAACCATAATAGATGGAGAGTAGTTCAAATTAGAGAAAAGTTGCGCTATTTCTTGGTGATTAAGATTCTGAAGAAAATTTCCCGATATTTTGATTCGTTCCTGAGTTATCACAAAAAATCTGAAAATTGCCAATTTAAAAAAAATTAATATCTTCCTAACGTCTGATGTTATTTAAATGAAACTTGGAACGTTTGTATTTTTGACAGCTGTCAATTGAATGGTATTAACGGAAATTTTCTAGGTCTTCTAGATTTTAAATAACGACAGTCAACTTTTGATTCTTTTATGGCCGCCATATTGAATTTTGACACCATCAAATTCACAAAAAAATTTGCTTTTCAAAAATGTATTCAACATGAACTTTTTGTGACAGATGTCAGAATTTGAAAATTGGTATGAATAGTTACTTAGATGAAAAACAATTGCAAAAAAGCACGCCGACTTCTTTAATCTCTTATAACATGTGAAAACAAATTGAATTCAACAGTAATAAATTATGTCTTGCGGTCGTGTGACTCAGGCTTTCACATATTTTTTCAAAAACGTCAATGTTGGTTACATTTTTGAAAAGCTAATTTTTCTGTAGAAAAAGAAAAGTTGACTGTCTTTAATCCAAAATCTAAAAGGTCTAGACGAACAAGAGCTAGGTCCCTGCTAGTAAGGTGTTCCTTTTTAGCAGGCATTTTTAAGCAAATTCAAACTTCGAAAACAAAGCAATGAGACCGTCACGGATCTAGATGGAAACAATGAAGAATACAACGTAGTAGCGATCCAAGTGATGCTACTCTACTACGAGGTGGTTACAACTCCAGAGCTAGGAATTGAAACCAAAGGCAAGAAAGCAAGAAACTACGAGTGAACTCTACAGCAACTTGGTTGGGCTGCAGAGCGGAAGTGAAGCACGGTTCAGCTTCCTCAACAACAAGAGAACAGAGAATAATCGGATTGCAACAACAATAGAAGAAAGAATATTCAGATTATCGATTCGCAACAGTGAAACAACAACTAGAAGAAAAATGAGCAGCAAGATCGCAAGAGGTTCTTCAAACAATTAGATTGATATCAAGTTACCAACAAGAGGCGATAGATTGAGAATTGTAACTTGACCAAAAAATGTCTAGAATGAATGATTGTCTATCCAACAAACGTGAGAATTGACTTAATTAGTGGACATCTTGATTGATCGTCCCAGCTAAAGAAGTCCCAAAAGAATCGAATTATAGACAACCAAGACAACAGACTAGCGGTCTGAAATCCCAAAGGTGAGAGCTCGAACAACTTAGGCAAAATGTAAAAACGATATCAAAACAAGAAAACGATGGCAAAACAAAGAAACAAGAAATGGCTTGGTTATGAGTGCGCCCGGTAAAGAAAGAATAGCAGTTGTGACACGCTAGCGGCAAGCCACAGCAAGTACAACAAAATGACGGTGATATGATTACAAACGCAAAAAATTAATTTGTACCAGAGTAGCAAGTGGTTTATCGCAATTATTGTAAGCAAAGAAAACGCTAATCAAAAAACAAAACTTCGAAATTACTTGACGCAAAAGAGAAAACAAAAAATTTTGAATAAGCAACCTTGGTCGCACGGTGCAAACGCGAAAAAGCGACCCAAACGAACAATGGCAAAAGTGCAATAAAACAATGTAATCAAAAAAACCAAAAAACGCAATTAAACAACTGGATAAAAATCCGGCTCGAAGGACCAAATAATGTTTTGACCGACACTAGTGCGGTAGAATGCTATTGGAAGACTGTAACAATTTATAGGAAAAGAATAACTGCGTTTAATGGATTTAATTGATTAACAATTTTATTGCCTACAAATGAACAATACTAAAAGTGAATTATTTTAATTACGAAGATGAACGGGTCCACGATTCAGGTTGAAGGTGGAACTGAATGTAACGATAGTTTATTTAAAATGAAGGAAAGGTGTGACTTACGGTTAAATTGGAATGGCAGAACAGCGTGTCTGACGACGGCGTGGAAGGCGGAGGTTATCGGCGACAGACAGTCGTTGCACTTCAAAAGAAGACTAGGAAGCGAAGAAGAGAAGCACGTACCACCGTTTTCTCGTTGAAGGCGATGATTTTTAAGGCGGATGACTCGGATGTTTCAAGATGAAAAGATGCCAACGAAATCGAACGACCAAGCGAGGATGCCTCTTCAAGCCCTCATTTCAGACTGTCTGTAGCGTCGAAGCCACCGCGCACGCCCACCCGCCTCATAGTTCCATGTATTAAGGGTTGCCTAGGTGAGGATGGGAATTTGAAGGAAAACAGGAAACGGGAGCACGAAACAGATTTATTATGTTCGGGACATACCGTAAATTTCATTGTCAGAGTTGTTCGTCGTAGATGAAGACTCGTAAGTATCTGATGGAGTGTTTTTAGTCAGAAATCCGAACTAGGTATCGGAAATTTCGTCGCATGTAAGGCTCCGTGAAAGTGGCAACGTAGTTGAAGCACAAATGAAGGTAAGGTGGCATATCGTTAGTGCTTCGTTAGTGCTTCATTGTGCTTCACATTGTAAGTCAACAACACCAACTGCTTAGCCGCTATAAGGAAACAAAACTTTTGTTGCCAACTTCACACCTGGCAACACAGGTGCTCCTAGCAGTAATTCATGTTATCACAGCTTTAGTGCTTCCTTTGTGCCTCATTGTGCTTCAGAATTTATTGCGTTAAGTCCAATAGTACATGAATTATAAGCTAAAGAAGAATGACAGCCTAGCAACAACTTTGAAGCATAATCGACCGAAAGGCGTAGAATCGATAGTGCTTCATTTGTGCTTCATTGTGCCTCATAACTTATTGCATTAAGTCCAATAATAAATGGATTATAAGCAAAAGATGAATGACAGAGCCTAGCAACAACTTTGAAGCACAGTCAACCAAAAGGCGTATAATCGATGGTGCTTCGTTTGTGCTTCATTGTGCCTCATAACTTATTGCGTCAAGTCCAATAGTACATGAATTATAAGCTAAAGAAGAATGACAGCCTAGCAACAACTTTGAAGCACAATCGACCGAAAGGCGTAGAATCGATAGTGCTTCATTTGTGCTTCATTGTGCCTCAACTTATTGCATTAAGTCCAACAGTAAATGGATTATAAGCAAAAGACGAATGACAGAGCCTAGCAACAACTTTCAAGCACAGTCAACCAAAAGGCGTATAATCAATAGTGCTTCGTTTGTGCCTCATTGTGCTTCAGAACTTATTGCGTCAAGTCCAATAGTACATGAATTATAAGCTAAAGAAGAATGACAGTCTAGCAACAACTTTGAAGCACAATCGACCGAAAGGCGTAGAATCGATAGTGCTTCGTTTGTGCTTCATTGTGCCTCATAACTTATTGCGCTCGGTCCAATAGTACATGAATTACAGGACTTAACGCAATAAGTTATGAGGCACAATGAAGCACAAACGAAGCACTATCGATTATACGCCTTTTGATCGATTGTGCTTCAAAGTTGTTGCTAGGCTGTCATTCTTCTTTAGCTTATAATTCGTGTACTACTGGACTGAGCGCAATAAGTTATGAGGCACAATGAAGCACAAACGAAGCACTATTGATTATACGTCTTTTGATCGATTGTGCTTCAAAGTTGTTGCTAGGCTGTCATTCTTCTTTAGCTTATAATTCGTGTACTACTGGACTGAGCGCAATAAGTTATGAGGCACAATGAAGCGCAAACGAAGCACTATCGATTACACGCCCTTTGGTTGACTAGGCTCTGTCTTTCATCTTTTGCTTATAATTCAGGTACTATTGGACTTAACGCAATAAGTTATGAGGCACAATGAAGCACAAACGAAGCACTATCGATTATACGCCTTTTGATCGATTGTGCTTCAAAGTTGTTGCTGGCTGTCATTCTTCTTTAGCCTGTAATTCATGTACTATTGGACCGAGCGCAATAAGTTATGAGGCACAATGAAGCACAAACGAAGCACTATCGATTCTACGCTTTTCGGTCGATTGTGCTTCAAAGTTGTTGCTAGGCTGTCATTCTTCTTTAGCTTATAATTCATGTACTATTGGACTTGACGCAATAAGTTCTGAAGCACAATGAGGCACAAACGAAGCACTATCGATTATACGCCTTTTGGTTGACTGTGCTTCAAAGTTGTTGCTAGGCTCTGTCATTCATCTTTTGCTTATAATTCATGTACTATTGGACTTGAGGCAATAAGTTCTGAAGCACAATGAGGCACAAAGGAAGCACTATCGATTCTACGCCTTTCGGTCGATTGTGCTTCAAAGTTGTTGCTAGGCTGTCATTCTTCTTTAGCTTATAATTCATGTACTATTGGACTTAACGCAATAAATTCTGAAGCACAATGAGGCACAAAGGAAGCACTAAAGCTGTGATAACATGAATTACTGCTAGGAGCACCTGTGTTGCCAGGTGTGAAGTTGGCAACAAAAGTTTTGTTTCCTTATAGCGGCTAAGCAGTTGGTGTTGTTGACTTACAATGTGAAGCACAATGAAGCACTAACGAAGCACTAACGATGTGCCACCTTACCTTCATTTGTGCTTCAACTACGTTGCCAACTTACCGGTTCTCGCATGTAATGGTTGACCAGATTTTCTTATTAAAATCATCTGCCAATTCCTTTCCGATTGTGAGGGAATATAATTTTAATCTAAGAAATTTGTTGTCTTTGGCGTAACTTGCTATTATCAATTGTTATCAGTAAATAAATTAAAATAAACCCATTTTTGCTTATCGCCAGCTTCGAATTAGATTACGACAGTGTGCTCTTCGGTCGTCGGCTTTGTTTCGCATTTCGCAGACTCTTACGTTCTTGCCGAGGCAGCAAATAAAAGTCGATAATAGATATTTATTTTATTAGGAGTTTAAGTAAGATATCATGCGATGAAGTATGGAAGTTTAAACGCAGAGCAGAGCGAGGCGAATTAAATCCATACGAGTCGCATAATGTCGCTTAAACTACAATATTTTATTTTTAAACAAAAAAAATCGAAAATTTTCTACGTCTGTTGCGCGTCACTTTGTCACTTTGCAAAATAATGACGTCATCGCGAAAGAGTTTTAAACCGTTTCGATAAGTTTTGAAGCGTCCTCCAGAGGACGGTTTGAAACGTATTTGAAGGGTGGGAAGCGAGTGGGGGGCCAAAGGAGCAGTTTTTAAGGTTACGTAGATAAATTTTTTGAAGTACCGTAAAGTGGGGTCGAATTGGCCACTTTTCAACTTTAAAAGGCTGTAACTTTTGACTCAGTTGGCCGATTTATTCCAAATTCTGTGTATATACGGGTCTCGATGCGTACTTTCAGACTGTGCATATCTTAATTTATTCAATATGAACAAAAATATTCCAAAAAAATAGGGTGGCCAATGTTACCTGGCAAGTGGGGGTCAAATTGGCCATTAAGACCGGCAAGACCCTTCATTTTTTTCCCAAAATCATGAACCTGAAATAGTAAAACCACTTTTTCGCTGTGGTTTATACAACATTTTTCTTCCTACACCAGTTAAAGATAAATAATTAATTAATTTTAAAAATTGAGAACCCAAGTGACAGATCAAGAAGAGCTAGACGTCAAGTCCTACAATTTAAATTTGGCAAAATCGCGCGTGCTGTGTTCCGGCATACGCCAATCGCCGTCGCCATATTGTCCATTTTACACGCCTAGCCCAGTATAGCCTAGTAGTATAGCCTAGTATAATTTTTACACGACTAGCCGTGAGAAGCGGTCCTTTCACAGCCTTCCTGAATCCCGAAAATCTCATTTTCAGTTAGTGTAGGAAGAAAAAATATTTTGTACCTGAGACGAGTCTGTTATAAATAAAACGTTAGTCGTTAAATGAAACGTTAGTCGTTAATTAAACACTATACAGGCTGGTCCAACACTAGTGTCCAGCGGCAAAACGACCTTTTACTTTGAGGCTAGAGTTTTGAATTTTTTACAGGGTGTATGGGTACTAAAAACCCTTCAGATGGCGTTAACATTTTTTTCATTGGACCAAAAATGTGACGTCACGAGATTTCAAATTGAGCTATTTTCATGGAATAAATAATTTTTGTCCATAGGTTGACTATTTTCGGCCTTAAGATTATGTTGACCAGATTTTTAATTTTTTTGAACGTCAGGTTAGCAAACTGCAGAAGGCAAAATAATCGTCATTTTATTTCATAAGGAGGCCGTGAAACAATATCGAAACGATGCGCCGTGTGTCCAACTCGAGTTCATCGGAGATTTAGAACTGTCAGTTGCTTGTCATGTTTTGACAGCGGCCATTGAGCCCCAGAATTATTAATTGATTGATTTATTCGAATAATCTAATATTTTTACAAAAAAATTATGTGAAAATCATCGAGTCTGTCCCGCGAGCGCGAAGTTTTAAACACGCGCGCAGACGCAAAGCGTGTTGTTTACATCCTCGACTCTCGGCAGTTGATGCCTGGAAGATGTGAAGATTAATGAACCTTTTAGCAGTTTATTTTCTTGCAAACGCTCTCCAGAGGTTTACCTCATTTAATTATCAGTGAATAGAGTAAGTTTTTCAATTTTCTTTGTATTATTATAAGCAATACTGGTTAATTTAAGGTGTCAAGATTTGGACGACAGGATCATCACAATCTACAAGAAGCAGTTGTTTACTACAATTACAAGATAAAGGAATAACGAAGGCAAGACTAGCAGAATTATTCGTCAGTGTTAGTAATGAGAACAAGAAACCGAAACCCTGTCTGTCGAAGTGCCCGAACTTTGGTGAAATGCAATGCGAATGAATCTGGGACAGGTTTCAAAATCATACGTATTGTCTTTGTAAAACAATCAGCAAAACAGTAACAATTTCTGTTGGATTAAATTATGAATAAAGCACCACTAAACTTATTTATTTTAAGTAAGGTACACACGCACCTTTATGAAATGGTCTGAATATTCACTTGGAACAAAATGCCCCAAATTCCTAGCTAGTAATTTATTTCACATTACTAATTCAACAATGTAGTTTATTTAGTTAAACGTAGTAAGGTTTTACTGCAATCTTGACACTAATCATCGCAGTCACTACACGAGTTCCTCAAACCGACACTGGTGCACAATATCCACATTGTTCCCTTGTAAAATGTAAACAGTCTTGGATCAGAACGTGATAATCATCAACAATTATTTCTGTGGTCGGCAGTCAAAAGGTCATAAGTCATTTTTTTAGTCAAATGGGGTTATGTACCATACATGATCAGTAAATCGTGTTTTCCCATTCGTCAAAAGGGTATAACTACATTTGTACAATATCGCAGCCTTCAACAGTTCGGCAATAAGACATAAGTCAAATTTAGTGGGCAAGCATACCAATAAAATGGCGTATCTCCACTTATGTCTTCTATTTTTTAGAACTGTGCTTATTAAAAAGGCATATGTTTATTTATGTCTTCTTGACGGAACATACTTAGATTTTTCTTAAAATATCTTCTATGTGAAAATGGCGTAAGTATAATTAACCCATTTTATCGTAAAAGAATCAATTTTCATTATAATACTTTCGTTCCGTCAAACAGTCACAAGTCGACTTATGCCCTTTTTATGGGTAGTTTTAACGACCGACTTATGTTATTTGTATAGTCAGATGGATATAACTCGACTTAATTCCTTTTGACGGTCAACCTACTTCGCGCGTGGATGTCTTAACCTTAAAAGTTCGACGTATTCTGCTGATCAAGAGTATTACTGTTTGGGGTGTGTGAATGAGTGCCTGTGCAAAGAAAAATGAGCAAGTTTAGAAGCAGAACAGATAGGATTATTGAGGCATGCAAAGAAGCTGCAGGGGAAGGTAAGAATATAAATTACATACTGCATGCAGGTAGCTACCAAAATATGCTTTTCTATATCTACCTACTTTGAGGCAATGGGCTTTATTTATGCTTATCAAAATAGAAATGATCAATTGCATGTATGCTCTCGAGTACTTATAGCTTTTATAGCTTTTTGGGTTTTTATAGATCTGGTGGAGGGAGTTGTTGTTGTTGCGGAATGTGAAGTCGATGGTACGTTGGTGACGGAGGGTGCGGGAGGTGTTCTTGTAGAATATGAAGCAGAATGCGAAGTAGACCGTACGCCGGTGACGGAGGGTGTTCTTACAGAATGTGAAGTGAATAGCACGAACTTGTTTTTGATTCCCACAAAACATCGCGCTTTCAATACTATCGTATGTCCTGATCAAAACGCGTGGGATGCAACAAATGATCAAATTATGACAATACCGGAGAACTCTGATGATATCCAAAATACCATTGCTGTATCTCCTAATCCCGAAATTAATAATGCGTCTGTAGAACTCACATCAGACAATACCGTAGTAGAAAATCTTCATCTAAGTGTGATTGACCAAGATTTGCCTAATTTATCAAATTTATCACACGAACTCACTCTCTTTGAAGAAGACAATAACCAATTTGAAGAAAATGCTGATAATGATATCGACAATGACCCAACTTTTGTACCTAAAAGCAGTGACGAAAGTTCTGCCGATTCTCAATCAAATAATGAAATCGATGAAGAAGGAACGAAAGAAAATGAATCTCCAAATATACAAAAGCGATGGTCTATTAAACATCGGAACGACAGAAAAAGAAACAATGGCCAAGAATACTTGACTTACAATGGAAAAGTTAAAAGAGCTAGGGCAATTCAGTCACTTAAAGATTGTCGAATGGGTTGTAAGAAAAAAATTGACGAGAACGACCGCAAATTGCTCTTTGATGAATATTGGTCTTTGGCTGTGTATGATAAAAGGGTCGCTTACTGCGCTTCACTGATAAACACATCACCCAAAGCGACTGAAAGAAAAGCAACTGACGGAGAAAAGAAGAGAAAACATAGAGCAGTAACTCACTCATATCATTTGGAATTCAAGGGAAAAAGAATAA
The DNA here is from genome assembly GCA_963924575.1 of Pycnomerus fuliginosus. Lineage (NCBI taxonomy): Eukaryota > Metazoa > Arthropoda > Insecta > Coleoptera > Zopheridae > Pycnomerus > Pycnomerus fuliginosus. The sequence goes on from OZ004621.1 coordinate 35,735,231, forward strand.
CTGTATGCAAGTCTTGTTTTCTGAGGACATTAGACGAAACTGAGAAATTTTTAGTCACTGTTATAAACAAAAAATCGTTGACTGCCGGCGGAAGCACCTATTCAGACAAACGTGGCAAACATCCACCTCCACACAAGACAGCGGAATATAAATTAAAGGAGATAAGAAATCATATATACTCCTTTCCGGCATACGAATCACATTATACTCGCAGGCATAGCGAGAAGAAATATTTCGCTCCTAACCTTAATATATCAACATTGTACAGACTCTACTGTGAAAAATTTGGTAACCCTGTCTCCTTAAAAATATTCAGCGCAGAGTTTCAAAAGACTGGAATAAAATTCAAGAAACCAAAGCTTGATACATGTACAAAGTGTGACGTCTTAAATATGGAAATAAATGCTGCCAATAAAGAAAAGTCGAGCCAGGCAAAGGAAGCTTTACAACAGCACCAAGAAGCTGCAGATTTAGCCTACGCAAAAAAGCAAGAAGACAAGGACTTGGGCAAAACGGATCCTTCCTACCTAACATTTACTTTTGACTTGCAGCAGGTAATCAGGTCATATTTTACAGCTACTAATCTTTAATTTTAGGTACTTCCAACTCCGCATATTACTGCGGATAAAGCCTTTTATCTCCGTCAGCTGTCAACATATAATTTGACCGTTCACGACGGCGTGTCTGGTAATTCCTCACACTTTATGTGGCATGAAGCTGTCGGAGGAAGAGGAGCTAATGACATCGCTTCTTGTCTATATCGTCACATCCAGAATTTACCTGAAGGAGCGACGAACGTAGTCTACTATTCAGACACATGTGGAGGACAGAACAAAAATTCTTTTGTGTCCGCCATGTTCCAATACGCCTTGACGTCCCATCCAACTTTGAAAACTATTGACCACAAGTTTCTGGTGGCTGGTCACACTCATATGGAGTGTGACGTAGATCATGCGGCAATTGAGAGAAGAAAGAAACACTCACCGTTTCCGATTCATTTACCAAGGGACTGGTACAATTTAGTCAGAACAACAGGAAAAAAAAATAAGTTTGAAGTATTCGTTATGGAAAACGAACACTTTTTCAATTTTTCCAGTCTTTTCAAAGGGGCACTTCAAACTAAGCATGTGAATACAGAAAAGGAAAAATTTACTTGGAATTCTATACAATGGCTAAGGTATCAAAAAGGCGAATTTGGACTGGTAAAGTACAAGACATCCTTGAAAGATACAAAATCTTTCAAGGCAATCAATTACTTAAGGAGGGGTCGCAAATGTAATGGTGTCATTCCTCCACCACCTAAACTGTATGATGGACCACTGTCTATTAGCGCCAAGAAAAAGAAAAATCTTTTGGAGCTACTGCCACTAATCAACGAAGACGACAGGCCGTTTTATATCCAGCTGAAAACGGATGAAGAATTAGGAGACACAAATCTTGATTTAGATCGAGATTTTTCGGATGAAGAGTTGGAGTAGTCACATTTTCATTTTCATTTTTTAAAAATTTTATTGTCAAAAAATTTATTTTTACTCAATAAAATGTATGTTTCTCTTACTATTTGTGTTGCATGGGAGTCAGAGTTGCTTCTAAATTCTGCTGAAAGAATTTGAAACCAAATAACCTGTTGCTTTTGCCCATAGCTAGAAGAACGTTAGTACCAAAATGTATCATTACAATTTGACAAAAAGGCATAAGTTAATTTGGGTCCTTTTGATGAATCAATTTTCTTCTATTTTCGATTTTTCTTTTAATCAAAAGGACATAAGTACCTTTTTTTTTCTAATTAAACGATTATTTATTAATTTTTCTAATCAGACATGAAAACAATAATTATATACAAAATTGTAGTTCAAATCTTAATGAGTTCGTACAATTTAGTGATTTCAGGGAATTAGTAAATTTTCAAACCACTGTCACGTCAGACTCCATTTTGACACTTACGCCCTTTTGACTGCCGACCACAGATTTGTAGTAGATGCCATAATCTTGTCGTTTAAATCCGAGTCCAAATCTTCAACATCACCTTCAATTAAACAGGGTTGTTTTTACAGACACAATGAAAGTTGAAAAACTTACCCAATTCACAGATAATTAAATAGGGTAAACCTTTGTACGAGTTTGCAAGGAAATAAACTGCTAGAAAGGTTATTAATCGTGTCGGACTGCCGGCATCAGCTGTCGAGATGTAAACACGCATTACGATTGCGCCTGCGCGTTCAAACACTTCGCCGTGAATATTCATGACTTTCGCATAAGTTTTTTGTAAAAATATCAGATTATTTCAATAAATCAATCAATTAATAATTCTGGAGTTCAATCACCCGTGTCAAAACATGACAAGCAACTGACAGTTCTAAATCTCCGATGAACTCAAGTTGGACACACGGCGCATCGTTTCGATATTGTTTCACGGCCTCCTTATGAAATAAAATGACGATTATTTTGCCTTCTGCAGTTTGCTAACCTGACGTTCAAAAAAATTAAAAATCTGGTCAACATAATCTTAAGGCCCAAAATAATCAACCTATGGACAAAAATTATTTATTCCATGAAAATAGCTCAATTTGAAATCTCGTGACGTCACATTTTTGGTCCAATCAAAAAAAAATTAAGGCCATCTGGAGGGTTTTTAGTACCCATACACCCTGTAAAAAATTCAAAACTCTAGCTTCAAAGGAAAAGGTCGTTTTGCCGCTGGACACTAGTGTTGGACCAGCCTGTATATTTAGTAAATACAAAATATATATGCGTTCTTTCGTTGAGTGCTAATGAGCTACTGCCATAGACAAATAAACCTTTACAGGAGACGGCGCGTACAACGGTTACGTATTGGAAACAGGTGTACTCTAACGACGCCGTTGACAACAGGGAGAACTAAGACAAATTGGTGGGAAATTTAAATGGCGCCTCATGCGCCCTTCCATTATTTATTACTTTTTTAACGCAAGAAAGGATGGGAAAACAAAAACAGGACGGATCTAATAAAAAAGCAATTTATTTTTTAAATAAATATTTAACCAAAACCAACAAAAACATTTTCTGTTAAATAATTTTTGGATTTAACTCCAAGAACTATAGAACTTAATATAGAAATGGAACAACAAAAACATTCTCTGTTAAATAATTTTTGGATTTAACTCCAGGAACTATAGAATATGATATAAAAATGGAACAACAAAAACCAACAAAAACACTTTCTGTTACATTATTTTCAGATTTAACTCCAAGAACTATAGAACTTAATATAGAAATGGAACAACAGAAACATTCTGTTAAATAATTTTTGGATTTAACTCCAGGAACTTAATATAAAAATTGAACGATAACACCTTCAAATAGAAAGGACTGACTAGACAACACTATAGTTAAAAAATATATAGTTAAGTATGCAGAATTCGCCGCATTTTATTGCTTACTTGCTTGCTTGCTTGGAATTGAGCCTTTTAACCTCCCCACTCCACTCCACCATTTAAAAAAAAGGGAGGTTACTGCAATCACTAAAATTTTCGAATTCGAGATAAGACCGGATCTATACGTTTTGAGGTCTCAGGAGCCCAAAAAAGTGGTTTTTAAAATGTGTCTGTATGTATGTACGTACGTTCGTACGTACGTACGTTCGTAAACACGCCACAGCCCAAACTACTCGACAGATTTAGCTGAAATTTGGTACGTGTGCATGTGATAACCCAACTTAGATCTGAAAAGCTTTTGGAGCCAATCGTGCAACCAGAAATGCCATTTTGGTACATCAACTTTTAAATTTTAAATGCAAACCCCCATTTTTCACGTCACGATAGGAAAGGCCTTCAAATTCTGCTTCTAAAAATGCATTCATTCTTAGTGCCTTTTTGACCAAAAATGAAAAAAAAATTGATTTTTATCGGACTTTAAAATCGCGGTACAGCCCAAGCCCCTGAACCGATTTGGCTGAAATTTTGCACAAGGGGATTGTATTACACGTCGAAGAGGTGAACAAATTTTGGATTCAATCGGCCCACGGAAAGTGCCGTTTTGGCACACCAATTTCGAAATTTAAAATTATTCTCTAATTTACCCATCCAAAACAAGTTTTTGAAAGATTTATTGTCACTATCGAGGTCACCATCAGAAAGGTCTTCAATTTCTGGTTTTAAATGAGACAAAATTGATTCGCATTTAGAACCCTTTGGGTAGAAAAATCGAAATTTTGTAATAATACTGAAACCACTTTATAGCCCAAACTAGTGGATCGATTTGCCCGAAATTTGGTAAATGGAGGTGAGGTGACCCGTTGAAGAGCTGAAAGGCTTTTGGGAGCAATTGGTCAACGGGAAGTGCCATTTAGGCATATCAACTTTAGAATCTTAAACAGAAATCAAAGACCCACGCGTTGGGGAGGTTCCAGCCGCTTCTCTGCTGCCCTTTTTTCTCTTTGAATAGCTTCTTGGAAATTAAGTTGATTGCACGCTTTAACATAGAAGCTTCAATTTCTGAAGAATGTTCTTGACAAGCAAACCAGTTAAAACTCGCCTTAGTTTTAATTGCTTCTTTCATTTTTTCAAATATGTTCAACTTGTCAACACACTCTTCCAAGAAGTAGTAAATAAGGTCATGTACTTTGGCAATGTATACAATTAAGTTAATTTGTACATAATTCAGTCTCATTATTTCATCATTTTCTTTTAAGTGCGTAAAAACATGATGTGGTTCCAAATTGTCCGAAATAAGTGCACTTTTACAGGTAAGACATGAAAGACTCTTTATTTTCTTTACAAGGAAACCACAAACGTAGGCAACTCCTTGGGTATTTAAACTGTCACTGAGAAACTCTTCAAAGTTAAAATCAGGTGGCTTTAAACTTAATAACTCATTACTGTTTAGCAAGGGTTTCACGCCTTCTTCATTATTAGTACAACGCACTAAAAATTCTTGTAAGTTGTCTAAAAGACTATTTTCGTCCTTCTCGCAATTTTTGTCCCTACTTTCATAGCTAACCAAATTATTTAATACACTGGTCTTCAAAGTAGAAATAAACTGATAACAAGTAGGGAAAGTGTTTGGTCCACAAAGTTGTCTTAATAGGGCAAATAAATTTTCCAATCCATCTTGAGTAACTGCTCGTGTTCTTAAAAATGAAAATCCTGCAGCTCTGCAAATATTCCATAATTCTTTGAACGCTTGCATGTTATTGATCCAACCACGTTTAAATTTTGTTGTGACATTCACTAATTGATTGTTATCAACAGATAGAAACTCCCACGAATTAACTTTAGTCATCATTTCACTCTAAAAATAAAAATGCCTTGATTTACTATTAATACTACATCTTAACGAATTACCTTTTGTTTTAAATTTTGAATTTCCATTCATACTATCAAAAAGATCATTCACATCCTTTATAAATTCAGCTGTGTGAATAGCTTGTGCAGGAACTACGCCAGAATTTAACGCTATGGCAGATTCTATTGCGGCTGCAGTGGTCGCACTTAAAGTTTTTGCGGCTACGGCTACTTTCATTTTTAGGGCCCTGTTTGACTGCGTATTAATTTTTAAATATGATTCTCTGATCTTGTAAAGCATACGAAATTTCCTACTTTTATCAACATCGTAAGCATTTACTATATGTCGAAATTTTGCCACTTTATTGCTATTATATCTGTGGATGTGAAGTTTGCTCCGCTAAATTGCTCCAAAAAATGGATGCCGTGTACGTCCGGCAACGCAGCAAATTCACCTGCCTGATTGTTGTAAACCAAGATGACAATTAAATGTCAAAATTAAAAACGCAATTTATCACGATATAGAGGACTTTTAGGCAATTACCTCACTGAAAATGGTTCCATTTGAACATTATGGATCATACCACGTCCACTTTCGTAGGTGTCTTGCAAAAATTACTTAACAAAATCACTGCTTAAAGTTGGTCATGTCAGGGACCCAAATCTGCGTAATAAGGTCAACGTAGATCAAACCAATGTCCAAAACATTTAGGTGCATTGCCTATGATGGCATTTTCATAAAGAAATTTACAAAAAAAATATGGGAACCGTCTGCTCCCTCGCAAAATATAGTTGATAGAATCGAGACATGGGGGCGGCCCCAAACAGGTCAAGGAGGTCAACGTAGATCAAACCAATGCGCGGAACACTTAGAGGCAACGCCTACGATGACATTTAGAGAAAAAAAATTTAAAAAAAATAATGGGAACCTCCTACTCCCTCGCAAAATATGTTGATAGAATCGAAGACATGGGGGCGGCCCCAAACAGAACAAGGAGGTCAACGTAGATCAAACCAATACGCGAAACACTTAGAGACAACGCCAACGATTAGATTTAGAGAAAAAAAAAAAAAATAATAATGGGAACCTCCTGCTCCCTCGCAAAATATAGTTGATAGAGTCGAAGACATGGGGGCGGCCCCAAACAGGACAAGGAGGTCAACGTAGATCAAGCCAATGCGCGAAACATTTAGAGGCAACGCCAACGATTAGATTTAGAGAAAGAAAATTAAAAAAAAATAATGGGAACCTCCTGCTCCCTCGCAAAATATAGTTGATAGAGTCGAAGACATGGGGGCGGCCCCAAACAGGACAAGGAGGTCAACGTAGATCAAACCAATGCGCGGAACACTTAGAGGCAACGCCTACGATGACATTTAGAGAAAAAAAATTTAAAAAAAATAATGGGAACCTCCTACTCCCTCGCAAAATATGTTGATAGAATCGAAGACATGGGGGCGGCCCCAAACAGAACAAGGAGGTCAACGTAGATCAAACCAATACGCGAAACACTTAGAGACAACGCCAACGATTAGATTTAGAGAAAAAAAATAAAAAGAAAATAATGGGAACCTCCTGCTCCCTCGCAAAATATAGTTGATAGAGTCGAAAACATGGGGGCGGCCCCAAACAGGACAAGGAGGTCAACGTAGATCAAGCCAATGCGCGAAACATTTAGAGGCAACGCCAACGATTAGATTTAGAGAAAGAAAATTAAAAAAAAATAATGGGAACCTCCTGCTCCCTCGCAAAATATAGTTGATAGAGTCGAAGACATGGGGGCGGCCCCAAACAGGACAAGGAGGTCAACGTAGATCAAACCAATGCGCGGAACACTTAGAGGCAACGCCTACGATGACATTTAGAGAAAAAAAATTTAAAAAAAATAATGGGAACCTCCTACTCCCTCGCAAAATATGTTGATAGAATCGAAGACATGGGGGCGGCCCCAAACAGAACAAGGAGGTCAACGTAGATCAAACCAATACGTGAAACACTTAGAGACAACGCCAACGATTAGATTTAGAGAAAAAAAATAAAAAAAAAATAATGGGAACCTCCTGCTCCCTCGCAAAATATAGTTGATAGAGTCGAAGACATGGGGGCGGCCCCAAACAGGACAAGGAGGTCAACGTAGATCAAGCCAATGCGCGAAACATTTAGAGGCAACTCCAACGATTAGATTTAGAGAAAGAAAATTAAAAAAAAATAATGGGAACCTCCTGCTCCCTCGCAAGATATAGTTGATAGAGTCGAAGACATGGGGGCGGCCCCAAACAGGACAAGGAGGTCAACGTAGATCAAACCAATGCGCGGAACACTTAGAGGCAACGCCTACGATGACATTCAGAGAAAAAAAATTAAAAAAAAATAATGGGAACCTCCTACTCCCTCGCAAAATATGTTGATAGAATCGAAGACATGGGGGCGGCCCCAAACAGAACAAGGAGGTCAACGTAGATCAAACCAATACGCGAAACACTTAGAGACAACGCCAACGATTAGATTTAGAGAAAAAAAATAAAAAAAAAATAATGGGAACCTCCTGCTCCCTCGCAAAATATAGTTGATAGAGTCGAAGACATGGGGGCGGCCCCAAACAGGACAAGGAGGTCAACGTAGATCAAGCCAATGCGCGAAACATTTAGAGGCAACGCCAACGATTAGATTTAGAGAAAGAAAATTTAAAAAAAATAATGGGAACCTGCTGCTCCCTCGCAAAATATAGTTGATAGAGTCGAAGACATGGGGGCGGCCCCAAACAGGACAAGGAGGTCAACGTAGATCATGCCAATGAGCGGAATATTTAGAGACAACGCCAGCGATTAGATTCAGAGAAAAAAAATTTAAAAAAAATAATGGGAACCTCCTGCTCCCTCGCAAAATATAGTTGATAGAGTCGAAGACATGGGGGCGGCCCCAAACAGGACAAGGAGGTCAACGTAGATCAAGCCAATGCGCGAAACATTTAGAGGCAACTCCAACGATTAGATTTAGAGAAAGAAAATTAAAAAAAAATAATGGGAACCTCCTGCTCCCTCGCAAGATATAGTTGATAGAGTCGAAGACATGGGGGCGGCCCCAAACAGGACAAGGAGGTCAACGTAGATCAAACCAATGCGCGGAACACTTAGAGGCAACGCCTACGATGACATTCAGAGAAAAAAAATTTAAAAAAAATAATGGGAACCTCCTACTCCCTCGCAAAATATGTTGATAGAATCGAAAACATGGGGGCGGCCCCAAACAGAACAAGGAGGTCAACGTAGATCAAACCAATACGCGAAACACTTAGAGACAACGCCAACGATTAGATTTAGAGAAAAAAAAAAATAATGGGAACCTCCTGCTCCCTCGCAAAATATACAGGGTGAGTCTAGTTGGACAAATCAGTCGCCTAGCGTTTAAGATATTGAAATTGGAAATTCTATGTTTGGATATGTTGTAGCTGAAATGGTCCCCTACGCATGGGACCCATAAAGAAAGCTCCAGTTTTATTCAAACCGAAATTATTAAATAAAAACGAGGGCCTAAAAATTTTGTTTTCGATATCGTTGAATTTTTTAAGGTTATTTGGTTAGAGAATCATTTTCTCTTTATGTAAACATAATTTTTTGAAAAAAAAAGTTAACAGTAGCCGAGAGATAAATTATTTTAACTAATAAGGATTTTTAATTATTTCCTAAGGAAAACCACGGGTGCCGTGGTTTGAACAACTGAAAGGCAGTCTAGCTTATACTGCTGACTGTACCACCCGGAATGACAAGCGTCGGTTGGAAATGTCATGTGCCATCGTTTGTGGAAAAATAATGCGAAACTACGAGTTTTTGCCCTTTTCTTTACAGATAATTAGGTAATTTTTATTGGCTCATGGATTTTTTGCTAAATTCGCCGAATACAAGTGTCTTGGGTTGATGTTTTTTTACATTGCCATTGGAGTCGAATGGTTTGACCAAGAAAAGCTATTCTCGTCAGCCAGAAAGGAACAGTGACAAAATTTCAAATAAACATTAAGCCTCTGTCGTCACTTTCTAATAAGAGTACAAACTTTAATAGAAAGTATATTTGGAATGAGAACTCTAAGTCTTGCCACCAAAAATTATATTGAAGTACTACATGTTTCGGCTAAAATTAGCCATCATCAGGTACAGAATCAGCAAACGATCATTTAAATTTGAGGTTAATTAAAATTTGAGGTTAGACACTTAATTCATAACTACTGAAACAATTATAATACAAAAATTTGGAAAAATCCATGAAGGATTATGAAGAATTAAAGAAATTCAAACTTAACGAAAATGCAGTCGCATGATGGCAGATGCGATTCGCAAATTTAAATGATCGTTTGCTGATTCTGTACCTGATGATGGCTAATTTTAGCCGAAACATGTAGTACTTCAATATAATTTTTGGTGGCAAGACTTAGAGTTCTCATTCCAAATAAACTTTTGATGCCACTTTGAGACGATGGATTATTACCTATTTTAATAGAAAGGTAGGTACCTACTTGAAAAAATATGATCTTAACGAAACGAGATTTAGATTAAAATGCAGTGGACTACAATTGATAGAGGTTTACATAAATGTTGCAACATTAAATGTACTGAGAAATAAATAACAATGTGGTGACAATAGTCTCCGTCCAATTTTAACGTTCACTTGAAACATCCTCCTGTGCTGTTTTTTTTCATGTTGTGATTTCTGGATGTTCGCAAGCATCATTGATGACCACTGCCCGAAATAACTCGCTAGCCACAATCAAGCCATTTTGCTTCGACATCAAACTTGTTCCTAATCTCGATTCATGTGATGTAACTGCTACATACACCTTCGTTGCATCAATTCATATTTCATCTGTGCACTGCCTTTTGACTTGCATACCTATCCCAGTTTACACCCTCCGTCTTGAATTTTCTTAGTTTCACTTTGCTCAACGCTTCTTTGTCTTTTTTTCATTATATCAACAGTCTCAACATTTGCTACATGGAATATGAATAGACCCCTCAACATCCGATGATGATAAATCTTCTTTTCGTAAGTGTGAAAACTTAACGGCTGAAATAGGATTAACTTTTTAACAAGACATCAAAATCACCTTATTTGACAGCAGTGTACTCACTTGTATTCGGCGAATTTATCAAAAAATCCATCAGGCAATAAAAATTACCTAATTATCTGTGAAGAAAAGGGCAAAAACTCGCAGTTTTGCATTATTTTTCCACAAACGACGCCAAATGACATTTCCAACTGACACTTGTCATTCTGGGTACAGTCTGCAGTATAAGCAAGACTGCATTTCAGTTGTTAAAACCACGGCGCTCGTGGTTTTTCTTAGGAAATAATTAACAATCTTTATTATTTAAGTAATTTATCTCTCGGCTATTATTAACTTTTTTCTTCAAAAAATTATGTTTCCATAAAGAGAAAATAATTCTCTAACGAAATAACCTTAAAAAATTGAAGAATATCGAAAAAAAAATTTTTAGGCCCTCGTTTTTATTTAATAATTTGGGTTTGAATAAAACTGGAGCTTTCTTTGTGGGTCCCATGCGTAGGGGACCATTTCAGCTACAACATATCCAAAAATTGAATTTCCAGTGTCAATATCTTAAACGCTACAGCGACTGATTTGTCCAACTAGACTCACCCTGTAGTTGATAGAGTCGAAGACATGGGGGCGGCCCCAAACAGGATAAGGAGGTCAACGTAGATCAAGCCAATGCGCGAAACATTTAGAGGCAACGCCAACGATTAGATTTAGAGAAAGAAAATTTAAAAAAAATAATGGGAACCTGCTGCTCCCTCGCAAAATATAGTTGATAGAGTCGAAGACATGGGGGCGGCCCCAAACAGGACAAGGAGGTCAACGTAGATCAAGCCAATGCGCGAAACATTTAGAGGCAACTCCAACGATTAGATTTAGAGAAAGAAAATTAAAAAAAAATAATGGGAACCTCCTGCTCCCTCGCAAGATATAGTTGATAGAGTCGAAGACATGGGGGCGGCCCCAAACAGGACAAGGAGGTCAACGTAGATCAAACCAATGCGCGGAACACTTAGAGGCAACGCCTACGATGACATTCAGAGAAAAAAAATTTAAAAAAAATAATGGGAACCTCCTACTCCCTCGCAAAATATGTTGATAGAATCGAAGACATGGGGGCGGCCCCAAACAGAACAAGGAGGTCAACGTAGATCAAACCAATACGCGAAACACTTAGAGACAACGCCAACGATTAGATTTAGAGAAAAAAAATAAAAAAAAAATAATGGGAACCTCCTGCTCCCTCGCAAAATATAGTTGATAGAGTCGAAGACATGGGGGCGGCCCCAAACAGGACAAGGAGGTCAACGTAGATCAAGCCAATGCGCGAAACATTTAGAGGCAACGCCAACGATTAGATTTAGAGAAAGAAAATTTAAAAAAAATAATGGGAACCTGCTGCTCCCTCGCAAAATATAGTTGATAGAGTCGAAGACATGGGGGCGGCCCCAAACAGGACAAGGAGGTCAACGTAGATCATGCCAATGAGCGGAATATTTAGAGACAACGCCAGCGATTAGATTCAGAGAAAAAAAATTTAAAAAAAATAATGGGAACCTCCTGCTCCTTCGCAAAATGTGTTGATAGAGTCGAAGACATGGGGGCGGCCCCAAACAGGACAAGGAGGTCAACGCAGATCAAGCCAATGCGCGAAACATTTAGAGGCAACGCCAACGATCAGATTTAGAGAAAAAAAATTTTAAAAAAATAATGGAAGCCTCCTGCTCCTTCGACTCTATCAACTATATTTTGCCAGGGAGCAGGAGGTTCCCATTATTTTTTTAAATTTTTTTTCTCTGAATCTAATCGTTGGCGTTGCCTCTAAGTGTTTCGCGCATTGCCTTGATCTACGTTGACCTCCTTGTCCTGTTTGGGGCCGCCCCCATGTCTTCGACTCTATCAACTATATTTTGCGAGGGAGCAGGAGGTTCCCATTATTTTTTTTTAACTTTCTTTCTCTAAATCTAATCGTTGGCGTTGTCTCTAAGTGTTTCGCGTATTGGTTTGATCTACGTTGACCTCCTTGTTCTGTTTGGGGCCGCCCCCATGTCTTCGATTCTATCAACATATTTTGCGAGGGAGTAGGAGGTTCCCATTATTTTTTTTAATTTTTTTTTCTCTAAATGTCGTCGTAGGCGTTGCCTCTAAGTGTTCCGCGCATTGGTTTGATCTACGTTGACCTCCTTGACCTGTTTGGGGCCGCCCCCATGTCTCGATTCTATCAACTATATTTTGCGAGGGAGCAGACGGTTCCCATATTTTTTTTGTAAATCTCTTTATGAAAATGCCATCATAGGCAATGCACCTAAATGTTTTGGACATTGGTTTGATCTACGTTGACCTTATTACGCAGATTTGGGGCCCTGACACGAGCAACTTTAAGCAGTGATTTTGTTAAGTAATTTTTGCAAGACACCTACGAAAGTGGACGTGGTATGATCCATAATGTTCAAATGGAACCATTTTCAGTGAGGTAATTGCCTAAAAGTCCTCTATATCGTGATAAATTGCGTTTTTAATTTTGACATTTAATTGTCATCTTGGTTTACAACAATCAGGCAGGTGAATTTGCTGCGTTGCCGGACGTACACGGCATCCATTTTTTGGAGCAATTTAGCGGAGCAAACTTCACATCCACATTATATCTTATGTTGTACCTCGGGAAGGGACATTAGAGCGCGGCCAATAGAGCGCGGCCGTTAGAGCGCAGGGACACTAGAGCGCAGGGACATTAGAGCGCAGGGACACTAGAGCGCAGGGACACTAGAGCGCAGGGACATTAGAGCGCGGTGGTGTGTTTTTGCCTATTTAGGTAGATGATGTTGCGAAAATTAAATATCTGCTTTTCTCGGTAGATACTTTTATAATTTTATAATAATTATTACTATAAAGTTTATGACACTTCGATTCTCAAAAAAAAAGGTTTTTGCTATGCATTTGGGTAAGAAGCAGTTTTTTGCCGATTAGCGCTCTTTACTCCCACTGTTTAATTAATTTTTATTTTCCTGGCGTCCTTGTATCGTAAAAATTGCAGTCTAATTTTTTTTGAAAAACAAAGCATATGACATAGGTAGGCACCATTAGGCGATTAGTTTTTCTGGGCTGTTACATGCAGTGCTCTCAAAAATTCAGATAATTTATGTCGATATCGAAATCATGCTTGAACAAAAATATCCTTCCAAGTAAGGAAATCATCCAAATTTGTTTGTCTCTGCTCCCCCTTCCCCATTAAAGGAATACTTTGAACGTGCTTTAAACTAATCCGATTTGCAAGCCACGGAGGGACGTTTTAAGCAGGAAGTCATCAATAAAATTTAATTGCTTTTACCTATAAGTACCTATTACTCATGTTACCCAAATATTTTTTTTTGTAATACCAGGTTTCTATGGTGCATTTGATTACTTTCTTATGTTTGCATAAAATAGTTCGCTCTATATTTGACAACGTATTTTATATTTCGTAAATAAAAATTTGTGGAAAAAATCAGACATCGTATTTAATGTAATTATGGTTCGAGATATGGTTGTAGTATTTAAAAAAATCTTGGGGACAACAAGTGTTTTATTGTGTAAAAATCCGTCTATTATATTTTCGAAAGCATGTCAGTTCGACCACGGCTTTATAGAAAACCCTGCGAATCTTTAAAATTGGGGATTACCATGGCCGGTCAGTTCGACCACTGTACTAATGGGCTTCCAGGTAAGCGACACGGGGTGTCGATAAAATGATTAGTAAATGTATACCTGATTCCTAGGGGGGTAGGTATAATATAAATATATTTTGGAATACCGTTTCTTAACTCTCTGGACGCAATCGATTTTTTCAACGCAGAATAACTGTTGGATTTAATGCCAAGTGACAGCATCAAAGTTCGTGAATTCCGAAACTATTTAGACACTAATTATTTTTCGGAATAAGGTTTATTTCCGCCTTCACTTTGTAGTAGTAGTAGTGTTGACTATTTGTTTCGTACTACAAACTGTTGTGAATCTTTTCATGGTAAATTACACGGTATTTTTTATACTCCCCATCCAAATGTATTTACTCTTTGTAATGAAATAAACTGCTCAACAATTCAATTGGTCCACCCGGAAATTTGAGTCGAATTCAAAATGCCGCAACTCCTCAAGCAGTTGATCGATTTGAATAAACCTTTTTTCCACGGATAGTCCATTTTATTGGCTACGACATGGGATGTTCCGTGGTTTATGCAGATGCCCCTTATTTGATATACAGGGTGTCAGAGCCGGGTACTGCAAAATGGCTAAAATTTAAACCACCCCCGATTCTGAAAGAAATTTTTCTAATTTTTTTTGCCTGGTTGAGAAGACGTCTCAGGTTCATACCTCCAGACGTTTTTTTGAAATTTGCTCCATCTCTTCTAATTAGGGTGCAGGGCCAAAAAAACTGTTTTTTCATCGGTAGTTAATAGCCTCTTTAACTTTTACTCCATTTTTAATTTCTTGAGGTCCTTGTGTCGTAAAAGCTTTACTCTAGGACACCATGGGGTCAAAATTAATCTAAAACAAGGCGACCCAGAAAAGGGGGCCCTTTGAAACTGACCCAATTTTATTCTGCTTTCGAAGTAATCTTTAAGTAAAGACGGACTAAATTTGAAACGATGTTTTCATAGAACCATTTGTCCTGAACATTTTAAGACGTTCTTCGTCAGAATCGGATCAGAATCACCGGTGTCCAACCCAACTCTTCAACGGACCGTTTGTAGACAAAATACAGCCCCTTAAATTCGTGAAACCAAGGTGATAAAAATGAAAACAAAGAGCCATATTTCGTTGACAAGGTAACGATCCTTCAGGCTTTGTCAAAATTATTGTCGCCTTGGTTTCACGAAATCACAGATGTGCGAAATGCCTGCTTTTTGTCCGAAATCCTTCAACCAAAGCACTTGTATCAGCACAGCCAAATGTGATTCAATTCAGACGAAGAGCATCTTAAAATGTTCAGGATGAATGGCTCTATGACGACATCGTTTCAATTTTGGTCCGTCTTTAATCAAAGATCATTTTAAACGCAGAATAATTTTGGGTTCACTTCAGTGGGCCCCCTTTTCTGTGACATTTTATATCAGGATAATTTTGAATTGATGACAATTTAGAGTGAAGTTCTTGCGTTAGGAGGACCCCCAGGAAATTAAAATTTGTGTACAACTAAAGGCGCTATTAACCACTGATGAAAAAACAGTTTTTTCGGCCCTGCACCCTAATTAGAGGAGATAGAGCAAATTTCAAAAAAACGTCTGGAGGTATGAACCTGAGACGTCTTCTCAACCAGGTAAAAAAAATTAGAAAAATTTCTTTCAGAATCGGGGGTGGTTTAAATTTTCGTCATTTTGCAGTACCCGGCTCTGTCACCCTGTATATCAAATAATGGATACCTGCATAAAATGCGGAACATGTCATGTCGTAGCCAATGAAATGGGCTATCCGGGGAAAAAAGGTTCATTGAAATCGATCAACTGCTTGAGGAGTTACGGCATTTTGAATTCGACTAAAATTTCCGGGTGGACCAATTGAATTGTTGAGCAGTTTAGTTAATTTTCAAACAAAAATGCTAACATGTCTGTTAAGAAAATGAGAAAATAAATACAGCAAAAATAAGATAAACTATGTTAATGATAAGTGTGCAATAGTGCAATACCAATGACAGGAAATTTCTAGATTTGCCCTTGTTAAATGCGTTAGTTTTAGGAATTTGCCATTTTAATGTAGGTATAGGAATAATTTATTTCATTTTAATTTTTTTGTATTAAATCGTGCTTGAATTGAAAAAGAAAAGTTTTTGTTATTATACCAGAATCAAAAATAAACCCTCATTAGTTAAATTTGCAATCTGCCCATTAACCACGGCTAATCCTTCTAACCCAAGGACGCGGTCGAACTGAAGGGTCATTTTGTTGGCTACCTGCTCCCGACTTCGATATTTTCAAGTTGACATTTTAAAATGCACAGTTTAATCTTTACCTGCCCGGGAAAATCCCAAGCTACCTTTGTGTGATGTAAATGACGGTACAAATCCGATGCATCCGTATCCTGCTTACAGATCGTCAAGAGTCATAAAATTTTCCAAGAACTGAATGTCGTTAGGGGTGGAAAATAGAAACGAGAATCCAATGCAAAATGAGTCATTGTCAAATTTTGACAACAAATAACGTCACGAAGTAGAGAGAGACCTACAAGAGACGAAATGTACATTCCAGTAGTTGTTACACAAAAAAAAATAGCTAACGCGTTAGAATTACGTTAGTTTTACGAATATATATAAGGAAGGTACAGTTGTAAGATTTGGCATTTACAGAAACTGACACATTCGGAATCTATTGAAATTATTGGCGACCATGGGGCACTCCCGGTTATACCGGAAGTAGGGCCCTACTTTTAAATTTTAAATAGCAACCCCCATTTTTCATTGCAGATTCGGATAGAGGAAGAAAAATTAAGCTTAAAACACCTACATGTAACTTGTTTGCGCCAGTCGCCTAGGTTTTATTAACGTTTTTAGAGAAAAGTTCCGCAAAACAGTGCTATGTAAAAATGGTCATAACTTGTAAACCGCGGGCGATAAAAATAAAAATGACACACCGTTGTAAAGCGGAAGGACTGTTTTACATTATGATTGCCAAAAATCCTAAGAAAACTAATTGCCATTTTAAATTTTAAATGTAAACCCCCATTTTTTACGTCACCATAAGAAAGGCCTTCAGATTCTGCTTTCAAAAATGTCTTCACTGTCAGTGCCCTTTTGATCAAAAACTAAAAATATGGAGATTCTTATCGGACTTTAAAATCGCGGTACAGCCCAAGCTCCTGAATCGATTTGGCTGAAATTTTGCACATGGGGATTGTATTACACGTCGAAGAGCTGAACAAATTTTGGATTCAATCGACCCACGAAAAGTGTCGTTTTGGCACACCAATTTCCAAATTTAAAGTTATTCTCTCATTTATCCATCCAAAACAAATTTTTGAAAGATCTATTGTCACCATCAGAAAGGTCTTCAAATTCTGGTTTTAAACGAGACAATATTTATTCGCATTTAGTACCCTTTGGGCAGAAAAATTTTGTAATACCACTGAGACCACGTTATAGCCCAAACTACTGGATCGATTTGTCCGAAATTTGGTACATAGAGGTTAGGTGACCCGTTAAAGAGCTGAAAGGCTTTTGGGAGCAATTGGTCTACGGGAAGTGTCATTTATTATTATTATTATTATTATATAAATTTATTGAGCACACTCCAACGTACATTATTATTACAATAAATAAAGAACAGAGCAGACCTATATAAGTCAATTGGACAGAAACAGCTTAAGCTGATTCCAAAAAATAAAAAGAAAGAAATAAGTAATTCAACGCAAATACGTGACGGTAGTCACAAATTATAACAATAACTGAATCCTAAAGCGAAACCTGAGCACCTAAACACAAGTCACAGAAATCAAAGACCCACGCATTGGGGAGGTTCCAGCTGCTTCTCTGCTGCCATTTTTATTCTAAAACCTACAGGATCTACTTATGCTTTCAAAAAGTTGCCGATCTTTGTGAGTGGTGATAAGGGACCATATCTAAGACCTGTTTGCAAATGCAAGGGGTGGATACCAAAATATTTATTGAAGTTCCATCGTCAAAACGCCGTAATACCAACTGATTTTAATTTATTTGCGTATTGTTATTGATGCGTGCGCAAGCCCAGGTTTTTGAAGCGCGTCTTTTAAAAAATTAGGACAGTTTCACAAAATATGCTTTTCTTTTCTGAGGTAACTCACTTAATTTCAGCAGTTTTATCGGTTTAATTGAACTTTGACCAATTTATTCTCCAACGTTTTGACTTTTGTCCTAATTCTTTAAACGTAAGGACTATACTAATTTAGGTAGACCTAAGCAGAGGATATTACGAAAATAAAACATCTGTTTTCTCGATATTCTCGTTTTTTATACTTTTATAATTATATAAATATACATAGTATACATGAACGAAATAATTATTAATGAAATTTCAAGGATTCATTTCAAAATTATTTGCGATTGCCCTGAGAAACTCGGCAAAGGTGCGAGTTGTGGTATACTCTGTGACAATTTTTTTTATCCGCTTGTCGGCTTTTATGTATTTTTTCAATTTTTGCGGGGGATCGAATCCTGCAGCAAGTTTTTCATAGAATACATCCCGCCCGCACTGAATTTTTTTTAGTGTATCTATGAATTTCCAAATCGTCGGATGGTCCATTGATAGCTCGCATTGTAATCTCCGATGGGCGGCTTCCGCATAGTTGTTTGTTCTGTCAGCATCAGACATAACTCGATCATAAACTGACCAGATTGCGGGACAAAATATGGGAGTTCGGCGTCCGTTTCCTCTCCGGTTTGGGCGCCCGACATAGTTATCTTCGAACCATTGCAAAAGTTCTTGCAAATCGTCCGGGAGTGCTGCGGCAAGTTCGTCCAACGCCTCGTCCAAATCCACAATGCGGACAAAGGCCAAAGATGAAATCATTCGAACGTTTACTGAAAAATCGGCATCATTGTTGTATTTTCCTATGAGATGCTGATTTCCCAACTGCTTCTTTAAATTTTTAGTCAAATGAAAAAAGCACCCCATAATAGTGACCTCCGGAAAAGCTCCTTTAAAAGCGTTTATGGCTGCTAATTCAAAATCTACGGAGATGAATCTAGGTTGAAGTCCCGGCGTTAAATTTTTTAACATGTCGAGCATTGTCGAGTAGGTTGATTGCTACTTGTTGGGTAGGAGAACGTAAAGTGCAGAATGGACTCCCCCAAATTTCTTCGCTAATATGGTGTAAACTTGGTAGAATGGGTGAGGTGTCGATTTAAAAGTTCCATCAATATACCAATGTTCCGATTCCTTGAGTATCTGAAACAAGAGGCAGAAGAGTTAGAATAAAGCGCAGCCAATTACCTACTGCGAGTCCAATTTACAAATCTCCTTCCTCAACAAATGGATGCAAAATTTATAACATACCTTTAAATTTCTGCTTCGGCCAAAGACTAAAATTCTGTTAGCCATCTCGTTGTCAGCCAAAAGAAATTGATCTAGATGACCGTCGGCGCACTTGTACATCTTAAATGATTCAGGGATTATAAGATCCGCGAGTCCCTGAGGCACAGCGGGTGCGGCTTGAATTTGATTTCGCTTCCTGCGAATCATTTTTTTCATCGCGCCATTACTTGGCAACGACACTTGTACGCTGCTTGATATAGGACCAT
This sequence comes from Pycnomerus fuliginosus, assembly GCA_963924575.1. Lineage (NCBI taxonomy): Eukaryota > Metazoa > Arthropoda > Insecta > Coleoptera > Zopheridae > Pycnomerus > Pycnomerus fuliginosus. Next base: position 35,754,778 of record OZ004621.1, read on the forward strand.
CATTATTTTGGCTGAGGCACTGGTTGATAACTTGCATTTTTTTTTAAATTTTGGTCAAAAGGGCACTGAGAGTGAATACATTTTTAGAAGCAGAATTTGAAGGCCTTTCCTATCGTGACGTGAAAAATGGGGGTTTGCATTTAAAATTAAAAAGTTGATGTGCCAAAATGGCATTTCTAGTTGCGCGATTGGCTCCAAAAGCTTTTCAGATCTAAGTTGGGTTATGAGATGCCTACGCACCAAATTTCAGCTAAATCGGTCTAGTAGTTTTGGCTGTGGCGTGTTTACAAACGTACGTACGTACACACACACAGACACATTTTGAAAACCGCTTTTTTGGGTTCCTGAGACCCCAAAACGTGAAGATCTGGTGCTATCTCAAATTCGAAAATTTTAGTGATTGTAGTAACCTCCCATTTTTTTAAAATTGTGATGGAGTTGGAGAGGTTAAAATAATAGCCTCAGCTTTCATTGTAAACCGGATATTTTGCTGATAAAACTTGTAGATAAGTACCTAAATAAAAGATAAAAAAGATTATGCAGGAGTATTTCTGCTTGCTCATAAATGAACAAAATACCTACAGGAATTTATGGAAGCATAGAGTTGCCAAATTTTTCTTTAATTATTTCCAAATTATCGAAAGTATAATTATACTATTTTGCAATGATTTCATTAATAGAATTTTATTATGTCCACCTCTTGAAAGCATGTATTCCTGGTACACAATGGTCGAAATGACGACATATTTGCTATTTTCAAATCAACCACTGAATTGATTACTGTTTTTCATTTCACTACTCCGTGTTTATGCGTTCCTGGTATTCGGAGAGAACATGTGGAGCCGGTTTGTTTCTGCCAAACAAACGATATTGTTGTTTCAACTATACAAAATTGTTGAATAAACCGCGTTTCATCCCTTTCTTGCGACAATTTTAATTATTTTTTAGCATCTCCCAATATTTACCTTCTTACTTACCTAAACATTTACCTGTAGCAAAATACCTACTATTATCCATATCTAAGTACTCTTATCGTCTGGCATGTTTGATGTCGTTTCTATACATTAGTAGAAAAGTCGATCCATATAGCCAGAAATTGTTAGAAATATAAACTTTTAGATGTTTTTGTTATGAAAGAATATTTCAAACACAAAATACATATTTGGCGTAAAATTGTCTAAGTGTAAGTATTTCTGTTTTGTTAGATATTTCTGTTTTGTTAGCATTTTTCAAACACAAAATACATATTTGGTGTAAAATTGTTTAAGTGTAGGTATTTCTGTTTTGTTTGATAAAACTTGACGCTGAACTAGAGAAATTACCTACATCAAAATGTGATTTTTCGGATAAAATTACTTCAAACTCGATAGTTCATTTCTAACGCATTTCCACAACGAAAATATATAATAAGTAATAAGAATAGCTTGGTTTCAAAAGTAGCTAGCCACCTCCATATTTTGTCGAATTTCAAATTGCTCAAAATGAGCTTCATCACTACCTTAGAAGTTTTGGAAAAGTAATAAGTAGCTACACACAATCATTGGAGGTGGCTAGTTTTGAAACCAAGCCATTTAGTTAAAGATGAAAATGAAGCTTCGATGCCAAAACTTCTCAAGGCTAAAGCTAAAACCGCAAGGAATTCTTATGAACTATTATTTGAAAAAATTAAGTTATTGTCATCTCTAGAATAAACCGTAGTGACGACATTCGTACAGTTCTCTGACCGGGTCTCCATTTTGAGATATGGATTCGCTTGTTTCGACATAACTGGACATTCTTGAGATAAAGTTGTTTGAGGATTTCAAATACGGCATAGGAGCGTTCGGCAAGGTACTGTCCTGTGTTTTAGATGAAAGTGATGCCTCTTTATCTTTCTAGTGGACGGAAGGGAGAAGCAGATCCCTCATCTCAAGGTGGATTTCTTTGATGTCATGGAAAAGTACGGCATTAGTTATTTCTGATGTTCTTTTCTTTCGCAAAAAGGATACATATCTTTATTCGGCATCAGATCAAGATTTAACAGAAGAACGGCAGTAGTAGTTTCAATCTAGAGAAGTTACTTTCTCATTATTTTTTCACAGATCAGACTTTCGGTATCTAAACCTTGATCACCCAAAATTCTATCACTTAAGACGAAGACATCCAGATATTTTCTTTGTTTTTGTATCGAAGATTTATTGGTATTGCTCTAATGTCTGTCCGGGATCCACACGACCGAGATTCACCCGATTTCCATGGCGATTCATTGTTGACAACAATGATTCGCCATGGAAATAGGGTGAATCTCGGTCGTGTGGATCCCGGACAGACTATAGCTTCCTTCAGACGCTTCCAGCGAGTGGTGATAATTTCTTTAGCCTTACTCTGGCACTGGTAAATGCCATAATAAATTCCCCATGTTCATTCTCAGCATTAGGAGCGCATAAATGTAAGGGGGACTGAAAAAGCAGCTGTCATCGTATTCGTATACTAGAATCAAGAATACGGTTTGCTTGAAAATAGCATACGAGTCGCAATTTCGATTCTTGATATCAGGAACACATGTCGTTCAAGACGTTAGATATTTCGAATGATAAAAAAATCGGGAGGCTACAGAAACGGCTGAAAACTCCTATATATATATTTTAATCCACCCCGATCAGTCTTTAAAAGTGTTTCTGGGTTTTTTTATTCTTTTTGTCAAAAGAGCGTACTAAAGTAAAAGTGGGGTATTTTTACGATTTATTTACTAATTCAACAAAGACGTGGCAATAAGTTTATGAATAACGGGTCTCCCAAAAAAAACCGAACGATATATTTTTGGTTATAACTTTATTATGATTTTCATTTTACCGATTTTCCCAAATTTTGCACGAGACCTAGCCAAAGCCGTTTTCTGGCGGTGGCTATGTTTTCAAATACAAACTTGCATTTGGAAGCATAAGCCGTTTTCTGGCGGTGGCTATGTTTTCAAATACAAACTTGTATTTGGAAGCATAGGATAAACTCTTGTTTTGAATTAATATACTGTCACTTTGTTGTCAGTTTCAAAATCATTTCGGAAATGTATTCAAAACTGACATTATTTTGACACTGTTTTAATACAAAATAGCCGTTCGCCGTATGTTTTCCAATGCAAGTTTGTTTTCAAAAACATACCGACCGCCAGAAAACGGCTCAAAAGATGAGGCTTTTACAATTGACAATCATTTTCCAGATGGCGCCACTAATAAATTTTTTTGCGGTTTTTTACGAAGCCATTTTCACCTTTTCATTGGCTGTAATTCAATCATTTGTGTAGCGATCTTTCCAAATATCACCAGTCTTAGTTTAGCTATCTAACGTCTTGAACGACATGTGTTCCTGATATCAAGAATCGAAATTGCGACTCGTATGCTATTTTCAAGCAAACCGTATTCTTGATTCTAAATAGTATACGAATAGGATGACAGCTGCTTTTTCACTCCTCCTTGCATTTATGCGCTCCTAATGCTGAGAATGAACATCGGGAATTTATTATGGTATTTACCAGTGCCAGAGTAAGCTAAGGAAATTATCTAGCTAGAGCAATAACAATAATACAAAAATCACGATGGTTTCTTTTTCACTGCTCACCATTGTCATCTCGTAAACGGTAAAAGATACGAAATCGATTAAATTAGGGGTTGGTACAGAAAAGTTACGCTATTACTTGGTGATTATGAGAACCTGAAGAGAATTTCGCAATATCTTGATTCGTTCCTGATTATGCGGAAAAATCTAAAAATTGCCATTTTAAATAAAAATTCATGTCTTTGAATTGAACGACATTGAAATTTTTGGTTTTCTTATGTCCGTCATATCGGATTTTAACACAATCAGGTTCACAGAAAAAATAGTTTTTCAAAAAATGCAGCAGAGAAGCGGCTGGAACCTCCCCATCGCGTGGATCTTTGTATTCTGTGTAGATAGTAGTCAATTCAACAGAATTTGTCATCCACTGTCAGCCCGCTCCCTTTTAATGAGAAAGAATTTTTTCTCTATTTTCCACTGAAATGGCAGAAACTGTGAATACATTTTTAGAACCAGAATTTGATCGTCTTTCTAATGGCGACATAAAAAAGGAGGCCTTGCTTTAAAATTTAAAGTTGATATGCTTAAATGGCACTTCCCGTGGACCAATTGCTTCCAAAAGCCTTTCAGGTCTTTAACGGGTCACCCAATCTCCATGTAGCAAATTTCAGCCAAATCGATTCACTAATCTGGGCTATAATGTATCTTTAGTGGTACTACAAAATTTCGATTTTTTGACCCAAAGAGCACTAAATGCGAACGAATTTTGTCTTATTTAAAACCAGAATTTGAAGACCTTTCTGATTGTGACAATAAATCTTTCAAAAACTTGTTTTGGATGGTTAAATGAGTGAATAATTTTAAAGTTGGAAATTGGTGTGCCAAAACGGCACTTTCCGTGGGCCGATTGAATCCAAAATTTGTTCAGCTCTTCGACGTGCAATACAATGTCTATGTGCAAAATTTCAGCCAAATCGGTTCAGGGGCTTGGGCTGTACCGCGATTTAAAAGTCCGCTAAAAATCATTTTTTTTTAAATTTTTGGTCAAAAGGGCACTAAGAATGAATGTATTTTTAGAAGCAGAATTTGAAGGCCTTTCCTATCGTGACGTGAAAAATGGGGGTTTGCATTTAAAATTTAAAAGTTGATGTGCCAAAATGGCATTTCTAGTTGCACGATTGGCTCCAAAAGCTTTTCAGATCTAAGTTGGGTTATGAGATGCCTACGCACCAAATTTCAGACAAATCGGTCTAGTAGTTTTGGCTGTGGCGTGTTTACAAACGTACGTACGTACGTACGTACGTACGTACACACACAGAGACACATTTTGAAAACCGCTTTTTTGGGTTCCTGAGACCTCAAAACGTGAAGATCTGGTGCTATCTCGAATTCGAAAATTTTAGTGATTGCAGTAACCTCCCATTTTTTTAAAATTTTGTTGGAGTTGGGGAGGTTAAAATGGTGGACGTTAAATTTTTAATTAATCGTATTTTCATTTATTAAAATGAAAAATTTGAGAATATCTCCACTTCCCCGATCAAATTTGGCGCGCCCGCCCACCTTCGAACTTGAATGGCCCCCACAAAAACAAGTTGTGCGCAAGTGAGGTTATGCCGGAATATTTGTTTCGAAGCAGCTGTTGTGTGTTGTGAGCCCCCCTTTCGACGTTTTGAGTCCTAAACAACTTGAAGAAAATAATGACAAATGAACCGCACTTCAGCAGGCGGTCAGTGGAATTCCAAAGTCAAAACAGAATCGATTGATGTGAACGACAGGAAATCAAGTAATTTTATTATTGTTAAAATGAAACATTCCTGTTAGAAATTGTTTTAGAAAGAATGCAAAAAGAGAGTAATGATGGACATCGATGGATTTGGCATATAAAAATGGGAGGATGTTAATCAACATCGTTATGAGGTTTCGTCTTTCGACATTCATTGTAGGTCTCCACACCACCTCTTTGAAAACTAGATAGACAAAACTTTTAACAAAAGGAAAGATGTATTACATATTTTTGGAAACTAAAATTGGTGTTTCAGGTCTAAGGTTTATTTACGTGGCTTTGGAAATTATAGACATTTGCTACGGCTGTTATAATTTAGATTTTATGAAGGGGCCAGTGATTCATCCATACTGAGAACATTAGTGGCTTTATTTTTAACTGCAAAAGAAGCTTGAACACCAAACATAGAAGTTCAAAGACTGTGGAATCACTTAATCTGGGCTTTACCGATACTGAATTAGAAAAGCAGCCCCTAGAATATGCTGTACTTACCGAAAAGTTAATAAAACCGTTCAAATAACATGATTAATTTATTTTGCACCTGTTTTAGTGCACTTAGACAGGGTTAAGGGGGCACAGAGGGGTCGAAGTTTCTGTGGTAGTTTCGATTACCTTCACTACTGTTTTTAACCTTGACTGGGCGTATTCCAAACCCCAAAAATTTGTACGCCACTGCTGACTGTGAAGCCCCCCAACAGCCTTTGCTCAATTTTTGCAACCACTGTCTAACATTTCCCACTAACACTGTCGAAAATCTTGTACACCACTGCCGGCTGAAATCCCTCCTCCCCTCCAACATGGACTAACAACCTCCATCCAAATTCCTTTCCTGGCAAGGAAAGCCCTTGCTTGAACAGTAATATTTTGCCTTTCCAAACTAACCATTTTATTTAGAGAATTATTTAACCTTAAAATACTGCAAAATGTTATTAACGAAGACCATACTTACTTTTCAGTTAGGTGTCTAATTTTTACAAATTAAAATGTTTTTACAAAAGTACCAAGCTTTATTCAAATAAATGTAATTTTAGATGACAAAACTATTAAGTAATAAATAATAAATTATTGTCAGTACAAACGTCAGTGAATCACTGGCCCCTTCATAAAATCTAAATTATAACTGACCCGTAGCAAATGTCTATAATTTCCAAAGCCACGTAAATAAACCTTAGACCTGAAACACCAATTTTAGTTTGCAAAAATATGTAATACATCGTTCCTTTTGTTAAAAGTTTTGTCTATCTAGTTTTCAAAGAGGTGGTGTGGAGACCTACAATGAATGTCGAAAGACGATACCTCATAAAGATGTTGATTAACATCCTCCCATTTTTATATGCCAAATCCATCGATGTCCATCATTACTCTTTTTGCATTCTTTCTAAAACAATTTCTAACAGGAATCTTTCATTTTAACAATAATAAAATTACTTGATTTCCTGTCGTTCACATCAATCGATTCTGTTTTGACTTTGGAATTCCACTGACCGTCTGCTGAAGTGGGGTCCATTTGTCATTTCTTCAAAGTTGTTTAGGACTCAAAACGTCGAAAGGGGGGCTCACAACACACAACAGCTGCTTCCTGGCTGCTTCGAAACAAATATTCCGGCATAACCTCACTTGCGCACAACTTGTTTTTGTGGGGGCCATTCAAGGTCGAAGGTGGGCGGGCGCGCCAAATTTGATCGGGGAAGTGGAGATATCCTCAAATTTTTCATTTTAATAAATGAAAATACGATTAATTAAAAAAATTAACGTCCACCATTTTAATCTAGGGAATTGGTTGGGAACTATACGAACTCGATCGGACAAACGTTTTTCGATTCAATTGTCTTTCATGGCCAACCCTCATTACAAATTTTAAGAATCTCACTGTATTAATTGACACGTGATTCATGTGAATTTTTAACACGAATTTCAAATGGTTTCGGCTAATATACCTACCTATCATACACATCAATCCCCAAAAAATTTTACTTAAAATATGTATGTAGGTATTTATTATATACAGGGTGAGTCAACAAGGTGACGGCGGTCCATAACTTCTGAACCCTTCCAGATAGAAAATCAATTCAAACGCCATTATGTACAACACCGCCAATTCTACATCCTAAAAATACTTTCAACTATACAGGCTGTCCCAAAACACTTGCAATGCATGGCAACTTCATTTTTTTAAATGGAACACCACCATTTTGATGACATATTCTGGATGACCTATAACATAGCTTTACATCGACATAAGACATTCCATGTTTTAAGGCTCTGTTCTAAAGTAATTAATTCTTTTTGAAAAATTTCGACCATTGCGGGTGCTTCTTAAAAAAAATCCTGAGAACTCAATTTTGTATCTAGAGAGCTGAGATTCGGTACGAACATGAAGGAAGGTCCATTCTATCTATCTAACATGATAACTATCATTATCACTATACAGGCTGTCAAAAATTCTGTGTCAAGTTTGGAAAATTTCAAATATGCAAAACTCCATTTTTTCAAATGGCACCCCCTGCTATTATTGTGCCATGGGGTTGGGATGTTGAATTAATTTATTTTTTATTAAGTATGTCCTATACCTAAAGTCAATACTTCAAAAGATATTCTTTGTCTTAATTATTTTATTGAAGATTATTACGATCTCAATTAAAGAATGCCATGGATTGTATGACAGTTACGATTAACCTTGTTTATTTACATAGTTACCAGACAGTTTGTCACATTTATTGACATACACAACCAGAAAGAATTCATTGACATGGTTTATTGCTTATGGTTGAAATTCATTGTGTATGTTAATAAATGTGACAAACTGTCTGGTAACTATGTAAATAAACAATGTTAATCATAACTGTCATACAGTCCATGGCATGCTTTAATTGAGATCGTAATAATCTTCAATAAAATAAATAAGACAAAGAATATCTTTTGAAGTATTGACTTTAGGTATAGGACATACTTAATAAAAAATAAAGTACTTCAACAGCCGAACCCCATGGCACAATAACACAAGGGGTGCCATTTGAAAAAATGGAGTTTTGCATATTTGAAATTTTCCAAACTTGACACAGAATTTTTAACACCCTGTATAGTGATCATGATAGTTATCATGTCAGATAGCTTGAATAGACCTTCCTTTATACTCGTACCGAACCTCAGCTCTCTAGATACAAAATTGAGTTCTCAGGAATTTTTTTAAGAAGCACCCGCAATAGTCGAAATTTTTCAAAAAGAATTAATTACTTGAGAACAGAGCCTTAAACCATCGAATGTCTTATGTCGATGTAAAGCTATGTTATAGGTGATCCAGAATATGGCATCAAAATGGTGATGTTCTATTTAAAAAAATCAAGTTGCCATGCGTTGCAAGTGTTTTGGGACAGCCTGTATAGTTGAAAGTATTTTTAGGAAGTAGAATTGGCGGTGTTGTACATAATGGCGTTTGAATTGATTCCCTATCTGGAAGGGTTCAAAAGTTATGGACCGCCGTCGCCTTGTTGACTCACCCTGTATATCTAATATAGGTATTATTATGTGGTAATTTTTACTTTATTTTTGAAAATTACCGTCTTCATGGTTTAAATGAAATATCAAATCACTCTTTCACCCTCGCGCTCGCCCATCATCCTGCTTAAGCCTAATTTTCTAGGAATGGAGCTATTAGGATTTTCCCGGTCCCGGTCATAAAGGGCAAATGTGCGGTGTGCAGGAAGTGCAGGTAGGCAGGCGACAAGGCGACACCGACCTTCGCACCGAATTTTTCAAACACTATTTATTCAAATATCGATTTTCTGATACCACGTTAAAAGTATCGATACCGGACAAGTGTCGCAAGAAGGATATCAAAATATCGTTAGCATCCCTAGTTATGACACCACCGAACACGCTCGTTCTAAGAAATTAACCTCGCGTTGTCCAAACATCCTCGTGCGATAATAATTGGCCATATGAAACGTGTTTTTTAATACACTATTTTTCGTTGAGATTATGTACCGTTCGTTTCATTCCAGGCGCCGTATAGGGAAATAACACGGGAAAAGTGTTTTTATTTTTTGTTTGCTCCTGAAACTGGTTCCGGCCAAATCTGAGTGATACGGTCAATGGGCCTCAATGTCCTCTACGCATGAAAAAAAAAATGGCCCTGAAATGCCCACTTGTTAAAACGGGAGGACCGGTTGAAAATTGGAATTTTAAATTTCGCGGGCGTCAATTCAGCGCTGTTTGACATCTCCGAAAACTAAACTTCCAGGGGCGGCTTTCACAATTTCTTGAGTTTTCGCTAACGTCATTTACTTACTTTTTTGGAATTTCTACAAATTATTGAGTGAATTCTGAGACGAAATAAACCGGCGCATTTTTGCAATAGTCCCAGAGAGTCTTGGTGTCAGAAACTTTACTACAGAAAAGACACTATGAGGGTAACCTCACAAAAATTTTGTCTTTGGTTCCTTCGCTAGAACCAGACCGCATTTATTAATATTTTTTTTTTTTTCTCTGTTTATAGTTAAATCTGTCTTAATCGTTGTTTTGCTTCAGTTATGAATATTTTCACTGGAAGCACAGACTACGAGAAGGGTTGGTCGAATGAGGAAATGGCCAATATTCATGAACATTTTGCAACCTACCACCGTCCCCTTAATTATGTTTTGCTATATTTGTTTTGTAAATTGAATCCTCGCGAGGAACTATTACTTTCTCACCTTACAGTCCAGTCTAATAACAAATAAAATAAATAGAAGTAAATAATAAAATTTTTGCTGCTTATATTTTTGATGTGTTTATCTTCAAGAGATATTGTAGTGACAATAATTATCTAAGTTATATTGTTTCATTTATATGAGCAGTCGGTTCAGCATATAGCGGTCATAAAATCGCTAATTTGATTATTCAAGAATTTATTCAAAATTTCAACATTAAATTGTGAATTATCAACTAAAATATCTAGAAAATAAGCCCCATAAGACCTAGGTATGCTATTTTATTAATTATTAACATTTTTAGAATAAAACAATTAAAATTTGGCAAGCCAGTTACATATCTTCGTCCACACTCCAAACACGCACTCCGCGGCTAAATAACTGTTGGGGCAAAGGCACATCTTGTCCCAGGGGACAAGCAGGGCATGGTAACTCCTGCAACAGATTCCTCGGCACAGCCGAAGCCACTAGTCTAGGCAAGGCCATCACCACCAGCTTCCAGGCCTTGGAGTGGAGACTGCAGGTGCCTTTTCCATCAGCCTTACAGGTGCTTGGTAAGGCGTATCTACCCTAAATATCAGAACCATCCTTGTCTTCGCTGTGACTCGTAAGGTCTATCGACACACCAACTTTTAAGCAAGACCTTCGCCTTACCTTCTGTGCTACCTAGCCTTTAGTGGCTCTCCATATTGTTATTCTTTAACAGAATTTGGTACCAGGTTCATGGTAACTGAATATTGGCCATTTCCTCATTCAACCAACCCTTCTCGTAGTCTGTGATATTCCAGTGAAAATATTCATAACTGAAGCAAAACAACGATTAAGACAGTTTTAACTATAAACAGAGACTTACCTCGAGAATTAAAATGTTAATAAATGCGGCCTGGTTGTAGCGAACAAAGACAAAATTTTTGTGAGGTTACCTTCATAGTGTCTTTTCTTTAGTAAAGTTTCTGACACCAAGACTCTCTGGGACTATTGCAAAAATGCGCCGGTTTATTTCGTCTCAGAATTCACTCAATAATTTGTAGAAATTCCAAAAAAGTAACTAAATGACGTTAGCGAAAACTCAAGAAATTGTGAAAGCCGCCACTGGAAGTTTAGTTTTCGGAGATGTCAAACAGCGCTGAATTGACGCCCGCGAAATTTAAAATTCCAATTTTCAACCGGTCCTCCCGTTTTAAGAAGGGGGCATTTCAGATCCATTTTTTTTTCATGCATAGAGGACACTGAGGCCCATTGACCGTATTACTCAGATTTGGCCGGAACCAGTTTCAGGAGCAAACAAAAAATAAAAACACTTTTCCCGTGTTATTTCCCTATACGGCGCCTGGAATGAAACGTACGGTACATTGTGTACATTGTGTACTGGTTCCGGCTAAATCTGAGTGATACGGTCAATGGGCCTCAGTGTCCTCTACGCATGAAAAAAAAATGGTCCTGAAATGCCCCCTTGTTAAAATGGGAGGGCCGGTTGAAAATTGGAATTTTAAATTTCGCGGGCGTCAATTCAGCGCTGTTTGACATCTCCGAAAACTAAACTTCCAGGAGCGGCTTTCGCAATTTCTTGAGTTTTCGATAACGTCATTTAATTACTTTTTGGAATTTCTACAAATTATTGAGTGAATTCTGAGACGAAATAAACCGGCGCATTTTTGCAATAGTCCCAGAGAGTCTTGGTGTAAGAAACTTTACTAAAGAAAAGACCCTATGAAGGTAACCTCAAAAATTTTGTCTTTGGCTCCATTTGGCTCTTCGCTACAACCAGGCCGCATTTATTAACATTTTAATTCTCGAGGTAAGTCTCTGTTTATAGTCAAATCAGTCTTAATCGTTGTTTTGTTTCAGTTATGAATATTTTCACTGGAATATCACAGACTACGAGAAGGGTTGGTTCAATGAGGAAATGGCCAATATTCAGTTACCATGAACCTGGTACCAAATTCTGTTAAAGAATAACAATATGGAGAGCCACTAAGGGCTAGGTAGCACAGAAGGCAAGGTGAAGGTCTTAAAAGTTGGTGTGTCGATAGACCTTACGAGTCACAGCGAAGACAAGGATGGTTCTGATATTTAGGGTGGATACGCCTTACCAAGCACCTGTAAGGCTGATGGAAATGGCACCTGCAGTCTCCACTCCAAGGCCTGGAAGCTGGTGGTGATGGCCTTGCCTAGACTAGAGGCTTCGGCTGTGCCGAGAAATCTGTTGCAGGAGTTACCATACCCTGCTTGTCCCCTGGGACAAGATGTGCCTTTGCCCCAACAGTTATTTAACCGCGGAGTGCGTGTTTGGAGTGTGGATGAAAATATGTAACTGGCTTGCCAAATTTTAACTGTTTTTATTCTAAAAATGTTAATAATTAATAAAATAGCATACCTAGGTCTTATGGGCCTTATTTTCTAGAAATTTTAGTTGATAATTCACAATTTAATGTTGAAATTTTGAATAAATTTTTGAATAATCAAATTAGCGACTTTATGACCGCTACATGCTGTACCGACTGCTCATAAATGAAACAGTATAACTTAGATAATTATTGTCATTACAATATCTCTTGAAGATAAACACATCAAAAATAAGCTGCTGCAAAAATTTTATTATTTACTTACTATTTATTTTATTTGTTATTAGACTGGACTGTAAGGTGAGAAAGTAATAAATTTCCTCGCGAGGATTCAATTTACAAAACAAATATAGCAAAACATAATTAAGGGGGCGGTGGTAGGTTGCAAAATGTTCATGAATATTGGCCATTTCCTCATTCGACCAAGCCTTCTCGTAGTCTGTGATTCCAGTGAAAATATTCATAACTGAAGCAAAACAACGATTAAGACAGATTTAACTATAAACAGAGACTTACCTCGAGAATTAAAATGTTAATAAATGCGGCCTGGTTGTAGCGAAGGGCCAAAGACAAAATTTTTGTGAGGTTACCTTCATATAGTGTCTTTTCTTTAGTAAAGTTTCTGACACCAAGACTCTCTGGGTGTATTGCAAAAATGCGCCGGTTTATTTCGTCTCAGAATTCACTCAATAATTTGTAGAAATTCCAAAAAAGTAATTATTGACGTTATCGAAAACTCAAGAAATTGTGAAAGCCGCTCCTGGAAGTTTAGTTTTCGGAGATGTCAAACAGCGCCGAATTGACGCCCGCGAAATTTAAAATTCCAATTTTCAACCGGTCCTCCCATTTTAACAAGGGGGCATTTCAGGGCCATTTTTTTTTCATGCGTAGAGGACACTGAGGCCCATTGACCGTATCACTCAGATTTGGCCGGAACCAGTTTCAGGAGCAAACAAAAAATAAAAACACTTTTCCCGTGTTATTTCCCTATACGGCGCCTGGAATGAAACGTACGGTACATCCATTTTGTACATTCGTAACAAACTTCACATAGAATTTAAAAAAAATCGCCATTACTTAAATGCTTTCAAACTTTTATTACTTAATGTTCTCTCGAATTTTACTTATTTTTTTCAATTATTTATACTCAGTTGGTATTTGTTTACCAATAACAAATATGCGGCAAAAAGTAAAATACGCAGCAAACCCGTCAAATATGTTCTTAATTTAATTTAATTTAATTCACCGACTCCTAAATATGTTCTTTTTTCACAAACGACACTTAACACTACGTTTTAATTAGCTCATTTTTCGGCATTTTGAGAAAGTTTTAAAAATTTTACGAAAGAAAAACACTTATTATTTAGTCTTTTGTCCAATTGACAACGAAACATACAATCAGCGGAAACAATAATTGCTATCCCTATCCCCAGAAAATTATATGACGTAAAGGGTAAAATCCAAAGACGCAAACTTCTTGGAAGAACTTAATTGCGGGTACCTGTTCTCGATGGCCGGGCTTTAAGCAGGAAACATAAAAACAGACTAAAACCCAAAGATGCAAAATTCTTGGTAGACCGTAATTATTGGATGTCCAAGTGCTCTCGATGAATATGGACTTTAAATCGGGAAAATGAAAAAAGCCGTGATTGAAAGTTTGAAATGACAATGTTATGTACTTGGCTTCATCAAAATACAATAAACGAAATTACTTCAGCTAGGTGTGTATGAACCATGATAACGGCACATCCCTTATTAGCTGTTTACTTATTGTATTTCATGAACGAGAAGGAAGACCACCCGTTAACATCTCCCGGTTTTAACGAAATTCAGAAAGACACATTTCTTAAAACGAGCGTCGTCGTGTCAGGTATTTTAATTTATTTTTAATGAGGGTTGAAGAACATTATTTTCAATATATTTAAGCCGGATAAAACGGCAAATAGTTCGACAGGATGTCATCTCGTCATTAAGTTGTAAAAACCCACTGACCATTGTTTACTTTGTTCCCTTGGAGATATCAATTTTTATATCAATATTATTCACAGGTCAATTGAAATTCAACCAAGTTCCAAGTTCTTGGAAGGATATTGGTCTAAGCAGGATCCATGATTTTGGTTGAAATTCATTAACAAGTGCAGCAAGAAAATAAAAATTGTTTAATGAATAAAGTAAAATGAACAACCGGCAAACTGCTTTTGAAATTTCAAAGTCTCAAATATAGATTTAGTTGGTCCTCTCAACCAAACACAGAGGTATCAAAAATTAATTTTTTTTTAAGAATCGGAGTGGTATAATAATATAATAATAATATAATTATAAAAGTATCTACCGAGAAAAGCAAATGTTTTATTTTCGCAACATCATCTACCTAAATAGGCGAAAACACACCACCGCGCTCTAATGTCCCTGCGCTCTAATGTTCCTGCGCTCTAGTGTCCCTGCGCTCTAATGTCCCTGCGCTCTAGTGTCCCTGCGCTCTAACGGCCGCGCTCTAGTGGCCGCGCTCTAATGTCCTAGACCGCACACACAGCACCTAAACTTGCAAGCCATCGAAACAACCCAACTTAATCACTCGACGTTACATTCTGACCTATCTTTACTCCTCTGATTCAGGCACACGCAACACCTGACCGTTATGTAGTAACATAACCTCACTTGTTCAAATGGTTGAATTGTTATTTGAAGCACACACTTACCCCAGTTCCTAGGGGTGGGTGGCCC
This sequence comes from Pycnomerus fuliginosus, assembly GCA_963924575.1. NCBI lineage: Eukaryota > Metazoa > Arthropoda > Insecta > Coleoptera > Zopheridae > Pycnomerus > Pycnomerus fuliginosus. The sequence continues at coordinate 35,769,849 of OZ004621.1, forward strand.
TTGGATGGGTGGCGGCGGACGCCTCTTTTGCACTACACGGCAATCGGCTCCCAGTGGACCTTACTTTCTGACCTAACTACTCGACCTTACCCTCTCTTATTCTTGCACACACAGATTCTAGTCTTGCTAGCAATGTATCCAACCCGACCTAACAGCTCGACTTATTTATCGCTATCTTATTGTTATAAACAGACCTCTCCCGACTGGACGACTATTAACAGACTTGCTCGACCTGACCAATTAACCTGAACGCATGACCTGACCAACCGACTAAACCGTAAGTGCAAACTTACCCTAGCCCCTACTCAACTCTGCTATACATAATGCGCTACCGCGGCCTGTTGCCTTTATTAATGACTGTATTAATAGAGTAGGCCAATCTGACCAAGCGACTAAATCATATGAGCAAACTGAACTCCTGTTCTCAATCCTCTCTACGCGGCATGCACTAAGGCAGCCGCTTCGACCTGACCAATAAACTTGACCAGATGACCCGACTACATGACCTGACCAAGCGAATAATTCATATGAGCAAACTTACCCCAGGTTCAATGAATCTATGCGCTACAACTGACTGGAGCTAACTGGGCGCGAGCACCCGCAGCGAGAATAATCCCCACGATGTTCTACGCCACACCTCTGCTCTCACTGCGCACGCGCAGTTTTTCAAATATGCTTATTAATCATGCGTACTTATGCCTATTTATTCATTCGAATCACCACGAGCTCGCTTTCGGCCAGATGCAACACGAGGTATGCTCAAGTTATAAATGTGTTATCTGGCCTATTGCGGAGCTCGAGTGACGGGGTCCGGGCTAGCTCTTCCCAGGGCGTTGAGGGTGGAAATGAAAGACGGTCGTCGGTTGAAGCGGAGTTTCCTGAAGCGAAGCGGCAGGCAGCGTTGTGACGAGTACGAAGACGAGCGGTCGAGTGAGTGACGGATGGGGGAGCGCGTGGCTTTTTATAGAGGGTGGTGGCGTGTGATTGGCTGGAGCGTCGAGGGTAGACGGAGCCGTGATTGGCGGAGTAGGGGTGGAAGGCGGAGCGTAGGCTAGCTTGGAAGAAGTTATAAGTAGGGGTGAGTCGCGGGTGAATGAATCGCCCCGACCAGATTCCCAATCTTGCCCTCAAAAATCTTCCGAAAAAAGCCATCGTCGCTCTGACTGGGATTTTCAACGCCATGTTCCGCCTTCGCTATTTCCCACCCCGGTGGAAATGCGCCAACGTAATCTTCATCCCCAAACCCGGCAAAGACCGAAAGTTCCCTCAGAACCATCGGCCAATCTCACTGCTCTCTGGTGTCAGCAAACTTGCTGAACGCCTCATTCGCTCTCGTCTCACCGAGATTGTCTCCGATCTCGGTATCATTCCCCAGGAACAGTTCGGCTTTCAACCCAAACATTCCACGACCGATCAACTGATCAGAGTCACAGAGCTCTCCTCACGATGGCTTGACTGGGGTCACGTAGTAGGCGCTACCTTCTTTGATGTTTGAAAAGCTTTCGACACGGTCTGGCATGAGGGACTTATTTATAAGCTCGCTCATGCCGGAATCCCCGCGTCGATGGTCCAAATCATCAACTCCTTCTTGTCCGGTCGCTCCTTCAGAGCCAAAATTCAAAACTCCTTCTCAGAGGAGCACCCTCTCGAGGCAGGTGTCCCACAAGGCTCTGTACTCTCACCAACTCTCTTCGCTCTCTACGTGGCAGACATGCCACGCAGCCCAAACTCCACCTTGGCCGTCTACGCCGACGACACGTGCACCCTAGCACACTCCCGTAGCCCTCAGCTGCTTACCCAATACCTTCAGGAAGCAGCTGACAACCTGAGCGAATTCTTTCTTCGTTGGCGCATCGTCGTCAATCCCGAGAAAAGCTCCGCCCTATTCATCTCGCGCAGAAGAGAAGTGCCGCACGGCCATGTGACGATGGACGAGGAGGAGATTCAGTGGCACAACGAGGTCAAGTACCTCGGGGTCAAGCTGGATCGACGACTCAGCTTCATTCCTCACGTGGACTACTCAGTCGCCAAAGCCAAAATGGTAATTGGCCACCTCTATCCAATGCTGTGTAGAAGCAGCGGCTTATCTTTCGAGAATAAGCTGAGGCTCTACAAGGCAGTGGTTAGACCAGCCATGACCTACGGCTCTGGCGCCTGGGGACACGTCTCTAATGCGCAACTCCAAAAGCTCCAAGTCATCCAGAATCGTTGTCTGAGGTACGCCTTTAACGCTCCCTGGTACGTCCGAAACACCCAGCTCCATCAAGAAGCAAACCTCCCGACAATCAAAGACTTCCTCTTTGAAACAAACACACGAACCTTTGCTCGAGCAGAGGTTCATCCCAATCCGCTAGTGAGAGATGCGGTCGACTACGACCCAGCGAATTCCAGAATTCGTCGTCCCAGGACGGCTCTCATCCACCCACCTTGAACCACTAATGTTTAGTATGTTGCAGGTAGACCACAGCAAGATTTCGTCGTTAACTTTCTTTTTCAGCGAACTCTCCCACCTAATGCCTCTCCTTGCCCCTCAGGCAAAACGCTCCCCAGACCCTTCAGGTCTCCCCTCTAAGGAACTCCCCTCAGGAGTCCCTTTCTTAAATTACCTCAGGAGCTTTGCTCCAGCCCGACACGTCAAAAAATAAACAATGATGATACACCGCACGTTGCAGGCTTGCCTTGACGATGCACATAGGTGATGAGCAGTAGGGGCCCTTGGCCTGGCTCTTTTCTGAGTTTTTTTTTTTTTTTTTTTTTTTTTGGTGAATGAATCATCAGTTGTGTCCGTTCGTTGGTGCGTGTCAGACGTGCCAATCCTAGCGTGCTTCACAGCGATCCGAGTGTTCCTTAGTGTTCAGTCAGCGGTCCGCCCCTAGCTCACTTCAGGGAGCCGAAATTTATTTCGGTTCTTTTGAAGAGTGTTTAGTCTGCCGTCCGCCCCTCGTTTACCTCCACTGTTTGAAGTCACCCTTCCAAGTTTCGCTTCGTGCAATGTTGCTTAACTCTGCATAAAGCGAATCTCGGTCACCCATCCAGAATTTCGGACACGCGCGAAGTTGCTTAACTTCGCGTATGTGGGAAATTCGGATTGACGCCAATCAGGTTGGTTTTCTCGGGAGCTGCTTACTCCAGCCATTCGTAGCCGGTACGAACAAAATTCTGGCAAGAGAATTTTGTAAAACCGGTAAACGGTTCTTCGAACCATCGTTGTCGCCTCCACCCGCCCAGGATGGATGCCGCCAACAGCCCCCCAGCCGGAGGTGAGATGCCCCTCACCGCCGCCGCCCTCCAGTCGAGCATGCAGTCAATGCAGGCGACCATTCAAGCGATGCTCCTGCAATTCCATAAGACCATCATGACACAAGTCTCGGTGATCCGCCAGTCGATGGAGGATCACATGGCCGAGCAGCTAGGCCGAATTGACGGCAGAATTGACGCCCTCATCCAGAACGCGGAAGCAGATGATGAGGAAGACGACATCGCTTCCAATCTCTCCAGGAGATCGGTGGAGTCGTTCTGCTCCTTCGCCACCCACGACAGTTCCTGGTCGAAGGCTGGCAAGAGGAAACATGGCTCCTCCCCTTCACCGCCTCCATCCCCTACAGGCCTCGAAACGGCCAACCGTTTCGAAAGCCTGATGGAAACGGATAACCCCACCGCCACCGTCAGAACGGAAGTCTCCGACGAGGATGATCGTCAGCCGCCGCCAAAGCGCACGGCGACATTAAATACCCCCACCAACGACCCCATCAGGGACTCCACCCCCAGAGCCACCACCCCAAGACCGCAGGTAAGTGACCCCAAGCAGGTCGCCGCTAGCAAAGCCGCCGCCAGAGCCGCCGGCGAAGCCATTAAGGCCGCCACCAGCGCCAAAGCCGCCGAAGCGAAAGCCGCCGCCGCCAAGAGTGCCGCCGACCTCGCGAGGGACGCCGCCCTCAAGGCCACATGCGCCGCCAAGGCAGCCGCCGTCGTCGACGCAGCTGCCACCGCCCCCACCGCCCCCACTGCCCCTGGCGACTCTTCCCACTCCGCCATCAAGGCAAGGGCCATCGCCGCCCAGGCCGCTTTCGCCGCCGCCTCCAGGGCAGCCGCCGTCCAAGCCGCCGCCGCCAGGGCCACGGCATTCCAGTCCGCCAGAGCTGCCGCCGCCGCCAAGGCGGCAACCGCCCCCCCCAACACGACCACCACCCCCGCCCCCCAAGCAGCGGTGCCGCCCAAAAACCCCCCCTGCCCCCCGATCATCCTCAAGGATCCGGGACAATGGCTGAGCGTGTCAAAACGCTTCGCCACCAACGGCATCCGGTTCCTGAAGGCTCAGAGCTGCCAGCTGGGCATCAGGATCCTCCCGGCCTCCATTGAAGACTTCAGGAACATTGTGAAGATGTTCCGCAAGGACGGACGGAAGTACTTCTGCTTCTCGGACCCTGACGTGAAGGTGAGCATCGCCGTCATTCGAGGCATCCCCAAGGAGGTCAGCCCTGACCAGGTCAGGACAGAACTCCTGGCAGCCGACGTCCACCCCATCCAGGTCACCCAAATCGCGGACCGCCGCACGGGAAATAAATTTCCACTCTTCAGAGTGGAAGTTATCCCCGAGGAGAAGGCCCAGTTGTTTGCCATCACCCGTCTAGCCAATCTAGTCGTGCAAACAAACCCTCAAGAGCGACGCAGTGCTTCAGGTGCCAAAACTTCCACCACGGACAGAGCACCTGTGGCTTGGATCACCGCTGCGTCAAGTGCGGCGAAGACCACCCCTCCAACACGTGCTTGAAACCACGTGAGGAACCCGCCAAGTGCGCAAACTGCGGCGGCCCGCACCCAGCCAGCTTCACGGAATGCCCCAAGTTCCCCCGCGTCAAGGCGACCTCTCAGAAGAAGAGGTCCAAAGCCGCCCCCCCAGGAACGCCGCCCCCAAGGCCGTCGTCGCCCCCAAAGTCGCCACTGCCCCCAAGGTCGTCACCGTCCCCAAGGCTGCCCCCGCCTCCAAGGTTGCCCCTGCCAAGAAGGCCCCTGCCAAGAAGTCGAAGGCTGACACCAGGACGGAATCGATCCTCAGGATCTGTTCCACCGTGTCGGGGTCCAAAACCACCCAAGAGGCCTCCACCAACATCTTCCCGATGCTGGTTGACCTCATCGATTCGCTGTTAGAAGTATGAATCCACGGACCAACAGGATCAAATCTCTTCAGACAGCGTTTTTCAACGCAAACGGGCTCGCTGCCAAGCGCGACGAATTGGAAGTGTTCATCCACGAACACAACCTTGAAATCGTGCTTGTCAATGAGACCCATCTCAGGGCACACCACCGAGATCCCAAAATCCGTGGATACACCCTTCACAGAAGCGACCGACTAACCGGACCCGGAGGGGGAACTGCGATCTACGTAAGTAACCTCATCCAACACTGTGTTTCAGCCCTGCCAACTCTACACAGACTTGAAGCCGTGGGCATCGATGTCGAGACAGTCCGAGGGCCTCTCACTCTCTTCTCCTGCTACAACACCCATCAGATCCCCCTTGACGAACTGGCGGATCTCCTGGACAGTGGCAACTCGGTCATAGCGGCGGGTGACTTCAACGCCAAGCACACGGACTGGCACAGTCGGGTGGACAACGCAAACGGACGCAACCTGCGTACGTTTGCCGACGACAACGACTGTGAGGTCCTTGGGCCGGAGGAGGCCACCCACCACCACTATGTATCGGGTATTCCAGACGTCCTGGACATCGCCATCATCAAGAATGTCCCACTCCAAATTGTCCTCACCACAATCAGTGACCTTTCCTCAGACCATAACCCCGTCCTGATGCACATCGGAGACGAGGCCAACGACCCGGCAGAACCAATTGGTAAGTTTACCAATTGGATTTCCTTCCGCAGGAGCGTTGAGAACAACTTCGGACCGATTCCCTCCATCAAGGATATCGCAGACCTTAACCGGGCTCTAGAATCTTTTGAGGAGAAAATCACCGAAGCCCTCACAGCTTCGACCCATACATTTCCAAAAACCTCCAACAAGCCCCCCCATCTCCCCCGGCACATCCGTGACCTAGTAGTAGAGAGGAGAGAGGCCAAAAAGACTGCCCAAAGAACGGGAGCCCAGGCTGACAAAACCAGATTCCACAGACTGGTTCACCAACTCAGGTATGCTCTTAAGGATCTTCGTAACGAGAACTTTCAGAACCACCTGGACTCGCGCAATACCGAGGACAACTCTGTGTGGAAGCTGGCCAAGACTCTCAGGAACGACCGCAAACCCCTCCCGCCAATCCACGGCCTGAGAGGTCTAGTCTTCAGCGAACAGGACAAAGCCGAGGCATTCGCTGAATGCCTGGAGCTGCAATGCAGGGTCCCGACTCCGGAAGACGCGGACCTCGACCACTACGACCTAGTGGAAGACTACGCCGAAGCCGTTTGCCAGGAAGCCCTGGAAGACGAAGACCACATCCGCCACACCTCCCCGGAGGAAGTCTTAAAGGTAATATCCAGCCTCAAAACGAGGAAAGCCCCAGGCCCCGACCAGATCCCCAATCTTGCCCTCAAGAATCTTCCCAAGAAAGCCATCGTCGCTCTAACAGGGATTTTCAACGCCATGTTCCGCCTTCGCTACTTCCCCCCTCGGTGGAAGTGCGCCAACGTAATTTTCATCCCCAAGCCCGGTAAAGACCGAAAGTTCCCTCAGAACCATCGGCCAATCTCTCTTTTGTCCAGCATCAGCAAAGTCGCTGAACGCCTCATTCGCTCACGTCTCACCGAGATCGTCTCCGATCTCGGTATCATCCCTCCGGAACAATTTGGTTTTCAACCCAAACACTCCACGACCGATCAATTGATCAGAGTCACAGAGCTCTCCTCACGATGGCTTAGCTGGGGTCACGTCGTCGGCGCCACCTTCTTTGATGTATCGAAAGCCTTTGACACGGTCTGGCATGAGGGACTTATTTATAAGCTCTCTCAGGCCGGAATCCCCACGTCAATGGTCCAGATCATCAACTCCTTCCTGGCCGATCGCTCCTTCAGAGCAAAGATCCACAACTCCTTCTCGGAGGAACACCTCCTGGAGGCCGGGGTACCTCAAGGCTCCGTCTTGTCCCCCACTCTCTTCGCCCTCTACGTCGCAAACATGCCTCGTAGCCCAAATTCAACCCTGGCCGTCTACGCCGACGACACGTGCACCCTAGCACACTCCCGAAGCCCTCAGCTGCTCACCCAGTATCTCCAGGAAGCAGCTGACAACCTGGGCGAATTTTTCACCCGTTGGCGCATCGTCGTCAATCCCGAAAAAAGTTCCGCCCTTTTCGTCTCTCGTAGAAGAGAAGTGCCCCACGGTCACGTGGTGATGAACGAGGAGGAGATCCCGTGGCGCAACGAGGTCAAGTACCTCGGTGTCAAGTTGGATAAACGACTCAACTTCATCCCACACGTTGACTACGCAGTCTCCAAAGCCAAAATGGTAATGGGCCACCTCTACCCAATGATTTGTAGAGGCAGTCGCTTGTCTTTCCGGAGCAAGCTCCACCTCTACAAGGCAGTGGTTAGACCAGCCATGACCTACGGCTCTGGAGCCTGGGGGCACGTATCCGACACTCAGATACGAAAACTCCAAGTCATCCAGAACCGCTGCCTAAGGTACGCCTTTGACGCGCCGTGGTACGTTCGAAATTCCCAACTTCACGAAGAAGCCAACCTCCCGACCATCAAAGACTTCCTCTTTGAGCTGAACTCCAACGCCTTCGCCCGGGCAGAGGAGCACCCCAATCAGCTAGTCCGAGCCGCGGTCGATTACGAGCAGTAGGGGCCTATGGCCTGGCTCTTCTGAGTTTTTTTTTTTTTTTTTTTTGAATGAATCATTTCCTGCCTGCCGCTTCAAGGGGTGACGCGCAAAGCTGTGTCAGGGCTGTTTCTGGGCGAAACAGGAGTATCACCAGGCATTGGTTGGTGACACATCCTCAATCCCTACAAGTTACTTTCACCTCCTCAGTGCGAACTGCTCACCTAAATTTGAAACCGAGTCGAACCCGACCTTAATTCGAACCTTACACAAACTCGACCTCGTGTCGAACTTCGATCCCGAGTTCGAACTCGACCCAGAGTAGAACCCAATCCGAATTCGAACACGAGCCTAGTTCTATCCATACTGGACCCCGAATCGAACTGACCCGAAGTTGACCCTGAGTCTAACTCGTCGCAAATTCGACCTCAAGTAGAACCTGACCCGTACTTTAAAGAGAGTCGAACTCGACCCGCATTCGAACCCTAGTCGAATTCGACTTCAAGAATAACTCGACCTAAACTCGAACCCGATTGCAACTCGACCTGAAATCGACCTAAAAGTCGAACTCGACTCAATTTCGGCCCCTCGTCGAACTCGATCCGAATTCGACCCCGATTCGATCTCGACCAGAATTCGAGATCTAGTCGATCTCGACCAGAATTCGAGCTCGAGTCGATCTCGACCAGAGTTCGACCCCGTGCCGATCTTTACCAGAATTCGAGCTCGAGTCTATCTCGACCAGAATTCGATCCCGTGTCGATCTCGACCAGAATTCGACCCCGAGTCGATCTCGACCAAAATTCGACCCCGAGTCTATCTCGACCAAAATTCGACCCCGAGTCGATCTCGACCAGAATTCGACCCCGTGTCGATCTCGACCAGAATTCGACCCCGTGTCGATCTCGACCAGAATTTGACCCCGAATCGATTTCGACCAGAATTCGACTCCGAGTCGATCTCGAACAGAATTCGACCCAGAGTCTAGCTCGACCAGAATTCGAGCCCGAGTCGATCTCGACCAGAGTTCGACCACGTGCCGATCTCGACCAGAATTCAACCCCGAGTCGATCTCGACCAGAATTCGATCCCGTGTCGATCTCGACCAGAATTCGACCCCGTCGATTTCGACCAGAATTCGACCCCGAGTCGATCTCGAACAGAATTCGGCCCAGAGTCTATCTCGACCAGAATTCGACCCCGTGTCGATCTTGACCAGAATTCGACCCCGTGTCGACCTCGACCAGAATTCGACCCCGAGTTGATTTCTACCAGAATTCGACCCCGAGTCGATTTCGAACAGAATTCGACCCCGAGTCGATCTCGAACAGAATTCGACCCCGTGTCGATCTTGACCAGAATTCGACCCCGAGTCGATCTCGAACAGAATTCGATCCCGTGTCGATCTCGAACAGAGTTCGACCCCGAGTCGATCTCGACCAGAATTCGACCCCGAGTCTATCTCTACCAGAATTCGGCTCCGAGTCGATCTCGACCAGAATTCGAACCCGTGTCGATCTCGACCAGAATTCGACCCCGAGTCTATCTCGACCAAAATTCGACCCCGAGTCGATCTCGACCAGAATTCGACCCCGTGTCGATTTCCACCAGAATTCGACCCCGAGTCGATGTCGACCAGAATTCGACCCCGAGTCGATCTCGAACAGAAGTCGACCCCGTGTCGACCTCGACCAGAATTCGACCCCGAGTCGATTTCGACCAGAATTCGACCCCGAGTCGATTTCGACCAGAATTCGACCCCGAGTCGATTTCGACCAGAATTCGACCCCGAGTCGATTTCGACCAGAATTCGACCCCGAGTCGATTTCGACCAGAATTCGACCTCTTTGACCTTACCTGACCTTACAGCATAAACTTCCCTTTCTGACCGGAACCTACCGTATGACCTTACCCAATTCTAGGCCCATATCGGTGGGTGCACACTTACGTACGTACACATTAAAAAAAAACACTTTTTCGTGATTCTGGGACCTCGAAACGTGAAGATCTGGTGTTACCTCTATTTCAAATTTTGGAGTGATTGCACTAAGCTCCCATTTTTATATTGGTTGTGTTGAAATGTAAATAAAACCGTGCTAGTTTTACTAAATAGTTTAATTTTGAAAAGCGATGTCAATCATTCATGAAGTCAGTCTTAGCATTCAATTTTGCAGGAGTATGCAGGCTTTGATTTCGTCAGAGAAAGCGACAAGGGCTTGATATTGCTCTATTGGAAGCGAAATTCCTTTCTTTGTTGGCTTGAGTTCTTTGGATCCGTCGTCGTAAAACTCCCTAATGTTGAGATACAATTTTTCTTTATACTTTTCCAAGATCGTGAATCTGTTCCTGCCCAAATTCCACGACTGAATTTTTCCATTACCAATCCTAGGAGACGACTGTTTAGGCTGCGAGTGTGATAAACTCTTACGCTGAAATTTTTCAGTGAGCTGCAATGAAAATTTTTTTTTTATTTGGAAATGGATTTCAGAATTGGATCAAGCAAAAAATGTCATGTGGCACCATAACACTTACAGGACTGGTATCATCGAAATTAAGGCGCTTAGGCCGTTTGCATTGAGACGCCGCCAAATCGTCCGATAAGCTCCCATCCTGGTAAAGATCTGGCGTAATGTCTTCGCGAGGCGTGGATATGCGAGACAAACGACCTGTGCCGGGTGCCATTCCATTTGGTGTGAACAACGAGTCTTCACTGGAAATATCCAAATCCGAAAAAAGTGAGGAAGAACTACGCTTGGACTCCATCTTTCCAAAGCACGCTAACAAATTAAAATCTGAAACAATCAATCACCGACAAGGGCTTAGCTAAATCGGGTTATACGTTAAAATAAATATTAAAATCTTTTTTGAAAAGAGTTAACATATCAAATTTCCCGCGAATTTATGCCCTACGAGAAAAACGCCCGTGCCACGCGGCTCGCCGCCCACGTAAGACGGCGCATTAGGTTAGTTGTAGTGGTGTGGTAAGTGGTACAGGTAGGTAGTAGGGCGGTATGATAAGTTGGTAAGTCAACGTGGTGTAGTCGGGTGGTAACTTGTGGTAAGTGGTACGGATAAGTAGTAGGTACTACAGCGTGATAATAAGGTTTGGTATGTTGGTAAGGTGACGTGGTGTGGGCGTATGGTAAGTGAACTTACTTAGCGTTTACCATCAATAAGCACAGAAACAACTGCCCACCACGAGAGTTCATGTGTGACTGATGCATGTCCACCCCGACTAACGTTTAGAACCCAACATAGTCCCAGCCGTCTGCGCATGCGTCAATTTGAACTTTATGGCGGGGTTGACCAAAATGGAAATTGAGGACTTTAACGGGAGTTGAAACAAGCCGCATTTTAACCTGTGCTTTTAACAACAGACCTTACCTGACATAAACCTGAATAAAAGTTGAACACGAGCCTAGTTCTATCCATATTGGTCCCCGAATCGAACTGACCCGAAGTTGACCCTGAGTCTAAATCGTTGCAAATTAAAATCAAATTTCTGCCATTTAATGTATCCGCCTAAGAACTCTAAGGTAAAGCAAATTAAGTATCGTTGTAAGACAAGTGGTGCGGTGAGACAGTATGGCTAGGTTATTGAGACGGTCGGTTGGTAAGGGACGGTGGTCGACGTAAATATGGCGGTCGGCCAGTAAGGTGTAAGGTTTGTGACGCAATGAGGTGAGGTCCCGTAGTAACTGAACTTACCGTTCAAGGATAGCTGATTTTTTTTCAAGTCGAAAACCTTAGTGCCATTTTTTCGAAAAATGTCATTTTAGTGCCAAAAGGGCGCCTTTTTGAACTTTTCTTGGCTAAATTGTATTTTCTTGCTATCGGATTTGATAGCGATTGCATTGGGGCTTCAAAAACCTTAGTGCCATTTTTTCGAAATTTGCCATTTCGGGGCAAAAGGGCCCCTTTTTGAATTTTTATTAGGAAAAAAGCATATTACTATTATCGAATTGAATAGCTGTTGCATTACCGGTTCGAAAACTTTACTGTCATTTTTTCAAAAAATGTCGTTTTAGGGGTGAAAAATATTTCTCTTAGAATTTTTTTTTAAATTGCTACCTTTCACTTAACTGCAATATTTACAAATTCTGTGACAAAGTAGAAGTTTCTACCGTCTCCGAGACTGCCAATTTTTTGTAGTGTGGCTAGTATGTGGCTACAGTGTGTGACTACAGAACTTATCAACATTTCTACCGCCCAAGTTCTGCCAGGTCAGGTCGTTTTGAGAGGCAAAGTCCGGTCAGGTCAGGTAGTTTTGAATAGGAAACTCCGGTCAGGTCAGGTTGATTTGAGAAGCAAAGTATAGGTCAGGTCAGGCCTACAACCCAGTAAGAAATAAACCTTGCCGTCCCAGACTGAACATTAATGCAATGTTAATAAGTACAGGAAGAATTTAATGTTGTCGTGCAACATAGCATCAACCTTCTAAGAAGGTTTCGACGATATACTTATTTAAAATCTGCAATATTGCATTAAGGTTGACTGACAACCCCTGCACAACCTTCGCGTGCAACGCTTTCACAACCTCGCCGGTTCGTTGCTTTAAACTCTCAAGACAACATTTCTAACTGCGCAATCGCCAACAGTCATAATCAGTATCGATTGAGCATCGAGCAAGCGACGCCAGTCAGTATCATCACGAAAGCAGAAGTGAATTTTCCCAATTTCCTCTTAATTTTTAAGTACAATTATCTAAATTAAGTATACCTACCTATTTGTTTTATATCTTTTTGTGGAGTGGGGCATTGTACGTGATTTCGTCAAAATAAGATACACTTTATTGTCGGTATGAGTACTTACCTAACCTCAGTGTGCTTTTTGATGCAATTGTCTTCATCGATATTATGCATATTATATGCGGCTTAGTGGTGATGGTGGAGTTCACGCAATATAATTACTTGATTGCCTCATAATATATCATCATTTTTATGTTTCTATTAAAAAAATACAGAATATTATGAGAACCCATTGCAAGTTAGTAATGGGGAACATTGCAGCAACATTGCAAACAAGTAAATTAATAGATATTGCTTTATCATTCCTATATGATATTGAGGCAACGTTGTATATGCAACATTGCAGCATTGTTGATATAACGTTGACGCGGTTTGAAGGTAGTTGCAGCGGAATGTCCTGCAAGGGACATAGAGCATTGTGGCAACATTGACACAATAATATATCAAGGAAAACCTCAACGTTGCACAGTTCAAATATAAGTTGCTGCTACGTTGTATCAACATAAATTTTCTTTCTGGGAACGCTTTCTTTGGGAGTCCCACACTACCTAGCCGCATAAGACCTCCATAGCAGGGTGCCCATAAAGGGTTTCCCCTCCTGTTAACCCCCGCCGAAGTAATGTGGGAATTGGCCTCAAAGAAGAAAAAAAAAAAGTCTACAAGGCTTGGCAATTAAAGTTGTTTTAAAAAAAAATTTAACGACGCCTTCCTATTCACTTATAAGTGACTTAAAAACATCTGGGTGAGATGACCCTGATTTCTGCTGAGTTTACACATTTTGCCTTTTCTTACCTTACCTAGCCATATTTTCGAGTGCTAATGTGGTATGGTAGTGTGGTTACTGAACTTATCAACAATTCTACCACCCAAGTTCGGTCAGGTCAGGTGGTTTTGCGAAGCAAAGTCCGGTCAGGTCAGGTCGATTTACCTAGAAAATTCCCGTCAGGTCAGGTCGATTTGGGAAGCAAAGTCTTCGTCAGGTTAAACCAGGTCAGGTGAGGTCTACAACGGTTTTTAAATAAAGATGTTTTTGGAAAAAAGTAACGGCATTTTCTAGCACTAATATAAGCGGGTTTATGGCATCCTACTGAGATCCTGATTTCTACTGATTAAACCCCTTTTAGAGTGGGTGGTCATTTTACCCATAACCACTGGTAAATGTCAAGTTCAGTTACCACCCTGACCACTTCACCTTCCCCAACCTCTGTACCGACCCTGATGACTACCATTCCCTGAACACTAGTTTACTTTAGGCTCCGGTAGTGCTCATTTTTACATTGATCTGCCCAATAGGACTATTGCACTCTAAAGAATCCGTCGCCCACAAAATTAATTCTCTATGCCAGTTCAAAAGATTCCCCAGTATCTCGGACCAAACTTTTGGTTCTAGAAAAAAACTTGATTTACCGACGTAGCCGACTTTCCTAACTGACCCGATTGCCTCACCTGACCACTCGATTAACCGCGAGATGAGACTCAGCAGATAGAAATATAATTTTAATTTTATTACCATAAAGAAATTCAGGTTATAACAATTATGTACCGTCCGTTTCATTCCAGGCGCCGTATAGGGAAATAACACGGGAAAAGTGTTTTTATTTTTTGTTTGCTCCTGAAACTGGTTCCGGCCAAATCTGAGTAATACGGTCAATGGGCCTCAGTGTCCTCTACGCATGAAAAAAAAAATGGACCTGAAATGCCCCCTTCTTAAAACGGGAGGACCGGTTGAAAATTGGAATTTTAAATTTCGCGGGCGTCAATTCAGCGCTGTTTGACATCTCCGAAAACTAAACTTCCAGTGGCGGCTTTCACAATTTCTTGAGTTTTCGCTAACGTCATTTAGTTACTTTTTTGGAATTTCTACAAATTATTGGGTGAATTCTGAGACGAAATAAACCGGCGCATTTTTGGAATAGTCCCAGAGAGTCTTGGTGTCAGAAACTTTACTAAAGAAAAGACACTATGAAGGTAACCTCACAAAAATTTGTCTTTCTTCGCTACAACCAGGCCGCATTTATTAACATTTTAATTCTCGAGGTAAGTCTCTGTTTATAGTTAAAACTGTCTTAATCGTGGTTTTGCTTCAGTTATGAATATTTTCACTGGAATATCACAGACTACGAGAAGGGTTGGTTGAATGAGGAAATGGCCAATATTCAGTTACCATGAACCTGGTACCAAATTCTGTTAAAGAATAACAATATGGAGAGCCACTAAAGGCTAGGTAGCACAGAAGGTAAGGCGAAGGTCTTGCTTAAAAATTGGTGTGTCGATAGACCTTACGAGTCACAGCGAAGACAAGGATGGTTCTGATATTTAGGGTGGATACGCCTTACCAAGCACCTGTAAGGCTGATGGAAAAGGCACCTGCAGTCTCCATTCCAAGGCCTGGAAGCTGGTGGTGATGGCCTTGCCTAGACTAGTGGCTTCGGCTGTGCCGAGGAATCTGTTGCAGGAGTTACCATGCCCTGCTTGTCCCCTGGGACAAGATGTGCCTTTGCCCCAACAGTTATTTAACCGCGGAGTGCGTGTTTGGAGTGTGGACGAAGATATGTAACTGGCTTGCCAAATTTTAATTGTTTTATTCTAAAAATGTTAATAATTAATAAAATAGCATACCTAGGTCTTATGGGCCTTATTTTCTAGATATTTTAGTTGATAATTCACAATTTAATGTTGAAATTTTGAATAAATTCTTGAATAATCAAATTAGCGATTTTATGACCGCTATATGCTGTACCGACTGCTCATATAAATGAAACAATATAACTTAGATAATTATTGTCACTACAATATCTCTTGAAGATAAACACATCAAAAATATAAGCAGCAAAAATTTTATTATTTACTTACTATTTATTTTATTTGTTATTAAACTGGACTGTAAGGTGAGAAAGTAATAAAGTTCCTCGCGAGGATTCAATTTACAAAACAAATATAGCAAAACATAATTAAGGGGACGGTGGTAGGTTGCAAAATGTTCATAAATATTGGCCATTTCCTCATTCGACCAACCCTTCTCGTAGTCTGTGCTTCCAGTGAAAATATTCATAACTGAAGCAAAACAACGATTAAGACAGATTTAACTATAAACAGAGACTTGCCTCGAGAATTAAAATGTTAATAAATGCGGTCTGGTTCTAGCGAAGGAACCAAAGACAAAATTTTTGTGAGGTTACCCTCATAGTGTCTTTTCTTTAGTAAAGTTTCTGACACCAAGACTCTCTGGGACTATTGCAAAAATGCGCCGGTTTATTTCGTCTCAGAATTCACTCAATAATTTGTAGAAATTCCAAAAAAGTAAGTAAATGACGTTAGCGAAAACTCAAGAAATTGTGGAAGCCGCCCCTGGAAGTTTAGTTTTCGGAGATGTCAAACAGCGCTGAATTGACGCCCGCGAAATTTAAAATTCCAATTTTCAACCGGTCCTCCCGTTTTAACAAGGGGGCATTTCAGGGCCATTTTTTTTTCATGCGTACAGGACACTGAGGCCCAGTGACCGTATTACTCAGATTTGGCCGGAACCAGTTTCAGGAGCAAACAAAAAATAAAAACACTTTTCCCGTGTTATTTCCCTATACGGCGCCTGGAATGAAACGAACGGTATTTAATACCTATAATAATCTTACAGCTAACAATCAAAGAGACAAAAAATTTTCACGTATTCACATAATATTTTTGTACATTCCCCTACGACTAAAACTTTCTAAATTAATTAATAACAGTATTACATGTGATCAACATTTGCGTCATTGTGTATATCCAGCATTGTGGTGTAACCTCTATACGTAAACAGCGAACAAAACGAACTAAACGACGAATGAGGATATTAACAGCATCCTAGCCCCAAACAATTACTATATTACAATTTCCTGCAAAAAAATAAATTAATTTGATACTACCGCGGTACGGGAATACCTAAGTCTTGTTAAGTCCGAATTGTCAGTGTGTAAATAATATACTTAATAAATTAAATATATTTATGCACTCACCATTTACCAAATGTGCATTTCCGGTTTCGCGCCACGTCTTGATCCAATTATCTCGTCCGGTCTGTTATTTTCTGCTGCTTTTACAAAGGGTTGGTGTCACGCCGATAAGATGTGAGGTATTATATCCATTCTCAAGCGGCGGACACCAACCCAACCATCCATTACAATAAGCGTCAACATTGTTACTGTTAAGTGTTACTACCGGACCGCCGTTTCATGCTTACTCTCGATCAGGCACTCCCTCCATCTGCGCAGCGCAATCGCAGCAGTATATCTTCATTCTGCGGCAATAGTAGAATTAAGTCGAATCAGTTCAGGTCAGGTCAGGTCAGGTTATACACGCTTTCGCTAAAAACTTTATTTTCAAAAAACGAATTCTGGTTGTAATTGTAAGTCATGGTAATGCCATTGTGGATCCACCGTTGCATTCTTCGATTTCGTTACAGCTTAGCCAGTAATCCAGTGGATCATCCGACCGGGCCGTCCCGGATGAAGGACCGTAGCGGGCTATAACGGGCTATAATGCAAATAAGTGAACAGTCTCGAATTTCACTTTTATTTTTATTGTAATCGTAGGTAAAATTTCTTTTAACTTTGAACATTCATTTGTTGCCTCTTAAGAAATATAACTGGTCAATAATGTGATGTTCATCTTTAACGAGTATTTTAGATATCTTCTGAACGGTGTACCGCAGCATTCTGAATTTTTGCACCTCATTATTACAGACCAACACACAACTACTGACGGTATTTTAGATAGTTACGGTGCCGAGTCCGCTCAGGTCAGCTCTTTTTACTTTGAGGAGTAAGCTCAGGTCAGCGCGATGTACGGTATCGTGTCCGAACAAGTCAGTACGTTGTACGGTAACGTGCCCGCGCAGGTCCGGTCAGGTCAGGTCAGTTACAGTTACGGTGCCGAGTCCGCTCAGGTCAGCTCTTTTTACTTTGAGGAGTAAGCTCAGGTCAGCGCGATGTACGGTATCGTGTCCGCACAAGTCAGCACGTTGTACGGTAACGTGCCCGCGCAGGTCCGGTCCGGTCCGGTCAGGTTATACACGCTTTCGCTAAAAACTTTATTTTCAAAAAACGAATTCTGGTTGTAATTGTAAGTCATGGTAATGCCATTGTGGATCCACCGTTGCATTCTTCGATTTCGTTACAGCTTAGCCAGTAATCCAGTGGATCATCCGACCGGGCCGTCCCGGATGAAGGACCGTAGCGGGCTATAACGGGCTATCATGCAAATAAGTGAACAGTCTCGAATTTCCCTTTTATTTTTATTGTAATCGTAGGTAAAATTTCTTTTAACTTTGAACATTCATTTGTTGCCTCTTAAGAAATGTAACTGGTCAATAATGTGATGTTCATCTTTAACGAGTATTTTAGATATCTTCTGAACGGTGTATCGCAGCATTCTGAATTTTTGCACCTCATTATTACAGACCAACACACAACTACTGACGGTATTTTAGATAGTTACGGTGCCGAGTCCGCTCAGGTCAGCTCTTTTTACTTTGAGGAGTAAGCTCAGGTCAGCGCGATGTACGGTATCGTGTCCGCACAAGGCAGCACGTTGTACGGTAACGTGTCCGCGCAGGTCCGGTCCGGTCAGGTCAGGTCAGGTCAGGTTATACACGCTTTCGCTAAAAACTTTATTTTCAAAAAACGAATTCTGGTTGTAATTGTAAGTCATGGTAATGCCATTGTGGATCCACCGTTGCATTCTTCGATTTCGTTACAGCTTAGCCAGTAATCCAGTGGATCATCCGACCGGACCGTCCCGGATGAAGGACCGTAGCGGGCTATAACGGGCTATAATGCAAATAAGTGAACAGTCTCGAATTTCCCTTTTATTTTTATTGTAATCGTAGGTAAAATTTCTTTTAACTTTGAACATTCATTTGTTGCCTCTTAAGAAATATAACTGGTCAATAATGTGATGTTCATCTTTAACGAGTATTTTAGATATCTTCTGAACGGTGTATCGCAGCATTCTGAATTTTTGCACCTCATTATTACAGACCAACACACAACTACTGACGGTATTTTAGATAGTTACGGTGCCGAGTCCGCTCAGGTCAGCTCTTTTTACTTTGAGGAGTAAGCTCAGGTCAGCGCGATGTACGGTATCGTGTCCGCACAAGTCAGCACGTTGTACGGTAACGTGTCCGCGCAGGTCAGGTCAGGTCAGGTCAGGTTATACACGCTTTCGCTAAAAACTTTATTTTCAAAAAACGAATTGTGGTTGTAATTGTAAGTCATGGTAATGCCATTGTGGATCCACCGTTGCATTCTTCGACTTCGTTACAGCTTAGCCAGTAATCCAGTGGATCATCCGACCGGGCCGTCCCGGATGAAGGACCGTAGCTGGCTATAACGGGCTATAATGCAAATAAGTGAACAGTCTCGAATTTCCCTTTTATTTTTATTGTAATCGTAGGTAAAATTTCTTTTAACTTTGAACATTCATTTGTTGCCTTTTAAGAAATATAACTGGTCAATAATGTGATGTTCATCTTTAACGAGTATTTTAGATATCTTCTGAACGGTGTATCGCAGCATTCTGAATTTTTGCACCTCATTATTACAGACCAACACACAACTACTGACAGTATTTTAGATAGTTACGGTGCCGAGTCCGCTCAGGTCAGCTCTTTTTACTTTGAGGAGTAAGCTCAGGTCAGGTCAGGTCAGGTCAGGTCAGGTCAGGTCAGGTCAGGTCAGGTCAGGTCAGGTCAGGTTATACACGCTTTCGCTAAAAACTTTATTTTCAAAAAACGAATTCTGGTTGTATTTGTAAGTCAAGGTAATGCCATTGTGGATCCACCGTTGCATTCTTCGATTTCGTTACAGCTTAGCCAGTAATCCAGTGGATCATCCGACCGGGCCGTCCCGGATGAAGGACCGTAGCGGGCTATAACGGGCTATAATGCAAATAAGTGAACAGTCTCGAATTTCCCTTTTATTTTTATTGTAATCGCAGGTAAAATTTCTTTTAACTTTGAACATTCATTTGTTGCCTATTAAGAAATATAACTGGTCAATAATGTGATGTTCATCTTTAACGAGTATTTTAGATATCTTCTGAACGGTGTATCGCAGCATTCTGAATTTTCGCACCTCATTATTACAGACCAACACACAACTACTGACGGTGTTTTAGATAGTTACGGTGCCGAGTCCGCTCAGGTCAGCTCTTTTTACTTTGAGGAGTAAGCTCAGGTCAGCGCGATGTACGGTATCGTGTCCGCACAAGTCAGCACGTTGTACGGTAACGTGTCCGCGCAGGTCAGGTCAGGTCAGGTCAGGTCAGGTCAGGTCACATCACATCAGGTTATACACGCTTTCGCTAAAAACTTTATTTTCAAAAAACGAATTCTGGTTGTATTTGTAAGTCATGGTAATGCCATTGTGGATCCACCGTTGCATTCTTCGATTTCGTTACAGCTTAGCCAGTAATCCAGTGGATCATCCGACCGGGCCGTCCCGGATGAAGGACCGTAGCGGGTTATAACGGGCTATAATGCAAATAAGTGAACAGTCTCGAATTTCCCTTTTATTTTTATTGTAATCGCAGGTAAAATTTCTTTTAACTTTGAACATTCATTTGTTGCCTCTTAAGAAATATAACTGGTCAATAATGTGATGTTCATCTTTAACGAGTATTTTAGATATCTTCTGAACGGTGTATCGCAGCATTCTGAATTTTCGCACCTCATTATTACAGACCAACACACAACTACTGACGGTGTTTTAGATAGTTACGGTGCCGAGTCCGCTCAGGTCAGCTCTTTTTACTTTGAGGAGTAAGCTCAGGTCAGCGCGATGTACGGTATCGTGTCCGCACAAGTCAGCACGTTGTACGGTAACGTGTCCGCGCAGGTCAGGTCAGGTCAGGTCAGGTCAATAGCGGCTTGTGCTGAGCGGTTTTTCCAAAATTTTGGCACCATTCGATTCACTTTTTTACACTGGTATAGAATCTGAAATAAAAAGTGCGGAAAGTTTTTTCCCAATTGCCTAAATTTTGAAAAAACATGATAAGGTCAGGTCAGGTGTTATTAGTCATATATCACGAATTTAAAAACGACGTGGAGGCCGCAATTTTCAAAATTAATTTTAAAAAACGACATATTCCCATTCAGGGGACCTAAAGAAACCGTACTACGTTGAAAATTTTCGCTTTCGAGAATTTTGAAAAAAAGTTCGGGTCAGTACACATCCATCTTTTCACCTTATTTTGACCTTTTTTGACCTAACTTGGCCGTTTTTAACCTTATTCTCACCTTTTTTGACGTTTGTTCACCTGAATTCACCTTATTTTCACCTTACCTGACCTTTTCATCAACTGAACTGACCTTTCCTCACCTTTTCGACATTTCTTCACCTTAACTTGACCTTTTTTTCACCTGAACTTCGCCTTTTTTCACCTGAACTGAACTTTTCATAAACTGGACTGACTTTTCCTCACCTTTTATTGACATTTGTTTGCCTGAACTTGATCTTATCTTCACCTGAACTGAACTTTTCATGAACTGAACTGACCTCATTTTCACCTGAACTGACCTCTTTTTCACCTGTACTGACACCCCTTTTTAATTCCCCACTCCACTTCACAATTTAAAATAATGGGAGTTTACTGCAATCGGTAAAATTTTCGAATTCGAGATAACACCAGATCTATACCTTTTGAGGTCTCAGGAACGTAAAAAAGTGGTTTTTAAAATGTGTCTGTGTATGTACGTACGTTCGTACGTACGTACGTGCGTACTTTCGTTCGTAAACACGCCGCAGCCCAAACTACTCAACCGATTTTTTTCACCTGTCACATTAACTTACCCTCTTTGCACCTAAATTGTAGCTTAAATTCATTTTTAGTTTTCCTCATCCGTCAGTAGCACTCAAGCGGTAGTCAAACTTTCTGCATAGCTTAGCTTGTTATAGCGAACGCTGGCAGTTGCAGATAAAGAATGGAAGTACGTCAGGTCAGCTATTGACAAGGCAAACTTTGATGGCAGGTCAGCTAATATTTAGGCGAACTCCGTTGACAAAAGGTCAGGTTAGGTCTGAAGCTCCGAGAAATTATTGCTTTAGTTCGTCAGAATTCGGTGGTCCCCTCTCCCATAGCCGATTTATTTGACCAACGAAAAGACAGACACTACACACTTGCAGTCAGTATCCAATCCAGCGCGCGGGCAGAATTCCGACGTCGTGTTACGTTGCCGTCTTCGAGCTGCTGCAGCCAGCAAACAGAGCCATCATCTTTATGTTATTTAAAGGTAAGTGCCACGTTTTTATAGCAATCAATTGAACTGAGTATTTCTGCAGTCTATTATAGCAAAAAATTCAAGTTATTCATTAAAAAACGAGTTGATTTATAATCAATTCTGGACCGGTAATCAGCTCGTTTTATGGCATGACAATGAAATAGGTAGGCAGTTGTTACATCCGGCATCTCTTACAGACAAATGAAAATGGCGTGTCATCCAGACATTGTACGTGCCTGACGGGGTAACGAAATATCGTCACACGCCTGCAACTAACCTTAGAGTAGAGTCTAGCAATCATATTTTTTGCATTTTGAACGTTATACGTGGGCACTTTTAACCTCCCCACTCCACTTCACAATTTAAAAAAATGGGAGGTTACTGCAATCGGTAAAATTTTCGAATTTGAGATAACACCAGATCTTTACGTTTTGGGGTCTCAGGAACTCAAAAAAGTGGTTTTTAAAATGTGTCTGTGTGCATGTACGTTTGTACGTACGTTCGTACGTTTGTAAATACGCCACAGCTAAAACTGCCAGACAGGTTAAGCTGAAATTTGGTACACAGGCATCTGATAAGCTAACTTAGATCTGAAAAGTTTTTGGAGCAAATCGTGCAACCCGAAATGCCATCTTGGCACATCAACTATGGAATTTTAAATGCAAACCTCAATTTTTGACTTTACCATAGAAGAGGCCTTAAAATTCTGCTTCCAAAAATGTATTTACGTTTAGTGCCCTTTTTACAAAATACTCAAAACTTCGAGATTTTTATCTTACTTTAAAATCAAGGTACAGCCCAAACCCCTGAACCGATTTGGGTGAAATTTTGTGCGTGCAGTTTGTATTACCCGCCAAAGAGTTGGAAAATTTTTGGAGGCAATCTATCCGCGGTAAGTGCCATTTTGGCACATCGATGTTGAACTTTTAAAATTGTACTCTCATTTGACCATCCAAGACAAGTTTTTGAAAAACTTGTTGTCTTCATAAGAAAGTGCTTCAAATTCTGGTTTTAAGTAAATCAAAATGCAGGAACAGTCAGTGCCCTTTAGGCAAAAAAAATTGAAATCTTGCAATAACATTAAAAACAAACTATAGTCCAAATTACTAGATCAATTAGTCTGAAATTTGGTACATAGAGATTGTGTGACCTGCTGAAAGGCTTTTTGAAGCAATCGGTAATGTAATGTAATGTAATGTGGCAGGATATTAACTTTAAAAGGAAGGTGCTGACAAATGCTGATGTCGTTATTTGGCAGAAAAGTAAGAAATTAGTCGCAATGGTATCATTTGACTGCTAAACTACACGGAAATCAAAGATCTACGCCGGGGGGAGGTTCCTGCCGCTTTTCTGCTGCCTTTTTTGTTTGCTGACGCTTTCTAAAGTTTTATTTTTCTAAAAAGCAGATCTGGTCAAGTCCACTTCATTGATAAAGTTCAACTCTGGTAAAAATCAACTTGGACAAAATGATGTTTTTTATATTTAGACAATAAATTGTAAAATCAATGATCACTCATATACACCACGAGGTGTTATGCTATTTTAATCATCTTGGAATGTTCACTTAAAAATATTTCATTTGATATTCTAGCGTCTCAGTTTTATTCAAAAACGCTTTATAATAATTTTTTTCTTCGTTACCATCGAAGTTGATAGTTCAATGTCAGGTCAGCTAATGTTGGAGTTGGCTTGAAGTTCGTTATTGTTATTGTTGTTCGTTTTCAGGGCATATCAGTTCATTGTGCGCCTTGCCACCCTAAAGTTCAGTTTTCCGTAAAGTTGATCTTGCCGCATTCTAGAATTTGAGTCGCTCGAACAGCCCGCATAGTTTAACTTGAGGCTCGGTCGACTATAGCTGTGTACAACCAGATCAGCTAAGATCAGTTTAGATCTTGGCGAGTCCGGATGAGACCCTGTTCGGTACAGAAAAGTTGAGGTCAGGAAGGCAAGACTCTGCAGAAGTCCAACATTAAAATTGTTCACCTCGAAAACTTTGGGACCGTAAAGTCAAGTTGAACTACTTATTTACGTCATTAGTACATACAGATTCACTTAGCATGTTGTTCAATTCGACAACCCCAAGCGCTAGGTAAGGACACCATAATGGCAGCCCTACTTCTGCAACAACTGAACATAAGATAGTATAGTAAGTAAGTAAGATAGTATAGTAAGTAAATAAGATAGAATAACTTAGACTTTCCTGCAATTTCGCTTTATCTCCTTCAAGATGATATTATGTAACGTTCAATAGCGGGTCGTTTAACTAAAATTGCATGTGTTGAATTATTTTTTAGCGGAAGGACCCCTATACGCATCTACATCGAGATGGATGAGGCGTTCAGAACGAACGCGACCAATTCCGCTATGAATTGGTCCCATGTAAGTGAGAAGAATTTGAGTAGGTCTGTGCGCATTGAACGAGATATCGATTCCGTCGTTATAGTGGCCGATCATTTAAGAGCTTTCAAAATAAATGGAAACGTAAAAATATCAACTGATGCCGGAAAAACGATTTCCACTTGCCGCAACACGAAAATGTTGAAGCAGTTGAAGCTGCGTAGCTCACATTATGACATGGAAAATATCACATATTTGGAGATGAGATTGTGTTCGGTGGGTAAATTCAATATGTTTGCATTGCTGGCCGTGAAAAATCTTGAAGAATACGGGCCGTTTCATGGTGTCGTCAAATGCTCCGGGGAGAATTCAACTTCAAATCAGTCAAGAAAACTCGCGATTGGAAATTCCTACTTGACGTTCGTTATCCATCCGTCCGCAAGCGAACTGAGTGAAACTTCCAGAAGTTCCAAATATGGCAATGTAGTTGCCAAGATCTTCGACGAATTGCGATCCAATATATTAATAAACGAAAGAGATTGGCTGGTGTTTGCTGATAACGTTCATCAACATTGCTCGGGTTGGATTCTAGATGGTACTTCAGCTGCCGTTGCATCTCCGGATAGAATATATGGCGTTAATTATTACATTAGTACTCACGGACAGCAGTTTCCGGTCGATACTCTGAAGCGGGAGTTACAAAATTTTATCGATACGAGTTCGGCCCATCGCCAGATCGTTTGCCAATTTCACAAAGCCGCAGTTCTCCAACCGGGACCAGATTCGGCCATTTTCTTCAAATTTCCAGCAGAGGATGATGCGATATCCGACTCTATCGGGTAAGACTAACATATGATATGTAGGTATTCAATGTTTCATGTACCCGAGTGTTTCAGAATTTGGGGCGCATAGGAAAATAAAATGGAAAAATGAATGAAGTATTTTTTTGCTACTCCCGAGAATTTGCTACAAAATTTTTAGCGTATGTGAACTACAGTCCGTGCTAGTCGGTACCCCTTGAGATGTTGTTCGTTCCTCTGCTCCTCCTAGGTACTTAACAATAATTTTTTGAAAATTGATTAATTGATCTTATATGCGACAATTACCTACTGAAGGATTTGAAGATTCCTTAGAATTTTAAAAACAATTACCGAACAAATATCAACACACTAAAAAATTGGTTTGATTTTGTAGTCGAAAACTGCAGACATCCGAAAGTTTGTCGAATGCACCTAATAAAAAAAATTTTCGCTTCTGCTTTAAATTCAATTTTTAAAAGTTCATTATAAAGTACCTAGGTATCTAAGAGGAGTTAACGAACGAAAGAAAATTTCAAGAGGTACCTACAAATTAGCACGGATTATCGTTCAAATACGCTAAAACTTATGCGGTAAATTCTGGGGAGCAGGGAAAAGAAATAAATTCATTTTCTGATTTTGTTTTCCTATGCGCCCCAATATCTGAAACGCACGGTACCTACATATCGATAGTTTTTTTGTCCACATTATTTCGTAGGCATATATTTTATTTATCGTGTAATTGTAGGTCAAAATCATCGTCAGTATATCATCGACCTCCCCGAATTGGTCCCAAAAACTATCCCGTATACGGTATTCAGAATGCAGGTCATTTTTCTGACGAGGGTTTGTCGCGTATAATGGTGATAAATGACAGACATCCTCTGTACGCAACTTGGAAGTCCGTTACGTTTATTCAAGCATACGACCCAAATATACACATACTCTCGATCAACCGGTATCGTAATAACTATCATCAGACAACTACAGAGCAATATGAACCTACTGATTGTGTATATACTCCCTACTTCATATTCGGAGGTTTCCGACATGTTCAAAATAAAGGACTTCAACGTGACGCCAAAAAGACCGTGCAGTTGTATAAAACATTCGAGGAATTTTTAAAACAGGTTAAAAGGGAGGTCGCGCTCAGAATTGAGCTCGTCTACACTGTCGACAACATAAGAGACGACGTCGTGGGGTATGAAATATTTGCAAGGGAGGGCGAAGAAAGTGAAACACTACTTACTCTATTACTAAAAACCGCCTGCAAAAACCAAATGATCCTTAGATGTGATTCCGGATGGAGCGACTATGTGGAGGCTACCGGTATAAATTATCATAACAACATAGGAGATGAAATGGGACAAATAATTGAAGAAAACTTAAGTAGAAATGCAACGAAGTCACCCGAAAATAGCCAGGATTCTTCACTGCATTTGGCGACAAGCAAACGTTGTATCCAAAACGTGTACGATAACGAGCAATTGTTAACGGAATGGACCTTGGGTTCCAACTTCACATTGATGGGAAAGAAACTTCACGATATCGTGGACGTACTGCGGTTATCAAAAATTAAATCTGTCCATACAGACAAAGTGATTAGGTTGAATTTCATCATCATAAATCATCGTGAGGAAGGAGCGGATCATCCGGCTAATGCCGAAGGCTCAACATTGAGCGCAAAAAAACTCCCCCAGACAAATTGTTACGGTTACCATAATCGCCAACGACGACCACCACTACCATTTATCCAGAGCGCCGGAGACCCCAAGCTGTCCTGGAAATTGTGCCTGGAATATTTCGACTACAACTTGATGGATAGTGTAATACCTCATGATGACTTCGGGGAAATAATTTTGCACGTTCGATACAACTTCATGAAGCAGATTGCGCTTAAAATATGGCAAACAGTACCCCTCCGCATAATAGAATTTGAGGCCGACAATTCTTCCGACACCAACAACACTACAACGAGCGAATCATCACGTAAAGAAGGAGTAGAAAGCGCTCGGTTAATAAATAATTGTGCAGAAGTGGAGAGGCTGATCTTAATCCACGGAGTTTGTCAGAGCGGTTTGAACAATCTACGAATACCGACTGAAGCTAGAAGCGCTTTTAAGACAGACCGATTGAGGCACTGGAAAAGGCCAGCCGGAGCTGCTTCTGCTGCTGCTGCGCCGTTGTTGTCTGGAACGATATCACCAAAATCTCTAGTTAGCTATCTTTTATTGACCAACGAAACTGATGAAGATTGCTCGCTTTCTCCATCTCTTAATAGTAACTTGTCGGTGAAATTAATTCTTTCCTCCTGCGTAACCGATCCAACAGATAGCATGTTTCACAGCTTGCTATTGAAATATATTAAAGTGAATGTAGAGATGTTCTCGGTCTGGGAAAGCGGAAGACCATACAGTTACAGAACGTTTAAGGTAGTCGAAGGAAGCGAAACTGGTAACAATTTTATATGGGCCAGTGCATATCGGCACGCACTTGTAGATTTAAAGGTCGACCAGAAAGTCCTATCTAAAGCTGGGGTGGCAAAACAACTTAAGTACGAATGGCAGCGAAGCCTCATTGAACTGTTCAATCGAGAAAGCAAAAAATCGGCATTTCTAGCTGTTGTGGTGCTTTTTATCGTTTCAGAAAGTTTAACTACCAGTGAGAGGAATTTACTGATAGACGTATCAAGGTTGTGGAGCTTTTGTAGAAAGGAAGGCCTCACGCTGAATGAACTTGCGAAATGCGGAGTCATCGTGGCGGGTGACCACATTCACGAATACAAACTTAGACCCCTTTTTAGCGAGTGGGTAAGTGAGAAAGGAAATCACGGGGAGAAGAGGAGTAAGGAGGAAGCATCGGGTGGTCCATATTTCGATGAAGAAAACACCCAATGGGAAGAAGGCACCGCAGAACGAAATGTTGCATGTAAGAATGACATGCAAGCGGAGCAACATCAGGATCAAATGGACCCTTCAACAGATCACAATCCGAGCTCGTCACGACTCTGCGAAGAAATGAGTGACAGCCAAGCGGTTGTTCCATCAACAAGCGCCGCCGCCGGTGGTAGCAGCACTAATACGGTGAATATTCGAGCACAAAAGCACAAAGTCCGAATCAATTTACTCCAGGACGTTACAATCCGAAATCAGGAAACTGCGGGGTTGGAAGCGTCCACTGTATCAAACAAGACAACGGCATTGACCAAGGCACGAGATTGTTCCATAGGTAGGTGGAAGAAAATAAAACCGCGGCATATAGCAAATATTTGAAATGGGTGAATTTCGACTTTTCCCTCGTCATTCCTTTCTCTCAATTTTATTTAATTTAAATCTCTTTTCATTTCAGATGCGCCACGAACCTCTCAGCTGCCGTCACGACTTTCAGACCTCTTCCAATAAGTAAACATGAAGAACTTGACAAATAGCAGAACTAAAAACAAATCAACCCCATTCATGTGCTATTTAGCTAGTTGAGATACATTTACTGTAAAATATATTTATTATTATTGTTAATAATGATGGTAAATCAAGCGCAAAACAAAAACGAAAATTTTATAAGAAAATCATCTGTTATTAGGTATCGCTAATAAAGATATACAAACAAAATTATTAAAACTACTCAATCCTTTTAACCCCTATCTCCGCGTTCCAGCTCGTCGCCATCTTGCAGCAGGAAGGACGGCCAGCATGACAGTTGCGTCGGACATCATGTTAACAACTTGGTTTTAAGTTAAACCCATTGAAAGTTGAACTGCAAAGTCAACGTCAAGTTGAGCCAAGCTTGCATTCGAAATAAGTGCGTTTTCCATTCTAGTCCAAGTAGTCAACCAATTGCAGAATTGCACCACGCTAAAGGGAGTCTAACTGTTGCAGAAGTCCAACGGTCCGCTTATGCGAACTGCGCTGAATTTAAAAATTAACGGTAGTTGCAGTCGGTGCGTAGTTGAACTCAGATCATTTGTTTACTGAAGCTCTAATGCAAACTTAGAGACAGTGGAAATTGACGTCCAGTCAGACTATAGCTGCAGTCAGCAGTCAACCAATTGCACCACGCTAAAGGCAACTGTTGCGTAAGTCAAACAGTCCGCTTATCTGAACTGCGCTGAATTTAAAATTTAATGAAAGTTGCAGTCGGTGCGTAGTTGAACTCAGATCATTTGTTTACTGAAGCTGTAATGTAAACTTTGGGACAGTATAAATTGACGTCCAGTTAGACTATAGTGGCAGTCCAAGTAGTCAACCAACCGCACTACGCTAAAGACAGTCTAACTGTTGCAGTTGGTGTTGATCCATGGGGAGTCCTCATGCGTGTATTAAAAGAAAAATGTAGGTCCGAAAGGGGCGAGTTGTGAAATTTCGTCAAAAACAAGGATTCAAGCGTCCCCCTCAAAATAAAAATCGACTTGTCCGAGCGAATTTTAATTTTTAACCTCCCCACCTCTAATTTAAAAAAATTGGCAGCAGAGAAGCGGCTGGAACCTCCCCATCGCGTGGATCTTTGATTTTTGTGTAGTTTAGCAGTCAAATGATCAAGAAAATTTTTAGACCGCTTGGCATCATTGCGACTAATTTCTCACTTTTCTGCCAAATAATGACATCAGCAATCACATTTGTCAGTATCTTATTTTTAAGGTTAACATCCCGCCACATTTACTGTCACAAACTGTAACTTTACGTCATCACTATCAATCCGCTTCTTTTTTTGAAAATTTTAATAATTTCCCGGCAAAATTGTAACAACTGTGATAACATTTTTAGAACCAGAATTTAATCATGTTTCTAATGGTGACATAAAAAAGGAGGCCTTGTATGTAAAATTTTAAAGTTGATATGCCAAAATGGCACATCCCGTGTACCGATTGCCTCAAAAAGTCTTTCAGCTTTTCAGCAGGTCACACAATCTCTATGTACCAAATTTCAAACTAATTGATCTAGTAATTTGGGCTATAATGTGTTTGTAATGATATTACAATATTTCTAATTTTTATGTCTAAAGGGCACTAACTGTTCATATATTTTGGCTTACTTAAAACCAGAATTTTAAGTCCTTTCTGATGATGACAGTAAATTTTGCAAAAACTTGTCTTTGATGGTCAAAGGAGAGTACAATTTTTATGGTTCAAAATTGATGTGCCAAAGTGGCACTTGCCGTAGGCCGTTTGCCTCCAAAATCTTCCCGGCTCTTCGAGAGGTAATCCAAACCTCAAGTACAAAATGTCAGCTCAATCGGTTCAGGAGTTTGGGCTGTATCTTGATTTTAAAGTACGATAAAAATCTCGAAGTTTTGATTTTTTTGTCAAAAGGGCACTAAAAGTGAATACATTTTTGGAAGCAGAATTTTAATGCCTTTTCTATGGTAAAGTCAAAAAATGGGGTTTGCATTTAAAATTTCAAAGTTGATGTGCCAAAATGGCATTTCCGGTTGCACGATTGGCTCCAAAAGCTTTTCAGATCTAAGTTAGCTTATCAGAAGCCTGTATACCAAATTTCACCCAAATCGGTGTGGTAGTTTTGGCTGTGGCGCGTTTACAAACGTACGAACGTACGTACGAACGTACGTACATACACACAGACACATTTTTAAAACCACTTTTTTGGGTCCCTGAGACCTCAAAACGTGAAGATCTGGTGTTATCTCAAATTCGAAAATTTTATCGATTGCAGTAACCTCCCATTTTTTTAAATTGTGAAGTGGAGTGGGGAGGTTAAAAATGGGAGATTACTGCAATCGGTACAATTTTCGAATTCGAGATAACACCAGATCTAAACTTTTTGAGGTCGCAGGAACCTAAAAAAGTGGGTTTTAAAATGTGTCTGTGTGTATGTACGTACGTGCGTTCGTAAACACGCCACAGCCCAAACTACTCCACCGATTTGGCTGAAATTTGGTACGTGTGCATGTGATAGCCCAACTTAGATCTGAAAAGCTTTTGGTGCCAATCGTGCAACAGAAAGTGTTATTTTGGCACATCAACTTTTAAATGCAAACCCCCATTTTTGAAAACACCTTAAGAAAGACCTTCAAATTCTGCTTCCAAAAATGCATTCACATTTAGTGCCCTTTCGACAAAAAACTCAAAAGTTCGAGATTTTTATCGTACTTTCAAATCAAGGTACAGCCCAAACCCCAGAACCGATTTGGCTGAAATTTTGTACGTGAAGTTTGTGTAGCCCGTTAAAGAGCCCAGAAATCTTTGGCCCCAATTGACCCACGGCAAGTGCCATTATGCCACATTAATTTTGAACTTTTGAAATTGTACCTACTCTCATTTGACCAAAAATCTATTGGCATCATCAGAAAGGACTTCAAATTCTGGTTTAAATAAGTCAAAGGTATATTAGGTATTACTTAGAGCTCTTTAGGCAAAAAAAATCGAAATTTTGCATTAACATTAACAACAAAGTATAACCAAAATTACTAGTTCAAATTGTCTGAGATTTGGTACATAGAGGTTGTGATGTAGCACGCTTAAAAGCTGAAAGGCTTTTGGGTGCAATCGGTCCACGCAACGTGCCTTTTTTATGTCGCCATTAGAAACGTGATTAAATTCTGGTTCTAAAAATTGCCTTACAGTTACAATTTGGCCAGAAAATTATGTAAATTTTCAAAAAATGAGAGGACTGATAGTGATGACGTAAACTTACAGTTGGTGACAGTAAATAAGTGCCACAAAATAATGCAGGATGTTAACCTTAAAAGGAGGAGGTTAAATGTGATAGCGATAGCAGATATGACATCTGCTATCTCTACCACATTTGACATTGGCATGACGCCAATGTTGTTATTTTGACAGAAAAGTTAAAGTCCCAATGGTGAGCGGTATAAAAATGTTCTTATTCAATTGACTACTAAACTACGCGGAAATAAAAGATCCACGCGGAGTGGAGGTTCCTGTTGCTTCTTTGCTGCCTTTTTTTATATCGCTGACGAGAAAATTGTTTTGTTCAACGGCTATTCCATGCATTAAGATTACTCCCAATATTTAATGACACATGTCGATTTTCTTTATCTGCTCCCTTCGGCTACGCCTCAGGTCGCATTATTTTTTACTGCTCCCTTATTTGATAAGGTGATTTCGTGTCATCAGGTGGACTATCCTGAAACTTGATGTTTGAGAAGGGGATGAGCTCTAATCAGACTTCCCCTTGAGAAAAGAAAAGAACATTTAGTTGAACGTATAGGTATTATTAACGGAAATACAAAGAGCTCTAAAATGTTGTCTTTTAACACTGAGTAGGATGTGCTTACAGGGCGTTATTTTTAAAACTTCCCACCTTGAATATCTTTGGATGTACCTAATAAAGATGTTGAATTGAAATAAACGTTGGCCAATATCTCACAGAGGGGGACACTTGCGCGTATATTGAGGAAATTTTTTCCACTTCCGGTTTAACCGGAAAAGACCTTAACTTTGTTTTTTCAAATGGAATGATACCTTTTTCTCAACGGATTCGGAATCTACGATTTTTGCTGAGTTAGAAACATGTATCATTCTTGACCAGAAGTACAGTCACGGCCACCCTAGATTTTCAAAAACATCGAAGAAATCGGTGAAATATTGAGATTTTCGCAAAACGCAAAAACACGTCTACTTTAATTTTTTGATGCAGGTTCATCTGCCCATTGACATTTTCTTTTTATTTCCTTCCGAGATTTTGACAGTTTGCGTGGTAAGAGAAAATTTGATAGAAAAAAGGCAGCAGAGAAGCGGCTGGAACCTCCCCAACGCATGGGCCTTTGATTTCCGTGACTTATTGTGTTTAAGATTTTAAAGTTGATATGCCTAAATGGCCCTTCCCGTGGACCAATTGCTCCCAAAAGCCTTTCAGCTCTTCAATGGGTTACCTAACCTCCATGTACCAAATTTCGGACAAATTGATCCAGTAGTTTGGGCTATAACGTGGTTTCAGTGTTATTACAAAATTTCGATTTTTCTACCCAAAGGGTACTAAATGCGAATAAATTTTATCTCATTTAAAACCAGAATTTGAAGACCTTTCTGATGATAACAATAAATCTTTCAAAAAGTTGTTTTTGATGGGTGAATGAGAGAATAATTTTAAGTTTCGAAATTGGTGTGCCAAAACGGCACTTTCCGTGGGTCGATTGAATCCAAAATTTGTTCAGCTCTTCGACGTGTAATACAATCCCCATGTACAAAATTTCAGCCAAATCGGTTGAGGGGCTTGGGCTGTACCGCGATTTTAAAGTCCGATAAAAATCAATTTTTTTTAAATTGTTGGTCAAAAGGGCACTAAGAATGAATACATTTTTAGATGCAGAATTTGAACGTCTTTCTTATGGTGACGTGAAAAATGGGGGTTTACATTTAAAATTTAAAAGTTGATGTGCCAAAATGGCACTTCTGGTTGCACGATTGGCTCCAAAAGCTTTTCAGGTCTAAGTTGGGTTTTCACATGCACACGTACCAAATTTCAGCCAAATCGGTCGAGTAGTTTGGGCTGTGGCGTGTTTACGAACGTACATACGTACGTACGCACGAACGTACGTTCATACATACAGACACATTTTAAAAAACACTTTTTTGGGTTCCTGAGACCTCAAAACGTATAGATCCGGTCTTATCTCGAATTCGAAAATTTTAGTGATTGCAGTAACCTCCCTTTTTTTTAAATGGTGAAGTGGAGTGGGGAGGTTAAGAGAGAAATCAAAAAAAATAAATTGCTCAGGTAAATTTTTGCATCAAAAAAACTAACTTGACGTGTTTTGCGTTTTGCAAAAATTTCAATATTTCACCGATGTTTTTGAAAATCTAGGGTGGCCGTGACTGCACTTCTGGTCAAGTATGATACTTGTTTCTAACTCAGAAAAAATCGTAGATTCCGAAACCGTTGAGAAAAAGGTGTCATTCCATTTGAAAAAATGCAGCAGTGCAGCGGCTGGAACCTCCCCATCGCGTGGATCTTTGACTTGGGTTTCTAGTCGAATTAGCATAGAAAATGTATAAGACTGGTTTCAACGACGGTTTTAGAACTTTGGGGGTCCTGCCTAAAAAGGACTTACTTGTACCTACTCTTCTCTGATGAATGTTTCAATTTGTGTGTTCTAAAAAAGTTCTAAAACCATCATGGAAACCAGTCATACATTTTCTATGCTAATTCGACTAGAAACCCAAGTCAAAGATCCACGCGATGGGGAGGTTCCAGCCGCTTCACTGCTGCATTTTTTTAAAATTATGGTGTTGGGGAGGTTAAAATTCGTTCATATTAAGATTTTACAGATGTTCACACCGTCAATTTACTACTCGCTTTTGGCTCCGCCAAAGCTCACACGGATACGCCTTAGTTTTTACAGTTTCGGTTGGATACTCACTTTTGGCTCCGCCAAAGCTCGCAAAAGTTCGGCTGCGCCTCAAATTCTATTTGAGAGGTCGCCTTCGGCAAAGCCTGGCCACTATCGACTTTGGCATTTTCTCTGACGGAAAAGGCGAAGGAACATTTTCGGGTCGCCCCTGATTTTATTAACAGTTTTCCGTGTCACTTTGACAGGACGGGGGGTCCGGGCGATTTTTAACAGTAATAATTTATACTTCAATAAAATATTATTATTGGGGCCGGTCATTTAACAGATCAATTATAACAAAATTTATTATCAAACTTAACACTAAATGGACGAATAATTATTAATCATTACCTACTGATAGCATGTATATAGTAAGGTTAATGATTTCTGTTTGTGAAAAAGCATGTGAACTTGCAAGTCTTTTCTTCAAATTACTGCTTCTTATATTTTACTCTTTTGTATATTGAAACTTTCTGTCGCTAAATAATTATTGTCAAGCAGAAATTGTGAAGAAAATACTTGACAAATATATAAGACTTGTACCTATACATAAACATTTTATAACATCAATATTATGAGCCAGAATCTTCAATTTCAAAAAATGAAGAAGATTATTTGAATGTACTAAAGTACCTATAAGAAATACTGACACTGTAAATCTTTTGAAACTGAAAATTTTTACAGTTACCAATTATTTGAATTAAGAAATGGACGAAACTGCTGTTTTCATGTTGTCATTGTCACGTACGAATTATCTGTATAGGTATCGGCGATGTTCTAAATTAGTTTTTCTCAAAATTTGCAATTTGTGTTAATAATTCCTTTCTTCAATTACATTATATGCTTTACCTATAACAAATAATTTGAAGCTTAAGTAAGTACATAATTTATACCTATACTGGTACATAAAATTAAAAAGGTTTTTGTGTAGGGGACTTGTGTGTTTGTCAGGACTGCCACTGCTATTCCACCGTTTGTGAAATAGATAGACTGGACAACTTACTGCTTTCCCATCCTACCATCTATTTCCTCGTCCCATTAGCCTATAAAATGTTATGTATTTTATAAATTTATATTTAAGTTTTTTAGAAAATTATTTAGCAAAGTTACTTTCTTAAATGATGGCTGCCCTTCTTGGCATGATTTTTGCGTCATTATTTATTCATTTATGGTTCGTCTACTTGAGTCTATTTTGGTTGAGCTTCTCTCTTCGTTTTGTAATACATCTTACACCCAACTCTGCTTCATTGTTCCACAGGTAGCAGTCCAGCAAGTATCCCTCTTCAAAATTTGTTTAATTAATGTTGAAAGAGTTAAATTAAGTAGCTCACCTATAAATTTTTTCGGTCAACAAACAAATCTTCACCCACTTCTGCTTTTTTGTGACATTGTTCTTATTGGAATGATGTATATTTCTTCCTCTATTTGAAGACGTACTTATTAGGGCCGTAGCAGAATGCGGAGGTGGAGGTACTGTTGTCTTAGCTTATTCGCTCGCTCGCTCCTCACTCTGTCCGTTGGATAACTTCGAGTTTTCTTCGCAGTAGGTATAGGTATAAATAGGTATTTCAACCCTCACTCGGTGCACCCGATTCCACCAGTAAGACCAGCCGCCCCTGCATACACATTAACGTGATAAACATCTACAGGGCTACACATCGCATTGATGTACATCTTCCGGGGGCCGTTCTATGGGAACTCTAGTGAGCAAAAAAGTGGTTTAGATTGCATTGTTTCAATACTCAAACGTTTCCAGTAGGTAGAAGTGTTCATTGTCTTCATTTTGCTTTTATACAACTCGCATTTCAAACAATTTGGATTATCTATCTTTCATCCGCTTCAATTTTTTGCTGTTTACAAATGGGTTCATCGAAATAGTATGCCAATGATTGCTTCATTCATTTTTTCGCTCGAAAAATCTGTGATCTGCTTCTCTGCAATCGGCTGCTACTGTGGAAAGGTTCCGGTGTTAATTTGCTCAGGTCGATTGAACTTAAAGTTGACATTGGGCATTATGTGAAAAAGTTCTGCTGAATGAAAATATAATAGTTTAATATGTTGAAATTAAGTACTTATACTCACCCTCAAGCGATACCTCGACTTTAGATGCGGTGCCTTTAGCATTGGTTCTGCTAAATTTATTTTCGTCCAAAGATTTCTTGATGTTCTTTATATTGTCGATGATGGTTATTTTACAATAAAAAAATTTTAAAAGTTCAAATGCTTTTTCTTCTAGTTGATTGTGCTGTTGATAATTGAAATGATTTTTTTTTAAATATGAAATGATTTATGAATAAAAAAAAACAGTAAATCTCGAAAAAAATTAACGTTTTGTTTTGCGCTTCTATTGGTTAAACGCCTCGACTGATTCATCATCCCGAGTAGATAGGAGCGAATTCATTACAATCGAAAGCTAACGATTAACTGATGAGGAAGATAATCGATAGATTGCGACAACGTTCAACCCCGTTTTCGAAGGAAAATTATTACCCGATTCTCGGCCAAGAACTTGCCGTGATACATTAACGTATGCCAGCAAATTTCGGTATAGAGATCGTTTAATAATTATTGTTCTTGGAAAACCATTTTACGGACTACTCGAGGAAATACGTCGTAAGGCCTGATTGTCCCGGGACACCATCAATAGAGCAAACACACGTAGGTGCATAATATTGTATAATATGCACAATATTTCGAGACTCAAATTTATATGTAATTTCAGTCGAAATTGTTTCAATCGTCAAACCCTTGTCTTTTCAAAATCATCATGTAGACGTCTTTTAAAACGTCTTCTGAATCAGTTAAATGTAACGACGTGGATATATGGTTGTCATTACATGTTACCCATAAACCATTTTTCTTAATTTGTGCCGTGTAATGACCGCTTTGAATGGTCTCGCCCTGGTGTTTGATCATGGCCACTGTTTCGTACAAGAATTCGTTTACGTAAACGTTTGAGGGATCGAAATCGGTGATTTTCGTATTGGTTTTTCGACCGTCCGCACCATAACGAATTAAAGTCAACATGAGATATCTGCTGGGTCTAATCACCTCGATTTTGTCTCTTCGATTAGCGGATCCGCATGCGCGGCATTGCGTATCATTACGCTTAAACCGAAATTGGTCGTTAAATTTCAAACTGTCCACATTTCCTGGATTCAAGATGAGTTGTGTCATTTCAACTTGTTCATCATTTCGGGAAGATTCCTGACAGTCATCGCAAACTACAAACGGGTTGTAAGCCCTGAATTTTAATAAATTTGTGAAATCATCGTCCATATGCTGGATCATGTAGTAAATGAATTCCTGGGCGTCTTGTTGTTGATTCAACACGAAATCGTTTCCAATGAGATCTCTCAAATCGTTGCAATTATTGCTTGCTTTTTCCAGAATGGACAGCATAATTGCATTGAATCTATTCGGAGAATCTTGTTTTCTAATCGATGTTCGAAAATCAGACAACGCCAGAAAACACTGTGTCGAAGCATTCGCATAGCAGGATACGTTGTCGACATTGGTTAAGCCACCTGCTGAATAATCGTTATTTAATCGATTAATTTTTGGCGAACCGACTGGATCATCGTCGTCCGAGGACAGTTCACATATTGATGGAGACGAACTATTTTGGGTGATGGATTTCACTTCGTGTCTTGTCGTTTTCTCGGTTTTCGTGTCTAATAGATTGTTTCGAGGTTGAATTGCAACTGTTGTTGATTGATTTTTGATGACGGGAATCTTTATTATATTTGCAGCATGCGATGCGTGGTTCACATTTTGTTGTTTTCTAACTTTTACTTGTGACACGTCACCATGGCTTACGTCCAATATAGACTCGGATGCTACCCTCTTAGGATTGACTTTTTTACCAATTTCGCAAAATATAGGTTTGTGATCTGAAAAGTAGCTTTCATAACAGTTCACGTATAGTTCAGCTATGTTTGAAAATACAACGTCGATTTGCGTATTGCCATCTGTTGTTATGTCGTCAGAATTAAGACAATTAATCAAGCCGTATTTTTGAAGAAATGAAGTGAGGGCATTGTCATTTAATAAAACGTTAAAATTAAAGTCACCCAACACTATTATATCCTTGGCGGAATTAGAATCTATCTGCTCCAAAATACCACTAAAATTCTCTTTAAATACTGAAATAGGTGTTTTCGGTGATTTGTAACCGGTTATTATTACAACAGGATATTCAACCAATTCAAATTTTACCAAATGTAAATGGTACGACGGGCAATCAACTTTTTTCAATACGACATTTTTTATGGTAACGTTAGGTTTGGCATAGCCCAGTAATCCTTTACAATTTACTCGTTCGTTTTCGTCAGTTCTAAAAACAACATTGAAAGACGGCAAATTTATGTCATCAGTTTGTCTGGTGTTAGTTTCTGCTAGTATTAGAAAATCACATTTTCCATACCAGTTATCGTTAACCAAATTACATTTATTTTTATTAAGTGATCTTACGTTGTGATATCCGACTACGCAACCTGTCTTGAAACTTAAATTGTCATAACTCAATTGCAAATTGCATTCTTTCTGTAATCTGTTTATTTCCCTCAAAACTATGTCATTTTTTACCGCATTGGGCTTTCTGAATTGACCAATTATGAAAATACCATCGAAATCGGATCTAGAAAGAGCTACATACTTGAGCATTCTGTTCATGTTTTTGGATTTGGTAAAATCAACGCAAACATTTCTGTATGTCTGACCTTGCGACTTGTGAATTGTTATCGCTTCAGCAGGGACCAATGGAAAGTTTCTTCGTGATAAACGATATTTTAAATTTTTATCAACGTTTAATTCAACACTTATCTTTTCGACTGGTACCAAATTCGTGCAAACATCGGAATGTTGTTGAATATAACAAGAATGTTTTAATTTGGCTTTCTGGCCCACACGATTCGAATCGAAATCTAACCACAAAATTTCAGGAGCAGTTGAATTCTCTTTAAAACTGATATGCTTTAGTACGCCCGTTGCCCCATTGACAAGACCATCTTGAAGGTCACTGTTGACAGTTAGCATGTACTTAATTCCAATTTTTAAACGGATACTATAAGGAACACCCATAACTTCACATACTGGCTTATTTTTATATTTATCTAGAATTTTATCTCTACTGCTTTCACTTATTTTACCGACAAGTTTATCTGTTGCCTCTGCCGCATGTTCTTCACCCAATTTACTGTTAATCCGTGCATTGTTATACTCGTCGACGTTTTTATTTTCGTAATAAAGTCTTACAGCATTTTCAGGAATATCTGTCATACGAGTAACTGAGCGCGAATTTATCAACTTTATATCGTCTGCAGTCAATTGACCTCTACCCAAGTTGTTCAACGCTTGCACAAATCGTTGATCTTTTTGTCTCATTATTTCCGTCAATTCAAACAATTTAAATTGTTCCCACAATGCATTTCCTAGAACTTCTCCCATCAACTGACCGGGGAGTGACTCAAAAATATACCGATCAAAGACTGGACTCAATTGAAACAAGTCACCTACCAATAATACGGCAATACCTCCGAAAGGTTCTTTAGGTCGCCCAAATATTTGCCTAAGTCTACGATCTACGTAATGAAACGTTTTGACTCCTAGCATACTTATTTCGTCAACTATTACGAGTTTTACATGGATTAAATCTTTTCTTAGTTTCGAAGCTATGTCGTTAGAAAGCTCAGTCATTGTTCCGCTATACTGATTTACAGGTAAAGCAAAAGCCGTATGTAACGTAATTCCACCTATCAGAAACGCCGCTTTACCACAATACGCAGTTAGCAAAACTCTGGCACAGTCTGTCTGCGCGCCCGGTTGACTATCGAAATAAGTTGTAACTAATTGATAAACTGCACTTATTAGTAAACTTTTACCCGTTCCAGCTGAACCTAATATCAACAGTTTCTCAGAATGTCGTCCGGTCTTGAAACAATGCAATATATGCATAGCTATTTCACGTTGTTTCTCATTCAATTTCCGCATCATGTCTTCTAAAGACTCCTTGTCGATTCTTGGTGGACACGTAATACGTACGAATGGACTATTTTCATTGTCAGATGACTTTTTATTTGTTTTCGCACCGCCATCACCAGGTAACATTACGTCTACTTCTTGACTCTGCGAAATCCTTTCAGCGACAAATTGCTGAGCCTCTTGTTCTCTAAATTCCCTGTTTTCCTCTGCAGCTTGCTCCATATATATATCAAGGACATCATCCGATATTACAGAATATTTAGCTGAATTTGTTTTAATTATTTCAAGATGTTGAAAAAACTTTTCTTGGCAATTTACGTTCTCAACTTCACTTTCTTCATTTCTCCACGGTAGGAACAGAAGCAACTTTTCTCTGTAATAATTGACAGGATCAACTTGTTCATTGTACCTTCTATATCTAATAACTTTGGTTGCTCTCCGGGAAACTAACGAGAACGATTCATCGTCTATCTCGTCATCATTTTCCCTAGCAACTTTTTTCTTCGTATTATATTCGGCAGCAAAATCGGCCAAGCACAAATTTTCGTATTTTTCCGGTCTTTTGCCATACTTTTCAAACAGTCCTTCTGCGAATATATCGGTCGACTCTCCTTCCAACTCCTGAAGCTCACCTTTTCTCTTTAAAATTCTCACTCGTTCCTTTTTCGGCCAAGTGGAAATGTGAACAACTGTTCTCGACTTCTCCGACAAAGGCAAGGACAAGCAATGATAAACTGCCTCTTGGGCCCCCATGACAGATGAATTCAAAAATTTTGATGCTATAGCTTTCAACCTGTCCTTAATTTTCAAAGAAGCAAATTGATTATCTTTCGTGGCTTCTTCGAGAATTCTTACTAATCCAGCTTCATCCTTCAAAACATAATCGCACATGTACGTTACAGCCGCGTATTCATCAAGAACAAACTGTAGATCAGTGTTTGCCTCCCATATCATAAAGTCTTTGCAGTAACTATTCACTCTCACTTCCCTGCAGGTGCGTTTCAAAAAAATTTTTGGTTGTTTAATTGAAGAACGAACAGCAGTTATATACCCTTTTCTTGTGAGAAAAAGTTTTCCCAACACGTCATTGAAGGTGTCATCGCTAAATTCTTGGGCCTTAAAATATCCTTCCATCAACTCTTTTATCTTGTCCAAATGTTTGGAAACTTCAGGTGTTTGTTCTTCCTCTGATAACGGCAAAAGAATCGTCGTTTTCTCCATAACAAATTGGGGAAAATGAAACCGACAAATCTTTTCACGGCTTTTACACTTTTTGTAACAAGTATGAGTGTGTTTATGCAAATGTGCGGCCATGTAGGGATTGTCATCTTCATATTTGCATGTTATAAATCTGTCCACAAAATCAATTACAGCTTGACATGGTCCATCTTCTGAATATTGAGGAGCATCTTTAAGCCACAAAAATCCATGAACATGGGGCGATCCCCGCATTTGAAATTCCCAACGTAAAAAATAATCGTCAACCTTGTACTCTTCAAAGGGACCTCCACTTCCGCTTTGTAAATATTTCATAAATTCCATAACTTTATGATTGAAATACCGTACGCAAGTAACTGGATCGTTCTTGACTAGTTCTGATTTGTCAAATTCGCTTAGTTCCAATGCCTCCTTTACAGACAATGTTTTGTTTCTTTGCAATTTGTACAAACAAATTAATAGTTCCGGCCAACTATATTCACCGGGAGTCAAAGTGAAAAAAAAGGTCGGCTTTCCCAACTGTCTCATCATGGCAAGTAATTCACTTTTACGTTCTTTCCAGTATGCCGGTGAACATCGAATATGACTTAGAAACTTGTATCCTAAATCGGATGTGAAAATTACGTCTTGCATGAAGTTAGAATCCAAAGCTTGAGCAGCGGTTAAGTTTCTTGTCTTCTGCACCTTCCTTAATGCCGTTTGAACTGAGTTTACAACATCCCGGTATAATTTTTGCAAAGCTTTAAACAATACGACTCGCGGCTTCCTACTACACCGTCTGTCGAATCTTCTCAATTCAGATTTAATCCTCTTCGTGTAAGTCACTCCAGAATGCAAAGGCAATTTTTGACCACCGTAAACAGTCGGAAAAAGCATTTCGTCCAAATTGCTGACGTCATAAAATGAAATTGGTTTTTTGGATTGTCCTGGGGCGATTATTTTTATATTATTTACGTTGTCGCCGTTTATACCTCTATTTAGCAGTACAACTTCTTCGCACGTATTTGCTATGAATAATTCTTCTTCTAGATCTAGACCCTGCAAATCGTCCTCCATATCAACCTGTTCTTTATCATTATTGTCGTTACTATCGCCTTCATCAGTACGATCTTCAGCACTTATTATAAAATTTACTGTTGTATTACCATCAGCATCATTAAATTCTTGCAGAAAATTTTCATTCAGTGTTATGTTATTATTAGCATACAACTCCTGATTAAGCAAATATTTCAATGCTTTAACAACTTTCTGTGGTCTTATAGTCTCGAACATATAATGTGATTTGTGTTCAACATGCCGTTTTAACTTGATCTGAATAGTACTCAAGTTGTCGAATTGTCTTGGCAAAGCAGCAACCATGTCTTCAATATCTACTGGAATATTTACTACACTGCCTTTTACTCCCATCTGTGGATTCAATGCATGTGGTTTTAAATCTCGAACTTGCATAAAGTACAAATACGGAGAAACCATTCGT
The DNA here is from genome assembly GCA_963924575.1 of Pycnomerus fuliginosus. NCBI lineage: Eukaryota > Metazoa > Arthropoda > Insecta > Coleoptera > Zopheridae > Pycnomerus > Pycnomerus fuliginosus. The sequence goes on from OZ004621.1 coordinate 35,812,741, forward strand.
TCTTCCAAATCAGACAAATCCGTCACATAAGCTGGAACTGCGGGAAATTCTAATCCATGGCTGATCGCAATAATGGGAACTCGACCTTTATCAGTTGAATTTTTACATGATACGCAAATATATCCCGACGGGAAACTTTCAATTTGTTTTTTGAATTCATTTATATCAAATTTATTACTTGGCAGCCCCTTTTGGTTTCTATCGAAAACTGAAAAGCACTTTTCTAAATCATAATCTTTCACTGATTTCTTAAAGAAAAGTCCCTGGCAACAACAACAAACATATTCAGGAACTTCTTTAGAGGCAACAATAAACTTTTGCTTCGCTTTGGATGTGGGACTTTCACAATTTCTTACTTGTCTTACAATCTTTTCACGATGTCGACATAAATTGTTGGACCTCTCAATACGTCTTCGTTCTTTTTCCGCTTCACGCTCTTTTTGTCTTTCATCCTTAGATTTCCTTTTTAACCCAATTCTTTCCTTATTTCTGATAGTCTCTTTTTCAACAAAACTTTTTTTACGTCTGTTTTTGTATGCGTTGTAAATTTTTAGATGCTTCACTCTGCTTATACTCCGCGTTATTTCGCAGTTTTTGAATTCGCTCCTGTGTTTTAACAGTTTCATCCTGTTTGAATTCTGGACCTTTTCGCAATTTTTGAAGACGTTCTTGTGTTTTAACTGCTTCACTTTTCTTGAACTCCGGGTCATTTCGCAGGTTCCTCATCCTTTCTTGTGATTTAACAGCTTCACACTGCTTGAACTCCGGGTCGTTTCGCATGTTTCGAATTCGTTCTTGGGTTTTAACAGCTTCACTCTGCTTGAACTCCGGGTCGTTTCGCATGTTCCGAATTCGTTCTTGGGTTTTAACAGCTTCACTCTGCTTGAACTCAGGGTCATTTCGCAGGTTCCGCATCCTTTCTTGTGATTTAACTGCTTCACTCTGCTTGAACTCCGGGTCGTTTCGCATGTTCCGAATTCGTTCTTGGGTTTTAACAGCTTCACTCTGTTTGAACTCCGGGTCATTTCGCAGGTTCCTCATCCTTTCTTGTGATTTAACAGCTTCACACTGCTTGAACTCCGGGTCGTTTCGCATGTTCCGAATTCGTTCTTGGGTTTTAACAGCTTCACTCTGCTTGAACTCAGGGTCATTTCGCAGGTTCCGCATCCTTTCTTGTGATTTAACTGCTTCACTCTGCTTGAACTCCGGGTCGTTTCGCATGTTTCGAATTCGTTCTTGGGTTTTAACAGCTTCACTCTGCTTGAACTCCGGGTCGTTTCGCATGTTCCGAATTCGTTCTTGGGTTTTAACAGCTTCACTCTGCTTGAACTCCGGGTCGTTTCGCATGTTCCGAATTCGTTCTTGGGTTTTAACAGCTTCACTCTGCTTGAACTCCGGGTCATTTCGCAGGTTCCGCATCCTTTCTTGTGCTTTCCGCGCGTCTATTTCTGCATATTCTAAATCATCCCGCAATCTCTGCACGGCCTTTTTAATAATAACTTTCCTGGCTTTATTTGATTTTTTTTTAACACGCATTTCTAAAATTTTATTAATAATAGTAGGTATTATCTTTCTTGAATAATTACTTACTTTTTGAGCTACTTAACGATGGTTCCAAATATCCTGTTTATTGACAATCACCGCGACGGAAATCCACAACTTCAATAATAAATTATTATGTGGAGACTTTTACCTTGAATATCTGATGATTTTCGCTTACTATTCAGATACTTTTAGTAATTGATAATCTGTTAATGAATAAAAATTCACATTCAGTATAACAGAATCACGGGAACGTCACTCAATGGGAATTGACACCCGCCTCTTTGATGTTTAAAACTCGGAAATGAAATGAAAATTACAATAGTCCGGAAAAATTGATGATTCTCGTTCACTATTCACACCTTTTACCTATTACTTTAATATGATAACTTACACAAAATCCAGCAGTTAAATCCATACACAGACACATTTTAAAAACCACTTTTTTGAGTTCCTGAGACCTCAAAACGTATAGATCCGGACTTATCTCGAATTCGAAAATTTTAGTGATTGCAGTAGCCCCCGTTTTTTTAAATTGGCCGCACAGAAGCAGCTGGAACTTCCCGAACGCGTGGGTCTTTGATTTCCGTGACTTGTGTTTAAAATTTTAAAGGTGATATGCCTATAAATTGTACTTTCCGTGTACGAATTGCTCCCAAAGGCCTTTCAGCTTTTCAGCAGGTCATCTAACCTCCATGTACCAAATTTCGGACAAATCGATCCGCAGTAGTTTGGGCTATAACGTGGTTTGAGTGTTACTATTACAAAATTTCGATTTTTCTACCCAAAGGGAACTAATTGTAAATAATTTTTGTCTTATTTAAAACCACAATTTGAAGACCTTTCTGATGGTGACAATAAATCTTTCAAAAACTTGTTTTGGATGGTTAAATGAGAGAATAACGTTAAATTTGGAAATTGGTGTGCCAAAACGGCACTTTCCGTGGGTCGATTAAATCCAAAATATTTTCAGCTCTTCGACGTGTAATGCAAGCCCCATTTGCAAAGTTTCAGCCAAATCGGTTCAGGGGCTTGGGCTGTACCGCGATTTTAAAGTCCGATAAAAATCAATTTTTTTTTCATTTTTGGTCAAAAAGGCACTAAGAATGAATGCATTTTTAGAAGCAGAATTTGAAGGCCTTTCCTATCGTGACGTGAAAAATGGGGGTTTGCATTTAAAATTTAAAAGTTGATGTGCCAAAATGGCATTTCTGGTTGCACGATTGGCTCCAAAAGCTTTTCAGATCTAAGTTGGGTTATCACATGCACACGTACCAAATTTCAGCTAAATCTGTCGAGTAGTTTGGGCTGTGGCGTGTTTACGAACGTACGTACGTACGAACGTACGAACGTACGAACGTACGTACGAACGTACGTACATACATACAGACACATTTTAAAAAAGGCAGCAGAGAAGCGGCTGGAACCTCCCCAACGCATGGGTCTTTGATTTCCGTGACTTGTGTTTAAGATTTTAAAGTTGATATGCCTAAATGGCACTTCCCGTGGACCAATTGCTCCCAAAAGCCTTTCAGCTCTTCAATGGGTTACCTAACCTCCATGTACCAAATTTCGGACAAATCGATCCAGTAGTTTGGGCTATAACGTGGTTTCAGTGTTATTACAAAATTTCGATTTTTCTACCCAAAGGGTACTAAATGCGAATAAATTTTATCTCATTTAAAACCAGAATTTGAAGACCTTTCTGATGATAACAATAAATCTTTCAAAAAGTTGTTTTTGATGGGTGAATGAGAGAATAATTTTAAGTTTCGAAATTGGTGTGCCAAAACGGCACTTTCCGTGGGCCGATTGAATCCAAAATTTGTTCAACTCTTCGACGTGTAATACAATCCCCATGTGCAAAATTTCAGACCAATCGGTTGAGGGGCTTGGGCTGTACCGCGATTTTAAAGTCCGATAAAAATCAATTTTTTTTTATTTTTGGTCAAAAGGGCACTAAGAATGAATACATTTTTAGACGCAGAATTTGAAGGTCTTTCTTATGGTGACGTGAAAAATGGGGGTTTACATTTAAAATTTAAAAGTTGATGTGCCAAAATGGCACTTCTGGTTGCACGATTGGCTCCAAAAGCTTTTCAGATCTAAGTTGGGTTATCACATGCACACGTACCAAATTTCAGCCAAATCGGTCGAGTAGTTTGGGCTGTGGCGTGTTTACGAACGTACGAACGTACGTACATACATACAGACACATTTTAAAAACCACTTTTTTGGGTTCCTGAGACCTCAAAACGTATAGATCCGGTCTTATCTCGAATTCGAAAATTTTAGTGATTGCAGTAACCTCCCTTTTTTAACCTCCCCACTCCACTTCACCATTTAAAAAAAAAGGGAGGTTACTGCAATCACTAAAATTTTCGAATTTGAGATAAGACCGGATCTATACGTTTTGAGGTCCGAGGAGCCCAAAAAAGTGGTTTTTAAAATGTGTCTGTATGTATGTACGTACGTTCGTACGTACGTTCGTAAACACGCCACAGCCCAAACTACTCGACAGATTTAGCTGAAATTTGGTACGTGTGCATGTGATAACCCAACTTAGATCTGAAAAGCTTTTGGAGCCAATCGTGCAACCAGAAATGCCATTTTGGCACATCAACTTTTAAATTTTAAATGCAAACCCCCATTTTTCACGTCACGATAGGAAAGGCCTTCAAATTCTGCTTCTAAAAATGCATTCATTCTTAGTGCCCTTTTGACCAAAAATAAAAAAAAATTGATTTTTATCGGACTTTAAAATCGCGGTACAGCCCAAGCCCCTGAACCGATTTGGCTGAAATTTTGCACAAGGGGATTGTATTATACGTCGAAGAGGTGAACAAATTTTGGATTCAATCGGCCCACGGAAAGTGCCGTTTTGGCACACCAATTTCGAAATTTAAAATGATTCTCTAATTTACCCATCCAAAACAAGTTTTTGAAAGATTTATTGTCACTACGAGGTCACCATCAGAAAGGTCTTCAATTTCTGGTTTTAAATGAGACAAAATTTATTCGCATTTAGAACCCTTTGGGTAGAAAAATCGAAATTTTGTAATAACACTGAAACCACTTTATAGCCCAAACTAGTGGATCGATTTGCCCGAAATTTGGTAAATGGAGGTGAGGTGACCCGTTGAAGAGCTGAAAGGCTTTTGGGAGCAATTAGTCAACGGGAAGTGCCATTTAGGCATATCAACTTTAGAATCTTAAACAGAAGTCCCTGAAATCAAAGACCCACGCGTTGGGGAGGTTCCAGCCGCTTCTCTGCTGCCATTTTTTTAAATGGTGAAGTGGAGTGGGGAGGTTAAAACCACTTTTTTGGGCTCCTGAGACCTCAAAAAGTATAGATCCGGTCTTATCTCGAATTCGAAAATTTTAGTGATTGCAGTAACCTCCCTTTTTTTTAAATGGTGGAGTGGAGTGGGGAGGTTAAAAACAAAGTTAAGGTAAATTCCGGTTAAAGCGGAAATGGAAAAAGTTTCCTCAATATGTATACGCGCAAGTGTCCCCCTCCGTGAGAAATTGGCCAGCGTTTATTTCAATTCAATATCATTATTATATCCAAAGATATTCAAGGTGGGAAGTTTTAAAAATAACATCCTGTACTAACAATAATATACAATTATTTTTCTTTATTTGTAGGTAACACTTTAAACTTCAATTTCGTGCAACGGTGACATTGTCGCCGCTGGGGAACGACTCACGGCCAATTCCGCTTCCTTATCATCATGTGAGCGTGATGCAATCGTCGCCAGTGGAGCTTCTTCTGATGAAGTCGTCGCCGGTGGAGCTTCTTCTGATGGAGTCGTCGCCGGTGGAGGTTCTTCTGATGAAGTCGCCGGTGGAGCTTCTTCTGATGAAGTCGCCGGAGGAACTGCTTCTGATGAATTCGCCGCCTGCGGAGAACTTCTCCCGGCTGCTCCCCCATGATATTCAAGTCCTTCCCATAAAGTCGTCGCAGTAGATGATGGGGAACGTCTAACGTAGGGTTCTTCACTTTGTTCCGTCAATGCTTTAACGACAGACGAAATTAATATAACCAGAATAAAAATTTTGCATTTTTAATATTGATAACATTCTCATGCAAAGAAATTGTAGTTCACAAAAGGGAAATGGAAAACTATACTATGCAAAACTCATTCAAAAAAAAATCCGACACCAAAAAAGAATCACTGGGCAGCTACAAAAAAGTCCTTACATGCACGTCGTCTATGTACACCACAATCACCAGACGTTAAACCACATCGTTACCTCATACCCTGTTAGTACCCGTAAGCATAATAACATACCTTACAGCCCTACGGTACCGCGCCCGTTGAACTAGACAGACCTGAATGGAAGTTGAAAAAAAACGGATTCGTCGAGGTTTGAACCCAGTAGCAAAAAAAACGCTTGATCCAGAGGCAGAGCCTCCGCCGCACATCCGCGACGTGTGCAATCGTATCGCCTGCAAAACCTGCATTTGAACAAAGCTAATGCTAGGTCTGTAAGATATGTTTACATGCTACCCGTAATTTGTATGAGGATCGTATACCTATTTGTTCATGGTACTCAAAAGTGATTGTGTTGATGGTTATTTTTACCACCACGAATCCTGGTAGAAACATCAAATTGACACTCGCCGGAGGAAGTCGTTACCTAATGATGTTTTGGTGAAGAAAGAGTTAGGTACACGAATTGTGTCTCCGAATAGAGTATGGTTTCTTTAATACACCTACAAAAAACTCTAAGGCGATACTTTCCTCGCAACAGATTTACAATTGCAACAAATTAATTGTTCAAAAATGGATTGAATTTGACAAGGGACGTTTCGCCTTAAAGGAATAAAACTAGACTACTACTGCATTACGGAATTTGCCACATGTCAATCGCACTTGTGGCAAGACCATAAATAATACGAAATTTAATTTTACCGTTCTTCTTCAAATACCCCCTCAACCTTAATGACATCATCACCACGAAAGCCTTCTCTTGTGCTTCGCTCGCTGCTCGAGTAGTGTGTTCCTTCAAGAGCGATACGAGGTTTTCCTCGAACGCCTCGATGGCCTCTTCGAACGTCGGTCGTGGTGTTGGAGTAACAAGAGACCGGGTCGGTGATGAGATGGGTGGTGCAGGGGACGCGGTGGCCCTGGCGAGTACTTCTTTTTTTTTTCTGATGTATGCAAAAAATTTTCGTTCCGTAAAATACTTCACTTTATTTTTTAATTTCTTCATTTTCCCAATGGCATACTCTGAATAACTCTTGCCCAGAACAACAGTGGTTACTGACCTGGAGGGGTTCCTTAACACATTCTGTGTCCCGCACCCCTGCAGGAACGCTGTGAAGTTGGCATGTGTCTTGAATGCCTCAAATTGTCCGCTAATCAAAATCGTTTCCCCCTTCAACGTTCCTGCATAAGCACACGCCCTGTCAAACATGTCGGTGTAACGTTTTAATTTTCTGTGCAGTTTTTCGAAACGCTCCGCGTCGCCTTGCTCTATGGGTGGTTCGGACGCCGTCTCGTCCCCGTCCTCAACTTCCATGGCCCTGAGTGGTGGAAACTCGTCCGGGTACATACGCGTGAGGAGACGTCTGAATAGGTATTCAGGGAAGACCTCAATGTTAGCCTGGTTCGCCTTCCGAACCGTCTCCGCTAACCGTCCAATGATCGACCCCGCCCCCTGGTCGAGCATCCGTTTATTTTGGTCGCTCAACACGATTACTCTGGGTCGGGCTATAAAAACAATAATTATGAAAATCATCAGTGCATTTCTTATGTATGTAATAATATCAATGAAAATTCAAGATTTTTTTTTAGGAAAAGGTCGTTTTTATTTTTTTAAGGACCCCAGGGTATTACTTAAGCAATTGTTGAATTAAAACAGCAATATTTTAACAGTTGTGTCATTAGTAACATCTGAATATATTCATAATAAAGAAATGTTTCTTCTTACCCTCCACTGTCTTTACCTCCCTGAATCCCCTCCCGTAGAGACGCACAAGCAGCTGTTCCTTGTTAAAAGCAGCCCACTTGCTGCCCACGAACATAACCGGGAACCAATTTTCTGGCCTGAAAGTAAGACGTGTCTGGTTGAACTGCTGGCGTAGTAATATTATGGTTGAACCTCGTAATAAGCCAAACTTCACCTTAAAGTTCATCGTCCAACTTATGGGGTAAGTTGAACAACTCGCATATTTGAAGTTCAGGCCCACTGTACCTGCTGAGGATAGTGTAAAATTTCACTTATACTAAAGTTCAACTAATATAGCTACCGACCTCAACTTTACTTTGAACTGAACTCGAGAAGGATTTGTTAATTGTAAGCTCCTGAACCTAATCCGGGACGAATTATCCTTTGCGACAGTCGCGAGAGTTTAATAGTTTCCAAATGAGAAGCAATTAAAGTTAATCTCTAAATTAGGAAGCAGGGTAAAGCAGGGGATGTCGTACCTTCTATGTCAGCAGAATTATACAAAACGCTTTGTTGTATTCCAATGGTAACATCAGTCAGTCAGTCGGTCCTTTCTACCTTACTCTCCCACATAATTTAGGAAAACATTCTGATTGGCGGACCTGAATTGTTTATCACTACTTGTAAACTATTGTTCGACAGCGATTTTCCAAAAGGAAAATAATATTTATGCGCGCGCAATAAAGTTGTTGCATCATCTGTCAGTAGGTAGTATATCTATCAATCAATTTTATGCAAGTATAGTTGAACTTGTTATATATGTAGTTGAACTTACAGAGTTATTTGATGTATGTTTAATAATTAAAAGAAAGCCGCTGCCCTATTCAAATTGTTAATGTGCCTTACCTACCGCGTATTGACGCATCATAATACAGGGTGTTAGGTAATGATACCGTGTAATTTTAAGGACGGCTATACCATGAGAAATGTAGTCGAAAAGTCCTTTACCATTTTGGGCTAAGACTAATATTATCTTCAGAGAAAGATGTTCAAATATTTTCCTCAAAGTTTGGGAACTGTTGAAATCATGTAGTTGATAGCCACGGAACACCGGTGATAGCTAGCAATAGAAAAATTAAAATATCTGGTAGGTACCTACCATGACAACAGAAAATTACCTTCCAAATCTTGTCAAACTGACAAATTGTAATGATTATCCTGCAATCATCTTTCGATGCAAACATGCATTTTGTACGTGGCGAATGTCTTGGGTAAATGCTGAAAATGGTAGAAATGAAGACTTTCTTTAGCATGCTGCCAGAAAATTGAAGAATGAAAATCTCAGGTAACATTTTGTAATGTGTCAAATTAATTTTTTGTCGTCATGGACCTCGTCATAGACCATTGTTGAATAAAATATTTCAGCAGTTCTCAAACTTTGAGGAAAATATTTCAATATCATTCTCTGAAGAAAAAATGCGCCTTAGCCCAAAATGGTAAAGGACCTTTCGATTACATTTCTCATGGTATAATAGCCCTTAAAATTACACGGTATCGTTACCGAACATCCTGTATAATGGCTATTAGTTACGTATTTACCTAATGATTCTATGTATTAGATATGTATACTTGTGTTACTTACGGATCCATCTCTTAAGTACAGGTGATCTCATAGACTTCAAGGCTAAAAATCACTGCGATCGGGGCGTGTTTGTGGGATTTCAACTTGTTGCTCATTTGAGCTAGCCGTAAAGTTCAAATTGCTAGAAAGTTCAACTTGATATAAAGTTCAACTCGCGGTAAGTTACTTGATGTGCAACGAAAGAATCATATTTAATTAAAAGAAAGCCGCTGCTCTTTTCAAATTGTTGATGTGCCCTATTATACCTATACCGCGTACTGACGCATAATATATTGGTCATTTCATTACTTACGTTCCTATTTACCTAATGATTCTATGTATTAGATATGTATAACTTGTGTTACTTACGGATCCATCTCTTAAGCACAGGTGATCTCACAAACAGGCTGACTGCCGGAATAATGAATGCGGGGAGCGGCGCGAGAAATACAATGTCTGTTCTGTAGGAGAGGCCAATCGGATGAAGAGCAAAAAAAAACGTCTGCCGGTAAGGGGGCGGGTCCACAACGTTTCAAGGCTAAAAATCACTGCGATCGGCGCGTGTTTGTGGGATTTCAACTTGTTGCTCATTTGAGCTAGCCGTAAAGTTCAAATTGCTAGAAAGTTCAACTTGATATAAAGTTCAACTCGCGGTAAGTTACTTGATGTGCAACGAAAGAATCATATTTAATTAAAAGAAAGCCGCTGCTCTTTTCAAATTGTTGATGTGCCTTATTATACCTATACCGCGTACTGACGCAAAATATATTGGTCATTTCATTACTTACGTTCCTATTTACCTAATGATTCTATGTATTAGATATGTGTTACTTACGGATCCATCTCTTACGCACAGGTGATCTCACAAACAGGCTGACTGCCGGAATAATGAATGCGGGGAGCGGCGCGAGAAATACAATGTCTGTTCTGTAGGAGAGGCCAATCGGATGAAGAGCAAAAAAAAACGTCTGCCGGTAAGGGGGCGGGTCCACAACGTTTCAAGGCTAAAAATCACTGCGATCGGCGCGTGTTTGTGGGATTTCAACTTGTTGCTCATTTGAGCTAGCCGTAAAGTTCAAATTGCTAGAAAGTTCAACTTGATATAAAGTTCAACTCGCGGTAAGTTACTTGATGTGCAACGAAATAATCATATTTAATTAAAAGAAAGCCGCTGCCCTATTCAAATTTTTTATTTGCCTTACCTACCGCCTATATTGACCGCATAATATATAATGTCCATTAGTTACGTTACTATTTACCTAATGATTCTATGTATTAGATATGTGTAATTGTGTTACTTACGGATCCATCTCTTACACAGGTGATCTCACAGACAAGCTGACTGCCGGAATAATGAGTGCGGGGAGCGGCGCGAGAAATACAATGTCTTCTGTAGGAGAGGCCAATCGGATGAAGAGCAAAAAAAACTGTCTGCCGGGAAGGGGGTGGGTCCACAACATTTCAAGGCTAAAAATCACTGCGATCGGCGCGTGTTTGTGGGATTTCAACTTGTTGCTCATTTGAGCTAGCCGTAAAGTTCAAATTGCTAGAAAGTTCAACTTGATATAAAGTTCAACTCGCGGTAAGTTACTTGATGTGCAACGAAAGAATCATATTTAATTAAAAGAAAGCCGCTGCTCTTTTCAAATTGTTGATGTGCCTTATTATACCTATACCGCGTACTGACGCAAAATATATTGGTCATTTCATTACTTACGTTCCTATTTACCTAATGATTCTATGTATTAGATATGTGTTACTTACGGATCCATCTCTTACGCACAGGTGATCTCACAAACAGGCTGACTGCCGGAATAATGAATGCGGGGAGCGGCGCGAGAAATACAATGTCTGTTCTGTAGGAGAGGCCAATCGGATGAAGAGCAAAAAAAAACGTCTGCCGGTAAGGGGGCGGGTCCACAACGTTTCAAGGCTAAAAATCACTGCGATCGGCGCGTGTTTGTGGGATTTCAACTTGTTGCTCATTTGAGCTAGCCGTAAAGTTCAAATTGCTAGAAAGTTCAACTTGATATAAAGTTCAACTCGCGGTAAGTTACTTGATGTGCAACGAAATAATCATATTTAATTAAAAGAAAGCCGCTGCCCTATTCAAATTTTTTATTTGCCTTACCTACCGCCTATATTGACCGCATAATATACAGGGTGAGTCTAGTTGGACAAATCAGTCGCTCTAGCGTTCAAGATATTGGAATTGGAAATTCTATTTTTGGATATGTTGTAGCTGAAATGGTCCCCTACGCATGGGACCCATAAAGAAAGCTCCAGTTTTATTCAAACCGAAATTATTAAATAAAAACGAGGGCCTAAAATTTTTTTTTTCGATATTCTTGCATTTCTTAGGGTTATTTCGTTGGAGAATCATTTTCTCTTTATGGAAACATAATTTTTTGCAGAAAAAAGTTAATAATATCCGGGAGATAAATTATTTAAATAATAATGATTTTTAATTATTTCCTAATTAAAACCACGAATGCCGTGGTTTTAACAACTGAGATGCAGTCTTGCTTATACTGCAGACTGTACCCAGAATAACAATAAGTGTCAGTTGGAAATGTCATTTGGGGTCGTTTGTGGAAAAGTAATGCAAAACTGCGAGTTTTTGCCCTTTTCTTTACAGATAATTAGGTAATTTTTAATGCTTGATGGATTTTGTGATAAATTCGCCGAATACAAGTGTCTTGGGTTGTCACCGGATTGATGTTTTTTACATTGCCATTGAAGTCAAATGGCTCGACCAAGAAAAGCTATTTCCGTCAGCCAGAAGGGAATTGGCAATAGTTACTAACAGGACGATTTAAAATTCAGTATAAACATTTTATTACATCCCATAAAACAGTGACAAAATTTCAAATAAACATTATTAGGCCTCTGTCGTCACTTTCTAATAAGAATACAAACTTTAATATAAAAAATATGATCAACATCCTCCTGTGCTGTTTTTCTTCATGTTGTGATTTCTGGATGTTCGCAAGCATCATTGATGACCACTGCCCGAAATAACTCGCTAGCCACAATCAAGCCATTTTGCTTCGACATCTACTTGTTCCTAATCTCGATTCATGTGATGTGACTGCTACATTACACCTTCGTTGCATCAATTCATATTTCATCTGTACACTGTACACCCTCCTCCGTCTTGAATTTTCTTGGTTTCATTTTGCTCAACGCTTCTTTGTCTTTTTTCATTATATCAACAGTCTCAACATTTGCTACATGGAATATCAATGGACCTCTCGACATCCGATGATGATAAATCTTCTTTTCGCAAGTGTGAAAACTTATCGGCTGAAATAGGATTAACTTTTTAATAAGACGACAAAATCACCTTACTTGACAGCAATGTACTCACTTAGTAAATTGTTAGCAACTATTCCAATTCTCTTCTGTCTGACGAGAATAGCTTTTCTTGGTCGAACCATTCGACTCCAATGGCAATGTAAAAAACATCAATGGGTGACAATCCGAGACACTTGTATTCGGCGAATTTAGCAGAAAATCCATCGAGCAATAAAAATTACCTAATTATCTGTAAAGAAAAGGGCAAAAACTCGCAGTTTTGCATTACTTTTCCACAAACGACCCCAAATGAAGTTTCCAACTGACACTTGTCATTCTGGGTACAGTCTGCAGTATAAGCTGGACTGCCTTTCAGTTGTTCAAACCACGGCATGCGTGGTTTCCCTCAGGAAATAATTAAAAATCTTTATTATTTAAATAATTTATCTCTCGGATATTATTAACTTTTTGCTTAAAAAAAATATGTTTCCATAAAGAGAAAATGATTCTCTAACAAAATAACCCTAAAAAATGCAACAATATCGAAAAAAATATTTTTAGGCCTTTGTTTTTATTTAATAATTTCGGTTTGAATAAAACTGGAGCTTTCTTCATGGGTCCCATGCGTAGGGGAACATTTCAGCTACAACATATCCAAAAACAGAATTTCCAATTTCAATATCTTAAACGCTAGAGCACTGATTTGTCCAACTAGACTCACCCTGTATAATGTCCATTAGTTACGTTACTATTTACCTAATGATTCTATGTATTAGATATGTGTAATTGTGTTACTTACGGATCCATCTCTTACACAGGTGATCTCACAGACAAGCTGACTGCCGGAATAATGAGTGCGGGGAGCGGCGCGAGAAATACAATGTCTTCTGTAGGAGAGGCCAATCGGATGAAGAGCAAAAAAAACTGTCTGCCGGGAAGGGGGTGGGTCCACAACATTTCAAGGCTAAAAATCACTGCGATCGGCGCGTGTTTGTGGGATTTCAACTTGTTGCTCATTTGAGCTAGCCGTAAAGTTCAAATTGCTAGAAAGTTCAACTTGATATAAAGTTCAACTCGCGGTAAGTTACTTGATGTGCAACGAAAGAATCATATTTAATTAAAAGAAAGCCGCTGCTCTTTTCAAATTGTTGATGTGCCTTATTATACCTATACCGCGTACTGACGCAAAATGTATTGGTCATTTCATTACTTACGTTCCTATTTACCTAATGATTCTATGTATTAGATATGTGTTACTTACGGATCCATCTCTTACGCACAGGTGATCTCACAAACAGGCTGACTGCCGGAATAATGAATGCGGGGAGCGGCGCGAGAAATACAATATCTGTTCTGTAGGAGAGGCCAATCGGATGAAGAGCAAAAAAAAACGTCTGCCGGTAAGGGGGCGGGTCCACAACGTTTCAAGGCTAAAAATCACTGCGATCGGCGCGTGTTTGTGGGATTTCAACTTGTTGCTCATTTGAGCTAGCCGTAAAGTTCAAATTGCTAGAAAGTTCAACTTGATATAAAGTTCAACTCGCAGTAAGTTACTTGATGTGCAACGAAATAATCATATTTAATTAAAAGAAAGCCGCTGCCCTATTCAAATTTTTAATTTGCCTTACCTACCGCCTATATTGACCGCATAATATATAATGTCCATTAGTTACGTTACTATTTACCTAATGATTCTATGTATTAGATATGTGTAATTGTGTTACTTACGGATCCATCTCTTACACAGGTGATCTCAGAGACAAGCTGACTGCCGGAATAATGAGTGCGGGGAGCGGCGCGAGAAATACAATGTCTTCTGTAGGAGAGGCCAATCGGATGAAGAGCAAAAAAAACTGTCTGCCGGGAAGGGGGTGGGTCCACAACATTTCAAGGCTAAAAATCACTGCGATCGGCGCGTGTTTGTGGGATTTCAACTTGTTGCTCATTTGAGCTAGCCGTAAAGTTCAAATAGCTAGAAAGTTCAACTTGATATAAAGTTCAACTCGCGGTAAGTTACTTGATGTTCACCGTCGGATCTTAAGCGCTGTGGATGCAACTTGCTTTTTTTTAAATGGGACACCCTGTATTTTCTTGCACGAATCGATAGAGAATTTTCTTCTGATTTTAATGATATAGGGTAGTTGATATCTGGGCTTGATAGTTTTGGAGAAGAAAAATACTTTCTCTTAACGAATATGATGGTCGAATTCTTATATTATTTCATCAGATAAATTTGAAGCATATCACCTCTTTCTTGATCGGAGAAACTTACACGAACCATTACTAATTCTCAAAAGAAAATTTGACAGGTAAACAATTTTGGTTTTCATGGCATGTTTTGTTAACCGGACTTAAAATTTTCGGAATTATTTGAAATTAATTTTTTGTTTCTCGAAAACTATCAACTCTATAGATATGAACTACCCTTATATCAGTGAAATCAGAAAAAAATTCTTTTTCGATCCGTGCAAGAAAACACCGGGTGTCCCATTTAAAAAAAAGCAAGTTGCATCCACAGCGTTTAAGATCCGTAAAGTCCAGAATAAAACTTGGAAGTCCGGTCTATCATCCAGTTTTTGTTTCAGGCGAATATCTCAAGTATAGGTAATAAAGGAGATATGACAATTTAAAAGTGGGACAATAAAAAAAAATACTCTGTACCTACCTATATTTCCGGTATAACCGAAAGTGCGCCATTGATGAAAATATTTTACGTCAATTCAAAATTTATTGAAACCCCCGTGTACAAATTTTCATGACGATGCTAGAAACAGTTCTCCAGATACGGCTAACTGACGCTCGTCAAGGTATACCCTGTATGCTGATACTTCTATTCCGTATTCTCTCTTGATCTTCTCCTCTAACTCATTCACGTCTAACATGTATGTAACGTACATTATTGCATCCCTTAACCAAAAAGCTATACCACTCTAGTCACCAATTTAATAATATGTAGCACACGAAATTCAGGTAACATTTCGTTTCTTGCTGGCAAGCACAACTTGAAAGATTAGTTTCTGACCAATTAGAAGATTACCTACTGCGCTCGCATGCATATGGCGAGTGAGAACGCCCCACCACACGAGGGGGGCGGGCAAGCGAATCACAATCGAAACTAGGTATGTAAGCTGCTCAACAGTTCAATTGGTTCACCCGGAAATGTAAGTGGAACTGTTGCAGAAGTCCAACAAATCCGTTTCTGTGAACTGCGTTGTAGGCGTGGTCAGGTTAGAGTAGTTTAGTTCAGAGGTGATTTGACGGTTGATAACCTTTTTATCACCTCATTATTTGACGCTTCCTAAACTTTTTCTCTTCTTTCCGCAGGGGCACAGTTTTTGCGTTATACATAGATATCTGAAAATCACCTCAGGTGTCTGTTGTCTGCCAATTAATTTTAAACTGTTGACGACTCATTTGAGTGAAATAATTTTGATGATCAACAGGCCGTTCAAGGAATTAGCCTCAAAGTTGACTTTTAAATGGAATGCTGGGTATTGCATATTTTAGTTAATTTGCTGCGAATCCGAGGTCATGTCGAAATTGCCAAAATGGACCTATGTACAAAAAATCGGTAAATTTTAATCCACCTTCGATCCTTTCCCTTCTTTTTCGATTTTTTTTTCTTTTGCGTTCTCTTCAGTTATTTCTCTATCTTTCTAGTTTTATTTCGGAAAAGACCTAAAGAGACTTTAGCGAACCAGAGAAGACCAGTAATGACAAAAGGACCTAAATAGACCTACAAAGGCCTAAGGAATCCCTTAGGACTATAATAAGACTTTAAAACAGGAAAAAAAAACAGAAGAGGCCTTTAAAGATCTTGGAAGACAAGACAATAATTTTTTGTTTCCGATCATAAAAGGGCTAATTCTCTATTTATTTTATTGTTGCATAAAATATATGTATGTATTTATAATTTAAGGTTAACAGAAAAGACGAAAAGAATTAAAAAAACATAAAAAATTACTCTAAAAAGTCCAGAAATTCCAGAAAAAATCTAAAGGGACCAAATACCAGAGAAGCTTAAAAAACGCCAAAAAAGGACAAAAAACAAATCGGAACTGTTGATTAAACGCCCCTCTCGACAATGTAACATCTTTAAAGTCTGATGCGCTACATTTTCCCATGATTTGTCACGGCGCGTAGTTAAACCGTCGTAGCCAAATTTCAGCTAGTATGCCTATGTAGCTAAACTAAAACGAGATCAGGTTAGATCATTGATTTCTAGTAGAAAGAGAAGACGGTAAAAAATGATTTTAATAGAAAATAAATGTATTAAAAATAAAAATTTTGAAGGCGTATAAAATTCACTGCTCACTGCCAGCTTGCCACCGACTTCCAGTTGTGTTCCTTCAGCAACTTCTACTACAGCGACTTCTTGATATTTTGCTTCATTATATGTACTTATAAATGAGCTCTCATTTCTGCTGCATTTTCCCAATATGAAGACCAATAAAATCCACGTTTCACTGTCGGCTTGTCACCGACTTTCAGTTGTGTTACTTCAGCAACTTCTACTACACTCTCCATGCTTCTAATAAACCGTAGATCATCATCTGACCTCTTGATATCTTGCTTAAATATGATGATGTATAAATGAGCTCGTTCTGCTGCAGTTTTCCAAAACTCGAAATTCCTATCGTATCGCTCCATTTCTCCAAACGTCTTTGAATACAATCTGAAAAAAGAGATAGTTTAGACTCACTTTCAACATTAATAATAATTGTAGGTCAAAAGTCACTTTTCATCTGAGCCCAGGCGCACAAGTCTTTACCTACAATAAGTCAAAACTAATTTTACAAGACAAATTTGGAAAGAGCGAATGAAATAGATTGTCACCCAGTTGGGTTTGCTATAAAGTTCAACATGCTATGAAGGCGAACTTGCTGTAATGTGAAGCATTGGGGTTAAGTTACATGAGGTGCAACGAAAGGCACGTTTTTAATTAAAGGAAAGCCATTGTTGCCTTCAATTTGTACCTACCTAGTATATCATTGATGCATTAATAGGTATAATGTTATTAGTTATTTATTTAATAATTATATTAGATATTGCTTGTGTTACTTACGAATCAATCTTCAACCGTTTCGAATATACAGGGTGTCCGGAAATAACGATGAAATATTTCGGGGGGTTATTCTACAGCTCAAAATATGAAGAAAAGTTCCTATTAACATGGGTTCCTGATGCTGCTGCTTGCTGTTGCTTGTGATGGACGAAAAGAGCCCGTCCCTCTCCGGGTCGTACGGTAAAGGCTCTGTGGAGCTGCGTAAATATCTGATGTTTGATTTTGTTTTTGTCGACGATTACGTCCAATTCCTTTTTTAGACGACCGGGTCGGAATTGTTGGCCTTGTGCAAAAAGGTAAAAAGAAACGTTTTGCACCGACACGCCCTCTCTATCATTTGAACGGCCACTGATCCATTTATTTGAAAATTCCTCGACTTTTTCGGAAAATATATTCCAGTCGCTTTCATTCACAGTTATGCTTGAGCTAAATTTGGATGAAGGGTATTTACGACTTGTACAGAATGTTGGTATTTTCTCTATTGCTCTCAGGACGACGTTTGTTATGAAGGACGATCTAAGGTTGTTTGTAGAGGGCAGTGATGAGTACTCGAAATCGTTGCCTTCATCTGAAAAATTATAACCTTTTGACCAGCGGCGGTCAGACGTGCTCGTGCTTCTGCATTCTGCCAAAACGTATATTGAGAAGCGTCCTATATATCCCAAAATCATGTCGAAAAACGTCGTCGCAAACATCTCCCTCTCGAAATTTGTTAGGTGCTGTTGTTTGACGTTTTTTCGCAGCGCTTCAATCATTTTTACATTTTCGCATCTTTTTGCATAACTTGGGGTAGAGGAAATTTTAAAGTTTCCACCGGGACTGAAGGCGGCTAGGTTATTGGCAAATATTATGACAGAATCCACATCGGCCTTAATTAGCCCCATTCGGTGATAATCTTCGACGTCAGCTTCGGACAGAAGGGACCACGACATGCCATCACAATGTTGACTCATTTTGAGTTTGATCCGACTAATCAAATGAAAAAAAAAACAAATTTCAGAAAAATTCACAAGGATCAATGATAAATAATTATTGGGATATTGATGATGGCATTGTCACCAGGAATAATATCGACAGCATAACCATGAATCGGTTGCTATATTACTGAAAAGCAATTTTCGCGACATCAGGTAACTCGCCCAAGTTCAGATAATGTTAAGCAATTACCACCCGACCTGGTTATGCTTATCGATCTAGGTAACTTTCACTGGCGATTATTGATTTGAAGGTATACATGAAATTATTTTATAGTTAAGCTTTACTTGCCTCCTAACCGTACCAGACGATATTGACATGAAGTTAAACTAGGGATTGAACCAAACTTTACATAAGGTTGAAATTCATTGTTTCTAGTCAAACCAGCAGGATAGGCCGATGGTAGTGATTGCGGAGGTCAGGTCAGCCAAACTAAAGTTCAGCTAATTTTAGAGTTCAACTACTGCAGATTTCAACTAATTATTACAATTACGAATTTTGCTCACATGCATACGCACGAACATACACAGACATTTTTCAAAAACCATTTTTTTGTGAACCTGGGACCTTGAAACTTAAAGATCTGGTGTTATCTCAATTTCGAATTTTGGAGTGATTGCATTAACCCCAAATTTTTATATTGGTTCGACTTTTAATTTAATCCAACTACTACGGAAAATCCTCGTTCATAAGAAAAAGTAGTTATTTCAAATTTTTTACTTACCTTAAGCCAGCGGACGTGTGGACGCACGCACGATTTACGACTGTAAGTATAATTGTTGATTTTATTCAACGCCTCAACATTAAATGTAACTAAGCTGCAGCAGGAGCAACGAATACACGTTTTAAACACGGCAGATACACGAATACAAATAGCACGGGTGGTGGTTCGTTCTCTGTTGCCGGGCGCGGAATAGAACAAGAGTGGGGATGACTGACTATTACCGAAATGTTGAAGCAGACTTCGTTGTCAGGTCAGCTACTGTTGAAGCGAAGTTAGTTGCCAGTTCAGCTATTGTTGAGGCGAACTTCGTCGTCAAGTCAGATATTGTTGATTCTTTTTTTACGTCAGGTATAGTTGAGGCGAACTTTGTAGTCAGTTCAGCCATTCTTGAAGCGAACTTTGTTGCCCGTCACGTATTGTTGAGGCGGACTTCCTTGTCAGGTCAGCTATTGGCGAAGCGAAATTCGTTGCCAGTTCAGCTATTGTAGAGGCGGTCTTCTTCGCCAGTTCAGCTATTGTTGATTCTTTTTTTGCACGTCGTAAATTTGAAGCGAACTTCGTTGTCAAGTCACGTACTGTTTAGGCGAACTTCGTTCTCAGGACAGACATTGTTGTAGCGCACTTTGTTGCCAGCTCAGCTATTGTTGAAGCGAACTAAAAAACACGCTACTCTCCAAACTATGGGATCGAACCGATTTGGCTGAAATCTGGTATGTAGACATTCCATGATATGGACCACAGCCGAAAACCGTTTGGAGCCCATCGTGCAACCTGAAGTGCCATTTTGGCACATTAACATTTTAAACACGCTACAGCCCAAACCACTGGACCGATTTGGCTGAAATTTGATGCACAATCATTTCATCACCTGTAATAGATTTGTAATTTTTTTGGATACAATCGTGCAACCGGAAGTGCCATTTTGGCCCATAAACTTTGAAATTTTAAATATAAAACCTCATTAATGGCATTTCCGTCAAAATGGTCTTACCGAAAAAATC
Organism: Pycnomerus fuliginosus; assembly: GCA_963924575.1. Lineage (NCBI taxonomy): Eukaryota > Metazoa > Arthropoda > Insecta > Coleoptera > Zopheridae > Pycnomerus > Pycnomerus fuliginosus. The sequence goes on from OZ004621.1 coordinate 35,832,864, forward strand.
TTTGTTCTTAACTTAATCAAAAATCCATCGATGCTTCCTCTACAGTTGTTCAATTAAAATTATTCATCTTAGACTGACTTAAAAAAGCCGAAATTAACCATGAAAATTATGGGAATATTAAACGAGAAACATCAACACCTGCATTTCCAGGAAACATTCAAGCGGGAAACTCGGCGTCTCACAAAAAACACATGCAGCACATAAATACAAATAGGACAATTGATCAATGCTTCGAAGAATTTCCACTTCTCAAAATCTCAACAATTATTTTTCTTGCAAAAATTCGGCGCAAATATTTTTACAATATTAAACTATTAGGTTTATGATCATTCCTAATTAGGTTTTCTGGTACGACAAAGAAGTTGAAGTCTATCTGCAGTCTCTCTTGGAGCAGTAGTTCAATTTTACACACAGCTAAAATTGATTTTCGTCAGGGAATGTGTAAGTTAAGGTGGGCTAATATCAGTTTTTGCCTGAATATATATCCTAAATATTTTTCATACGCATGCCCAAATCGTGAACAAACAAGTACGGTCCCGTATAATTGAGAAATTTTACCAGTTGGAATTTCGGTCTTGGCTTGGAACTGTTAGTTTTGTCGTGCATATTATTGAAAAACGTAAAAACGATAGGAATGTCGCTGTCTTATAATATGTTAATCCCGCCGGGCACTTATTTATGGTGCGCAAATCTTGTGGTATGTTGTTAATTCGTGATTACTTATAAAAAATTTAACATTTTTTGACGTCTCGCTTTTATTCACAGGAATCCGAAACTCCAGATGGCAAACCTATTTTAACTATTCTAAATGTTGAAGCTGAAGTGAACAGAAGAATGAAAGATAGAGTAAACCTTGAACAATACATATTATTGAAGAGAAAACATTTGGAAGAGAAAAGGAATGCTAAAATGTACAAAATGAAATATCAATTTATGGAAGAGGAAAAAAAGATAGAATCAACAAGGAATTTCGAAAAGACCAACTCAAAGGAAGACTGCTTCCAAGTGAGTACATTTTCTTGTACAACTTAACTGCGTACAATTGAACAAGTCATGAAGCTGACATCGACGTGTATTTAAACTATTTAGTTACATTCAAGAAATTATATTATTAACTTGCAGGTTATCAACAGCCAAGAGTCACGTCTATGGTGATCATGATAGTAATGAAGACGGCCGCCGCACTAAACAACCATAAAAATGTTACTAATTATAGCTATAAAATATACTAAATAAATATTATGCAAATCTAAGAAACGCCCATATTCTCAAAATCAAAGAAAACGTAAAGCTTTAGTCAGCCCTTCTCCGCTACCCAGGCTATAGGTTAGTCCGGTAAGCTGACAGTTAAGGTCAGGGAAGTCGCTAATCTTACCGTGCAGTTAAACCGTAGCTGCAGTCTGACAGTTCTGCCTATGTCAGGTCAGATCTTGTCAGACTATCTTTTAAGAAAGCGCACTTTTGGAGTAGTTACATTTTGTAAAAGTAGGAAAGTTTAATTTCCAAATAGTTCGACTTGAGATCAATGAGCAAGAGCGAGGTTTGTCACCTTTCGTCTAGGCGCCGCTGCTGACAAGTTATGAATGCAGTTTCCTACATTCCGTTCGACACGATTTACACTTGACATGAAGTTAACCTAATGCCATATCTAAACTTGCGTATAGTTAGTTGGCTCCTTTCGATTACAGACAGGTGCTAAAAGTAATTGATGATAACTAAGTTATTTTTAATTGCCGGTTCTAAGTTTCAGCAATTTAAATGTGATTTGTTTGTTTGGTTTGTTTTTTATTAATCAATTCAACACGTGTGTTGAATCTGTTCATCGAAGTAGTAGGTATAGCGGGGTTCTGGACCAATTGAGGTTATGTTTTCATGTGCCATCGAGTTCTTCGGCGACTCCTGGTAATTGTTGATTTTTTTCACAGAACTGAAGGGGTAGGCCTCCATTTTGTATGTACTCCCTAATATTGAGGGTGCCTGGCCTGCCTGCCTGCCTGCCTCCCCTTTAAAATAGGGAAACTGAAATTTTCCCTCGCAGACTGTAATCTTGAAGTTTTTTTCCTTTCTAAAATGAAATTTTGGTGCGCAGGCCGTCATGGGGGTTGAAGTTTTCCCGCTTTCGTTAGAAATTTTGCCGCGCAAACAGGCGGGCCGCGCATTATCGCGTGCATGTAATTAGACCATTATTTTTGTTTCGCAGCTCATTAAGATAAAGCTTATCAAGTAAAATACTTATAATTAGGTATAGCAATTTAGACTTTTGCATAAATTGCTTCCTAGTATTTTATCAGTAAAACTAAGGCCATTATTATTATTATCTTCGGACTTGACCAATTAGTGCCCCCCAGCGTGTTTATTATTCACAGTTAAATATTTAGACCATTATTTTTGTTTCGCATTATTTTCCAATGGAATGAACAAATAATTGCTTCCTTGTATTTTATCAGTTAAGTAAAAAAAAAAATCCACATTATTTTTCGTTTTGAAATAACAATTATTCATTATTCCATGACTATGTATAAACACACCATTATTGTTTTGAACCCTTTAAGATAGGGTAATAAATTTTCAAGTCTGAACAAGTTGACTGAGAGATAGAGAGAGAGAGAGAGAAAGAGAGAAGCAATCTAGCAAATATGGACTCCGCTTCACTGGAGAAGAGGCAATTAATCGACGAACTACACAGAATGGCGAGACGTAACTACCCTCGACGAAGGACCATCATTAAGGGCTTATTTGACCTTTGGCAGATCGATTTAGCAGACATGAGGTCGTATGCTCGTCAAAATAGAAATTTTAAAATGATTCTTGTGGTGGTCGATTGTTTTTCCAAATTCGCTTGGACGAGACCGTTGAAAACGAAAACCGGACAAGAGGTGACTGCAGCATTTGCCGACATTCTCGCTCACTCCAAACAAGTACCAAGGAACGTCCAGAGTGACCAAGGAACCGAGTTCTTCAACGTTAAATTTCAAAATCTTATGAAGAAACATGGCATTAATCACTATAACACCTACAGCGTGGTCAAATGTTCAATGGCTGAAAGGCTAATTCGTACACTGAAAAGTAAATTATACAAACATTTCAGTCTAGTGGGTAGCTACAAATGGATAGACATTTTACCTGAAATTACCAAAAATTACAATGAAACTAAACACAGCTCTACTGGATATCGTCCATCTAAAGTTTCAAAAGCTAATGAACAAAAAATTCTTAATACAAAATTTAACCACATCAAACTAAGTGGAATGGCAAAATTTAAAAAAGGTGATATTGTTCGTATAAGCAAAAACAAACACGCGTTTGCCAAATCGTATACGCCGAATTGGTCAACTGAACTTTTTAAGATCACCCAAATACGCATAACCAATCCTGCAACGTATGTTCTCGAAGACATGCATGGACAACCAATCAAAGGCACTTTCTACACTGAAGAATTACAGAGAACTTTAAATCCTGACATTTACCTGGTTGAGAAGGTGCTACAGAGGAAAGGCAAGAAAGTCAAAGTTAAATGGTTGGGTTTAGACAGTTCCCATAACAGTTGGATCGATAACATAGATTTTGTATAAAACCTAAAAGCTACCGCATTTCATATTAGTATTTAATGATCTATTGGTAGTGTCGATTGAGAATGACAATGACAATGCAGAGGTGTAGTAGTGTTATTGAGCCGTCACAGTTCGAGAAAGCTATTCTTGAACATCGTGAATTTGGAAAACCATTAAATGAATTCACCTGTGAGGAATTGCAATACTTTTCACTTTATTACTTAATCAAGTATGCAAAACCTTGGGAACTGCTAGAAGTTTGGTCAAGACTACCATCGACGTTCAAAGGAAATTTCGATCTACGTGTGATGCTACCATGTTTCATACACTACAATAGACCAGACTCTACAACACATTGGGATGGTTCAGCTCCTTCACAAAAAAATTGTGTTTTCTGTAACCAAACAATATCAATAAATTAAATAATAAAGAAAAGAAATTAATTATTTATTGAACCAAAACATAAACTGAACATTTCTTAAAGTTAAACTGGTAAATTTCAATACAACTGAGACAGTTGATTATGGAATAATGAATAATTATTATCTGTCCATCTCTGGCATGTCCCCATGGTATTTATCCATTTCAACATGTTCAGACTTGAAAATTTATAAATTAGGTCAATTAGTTCTGCTGACCACCATCACCACCAGCAATACTCTTTTGACGTGTGTTCACAATCTCATTAGTGAATCGAAGAAAACTTTGATTCAGGCTATTTAAGTGTACATCTAATGCATCAATTTTTTTAGCAATTCTCGCTGCACGTTCCACTATCATTGATATGTCCGATCCCACTATTGGCAGCGTGGTACTAATCAACGAAATTTTGTCATGCACTTTCTCTAGTTCTTCGTAGTAATGTTTTTCTGAGGTTCTAATTTCGTCAATGTGACTCTGAAGCTTGGATGTTTGTTGATCAATTCCATCTATTTTTCTGGTCAACTGGCCTTCAATGGTTTTTTGAATTGCCTCGTTTGCGTCGGCAGTCAGCTTCTTAGCCAACTCGGTGAGAACGAAATTGTTTGCAGAATTGAAATATGCCAAAGTGACAACGTCTCCATCGTCTGTAGGATCTTTTACGTTGCTAATTTTTATGTTCCTTAAATCTATGTTTCCATCTGGTGTGTGAGATAAAAACGGCGATGGCGATTGCACAACCCGAGCAAGTTTGTACGGAAATTTGCCATGTGAGACCCGTCCGAATTTATCCAAAGTCATTGTTGAAGTGGTGTCTAGGAGAAAACATCCAACGCATTAAATAAACTGCTCAACAATTCAATTGGTCCACCCGAAAATTTGTGTCGAATTCAAAAGGCCGTAACTCCTCAAGCAGTTGATCGATTTGAAGGAACCTTTTTTCCACGGATAGCCCATTTCATTGGCTACGACATGACATGTTCCGCATTTTATGCAGGTATCTATTCTTTGATATACAGGGTGACAGAGCCGGGTACTGCAAAAGGACAAAAATTTAAACCACCCCCGATTCTGAAAGAAATTTTTCTAATTTTTTTTAGCTGGTTGAGAAGACGTCCCAGGTTCATACCTCCAGACGTTTTTTTGAAATTTGCTCCATCTCCTCTAATTAGGGTGCAGGGCCAAAAAAAATGTTTTTTCATCGGTGGTTAATAGCGCCTTTAGTTGTACACAAATTTTAATTTCCTGGGGGTCCTTGTAACGCAAGAACTTCACTCTAAATTGTCATCACTGCAAAATTATCCTGATATAAAATGTCACAGAAAAGGGGGCCCACTGAATTGAACCCAAAATTATTCTGCGTTTAAAATAATCTTTGATTAATGACGGACCAAAATTGAAACGATGCCGTCATAGAGCCATTCATCCTGAACATTTTAAGATGCTCTTCGTCTGAATTGGATCACATTTGGCTGTGCTGATACCAGTGCTTTGGTTGAAGGATTTCGGACAAAGAGCAGGCATTTCGCACATCTGTAATTTCGTGAAACCAAGGCGACAAAAATTTTGACAAAGCCTGAAGGCTCGTTACCTTGTCAACGAAATATGGCTCTTTGTTTTCATTTTTGTCACCTTGGTTTCACGGATTTAAGGGGCTGTATTTTGTCTAAAAACGGTCCGTTGAAGAGTTGGGTTGAACACCGGTGATTCTGATCCGATTCTGACGAAGAACATCTTAAAATGTTCAGGACAAATGGTTCTATGAAAACATCGTTTCAAATTTAGTCCGTCTTTACTTAAAGATTACTTCGAAAGCAGAATAAAATTGGGTCAATTTCAAAGGGCCCCCTTTTCATTGTCACCTTGTTTTAGATTAATTTTGACCCCATGGTGTCCTAAAGTAAAGCTTTTACGACACAATGACCTCAAGAAATTAAAAACGGAGTAGAAGTTAAAGAGGCTATTAACTACCGATGAAAAAACAGTTTTTTTGGCCCTGCACCCTAATTAGAGGAGATGGAGCAAATTTCAAAAAAACGTCTGGAGGTATGAACCTGAGACGTCTTCTCAACCAGGCAAAAAAAATAGAAAAATTTCTTTCAGAATTGGGGGTGGTTTTAATTTTCGTCATTTTGCAGTACCCGGCTCTGACACCCTGTATATCAAATAAGGGGCACCTGTATAAAACGCGAAACATCCCGTGTCGTGGCCAATGAAATGGACTATCCGTGGAAAAAAGGTTCATTGAAATCGATCAACTGCTTGAGGTGTTGCGGCATTTTGAATTCGACTCAAATTTCCGGGTGGACCAATTGAATTGTTGAGCAGTTTAGTTATTGTGCAATCTGATGCAACTTAATAATACGTGCCTACCACTTTTTTTTCAATTAATATATTATTTTAGCTTCCCTCAACTCGTTCAAGATGCTAACGATTTCATTGTCATGTGAGGTAGTATTTCCGGCATGTTTGGATGCAATAAGAAGCTGGAGCCTCTCTACGAGCTCGTTGGGGTCATCCCAATAAGTGTACTCAATAGGATCTGTATTGTAAATTATTTGATTGTCAAAAGGTAGACCAGCACCACCAGCCTTTTTGAACATTGGTTTAATGACCTCGCTATATTTTATAGCAGTTGAACCCTTTAAACGTCCCATGCTATCCCGATGAACATCGGACAATTCCAAAATCTGCTTATATGCTGCTTTATCTTCATTATTGAAGGCTGGATCCTTGTAAAAAATCAGTTGGTACAGACCCGGTGTACCCTTAAATTGTCTTCCACTGATAACTATATCTCCGGTGCGCTGATCAAAATCCAGTTTCTGTTTTCCTAGAAACCATCCTGATGTCACAGCATCATATACTGGACCATAATTTTTATCAATCTGATCATCTTTCGATAGGTGCTCCTTAACATATTTTTGAGCAGCGACTGGATATTGTTCTAGATATCTTTCTGCTTCCTCCATTGTTAAGTTAGCTAGAGACATTTCAGCATCATCATAATTATCATCATTGTCATTAACTTCACTATAATCGTCATCGCTGTTTGCTAACGTGATCTCTTCTAGAGGTAAAAAGTTGGGTCCTTTAATTTTCTCTTGTTTTACAGATGTTGGAGATGTGGTTGTTGCAGGCTTTTGTTCCTTTTGTTCCTCTTGCTTTTCCTTTTTTAATTCCTTTTTGATGGAAGCCAACGTTTTTAAGTCGTTCACTTTTTTATTGAGTGCATCAGATGTCTTCTCGAGTTGTTTCAACGGTGTAGAAACAGGTTTGAATAGCTTTTCTATTGCCTGATCTTGTTCAGACCTGCCCAGCTTTAAAGCGAGATATTTTTTTCGAACTTGTCTTGCCAACTGATTGATTTTATCTTTTTTCCAAGCAACCTTAACGGCATTGCTATCAGTGTGCACATTCATGGTTGACACAAGGATGAGGGTGAAATAGTGTTCTTAGACATTTATATATTTATCGTACCCCTTGCGATAACGACCTCCTCTTAATTCACAGTCTTTCACAATTACCAAAGGTTTGTATTTCTCAACCCAACATTCAGAACACATTTGTTTGAATTGTGCAAAAGATATATCTGGTGAGACGTGTTCATCAAATATGTGTTTCAGGTTAATTCCATCCTGTTTGAAAATCACTATCAAATTAACATTATCACGAATAAGCTGCTTTGGAATTTTTGAATACGTTTGACATATATAGAATACATCAATATTTTTGTGTCGACACATTGAAAAGTGCTCCTGAATTTTCTGCTGTCCTCGATCGCAGGCTATGTCATCAAAGATGAATATTGAGTGACTCCTAGCTTTCGATGGACTGATTATGTCTTCATTTTCTTTAAACGGAAAATATCCCAATCCTCTAACTTTTTTTACAACTTCTTGGAGTAGCTGATACTTGGGTTGCCAAAGGGATTTCGAATAAATGTAGATATTTTCATATTTTGCTCCATTCGGGTGAAATAATATTGCCAAAACTGCATTTGTTTTACCCGAAGAGCTCGGACCACATACTATCGCTCTGAATGAGTTGGGTAAGAGCGCACCATGAGGCTTAATTTCTTGTTGACGATTTGATAGATGCATAATATGATCATAGTTATCAATTGGCAGCGTTCGTTCTTGTTGGAGAACCTTCATTTTCTGGCAATTGTTCTTTGTATTCAAAGCTATAAATAGTTTATGAGTCACATCCATCCATTATTTTCTATGTTGATCTATCAGGGTGAAGGTCTCTTGAACTCTTTAATTAATAAGTTACCGTTCGAGTTACATATTCCAGGAGGATATCAATTTTGTGGTCCCGGTACGTATGGAGAATACTGGGTTCATGGATAATTTTCATCTTTCTAGGAACCAAATTAGAAAAACGTCTCTCTAAGGGGGAAAAAGGTATAAATCCTTTGGATGCAGCCTGCAGAGATCATGATATTGCCTATTCTCAAAACAAATCTCTAGAAGATAGACATAAAGCTGATTGGGTACTTGAAAATAGAGCTTGGGAGCGCGTAAAAGCAAAGGACGCTAAATTGGGTGAAAAGGCTGCTGCTTGGTTCGTAACGACAGGCATGAAGACCAAACGCAATTTAGGCATGGGAATGCGTAAAATGAAACCATCAGTCTCATTAAGAAAAAATGTTATAGCAAAAGTTGTTAAGGCATTGAAAAAGTCAAATCCACATAACAGTTTGAAAAAATCTGCTTTGGATGCATTGCAGGCTGCACGAGTCGCTGTCAAACAAGCTGGTGGACGTAAAAATATTAGAATTCCTAGAGTCATACCCGTTCAAGATCATACTGGGGGGTTCCTACCTTTACTACCAATTCTAGGTGCTCTAGGTGCTTTGGGCTCCCTAGCGGGAGGAGCGAGTGCCATTGCAAAGACCGTCATTGATGCTAAAAACGCAAAAAAGAAACTGCAAGAGGAAAATAGACACAATCAGGCCATGGAGGCTATAGGTGCAAAAGGTTCTGGACTATATCTGAGAAAGAATCAGAAAGGAGGCTTTGGATTGTTCTTAAAAAAACAAAAAAAAAAAAACTACCAATAAAGCTACCCAACAGACCTATGTATGACACTGACTTGCTATGTTATGCTAAAAAACTTAAACTGAAACATTTTCGAGGAGTTTTCATGAGAGACACATTGCCATCAGCACCATGGTCAAGGGAATGTGGAATCCTTAATTTAAATTTACACACACAAACGGGCAGTCATTGGGTTTGTTACACAGTCAATGGAAAGTTGGCAAATTTTTTTGATAGCTATGGTGGTCTCAAACCGCCTGAGGAGTTGGTTCAGTATTTAAAGGGTATTAAAATAATCTACAACAACCTGCAGTTCCAAGATTTCAATCAAAGCAATTGTGGTGGACTTTGTCTAGAATTTCTGTATAAAAACAATAAATTTAAATAGTTTTCATCAGTCATGTCTGTTATACTGACTCTTAAAAGCAGAAATTCAATCCTATCCATTGATTTTATAACGCCTATACATTTGGATCCAAAAAACGAGTACGGTTTGGCTTTACTTAGTTTCCACTCCTTCAACAGTATTCCAAATATAGAAGACGAATGCAAAGTGTACTTATTTGAAGACGGAGATAAAAGCAAAGAGAAAATAATAGAAATTCCTGTGGGTGCTTATGAAATTACCGACATCGAAGGCTTCATTCAGAAGGAATTGACTATCCCCAACACTGAAGCGAACCCTGATAAAATATTTTCATTAAAACCGAACCTCAACACATCTAAATGTGAAATATTTAGTAGGAAATATGCCGTAAATTTTGAACCTAAAGATTCTATTGGACGAACATTGGGGTTTTCGAGGAGAGTGTTGGAACCGAAAACGATTCACAGTTCGGACTTGCAAAAGTTCGCACAATTCACATAGATTGCAATATCACAATTGGAGCATACTATAACGACAGGTCATCTCACACGATCTATGAATTTGCAGTTGACTCCGACCCTGGCTACTCAATAGATGAGGTTGCCACACATCTTATCTATCTACCAATAACAAACAAAACGGAAATCTACAACATCACGCTTGATGTGCGAGATCAGAATTTTAAGTTGGTCAATTTCAAAGGTGAAGAGATTATAATCAGGTTGGAGCTGAAAAAACTGTCATAATGGGTTTAGTTTTCAACCAGAACACTTGTTTCCATCAACCCTATAAGAAAAAGTCTACAATTTCTCCTACAACAGTGGCATCTGAGATTTTTTACCGTAACGTAAAAAACAACAACAGAAACGTCATCAAGAAGAGGAAAAAGAGGAAGTTGTCATCAGCAAATATCCGATTTTTGAAATCACTCGGGTATAATGGCCCAAATTTTTAACATCTTCCAAAAACCCAGTTTTGACGATTCAATTATCAAGGTTGAACCGAAAAAGTATATTCCCTTCTTTAAGTCTTTTGGAAATAATGATGTAATTGAAATCGTTATTAATCAAGCAGATTCTTTTAACGCTACATGTGAAGGCCACTTATTCATTTCGGGTAAAGTGATTAGATCTACTGGTGACGGAGATGCATCGTTTGTCAACAACGCTGCGGCCTTTATGTTTCCCACTGCTATATATGAAATGTGTTCTAAAGAGATGGAAAACGTACGTGAAGTCGGAATTACCAGTACGATTCGAGGGTTTCTCACCTATGAGGAAGAGGATTCGAAACAAATGGAAATCGCCGGTTGGAAGTATCCATCAGCACCTGTGATAAATAAAACAGATGGATCATTTAATTTCCTCATCCCCCTTAAGCATATTTTTAATATTTTTAATGATTATAAAGTGGCGATGTATGGTAAACAGACATTTCGATTTATTCGAGCCAGTAACGATGATGACTGTTTTATCGTCAGGGAGAAAAAGACTCCACCGGATGTTAAAACAACAGTCAGGCTTGAAATTCACACGGTAGAAGTAAGGATTTCACGCATTCTCCCCAATTACAATATTAAAGCCAGATTATTGCAAAATATTAAGGAAGACAAACCCCTCATCATACCATACAGAAAATGGGACCTTTACATGCTACCTGCTCTAACTGCTGGAGCCAGAAAAGAAAGCTGGTCAGTACGGACGAGTCAAGCGGTAGAGGCACCAAGAGTTGTAATAGTATGCTTCCAAAGTGATAAACAGGATCGACTGGACAAAGACCCTACAGAATTTGATCATGTAAATATTGTTGACATCAAATTAACGTTAAATGGAGAAAATTATCCATCAAATGACAAAATGTCCATAAATTTCAAAGAGAATGATTGGGTTGAACCGTATTCAGCTTATTCCAAATTCTACAGGAATTATGTAGGTGACACTAGGAGGCATGTGCTGCTTGATTATTCAAACTTTAAGAAGCATGCTTTGTTTGTAATCGATTGCTCACGACGAGACGAAAGTGAGAAACCGACCACAGTCGATGTGAGATTAGACATCGAAGCAAGTGAAGGATTTCCAGCAAATACCAGAGCGTACTGTATAATAGTGCATGATTCAATCATGGAATACCTCCCACTAAGTGAAACTGTTAAAAGTCTATCTTAAGAACCAGTGCAAATCAAATTCAAACTTTAGTATATTATAAGTGGTAACTAACTCAAGAGCACTCAAAAACCATAATGAAAATTGCAGTAGTTGATATTCAAGGTTTTGTACTGGGCAATAACAAACAGTTCTATCCTAAAGAGTTGGCAATAAAGGCAGGAAGTTACACAAACCATTTTCTGTTCAAACCGCAAATTGAATATTCAAATCTAAGTTGTGGAGACAAAAGACAAGTCAATTTTTTGGAGCGAAAAATACATGGTTTAAAATATACAAGTGGGTATGTGAATTATGATGAAATAGACCGAATTTTGGTTAACAATTTACGAGTCGACATTATTTACGTACGAGGACATCAGAAAATCCGTTTCTTGGAGGAAAAACTGAGAGAGCTGTCAATGGAAAATACTCTAATAATCAACCTGGAAAAAAATGAAGACTCACCAAAATTCAATTCAAATCAGCAGATCTGTCAATACCATTGTCAGGGAAACTTCAAATGTAGCATTCAAAATGTTGAAATGATGTATAAGTGGCTGTTAAATCGCTTACCTTAAACTATTAAATTAATGAAATATTGTGTTTGGAAGGCTATTTATTAAAAAATTATGTTACTATTAAATTAATATATTAAATAAAAGAAGTAGATTAAGATATGTTTCTTATTTCTTAAAATATCTAACAAATTATAAAAAAATTGAACCTCACGAAGATTATAAAAACTTTAACCATCTTCACAAATTGTTTCCTCAGAATCGTAGTCACTTTCCTCAAGTTCATCTAATTTATATAAACTTTTAATCGTCCTTTTAAGATTTGATGATAGAATGTCTGATTTATCTACAATGTTAGCAAGATCGTTTTTGCTTAATTGTCTAGGATTTCTTATAATACTAGTAATAACACGACACTCGTTTCGAACTAAAGGTCTTCTGCGAAGATATTCTTTTAGTTCCTTCAGACGCGCGGCCTTTTCACTTACAGTAGTGTTCACCATATTACTTATCCACTAATCGCTGTCAGACAGTACTTCATAACACGTAAGGTCCAATTTCTTATGTTTCGATTTCTCAACAGCAGTATGTTTTGCTATTGAGTCGGAGCAGAAACAGAAATGCTGATAACAATTCTTACAAAATATTGTGCCATAAGGCAATATATAAAGAATTTTTTTATTTGTTTTTTGAAGTGTTATTGGTGTTATTCTTCTTACAGTTTTGAAACTTCATTCAAAGCGGGCTTTATCAGTGAGTACTTTCTCCCATCGCTCATTGATGTGCTGCTGTGGATAATAAAAGCCAACGAAAGATGTGTATCAATGCGATGTGTGTCCCTGTAGATGTTTACCTTGTTAATGTGTATGTAGGGGCGAGCTGAATTTACTGGTGGAGTCGGGTGCAGATTTTATAAATCTGCACCTAGTAGTAGTGCCTCCGCAGACGCACAGTGGTGTTAAAAGTCAAGAGGAATGAAAATGAAGTGTGGATTAAGTAGAATTACGAAATAAAACACTAAAATAACCAAATTATGCAATTAAAACTTTTGTGGGGGTTGAAATAAGCACTTATACCTACCTATTGCGAAGGAAACTGAAAAATTGTAAAAGGTAAACTGAATCCCAAATGCGTTCAATTTTATAACCGTCGAAAAACGGAATTATGCGAATTTTGCAAAATTTGCACTTAGGGGGTTGAAAAATCGTAAAGGTGGATGAAAAATCAAAAGGTATCAGGATTAACCGTGGCTAAGTAAAATTACGGAAAATAACACCAAATTAACCCAATTATGTAAATTTAGCATTTGAAGACTTGAAACATTGCGAAGGGGGATGAAAAAAGTGAAAAATTTAATCATCATCCAAATGGGTTCAATTTATTACAGAAGAAAAACGAAAATATCCGAATTTGGCAAAACTAACACCTAGGGGGTTGAAAAATTGTAAAGGGGGATGAAACGTCAAAGTGGATGAGAATTAATCGTAATTAAGCAGAATTACAGAAAATAACACGAAAGTAAACCAATTATGCAAATTTAGATTTTGGGGGTTGAAATGTTGCGAAGGGGGTTGGAAAAGTGAAAAGATAAACATAATCCAATTGAGTTCAATTTGTTACCGAAGGAAAACTAAATTATGTGAATTTTGCAAAATAAACATTTAGGGGGTTGAAAAATTGTAAAGGGGGATGAAAAGTTAAAAGGGATGAGAATTAATCGTAATTAAGTAGAATTACAGAAAATAACACGAAAATAAGCCAATTATGCAAATTTGACTTTTGGGGGTTGAAACATTGCGAAGGGGTCGAAAAAGTGAAAAAGGCAAGAACAATTCATAAGGCAAAACTGCGCGAATTTTACAAAATTAACCAGCGGAAATCACCCGAAAAAGAAGCGGTCTGGGTAAATTTTGCTCTTTGAGGGTTCACATATCATGAAAGGGGTTGAAAAATTGTGGATGGGTCAAAAATTATTGAAAATCACTTTAAATTAATAACAAATTAGAAGAAAGCAAAAAAAAAATAAATGAAATATATTTACTCCGCTTGCTAGGGCTTAGGGGTTGTTAGTAGCGCAGGGGTTGGTTTTAGGATGAAGACTCATAAGACTTTTTTCAATGGTTGACCGAAATCTATTGAACCCCATAATTTTATTCCACCACTTACATGAAAAAATTTCCAGTTTCAACCCTTAAATTTCATCCCCCTTGCTAGATATTAATGAAAATTTGCCCATCCGCCTACAGAGGCGCTGTAAATTACCACATCAAATTTAGCCCTGATACGTTGAGCAGTTTTTGAGTTCTCGCATTTTTTTGTTTCGGCATGTTAGGGGGTTGTACCGCCTTTAAGGGTCGTTTTTCGCGAATGATGAATAAGACCTTTTTTGTACCATCAAAAGAAAGCTATCGAATGGTAATATTTTCAACTATACATTCTTCATTGAAAATTCGAGTTTCCACCCCTAACTTTCATCCCCTTCGATAATTTTCTCCTAAAATTCGATCTTCCCTTCTCGAAGATGTAGTGTGTAAGATGTCACAGTTTCGCAGAAGATATTGCTTCTCTGTGTCAAATTACAGGGCTTTATGGACGTTTCAACCCCTAAACTCCAACCCCCTATTTCACCACCCCCACATGCCCTAAAGGAAGTTGTGTTTTCAATTTCACCACCCTAACCCAATTCGTTTAAAAATTAAGGTAATTTGTAGATTCATGTTTTCAACACCTCATGATTTCACCCCTTTATGATTTACAGGGGTGAGTTTATTTTTCCGGTGTGACATAACTCCTTGCGTATTTACTGACTTCAGTTGTTCATAAATAAACCAATAGGGTTTCAGAAAAACTAAATAAAATATAATTATCGACTTGCAAAGAGTTAGGGGTGGTTAATGGCCCAGGGGTTGGTTTTAGATTGAAAACTCATAAGACCTTTTTTCAATAGTTGACCGAAATCTATCGAACCCCGTAATTTTAGGCTACCATTTACTTGAAGAAATTTCAAGTTTCAACCCTTAAATTTCATCCCCTTTGTTAGATATTTTTGAAAATTTGTCCATCCACCTATAATGTCACTGGAAATTCACAAACCAAATTCTGCCTTGATACGTTGAGTAGTTTTTGAGTTCTCGTATTTTTGTGTTTCTGCATGTTAGGGGTTGTAGCGCCTATAAGGGTGGTTTTTCGCAAAATATGAATGACACCTTTTTTGAATAATTAATGGAAAGCTATCGAATGACGGCAATTTCGACTAGTACTTATTAAGCGGAATTTCGAGTTGCTACCCCTAATTTCCACCCCATTTGTTCGGTTTTACGAAAAAACGCATCCCCCACAAGATTTCACCGATATATGTGTGTACGTTGAGTTTCCGACAGCTGCGTGCAACCCTTGCGGAGTTATCATATTTTTTGTGGTTTTCATCCCCTAAATTTCATCCCCCGAAATTGGCACCCCCTCACTTTCAACAGACTTGAAGGTCGAACGTGCATACTAATTTTCAGCAAGATATCTCCACTAGTTCTCGAGTTATTGCAATTAGTAGTTTTTCGGTTTTTCACCCCTAGCTCCCACCCCCTTGGTCCGATATGGCCCAAAAGCAATCCCCGCCTTACTTTTCGGGAGACGAAGCTGCCTACCAAGTTTCAGCTCGATATCTCAATCCGTTCTCAAGTTATCCGACGGACAGACTGAGGAGCGAGCGAGCGAGCGAGCGAGCGAGCGAATAAGCTAAGACAAGAGTACCTCCGCATTCTGCTACGGCACTAAAAAAGAATATAAGCAAATAGTATTAAAATTAGTCAAATCACCTTTGTGAGAAGAATATATGTACAGGGTGAGTCTAGTTGGACAAATCAGTCGCCTAGCGTTTAAGATATTGAAATTGGAAATTCAATTTTAGTGCCGTAGCAGAATGCGGAGGTACTCTTGTCTTAGCTTATTCGCTCGCTCGATCGCTCGCTCGCTCGCTCGCTCGCTCTATCGCTCGATCGCTCCTCAGTCTGTCCGTCGGATAACTTGAGAACGGATTGAGATATCGAGCTGAAACTTGGTAGGCAGCTTCGTCTCCCGAAAAGTAAGGCGGGGATTGCTTTTGGGCCATATCGGACCAAGGGGGTGGGAGCTAGGGGTGAAAAACCGAAAAACTACTAACTGCAATAACTCGAGAACTAGTGGAGATATCTTGCTGAAAATTAGTATGCACGTTCGACCTTCAAGTCTGTTGAAAGTGAGGGGGTGCCAATTTCGGGGGATGAAATTTAGGGGATGAAAACCACAAAAAATATGATAACTCCGCAAGGGTTGCACGCAGCTGTCGGAAACTCAACACTCACACATATATCGGTGAAATCTTGTGGGGGATGCGTTTTTTCGTAAAATCGAACAAATGGGGTGGAAATTAGGGGTAGCAACTCGAAATTCCGCTTAATAAGTACTAGTCGAAATTGGCGTCATTCGATAGCTTTCCATTAATTATTCAAAAAAGGTGTCATTCATATTTTGCGAAAAACCACCCTTATAGGCGCTACAACCCCTAACATGCAGAAACACAAAAATACGAGAACTCAAAAACTACTCAACGTATCAAGGCAGAATTTGGTTTGTGAATTTCCAGTGACATTATAGGTGGATGGACAAATTTTCAAAAATATCTAACAAAGGGGATGAAATTTAAGGGTTGAAACTTGAAATTTCTTCAAGTAAATGGTAGCCTAAAATTACGGGGTTCGATAGATTTCGGTCAATTATTGAAAAAAGGTCTTATGAGTTTTCAATCTAAAACCAACCCCTGGGCCATTAACCACCCCTAACTCTTTGCAAGTCGATAATTATAATTTATTTATTTTTTCTGAAACCCTATTGATTTATTTATGAACAACTGAAGTCAGTAAATACGCAAGGAGTTATGTTACACCGGAAAAATAAACTCACCCCTGTAAATCATAAAGGGGTGAAATCATGAGGTGTTGAAAACATGAATCTACAAATTACCTTAATTTTTAAACGAATTGGGTTAGGGTGGTGAAATTGAAAACACAACTTCCTTTAGGGCATGTGGGGGTGGTGAAATAGGGGGTTGGAGTTTAGGGGTTGAAACGTCCATAAAGCCCTGTAATTTGACACAGAGAACCAATATCTTCTGCGAAACTGTGACATCTTACACACTGCATCTTCGAGAAGGGAAGATCGAATTTTAGGAGAAAATTATCGAAGGGGATGAAAGTTAGGGGTGGAAACTCGAATTTTCAATGAAGAATGTATAGTTGAAAATATTACCATTCGATAGCTTTCTATTGATGGTACAAAAAAGGTCTTATTCATCATTCGCGAAAAACGACCCTTAAAGGCGGTACAACCCCCTAACATGCCGAAACAAAAAAATGCGAGAACTCAAAAACTGCTCAACGTATCAGGGCTAAATTTGATGTGGTAATTTACAGCGCCACTGTAGGCGGATGGGCAAATTTTCATTAATATCTAACAAGGGGGATGAAATTTAAGGGTTGAAACTGGAAATTTTTTCATGTAAGTGGTGGAATAAAATTATGGGGTTCAATAGATTTCGGTCAACCATTGAAAAAAGTCTTATGAGTCTTCATCCTAAAACCAACCCCTACGCTACTAACAACCCCTAAGCCCTAGCAAGCGGAGTAAATATATTTCATTTATTTTTTTTTTGCTTTCTTCTAATTTGTTATTAATTTAAAGTGATTTTCATTAATTTTTGACCCATCCACAATTTTTCAACCCCTTTCATGATATGTGAACCCTCAAAGAGCAAAATTTACCCAGACCGCTTCTTTTTCGGGTGATTTCCGCTGATTAATTTTGTAAAATTCGCGCAGTTTTGCCTTATGAATTGTTCTTGCCTTTTTCACTTTTTCGACCCCTTCGCAATGTTTCAACCCCCAAAAGTCAAATTTGCATAATTGGCTTATTTTCGTGTTATTTTCTGTAATTCTACTTAATTACGATTAATTCTCATCCCTTTTAACTTTTCATCCCCCTTTACAATTTTTCAACCCCCTAAGTGTTTATTTTGCAAAATTCACATAATTTAGTTTTCCTTCGGTAATAAATTGAACTCAATTGGATTATGTTTATCTTTTTCACTTTTCCAACCCCCTTCGCAACATTTCAACCCCCAAAATCTAAATTTGCAT
This sequence comes from Pycnomerus fuliginosus, assembly GCA_963924575.1. NCBI lineage: Eukaryota > Metazoa > Arthropoda > Insecta > Coleoptera > Zopheridae > Pycnomerus > Pycnomerus fuliginosus. Next base: position 35,851,073 of record OZ004621.1, read on the forward strand.
AATTGGTTTACTTTCGTGTTATTTTCTGTAATTCTGCTTAATTACGATTAATTCTCATCCACTTTGACGTTTCATCCCCCTTTACAATTTTTCAACCCCCTAGGTGTTAGTTTTGCCAAATTCGGATATTTTCGTTTTTCTTCTGTAATAAATTGAACCCATTTGGATGATGATTAAATTTTTCACTTTTTTCATCCCCCATCGCAATGTTTCAAGTCTTCAAATGCTAAATTTACATAATTGGGTTAATTTGGTGTTATTTTCCGTAATTTTACTTAGCCACGGTTAATCCTGATACCTTTTGATTTTTCATCCACCTTTACGATTTTTCAACCCCCTAAGTGCTAATTTTGCAAAATTCGCATAATTTCGTTTTTCGACGGTTATAAAATTGAACGCATTTGGGATTCAGTTTACCTTTTACAATTTTTCAGTTTCCTTCGCAATAGGTAGGTATAAGTGCTTATTTCAACCCCCACAAAAGTTTTTATTGCATAATTTGGTTATTTTAGTGTTTTATTTCGTAATTCTACTTAATCCACACTTCATTTTCATTCCTCTTGACTTTTCATCACCTTCTTTCATTACCTTGGACTTCTCATTCCCTTTTCAACCCCCTTAGTGCTAATTCTACATACCTACTTCGCAAATATGATGTTTTTTTGTTGTTAACTCTCTACTGTTTAATTATGTACGGCCAATTTTCATAATTTCGTCTTTTTAACACCACTGTGCGTCTGCGGAGGCACTACTACTAGGTGCAGATTTATAAAATCTGCACCCGACTCCACCAGTAAATTCAGCTCGCCCCTACATACACATTAACAAGGTAAACATCTACAGGGACACACATCGCATTGATATACATCTTTCGTTGGCTTTTTGGATATGTTGTAGCTGATATGGTCCCCTACACATGGGACCCATAAAGAAAGCTCCAGTTTTATTCAAACCGAAATTATTAAATAAAAACGAAGGCTTAAAAATTTTTTTTTCGATATTGTTGAATTTTTTAAGGTTATTTAGTTAGAGAATCATTTTCTCTTTATGGAAACATAATTTTTTGTAGAAATAAGTTAATAATCTCCGAGAGACAAATTATTTAAATAATAAAGATTTTTAATTATTTCCTAAAGAAAGCCACGCATGCCGTGATTTGAACAACTGAAAGGCAGTCTAGCTTATACTGCAGACTGTACCCAGAACGACAAGTGTCAGTTGGAAATGTCATTTGAGGTCGTTTGTGAAAAAATAATGCAAAACTACGGGTTTTTGCCCTTTTCTTTACAGATAATTAGGTAATTTTTATTGCTTGATGGATGTTTTGCTAAATTCGTCGAATACAAGTGTCTCGGGTTCTCACACTGGAGGGGCCCGATTAGGACAAGTTAAAGTTTACACCCTTCGAGTTGAATTTTCTTGGTTTCGCTTGGCTCACCGCTTCTTTGTCTTTGTTCATTATATCAACACGTTGAGTGTCTTCAACATTTGCTGGGCCCCTCAACATCCGATGATAAATCTTCATTTCGTAAGTGTGAAAAAATTGTCAGCAGAAATATTAAATTTTTAATAAAACAACAAAATCACCATATTTGACAGCATGACAGCAATGTAAACTGTTAGCAACTATTGCCAATTGCTTTCTGGCTGACGAGAATAGCTTTTCTTGGTCGAACCATTCGACTCCAAAAAACATCAATCGGGTGACAACCCGAGACACTTGTATTCGGCGAATTTAGCAAAACATCCATCAAGCAATAAAAATTACCTAATTATCTGTAAAGTAAAGGGCAAAAACTCGTAGTTTTGCATTATTTTTCCTTTGATTTTTCCACAAACGAAAGCAAATGACATTTCCAACTGACGCACTTGTCATTCCGGGTACAGTCTGCAGTATAAGCTAGACTGCCTTTCAGTTGTTCAAATCACGGCATGCGTGGCTTTCTTTAGGAAATAATTAAAAATCTTTATTATTTAAATAATTTATCTCTCGGTTATTATTAACTTTTCTCTGCAAAAAATTATGTTTCCATAAAGAGAAAATGATTCTCTAACGAAATAACCTTAAAAAATTCAACAATATCGAAAAAGAATTTTTTAGGCCTTCGTTTTTATTTAATAATTTCGGTTTGAATAAAACTGGAGCTTTCTTTATGGGTCCCATGCGTAGGGGACCATCTCAGCTACAACATATCCAAAAATTGAATTTCCAATTTGAATATCTTAAGCGCTAGAGCGACTGATTTGTCCAACTAGACTCACCCTGTATATATAGAGAGAGTAGGACTGATCGAAACAAAAGCAGAGATAAATTTTCAATCAAGAATATCCCCAAGGTAGCGTATTTGTATACACATAATTGACTATTCTTTTGTCGTCATGAGGACTTAAAGCCAATTTTCTTTGTTTCATAGTAAAGACATTGTGATTTTCAGATTGAATAAGATTTTGTGAAACTTCAAAAGGTTTATTGTCAAATAGGCACTCATAATAATCTTTAAATTGAATTTGTTTCTTTAAAGCTGAGGACTTGACTCCTTTGGCCTTTTTAACTATTCCAAAATTACCCATGAAATAATGTAATTCGCGTTCACTAACCAACTTGCTCCTAAGATTTTCCAGTTTTTCAAGTTTTTCACCTTCAGAAATCTGTAGTTTAAATGTGTACATTTTAGAGCGCAATCCGATAAATTCTATCATTATTACTCCTTTATTTTCATCCTTCATTATGCCCAAAACTTTTTTATTCCTCTGTGGAATATTATATATGTTGTCTGTAGGATAGTCAGATGTGTCAAATTTATCGATGTCATGTTTTATGTGCATATAAATGTCATCAACAAAAAACTGATAAATTAAACTATCAGTATCTGTGTATAATAATTTTGCCTTGTTTCCAAATTTTTTATGAACATAACAGTAGTGAAAGTGATACAAAAGTGTTTTTGAAATATCTAAAATTGACATACCTACATAAATTGGTTTGTTACAGGTCACTTTTAACCTTTTCATTTCAATGATTATCATATCTTTACTGAGTATAGTACAACTATGAAAATTTGGTTGAGATATGTAATAACTTGCACCAAACTTTCCTGACCATTTAGTCACCAATTTCACATCTCGATACTTTTTTACATTTTCAATTGTCTTTCCGAAAACTGCGTTATTCATTAGTTTATAAAAATTCTTCTCAAAATCATTCTTGCTCTGTTTCCTCAGTTCTGTATTCAAATCAATATATTTCTTTAACCATCTAGATTGTTTGAATTTCAGGCACCTATGAATCTTTTCAATTTTTAATCCCAATTTAACAGCTTGTTGTAAATTTCTGTGATGTATTACATAGTTCTTTTTGTCATACAAAGTTGTTAACAATTTTGGAATATTGGAATCAGAAATAGGTGGAACCAAATGTTCAGGGCAAAGAGGTAAATCTTTATGTGAATTAAAAAGTTCCCTAGGATAATGTAGGTCCACTTCTAAAACATCCATAGTTACTATCTTCTGATAGGTCTAGGATGTTTTCTTTGTAAATATCAACATCTTCTACCCATTGAAAGTCTCCAGTAGGTAATGGATAAGACATTGCTGCACCATAGAGGTTGTTTACATCAAAATACATTAAATAGGATGTTTGCTCATCAGGATTGTAATCTTTTCCCATATATTTATTATTTGCCTTTCCATACCTATTGGAACATTGACTAACTCCACCTCTTATGGATTTTTCAAAGAACAAAACTTTATCTACATCTGTTAGCAATTCCAATTCAACATTACAAATTTTCAGCATACTATCAAAAGCAAGACCAGGTGCAGTAAAATAGTGCAAACTGTCCAATTCGTATGTCTTTAAACAGACCGCTCGAAAATTTTCAAATATGTCTGCAAGCAGTAATACATCAGTCTTTAGATATAATTCTGCATATTCTTGGAGGGAATTAATTTTGAAAGTATTCCAAATCGTGCAGGCATGGTTGTAGTCTGCACCTGAAATCTCTTCATTGTTTAGTTTGCTATAAAATTCCTCTTTAACTGGCAAAGAGGTTTCCTTTAGCTTTTCCCAACAATTGAAGTATTCATAAGGAAAGATACCCTTTCGCGTAACCAATTTAAATTTTGACTCATCAGCATAGTAGCTTTTGGTTATAATTTTTTGGTTGTCAGTCAAGTATGACGACAAGCTATCAATGCTACTGGGCATAAACCTGAATGAATCTAAAAATCTAAAATTTACCTTTGTTTCCTTAACATATTTGGTAAATGAAATGAATTTTTCCTTATTGAGTGGTAGTACATTCAGTTTACCTTCAAATTCCGAACAGAGCGCTTTAACTAGGAAATGACTATCATATCCTGACAAATTGTGAAAAATCACAGGTACCATATGAGAGTCTTTATAATTTAAGTTACATGAATTGTGTGCAGGACCTCTGTAGTTCCCTGAAAGATGACAATGGTCAACAACCCTGATATCACCCTTTAAAAATGGTTGTGAACAAATATGACAAATTTTTGATGATCGAAAATTATTTTTTTCAGCTGTGGTTAGAGGCTTCATCTGACTAGGATTGTTAAAGATTGAGTCTAATGTTTTGGCTATGTCATGGAGTTGACGAACAAACCACTCCTGACAATCTTCACCCGTGTACATTTTGAATTTTGATAATGAGTCATCATATGAACATTTAATATAGTAAGCTATGCTAAATGGTACATGTTTTTGATATTTTTTACATTTATTTGTATTCTTATCATCCTTGTAGTCCGTTAATATACATTCAAGGTCAGCATATATCACAAAAGGAACCATTTCCTTATTTTTAAAGTTTTTGAATTTCAACATTTTCTCATTTTCTTTAGGAAGTACAATTTTAGTTTTATTTAAATTTTTACAGTCATCCGTATGCCTAATTAATGTATCTTCAGTGTAAAAGTGATTCAAGCAACGTTCACAAAACCATTTTTTGTTTCTAATATTGCCAACTTGGTTACCTACTAATTTTGATATGTTTTTAATGTATGCGAAATGATACGAAGGTGGATTCAAAACATCACACATATCATCATCACCACTCTCAGACTGATCTAAAACAATTTTATCACAGGTGTTGGTGCTATAGGAAACCATAAGTAAATTTATGCATGGAGAAAAACTTGTTTTAGTTAATAGCAAAGGAACAATTTCGTCTTCAACAACAGTGAATACATTTATAGCTATACTGTTCATGAATTCAAATTTTGGAATACTTTTCAATTCCATTGGAAAATCAATTCCATCATATTTTAAAACTTGAGTAAAGTGAGGATACGAGCTTGGACGATCAACGTGTTTATCAGCGGGATACAATCCACACACTATAGACCACAAGAAACAATACATGTCATTATTTTTGATATTGATTACACTGTGTGTTTTTTTAATAAATGGCGGTAAAGCAATGAACGTGGAAATACCCCCACTTATGGGATTTAATGTATTTATATTTACTTTTAAATGAAAAATTTCACACAAGGCCCATCCTGAATCTCGTTCCTGGAATTCTTCCAAATTTACCAAAATCTTATCCAAAACATACCTTTTATACCATAACTTTAAATTGGAATTTTGATCAATAGTTCTATTTTTGGTTGAGAAAAATTTCAAGGATTGTTCTCCTGTTTGAGGCTTCACAAACAATCCTGCAAAGACAACATTGACCTTCAACATCACTCTTTTTAATTCTTTTCTAATTTTCAGTGAAAAACTTTGAAAGGCATTTTTCAGAAAGTCCTGAGGTTCCTTGTACTTTAAATTTGTTATTACACCGGATCTAATACGACCCCTAAAACACGATTCCAAATCTTGCCAAATTAACTTTTGTTTCTTCAATTTTGCTGACTTACTTAACTTGACTTTAAATTCTGCAAGATATTTCTTCAAAAGACTTAAATTTGACTCCACCTTGGAAAAGTTCTTAATACATTTCAATTTCTCTCTGATGGCTCTTTCAATAACAACAATAGTTTTTTTTAAATGGGCAATAAATTTAGAATATTCTGCTTTTGTTTTGATAATTCTACTCACTTTTTCCATGGTCGTAACAGCATCCGTTGAAAGCTTATCGATCACTGGATGACTCATCTTGAATAAATTTCTGTTGATAGATAAAAATAGAATAAAATTAACTTACCTCTATTACTGTTTCTGCAGATGTGAAGACTAAAGTGAGACACTTTCAGAATACTGATAAGTGATAATGATTTCAAACAAACAAAAACGCGAGTTTATATATGGTTTCAATATCAAAAACAATTACGCAAAAGTCTAAATTGCTATAATTATAAAGTAGTTTACTTGATAAACTGTATTTTAATGAGCTGCAAAACTAAATTAATGGACATTTTTTAAATATTTGTTGATAAAACCTAGTAATTGCAACATTAATAGTATCGTTTCACTGATAAACAGACAATAATGGCTTTAGTTTTACTGATAAAATACTAGGAAGCAATTATTTATTCATTCCACTGATAAATGAAAATAATGACTACCATTTTTTGATAACGGTACCTATGTATAAAACCAGAAGAAAAGCTTAACCACATCAGTCTTCAGCAGAAAACTAACTGAATTCAACATGACAGGCATACCATCTACTATTGTGATTTTTACGGAAGACTCCGTAAATTTTCCTATTAAGGTGGCCCATGTGGTCATCAAGCAGATATTTCAGTAAGTATCTACCGTTTTTTTTTTTTTTAATTTTCATTTTATTTTTTTAATTTCCCATAGATATGGAGCTCTCTCCACTGAGGTAAAAGGAGATAAAATCGTAATGAATTTAAGTTATACTCCTGCTGGTAATTCGTTAAAAAGAAAATTTGGGGATTTGCCAATAAGATACTTGAGGACAAATCTGGACGATGACAAAGAATTGAAAATTCTTGAATCGATTTCAAGTAGGTATAAATTCAACCTCCTTGATGGCGAGGATCATGTGAAACCTGGAACCTCAACCTCAAATGACAAAGGCAAAAGAAAAGCAAAAAAATTTGCTAAGCCTCCTCAACCAATTAAAAGAATTAAAATGGAACACAATGAAATTCTTAATTTAGATGAGGAAGATGATGATAATGATAATAGTGGTGGTTATGAAGAGGAAAGCCAGGTTTTTTAAATAAATATATAATAGAAATATATAATATTTCAGGGTGGGATTAAAATCAGATTTTATTTGTTCCCATCCAATTGAATGTACTAGTTATTATTACTTACTTATTATCATTTATATTTACAGTAGTGCATTTCAATAAAATTATTATTGTGTAATGTTTTCTCTCAGTATTCCCTTCACTCTTGTGAAAAGAGCAAGATCAAAAGAACTAAAACGTTATACAGCAAAAGTACCTCATTTTCTTAGTCTTTTAAGAATTATGACGCATCTAATCTTCAGTATATTTGTCAATTCCCTTCTTTATTGTGCAATACCAACTAATGTTTGGCGCATGTTCATATGTGTCATGGATGGTGAAAATTCAACAGAAAATTTTTGTAACAGCAATAATTCTTCATCATCATGGAAACTGATGAGATTTACAAGAATCCCTGATCTAACAATCCCAGTGTTTACTTTTAATATTTCATCATTAGAAGCTTACAACGATTCACAGCTGTAGTATAAGATTAAATTGGTTTATAGGAACATGGTAGAGTTAAATACTGAGGTGTATACCATATATTTAGCGAACAGTGGTAGATCAAAAGATAACGGCTGTATTGACAATTTTATTAAAGACAAAGTAAATCTAAAAAACTATATGAATAAAATTTTAGTGTTTTTTGGAGTGGAATTTTTCATACTTTCCATAATATTAGTTGAGCTATTATTTATAATAAGAATCTATGTAAATTGTTTTAGGGTAAGAAAGTCCAAGTGTGAACTTAATTGTGTCAACTTAAATTGTAATGATTAATCACATACGGTTTAAATTTAAAAAAAAAAAAAAAAAATGTTTTCTCTTGAAGATAAAAATAAAATGTACTTCTTAAACTAAAATATCTACATCATCGCTCTACCTTTCAAGTCTAACGCCATCCTGACCATTGTTTCATTCTTCGGAAGCAATTATTTGTTCATTCCAAATATTTAACGGAAAATAATAAACACGCTGGGGGGCACTAATTGGTCAAGTCCGAAGATAATAATAATAATGGCCTTAGTTTTACTGATAAAATACTAGGAAGCAATTTATGCAAAAGTCTAAATTGCTATACCTAATTATAAGTATTTTACTTGATAAGCTTTATCTTAATGAGCTGCGAAACAAAAATAATGGTCTAATTACATGCACGCGATAATGCGCGGCCCGCCTGTTTGCGCGGCAAAATTTCTAACGAAAGCGGGAAAACTTCAACCCCCATGACGGCCTGCGCACCAAAATTTCATTTTAGAAAGGAAAAAAACTTCAAGATTACAGTCTGCTAGGGAAAATTTCAGTTTCCCTATTTTAAAGGGGAGGCAGGCAGGCAGGCAGGCCAGGCACCCTCAATATTAGGGAGTACATACAAAATGGAGGCCTACCCCTTCAGTTCTGTGAAAAAAATCAACAATTACCAGGAGTCGCCGAAGAACTCGATGGCACATGAAAACATAACCTCAATTGGTCCAGAACCCCGCTATACCTACTACTCATCGACATGACCTTGAAGCTGGAAGCTGCCAAATTAAATAACCTAGCATTTTACCAGTTTGTTTATTGCTCTATTAAAATATCAATAAATAAACAAGGCCATCAGGCACATAATATGGCACTCATGGCAGTTACAGTATCTTTCAAAGCACGAAAGAGCAGGGGGTGATTCAATTCCAAGGGGGCTCTTTTGAGTTCCAGTCCAGGTATCTAGGGGCCTTCTATCCTAAATAATTTCAGTAAATCTTTCAGAATTTTGCATCCTGTACCATCTGAGAATCCAACTTACAAGAAGACTTTACAGTGATGATGTTTTTCTGTTATCGTTATTCCTTCCGGAGTTCCCGAGAGTCAGCCGCTGCCACTACTCTGCCGAGTCTCCATTGCCTTGAGTGCCAGTGTGGCCCCGAGGGCAAATATTTTGTGCTCTGGCAAGCAAACCATCAGAAATCCACTCGAAAACACAAAAATGTTTTGTAAATGAAATGACAGTGACAATTAAGTGACAGCTTCAAAATCTGCTGAACCATCTGAAGTAATCAAAGATTCGACTTTTGTTTTCCAACGGTTGCTTTGATGAAGAATTTAAAAAATCATACGGTATAAGCATTGTACCGGGTGGACCAACACTATTGCCCACCTCAAAAATTGCCCTTTATTTTAAAGCTGGGACTTCGAAATTTTTACAGTGTATATGGCTACCAAGGACCCTTCAAATGACGGCAAAAGTTTATCTGTCATGCAAAAACTGTGACGTCACGAAATTTTGAAATATCGTTTTTCCAAGAAAAAAAAAATTTTTACCCATAAAATCGTTTTTTGGGCTAATACCTTTATGTTAAGCCCATTTTTTTAAATTTCCGTCATCAGATTAGCCAACTGTAGCAAGCTAAAAATGGTCCATTTTTATTCACAAGTCGGCCACGTAAACAATTGACTACTATGCGAGGGCTTTCTTGGATAACAGCGTACGCTTTTTTCATCTGTCACCAGTTGACAGCGACACCAAGCGACACGACGCGGCCATTGAACTGCGAAATTGTTTTTAATTTTAATAAACGTGGATTTTTGTAACGAATAATGTTGAAATATCGGTTTAAACTGGGCATCCACCATTTAATTCGCCCACCCAAGGTGCCAGGAGAGGTTACGAACACGGACATTTTATCAGATGGCGGTGGCGGCGTGAAAAGGGGCTCCAGTTTGTGTGAAGGGCTCCGGTTTGTGTGAGGGGGTTTTTTCAAATAGCCATTTCCATAATTCGCATTATTCCATACTTATGTAATTCCACAGGTAATTATTTTGTTGTTATGGCCTGTTTTTTAGTTGGCATTTTTAGGTTAAGTGAGTCGACTTAGTTTGCCCCGTTGAGACTAATATCGAGGACTAAGATATTCACAGCCCAGAATTTAACAGCAACTCGTGTCAAATAAGGACCAAGGAATCGTTTTGCATAACATAATTCATATTCAAAGATAAACTGTAATCGAAGGTGGTGCAAGTGTCAGTTTTCGATTGGCAAATACCTCGTAGGTACCTCCTAAACAAAATCAAGACGTTAATAATTGATGCTTTGAAGTTGGTGAAGCTCAAGTTATTATTTGAACAGCAGAAGCAAAAAGGTGCAATGTGGAATTTAATAATCATCATCATGGTGGGCAAATAAGGACTAATTAATCATTGATCACACGACAAGCCATCCAGTGCATAAACAAGATGTGTGTGTGTGCCTGAGTTTCAATTTTTGTCATTAGAATGAACTAAGAATACTGAGATTATTCTTTCGTTTATTAAACAATAATTGCCTATTAAGTAAATTTAATAAAGCAGGCTTTCATATTTTTACTTGAATTTCGCGCATTTATTTCATTACGCGCGTTAATTTCCCGCTCAAACTCCTCCAACCCCTTTTAGCTAATCATTAGTCACCCACTAGTGTGATTAGTGTGTGAATTACAATAGTGTTGCAGTGTTTAGGTTGCTAATTTTGAGAAAAATTGCTATTTTGTGAAATCTTCAACCTCTTGAAGAGAAGTGTTTTCCAAGTTAGTTTTACATACCTACTTGTTAGCTGTTTTCACAGCTCTTATCCTGGTTTCCCTCCAGGGAAGCTTTCACGCGTTTTTCTGTGTTGTGAGTGTTAATTATAATTACGTGTAGAAGTGAATCTTGGTGAATTTCCTATACCTAGTGTTAATTAATAGTTTTATTCTATTTTAGTGGAGTGCATTTAATTTTTATCATGCCGATGCAACATCTTTCCTTTTCAGACAAGGTCGACATGATCTTGATTTTTGGAGAATGCCAGGAAAATGCAATGCAAGCAGCAGAATTGTATGCCCAACGTTACCCAGACAGACTTCAACCAGATAGACGAACATTTAAAAGAATTGTAGAGAAACTTAGAGAGACAGGCAGTTTGAAGCCCAAGAAAAAGACAGTGATAAATCCCGCTGTGACTCATGAAATCAATCAAGCTATTGTTTTGAACATAGCTGAAAATAATCCCCAAGTCAGCAGTCGAGAAATGAAGCAATCAAGCGGCATAAGTAAGTCATCGATTCTAAGAATATTAAAAAAGCACAAATTCCATGCATATCACATCGAACTGCATCAGGAACTACATGGAGAGGATTTTATGAACAGGGTGAGATTTTGCACGTGGGCCCAAGAGAAACTGCAGGAAAATCAGGACTTCTTCAAGTTTGTGCTTTTCACCGATGAATGCACATTCAAATCTAATGGGCACGTAAACAGGCATAATATGCACTATTGGTCGGTGGTTAACCCACATTGGATGAGAGAAGAAAAAACACAAGACATATGGTCACTGAACGTGTGGGGAGGAATTATTGACAACCGATTAGTTGGTCCATTCTTTTTTGAAGGCCATCTGACTGGTGCGATGTATGCAGAGTTCTTAAGAAATTCATTAGATGACTTACTAGAAGATGTGCCATTAAATGTGATCCAAAATTTGTGGTTTCAGCAAGATGGTGCGCCTCCACATTTCAGTCGAGAAGCTCGTGGTGTGGCAGATGAAAAGTTTCCAGATAAATGGATTGGTCGTGGTGGTCCAATTGCTTGGCCAGCTAGATCTCCCGATCTCACACCTATGGATTTTTTCACATGGGGAGTTGTGCAAGAAATTGTGTACAGAACACAGCCAACCACGAGACAAGACATGCAGCAACGACTCGTAGATGCCTTCCAGACAATCAATGAACGAAATACAGCAGCTACAGTCCAAAATTCATTTCAGCGACGTGCTCAGATGTGCATCGAAAGAGAAGGCCACCACTTTGAGCAGTACCTGTAATCAGGTAAGTACTTTTTGTGAAGTGATCTGTGCTATAGTGGTTGCAGTGCAGTGAATTTGGTGATGATTGTGTAGTGATGGGTTGTGGTAGTGAGTAATGCATCACTTTAGGTAAGTACAAGCCGTAAGTTCCTTGTACACAATTTTGTCTATGATGATTAGTAGAGCTCTTTCACAATATTTGAAGGATCCACAATTCTGAGACATCCAAAACAGCTAAAAGACCATAGTTTATGTAACACAATCAGTCAATCAAATTCAATTTATTGTTGTTAGTTTGATCATACAGGATTTAAGTTTCAATTTATATCCTTGAAAAATTATAATTATTGGGATTGCAACTTCAACTTTACAGCAACACACTTTCGCCAGCTAAAAACACTTGGTTTTACATCACCTTACAATTTACCAAACAATTTAACCCAACTAGTTAAGAAATGGCATCGGGCTATAATTCTTCTACCTTCGGCTACAGTTTATCTCTGAATTTTAATTATGTTAGTTGAAACGATAGTTTAACAATTCCTTTGCCCTTATTTAGATCAGATGATGTTAAATTTAGAGGCTGTAAATATCAATTTTGTTATGCAAAACGATTCCTTGGTCCTTATTTGACACGAGTTGCTGTTAAATTCTGGGCTGTGAATATCTTAGTCCTCGATATTAGTCTCAACGGGGCAAACTAAGTCGACTCACTTAACCTAAAAATGTCAACTAAAAAACAGGCCATAACAACAAAATAATTACCTGTGGAATTACATAAGTATGGAATAATGCGAATTATGGAAATGGCTATTTGAAAAAACCCCCTCACACAAACCGGAGCCCTTCACACAAACTGGAGCCCCTTTTCACGCCGCCACCGCCATCTGATAAAATGTCCGTGTTCGTAACCTCTCCTGGCACCTTGGGTGGGCGAATTAAATGGTGGATGCCCAGTTTAAACCGATATTTCAACATTATTCGTTACAAAAATCCACGTTTATTAAAATTAAAAACAATTTCGCAGTTCAATGGCCGCGTCGTGTCGCTTGGTGTCGCTGTCAACTGGTGACAGATGAAAAAAGCGTACGCTGTTATCCAAGAAAGCCCTCGCATAGTAGTCAATTGTTTACGTGGCCGACTTGTGAATAAAAATGGACCATTTTTAGCTTGCTACAGTTGGCTAATCTGATGACGGAAATTTAAAAAAATGGGCTTAACATAAAGGTATTAGCCCAAAAAACGATTTTATGGGTAAAAATTTTTTTTTTCTTGGAAAAACGATATTTCAAAATTTCGTGACGTCACAGTTTTTGCATGACAGATAAACTTTTGCCGTCATTTGAAGGGTCCTTGGTAGCCATATACACTGTAAAAATTTCGAAGTCCCAGCTTTAAAATAAAGGGCAATTTTTGAGGTGGGCAATAGTGTTGGTCCACCCGGTATAAGCATAATATATTCATTAATGTTTTGTACATACATTTTAAAAATTACTATAAATTAAAGTAAACAAGATTAGGCTGTGTGTGAACAAATTCTTCGTGTTGCCCAGATATTATTGTTACAGTCGAGCTTCCCTGTCCGGCGGCCCGAAAGAAAGGCATTACTTGACTCTCTGACTTTCGCGAATACTTCGAGAGACTTCTGGCCACACGGACGTCTTCTGCTTTTTCAATTATTATCGCCCTTAACTTGCCTACTGTGTAGACTGGGAAATAGAGCACATAGAGAGAACTTCTCAAAAACTATTCCTCGCAAGAGCACACACATACACACAATCATTTTCAATAACTTCCTCCCAGCAGGCTAAGAACGACCTGTGCCAGCACTTCGTTTTCGCGCAGGGCATCTCGCAAAATCGCCAATATGCGGAGTTCTTCTTCGCCGAGCGGAGTTTCTTCCGTCGGTTGGTTCTGCCGCTGCAAAAGTCGGATATTATATCTACGACGACTTTTGCATTCTAAGAATGGACCTTTTCTCTTCGGATCGCACATCGATAACACAGCAGACGAATGTATACACAAGTGCAGTGTCGGTCGTCGCAACACAGAAACCCGTTTCAACAGGCAAGGTTCAGCTGGTTCGTGATCGTCACAGGCCGCCCCTCCTCCTCCTCAATAATACATGTAGATATTAACAATGTTTCATGTCAGCTGCGCACCTCGTCGTCATATCAGCTGCTGTAGAAGTGAACCTCGTCTTTAGGTCAGCTTTTGTCAAAGAGAACGTTGTCGCCGCCGTATCAGCTATTGTCGAGGCGAACTGTGGCCAGTTCAGCTATTATTGGGGCGAACTCCGTCGTATGGTCAGCTGTTGTTGAAGCGAAATGCGTTGCCATATCAGCTGTTGTTGAGGCAAACTACGTGACTAATTCAGCTATTGTTGAGGCGAACTTCGTAGTCTGGTAAGTTGTTAGTTGTCGAAGCGAACTACGTGGCTATATCAGCCGTTGTTGAAGCAAAGTACGTGACCAGTTCAGGTATTGTTGAGAAGACTTTCGTCATCTGGTCACCTGTTATTCAAGCGAACTACGTGGCCATATCAGCTATTGTTAAGGCGAACTATGTCTTTTCAGCTACTGACAAGGTGAACTTTGTCGTCAGGTCAACTGTTGTTGAACCGAACTTTGCTGCCAGATCAGCTATTGTCGAGTACTCTCAGGTCAGGGTCCTTGCCGCAGGCGAGTACGCTCAGGTCAGCGCCTTTTCCGATGGCGAGTACGCTCAGGTACGCGCGTTTCCCGGCGTAATAATTCTAGTTAAGCTTACGTCAGTCTGATGAGTCCCAACAAGGACGAAACAGCCTCAACTTGGGTTGTCACTGACAAGTTCAGCAAATTTAATGTCGTTACGTTATTAGACGGGGTGTGCGCAGTTTGGTCAGGAACATTGATTGGAACACATTCTCGACACCCACACTTACTGGGTGAAATGTCGTAGGAAGGAGGAGCGATGGCGGCGGAGGCAGAAGGGATGGAGGATGAAGAAGAGGTGGAGGAATTAGATTATTTGGAGGAGGGATGGATGCCGGAACAGGCGGATATGGAGGAAGAAGAGGAGGAAGTAGAAGAGGTAAATGAAAGCAGCGAGGATTCACTACCTGACACTTTAACTTCTTCCAATATTTCTGCCTATGGACGTGATTTAAACGAAGATGAGTTAGAAAGAATCGATGAAGGTGCGGCACGGATTAGGGCGTCAACTGAGGCATTTCTCGCCGGGCACGGCAGCTTTGCTGTGACAATAATGTCAGCAACTCGCGAGGAATAAGGTTATGTAACAAACTGTTTAATCTTGATTTCAAATAAAAGCGTCTTGAAAAAAGTTTTTAACCTCCCCACACAATTTAAAAAAGGGAGGCAACTGCAATCTCAAAAATTTTCGAAATCGAGATAGCATCAGATCTTTACGTTACCAGGTTCCAGGAACCCAGAAAAGTGGTTTTTAAAAAGTGTCTGTGTGTATGTACGTTCGTACGTTAGTAAACACGCCACAGTCCAAACTACTCGACCGATTTGGCTGGAATTTGGTACAAGTGCATGAGATAACCTTTTCCCATAATTTGTCATGTCGCGTATAGTTAAACTGTAGCCAAAGTTCAGCTAGTATGCCTATGTAGCTAAACTAAGACGAGATCAAGTCAGACCACTGATTTCTAGTAGAAATAGAAGACCACCTACTTTAAAAAATTATTTTAATAGGAGAAATTATTAAAAATAACAATTATGAAGGCGTATAAAATTCACTTTTCACTGCCAGCTTGTCGCCGACTTCCAGTTGTGTTTCTTCAGCAACTTCTACTGCACTCTCCATGCTTCTAATGTACCGTAGATCATCTTCCCACTTTTTGATATTTTGCTTAATTATGTATAAATGAGCTCTAATTTCTGCTGCATTTTCCCAATACGAAGACCCATAAAATCCACTTTTCACTGCCGGCTTGTCACCGATTTCCACTTGTGTTTCTTCAGCAACTTCTACTACACTCTCCATGCTTCTAATGTATCGTAGATCATCTTCTGAACTCTTGATATCTTGCTTAAGTATGTATAAATGAGCTTTAATTTCTGCTGCTGTTTTCCAAAACTCGGAATTCCTATTTACTCGCTCCATTTCTCCAAACGCCTTTGAAAACAATCTGGAAAAAGAAGATAGCTTAGACTCACATTCAACATTAATAATTGTGTCAAAAGTCACTTTTCACACGTCTTTAGGAAAAGTCAAGCGAACTAAGACTACGGCAAGTTACAAGTCAAATTTGGAAAGAGTGAATGAACTGGATTGTCACCCAGTTTGGTCTGCTATAAAGTTCAATATGCTATAAAGGCGAACTTGCCGTAAGCTCAACTTGCTGCAAAGTGAAGCTGGGGGTAAGTTACTTGAGGTACATACAACGAAAGGCACGTTTTTAATTAAAGGAAGGCCATTGTTGCTTTACTCAGACCTTCAATTTGTACCTATTGATGCATTAATATAATGTTATGATAATTACTTATGTAATAATTGTATTAGATATAACTCGTGTTACTTACGGATCAATCTTTAACCGTCTCGAATAAGTATATAACCAAGAGCACTATCGACCGGAGTGCGGGGCGCGGGAAACGTAATGTCTTGTTTTGTAGGATAGGCGAATCGGTTGGCGTAACAGCAAAAAACTGTCTGTTTGGAGGGAGTGCGTCTCCTCAATATGGGATAGAAGCCAACCATTGTTATTAAGAAAGGTGAAAGCAATAGGAATGTCGCTTCGTCGCCAGTTCAGCTATTGTTGAAGGGAACCTCGTCGTCATGTTAGCTATTGTTGAAGCGAACTTCGTCGCCAGTTCAGCTATTGCTCAGGCGAACTTCGTTGCCAGTTCCGCTCTTGTTGAGGCGAACTCCGTCGCCAGTTTAGCTGTTGTTGGGGCGAATTTTGTCGCCAGTTCAGCTATAGTGGAAGCGAACTTCGCCTCCACTTCAGCTATTGCCTTGCCAGTTCAGCTATTGTTGAGGCGAACTTAGTCGTCAGGTCGGCTACTGTTGGAGCGAACGTCGATGCTTGGTTAGCTATTTTGTCAAAACTCACCTGACCTTAATCTTTCGAAGTGAACAGCTGATTGTGACCCGACCTGAAAGAACCGACCTCACCGTCAGATCTTACCTTCGCAAGCTTTATTTAGAGATTGGGCATCGACTGAGGAGAAGCAGTGTTGTCAAATTACATACCTAATCCTCACCACTCTTTTCAATATTTTGTTCCTTGGCAACCAATGACGTTAAACGTGCGCAGTAGGTGTTGATGTGAGGCACATGTTCCATGAAGTATTCATTATCAAACTGGGCAGCCATAGCTCTACTAATAACGTAACTAAATAGACAACCACTGCCTCTGGACGTGCACAGTAAGTGTCGATGTGAGCCACATGTTCTTTGCAATGTTCCTGACCCAACTGCGCAGAAATAGGTCTATCTACTCATTACGTAACTAGACTACTAGTAAGGTAACTAGACTACCAAGGACGCTGGACGTGTGCTCCACTGTAGCACTGTATTACATTGTCTTTTTTGTAAGCTAGAACAGATCGCTGTCCCGAAAACAATGTCACCTAAACCGTTCTCCGTGCTGTCCAAAGTTTTCAACTTACTTCAGGCGAAAAGTTTTCTATATGAAGCTATTTTTCCTGATGTATCTAAAATAATGACCACTAGAGGAATATTGGTATTTATTTGCATAAATTTGTAATTACATAATAATATGTAATGACTAAAGTGAACAAAAAATTTTGGAATTTTTATCATCTTCCTGTGCTCACTTTGGTCCTCGAAGAATATTTTCAGTAATTTTTAGCTGCTCCTTACAAATGTATAGTTCAGTTTTACATTGCATAATAGTTTCAGAAAAGTCTGCATTTTCAGTTCGACCGCGACCCTGCTTATCACCAACTTCCCATCGAAGTTGTTTTTCTTCAACTGGTTTAACATCAAATTCTGCTCCACTATCCATTCTTCGAATCCCGCTTAGGGCTTCTTCTGAACTTTTCATAATTTGTTTGCATATGAACAATTCAGCTTTTATTTGCGCGGCTTCATTCCAGAGCACGAAATTCTTATCGGTAGCCCCCATGTCTTAAACCGTGGTGCATGCAATCTGCGGAAGAAGAGTCTGATGAGAAAAAAATAAGATCGCATGTTAACATACAATTAGGTTTGTCTATTTTAAATCACAATAATATTTGTAATTCCTTTATGACTACCTTTATTTGACTGCCTATAAAAATACCAATTAAAAATTCCCATTAAAAATCGTGCTGTTACTGAAATCCCCCCTCACCCCACCTTTCCATCTACAAACAAACCGGCCCGACCGAAAAACCTCGTGACACAAACCCTACTGAATTGTTGTTGATTGGAGCAAATATGGAATGGTAATAAAATAATAATAATTGCAGTTCGAGAACTTACCGGTCCTTGAAAATGGTGTTTCTGCAGTCCGGTTTTGGCAAGTGGTCCAATGGTACTGTTCACAGGTATGGTTAACTCGGCACACACAACAGCGGTCAAGTGAAGACTGAGCGTGTGACACGGACCGCATTCGACTATAAGGAAAGCGAGACCACGCCCCTTTGGAGAACCAACTGTCAAGGTCAGCTATCGTTGAGGCCAACTTCTTGCTCAGGTCAGATATCGTTGAGGCGAACTTTGTTGTCAGGTCAGTTATCGTTGAACCCAACTTCTTGCTCAGGTCAGTTATCGTTGAGGCGAACTTTGTTGTCAGCTCAGCTCTCGTTGAGGCCAACTTCTCGCTCAGGTCAGCTATCGTCGAGGCGAACTTTTTTGTCTGGTCAGCTATAGTTGAGGCTAATTTCTTGCCCAGGTCAGCTATCGTTGAGGCCAACTTCTTGCTCAGGTCAGATATCGTTGAGGCGAACTTTGTTGTCAGGTCAGCTATCGTTGAGTCCAACTTCTTGCTCAGGTCAGATATCGTTGAGGCGAACTTTGTTGTCAGGTCAGCTATCGTTGAGTCCAACTTCTTGCTCAGGTCAGATATCGTTGAGGCGAACTTTGTTGTCAGGTCAGCTATCGTTGAGGCCTTCTTGCTCAGGTCAGATATCGTTGAGGCGAACTTTGTTGTCAGGTCAGTTATCGTTGAACCCAACTTCTTGCTCAGGTCAGTTATCGTTGAGGCGAACTTTGTTGTCAGCTCAGCTCTCGTTGAGGCCAACTTCTCGCTCAGGTCAGCTATCGTCGAGGCGAACTTTTTTGTCTGGTCAGCTATAGTTGAGGCTAATTTCTTGCTCAGGTCAGCTATCGTTGAGGCCAACTTCTTGCTCAGGTCAGATATCGTTGAGGCGAACTTTGTTGTCAGGTCAGCTATCGTTGAGGCCTTCTTGCTCAGGTCAGATATCGTTGAGGCGAACTTTGTTGTCAGGTCAGCTATCGTTGAGGCCTTCTTGCTCAGGTCAGATATCGTTGAGGCGAACTTTGTTGTCAGGTCAGCTATCGTTGAGGCGAACCTCTTGTACAGGCCAGGTCAGGCCAGGTCAGGTCAGGTCAGGTCAGGTCAGGTCAGGTCAGGTCTAGGCTGGCTATTACCAGTACCGCCTCCGTGGAGGCTGTTCGGTACGATCTACAAATGCTCAGGGCAGATATCCTTTGAGTCGAAGCTAACATCATCCTGTTTCTTTTGATTCTGAGTGCTGGATTCCAGACCGGTGCAGCGTATAAAATTATTGATTCTGAAGCTAGACTTAAAACTTTTCTTTTTCCAGAAATGGGCCCTCCTAGGTTTGGCATTAGGCACATTAGTGCTTTCGAAAGTTTTCCCGCCTTCGTTGTCACTTTCTGAACATGCTTTGTGAAGGTCCTGCCGTAGTCAAGAACCACTCCAAGGTATGTAACTTCCTTGCACGTAGGTATATGGTGATTGTCCAGTTGAAATTTAGCCTTTCTTGCCTTAGGACTCAAATTAAAAACGATTGATGTAGTTTTCTCCGGCGCCATTTCTAATTTGTTTTCGATCATCCATTTGTTCACTAAGCGTAGGCTTCTATTTCCTTTTTCTTCCATCTGCATTTGATCCTTTGCCGTAACCACTATGGCTAGGTCGTCCGCGTAACAGACTATTTTGACTCCTTCCGGTAGTGATATGCGCATAACATCATCATATAGTATATTCCATAGGGTGGGCCCCAGTACTGAACCCTGAGGGACGCCTCCTCCTATATCTCTCGTAGTTTTTTTGTCTATAATGACATTTCTATCTTGCAAATACGATTTAATGATGTTAATCAAATATAATGATATTTCCTTTTCTTCCATTTTCTCTATTATGACATTCCATGCAGCACGATTGAATGCGTTTTTTACATCAACCAGGATAACTCCGTTCCAGTGGTGTTCCAGTGGTGCCCTTTGTTGCGGACTGCGTCGTCTACCATTTTGAGGACCGTTTCGATTGCATGGACTGTTGTTTTCCCCTTCCGGAATCCAAACTGTAATTCATTGAGGCCTCCTAGTTCTTCTAGTTCCTTAACCAGTCTGGAGTTTACGAGATTCTCGTATGCTTTTCCTATTACGTTTATGAGACAGATGGGTCTGTATTTCGGTGATTCTTCAGATATGTCTTTTTTGGGTTTTTCCAGTAATACAAGCTTTGCTGGTTTCCATTCGTTGGGAAATCTGTTTCTTTTCAGACATTTATTGAACACGGCGAGGAAATACTCTTCGTAGTTGGAGAGCAGAATTTTAACCGCCTCCGGGGGAACCCGGTCGGGGCCTGGGGCCTTCTGCGGCTTAATCCGTTTCTGAGCGTTTCTTACCTCCTCGGAGCTGAAAGGGGTTACCATCTGATCTATCCGGTAGATACTTAAATCCAACCCTGGTCCTTTTTCTATGAAGAGACCTTCGAACACCTTGATCTTTTCTTCCACTGTCATCTTCTGTTTTGGATTGGGTATTTTTAATTGTGCCTTCACTATTTTGTATCCGTCCCCAAATATATCCTGATTGAGTTTCAGGCATACCTCCTGCCATTTGAGTCGTTTTACGGCTGCGATTGCTTTCCTTAAGTTTTTCTTCGCTGTTGCGTACTCCTCGTGTCGTATTATTCTTTCTTGTTCGGTGCGAGCTCTTTGAAAGTATCGTCTCTTGATCTTGCTTTCATGGATTAATTCGAGAATGTCGTCCTGCCACCAATAGGGCAGACTTCCGTTCCTTTTTATCCGTATTTTGGGTGTTGTAGACTCGAAGGCTTTTTGGATGCCTTTATGGCATCTATCTGCCTCGGGAGTTCCCTCGGCAATGCCGGCAAAGGATTCTACCAATTTGTCTGGTCTTATATTTCCATACGTCCATACCGCTTGAATTTTGGGTATTTTGGAGTTTATGTTAACTTGTACATATCTATGATCGCTTAGCGATTCTGTGTCTGATACTTTCCATTCTTTGCAGAATGTTGCGAGGCAGTCGCTTACGATCGTGACGTCGACATATGAAATTCCCGTTGTCCGGCATAGCGTTGGCGCTTTACCATCGTTCAGGAAGCACAGCCCAAGAGAGCTTACCCAGTCCATCAAAAGCCGTCCTCTTGCATCTGTGACGTTCCCCCCCCAGTGTGGGTGTTTCGCATTTAGATCGCCGCATACGACAACTGGTTTTGTAACTGTATTAATTCTAACCGCTAGTTCGTCTAGGGAGTCTTCGAATTGTTGGGCAGAACAATTCGGACTTATATACACTGACAAGAGGCAGAAGGTCGAAAGTTCTACACACATGAAACATTCGCCACTACTATATTTAAGGACTTCAATACATTGACTAGTATTTATAATTGTCACAGTTTTATTGCTATTACAGTAGACGTTTTTCTTCGGTTTAAGCTTGGTATTTGGTTCACTTACAAGGATAAAGTCATACCCCTCCCTAGCCGCGGTAGCCATTGCAAGGTCATGAGCTGCTCTACTCCGGTTCGTGTTGATTTGAAGTAGCTTGGCCATTTCTTTATTGCTGCTGACGTTTTGCCGCAAGGGCTTCACGGAAGGCCTTGCACCGTCCAGATCCTGCCTCGTGGCCTTTCGTTTTACACAGGGGGCACTTTGGTTCCTGCTCCTTACATTCTTCTTTTATATGTCCCTCCTCTCCGCATTTGCGGCAATCCTTTGATCTGTCGTGCCCTTCACAAGTAGTGGCGGCATGTCCGTAGCCCCAGCATTTGTAGCATTTCTTGACGTCCAGTCTTTCCTGTACTCTGCACTTTGACAGGCCAACCCGTATTCCTCCTAAACTCATAATCCTCTTACAGTCTTCTTCCGTTGCTACAAATGTGGCTACTTGTGTTCCGCCATGTGCCGGCCTTATTGACTTGACGCTCATTTTATCCTTGTCCATGATGAGCCCCGTATTTTCAATTTCACTTTGTACATCTTCAATACTGGATACTTCGTCTATGTCACGTATAAAAAGTGTCTTGAATTTATCACCTCCGACACTTCGAACCTTTTGTTCTTTTAGGAGTTTTGTTACTTCCCCTTTGACTTTTTTATCGTTATCTTTTTGAATGTTTATTATCATATCTCCCTTTAAGGTCTTGCGTACGCTTTTTATCATTTCTTTTGTTTGCGTATTTGTAATATTATCTCTTAGGGCTCTTAGGGTATCTGCATAAGATTTTGTACCTAATTCTACTATAATGGCTTCTCCCCTTTTTTTTGTCCTATTCTCCGCCGCCGTCGACTTGTCTGGGGGGCCGTGGATTACGGTTCGCCCAGGCTGGTCGTGCACTGCGTTCTCTACCATTTTCCTAAAGCTTGAAAGCTCCCATGCTGGTGGCAATATGATTCTATATTCTAGTACTTCCATCCAGAAACAGAGGTGAAAGCAGGGGGTTTTTAGCCGGTAGGAGTCCGGCACTACCCCGCGCGATCGACATCTAAGCGCGGGGTGTCCATGAAGGATTTTTGCCCTCTGTCCAACCCACCGCCAGTCGAAGATGTGGGTTGGACCCAAAAAAAAAAAAAAAAAAAAAAGGTCAGGTCAGGTCAGGTCAGGTCAGGTCAGGTCAGGTCAGGTCAGGTCAGGTCAGGTCAGGTCAGGTCAGGTCAGGTCAATAGCGGCTTGTGCTGAGCGGTTTTTCCAAAATTTTGGCACCATTCGATTCACTTTTTTACACTGGTATAGAATCTGAAATAAAAAGTGCGGAAAGTTTTTTCCCAATTGCCTAAATTTTGAAAAAACATGATAAGGTCAGGTCAGGTGTTATTAGTCATATATCACGAATTTAAAAACGACGTGGAGGCCGCAATTTTCAAAATTAATTTTAAAAAACGACATATTCCCATTCAGGGGACCTAAAGAAACCGTACTACGTTGAAAATTTTCGCTTTCGAGAATTTTGAAAAAAAGTTCGGGTCAGTACACATCCATCTTTTCACCTTATTTTGACCTTTTTTGACCTAACTTGGCCGTTTTTAACCTTATTCTCACCTTTTTTGACGTTTGTTCACCTGAATTCACCTTATTTTCACCTTACCTGACCTTTTCATCAACTGAACTGACCTTTCCTCACCTTTTCGACATTTCTTCACCTTAACTTGACCTTTTTTTCACCTGAACTTCGCCTTTTTTCACCTGAACTGAACTTTTCATAAACTGGACTGACTTTTCCTCACCTTTTATTGACATTTGTTTGCCTGAACTTGATCTTATCTTCACCTGAACTGAACTTTTCATGAACTGAACTGACCTCATTTTCACCTGAACTGACCTCTTTTTCACCTGTACTGACACCCCTTTTTAATTCCCCACTCCACTTCACAATTTAAAATAATGGGAGTTTACTGCAATCGGTAAAATTTTCGAATTCGAGATAACACCAGATCTATACCTTTTGAGGTCTCAGGAACGTAAAAAAGTGGTTTTTAAAATGTGTCTGTGTATGTACGTACGTTCGTACGTACGTACGTGCGTACTTTCGTTCGTAAACACGCCGCAGCCCAAACTACTCAACCGATTTTTTTCACCTGTCACATTAACTTACCCTCTTTGCACCTAAATTGTAGCTTAAATTCATTTTTAGTTTTCCTCATCCGTCAGTAGCACTCAAGCGGTAGTCAAACTTTCTGCATAGCTTAGCTTGTTATAGCGAACGCTGGCAGTTGCAGATAAAGAATGGAAGTACGTCAGGTCAGCTATTGACAAGGCAAACTTTGATGGCAGGTCAGCTAATATTTAGGCGAACTCCGTTGACAAAAGGTCAGGTTAGGTCTGAAGCTCCGAGAAATTATTGCTTTAGTTCGTCAGAATTCGGTGGTCCCCTCTCCCATAGCCGATTTATTTGACCAACGAAAAGACAGACACTACACACTTGCAGTCAGTATCCAATCCAGCGCGCGGGCAGAATTCCGACGTCGTGTTACGTTGCCGTCTTCGAGCTGCTGCAGCCAGCAAACAGAGCCATCATCTTTATGTTATTTAAAGGTAAGTGCCACGTTTTTATAGCAATCAATTGAACTGAGTATTTCTGCAGTCTATTATAGCAAAAAATTCAAGTTATTCATTAAAAAACGAGTTGATTTATAATCAATTCTGGACCGGTAATCAGCTCGTTTTATGGCATGACAATGAAATAGGTAGGCAGTTGTTACATCCGGCATCTCTTACAGACAAATGAAAATGGCGTGTCATCC
This sequence comes from Pycnomerus fuliginosus, assembly GCA_963924575.1. Classification (NCBI taxonomy): domain Eukaryota; kingdom Metazoa; phylum Arthropoda; class Insecta; order Coleoptera; family Zopheridae; genus Pycnomerus; species Pycnomerus fuliginosus. The sequence goes on from OZ004621.1 coordinate 35,875,712, forward strand.
AGACATTGTACGTGCCTGACGGGGTAACGAAATATCGTCACACGCCTGCAACTAACCTTAGAGTAGAGTCTAGCAATCATATTTTTTGCATTTTGAACGTTATACGTGGGCACTTTTAACCTCCCCACTCCACTTCACAATTTAAAAAAATGGGAGGTTACTGCAATCGGTAAAATTTTCGAATTTGAGATAACACCAGATCTTTACGTTTTGGGGTCTCAGGAACTCAAAAAAGTGGTTTTTAAAATGTGTCTGTGTGCATGTACGTTTGTACGTACGTTCGTACGTTTGTAAATACGCCACAGCTAAAACTGCCAGACAGGTTAAGCTGAAATTTGGTACACAGGCATCTGATAAGCTAACTTAGATCTGAAAAGTTTTTGGAGCAAATCGTGCAACCCGAAATGCCATCTTGGCACATCAACTATGGAATTTTAAATGCAAACCTCAATTTTTGACTTTACCATAGAAGAGGCCTTAAAATTCTGCTTCCAAAAATGTATTTACGTTTAGTGCCCTTTTTACAAAATACTCAAAACTTCGAGATTTTTATCTTACTTTAAAATCAAGGTACAGCCCAAACCCCTGAACCGATTTGGGTGAAATTTTGTGCGTGCAGTTTGTATTACCCGCCAAAGAGTTGGAAAATTTTTGGAGGCAATCTATCCGCGGTAAGTGCCATTTTGGCACATCGATGTTGAACTTTTAAAATTGTACTCTCATTTGACCATCCAAGACAAGTTTTTGAAAAACTTGTTGTCTTCATAAGAAAGTGCTTCAAATTCTGGTTTTAAGTAAATCAAAATGCAGGAACAGTCAGTGCCCTTTAGGCAAAAAAAATTGAAATCTTGCAATAACATTAAAAACAAACTATAGTCCAAATTACTAGATCAATTAGTCTGAAATTTGGTACATAGAGATTGTGTGACCTGCTGAAAGGCTGTTTGAAGCAATCGGTAATGTAATGTAATGTAATGTGGCAGGATATTAACTTTAAAAGGAAGGTGCTGACAAATGCTGATGTCGTTATTTGGCAGAAAAGTAAGAAATTAGTCGCAATGGTATCATTTGACTGCTAAACTACACGGAAATCAAAGATCTACGCCGGGGGGAGGTTCCTGCCGCTTTTCTGCTGCCTTTTTTGTTTGCTGACGCTTTCTAAAGTTTTATTTTTCTAAAAAGCAGATCTGGTCAAGTCCACTTCATTGATAAAGTTCAACTCTGGTAAAAATCAACTTGGACAAAATGATGTTTTTTATATTTAGACAATAAATTGTAAAATCAATGATCACTCATATACACCACGAGGTGTTATGCTATTTTAATCATCTTGGAATGTTCACTTAAAAATATTTCATTTGATATTCTAGCGTCTCAGTTTTATTCAAAAACGCTTTATAATAATTTTTTTCTTCGTTACCATCGAAGTTGATAGTTCAATGTCAGGTCAGCTAATGTTGGAGTTGGCTTGAAGTTCGTTATTGTTATTGTTGTTCGTTTTCAGGGCATATCAGTTCATTGTGCGCCTTGCCACCCTAAAGTTCAGTTTTCCGTAAAGTTGATCTTGCCGCATTCTAGAATTTGAGTCGCTCGAACAGCCCGCATAGTTTAACTTGAGGCTCGGTCGACTATAGCTGTGTACAACCAGATCAGCTAAGATCAGTTTAGATCTTGGCGAGTCCGGATGAGACCCTGTTCGGTACAGAAAAGTTGAGGTCAGGAAGGCAAGACTCTGCAGAAGTCCAACATTAAAATTGTTCACCTCGAAAACTTTGGGACCGTAAAGTCAAGTTGAACTACTTATTTACGTCATTAGTACATACAGATTCACTTAGCATGTTGTTCAATTCGACAACCCCAAGCGCTAGGTAAGGACACCATAATGGCAGCCCTACTTCTGCAACAACTGAACATAAGATAGTATAGTAAGTAAGTAAGATAGTATAGTAAGTAAATAAGATAGAATAACTTAGACTTTCCTGCAATTTCGCTTTATCTCCTTCAAGATGATATTATGTAACGTTCAATAGCGGGTCGTTTAACTAAAATTGCATGTGTTGAATTATTTTTTAGCGGAAGGACCCCTATACGCATCTACATCGAGATGGATGAGGCGTTCAGAACGAACGCGACCAATTCCGCTATGAATTGGTCCCATGTAAGTGAGAAGAATTTGAGTAGGTCTGTGCGCATTGAACGAGATATCGATTCCGTCGTTATAGTGGCCGATCATTTAAGAGCTTTCAAAATAAATGGAAACGTAAAAATATCAACTGATGCCGGAAAAACGATTTCCACTTGCCGCAACACGAAAATGTTGAAGCAGTTGAAGCTGCGTAGCTCACATTATGACATGGAAAATATCACATATTTGGAGATGAGATTGTGTTCGGTGGGTAAATTCAATATGTTTGCATTGCTGGCCGTGAAAAATCTTGAAGAATACGGGCCGTTTCATGGTGTCGTCAAATGCTCCGGGGAGAATTCAACTTCAAATCAGTCAAGAAAACTCGCGATTGGAAATTCCTACTTGACGTTCGTTATCCATCCGTCCGCAAGCGAACTGAGTGAAACTTCCAGAAGTTCCAAATATGGCAATGTAGTTGCCAAGATCTTCGACGAATTGCGATCCAATATATTAATAAACGAAAGAGATTGGCTGGTGTTTGCTGATAACGTTCATCAACATTGCTCGGGTTGGATTCTAGATGGTACTTCAGCTGCCGTTGCATCTCCGGATAGAATATATGGCGTTAATTATTACATTAGTACTCACGGACAGCAGTTTCCGGTCGATACTCTGAAGCGGGAGTTACAAAATTTTATCGATACGAGTTCGGCCCATCGCCAGATCGTTTGCCAATTTCACAAAGCCGCAGTTCTCCAACCGGGACCAGATTCGGCCATTTTCTTCAAATTTCCAGCAGAGGATGATGCGATATCCGACTCTATCGGGTAAGACTAACATATGATATGTAGGTATTCAATGTTTCATGTACCCGAGTGTTTCAGAATTTGGGGCGCATAGGAAAATAAAATGGAAAAATGAATGAAGTATTTTTTTGCTGCTCCCGAGAATTTGCTACAAAATTTTTAGCGTATGTGAACTACAGTCCGTGCTAGTCGGTACCCCTTGAGATGTTGTTCGTTCCTCTGCTCCTCCTAGGTACTTAACAATAATTTTTTGAAAATTGATTAATTGATCTTATATGCGACAATTACCTACTGAAGGATTTGAAGATTCCTTAGAATTTTAAAAACAATTACCGAACAAATATCAACACACTAAAAAATTGGTTTGATTTTGTAGTCGAAAACTGCAGACATCCGAAAGTTTGTCGAATGCACCTAATAAAAAAAATTTTCGCTTCTGCTTTAAATTCAATTTTTAAAAGTTCATTATAAAGTACCTAGGTATCTAAGAGGAGTTAACGAACGAAAGAAAATTTCAAGAGGTACCTACAAATTAGCACGGATTATCGTTCAAATACGCTAAAACTTATGCGGTAAATTCTGGGGAGCAGGGAAAAGAAATAAATTCATTTTCTGATTTTGTTTTCCTATGCGCCCCAATATCTGAAACGCACGGTACCTACATATCGATAGTTTTTTTGTCCACATTATTTCGTAGGCATATATTTTATTTATCGTGTAATTGTAGGTCAAAATCATCGTCAGTATATCATCGACCTCCCCGAATTGGTCCCAAAAACTATCCCGTATACGGTATTCAGAATGCAGGTCATTTTTCTGACGAGGGTTTGTCGCGTATAATGGTGATAAATGACAGACATCCTCTGTACGCAACTTGGAAGTCCGTTACGTTTATTCAAGCATACGACCCAAATATACACATACTCTCGATCAACCGGTATCGTAATAACTATCATCAGACAACTACAGAGCAATATGAACCTACTGATTGTGTATACAGGCTGGTCCAACACTAGTGTCCAGCGGCAAAACGACCTTTTACTTTGAGGCTAGAGTTTTGAATTTTTTACAGGGTGTATGGGTACTAAAAACCCTTCAGATGACGTTAACATTTTTTTCATTGGACCAAAAATGTGACGTCACGAGATTTCAAATTGAGCTATTTTCATGGAATAAATAATTTTTGTCCATAGGTTGACTATTTTTGGCCTTAAGATTATGTTGACCAGATTTTTAATTTTTTTGAACGTCAGGTTAGCAAACTGCAGAAGGCAAAATAATCGTCATTTTATTTCATAAGGAGGCCGTGAAACAATATCGAAACGATGCGCCGTGTGTCCAACTCGAGTTCATCGGAGATTTAGAACTGTCAGTTGCTTGTCATGTTTGACAGCGGCCATTGAGCCCCAGAATTATTAATTGATTGATTTATTCGAATAATCTAATATTTTTTTACAAAAAAATTATGTGAAAATCATCGAGTCTGCCCCGCGAAGTTTTAAACACGCGCGCAGACGCAAAGCGTGTTGTTTACATCCTCGACTCTCGGCAGTTGATGCCTGGAAGATGTGAAGATTAATGAACCTTTTAGCGGTTTATTTTCTTGCAAACGCTCTCCAGAGGTTTACCTCATTTAATTATCAGTGAATAGAGTAAGTTTTTCAATTTTCTTTGTATTATTATAAGCAATACTGGTTAATTTAAGGTGTGAAGATTTGGACGACAGGATCATCACAATCTACAAGAAGCAGTTGTTTACTACAATTACAAGATAAAGGAATAACGAAAGGCAAGACTAGCAGAATTATTCGTCAGTGTTAGTAATGAGAACGAGAAACTGAAACCCTGTCTGTCGAAGTGCCCGAACTTTGGTGAAATGCAATGCGAATGAATCTGGGACAGGTTTCAAAATCATACGTATTGTCTTTGTAAAACAATCAGCAAAACAGTAACAATTTCTGTTGGATTAAATTATGAATAAAGCACCACTAAACTTATTTATTTTAAGTAAGGTACACACGCATCTTTATGAAATGGTCTGAATATTCACTTGGAACAAAATGCCCCAAATTCCTAGCTAGTAATTTATTTCACATTACTAATTCAACAATGTAGTTTATTTAGTTAAACGTAGTAAGGTTTCACTGCAATCTTGACACTAATCATCGCAGTCACTACACGGTTTCCTCAAACCGACACTGGTGCACAATATCCACACTTTTCCCTTGTAAAATGTAAACAGTCTTGGATCAGAACGTGATAATCATCAACAATTATTTGTAGTAGATGCCATAATCTTGTCGTTTAAATCCGAGTCCAAATCTTCAACACACCTTCAATTAAACAGGGTTGTTTTTACAGATACAATGAAAGTTGAAAAACTTACCCAATTCACAGATAATTAAATAGGGTAAACCTTTGTACGAGTTTGCAAGGAAATAAACTGCTAGAAAGGTTATTAATCGTGTCGGACTGCCGGCATCAGCTGTCGATCGCATTGCGATTGCGCCTGCGCGTTCAAACACTTCGCCGTGAATATTCATGACTTTCGCATAAGTTTTTTGTAAAAATATCAGATTATTTCAATAAATCAATCAATTAATAATTCTGGAGTTCAATCACCCGTGTCAAAACATGACAAGCAACTGACAGTTCTAAATCTCCGATGAACTCAAGTTGGACACACGGCGCATCGTTTCGATATTGTTTCACGGCCTCCTTATGAAATAAAATGACGATTATTTTGCCTTCTGCAGTTTGCTAACCTGACTTTCAAAAAAATTTAAAATCTGGTCAACATAATCTTGAGGCCCAAAATAATCAACCTATGGACAAAAATTATTTATTCCATGAAAATAGCTCAATTTGAAATCTCGTGACGTCACATTTTTGGTCCAATCAAAAAAAAATTAAGGCCATCTGGAGGGTTTTTAGTACCCATACACCCTGTAAAAAATTCAAAACTCTAGCTTCAAAGGAAAAGGTCGTTTTGCCGCTGGACACTAGTGTTGGACCAGCCTGTATACTCCCTACTTCATATTCGGAGGTTTCCGACATGTTCAAAATAAAGGACTTCAACGTGACGCCAAAAAGACCGTGCAGTTGTATAAAACATTCGAGGAATTTTTAAAACAGGTTAAAAGGGAGGTCGCGCTCAGAATTGAGCTCGTCTACACTGTCGACAACATAAGAGACGACGTCGTGGGGTATGAAATATTTGCAAGGGAGGGCGAAGAAAGTGAAACACTACTTACTCTATTACTAAAAACCGCCTGCAAAAACCAAATGATCCTTAGATGTGATTCCGGATGGAGCGACTATGTGGAGGCTACCGGTATAAATTATCATAACAACATAGGAGATGAAATGGGACAAATAATTGAAGAAAACTTAAGTAGAAATGCAACGAAGTCACCCGAAAATAGCCAGGATTCTTCACTGCATTTGGCGACAAGCAAACGTTGTATCCAAAACGTGTACGATAACGAGCAATTGTTAACGGAATGGACCTTGGGTTCCAACTTCACATTGATGGGAAAGAAACTTCACGATATCGTGGACGTACTGCGGTTATCAAAAATTAAATCTGTCCATACAGACAAAGTGATTAGGTTGAATTTCATCATCATAAATCATCGTGAGGAAGGAGCGGATCATCCGGCTAATGCCGAAGGCTCAACATTGAGCGCAAAAAAACTCCCCCAGACAAATTGTTACGGTTACCATAATCGCCAACGACGACCACCACTACCATTTATCCAGAGCGCCGGAGACCCCAAGCTGTCCTGGAAATTGTGCCTGGAATATTTCGACTACAACTTGATGGATAGTGTAATACCTCATGATGACTTCGGGGAAATAATTTTGCACGTTCGATACAACTTCATGAAGCAGATTGCGCTTAAAATATGGCAAACAGTACCCCTCCGCATAATAGAATTTGAGGCCGACAATTCTTCCGACACCAACAACACTACAACGAGCGAATCATCACGTAAAGAAGGAGTAGAAAGCGCTCGGTTAATAAATAATTGTGCAGAAGTGGAGAGGCTGATCTTAATCCACGGAGTTTGTCAGAGCGGTTTGAACAATCTACGAATACCGACTGAAGCTAGAAGCGCTTTTAAGACAGACCGATTGAGGCACTGGAAAAGGCCAGCCGGAGCTGCTTCTGCTGCTGCTGCGCCGTTGTTGTCTGGAACGATATCACCAAAATCTCTAGTTAGCTATCTTTTATTGACCAACGAAACTGATGAAGATTGCTCGCTTTCTCCATCTCTTAATAGTAACTTGTCGGTGAAATTAATTCTTTCCTCCTGCGTAACCGATCCAACAGATAGCATGTTTCACAGCTTGCTATTGAAATATATTAAAGTGAATGTAGAGATGTTCTCGGTCTGGGAAAGCGGAAGACCATACAGTTACAGAACGTTTAAGGTAGTCGAAGGAAGCGAAACTGGTAACAATTTTATATGGGCCAGTGCATATCGGCACGCACTTGTAGATTTAAAGGTCGACCAGAAAGTCCTATCTAAAGCTGGGGTGGCAAAACAACTTAAGTACGAATGGCAGCGAAGCCTCATTGAACTGTTCAATCGAGAAAGCAAAAAATCGGCATTTCTAGCTGTTGTGGTGCTTTTTATCGTTTCAGAAAGTTTAACTACCAGTGAGAGGAATTTACTGATAGACGTATCAAGGTTGTGGAGCTTTTGTAGAAAGGAAGGCCTCACGCTGAATGAACTTGCGAAATGCGGAGTCATCGTGGCGGGTGACCACATTCACGAATACAAACTTAGACCCCTTTTTAGCGAGTGGGTAAGTGAGAAAGGAAATCACGGGGAGAAGAGGAGTAAGGAGGAAGCATCGGGTGGTCCATATTTCGATGAAGAAAACACCCAATGGGAAGAAGGCACCGCAGAACGAAATGTTGCATGTAAGAATGACATGCAAGCGGAGCAACATCAGGATCAAATGGACCCTTCAACAGATCACAATCCGAGCTCGTCACGACTCTGCGAAGAAATGAGTGACAGCCAAGCGGTTGTTCCATCAACAAGCGCCGCCGCCGGTGGTAGCAGCACTAATACGGTGAATATTCGAGCACAAAAGCACAAAGTCCGAATCAATTTACTCCAGGACGTTACAATCCGAAATCAGGAAACTGCGGGGTTGGAAGCGTCCACTGTATCAAACAAGACAACGGCATTGACCAAGGCACGAGATTGTTCCATAGGTAGGTGGAAGAAAATAAAACCGCGGCATATAGCAAATATTTGAAATGGGTGAATTTCGACTTTTCCCTCGTCATTCCTTTCTCTCAATTTTATTTAATTTAAATCTCTTTTCATTTCAGATGCGCCACGAACCTCTCAGCTGCCGTCACGACTTTCAGACCTCTTCCAATAAGTAAACATGAAGAACTTGACAAATAGCAGAACTAAAAACAAATCAACCCCATTCATGTGCTATTTAGCTAGTTGAGATACATTTACTGTAAAATATATTTATTATTATTGTTAATAATGATGGTAAATCAAGCGCAAAACAAAAACGAAAATTTTATAAGAAAATCATCTGTTATTAGGTATCGCTAATAAAGATATACAAACAAAATTATTAAAACTACTCAATCCTTTTAACCCCTATCTCCGCGTTCCAGCTCGTCGCCATCTTGCAGCAGGAAGGACGGCCAGCATGACAGTTGCGTCGGACATCATGTTAACAACTTGGTTTTAAGTTAAACCCATTGAAAGTTGAACTGCAAAGTCAACGTCAAGTTGAGCCAAGCTTGCATTCGAAATAAGTGCGTTTTCCATTCTAGTCCAAGTAGTCAACCAATTGCAGAATTGCACCACGCTAAAGGGAGTCTAACTGTTGCAGAAGTCCAACGGTCCGCTTATGCGAACTGCGCTGAATTTAAAAATTAACGGTAGTTGCAGTCGGTGCGTAGTTGAACTCAGATCATTTGTTTACTGAAGCTCTAATGCAAACTTAGAGACAGTGGAAATTGACGTCCAGTCAGACTATAGCTGCAGTCAGCAGTCAACCAATTGCACCACGCTAAAGGCAACTGTTGCGTAAGTCAAACAGTCCGCTTATCTGAACTGCGCTGAATTTAAAATTTAATGAAAGTTGCAGTCGGTGCGTAGTTGAACTCAGATCATTTGTTTACTGAAGCTGTAATGTAAACTTTGGGACAGTATAAATTGACGTCCAGTTAGACTATAGTGGCAGTCCAAGTAGTCAACCAACCGCACTACGCTAAAGACAGTCTAACTGTTGCAGTTGGTGTTGATCCATGGGGAGTCCTCATGCGTGTATTAAAAGAAAAATGTAGGTCCGAAAGGGGCGAGTTGTGAAATTTCGTCAAAAACAAGGATTCAAGCGTCCCCCTCAAAATAAAAATCGACTTGTCCGAGCGAATTTTAATTTTTAACCTCCCCACCTCTAATTTAAAAAAATTGGCAGCAGAGAAGCGGCTGGAACCTCCCCATCGCGTGGATCTTTGATTTTTGTGTAGTTTAGCAGTCAAATGATCAAGAAAATTTTTAGACCGCTTGGCATCATTGCGACTAATTTCTCACTTTTCTGCCAAATAATGACATCAGCAATCACATTTGTCAGTATCTTATTTTTAAGGTTAACATCCCGCCACATTTACTGTCACAAACTGTAACTTTACGTCATCACTATCAATCCGCTTCTTTTTTTGAAAATTTTAATAATTTCCCGGCAAAATTGTAACAACTGTGATAACATTTTTAGAACCAGAATTTAATCATGTTTCTAATGGTGACATAAAAAAGGAGGCCTTGTATGTAAAATTTTAAAGTTGATATGCCAAAATGGCACATCCCGTGTACCGATTGCCTCAAAAAGTCTTTCAGCTTTTCAGCAGGTCACACAATCTCTATGTACCAAATTTCAAACTAATTGATCTAGTAATTTGGGCTATAATGTGTTTGTAATGATATTACAATATTTCTAATTTTTATGTCTAAAGGGCACTAACTGTTCATATATTTTGGCTTACTTAAAACCAGAATTTTAAGTCCTTTCTGATGATGACAGTAAATTTTGCAAAAACTTGTCTTTGATGGTCAAAGGAGAGTACAATTTTTATGGTTCAAAATTGATGTGCCAAAGTGGCACTTGCCGTAGGCCGTTTGCCTCCAAAATCTTCCCGGCTCTTCGAGAGGTAATCCAAACCTCAAGTACAAAATGTCAGCTCAATCGGTTCAGGAGTTTGGGCTGTATCTTGATTTTAAAGTACGATAAAAATCTCGAAGTTTTGATTTTTTTGTCAAAAGGGCACTAAAAGTGAATACATTTTTGGAAGCAGAATTTTAATGCCTTTTCTATGGTAAAGTCAAAAAATGGGGTTTGCATTTAAAATTTCAAAGTTGATGTGCCAAAATGGCATTTCCGGTTGCACGATTGGCTCCAAAAGCTTTTCAGATCTAAGTTAGCTTATCAGAAGCCTGTATACCAAATTTCACCCAAATCGGTGTGGTAGTTTTGGCTGTGGCGCGTTTACAAACGTACGAACGTACGTACGAACGTACGTACATACACACAGACACATTTTTAAAACCACTTTTTTGGGTCCCTGAGACCTCAAAACGTGAAGATCTGGTGTTATCTCAAATTCGAAAATTTTATCGATTGCAGTAACCTCCCATTTTTTTAAATTGTGAAGTGGAGTGGGGAGGTTAAAAATGGGAGATTACTGCAATCGGTACAATTTTCGAATTCGAGATAACACCAGATCTAAACTTTTTGAGGTCGCAGGAACCTAAAAAAGTGGGTTTTAAAATGTGTCTGTGTGTATGTACGTACGTGCGTTCGTAAACACGCCACAGCCCAAACTACTCCACCGATTTGGCTGAAATTTGGTACGTGTGCATGTGATAGCCCAACTTAGATCTGAAAAGCTTTTGGTGCCAATCGTGCAACAGAAAGTGTTATTTTGGCACATCAACTTTTAAATGCAAACCCCCATTTTTGAAAACACCTTAAGAAAGACCTTCAAATTCTGCTTCCAAAAATGCATTCACATTTAGTGCCCTTTCGACAAAAAACTCAAAAGTTCGAGATTTTTATCGTACTTTCAAATCAAGGTACAGCCCAAACCCCAGAACCGATTTGGCTGAAATTTTGTACGTGAAGTTTGTGTAGCCCGTTAAAGAGCCCAGAAATCTTTGGCCCCAATTGACCCACGGCAAGTGCCATTATGCCACATTAATTTTGAACTTTTGAAATTGTACCTACTCTCATTTGACCAAAAATCTATTGGCATCATCAGAAAGGACTTCAAATTCTGGTTTAAATAAGTCAAAGGTATATTAGGTATTACTTAGAGCTCTTTAGGCAAAAAAAATCGAAATTTTGCATTAACATTAACAACAAAGTATAACCAAAATTACTAGTTCAAATTGTCTGAGATTTGGTACATAGAGGTTGTGATGTAGCACGCTTAAAAGCTGAAAGGCTTTTGGGTGCAATCGGTCCACGCAACGTGCCTTTTTTATGTCGCCATTAGAAACGTGATTAAATTCTGGTTCTAAAAATTGCCTTACAGTTACAATTTGGCCAGAAAATTATGTAAATTTTCAAAAAATGAGAGGACTGATAGTGATGACGTAAACTTACAGTTGGTGACAGTAAATAAGTGCCACAAAATAATGCAGGATGTTAACCTTAAAAGGAGGAGGTTAAATGTGATAGCGATAGCAGATATGACATCTGCTATCTCTACCACATTTGACATTGGCATGACGCCAATGTTGTTATTTTGACAGAAAAGTTAAAGTCCCAATGGTGAGCGGTATAAAAATGTTCTTATTCAATTGACTACTAAACTACGCGGAAATAAAAGATCCACGCGGAGTGGAGGTTCCTGTTGCTTCTTTGCTGCCTTTTTTTATATCGCTGACGAGAAAATTGTTTTGTTCAACGGCTATTCCATGCATTAAGATTACTCCCAATATTTAATGACACATGTCGATTTTCTTTATCTGCTCCCTTCGGCTACGCCTCAGGTCGCATTATTTTTTACTGCTCCCTTATTTGATAAGGTGATTTCGTGTCATCAGGTGGACTATCCTGAAACTTGATGTTTGAGAAGGGGATGAGCTCTAATCAGACTTCCCCTTGAGAAAAGAAAAGAACATTTAGTTGAACGTATAGGTATTATTAACGGAAATACAAAGAGCTCTAAAATGTTGTCTTTTAACACTGAGTAGGATGTGCTTACAGGGCGTTATTTTTAAAACTTCCCACCTTGAATATCTTTGGATGTACCTAATAAAGATGTTGAATTGAAATAAACGTTGGCCAATATCTCACAGAGGGGGACACTTGCGCGTATATTGAGGAAATTTTTTCCACTTCCGGTTTAACCGGAAAAGACCTTAACTTTGTTTTTTCAAATGGAATGATACCTTTTTCTCAACGGATTCGGAATCTACGATTTTTGCTGAGTTAGAAACATGTATCATTCTTGACCAGAAGTACAGTCACGGCCACCCTAGATTTTCAAAAACATCGAAGAAATCGGTGAAATATTGAGATTTTCGCAAAACGCAAAAACACGTCTACTTTAATTTTTTGATGCAGGTTCATCTGCCCATTGACATTTTCTTTTTATTTCCTTCCGAGATTTTGACAGTTTGCGTGGTAAGAGAAAATTTGATAGAAAAGAGAGAAATCAAAAAAAATAAATTGCTCAGGTAAATTTTTGCATCAAAAAAACTAACTTGACGTGTTTTGCGTTTTGCAAAAATTTCAATATTTCACCGATGTTTTTGAAAATCTAGGGTGGCCGTGACTGCACTTCTGGTCAAGTATGATACTTGTTTCTAACTCAGAAAAAATCGTAGATTCCGAAACCGTTGAGAAAAAGGTGTCATTCCATTTGAAAAAATGCAGCAGTGCAGCGGCTGGAACCTCCCCATCGCGTGGATCTTTGACTTGGGTTTCTAGTCGAATTAGCATAGAAAATGTATAAGACTGGTTTCAACGACGGTTTTAGAACTTTGGGGGTCCTGCCTAAAAAGGACTTACTTGTACCTACTCTTCTCTGATGAATGTTTCAATTTGTGTGTTCTAAAAAAGTTCTAAAACCATCATGGAAACCAGTCATACATTTTCTATGCTAATTCGACTAGAAACCCAAGTCAAAGATCCACGCGATGGGGAGGTTCCAGCCGCTTCACTGCTGCATTTTTTTAAAATTATGGTGTTGGGGAGGTTAAAATTCGTTCATATTAAGATTTTACAGATGTTCACACCGTCAATTTACTACTCGCTTTTGGCTCCGCCAAAGCTCACACGGATACGCCTTAGTTTTTACAGTTTCGGTTGGATACTCACTTTTGGCTCCGCCAAAGCTCGCAAAAGTTCGGCTGCGCCTCAAATTCTATTTGAGAGGTCGCCTTCGGCAAAGCCTGGCCACTATCGACTTTGGCATTTTCTCTGACGGAAAAGGCGAAGGAACATTTTCGGGTCGCCCCTGATTTTATTAACAGTTTTCCGTGTCACTTTGACAGGACGGGGGGTCCGGGCGATTTTTAACAGTAATAATTTATACTTCAATAAAATATTATTATTGGGGCCGGTCATTTAACAGATCAATTATAACAAAATTTATTATCAAACTTAACACTAAATGGACGAATAATTATTAATCATTACCTACTGATAGCATGTATATAGTAAGGTTAATGATTTCTGTTTGTGAAAAAGCATGTGAACTTGCAAGTCTTTTCTTCAAATTACTGCTTCTTATATTTTACTCTTTTGTATATTGAAACTTTCTGTCGCTAAATAATTATTGTCAAGCAGAAATTGTGAAGAAAATACTTGACAAATATATAAGACTTGTACCTATACATAAACATTTTATAACATCAATATTATGAGCCAGAATCTTCAATTTCAAAAAATGAAGAAGATTATTTGAATGTACTAAAGTACCTATAAGAAATACTGACACTGTAAATCTTTTGAAACTGAAAATTTTTACAGTTACCAATTATTTGAATTAAGAAATGGACGAAACTGCTGTTTTCATGTTGTCATTGTCACGTACGAATTATCTGTATAGGTATCGGCGATGTTCTAAATTAGTTTTTCTCAAAATTTGCAATTTGTGTTAATAATTCCTTTCTTCAATTACATTATATGCTTTACCTATAACAAATAATTTGAAGCTTAAGTAAGTACATAATTTATACCTATACTGGTACATAAAATTAAAAAGGTTTTTGTGTAGGGGACTTGTGTGTTTGTCAGGACTGCCACTGCTATTCCACCGTTTGTGAAATAGATAGACTGGACAACTTACTGCTTTCCCATCCTACCATCTATTTCCTCGTCCCATTAGCCTATAAAATGTTATGTATTTTATAAATTTATATTTAAGTTTTTTAGAAAATTATTTAGCAAAGTTACTTTCTTAAATGATGGCTGCCCTTCTTGGCATGATTTTTGCGTCATTATTTATTCATTTATGGTTCGTCTACTTGAGTCTATTTTGGTTGAGCTTCTCTCTTCGTTTTGTAATACATCTTACACCCAACTCTGCTTCATTGTTCCACAGGTAGCAGTCCAGCAAGTATCCCTCTTCAAAATTTGTTTAATTAATGTTGAAAGAGTTAAATTAAGTAGCTCACCTATAAATTTTTTCGGTCAACAAACAAATCTTCACCCACTTCTGCTTTTTTGTGACATTGTTCTTATTGGAATGATGTATATTTCTTCCTCTATTTGAAGACGTACTTATTAGGGCCGTAGCAGAATGCGGAGGTGGAGGTACTGTTGTCTTAGCTTATTCGCTCGCTCGCTCCTCACTCTGTCCGTTGGATAACTTCGAGTTTTCTTCGCAGTAGGTATAGGTATAAATAGGTATTTCAACCCTCACTCGGTGCACCCGATTCCACCAGTAAGACCAGCCGCCCCTGCATACACATTAACGTGATAAACATCTACAGGGCTACACATCGCATTGATGTACATCTTCCGGGGGCCGTTCTATGGGAACTCTAGTGAGCAAAAAAGTGGTTTAGATTGCATTGTTTCAATACTCAAACGTTTCCAGTAGGTAGAAGTGTTCATTGTCTTCATTTTGCTTTTATACAACTCGCATTTCAAACAATTTGGATTATCTATCTTTCATCCGCTTCAATTTTTTGCTGTTTACAAATGGGTTCATCGAAATAGTATGCCAATGATTGCTTCATTCATTTTTTCGCTCGAAAAATCTGTGATCTGCTTCTCTGCAATCGGCTGCTACTGTGGAAAGGTTCCGGTGTTAATTTGCTCAGGTCGATTGAACTTAAAGTTGACATTGGGCATTATGTGAAAAAGTTCTGCTGAATGAAAATATAATAGTTTAATATGTTGAAATTAAGTACTTATACTCACCCTCAAGCGATACCTCGACTTTAGATGCGGTGCCTTTAGCATTGGTTCTGCTAAATTTATTTTCGTCCAAAGATTTCTTGATGTTCTTTATATTGTCGATGATGGTTATTTTACAATAAAAAAATTTTAAAAGTTCAAATGCTTTTTCTTCTAGTTGATTGTGCTGTTGATAATTGAAATGATTTTTTTTTAAATATGAAATGATTTATGAATAAAAAAAAACAGTAAATCTCGAAAAAAATTAACGTTTTGTTTTGCGCTTCTATTGGTTAAACGCCTCGACTGATTCATCATCCCGAGTAGATAGGAGCGAATTCATTACAATCGAAAGCTAACGATTAACTGATGAGGAAGATAATCGATAGATTGCGACAACGTTCAACCCCGTTTTCGAAGGAAAATTATTACCCGATTCTCGGCCAAGAACTTGCCGTGATACATTAACGTATGCCAGCAAATCTCGGTATAGAGATCGTTTAATAATTATTGTTCTTGGAAAACCATTTTACGGACTACTCGAGGAAATACGTCGTAAGGCCTGATTGTCCCGGGACACCATCAATAGAGCAAACACACGTAGGTGCATAATATTGTATAATATGCACAATATTTCGAGACTCAAATTTATATGTAATTTCAGTCGAAATTGTTTCAATCGTCAAACCCTTGTCTTTTCAAAATCATCATGTAGACGTCTTTTAAAACGTCTTCTGAATCAGTTAAATGTAACGACGTGGATATATGGTTGTCATTACATGTTACCCATAAACCATTTTTCTTAATTTGTGCCGTGTAATGACCGCTTTGAATGGTCTCGCCCTGGTGTTTGATCATGGCCACTGTTTCGTACAAGAATTCGTTTACGTAAACGTTTGAGGGATCGAAATCGGTGATTTTCGTATTGGTTTTTCGACCGTCCGCACCATAACGAATTAAAGTCAACATGAGATATCTGCTGGGTCTAATCACCTCGATTTTTTCTCTTCGATTAGCGGATCCGCATGCGCGGCATTGCGTATCATTACGCTTAAACCGAAATTGGTCGTTAAATTTCAAACTGTCCACATTTCCTGGATTCAAGATGAGTTGTGTCATTTCAACTTGTTCATCATTTCGGGAAGATTCCTGACAGTCATCGCAAACTACAAACGGGTTGTAAGCCCTGAATTTTAATAAATTTGTGAAATCATCGTCCATATGCTGGATCATGTAGTAAATGAATTCCTGGGCGTCTTGTTGTTGATTCAACACGAAATCGTTTCCAATGAGATCTCTCAAATCGTTGCAATTATTGCTTGCTTTTTCCAGAATGGACAGCATAATTGCATTGAATCTATTCGGAGAATCTTGTTTTCTAATCGATGTTCGAAAATCAGACAACGCCAGAAAACACTGTGTCGAAGCATTCGCATAGCAGGATACGTTGTCGACATTGGTTAAGCCACCTGCTGAATAATCGTTATTTAATCGATTAATTTTTGGCGAACCGACTGGATCATCGTCGTCCGAGGACAGTTCACATATTGATGGAGACGAACTATTTTGGGTGATGGATTTCACTTCGTGTCTTGTCGTTTTCTCGGTTTTCGTGTCTAATAGATTGTTTCGAGGTTGAATTGCAACTGTTGTTGATTGATTTTTGATGACGGGAATCTTTATTATATTTGCAGCATGCGATGCGTGGTTCACATTTTGTTGTTTTCTAACTTTTACTTGTGACACGTCACCATGGCTTACGTCCAATATAGACTCGGATGCTACCCTCTTAGGATTGACTTTTTTACCAATTTCGCAAAATATAGGTTTGTGATCTGAAAAGTAGCTTTCATAACAGTTCACGTATAGTTCAGCTATGTTTGAAAATACAACGTCGATTTGCGTATTGCCATCTGTTGTTATGTCGTCAGAATTAAGACAATTAATCAAGCCGTATTTTTGAAGAAATGAAGTGAGGGCATTGTCATTTAATAAAACGTTAAAATTAAAGTCACCCAACACTATTATATCCTTGGCGGAATTAGAATCTATCTGCTCCAAAATACCACTAAAATTCTCTTTAAATACTGAAATAGGTGTTTTCGGTGATTTGTAACCGGTTATTATTACAACAGGATATTCAACCAATTCAAATTTTACCAAATGTAAATGGTACGACGGGCAATCAACTTTTTTCAATACGACATTTTTTATGGTAACGTTAGGTTTGGCATAGCCCAGTAATCCTTTACAATTTACTCGTTCGTTTTCGTCAGTTCTAAAAACAACATTGAAAGACGGCAAATTTATGTCATCAGTTTGTCTGGTGTTAGTTTCTGCTAGTATTAGAAAATCACATTTTCCATACCAGTTATCGTTAACCAAATTACATTTATTTTTATTAAGTGATCTTACGTTGTGATATCCGACTACGCAACCTGTCTTGAAACTTAAATTGTCATAACTCAATTGCAAATTGCATTCTTTCTGTAATCTGTTTATTTCCCTCAAAACTATGTCATTTTTTACCGCATTGGGCTTTCTGAATTGACCAATTATGAAAATACCATCGAAATCGGATCTAGAAAGAGCTACATACTTGAGCATTCTGTTCATGTTTTTGGATTTGGTAAAATCAACGCAAACATTTCTGTATGTCTGACCTTGCGACTTGTGAATTGTTATCGCTTCAGCAGGGACCAATGGAAAGTTTCTTCGTGATAAACGATATTTTAAATTTTTATCAACGTTTAATTCAACACTTATCTTTTCGACTGGTACCAAATTCGTGCAAACATCGGAATGTTGTTGAATATAACAAGAATGTTTTAATTTGGCTTTCTGGCCCACACGATTCGAATCGAAATCTAACCACAAAATTTCAGGAGCAGTTGAATTCTCTTTAAAACTGATATGCTTTAGTACGCCCGTTGCCCCATTGACAAGACCATCTTGAAGGTCACTGTTGACAGTTAGCATGTACTTAATTCCAATTTTTAAACGGATACTATAAGGAACACCCATAACTTCACATACTGGCTTATTTTTATATTTATCTAGAATTTTATCTCTACTGCTTTCACTTATTTTACCGACAAGTTTATCTGTTGCCTCTGCCGCATGTTCTTCACCCAATTTACTGTTAATCCGTGCATTGTTATACTCGTCGACGTTTTTATTTTCGTAATAAAGTCTTACAGCATTTTCAGGAATATCTGTCATACGAGTAACTGAGCGCGAATTTATCAACTTTATATCGTCTGCAGTCAATTGACCTCTACCCAAGTTGTTCAACGCTTGCACAAATCGTTGATCTTTTTGTCTCATTATTTCCGTCAATTCAAACAATTTAAATTGTTCCCACAATGCATTTCCTAGAACTTCTCCCATCAACTGACCGGGGAGTGACTCAAAAATATACCGATCAAAGACTGGACTCAATTGAAACAAGTCACCTACCAATAATACGGCAATACCTCCGAAAGGTTCTTTAGGTCGCCCAAATATTTGCCTAAGTCTACGATCTACGTAATGAAACGTTTTGACTCCTAGCATACTTATTTCGTCAACTATTACGAGTTTTACATGGATTAAATCTTTTCTTAGTTTCGAAGCTATGTCGTTAGAAAGCTCAGTCATTGTTCCGCTATACTGATTTACAGGTAAAGCAAAAGCCGTATGTAACGTAATTCCACCTATCAGAAACGCCGCTTTACCACAATACGCAGTTAGCAAAACTCTGGCACAGTCTGTCTGCGCGCCCGGTTGACTATCGAAATAAGTTGTAACTAATTGATAAACTGCACTTATTAGTAAACTTTTACCCGTTCCAGCTGAACCTAATATCAACAGTTTCTCAGAATGTCGTCCGGTCTTGAAACAATGCAATATATGCATAGCTATTTCACGTTGTTTCTCATTCAATTTCCGCATCATGTCTTCTAAAGACTCCTTGTCGATTCTTGGTGGACACGTAATACGTACGAATGGACTATTTTCATTGTCAGATGACTTTTTATTTGTTTTCGCACCGCCATCACCAGGTAACATTACGTCTACTTCTTGACTCTGCGAAATCCTTTCAGCGACAAATTGCTGAGCCTCTTGTTCTCTAAATTCCCTGTTTTCCTCTGCAGCTTGCTCCATATACAGGGTGAGTCTAGTTGGACAAATCAGTCGCTCTAGCGTTTAAGATATTGAAATTGGAAATTCTATTTTTGGATATGTTGTAGCTGAAATGGTCCCCTACGCATGGGACCTACAAACAAAGCTCCAGTTTTATTCAAACCGAAATTATTAAATAACAACGAAGGCCTAAAAAATTTTTTTTCTATATTGTTGCATTTTTTAAGGTTATTTCGTTAGAGAATCATTTTCTCTTTATGGAAACATAATTTTTTGAAGAAAAAAGTTAACAATAGCCGAGAGATAAATTATTTAAATAATAAGGATTTTTAAGTATTTCCTAAGGGAAACCACGCGTGCCGTGGTTTTAACAACTGAAAGGCAGTCTAGCTTATACTGCAGACTGTACTCGGAATGACATAAGTGACAGTTGGAAATGTCATTTGCGGTCGTTTGTGAAAAATAATGCAAAACTACGAATTTTTGCCCTTTCCTTTACAGAGAATTGGGTAATTTTTATTGCTTGATGGAATTTATGCTAAATTCGCCGTATACAAGTGTCCTCGGGTTGTCACCCGACTGATGTTTTTTACATATTGCCACTGGAGTCGAATGGTTCGACCAAGAAAAGCTATTCTCGTCAGCCAAAAAGGAATTGGAATAGTTGCTAACAGTTTACTAAAGTGAGTACATTGCTGTCAAATAAGGTGATTTTGTTGCCTTATTAAAAAGTTAATCCATTTCAGCTGATAAGTTTTTCACACTTACGAAAAGGAAATTTATCATCATCGGATGTTGAGGGGTCCATTCATATTCCATGTCACAAATGTTGAGACTGTTGATATAATGAAAAAAGACAAAGAAGCATTGAGCAAAGTGAAACCAAGAAAAGTCAAGTCGGAGAGTGTAAACGTAAACTGGGATAGGTGCAATTCAAAAGACAGTGTACAGATGAAATATGAATTGATGCAACGAAATTGTATGTAGCAGTCACATCACATGAATCGAAATTATTAACAAGTAGGTGTCGAAGCAAAATGGCTAAATTGTGGCTAGCGAGTTATTTCGGGCAGTGGTCATCAATGATGCTTGCGAACATCCAGAAATCACATGAAGAAAAAGACCACAGGAGGATGCTGAGTACATCAAATTAAACATTCATTTATTATTTCAAGTGAACGTTAAAATTGGACAGAGACTATTGTCACCACGTTGTTATTTATTTATTTATCAATACATTTGATGTTGCAACATTTATGTAAATCTTGTAGTCCACAATCATAACAGACTTAAAAATGTGCGGCAGAGAAGCGGCTGAAACCTCCCCATTGTGTGGTTCTTTGCAACATTTATGTAAATCTCTATCCCTTGTAGTCCACTGCATTTTAATCTAAATCACGTTTAGTTAAGATCATATTTTTTTAGGTAGGTAGATACCTACCTCTCTATTAAAGTTAGTATTCTTATTAGAAAGTGACGACAGAGGCTTAATGTTTATTTGAAATTTTGTCACTATTGCTTTCTGGCTGACGAGAATATCTTTTCTTGGTCAAACCATTCGACACCGATG
Source organism: Pycnomerus fuliginosus (assembly GCA_963924575.1). Taxonomy (NCBI): domain Eukaryota; kingdom Metazoa; phylum Arthropoda; class Insecta; order Coleoptera; family Zopheridae; genus Pycnomerus; species Pycnomerus fuliginosus. The sequence goes on from OZ004621.1 coordinate 35,896,743, forward strand.
GCAATGTAAAAAAACATCAACCGGGTGAGAACCCGAGACACTTGTATTCGGCGAATTTAGCAAAAAATCCATGAACCAATAAAAATTACCTAATTATCTGTAAAGAAAAGGGCAAAAACTCGTAGTTCCGCATTATTTTGTCACAAACGATGGCAAATGACATTTCCAACCGACGCTTGTCATTCCGGGTACAGTCTGCGGTATAAGCTAGACTGCCTTTCAGTTGTTAAAACCACGGCACGCGTGGTTTTCCTTAGGAAATACTTAAAAATCCTTATTATTTAAATAATTTATCTCTCGGCTATTGTTAACTTTTTTCTTCAAAAAATTATGTTTCCATAAAGAGCAAATGATTCTCTAACGAAATAACCTTAAAAAATTCAACAATATCGAAAACAAAATTTTTAGGCCCTCGTTTTTATTTAATAATTTCGGTTTGAATAAAACTGGAGCTTTCTGTATGGGTCCCATGCGTAGGGGACCATTTCAGCTACAACATATCCAAAAATAGAATTTTCAATTCCAATATCTTAAACGCTAGGCGACTGATTTATCCAACTAGACTCACCCTGTATATATCAAGGACATCATCCGATATTACAGAATATTTAGCTGAATTTGTTTTAATTATTTCAAGATGTTGAAAAAACTTTTCTTGGCAATTTACGTTCTCAACTTCACTTTCTTCATTTCTCCACGGTAGGAACAGAAGCAACTTTTCTCTGTAATAATTGACAGGATCAACTTGTTCATTGTACCTTCTATATCTAATAACTTTGGTTGCTCTCCGGGAAACTAACGAGAACGATTCATCGTCTATCTCGTCATCATTTTCCCTAGCAACTTTTTTCTTCGTATTATATTCGGCAGCAAAATCGGCCAAGCACAAATTTTCGTATTTTTCCGGTCTTTTGCCATACTTTTCAAACAGTCCTTCTGCGAATATATCGGTCGACTCTCCTTCCAACTCCTGAAGCTCACCTTTTCTCTTTAAAATTCTCACTCGTTCCTTTTTCGGCCAAGTGGAAATGTGAACAACTGTTCTCGACTTCTCCGACAAAGGCAAGGACAAGCAATGATAAACTGCCTCTTGGGCCCCCATGACAGATGAATTCAAAAATTTTGATGCTATAGCTTTCAACCTGTCCTTAATTTTCAAAGAAGCAAATTGATTATCTTTCGTGGCTTCTTCGAGAATTCTTACTAATCCAGCTTCATCCTTCAAAACATAATCGCACATGTACGTTACAGCCGCGTATTCATCAAGAACAAACTGTAGATCAGTGTTTGCCTCCCATATCATAAAGTCTTTGCAGTAACTATTCACTCTCACTTCCCTGCAGGTGCGTTTCAAAAAAATTTTTGGTTGTTTAATTGAAGAACGAACAGCAGTTATATACCCTTTTCTTGTGAGAAAAAGTTTTCCCAACACGTCATTGAAGGTGTCATCGCTAAATTCTTGGGCCTTAAAATATCCTTCCATCAACTCTTTTATCTTGTCCAAATGTTTGGAAACTTCAGGTGTTTGTTCTTCCTCTGATAACGGCAAAAGAATCGTCGTTTTCTCCATAACAAATTGGGGAAAATGAAACCGACAAATCTTTTCACGGCTTTTACACTTTTTGTAACAAGTATGAGTGTGTTTATGCAAATGTGCGGCCATGTAGGGATTGTCATCTTCATATTTGCATGTTATAAATCTGTCCACAAAATCAATTACAGCTTGACATGGTCCATCTTCTGAATATTGAGGAGCATCTTTAAGCCACAAAAATCCATGAACATGGGGCGATCCCCGCATTTGAAATTCCCAACGTAAAAAATAATCGTCAACCTTGTACTCTTCAAAGGGACCTCCACTTCCGCTTTGTAAATATTTCATAAATTCCATAACTTTATGATTGAAATACCGTACGCAAGTAACTGGATCGTTCTTGACTAGTTCTGATTTGTCAAATTCGCTTAGTTCCAATGCCTCCTTTACAGACAATGTTTTGTTTCTTTGCAATTTGTACAAACAAATTAATAGTTCCGGCCAACTATATTCACCGGGAGTCAAAGTGAAAAAAAAGGTCGGCTTTCCCAACTGTCTCATCATGGCAAGTAATTCACTTTTACGTTCTTTCCAGTATGCCGGTGAACATCGAATATGACTTAGAAACTTGTATCCTAAATCGGATGTGAAAATTACGTCTTGCATGAAGTTAGAATCCAAAGCTTGAGCAGCGGTTAAGTTTCTTGTCTTCTGCACCTTCCTTAATGCCGTTTGAACTGAGTTTACAACATCCCGGTATAATTTTTGCAAAGCTTTAAACAATACGACTCGCGGCTTCCTACTACACCGTCTGTCGAATCTTCTCAATTCAGATTTAATCCTCTTCGTGTAAGTCACTCCAGAATGCAAAGGCAATTTTTGACCACCGTAAACAGTCGGAAAAAGCATTTCGTCCAAATTGCTGACGTCATAAAATGAAATTGGTTTTTTGGATTGTCCTGGGGCGATTATTTTTATATTATTTACGTTGTCGCCGTTTATATCTCTATTTAGCAGTACAACTTCTTCGCACGTATTTGCTATGAATAATTCTTCTTCTAGATCTAGACCCTGCAAATCGTCCTCCATATCAACCTGTTCTTTATCATTATTGTCGTTACTATCGCCTTCATCAGTACGATCTTCAGCACTTATTATAAAATTTACTGTTGTATTACCATCAGCATCATTAAATTCTTGCAGAAAATTTTCATTCAGTGTTATGTTATTATTAGCATACAACTCCTGATTAAGCAAATATTTCAATGCTTTAACAACTTTCTGTGGTCTTATAGTCTCGAACATATAATGTGATTTGTGTTCAACATGCCGTTTTAACTTGATCTGAATAGTACTCAAGTTGTCGAATTGTCTTGGCAAAGCAGCAACCATGTCTTCAATATCTACTGGAATATTTACTACACTGCCTTTTACTCCCATCTGTGGATTCAATGCATGTGGTTTTAAATCTCGAACTTGCATAAAGTACAAATACGGAGAAACCATTCGTTCTTCCAAATCAGACAAATCCGTCACATAAGCTGGAACTGCGGGAAATTCTAATCCATGGCTGATCGCAATAATGGGAACTCGACCTTTATCAGTTGAATTTTTACATGATACGCAAATATATCCCGACGGGAAACTTTCAATTTGTTTTTTGAATTCATTTATATCAAATTTATTACTTGGCAGCCCCTTTTGGTTTCTATCGAAAACTGAAAAGCACTTTTCTAAATCATAATCTTTCACTGATTTCTTAAAGAAAAGTCCCTGGCAACAACAACAAACATATTCAGGAACTTCTTTAGAGGCAACAATAAACTTTTGCTTCGCTTTGGATGTGGGACTTTCACAATTTCTTACTTGTCTTACAATCTTTTCACGATGTCGACATAAATTGTTGGACCTCTCAATACGTCTTCGTTCTTTTTCCGCTTCACGCTCTTTTTGTCTTTCATCCTTAGATTTCCTTTTTAACCCAATTCTTTCCTTATTTCTGATAGTCTCTTTTTCAACAAAACTTTTTTTACGTCTGTTTTTGTATGCGTTGTAAATTTTTAGATGCTTCACTCTGCTTATACTCCGCGTTATTTCGCAGTTTTTGAATTCGCTCCTGTGTTTTAACAGTTTCATCCTGTTTGAATTCTGGACCTTTTCGCAATTTTTGAAGACGTTCTTGTGTTTTAACTGCTTCACTTTTCTTGAACTCCGGGTCATTTCGCAGGTTCCTCATCCTTTCTTGTGATTTAACAGCTTCACACTGCTTGAACTCCGGGTCGTTTCGCATGTTTCGAATTCGTTCTTGGGTTTTAACAGCTTCACTCTGCTTGAACTCCGGGTCGTTTCGCATGTTCCGAATTCGTTCTTGGGTTTTAACAGCTTCACTCTGCTTGAACTCAGGGTCATTTCGCAGGTTCCGCATCCTTTCTTGTGATTTAACTGCTTCACTCTGCTTGAACTCCGGGTCGTTTCGCATGTTCCGAATTCGTTCTTGGGTTTTAACAGCTTCACTCTGTTTGAACTCCGGGTCATTTCGCAGGTTCCTCATCCTTTCTTGTGATTTAACAGCTTCACACTGCTTGAACTCCGGGTCGTTTCGCATGTTCCGAATTCGTTCTTGGGTTTTAACAGCTTCACTCTGCTTGAACTCAGGGTCATTTCGCAGGTTCCGCATCCTTTCTTGTGATTTAACTGCTTCACTCTGCTTGAACTCCGGGTCGTTTCGCATGTTTCGAATTCGTTCTTGGGTTTTAACAGCTTCACTCTGCTTGAACTCCGGGTCGTTTCGCATGTTCCGAATTCGTTCTTGGGTTTTAACAGCTTCACTCTGCTTGAACTCCGGGTCGTTTCGCATGTTCCGAATTCGTTCTTGGGTTTTAACAGCTTCACTCTGCTTGAACTCCGGGTCATTTCGCAGGTTCCGCATCCTTTCTTGTGCTTTCCGCGCGTCTATTTCTGCATATTCTAAATCATCCCGCAATCTCTGCACGGCCTTTTTAATAATAACTTTCCTGGCTTTATTTGATTTTTTTTTAACACGCATTTCTAAAATTTTATTAATAATAGTAGGTATTATCTTTCTTGAATAATTACTTACTTTTTGAGCTACTTAACGATGGTTCCAAATATCCTGTTTATTGACAATCACCGCGACGGAAATCCACAACTTCAATAATAAATTATTATGTGGAGACTTTTACCTTGAATATCTGATGATTTTCGCTTACTATTCAGATACTTTTAGTAATTGATAATCTGTTAATGAATAAAAATTCACATTCAGTATAACAGAATCACGGGAACGTCACTCAATGGGAATTGACACCCGCCTCTTTGATGTTTAAAACTCGGAAATGAAATGAAAATTACAATAGTCCGGAAAAATTGATGATTCTCGTTCACTATTCACACCTTTTACCTATTACTTTAATATGATAACTTACACAAAATCCAGCAGTTAAATCCATACACAGACACATTTTAAAAACCACTTTTTTGAGTTCCTGAGACCTCAAAACGTATAGATCCGGACTTATCTCGAATTCGAAAATTTTAGTGATTGCAGTAGCCCCCGTTTTTTTAAATTGGCCGCACAGAAGCAGCTGGAACTTCCCGAACGCGTGGGTCTTTGATTTCCGTGACTTGTGTTTAAAATTTTAAAGGTGATATGCCTATAAATTGTACTTTCCGTGTACGAATTGCTCCCAAAGGCCTTTCAGCTTTTCAACAGGTCATCTAACCTCCATGTACCAAATTTCGGACAAATCGATCCGCAGTAGTTTGGGCTATAACGTGGTTTGAGTGTTACTATTACAAAATTTCGATTTTTCTACCCAAAGGGAACTAATTGTAAATAATTTTTGTCTTATTTAAAACCACAATTTGAAGACCTTTCTGATGGTGACAATAAATCTTTCAAAAACTTGTTTTGGATGGTTAAATGAGAGAATAACGTTAAATTTGGAAATTGGTGTGCCAAAACGGCACTTTCCGTGGGTCGATTAAATCCAAAATATTTTCAGCTCTTCGACGTGTAATGCAAGCCCCATTTGCAAAGTTTCAGCCAAATCGGTTCAGGGGCTTGGGCTGTACCGCGATTTTAAAGTCCGATAAAAATCAATTTTTTTTTCATTTTTGGTCAAAAAGGCACTAAGAATGAATGCATTTTTAGAAGCAGAATTTGAAGGCCTTTCCTATCGTGACGTGAAAAATGGGGGTTTGCATTTAAAATTTAAAAGTTGATGTGCCAAAATGGCATTTCTGGTTGCACGATTGGCTCCAAAAGCTTTTCAGATCTAAGTTGGGTTATCACATGCACACGTACCAAATTTCAGCTAAATCTGTCGAGTAGTTTGGGCTGTGGCGTGTTTACGAACGTACGTACGTACGAACGTACGAACGTACGAACGTACGTACGAACGTACGTACATACATACAGACACATTTTAAAAAAGGCAGCAGAGAAGCGGCTGGAACCTCCCCAACGCATGGGTCTTTGATTTCCGTGACTTGTGTTTAAGATTTTAAAGTTGATATGCCTAAATGGCACTTCCCGTGGACCAATTGCTCCCAAAAGCCTTTCAGCTCTTCAATGGGTTACCTAACCTCCATGTACCAAATTTCGGACAAATCGATCCAGTAGTTTGGGCTATAACGTGGTTTCAGTGTTATTACAAAATTTCGATTTTTCTACCCAAAGGGTACTAAATGCGAATAAATTTTATCTCATTTAAAACCAGAATTTGAAGACCTTTCTGATGATAACAATAAATCTTTCAAAAAGTTGTTTTTGATGGGTGAATGAGAGAATAATTTTAAGTTTCGAAATTGGTGTGCCAAAACGGCACTTTCCGTGGGCCGATTGAATCCAAAATTTGTTCAACTCTTCGACGTGTAATACAATCCCCATGTGCAAAATTTCAGACCAATCGGTTGAGGGGCTTGGGCTGTACCGCGATTTTAAAGTCCGATAAAAATCAATTTTTTTTTATTTTTGGTCAAAAGGGCACTAAGAATGAATACATTTTTAGACGCAGAATTTGAAGGTCTTTCTTATGGTGACGTGAAAAATGGGGGTTTACATTTAAAATTTAAAAGTTGATGTGCCAAAATGGCACTTCTGGTTGCACGATTGGCTCCAAAAGCTTTTCAGATCTAAGTTGGGTTATCACATGCACACGTACCAAATTTCAGCCAAATCGGTCGAGTAGTTTGGGCTGTGGCGTGTTTACGAACGTACGAACGTACGTACATACATACAGACACATTTTAAAAACCACTTTTTTGGGTTCCTGAGACCTCAAAACGTATAGATCCGGTCTTATCTCGAATTCGAAAATTTTAGTGATTGCAGTAACCTCCCTTTTTTAACCTCCCCACTCCACTTCACCATTTAAAAAAAAAGGGAGGTTACTGCAATCACTAAAATTTTCGAATTTGAGATAAGACCGGATCTATACGTTTTGAGGTCCGAGGAGCCCAAAAAAGTGGTTTTTAAAATGTGTCTGTATGTATGTACGTACGTTCGTACGTACGTTCGTAAACACGCCACAGCCCAAACTACTCGACAGATTTAGCTGAAATTTGGTACGTGTGCATGTGATAACCCAACTTAGATCTGAAAAGCTTTTGGAGCCAATCGTGCAACCAGAAATGCCATTTTGGCACATCAACTTTTAAATTTTAAATGCAAACCCCCATTTTTCACGTCACGATAGGAAAGGCCTTCAAATTCTGCTTCTAAAAATGCATTCATTCTTAGTGCCCTTTTGACCAAAAATAAAAAAAAATTGATTTTTATCGGACTTTAAAATCGCGGTACAGCCCAAGCCCCTGAACCGATTTGGCTGAAATTTTGCACAAGGGGATTGTATTATACGTCGAAGAGGTGAACAAATTTTGGATTCAATCGGCCCACGGAAAGTGCCGTTTTGGCACACCAATTTCGAAATTTAAAATGATTCTCTAATTTACCCATCCAAAACAAGTTTTTGAAAGATTTATTGTCACTACGAGGTCACCATCAGAAAGGTCTTCAATTTCTGGTTTTAAATGAGACAAAATTTATTCGCATTTAGAACCCTTTGGGTAGAAAAATCGAAATTTTGTAATAACACTGAAACCACTTTATAGCCCAAACTAGTGGATCGATTTGCCCGAAATTTGGTAAATGGAGGTGAGGTGACCCGTTGAAGAGCTGAAAGGCTTTTGGGAGCAATTAGTCAACGGGAAGTGCCATTTAGGCATATCAACTTTAGAATCTTAAACAGAAGTCCCTGAAATCAAAGACCCACGCGTTGGGGAGGTTCCAGCCGCTTCTCTGCTGCCATTTTTTTAAATGGTGAAGTGGAGTGGGGAGGTTAAAACCACTTTTTTGGGCTCCTGAGACCTCAAAAAGTATAGATCCGGTCTTATCTCGAATTCGAAAATTTTAGTGATTGCAGTAACCTCCCTTTTTTTTAAATGGTGGAGTGGAGTGGGGAGGTTAAAAACAAAGTTAAGGTAAATTCCGGTTAAAGCGGAAATGGAAAAAGTTTCCTCAATATGTATACGCGCAAGTGTCCCCCTCCGTGAGAAATTGGCCAGCGTTTATTTCAATTCAATATCATTATTATATCCAAAGATATTCAAGGTGGGAAGTTTTAAAAATAACATCCTGTACTAACAATAATATACAATTATTTTTCTTTATTTGTAGGTAACACTTTAAACTTCAATTTCGTGCAACGGTGACATTGTCGCCGCTGGGGAACGACTCACGGCCAATTCCGCTTCCTTATCATCATGTGAGCGTGATGCAATCGTCGCCAGTGGAGCTTCTTCTGATGAAGTCGTCGCCGGTGGAGCTTCTTCTGATGGAGTCGTCGCCGGTGGAGGTTCTTCTGATGAAGTCGCCGGTGGAGCTTCTTCTGATGAAGTCGCCGGAGGAACTGCTTCTGATGAATTCGCCGCCTGCGGAGAACTTCTCCCGGCTGCTCCCCCATGATATTCAAGTCCTTCCCATAAAGTCGTCGCAGTAGATGATGGGGAACGTCTAACGTAGGGTTCTTCACTTTGTTCCGTCAATGCTTTAACGACAGACGAAATTAATATAACCAGAATAAAAATTTTGCATTTTTAATATTGATAACATTCTCATGCAAAGAAATTGTAGTTCACAAAAGGGAAATGGAAAACTATACTATGCAAAACTCATTCAAAAAAAAATCCGACACCAAAAAAGAATCACTGGGCAGCTACAAAAAAGTCCTTACATGCACGTCGTCTATGTACACCACAATCACCAGACGTTAAACCACATCGTTACCTCATACCCTGTTAGTACCCGTAAGCATAATAACATACCTTACAGCCCTACGGTACCGCGCCCGTTGAACTAGACAGACCTGAATGGAAGTTGAAAAAAAACGGATTCGTCGAGGTTTGAACCCAGTAGCAAAAAAAACGCTTGATCCAGAGGCAGAGCCTCCGCCGCACATCCGCGACGTGTGCAATCGTATCGCCTGCAAAACCTGCATTTGAACAAAGCTAATGCTAGGTCTGTAAGATATGTTTACATGCTACCCGTAATTTGTATGAGGATCGTATACCTATTTGTTCATGGTACTCAAAAGTGATTGTGTTGATGGTTATTTTTACCACCACGAATCCTGGTAGAAACATCAAATTGACACTCGCCGGAGGAAGTCGTTACCTAATGATGTTTTGGTGAAGAAAGAGTTAGGTACACGAATTGTGTCTCCGAATAGAGTATGGTTTCTTTAATACACCTACAAAAAACTCTAAGGCGATACTTTCCTCGCAACAGATTTACAATTGCAACAAATTAATTGTTCAAAAATGGATTGAATTTGACAAGGGACGTTTCGCCTTAAAGGAATAAAACTAGACTACTACTGCATTACGGAATTTGCCACATGTCAATCGCACTTGTGGCAAGACCATAAATAATACGAAATTTAATTTTACCGTTCTTCTTCAAATACCCCCTCAACCTTAATGACATCATCACCACGAAAGCCTTCTCTTGTGCTTCGCTCGCTGCTCGAGTAGTGTGTTCCTTCAAGAGCGATACGAGGTTTTCCTCGAACGCCTCGATGGCCTCTTCGAACGTCGGTCGTGGTGTTGGAGTAACAAGAGACCGGGTCGGTGATGAGATGGGTGGTGCAGGGGACGCGGTGGCCCTGGCGAGTACTTCTTTTTTTTTTCTGATGTATGCAAAAAATTTTCGTTCCGTAAAATACTTCACTTTATTTTTTAATTTCTTCATTTTCCCAATGGCATACTCTGAATAACTCTTGCCCAGAACAACAGTGGTTACTGACCTGGAGGGGTTCCTTAACACATTCTGTGTCCCGCACCCCTGCAGGAACGCTGTGAAGTTGGCATGTGTCTTGAATGCCTCAAATTGTCCGCTAATCAAAATCGTTTCCCCCTTCAACGTTCCTGCATAAGCACACGCCCTGTCAAACATGTCGGTGTAACGTTTTAATTTTCTGTGCAGTTTTTCGAAACGCTCCGCGTCGCCTTGCTCTATGGGTGGTTCGGACGCCGTCTCGTCCCCGTCCTCAACTTCCATGGCCCTGAGTGGTGGAAACTCGTCCGGGTACATACGCGTGAGGAGACGTCTGAATAGGTATTCAGGGAAGACCTCAATGTTAGCCTGGTTCGCCTTCCGAACCGTCTCCGCTAACCGTCCAATGATCGACCCCGCCCCCTGGTCGAGCATCCGTTTATTTTGGTCGCTCAACACGATTACTCTGGGTCGGGCTATAAAAACAATAATTATGAAAATCATCAGTGCATTTCTTATGTATGTAATAATATCAATGAAAATTCAAGATTTTTTTTTAGGAAAAGGTCGTTTTTATTTTTTTAAGGACCCCAGGGTATTACTTAAGCAATTGTTGAATTAAAACAGCAATATTTTAACAGTTGTGTCATTAGTAACATCTGAATATATTCATAATAAAGAAATGTTTCTTCTTACCCTCCACTGTCTTTACCTCCCTGAATCCCCTCCCGTAGAGACGCACAAGCAGCTGTTCCTTGTTAAAAGCAGCCCACTTGCTGCCCACGAACATAACCGGGAACCAATTTTCTGGCCTGAAAGTAAGACGTGTCTGGTTGAACTGCTGGCGTAGTAATATTATGGTTGAACCTCGTAATAAGCCAAACTTCACCTTAAAGTTCATCGTCCAACTTATGGGGTAAGTTGAACAACTCGCATATTTGAAGTTCAGGCCCACTGTACCTGCTGAGGATAGTGTAAAATTTCACTTATACTAAAGTTCAACTAATATAGCTACCGACCTCAACTTTACTTTGAACTGAACTCGAGAAGGATTTGTTAATTGTAAGCTCCTGAACCTAATCCGGGACGAATTATCCTTTGCGACAGTCGCGAGAGTTTAATAGTTTCCAAATGAGAAGCAATTAAAGTTAATCTCTAAATTAGGAAGCAGGGTAAAGCAGGGGATGTCGTACCTTCTATGTCAGCAGAATTATACAAAACGCTTTGTTGTATTCCAATGGTAACATCAGTCAGTCAGTCGGTCCTTTCTACCTTACTCTCCCACATAATTTAGGAAAACATTCTGATTGGCGGACCTGAATTGTTTATCACTACTTGTAAACTATTGTTCGACAGCGATTTTCCAAAAGGAAAATAATATTTATGCGCGCGCAATAAAGTTGTTGCATCATCTGTCAGTAGGTAGTATATCTATCAATCAATTTTATGCAAGTATAGTTGAACTTGTTATATATGTAGTTGAACTTACAGAGTTATTTGATGTATGTTTAATAATTAAAAGAAAGCCGCTGCCCTATTCAAATTGTTAATGTGCCTTACCTACCGCGTATTGACGCATCATAATACAGGGTGTTAGGTAATGATACCGTGTAATTTTAAGGACGGCTATACCATGAGAAATGTAGTCGAAAAGTCCTTTACCATTTTGGGCTAAGACTAATATTATCTTCAGAGAAAGATGTTCAAATATTTTCCTCAAAGTTTGGGAACTGCTGAAATCATGTAGTTGATAGCCACGGAACACCGGTGATAGCTAGCAATAGAAAAATTAAAATATCTGGTAGGTACCTACCATGACAACAGAAAATTACCTTCCAAATCTTGTCAAACTGACAAATTGTAATGATTATCCTGCAATCATCTTTCGATGCAAACATGCATTTTGTACGTGGCGAATGTCTTGGGTAAATGCTGAAAATGGTAGAAATGAAGACTTTCTTTAGCATGCTGCCAGAAAATTGAAGAATGAAAATCTCAGGTAACATTTTGTAATGTGTCAAATTAATTTTTTGTCGTCATGGACCTCGTCATAGACCATTGTTGAATAAAATATTTCAGCAGTTCTCAAACTTTGAGGAAAATATTTCAATATCATTCTCTGAAGAAAAAATGCGCCTTAGCCCAAAATGGTAAAGGACCTTTCGATTACATTTCTCATGGTATAATAGCCCTTAAAATTACACGGTATCGTTACCGAACATCCTGTATAATGGCTATTAGTTACGTATTTACCTAATGATTCTATGTATTAGATATGTATACTTGTGTTACTTACGGATCCATCTCTTAAGTACAGGTGATCTCATAGACTTCAAGGCTAAAAATCACTGCGATCGGGGCGTGTTTGTGGGATTTCAACTTGTTGCTCATTTGAGCTAGCCGTAAAGTTCAAATTGCTAGAAAGTTCAACTTGATATAAAGTTCAACTCGCGGTAAGTTACTTGATGTGCAACGAAAGAATCATATTTAATTAAAAGAAAGCCGCTGCTCTTTTCAAATTGTTGATGTGCCTTATTATACCTATACCGCGTACTGACGCATAATATATTGGTCATTTCATTACTTACGTTCCTATTTACCTAATGATTCTATGTATTAGATATGTATAACTTGTGTTACTTACGGATCCATCTCTTAAGCACAGGTGATCTCACAAACAGGCTGACTGCCGGAATAATGAATGCGGGGAGCGGCGCGAGAAATACAATGTCTGTTCTGTAGGAGAGGCCAATCGGATGAAGAGCAAAAAAAAACGTCTGCCGGTAAGGGGGCGGGTCCACAACGTTTCAAGGCTAAAAATCACTGCGATCGGCGCGTGTTTGTGGGATTTCAACTTGTTGCTCATTTGAGCTAGCCGTAAAGTTCAAATTGCTAGAAAGTTCAACTTGATATAAAGTTCAACTCGCGGTAAGTTACTTGATGTGCAACGAAAGAATCATATTTAATTAAAAGAAAGCCGCTGCTCTTTTCAAATTGTTGATGTGCCTTATTATACCTATACCGCGTACTGACGCAAAATATATTGGTCATTTCATTACTTACGTTCCTATTTACCTAATGATTCTATGTATTAGATATGTGTTACTTACGGATCCATCTCTTACGCACAGGTGATCTCACAAACAGGCTGACTGCCGGAATAATGAATGCGGGGAGCGGCGCGAGAAATACAATGTCTGTTCTGTAGGAGAGGCCAATCGGATGAAGAGCAAAAAAAAACGTCTGCCGGTAAGGGGGCGGGTCCACAACGTTTCAAGGCTAAAAATCACTGCGATCGGCGCGTGTTTGTGGGATTTCAACTTGTTGCTCATTTGAGCTAGCCGTAAAGTTCAAATTGCTAGAAAGTTCAACTTGATATAAAGTTCAACTCGCGGTAAGTTACTTGATGTGCAACGAAATAATCATATTTAATTAAAAGAAAGCCGCTGCCCTATTCAAATTTTTTATTTGCCTTACCTACCGCCTATATTGACCGCATAATATATAATGTCCATTAGTTACGTTACTATTTACCTAATGATTCTATGTATTAGATATGTGTAATTGTGTTACTTACGGATCCATCTCTTACACAGGTGATCTCACAGACAAGCTGACTGCCGGAATAATGAGTGCGGGGAGCGGCGCGAGAAATACAATGTCTTCTGTAGGAGAGGCCAATCGGATGAAGAGCAAAAAAAACTGTCTGCCGGGAAGGGGGTGGGTCCACAACATTTCAAGGCTAAAAATCACTGCGATCGGCGCGTGTTTGTGGGATTTCAACTTGTTGCTCATTTGAGCTAGCCGTAAAGTTCAAATTGCTAGAAAGTTCAACTTGATATAAAGTTCAACTCGCGGTAAGTTACTTGATGTGCAACGAAAGAATCATATTTAATTAAAAGAAAGCCGCTGCTCTTTTCAAATTGTTGATGTGCCTTATTATACCTATACCGCGTACTGACGCAAAATATATTGGTCATTTCATTACTTACGTTCCTATTTACCTAATGATTCTATGTATTAGATATGTGTTACTTACGGATCCATCTCTTACGCACAGGTGATCTCACAAACAGGCTGACTGCCGGAATAATGAATGCGGGGAGCGGCGCGAGAAATACAATGTCTGTTCTGTAGGAGAGGCCAATCGGATGAAGAGCAAAAAAAAACGTCTGCCGGTAAGGGGGCGGGTCCACAACGTTTCAAGGCTAAAAATCACTGCGATCGGCGCGTGTTTGTGGGATTTCAACTTGTTGCTCATTTGAGCTAGCCGTAAAGTTCAAATTGCTAGAAAGTTCAACTTGATATAAAGTTCAACTCGCGGTAAGTTACTTGATGTGCAACGAAATAATCATATTTAATTAAAAGAAAGCCGCTGCCCTATTCAAATTTTTTATTTGCCTTACCTACCGCCTATATTGACCGCATAATATACAGGGTGAGTCTAGTTGGACAAATCAGTCGCTCTAGCGTTCAAGATATTGGAATTGGAAATTCTATTTTTGGATATGTTGTAGCTGAAATGGTCCCCTACGCATGGGACCCATAAAGAAAGCTCCAGTTTTATTCAAACCGAAATTATTAAATAAAAACGAGGGCCTAAAATTTTTTTTTTCGATATTCTTGCATTTCTTAGGGTTATTTCGTTGGAGAATCATTTTCTCTTTATGGAAACATAATTTTTTGCAGAAAAAAGTTAATAATATCCGGGAGATAAATTATTTAAATAATAATGATTTTTAATTATTTCCTAATTAAAACCACGAATGCCGTGGTTTTAACAACTGAGATGCAGTCTTGCTTATACTGCAGACTGTACCCAGAATAACAATAAGTGTCAGTTGGAAATGTCATTTGGGGTCGTTTGTGGAAAAGTAATGCAAAACTGCGAGTTTTTGCCCTTTTCTTTACAGATAATTAGGTAATTTTTAATGCTTGATGGATTTTGTGATAAATTCGCCGAATACAAGTGTCTTGGGTTGTCACCGGATTGATGTTTTTTACATTGCCATTGAAGTCAAATGGCTCGACCAAGAAAAGCTATTTCCGTCAGCCAGAAGGGAATTGGCAATAGTTACTAACAGGACGATTTAAAATTCAGTATAAACATTTTATTACATCCCATAAAACAGTGACAAAATTTCAAATAAACATTATTAGGCCTCTGTCGTCACTTTCTAATAAGAATACAAACTTTAATATAAAAAATATGATCAACATCCTCCTGTGCTGTTTTTCTTCATGTTGTGATTTCTGGATGTTCGCAAGCATCATTGATGACCACTGCCCGAAATAACTCGCTAGCCACAATCAAGCCATTTTGCTTCGACATCTACTTGTTCCTAATCTCGATTCATGTGATGTGACTGCTACATTACACCTTCGTTGCATCAATTCATATTTCATCTGTACACTGTACACCCTCCTCCGTCTTGAATTTTCTTGGTTTCATTTTGCTCAACGCTTCTTTGTCTTTTTTCATTATATCAACAGTCTCAACATTTGCTACATGGAATATCAATGGACCTCTCGACATCCGATGATGATAAATCTTCTTTTCGCAAGTGTGAAAACTTATCGGCTGAAATAGGATTAACTTTTTAATAAGACGACAAAATCACCTTACTTGACAGCAATGTACTCACTTAGTAAATTGTTAGCAACTATTCCAATTCTCTTCTGTCTGACGAGAATAGCTTTTCTTGGTCGAACCATTCGACTCCAATGGCAATGTAAAAAACATCAATGGGTGACAATCCGAGACACTTGTATTCGGCGAATTTAGCAGAAAATCCATCGAGCAATAAAAATTACCTAATTATCTGTAAAGAAAAGGGCAAAAACTCGCAGTTTTGCATTACTTTTCCACAAACGACCCCAAATGAAGTTTCCAACTGACACTTGTCATTCTGGGTACAGTCTGCAGTATAAGCTGGACTGCCTTTCAGTTGTTCAAACCACGGCATGCGTGGTTTCCCTCAGGAAATAATTAAAAATCTTTATTATTTAAATAATTTATCTCTCGGATATTATTAACTTTTTGCTTAAAAAAAATATGTTTCCATAAAGAGAAAATGATTCTCTAACAAAATAACCCTAAAAAATGCAACAATATCGAAAAAAATATTTTTAGGCCTTTGTTTTTATTTAATAATTTCGGTTTGAATAAAACTGGAGCTTTCTTCATGGGTCCCATGCGTAGGGGAACATTTCAGCTACAACATATCCAAAAACAGAATTTCCAATTTCAATATCTTAAACGCTAGAGCACTGATTTGTCCAACTAGACTCACCCTGTATAATGTCCATTAGTTACGTTACTATTTACCTAATGATTCTATGTATTAGATATGTGTAATTGTGTTACTTACGGATCCATCTCTTACACAGGTGATCTCACAGACAAGCTGACTGCCGGAATAATGAGTGCGGGGAGCGGCGCGAGAAATACAATGTCTTCTGTAGGAGAGGCCAATCGGATGAAGAGCAAAAAAAACTGTCTGCCGGGAAGGGGGTGGGTCCACAACATTTCAAGGCTAAAAATCACTGCGATCGGCGCGTGTTTGTGGGATTTCAACTTGTTGCTCATTTGAGCTAGCCGTAAAGTTCAAATTGCTAGAAAGTTCAACTTGATATAAAGTTCAACTCGCGGTAAGTTACTTGATGTGCAACGAAAGAATCATATTTAATTAAAAGAAAGCCGCTGCTCTTTTCAAATTGTTGATGTGCCTTATTATACCTATACCGCGTACTGACGCAAAATATATTGGTCATTTCATTACTTACGTTCCTATTTACCTAATGATTCTATGTATTAGATATGTGTTACTTACGGATCCATCTCTTACGCACAGGTGATCTCACAAACAGGCTGACTGCCGGAATAATGAATGCGGGGAGCGGCGCGAGAAATACAATGTCTGTTCTGTAGGAGAGGCCAATCGGATGAAGAGCAAAAAAAAACGTCTGCCGGTAAGGGGGCGGGTCCACAACGTTTCAAGGCTAAAAATCACTGCGATCGGCGCGTGTTTGTGGGATTTCAACTTGTTGCTCATTTGAGCTAGCCGTAAAGTTCAAATTGCTAGAAAGTTCAACTTGATATAAAGTTCAACTCGCAGTAAGTTACTTGATGTGCAACGAAATAATCATATTTAATTAAAAGAAAGCCGCTGCCCTATTCAAATTTTTAATTTGCCTTACCTACCGCCTATATTGACCGCATAATATATAATGTCCATTAGTTACGTTACTATTTACCTAATGATTCTATGTATTAGATATGTGTAATTGTGTTACTTACGGATCCATCTCTTACACAGGTGATCTCACAGACAAGCTGACTGCCGGAATAATGAGTGCGGGGAGCGGCGCGAGAAATACAATGTCTTCTGTAGGAGAGGCCAATCGGATGAAGAGCAAAAAAAACTGTCTGCCGGGAAGGGGGTGGGTCCACAACATTTCAAGGCTAAAAATCACTGCGATCGGCGCGTGTTTGTGGGATTTCAACTTGTTGCTCATTTGAGCTAGCCGTAAAGTTCAAATAGCTAGAAAGTTCAACTTGATATAAAGTTCAACTCGCGGTAAGTTACTTGATGTTCACCGTCGGATCTTAAGCGCTGTGGATGCAACTTGCTTTTTTTTAAATGGGACACCCTGTATTTTCTTGCACGAATCGATAGAGAATTTTCTTCTGATTTTAATGATATAGGGTAGTTGATATCTGGGCTTGATAGTTTTGGAGAAGAAAAATACTTTCTCTTAACGAATATGATGGTCGAATTCTTATATTATTTCATCAGATAAATTTGAAGCATATCACCTCTTTCTTGATCGGAGAAACTTACACGAACCATTACTAATTCTCAAAAGAAAATTTGACAGGTAAACAATTTTGGTTTTCATGGCATGTTTTGTTAACCGGACTTAAAATTTTCGGAATTATTTGAAATTAATTTTTTGTTTCTCGAAAACTATCAACTCTATAGATATGAACTACCCTTATATCAGTGAAATCAGAAAAAAATTCTTTTTCGATCCGTGCAAGAAAACACCGGGTGTCCCATTTAAAAAAAAGCAAGTTGCATCCACAGCGTTTAAGATCCGTAAAGTCCAGAATAAAACTTGGAAGTCCGGTCTATCATCCAGTTTTTGTTTCAGGCGAATATCTCAAGTATAGGTAATAAAGGAGATATGACAATTTAAAAGTGGGACAATAAAAAAAAATACTCTGTACCTACCTATATTTCCGGTATAACCGAAAGTGCGCCATTGATGAAAATATTTTACGTCAATTCAAAATTTATTGAAACCCCCGTGTACAAATTTTCATGACGATGCTAGAAACAGTTCTCCAGATACGGCTAACTGACGCTCGTCAAGGTATACCCTGTATGCTGATACTTCTATTCCGTATTCTCTCTTGATCTTCTCCTCTAACTCATTCACGTCTAACATGTATGTAACGTACATTATTGCATCCCTTAACCAAAAAGCTATACCACTCTAGTCACCAATTTAATAATATGTAGCACACGAAATTCAGGTAACATTTCGTTTCTTGCTGGCAAGCACAACTTGAAAGATTAGTTTCTGACCAATTAGAAGATTACCTACTGCGCTCGCATGCATATGGCGAGTGAGAACGCCCCACCACACGAGGGGGGCGGGCAAGCGAATCACAATCGAAACTAGGTATGTAAGCTGCTCAACAGTTCAATTGGTTCACCCGGAAATGTAAGTGGAACTGTTGCAGAAGTCCAACAAATCCGTTTCTGTGAACTGCGTTGTAGGCGTGGTCAGGTTAGAGTAGTTTAGTTCAGAGGTGATTTGACGGTTGATAACCTTTTTATCACCTCATTATTTGACGCTTCCTAAACTTTTTCTCTTCTTTCCGCAGGGGCACAGTTTTTGCGTTATACATAGATATCTGAAAATCACCTCAGGTGTCTGTTGTCTGCCAATTAATTTTAAACTGTTGACGACTCATTTGAGTGAAATAATTTTGATGATCAACAGGCCGTTCAAGGAATTAGCCTCAAAGTTGACTTTTAAATGGAATGCTGGGTATTGCATATTTTAGTTAATTTGCTGCGAATCCGAGGTCATGTCGAAATTGCCAAAATGGACCTATGTACAAAAAATCGGTAAATTTTAATCCACCTTCGATCCTTTCCCTTCTTTTTCGATTTTTTTTTCTTTTGCGTTCTCTTCAGTTATTTCTCTATCTTTCTAGTTTTATTTCGGAAAAGACCTAAAGAGACTTTAGCGAACCAGAGAAGACCAGTAATGACAAAAGGACCTAAATAGACCTACAAAGGCCTAAGGAATCCCTTAGGACTATAATAAGACTTTAAAACAGGAAAAAAAAACAGAAGAGGCCTTTAAAGGTCTTGGAAGACAAGACAATAATTTTTTGTTTCCGATCATAAAAGGGCTAATTCTCTATTTATTTTATTGTTGCATAAAATATATGTATGTATTTATAATTTAAGGTTAACAGAAAAGACGAAAAGAATTAAAAAAACATAAAAAATTACTCTAAAAAGTCCAGAAATTCCAGAAAAAATCTAAAGGGACCAAATACCAGAGAAGCTTAAAAAACGCCAAAAAAGGACAAAAAACAAATCGGAACTGTTGATTAAACGCCCCTCTCGACAATGTAACATCTTTAAAGTCTGATGCGCTACATTTTCCCATGATTTGTCACGGCGCGTAGTTAAACCGTCGTAGCCAAATTTCAGCTAGTATGCCTATGTAGCTAAACTAAAACGAGATCAGGTTAGATCATTGATTTCTAGTAGAAAGAGAAGACGGTAAAAAATGATTTTAATAGAAAATAAATGTATTAAAAATAAAAATTTTGAAGGCGTATAAAATTCACTGCTCACTGCCAGCTTGCCACCGACTTCCAGTTGTGTTCCTTCAGCAACTTCTACTACAGCGACTTCTTGATATTTTGCTTCATTATATGTACTTATAAATGAGCTCTCATTTCTGCTGCATTTTCCCAATATGAAGACCAATAAAATCCACGTTTCACTGTCGGCTTGTCACCGACTTTCAGTTGTGTTACTTCAGCAACTTCTACTACACTCTCCATGCTTCTAATAAACCGTAGATCATCATCTGACCTCTTGATATCTTGCTTAAATATGATGATGTATAAATGAGCTCGTTCTGCTGCAGTTTTCCAAAACTCGAAATTCCTATCGTATCGCTCCATTTCTCCAAACGTCTTTGAATACAATCTGAAAAAAGAGATAGTTTAGACTCACTTTCAACATTAATAATAATTGTAGGTCAAAAGTCACTTTTCATCTGAGCCCAGGCGCACAAGTCTTTACCTACAATAAGTCAAAACTAATTTTACAAGACAAATTTGGAAAGAGCGAATGAAATAGATTGTCACCCAGTTGGGTTTGCTATAAAGTTCAACATGCTATGAAGGCGAACTTGCTGTAATGTGAAGCATTGGGGTTAAGTTACATGAGGTGCAACGAAAGGCACGTTTTTAATTAAAGGAAAGCCATTGTTGCCTTCAATTTGTACCTACCTAGTATATCATTGATGCATTAATAGGTATAATGTTATTAGTTATTTATTTAATAATTATATTAGATATTGCTTGTGTTACTTACGAATCAATCTTCAACCGTTTCGAATATACAGGGTGTCCGGAAATAACGATGAAATATTTCGGGGGGTTATTCTACAGCTCAAAATATGAAGAAAAGTTCCTATTAACATGGGTTCCTGATGCTGCTGCTTGCTGTTGCTTGTGATGGACGAAAAGAGCCCGTCCCTCTCCGGGTCGTACGGTAAAGGCTCTGTGGAGCTGCGTAAATATCTGATGTTTGATTTTGTTTTTGTCGACGATTACGTCCAATTCCTTTTTTAGACGACCGGGTCGGAATTGTTGGCCTTGTGCAAAAAGGTAAAAAGAAACGTTTTGCACCGACACGCCCTCTCTATCATTTGAACGGCCACTGATCCATTTATTTGAAAATTCCTCGACTTTTTCGGAAAATATATTCCAGTCGCTTTCATTCACAGTTATGCTTGAGCTAAATTTGGATGAAGGGTATTTACGACTTGTACAGAATGTTGGTATTTTCTCTATTGCTCTCAGGACGACGTTTGTTATGAAGGACGATCTAAGGTTGTTTGTAGAGGGCAGTGATGAGTACTCGAAATCGTTGCCTTCATCTGAAAAATTATAACCTTTTGACCAGCGGCGGTCAGACGTGCTCGTGCTTCTGCATTCTGCCAAAACGTATATTGAGAAGCGTCCTATATATCCCAAAATCATGTCGAAAAACGTCGTCGCAAACATCTCCCTCTCGAAATTTGTTAGGTGCTGTTGTTTGACGTTTTTTCGCAGCGCTTCAATCATTTTTACATTTTCGCATCTTTTTGCATAACTTGGGGTAGAGGAAATTTTAAAGTTTCCACCGGGACTGAAGGCGGCTAGGTTATTGGCAAATATTATGACAGAATCCACATCGGCCTTAATTAGCCCCATTCGGTGATAATCTTCGACGTCAGCTTCGGACAGAAGGGACCACGACATGCCATCACAATGTTGACTCATTTTGAGTTTGATCCGACTAATCAAATGAAAAAAAAAACAAATTTCAGAAAAATTCACAAGGATCAATGATAAATAATTATTGGGATATTGATGATGGCATTGTCACCAGGAATAATATCGACAGCATAACCATGAATCGGTTGCTATATTACTGAAAAGCAATTTTCGCGACATCAGGTAACTCGCCCAAGTTCAGATAATGTTAAGCAATTACCACCCGACCTGGTTATGCTTATCGATCTAGGTAACTTTCACTGGCGATTATTGATTTGAAGGTATACATGAAATTATTTTATAGTTAAGCTTTACTTGCCTCCTAACCGTACCAGACGATATTGACATGAAGTTAAACTAGGGATTGAACCAAACTTTACATAAGGTTGAAATTCATTGTTTCTAGTCAAACCAGCAGGATAGGCCGATGGTAGTGATTGCGGAGGTCAGGTCAGCCAAACTAAAGTTCAGCTAATTTTAGAGTTCAACTACTGCAGATTTCAACTAATTATTACAATTACGAATTTTGCTCACATGCATACGCACGAACATACACAGACATTTTTCAAAAACCATTTTTTTGTGAACCTGGGACCTTGAAACTTAAAGATCTGGTGTTATCTCAATTTCGAATTTTGGAGTGATTGCATTAACCCCAAATTTTTATATTGGTTCGACTTTTAATTTAATCCAACTACTACGGAAAATCCTCGTTCATAAGAAAAAGTAGTTATTTCAAATTTTTTACTTACCTTAAGCCAGCGGACGTGTGGACGCACGCACGATTTACGACTGTAAGTATAATTGTTGATTTTATTCAACGCCTCAACATTAAATGTAACTAAGCTGCAGCAGGAGCAACGAATACACGTTTTAAACACGGCAGATACACGAATACAAATAGCACGGGTGGTGGTTCGTTCTCTGTTGCCGGGCGCGGAATAGAACAAGAGTGGGGATGACTGACTATTACCGAAATGTTGAAGCAGACTTCGTTGTCAGGTCAGCTACTGTTGAAGCGAAGTTAGTTGCCAGTTCAGCTATTGTTGAGGCGAACTTCGTCGTCAAGTCAGATATTGTTGATTCTTTTTTTACGTCAGGTATAGTTGAGGCGAACTTTGTAGTCAGTTCAGCCATTCTTGAAGCGAACTTTGTTGCCCGTCACGTATTGTTGAGGCGGACTTCCTTGTCAGGTCAGCTATTGGCGAAGCGAAATTCGTTGCCAGTTCAGCTATTGTAGAGGCGGTCTTCTTCGCCAGTTCAGCTATTGTTGATTCTTTTTTTGCACGTCGTAAATTTGAAGCGAACTTCGTTGTCAAGTCACGTACTGTTTAGGCGAACTTCGTTCTCAGGACAGACATTGTTGTAGCGCACTTTGTTGCCAGCTCAGCTATTGTTGAAGCGAACTAAAAAACACGCTACTCTCCAAACTATGGGATCGAACCGATTTGGCTGAAATCTGGTATGTAGACATTCCATGATATGGACCACAGCCGAAAACCGTTTGGAGCCCATCGTGCAACCTGAAGTGCCATTTTGGCACATTAACATTTTAAACACGCT
The DNA here is from genome assembly GCA_963924575.1 of Pycnomerus fuliginosus. Taxonomy (NCBI): domain Eukaryota; kingdom Metazoa; phylum Arthropoda; class Insecta; order Coleoptera; family Zopheridae; genus Pycnomerus; species Pycnomerus fuliginosus. Next base: position 35,919,720 of record OZ004621.1, read on the forward strand.
ACAGCCCAAACCACTGGACCGATTTGGCTGAAATTTGATGCACAATCATTTCATCACCTGTAATAGATTTGTAATTTTTTTGGATACAATCGTGCAACCGGAAGTGCCATTTTGGCCCATAAACTTTGAAATTTTAAATATAAAACCTCATTAATGGCATTTCCGTCAAAATGGTCTTACCGAAAAAATCTTTGTTCTTAACTTAATCAAAAATCCATCGATGCTTCCTCTACAGTTGTTCAATTAAAATTATTCATCTTAGACTGACTTAAAAAAGCCGAAATTAACCATGAAAATTATGGGAATATTAAACGAGAAACATCAACACCTGCATTTCCAGGAAACATTCAAGCGGGAAACTCGGCGTCTCACAAAAAACACATGCAGCACATAAATACAAATAGGACAATTGATCAATGCTTCGAAGAATTTCCACTTCTCAAAATCTCAACAATTATTTTTCTTGCAAAAATTCGGCGCAAATATTTTTACAATATTAAACTATTAGGTTTATGATCATTCCTAATTAGGTTTTCTGGTACGACAAAGAAGTTGAAGTCTATCTGCAGTCTCTCTTGGAGCAGTAGTTCAATTTTACACACAGCTAAAATTGATTTTCGTCAGGGAATGTGTAAGTTAAGGTGGGCTAATATCAGTTTTTGCCTGAATATATATCCTAAATATTTTTCATACGCATGCCCAAATCGTGAACAAACAAGTACGGTCCCGTATAATTGAGAAATTTTACCAGTTGGAATTTCGGTCTTGGCTTGGAACTGTTAGTTTTGTCGTGCATATTATTGAAAAACGTAAAAACGATAGGAATGTCGCTGTCTTATAATATGTTAATCCCGCCGGGCACTTATTTATGGTGCGCAAATCTTGTGGTATGTTGTTAATTCGTGATTACTTATAAAAAATTCAACATTTTTTGACGTCTCGCTTTTATTCACAGGAATCCGAAACTCCAGATGGCAAACCTATTTTAACTATTCTAAATGTTGAAGCTGAAGTGAACAGAAGAATGAAAGATAGAGTAAACCTTGAACAATACATATTATTGAAGAGAAAACATTTGGAAGAGAAAAGGAATGCTAAAATGTACAAAATGAAATATCAATTTATGGAAGAGGAAAAAAAGATAGAATCAACAAGGAATTTCGAAAAGACCAACTCAAAGGAAGACTGCTTCCAAGTGAGTACATTTTCTTGTACAACTTAACTGCGTACAATTGAACAAGTCATGAAGCTGACATCGACGTGTATTTAAACTATTTAGTTACATTCAAGAAATTATATTATTAACTTGCAGGTTATCAACAGCCAAGAGTCACGTCTATGGTGATCATGATAGTAATGAAGACGGCCGCCGCACTAAACAACCATAAAAATGTTACTAATTATAGCTATAAAATATACTAAATAAATATTATGCAAATCTAAGAAACGCCCATATTCTCAAAATCAAAGAAAACGTAAAGCTTTAGTCAGCCCTTCTCCGCTACCCAGGCTATAGGTTAGTCCGGTAAGCTGACAGTTAAGGTCAGGGAAGTCGCTAATCTTACCGTGCAGTTAAACCGTAGCTGCAGTCTGACAGTTCTGCCTATGTCAGGTCAGATCTTGTCAGACTATCTTTTAAGAAAGCGCACTTTTGGAGTAGTTACATTTTGTAAAAGTAGGAAAGTTTAATTTCCAAATAGTTCGACTTAAGATCAATGAGCAAGAGCGAGGTTTGTCACCTTTCGTCTAGGCGCCGCTGCTGACAAGTTATGAATGCAGTTTCCTACATTCCGTTCGACACGATTTACACTTGACATGAAGTTAACCTAATGCCATATCTAAACTTGCGTATAGTTAGTTGGCTCCTTTCGATTACAGACAGGTGCTAAAAGTAATTGATGATAACTAAGTTATTTTTAATTGCCGGTTCTAAGTTTCAGCAATTTAAATGTGATTTGTTTGTTTGGTTTGTTTTTTATTAATCAATTCAACACGTGTGTTGAATCTGTTCATCGAAGTAGTAGGTATAGCGGGGTTCTGGACCAATTGAGGTTATGTTTTCATGTGCCATCGAGTTCTTCGGCGACTCCTGGTAATTGTTGATTTTTTTCACAGAACTGAAGGGGTAGGCCTCCATTTTGTATGTACTCCCTAATATTGAGGGTGCCTGGCCTGCCTGCCTGCCTGCCTCCCCTTTAAAATAGGGAAACTGAAATTTTCCCTCGCAGACTGTAATCTTGAAGTTTTTTTCCTTTCTAAAATGAAATTTTGGTGCGCAGGCCGTCATGGGGGTTGAAGTTTTCCCGCTTTCGTTAGAAATTTTGCCGCGCAAACAGGCGGGCCGCGCATTATCGCGTGCATGTAATTAGACCATTATTTTTGTTTCGCAGCTCATTAAGATAAAGCTTATCAAGTAAAATACTTATAATTAGGTATAGCAATTTAGACTTTTGCATAAATTGCTTCCTAGTATTTTATCAGTAAAACTAAGGCCATTATTATTATTATCTTCGGACTTGACCAATTAGTGCCCCCCAGCGTGTTTATTATTCACAGTTAAATATTTAGACCATTATTTTTGTTTCGCATTATTTTCCAATGGAATGAACAAATAATTGCTTCCTTGTATTTTATCAGTTAAGTAAAAAAAAAAATCCACATTATTTTTCGTTTTGAAATAACAATTATTCATTATTCCATGACTATGTATAAACACACCATTATTGTTTTGAACCCTTTAAGATAGGGTAATAAATTTTCAAGTCTGAACAAGTTGACTGAGAGATAGAGAGAGAGAAAGAGAGAAGCAATCTAGCAAATATGGACTCCGCTTCACTGGAGAAGAGGCAATTAATCGACGAACTACACAGAATGGCGAGACGTAACTACCCTCGACGAAGGACCATCATTAAGGGCTTATTTGACCTTTGGCAGATCGATTTAGCAGACATGAGGTCGTATGCTCGTCAAAATAGAAATTTTAAAATGATTCTTGTGGTGGTCGATTGTTTTTCCAAATTCGCTTGGACGAGACCGTTGAAAACGAAAACCGGACAAGAGGTGACTGCAGCATTTGCCGACATTCTCGCTCACTCCAAACAAGTACCAAGGAACGTCCAGAGTGACCAAGGAACCGAGTTCTTCAACGTTAAATTTCAAAATCTTATGAAGAAACATGGCATTAATCACTATAACACCTACAGCGTGGTCAAATGTTCAATGGCTGAAAGGCTAATTCGTACACTGAAAAGTAAATTATACAAACATTTCAGTCTAGTGGGTAGCTACAAATGGATAGACATTTTACCTGAAATTACCAAAAATTACAATGAAACTAAACACAGCTCTACTGGATATCGTCCATCTAAAGTTTCAAAAGCTAATGAACAAAAAATTCTTAATACAAAATTTAACCACATCAAACTAAGTGGAATGGCAAAATTTAAAAAAGGTGATATTGTTCGTATAAGCAAAAACAAACACGCGTTTGCCAAATCGTATACGCCGAATTGGTCAACTGAACTTTTTAAGATCACCCAAATACGCATAACCAATCCTGCAACGTATGTTCTCGAAGACATGCATGGACAACCAATCAAAGGCACTTTCTACACTGAAGAATTACAGAGAACTTTAAATCCTGACATTTACCTGGTTGAGAAGGTGCTACAGAGGAAAGGCAAGAAAGTCAAAGTTAAATGGTTGGGTTTAGACAGTTCCCATAACAGTTGGATCGATAACATAGATTTTGTATAAAACCTAAAAGCTACCGCATTTCATATTAGTATTTAATGATCTATTGGTAGTGTCGATTGAGAATGACAATGACAATGCAGAGGTGTAGTAGTGTTATTGAGCCGTCACAGTTCGAGAAAGCTATTCTTGAACATCGTGAATTTGGAAAACCATTAAATGAATTCACCTGTGAGGAATTGCAATACTTTTCACTTTATTACTTAATCAAGTATGCAAAACCTTGGGAACTGCTAGAAGTTTGGTCAAGACTACCATCGACGTTCAAAGGAAATTTCGATCTACGTGTGATGCTACCATGTTTCATACACTACAATAGACCAGACTCTACAACACATTGGGATGGTTCAGCTCCTTCACAAAAAAATTGTGTTTTCTGTAACCAAACAATATCAATAAATTAAATAATAAAGAAAAGAAATTAATTATTTATTGAACCAAAACATAAACTGAACATTTCTTAAAGTTAAACTGGTAAATTTCAATACAACTGAGACAGTTGATTATGGAATAATGAATAATTATTATCTGTCCATCTCTGGCATGTCCCCATGGTATTTATCCATTTCAACATGTTCAGACTTGAAAATTTATAAATTAGGTCAATTAGTTCTGCTGACCACCATCACCACCAGCAATACTCTTTTGACGTGTGTTCACAATCTCATTAGTGAATCGAAGAAAACTTTGATTCAGGCTATTTAAGTGTACATCTAATGCATCAATTTTTTTAGCAATTCTCGCTGCACGTTCCACTATCATTGATATGTCCGATCCCACTATTGGCAGCGTGGTACTAATCAACGAAATTTTGTCATGCACTTTCTCTAGTTCTTCGTAGTAATGTTTTTCTGAGGTTCTAATTTCGTCAATGTGACTCTGAAGCTTGGATGTTTGTTGATCAATTCCATCTATTTTTCTGGTCAACTGGCCTTCAATGGTTTTTTGAATTGCCTCGTTTGCGTCGGCAGTCAGCTTCTTAGCCAACTCGGTGAGAACGAAATTGTTTGCAGAATTGAAATATGCCAAAGTGACAACGTCTCCATCGTCTGTAGGATCTTTTACGTTGCTAATTTTTATGTTCCTTAAATCTATGTTTCCATCTGGTGTGTGAGATAAAAACGGCGATGGCGATTGCACAACCCGAGCAAGTTTGTACGGAAATTTGCCATGTGAGACCCGTCCGAATTTATCCAAAGTCATTGTTGAAGTGGTGTCTAGGAGAAAACATCCAACGCATTAAATAGTTATTGTGCAATCTGATGCAACTTAATAATACGTGCCTACCACTTTTTTTTCAATTAATATATTATTTTAGCTTCCCTCAACTCGTTCAAGATGCTAACGATTTCATTGTCATGTGAGGTAGTATTTCCGGCATGTTTGGATGCAATAAGAAGCTGGAGCCTCTCTACGAGCTCGTTGGGGTCATCCCAATAAGTGTACTCAATAGGATCTGTATTGTAAATTATTTGATTGTCAAAAGGTAGACCAGCACCACCAGCCTTTTTGAACATTGGTTTAATGACCTCGCTATATTTTATAGCAGTTGAACCCTTTAAACGTCCCATGCTATCCCGATGAACATCGGACAATTCCAAAATCTGCTTATATGCTGCTTTATCTTCATTATTGAAGGCTGGATCCTTGTAAAAAATCAGTTGGTACAGACCCGGTGTACCCTTAAATTGTCTTCCACTGATAACTATATCTCCGGTGCGCTGATCAAAATCCAGTTTTTGTTTTCCTAGAAACCATCCTGATGTCACAGCATCATATACTGGACCATAATTTTTATCAATCTGATCATCTTTCGATAGGTGCTCCTTAACATATTTTTGAGCAGCGACTGGATATTGTTCTAGATATCTTTCTGCTTCCTCCATTGTTAAGTTAGCTAGAGACATTTCAGCATCATCATAATTATCATCATTGTCATTAACTTCACTATAATCGTCATCGCTGTTTGCTAACGTGATCTCTTCTAGAGGTAAAAAGTTGGGTCCTTTAATTTTCTCTTGTTTTACAGATGTTGGAGATGTGGTTGTTGCAGGCTTTTGTTCCTTTTGTTCCTCTTGCTTTTCCTTTTTTAATTCCTTTTTGATGGAAGCCAACGTTTTTAAGTCGTTCACTTTTTTATTGAGTGCATCAGATGTCTTCTCGAGTTGTTTCAACGGTGTAGAAACAGGTTTGAATAGCTTTTCTATTGCCTGATCTTGTTCAGACCTGCCCAGCTTTAAAGCGAGATATTTTTTTCGAACTTGTCTTGCCAACTGATTGATTTTATCTTTTTTCCAAGCAACCTTAACGGCATTGCTATCAGTGTGCACATTCATGGTTGACACAAGGATGAGGGTGAAATAGTGTTCTTAGACATTTATATATTTATCGTACCCCTTGCGATAACGACCTCCTCTTAATTCACAGTCTTTCACAATTACCAAAGGTTTGTATTTCTCAACCCAACATTCAGAACACATTTGTTTGAATTGTGCAAAAGATATATCTGGTGAGACGTGTTCATCAAATATGTGTTTCAGGTTAATTCCATCCTGTTTGAAAATCACTATCAAATTAACATTATCACGAATAAGCTGCTTTGGAATTTTTGAATACGTTTGACATATACAGGGTGAGTCTAGTTGGACAAATCAGCGCTCTAGCGTTTAACATATTGAAATTGGAAATTCAATTTTTGGATATGTTGTAGCTGAAATGGTCACCTACGCATGGGACCCATGAAGAAAGCTCCAGTTTTATTCAAACCGAAATTATTAAATAAAAACGAAGGCCTAAAAATATTTTTTTTGATATTGTTGCATTTTTTAGGGTTATTTCGTTAGAGAATCATTTTCTCTTTATGGAAACATAATTTTTTTAAGAAATAAGTTAATAATATCCGAGAGATAAATTATTTAAATAATAAAGATTTTTAATTATTTCCTAATGAAAACCACGGGTGCCGTGGTTTTAACAACTGAAAGGCAGTCTAGCTTGTACTGCAGAGTGTACCCAGAATGACAAGTGTCAGTTGGAAATGTCATTTGGGGTCGTTTGTGGAAAAGTAATGCAAAACTGCGAGTTTTTGCCCTTTTCTTTACAGATAATTAGGTAATTTTTATTGCTTGATGGATTTTTTACTAAATTCGCCGAATACAAGTGTCTCGGATTGTCACCCGATTGATGTTTTTGACATTGCCATATTGAAATGGAATGGTTCGACCAAGAAAAGCTATTCTCTTCAGCCAGAAGGGAATTGGAATAGTTTCTAACAGTTTACTAAGTGAGTACATTGCTGTCAAATAAGGTGATTTTGTCGTCTTATTAAAAAGTTAATCCTATTTCAGCCGATAAGTTTTCACACTTACGAAAAGAAGATTTATCATCATCGGATGAAATCAGATGAAATATGAATTGATGCAACGAAGGTGTATGTAGCAGTCACATCACATGAATCGAGATTAGGAACAAGTAGATTGTCGAAACAAAATGGCTTGATTGTGGCTAGGGAGTTATTTCGAGCGGTGGTCATCAAAGATGCTTGCTTGCGAACATCCAGAAATCACAACATGAAGAAAGAGAGCACAGGAGGATGTTGAGTAACATCGAATTAAACAATCATCTATTATTTCAAGTGAACGTTAAAATTGGACGGAGACTATTGTCACCACATTGTTATTTATTTATCAGTACATTTGATGTTGCAACATTTATGTAAACCTCTCTCCCTTGTAGTCCACTGCATTTTAATCTAAATCACGTTTCGTTAAGATCGAGGTTAGGGGTATATTTTTTCTGTTAAAGTTTGTATTCTCATTAGAAAGTGACGACAGAGGCCTAATGTTTATTTGAACATTTGTCTGTTTTATGGGATGTAATAAAATGTTTATACTAAATTTTAAATCGTCCTGTTAGTAACTATTGCCAATTCTCTTCTGGCTGACGGGAATAGCTTTTCTTGGTCGAGCCATTTGACTTCAATGGCAATCGGGTAACAACCCAAGACACTTGTATTCGGCGAATTTATCACAAAATCCATCAAGCATTAAAAATTACCTAATTATCTGCAAAGGAAAGGGCAAAAATTCCCAGTTTTGCATTATTTTTCCACAAACAACTCCAAATGACATTTCCAACTGACACTTATTGTCATTCTGGGTACAGTCTGCAGTGTAAGCATGACTGCATCTCAGTTGTTAAAACCACGGCACCCGTGGTTTTCTTTAGGAAATAATTAAAAATCGTTATTATTTAAATAATTTATCCCTCGGATATTATTAACTTTTTTCTGCAAAAAGTTATGTTTCCATAAAGAGAAAATGATTCTCTAACGAAATAACCCTAAAAAATACAAGAATATCGAAAAAAAAATTTTTAGGCCCTCGTTTTTATTTAATAATTTCGATTTGAATAAAACTGGAGCATTCTTTATGGGTCCTATGCGTAGGGGACCATTTCAGCTACAACATTATCCAAAAATAGAATTTCCAATTCCAATATCTTGAACGCTAGAGCGACTGATTTGTCCAACTAGACTCACCCTGTATAGAATACATCAATATTTTTGTGTCGACACATTGAAAAGTGCTCCTGAATTTTCTGCTGTCCTCGATCGCAGGCTATGTCATCAAAGATGAATATTGAGTGACTCCTAGCTTTCGATGGACTGATTATGTCTTCATTTTCTTTAAACGGAAAATATCCCAATCCTCTAACTTTTTTTACAACTTCTTGGAGTAGCTGATACTTGGGTTGCCAAAGGGATTTCGAATAAATGTAGATATTTTCATATTTTGCTCCATTCGGGTGAAATAATATTGCCAAAACTGCATTTGTTTTACCCGAAGAGCTCGGACCACATACTATCGCTCTGAATGAGTTGGGTAAGAGCGCACCATGAGGCTTAATTTCTTGTTGACGATTTGATAGATGCATAATATGATCATAGTTATCAATTGGCAGCGTTCGTTCTTGTTGGAGAACCTTCATTTTCTGGCAATTGTTCTTTGTATTCAAAGCTATAAATAGTTTATGAGTCACATCCATCCATTATTTTCTATGTTGATCTATCAGGGTGAAGGTCTCTTGAACTCTTTAATTAATAAGTTACCGTTCGAGTTACATATTCCAGGAGGATATCAATTTTGTGGTCCCGGTACGTATGGAGAATACTGGGTTCATGGATAATTTTCATCTTTCTAGGAACCAAATTAGAAAAACGTCTCTCTAAGGGGGAAAAAGGTATAAATCCTTTGGATGCAGCCTGCAGAGATCATGATATTGCCTATTCTCAAAACAAATCTCTAGAAGATAGACATAAAGCTGATTGGGTACTTGAAAATAGAGCTTGGGAGCGCGTAAAAGCAAAGGACGCTAAATTGGGTGAAAAGGCTGCTGCTTGGTTCGTAACGACAGGCATGAAGACCAAACGCAATTTAGGCATGGGAATGCGTAAAATGAAACCATCAGTCTCATTAAGAAAAAATGTTATAGCAAAAGTTGTTAAGGCATTGAAAAAGTCAAATCCACATAACAGTTTGAAAAAATCTGCTTTGGATGCATTGCAGGCTGCACGAGTCGCTGTCAAACAAGCTGGTGGACGTAAAAATATTAGAATTCCTAGAGTCATACCCGTTCAAGATCATACTGGGGGGTTCCTACCTTTACTACCAATTCTAGGTGCTCTAGGTGCTTTGGGCTCCCTAGCGGGAGGAGCGAGTGCCATTGCAAAGACCGTCATTGATGCTAAAAACGCAAAAAAGAAACTGCAAGAGGAAAATAGACACAATCAGGCCATGGAGGCTATAGGTGCAAAAGGTTCTGGACTATATCTGAGAAAGAATCAGAAAGGAGGCTTTGGATTGTTCTTAAAAAAACAAAAAAAAAAAAACTACCAATAAAGCTACCCAACAGACCTATGTATGACACTGACTTGCTATGTTATGCTAAAAAACTTAAACTGAAACATTTTCGAGGAGTTTTCATGAGAGACACATTGCCATCAGCACCATGGTCAAGGGAATGTGGAATCCTTAATTTAAATTTACACACACAAACGGGCAGTCATTGGGTTTGTTACACAGTCAATGGAAAGTTGGCAAATTTTTTTGATAGCTATGGTGGTCTCAAACCGCCTGAGGAGTTGGTTCAGTATTTAAAGGGTATTAAAATAATCTACAACAACCTGCAGTTCCAAGATTTCAATCAAAGCAATTGTGGTGGACTTTGTCTAGAATTTCTGTATAAAAACAATAAATTTAAATAGTTTTCATCAGTCATGTCTGTTATACTGACTCTTAAAAGCAGAAATTCAATCCTATCCATTGATTTTATAACGCCTATACATTTGGATCCAAAAAACGAGTACGGTTTGGCTTTACTTAGTTTCCACTCCTTCAACAGTATTCCAAATATAGAAGACGAATGCAAAGTGTACTTATTTGAAGACGGAGATAAAAGCAAAGAGAAAATAATAGAAATTCCTGTGGGTGCTTATGAAATTACCGACATCGAAGGCTTCATTCAGAAGGAATTGACTATCCCCAACACTGAAGCGAACCCTGATAAAATATTTTCATTAAAACCGAACCTCAACACATCTAAATGTGAAATATTTAGTAGGAAATATGCCGTAAATTTTGAACCTAAAGATTCTATTGGACGAACATTGGGGTTTTCGAGGAGAGTGTTGGAACCGAAAACGATTCACAGTTCGGACTTGCCCGTTGACATTGTAAAAGTTCGCACAATTCACATAGATTGCAATATCACAATTGGAGCATACTATAACGACAGGTCATCTCACACGATCTATGAATTTGCAGTTGACTCCGACCCTGGCTACTCAATAGATGAGGTTGCCACACATCTTATCTATCTACCAATAACAAACAAAACGGAAATCTACAACATCACGCTTGATGTGCGAGATCAGAATTTTAAGTTGGTCAATTTCAAAGGTGAAGAGATTATAATCAGGTTGGAGCTGAAAAAACTGTCATAATGGGTTTAGTTTTCAACCAGAACACTTGTTTCCATCAACCCTATAAGAAAAAGTCTACAATTTCTCCTACAACAGTGGCATCTGAGATTTTTTACCGTAACGTAAAAAACAACAACAGAAACGTCATCAAGAAGAGGAAAAAGAGGAAGTTGTCATCAGCAAATATCCGATATTTGAAATCACTCGGGTATAATGGCCCAAATTTTTAACATCTTCCAAAAACCCAGTTTTGACGATTCAATTATCAAGGTTGAACCGAAAAAGTATATTCCCTTCTTTAAGTCTTTTGGAAATAATGATGTAATTGAAATCGTTATTAATCAAGCAGATTCTTTTAACGCTACATGTGAAGGCCACTTATTCATTTCGGGTAAAGTGATTAGATCTACTGGTGACGGAGATGCATCGTTTGTCAACAACGCTGCGGCCTTTATGTTTCCCACTGCTATATATGAAATGTGTTCTAAAGAGATGGAAAACGTACGTGAAGTCGGAATTACCAGTACGATTCGAGGGTTTCTCACCTATGAGGAAGAGGATTCGAAACAAATGGAAATCGCCGGTTGGAAGTATCCATCAGCACCTGTGATAAATAAAACAGATGGATCATTTAATTTCCTCATCCCCCTTAAGCATATTTTTAATATTTTTAATGATTATAAAGTGGCGATGTATGGTAAACAGACATTTCGATTTATTCGAGCCAGTAACGATGATGACTGTTTTATCGTCAGGGAGAAAAAGACTCCACCGGATGTTAAAACAACAGTCAGGCTTGAAATTCACACGGTAGAAGTAAGGATTTCACGCATTCTCCCCAATTACAATATTAAAGCCAGATTATTGCAAAATATTAAGGAAGACAAACCCCTCATCATACCATACAGAAAATGGGACCTTTACATGCTACCTGCTCTAACTGCTGGAGCCAGAAAAGAAAGCTGGTCAGTACGGACGAGTCAAGCGGTAGAGGCACCAAGACTTGTAATAGTATGCTTCCAAAGTGATAAACAGGATCGACTGGACAAAGACCCTACAGAATTTGATCATGTAAATATTGTTGACATCAAATTAACGTTAAATGGAGAAAATTATCCATCAAATGACAAAATGTCCATAAATTTCAAAGAGAATGATTGGGTTGAACCGTATTCAGCTTATTCCAAATTCTACAGGAATTATGTAGGTGACACTAGGAGGCATGTGCTGCTTGATTATTCAAACTTTAAGAAGCATGCTTTGTTTGTAATCGATTGCTCACGACGAGACGAAAGTGAGAAACCGACCACAGTCGATGTGAGATTAGACATCGAAGCAAGTGAAGGATTTCCAGCAAATACCAGAGCGTACTGTATAATAGTGCATGATTCAATCATGGAATACCTCCCACTAAGTGAAACTGTTAAAAGTCTATCTTAAGAACCAGTGCAAATCAAATTCAAACTTTAGTATATTATAAGTGGTAACTAACTCAAGAGCACTCAAAAACCATAATGAAAATTGCAGTAGTTGATATTCAAGGTTTTGTACTGGGCAATAACAAACAGTTCTATCCTAAAGAGTTGGCAATAAAGGCAGGAAGTTACACAAACCATTTTCTGTTCAAACCGCAAATTGAATATTCAAATCTAAGTTGTGGAGACAAAAGACAAGTCAATTTTTTGGAGCGAAAAATACATGGTTTAAAATATACAAGTGGGTATGTGAATTATGATGAAATAGACCGAATTTTGGTTAACAATTTACGAGTCGACATTATTTACGTACGAGGACATCAGAAAATCCGTTTCTTGGAGGAAAAACTGAGAGAGCTGTCAATGGAAAATACTCTAATAATCAACCTGGAAAAAAATGAAGACTCACCAAAATTCAATTCAAATCAGCAGATCTGTCAATACCATTGTCAGGGAAACTTCAAATGTAGCATTCAAAATGTTGAAATGATGTATAAGTGGCTGTTAAATCGCTTACCTTAAACTATTAAATTAATGAAATATTGTGTTTGGAAGGCTATTTATTAAAAAATTATGTTACTATTAAATTAATATATTAAATAAAAGAAGTAGATTAAGATATGTTTCTTATTTCTTAAAATATCTAACAAATTATAAAAAAATTGAACCTCACGAAGATTATAAAAACTTTAACCATCTTCACAAATTGTTTCCTCAGAATCGTAGTCACTTTCCTCAAGTTCATCTAATTTATATAAACTTTTAATCGTCCTTTTAAGATTTGATGATAGAATGTCTGATTTATCTACAATGTTAGCAAGATCGTTTTTGCTTAATTGTCTAGGATTTCTTATAATACTAGTAATAACACGACACTCGTTTCGAACTAAAGGTCTTCTGCGAAGATATTCTTTTAGTTCCTTCAGACGCGCGGCCTTTTCACTTACAGTAGTGTTCACCATATTACTTATCCACTAATCGCTGTCAGACAGTACTTCATAACACGTAAGGTCCAATTTCTTATGTTTCGATTTCTCAACAGCAGTATGTTTTGCTATTGAGTCGGAGCAGAAACAGAAATGCTGATAACAATTCTTACAAAATATTGTGCCATAAGGCAATATATAAAGAATTTTTTTATTTGTTTTTTGAAGTGTTATTGGTGTTATTCTTCTTACAGTTTTGAAACTTCATTCAAAGCGGGCTTTATCAGTGAGTACTTTCTCCCATCGCTCATTGATGTGCTGCTGTGGATAATAAAAAAGAATATAAGCAAATAGTATTAAAATTAGTCAAATCACCTTTGTGAGAAGAATATATATATATATAGAGAGAGTAGGACTGATCGAAACAAAAGCAGAGATAAATTTTCAATCAAGAATATCCCCAAGGTAGCGTATTTGTATACACATAATTGACTATTCTTTTGTCGTCATGAGGACTTAAAGCCAATTTTCTTTGTTTCATAGTAAAGACATTGTGATTTTCAGATTGAATAAGATTTTGTGAAACTTCAAAAGGTTTATTGTCAAATAGGCACTCATAATAATCTTTAAATTGAATTTGTTTCTTTAAAGCTGAGGACTTGACTCCTTTGGCCTTTTTAACTATTCCAAAATTACCCATGAAATAATGTAATTCGCGTTCACTAACCAACTTGCTCCTAAGATTTTCCAGTTTTTCAAGTTTTTCACCTTCAGAAATCTGTAGTTTAAATGTGTACATTTTAGAGCGCAATCCGATAAATTCTATCATTATTACTCCTTTATTTTCATCCTTCATTATGCCCAAAACTTTTTTATTCCTCTGTGGAATATTATATATGTTGTCTGTAGGATAGTCAGATGTGTCAAATTTATCGATGTCATGTTTTATGTGCATATAAATGTCATCAACAAAAAACTGATAAATTAAACTATCAGTATCTGTGTATAATAATTTTGCCTTGTTTCCAAATTTTTTATGAACATAACAGTAGTGAAAGTGATACAAAAGTGTTTTTGAAATATCTAAAATTGACATACCTACATAAATTGGTTTGTTACAGGTCACTTTTAACCTTTTCATTTCAATGATTATCATATCTTTACTGAGTATAGTACAACTATGAAAATTTGGTTGAGATATGTAATAACTTGCACCAAACTTTCCTGACCATTTAGTCACCAATTTCACATCTCGATACTTTTTTACATTTTCAATTGTCTTTCCGAAAACTGCGTTATTCATTAGTTTATAAAAATTCTTCTCAAAATCATTCTTGCTCTGTTTCCTCAGTTCTGTATTCAAATCAATATATTTCTTTAACCATCTAGATTGTTTGAATTTCAGGCACCTATGAATCTTTTCAATTTTTAATCCCAATTTAACAGCTTGTTGTAAATTTCTGTGATGTATTACATAGTTCTTTTTGTCATACAAAGTTGTTAACAATTTTGGAATATTGGAATCAGAAATAGGTGGAACCAAATGTTCAGGGCAAAGAGGTAAATCTTTATGTGAATTAAAAAGTTCCCTAGGATAATGTAGGTCCACTTCTAAAACATATCCATAGTTACTATCTTCTGATAGGTCTAGGATGTTTTCTTTGTAAATATCAACATCTTTTACCCATTGAAAGTCTCCAGTAGGTAATGGATAAGACATTGCTGCACCATAGAGGTTGTTTACATCAAAATACATTAAATAGGATGTTTGCTCATCAGGATTGTAATCTTTTCCCATATATTTATTATTTGCCTTTCCATACCTATTGGAACATTGACTAACTCCACCTCTTATGGATTTTTCAAAGAACAAAACTTTATCTACATCTGTTAGCAATTCCAATTCAACATTACAAATTTTCAGCATACTATCAAAAGCAAGACCAGGTGCAGTAAAATAGTGCAAACTGTCCAATTCGTATGTCTTTAAACAGACCGCTCGAAAATTTTCAAATATGTCTGCAAGCAGTAATACATCAGTCTTTAGATATAATTCTGCATATTCTTGGAGGGAATTAATTTTGAAAGTATTCCAAATCGTGCAGGCATGGTTGTAGTCTGCACCTGAAATCTCTTCATTGTTTAGTTTGCTATAAAATTCCTCTTTAACTGGCAAAGAGGTTTCCTTTAGCTTTTCCCAACAATTGAGGTATTCATAAGGAAAGATACCCTTTCGCGTAACCAATTTAAATTTTGACTCATCA
This sequence comes from Pycnomerus fuliginosus, assembly GCA_963924575.1. Classification (NCBI taxonomy): domain Eukaryota; kingdom Metazoa; phylum Arthropoda; class Insecta; order Coleoptera; family Zopheridae; genus Pycnomerus; species Pycnomerus fuliginosus. The sequence goes on from OZ004621.1 coordinate 35,935,120, forward strand.
GCATAGTAGCTTTTGGTTATAATTTTTTGGTTGTCAGTCAAGTATGACGACAAGCTATCAATGCTACTGGGCATAAACCTGAATGAATCTAAAAATCTAAAATTTACCTTTGTTTCCTTAACATATTTGGTAAATGAAATGAATTTTTCCTTATTGAGTGGTAGTACATTCAGTTTACCTTCAAATTCCGAACAGAGCGCTTTAACTAGGAAATGACTATCATATCCTGACAAATTGTGAAAAATCACAGGTACCATATGAGAGTCTTTATAATTTAAGTTACATGAATTGTGTGCAGGACCTCTGTAGTTCCCTGAAAGATGACAATGGTCAACAACCCTGATATCACCCTTTAAAAATGGTTGTGAACAAATATGACAAATTTTTGATGATCGAAAATTATTTTTTTCAGCTGTGGTTAGAGGCTTCATCTGACTAGGATTGTTAAAGATTGAGTCTAATGTTTTGGCTATGTCATGGAGTTGACGAACAAACCACTCCTGACAATCTTCACCCGTGTACATTTTGAATTTTGATAATGAGTCATCATATGAACATTTAATATAGTAAGCTATGCTAAATGGTACATGTTTTTGATATTTTTTACATTTATTTGTATTCTTATCATCCTTGTAGTCCGTTAATATACATTCAAGGTCAGCATATATCACAAAAGGAACCATTTCCTTATTTTTAAAGTTTTTGAATTTCAACATTTTCTCATTTTCTTTAGGAAGTACAATTTTAGTTTTATTTAAATTTTTACAGTCATCCGTATGCCTAATTAATGTATCTTCAGTGTAAAAGTGATTCAAGCAACGTTCACAAAACCATTTTTTGTTTCTAATATTGCCAACTTGGTTACCTACTAATTTTGATATGTTTTTAATGTATGCGAAATGATACGAAGGTGGATTCAAAACATCACACATATCATCATCACCACTCTCAGACTGATCTAAAACAATTTTATCACAGGTGTTGGTGCTATAGGAAACCATAAGTAAATTTATGCATGGAGAAAAACTTGTTTTAGTTAATAGCAAAGGAACAATTTCGTCTTCAACAACAGTGAATACATTTATAGCTATACTGTTCATGAATTCAAATTTTGGAATACTTTTCAATTCCATTGGAAAATCAATTCCATCATATTTTAAAACTTGAGTAAAGTGAGGATACGAGCTTGGACGATCAACGTGTTTATCAGCGGGATACAATCCACACACTATAGACCACAAGAAACAATACATGTCATTATTTTTGATATTGATTACACTGTGTGTTTTTTTAATAAATGGCGGTAAAGCAATGAACGTGGAAATACCCCCACTTATGGGATTTAATGTATTTATATTTACTTTTAAATGAAAAATTTTACACAAGGCCCATCCTGAATCTCGTTCCTGGAATTCTTCCAAATTTACCAAAATCTTATCCAAAACATACCTTTTATACCATAACTTTAAATTGGAATTTTGATCAATAGTTCTATTTTTGGTTGAGAAAAATTTCAAGGATTGTTCTCCTGTTTGAGGCTTCACAAACAATCCTGCAAAGACAACATTGACCTTCAACATCACTCTTTTTAATTCTTTTCTAATTTTCAGTGAAAAACTTTGAAAGGCATTTTTCAGAAAGTCCTGAGGTTCCTTGTACTTTAAATTTGTTATTACACCGGATCTAATACGACCCCTAAAACACGATTCCAAATCTTGCCAAATTAACTTTTGTTTCTTCAATTTTGCTGACTTACTTAACTTGACTTTAAATTCTGCAAGATATTTCTTCAAAAGACTTAAATTTGACTCCACCTTGGAAAAGTTCTTAATACATTTCAATTTCTCTCTGATGGCTCTTTCAATAACAACAATAGTTTTTTTTAAATGGGCAATAAATTTAGAATATTCTGCTTTTGTTTTGATAATTCTACTCACTTTTTCCATGGTCGTAACAGCATCCGTTGAAAGCTTATCGATCACTGGATGACTCATCTTGAATAAATTTCTGTTGATAGATAAAAATAGAATAAAATTAACTTACCTCTATTACTGTTTCTGCAGATGTGAAGACTAAAGTGAGACACTTTCAGAATACTGATAAGTGATAATGATTTCAAACAAACAAAAACGCGAGTTTATATATGGTTTCAATATCAAAAACAATTACGCAAAAGTCTAAATTGCTATAATTATAAAGTAGTTTACTTGATAAACTGTATTTTAATGAGCTGCAAAACTAAATTAATGGACATTTTTTAAATATTTGTTGATAAAACCTAGTAATTGCAACATTAATAGTATCGTTTCACTGATAAACAGACAATAATGGCTTTAGTTTTACTGATAAAATACTAGGAAGCAATTATTTATTCATTCCACTGATAAATGAAAATAATGACTACCATTTTTTGATAACGGTACCTATGTATAAAACCAGAAGAAAAGCTTAACCACATCAGTCTTCAGCAGAAAACTAACTGAATTCAACATGACAGGCATACCATCTACTATTGTGATTTTTACGGAAGACTCCGTAAATTTTCCTATTAAGGTGGCCCATGTGGTCATCAAGCAGATATTTCAGTAAGTATCTACCGTTTTTTTTTTTTTTAATTTTCATTTTATTTTTTTAATTTCCCATAGATATGGAGCTCTCTCCACTGAGGTAAAAGGAGATAAAATCGTAATGAATTTAAGTTATACTCCTGCTGGTAATTCGTTAAAAAGAAAATTTGGGGATTTGCCAATAAGATACTTGAGGACAAATCTGGACGATGACAAAGAATTGAAAATTCTTGAATCGATTTCAAGTAGGTATAAATTCAACCTCCTTGATGGCGAGGATCATGTGAAACCTGGAACCTCAACCTCAAATGACAAAGGCAAAAGAAAAGCAAAAAAATTTGCTAAGCCTCCTCAACCAATTAAAAGAATTAAAATGGAACACAATGAAATTCTTAATTTAGATGAGGAAGATGATGATAATGATAATAGTGGTGGTTATGAAGAGGAAAGCCAGGTTTTTTAAATAAATATATAATAGAAATATATAATATTTCAGGGTGGGATTAAAATCAGATTTTATTTGTTCCCATCCAATTGAATGTACTAGTTATTATTACTTACTTATTATCATTTATATTTACAGTAGTGCATTTCAATAAAATTATTATTGTGTAATGTTTTCTCTCAGTATTCCCTTCACTCTTGTGAAAAGAGCAAGATCAAAAGAACTAAAACGTTATACAGCAAAAGTACCTCATTTTCTTAGTCTTTTAAGAATTATGACGCATCTAATCTTCAGTATATTTGTCAATTCCCTTCTTTATTGTGCAATACCAACTAATGTTTGGCGCATGTTCATATGTGTCATGGATGGTGAAAATTCAACAGAAAATTTTTGTAACAGCAATAATTCTTCATCATCATGGAAACTGATGAGATTTACAAGAATCCCTGATCTAACAATCCCAGTGTTTACTTTTAATATTTCATCATTAGAAGCTTACAACGATTCACAGCTGTATTATAAGATTAAATTGGTTTATAGGAACATGGTAGAGTTAAATACTGAGGTGTATACCATATATTTAGCGAACAGTGGTAGATCAAAAGATAACGGCTGTATTGACAATTTTATTAAAGACAAAGTAAATCTAAAAAACTATATGAATAAAATTTTAGTGTTTTTTGGAGTGGAATTTTTCATACTTTCCATAATATTAGTTGAGCTATTATTTATAATAAGAATCTATGTAAATTGTTTTAGGGTAAGAAAGTCCAAGTGTGAACTTAATTGTGTCAACTTAAATTGTAATGATTAATCACATACGGTTTAAATTTAAAAAAAAAAAAAAAAAATGTTTTCTCTTGAAGATAAAAATAAAATGTACTTCTTAAACTAAAATATCTACATCATCGCTCTACCTTTCAAGTCTAACGCCATCCTGACCATTGTTTCATTCTTCGGAAGCAATTATTTGTTCATTCCAAATATTTAACGGAAAATAATAAACACGCTGGGGGGCACTAATTGGTCAAGTCCGAAGATAATAATAATAATGGCCTTAGTTTTACTGATAAAATACTAGGAAGCAATTTATGCAAAAGTCTAAATTGCTATACCTAATTATAAGTATTTTACTTGATAAGCTTTATCTTAATGAGCTGCGAAACAAAAATAATGGTCTAATTACATGCACGCGATAATGCGCGGCCCGCCTGTTTGCGCGGCAAAATTTCTAACGAAAGCGGGAAAACTTCAACCCCCATGACGGCCTGCGCACCAAAATTTCATTTTAGAAAGGAAAAAAACTTCAAGATTACAGTCTGCTAGGGAAAATTTCAGTTTCCCTATTTTAAAGGGGAGGCAGGCAGGCAGGCAGGCCAGGCACCCTCAATATTAGGGAGTACATACAAAATGGAGGCCTACCCCTTCAGTTCTGTGAAAAAAATCAACAATTACCAGGAGTCGCCGAAGAACTCGATGGCACATGAAAACATAACCTCAATTGGTCCAGAACCCCGCTATACCTACTACTCATCGACATGACCTTGAAGCTGGAAGCTGCCAAATTAAATAACCTAGCATTTTACCAGTTTGTTTATTGCTCTATTAAAATATCAATAAATAAACAAGGCCATCAGGCACATAATATGGCACTCATGGCAGTTACAGTATCTTTCAAAGCACGAAAGAGCAGGGGGTGATTCAATTCCAAGGGGGCTCTTTTGAGTTCCAGTCCAGGTATCTAGGGGCCTTCTATCCTAAATAATTTCAGTAAATCTTTCAGAATTTTGCATCCTGTACCATCTGAGAATCCAACTTACAAGAAGACTTTACAGTGATGATGTTTTTCTGTTATCGTTATTCCTTCCGGAGTTCCCGAGAGTCAGCCGCTGCCACTACTCTGCCGAGTCTCCATTGCCTTGAGTGCCAGTGTGGCCCCGAGGGCAAATATTTTGTGCTCTGGCAAGCAAACCATCAGAAATCCACTCGAAAACACAAAAATGTTTTGTAAATGAAATGACAGTGACAATTAAGTGACAGCTTCAAAATCTGCTGAACCATCTGAAGTAATCAAAGATTCGACTTTTGTTTTCCAACGGTTGCTTTGATGAAGAATTTAAAAAATCATACGGTATAAGCATTGTATAAGCATAATATATTCATTAATGTTTTGTACATACATTTTAAAAATTACTATAAATTAAAGTAAACAAGATTAGGCTGTGTGTGAACAAATTCTTCGTGTTGCCCAGATATTATTGTTACAGTCGAGCTTCCCTGTCCGGCGGCCCGAAAGAAAGGCATTACTTGACTCTCTGACTTTCGCGAATACTTCGAGAGACTTCTGGCCACACGGACGTCTTCTGCTTTTTCAATTATTATCGCCCTTAACTTGCCTACTGTGTAGACTGGGAAATAGAGCACATAGAGAGAACTTCTCAAAAACTATTCCTCGCAAGAGCACACACATACACACAATCATTTTCAATAACTTCCTCCCAGCAGGCTAAGAACGACCTGTGCCAGCACTTCGTTTTCGCGCAGGGCATCTCGCAAAATCGCCAATATGCGGAGTTCTTCTTCGCCGAGCGGAGTTTCTTCCGTCGGTTGGTTCTGCCGCTGCAAAAGTCGGATATTATATCTACGACGACTTTTGCATTCTAAGAATGGACCTTTTCTCTTCGGATCGCACATCGATAACACAGCAGACGAATGTATACACAAGTGCAGTGTCGGTCGTCGCAACACAGAAACCCGTTTCAACAGGCAAGGTTCAGCTGGTTCGTGATCGTCACAGGCCGCCCCTCCTCCTCCTCAATAATACATGTAGATATTAACAATGTTTCATGTCAGCTGCGCACCTCGTCGTCATATCAGCTGCTGTAGAAGTGAACCTCGTCTTTAGGTCAGCTTTTGTCAAAGAGAACGTTGTCGCCGCCGTATCAGCTATTGTCGAGGCGAACTGTGGCCAGTTCAGCTATTATTGGGGCGAACTCCGTCGTATGGTCAGCTGTTGTTGAAGCGAAATGCGTTGCCATATCAGCTGTTGTTGAGGCAAACTACGTGACTAATTCAGCTATTGTTGAGGCGAACTTCGTAGTCTGGTAAGTTTAGTTGTCGAAGCGAACTACGTGGCTATATCAGCCGTTGTTGAAGCAAAGTACGTGACCAGTTCAGGTATTGTTGAGAAGACTTTCGTCATCTGGTCACCTGTTATTCAAGCGAACTACGTGGCCATATCAGCTATTGTTAAGGCGAACTATGTCTTTTCAGCTACTGACAAGGTGAACTTTGTCGTCAGGTCAACTGTTGTTGAACCGAACTTTGCTGCCAGATCAGCTATTGTCGAGTACTCTCAGGTCAGGGTCCTTGCCGCAGGCGAGTACGCTCAGGTCAGCGCCTTTTCCGATGGCGAGTACGCTCAGGTACGCGCGTTTCCCGGCGTAATAATTCTAGTTAAGCTTACGTCAGTCTGATGAGTCCCAACAAGGACGAAACAGCCTCAACTTGGGTTGTCACTGACAAGTTCAGCAAATTTAATGTCGTTACGTTATTAGACGGGGTGTGCGCAGTTTGGTCAGGAACATTGATTGGAACACATTCTCGACACCCACACTTACTGGGTGAAATGTCGTAGGAAGGAGGAGCGATGGCGGCGGAGGCAGAAGGGATGGAGGATGAAGAAGAGGTGGAGGAATTAGATTATTTGGAGGAGGGATGGATGCCGGAACAGGCGGATATGGAGGAAGAAGAGGAGGAAGTAGAAGAGGTAAATGAAAGCAGCGAGGATTCACTACCTGACACTTTAACTTCTTCCAATATTTCTGCCTATGGACGTGATTTAAACGAAGATGAGTTAGAAAGAATCGATGAAGGTGCGGCACGGATTAGGGCGTCAACTGAGGCATTTCTCGCCGGGCACGGCAGCTTTGCTGTGACAATAATGTCAGCAACTCGCGAGGAATAAGGTTATGTAACAAACTGTTTAATCTTGATTTCAAATAAAAGCGTCTTGAAAAAAGTTTTTAACCTCCCCACACAATTTAAAAAAGGGAGGCAACTGCAATCTCAAAAATTTTCGAAATCGAGATAGCATCAGATCTTTACGTTACCAGGTTCCAGGAACCCAGAAAAGTGGTTTTTAAAAAGTGTCTGTGTGTATGTACGTTCGTACGTTAGTAAACACGCCACAGTCCAAACTACTCGACCGATTTGGCTGGAATTTGGTACAAGTGCATGAGATAACCTTTTCCCATAATTTGTCATGTCGCGTATAGTTAAACTGTAGCCAAAGTTCAGCTAGTATGCCTATGTAGCTAAACTAAGACGAGATCAAGTCAGACCACTGATTTCTAGTAGAAATAGAAGACCACCTACTTTAAAAAATTATTTTAATAGGAGAAATTATTAAAAATAACAATTATGAAGGCGTATAAAATTCACTTTTCACTGCCAGCTTGTCGCCGACTTCCAGTTGTGTTTCTTCAGCAACTTCTACTGCACTCTCCATGCTTCTAATGTACCGTAGATCATCTTCCCACTTTTTGATATTTTGCTTAATTATGTATAAATGAGCTCTAATTTCTGCTGCATTTTCCCAATACGAAGACCCATAAAATCCACTTTTCACTGCCGGCTTGTCACCGATTTCCACTTGTGTTTCTTCAGCAACTTCTACTACACTCTCCATGCTTCTAATGTATCGTAGATCATCTTCTGAACTCTTGATATCTTGCTTAAGTATGTATAAATGAGCTTTAATTTCTGCTGCTGTTTTCCAAAACTCGGAATTCCTATTTACTCGCTCCATTTCTCCAAACGCCTTTGAAAACAATCTGGAAAAAGAAGATAGCTTAGACTCACATTCAACATTAATAATTGTGTCAAAAGTCACTTTTCACACGTCTTTAGGAAAAGTCAAGCGAACTAAGACTACGGCAAGTTACAAGTCAAATTTGGAAAGAGTGAATGAACTGGATTGTCACCCAGTTTGGTCTGCTATAAAGTTCAATATGCTATAAAGGCGAACTTGCCGTAAGCTCAACTTGCTGCAAAGTGAAGCTGGGGGTAAGTTACTTGAGGTACATACAACGAAAGGCACGTTTTTAATTAAAGGAAGGCCATTGTTGCTTTACTCAGACCTTCAATTTGTACCTATTGATGCATTAATATAATGTTATGATAATTACTTATGTAATAATTGTATTAGATATAACTCGTGTTACTTACGGATCAATCTTTAACCGTCTCGAATAAGTATATAACCAAGAGCACTATCGACCGGAGTGCGGGGCGCGGGAAACGTAATGTCTTGTTTTGTAGGATAGGCGAATCGGTTGGCGTAACAGCAAAAAACTGTCTGTTTGGAGGGAGTGCGTCTCCTCAATATGGGATAGAAGCCAACCATTGTTATTAAGAAAGGTGAAAGCAATAGGAATGTCGCTTCGTCGCCAGTTCAGCTATTGTTGAAGGGAACCTCGTCGTCATGTTAGCTATTGTTGAAGCGAACTTCGTCGCCAGTTCAGCTATTGCTCAGGCGAACTTCGTTGCCAGTTCCGCTCTTGTTGAGGCGAACTCCGTCGCCAGTTTAGCTGTTGTTGGGGCGAATTTTGTCGCCAGTTCAGCTATAGTGGAAGCGAACTTCGCCTCCACTTCAGCTATTGCCTTGCCAGTTCAGCTATTGTTGAGGCGAACTTAGTCGTCAGGTCGGCTACTGTTGGAGCGAACGTCGATGCTTGGTTAGCTATTTTGTCAAAACTCACCTGACCTTAATCTTTCGAAGTGAACAGCTGATTGTGACCCGACCTGAAAGAACCGACCTCACCGTCAGATCTTACCTTCGCAAGCTTTATTTAGAGATTGGGCATCGACTGAGGAGAAGCAGTGTTGTCAAATTACATACCTAATCCTCACCACTCTTTTCAATATTTTGTTCCTTGGCAACCAATGACGTTAAACGTGCGCAGTAGGTGTTGATGTGAGGCACATGTTCCATGAAGTATTCATTATCAAACTGGGCAGCCATAGCTCTACTAATAACGTAACTAAATAGACAACCACTGCCTCTGGACGTGCACAGTAAGTGTCGATGTGAGCCACATGTTCTTTGCAATGTTCCTGACCCAACTGCGCAGAAATAGGTCTATCTACTCATTACGTAACTAGACTACTAGTAAGGTAACTAGACTACCAAGGACGCTGGACGTGTGCTCCACTGTAGCACTGTATTACATTGTCTTTTTTGTAAGCTAGAACAGATCGCTGTCCCGAAAACAATGTCACCTAAACCGTTCTCCGTGCTGTCCAAAGTTTTCAACTTACTTCAGGCGAAAAGTTTTCTATATGAAGCTATTTTTCCTGATGTATCTAAAATAATGACCACTAGAGGAATATTGGTATTTATTTGCATAAATTTGTAATTACATAATAATATGTAATGACTAAAGTGAACAAAAAATTTTGGAATTTTTATCATCTTCCTGTGCTCACTTTGGTCCTCGAAGAATATTTTCAGTAATTTTTAGCTGCTCCTTACGAATGTATAGTTCAGTTTTACATTGCATAATAGTTTCAGAAAAGTCTGCATTTTCAGTTCGACCGCGACCCTGCTTATCACCAACTTCCCATCGAAGTTGTTTTTCTTCAACTGGTTTAACATCAAATTCTGCTCCACTATCCATTCTTCGAATCCCGCTTAGGGCTTCTTCTGAACTTTTCATAATTTGTTTGCATATGAACAATTCAGCTTTTATTTGCGCGGCTTCATTCCAGAGCACGAAATTCTTATCGGTAGCCCCCATGTCTTAAACCGTGGTGCATGCAATCTGCGGAAGAAGAGTCTGATGAGAAAAAAATAAGATCGCATGTTAACATACAATTAGGTTTGTCTATTTTAAATCACAATAATATTTGTAATTCCTTTATGACTACCTTTATTTGACTGCCTATAAAAATACCAATTAAAAATTCCCATTAAAAATCGTGCTGTTACTGAAATCCCCCCTCACCCCACCTTTCCATCTACAAACAAACCGGCCCGACCGAAAAACCTCGTGACACAAACCCTACTGAATTGTTGTTGATTGGAGCAAATATGGAATGGTAATAAAATAATAATAATTGCAGTTCGAGAACTTACCGGTCCTTGAAAATGGTGTTTCTGCAGTCCGGTTTTGGCAAGTGGTCCAATGGTACTGTTCACAGGTATGGTTAACTCGGCACACACAACAGCGGTCAAGTGAAGACTGAGCGTGTGACACGGACCGCATTCGACTATAAGGAAAGCGAGACCACGCCCCTTTGGAGAACCAACTGTCAAGGTCAGCTATCGTTGAGGCCAACTTCTTGCTCAGGTCAGATATCGTTGAGGCGAACTTTGTTGTCAGGTCAGTTATCGTTGAACCCAACTTCTTGCTCAGGTCAGTTATCGTTGAGGCGAACTTTGTTGTCAGCTCAGCTCTCGTTGAGGCCAACTTCTCGCTCAGGTCAGCTATCGTCGAGGCGAACTTTTTTGTCTGGTCAGCTATAGTTGAGGCTAATTTCTTGCCCAGGTCAGCTATCGTTGAGGCCAACTTCTTGCTCAGGTCAGATATCGTTGAGGCGAACTTTGTTGTCAGGTCAGCTATCGTTGAGTCCAACTTCTTGCTCAGGTCAGATATCGTTGAGGCGAACTTTGTTGTCAGGTCAGCTATCGTTGAGTCCAACTTCTTGCTCAGGTCAGATATCGTTGAGGCGAACTTTGTTGTCAGGTCAGCTATCGTTGAGGCCTTCTTGCTCAGGTCAGATATCGTTGAGGCGAACTTTGTTGTCAGGTCAGTTATCGTTGAACCCAACTTCTTGCTCAGGTCAGTTATCGTTGAGGCGAACTTTGTTGTCAGCTCAGCTCTCGTTGAGGCCAACTTCTCGCTCAGGTCAGCTATCGTCGAGGCGAACTTTTTTGTCTGGTCAGCTATAGTTGAGGCTAATTTCTTGCTCAGGTCAGCTATCGTTGAGGCCAACTTCTTGCTCAGGTCAGATATCGTTGAGGCGAACTTTGTTGTCAGGTCAGCTATCGTTGAGGCCTTCTTGCTCAGGTCAGATATCGTTGAGGCGAACTTTGTTGTCAGGTCAGCTATCGTTGAGGCCTTCTTGCTCAGGTCAGATATCGTTGAGGCGAACTTTGTTGTCAGGTCAGCTATCGTTGAGGCGAACCTCTTGTACAGGCCAGGCCAGGTCAGGTCAGGTCAGGTCAGGTCAGGTCAGGTCAGGTCAGGTCAGGTCAGGTCAGGTCAGGTCAGGTCTCACTGGTAGAGCCAATTAGTCAGGTGAAATATCTGGGAGTGACGTTGGATCGAGCGGTCACTTTTGGACCTCATGTAGAAGATGTGTGCGACAGGGCCGATGCCGTAACGGGCAAGCTAGGACGCCTCCTCCCGAACATTGGCGGACCAGGACAAGCTAAGAGAAGATTGATATGTAGCATCGTCCACAGCATGATGTTATACGGTGCTCAGGCCTGGTACCCGGGAATAAAATCACAGAAACTTGTATTGAGGCTCCTAGGAGCACAGAGAAGAGCCCTGCTTAGAGTAGTGTGCGCGTACAGAACCGTCTCCGCAGACGCTGCACAGGTGCTGGCAGACGTTCCCCCAATTGACCTGATGGCCGAGGCAAGATGTAAGGAGGCATTGCAACCAGACGACAAAAAGAAGTTTATAGAAAGAAAATGGAATCAAAGGTGGGAGAACAGCTCAAAAGGAAGGTGGACTTGGAGGATAATTGGAGATCTATGCAGATGGCGGGGATGCAAACATAAGAACTGCGACTTCTATCTTACGCAGGCGCTGACAGGTCATGGATGCTTCGGCTCGTACCTCCATAAAATAAACAAAGAAGAGTCACCTGCATGTTGGTTCTGCGGGGCAGACGTGGACGACCCGGAGCACACCTTATTCGACTGTCCTTGTTACGAGGATGATAGGGGAGAGTTCTTCCGAAAGACCGGAATTTGGCCAGAACTGCCATCACTTATTGGACACATGTGCGAGAACGAGGATGACTGGATGGCAGGACAATGTATGATAAGGGGCATTCTGACGAAGAAAGAAGAGGCCGAAAGAGAGAGAGAGAGAACGGGAGTTCGCCGTCACTAGAAGAGACCACCACCAGGAAGTAATGCCCCGAAAGGCAGTTCCCTGGTGGAAAGAGGTCGGGAGGGGGTTTTTAGTGGGTAGTGGCGATCCGAAGACCTGAGGTCGCTGAGCCCCACACTACCCAGGGTCCTTTCCCTGGGTGTACGTAAAGGTATTTTCCCCCCCCAAAACAAAAAAAAAAAAAAAAAGGTCAGGTCAGGTCAGGTCAGGTCAGGTCAGGTCAGGTCAGGTCAGGTTAACGCCACTTTGGGGAGAAATTATTTCAATTTTTCAAAAAAAAAATTGGAATAGGGTGGGGGGGCGAATTTCGCGAGACCCATCTATCGTAACATTGTGATGCCCAACCCCCCTCCCCTTTAAAAAATTAAGGGCGCACCTGCCCTAAGTTTCCATGCTAATATCTCGGAAACGGCAAGAGATACGGTTTTCAAAAAAAGAACCCCCCTCCCTACCTTTTGGATCGCAATCAAAAAATACCTAACGCATTTTGGGCTCTGCCCTCAGTCGTGCTATGCAGCAGCGGCCCTTGTTTTCCAAGTTCGCCGAAAGTGGACGACCAATGTTATCGCCTCCGCCATTAATTGAAATCAAATTCGGAAGCTTTTCAAACCCAGGCCCAAAAGAACATATCGATTTTATAGACTACTTTCGGCATGATTAATTTTTCAAAAAAGGTGAAAAATTGTAGCTTATTTTCATGTTTTTTTCGGTTTTAAATTCAACGTGCAGCCCAAACGGCAAAACTTAGCATCTTCACTTCAAGAGAACTTTTGTAGATGAGGAACATTTATTTCGAATAGGGTCAGTTGGGACAATTCAGCATTAGTGCAAGTGCCCAAAAAATGACCATGAACAGGGCACCTCAAAAAAACAAGTGCCGCTCAAAATGATCTACTCGCCGAGATATGTCTAGATCCGAAATTTCGATTTTGGCTCGGTGGGGAGGGTGTTTGACGAAATTTTTTTGAATGTGTCTTTACGATACGCCACATCTCGGGATTGACACGAAGCTAGCTTTAAGAGAAGCAGTCTTCTAATTTATCGACTGTGGCTGGAACGTGTGAATTTGCGTTTCGTCCGGCAGATGGAGTTCGCAAATTTCTTGACCTGCCCATGCTTGCCCTAGTCAGCTAATTGCCCTTGATATGTCCATGACCTGCCCATGCTTGGGCGACTTGCCCAAGTCAGGAATTTGCTTTCATGAGTTGCTCATGACCTGCCCATTTTCTGCCAACACTTGTCCAAAACATGCCCAAGTCAGAAGTTTTTTCTAATTTTTTGCCCATGACCTGCCGATGTCCTGTCCATGCTTGTCCAAACCTTGCCCAACTCGGGAATTCGTTCTAATTACTTGCCCATGGCCTGCCCATGTCCTGCCCATGCTTGCCAAAAACATGCCCAAGTCAGGAGTTCGATCTCGTTGCTTGCCCATGACATGCCTATGTCCTGCATATACTTGCCCAAAAAACGCCCCTGTGCTTGCCCATGACCTGCCCATGTCCTGTCCATACTTGCCCAAAACATGCCCAAGTCAGGAATTCGTTCTAATTATGTGCCCATGACCTGCCGATGTCGTGCCCGTGCTTGCCCAAGACATGCCCAAGTCAGGAATTCGTTCTAATTACTTGCCCATGACCTGACCATGTCCTGTCCATGGTTGCCAAAAACATGCCCAAGTCAGCGATTTGCCCTCTTTATTTTCCCATGGCCAGCCCGCACTTGCCCAAGACGTCCGTTAGCAACTTGCCCTCATGAAATTCAGCAAGTCGTCCTCATGACTTTCTCATGACCTGCCCATACTTGCCCAAGGCATGCCCTACCCAGGAACTCTCTCTGATGACTTGCCCATGATATGCCCACGCTTGCCCAAGTTATGAGCCAACCCTCATGACTGCCCCTTGATCTGGCCATACCTGCCCAAGGCATGCCTAATTCGGCAACTTGCCCTCGTGACTTTCCCATGACCTGCCCAAGACCTGCCCAAGACCTGCCCAAGTCGGCAACTTGCCCTCGTGACTTTCCCATGACCTGCCCTCGATTTTTTTTAATTATTTTTCGTTTTTAGTTCTTTTTCGACCTTTTTTGGTGCTTTTAACGACATCCGGGGACTTGCATTTTACCTTAACTGACTTATCTCAAGGTCAGCTATCGTTGAGGCCAACTTCTTGCTCAGGTCAGATATCGTTGAGGTGAACTTTGTTGTCAGGTCAGCTATCGTTGAGGCCAACTTCTTGCTCAGGTCAGTTATCGTTGAGGCGAACTTTGTTGTCAGGTCAGGTCAGGTCAGGTTAACGCCACTTTGGGGAGAAATTATTTCAATTTTTCAAAAAAAAAATTGGAATAGGGTGGGGGGGCGAATTTCGCGAGACCCATCTATCGTAACATTGTGATGCCCAACCCCCCTCCCCTTTAAAAAATTAAGGGCGCACCTGCCCTAAGTTTCCATGCTAATATCTCGGAAACGGCAAGAGATACGGTTTTCAAAAAAAGAACCCCCCTCCCTACCTTTTGGATCGCAATCAAAAAATACCTAACGCATTTTGGGCTCTGCCCTCAGTCGTGCTATGCAGCAGCGGCCCTTGTTTTCCAAGTTCGCCGAAAGTGGACGACCAATGTTATCGCCTCCGCCATTAATTGAAATCAAATTCGGAAGCTTTTCAAACCCAGGCCCAAAAGAACATATCGATTTTATAGACTACTTTCGGCATGATTAATTTTTCAAAAAAGGTGAAAAATTGTAGCTTATTTTCATGTTTTTTTCGGTTTTAAATTCAACGTGCAGCCCAAACGGCAAAACTTAGCATCTTCACTTCAAGAGAACTTTTGTAGATGAGGAACATTTATTTCGAATAGGGTCAGTTGGGACAATTCAGCATTAGTGCAAGTGCCCAAAAAATGACCATGAACAGGGCACCTCAAAAAAACAAGTGCCGCTCAAAATGATCTACTCGCCGAGATATGTCTAGATCCGAAATTTCGATTTTGGCTCGGTGGGGAGGGTGTTTGACGAAATTTTTTTGAATGTGTCTTTACGATACGCCACATCTCGGGATTGACACGAAGCTAGCTTTAAGAGAAGCAGTCTTCTAATTTATCGACTGTGGCTGGAACGTGTGAATTTGCGTTTCGTCCGGCAGATGGAGTTCGCAAATTTCTTGACCTGCCCATGCTTGCCCTAGTCAGCTAATTGCCCTTGATATGTCCATGACCTGCCCATGCTTGGGCGACTTGCCCAAGTCAGGAATTTGCTTTCATGAGTTGCTCATGACCTGCCCATTTTCTGCCAACACTTGTCCAAAACATGCCCAAGTCAGAAGTTTTTTCTAATTTTTTGCCCATGACCTGCCGATGTCCTGTCCATGCTTGTCCAAACCTTGCCCAACTCGGGAATTCGTTCTAATTACTTGCCCATGGCCTGCCCATGTCCTGCCCATGCTTGCCAAAAACATGCCCAAGTCAGGAGTTCGATCTCGTTGCTTGCCCATGACATGCCTATGTCCTGCATATACTTGCCCAAAAAACGCCCCTGTGCTTGCCCATGACCTGCCCATGTCCTGTCCATACTTGCCCAAAACATGCCCAAGTCAGGAATTCGTTCTAATTATGTGCCCATGACCTGCCGATGTCGTGCCCGTGCTTGCCCAAGACATGCCCAAGTCAGGAATTCGTTCTAATTACTTGCCCATGACCTGACCATGTCCTGTCCATGGTTGCCAAAAACATGCCCAAGTCAGCGATTTGCCCTCTTTATTTTCCCATGGCCAGCCCGCACTTGCCCAAGACGTCCGTTAGCAACTTGCCCTCATGAAATTCAGCAAGTCGTCCTCATGACTTTCTCATGACCTGCCCATACTTGCCCAAGGCATGCCCTACCCAATGCCCTACCCAGGAACTCTCTCTGATGACTTGCCCATGATATGCCCACGCTTGCCCAAGTTATGAGCCAACCCTCATGACTGCCCCTTGATCTGGCCATACCTGCCCAAGGCATGCCTAATTCGGCAACTTGCCCTCGTGACTTTCCCATGACCTGCCCAAGACCTGCCCAAGTCGGCAACTTGCCCTCGTGACTTTCCCATGACCTGCCCTCGATTTTTTTTAATTATTTTTCGTTTTTAGTTCTTTTTCGACCTTTTTTGGTGCTTTTAACGACATCCGGGGACTTGCATTTTACCTTAACTGACTTATCTCAAGGTCAGCTATCGTTGAGGCCAACTTCTTGCTCAGGTCAGATATCGTTGAGGTGAACTTTGTTGTCAGGTCAGCTATCGTTGAGGCCAACTTCTTGCTCAGGTCAGTTATCGTTGAGGCGAACTTTGTCGTCAGGTCAGGTCAGGTCAGGTCAGGTCAGGTTAACGCCACTTTGGGGAGAAATTATTTCAATTTTTCAAAAAAAAAATTGGAATAGGGTGGGGGGGCGAATTTCGCGAGACCCATCTATCGTAACATTGTGATGCCCAACCCCCCTCCCCTTTAAAAAATTAAGGGCGCACCTGCCCTAAGTTTCCATGCTAATATCTCGGAAACGGCAAGAGATACGGTTTTCAAAAAAAGAACCCCCCTCCCTACCTTTTGGATCGCAATCAAAAAATACCTAACGCATTTTGGGCTCTGCCCTCAGTCGTGCTATGCAGCAGCGGCCCTTGTTTTCCAAGTTCGCCGAAAGTGGACGACCAATGTTATCGCCTCCGCCATTAATTGAAATCAAATTCGGAAGCTTTTCAAACCCAGGCCCAAAAGAACATATCGATTTTATAGACTACTTTCGGCATGATTAATTTTTCAAAAAAGGTGAAAAATTGTAGCTTATTTTCATGTTTTTTTCGGTTTTAAATTCAACGTGCAGCCCAAACGGCAAAACTTAGCATCTTCACTTCAAGAGAACTTTTGTAGATGAGGAACATTTATTTCGAATAGGGTCAGTTGGGACAATTCAGCATTAGTGCAAGTGCCCAAAAAATGACCATGAACAGGGCACCTCAAAAAAACAAGTGCCGCTCAAAATGATCTACTCGCCGAGATATGTCTAGATCCGAAATTTCGATTTTGGCTCGGTGGGGAGGGTGTTTGACGAAATTTTTTTGAATGTGTCTTTACGATACGCCACATCTCGGGATTGACACGAAGCTAGCTTTAAGAGAAGCAGTCTTCTAATTTATCGACTGTGGCTGGAACGTGTGAATTTGCGTTTCGTCCGGCAGATGGAGTTCGCAAATTTCTTGACCTGCCCATGCTTGCCCTAGTCAGCTAATTGCCCTTGATATGTCCATGACCTGCCCATGCTTGGGCGACTTGCCCAAGTCAGGAATTTGCTTTCATGAGTTGCTCATGACCTGCCCATTTTCTGCCAACACTTGTCCAAAACATGCCCAAGTCAGAAGTTTTTTCTAATTTTTTGCCCATGACCTGCCGATGTCCTGTCCATGCTTGTCCAAACCTTGCCCAACTCGGGAATTCGTTCTAATTACTTGCCCATGGCCTGCCCATGTCCTGCCCATGCTTGCCAAAAACATGCCCAAGTCAGGAGTTCGATCTCGTTGCTTGCCCATGACATGCCTATGTCCTGCATATACTTGCCCAAAAAACGCCCCTGTGCTTGCCCATGACCTGCCCATGTCCTGTCCATACTTGCCCAAAACATGCCCAAGTCAGGAATTCGTTCTAATTATGTGCCCATGACCTGCCGATGTCGTGCCCGTGCTTGCCCAAGACATGCCCAAGTCAGGAATTCGTTCTAATTACTTGCCCATGACCTGACCATGTCCTGTCCATGGTTGCCAAAAACATGCCCAAGTCAGCGATTTGCCCTCTTTATTTTCCCATGGCCAGCCCGCACTTGCCCAAGACGTCCGTTAGCAACTTGCCCTCATGAAATTCAGCAAGTCGTCCTCATGACTTTCTCATGACCTGCCCATACTTGCCCAAGGCATGCCCTACCCAGGAACTCTCTCTGATGACTTGCCCATGATATGCCCACGCTTGCCCAAGTTATGAGCCAACCCTCATGACTGCCCCTTGATCTGGCCATACCTGCCCAAGGCATGCCTAATTCGGCAACTTGCCCTCGTGACTTTCCCATGACCTGCCCAAGACCTGCCCAAGTCGGCAACTTGCCCTCGTGACTTTCCCATGACCTGCCCTCGATTTTTTTTAATTATTTTTCGTTTTTAGTTCTTTTTCGACCTTTTTTGGTGCTTTTAACGACATCCGGGGACTTGCATTTTACCTTAACTGACTTATCTCAAGGTCAGCTATCGTTGAGGCCAACTTCTTGCTCAGGTCAGATATCGTTGAGGTGAACTTTGTTGTCAGGTCAGCTATCGTTGAGGCCAACTTCTTGCTCAGGTCAGTTATCGTTGAGGCGAACTTTGTTGTCAGGTCAGGTCAGGTCAGGTCAGGTCAGGTTAACGCCACTTTGGGGAGAAATTATTTCAATTTTTCAAAAAAAAAATTGGAATAGGGTGGGGGGGCGAATTTCGCGAGACCCATCTATCGTAACATTGTGATGCCCAACCCCCCTCCCCTTTAAAAAATTAAGGGCGCACCTGCCCTAAGTTTCCATGCTAATATCTCGGAAACGGCAAGAGATACGGTTTTCAAAAAAAGAACCCCCCTCCCTACCTTTTGGATCGCAATCAAAAAATACCTAACGCATTTTGGGCTCTGCCCTCAGTCGTGCTATGCAGCAGCGGCCCTTGTTTTCCAAGTTCGCCGAAAGTGGACGACCAATGTTATCGCCTCCGCCATTAATTGAAATCAAATTCGGAAGCTTTTCAAACCCAGGCCCAAAAGAACATATCGATTTTATAGACTACTTTCGGCATGATTAATTTTTCAAAAAAGGTGAAAAATTGTAGCTTATTTTCATGTTTTTTTCGGTTTTAAATTCAACGTGCAGCCCAAACGGCAAAACTTAGCATCTTCACTTCAAGAGAACTTTTGTAGATGAGGAACATTTATTTCGAATAGGGTCAGTTGGGACAATTCAGCATTAGTGCAAGTGCCCAAAAAATGACCATGAACAGGGCACCTCAAAAAAACAAGTGCCGCTCAAAATGATCTACTCGCCGAGATATGTCTAGATCCGAAATTTCGATTTTGGCTCGGTGGGGAGGGTGTTTGACGAAATTTTTTTGAATGTGTCTTTACGATACGCCACATCTCGGGATTGACACGAAGCTAGCTTTAAGAGAAGCAGTCTTCTAATTTATCGACTGTGGCTGGAACGTGTGAATTTGCGTTTCGTCCGGCAGATGGAGTTCGCAAATTTCTTGACCTGCCCATGCTTGCCCTAGTCAGCTAATTGCCCTTGATATGTCCATGACCTGCCCATGCTTGGGCGACTTGCCCAAGTCAGGAATTTGCTTTCATGAGTTGCTCATGACCTGCCCATTTTCTGCCAACACTTGTCCAAAACATGCCCAAGTCAGAAGTTTTTTCTAATTTTTTGCCCATGACCTGCCGATGTCCTGTCCATGCTTGTCCAAACCTTGCCCAACTCGGGAATTCGTTCTAATTACTTGCCCATGGCCTGCCCATGTCCTGCCCATGCTTGCCAAAAACATGCCCAAGTCAGGAGTTCGATCTCGTTGCTTGCCCATGACATGCCTATGTCCTGCATATACTTGCCCAAAAAACGCCCCTGTGCTTGCCCATGACCTGCCCATGTCCTGTCCATACTTGCCCAAAACATGCCCAAGTCAGGAATTCGTTCTAATTATGTGCCCATGACCTGCCGATGTCGTGCCCGTGCTTGCCCAAGACATGCCCAAGTCAGGAATTCGTTCTAATTACTTGCCCATGACCTGACCATGTCCTGTCCATGGTTGCCAAAAACATGCCCAAGTCAGCGATTTGCCCTCTTTATTTTCCCATGGCCAGCCCGCACTTGCCCAAGACGTCCGTTAGCAACTTGCCCTCATGAAATTCAGCAAGTCGTCCTCATGACTTTCTCATGACCTGCCCATACTTGCCCAAGGCATGCCCTACCCAGGAACTCTCTCTGATGACTTGCCCATGATATGCCCACGCTTGCCCAAGTTATGAGCCAACCCTCATGACTGCCCCTTGATCTGGCCATACCTGCCCAAGGCATGCCTAATTCGGCAACTTGCCCTCGTGACTTTCCCATGACCTGCCCAAGACCTGCCCAAGTCGGCAACTTGCCCTCGTGACTTTCCCATGACCTGCCCTCGATTTTTTTTAATTATTTTTCGTTTTTAGTTCTTTTTCGACCTTTTTTGGTGCTTTTAACGACATCCGGGGACTTGCATTTTACCTTAACTGACTTATCTCAAGGTCAGCTATCGTTGAGGCCAACTTCTTGCTCAGGTCAGATATCGTTGAGGTGAACTTTGTTGTCAGGTCAGCTATCGTTGAGGCCAACTTCTTGCTCAGGTCAGTTATCGTTGAGGCGAACTTTGTTGTCAGGTCAGGTCAGGTCAGGTCAGGTCAGGTCAGGTCAGGTCAGGTTAACGCCACTTTGGGGAGAAATTATTTCAATTTTTCAAAAAAAAAATTGGAATAGGGTGGGGGGGCGAATTTCGCGAGACCCATCTATCGTAACATTGTGATGCCCAACCCCCCTCCCCTTTAAAAAATTAAGGGCGCACCTGCCCTAAGTTTCCATGCTAATATCTCGGAAACGGCAAGAGATACGGTTTTCAAAAAAAGAACCCCCCTCCCTACCTTTTGGATCGCAATCAAAAAATACCTAACGCATTTTGGGCTCTGCCCTCAGTCGTGCTATGCAGCAGCGGCCCTTGTTTTCCAAGTTCGCCGAAAGTGGACGACCAATGTTATCGCCTCCGCCATTAATTGAAATCAAATTCGGAAGCTTTTCAAACCCAGGCCCAAAAGAACATATCGATTTTATAGACTACTTTCGGCATGATTAATTTTTCAAAAAAGGTGAAAAATTGTAGCTTATTTTCATGTTTTTTTCGGTTTTAAATTCAACGTGCAGCCCAAACGGCAAAACTTAGCATCTTCACTTCAAGAGAACTTTTGTAGATGAGGAACATTTATTTCGAATAGGGTCAGTTGGGACAATTCAGCATTAGTGCAAGTGCCCAAAAAATGACCATGAACAGGGCACCTCAAAAAAACAAGTGCCGCTCAAAATGATCTACTCGCCGAGATATGTCTAGATCCGAAATTTCGATTTTGGCTCGGTGGGGAGGGTGTTTGACGAAATTTTTTTGAATGTGTCTTTACGATACGCCACATCTCGGGATTGACACGAAGCTAGCTTTAAGAGAAGCAGTCTTCTAATTTATCGACTGTGGCTGGAACGTGTGAATTTGCGTTTCGTCCGGCAGATGGAGTTCGCAAATTTCTTGACCTGCCCATGCTTGCCCTAGTCAGCTAATTGCCCTTGATATGTCCATGACCTGCCCATGCTTGGGCGACTTGCCCAAGTCAGGAATTTGCTTTCATGAGTTGCTCATGACCTGCCCATTTTCTGCCAACACTTGTCCAAAACATGCCCAAGTCAGAAGTTTTTTCTAATTTTTTGCCCATGACCTGCCGATGTCCTGTCCATGCTTGTCCAAACCTTGCCCAACTCGGGAATTCGTTCTAATTACTTGCCCATGGCCTGCCCATGTCCTGCCCATGCTTGCCAAAAACATGCCCAAGTCAGGAGTTCGATCTCGTTGCTTGCCCATGACATGCCTATGTCCTGCATATACTTGCCCAAAAAACGCCCCTGTGCTTGCCCATGACCTGCCCATGTCCTGTCCATACTTGCCCAAAACATGCCCAAGTCAGGAATTCGTTCTAATTATGTGCCCATGACCTGCCGATGTCGTGCCCGTGCTTGCCCAAGACATGCCCAAGTCAGGAATTCGTTCTAATTACTTGCCCATGACCTGACCATGTCCTGTCCATGGTTGCCAAAAACATGCCCAAGTCAGCGATTTGCCCTCTTTATTTTCCCATGGTGGCCAGCCCGCACTTGCCCAAGACGTCCGTTAGCAACTTGCCCTCATGAAATTCAGCAAGTCGTCCTCATGACTTTCTCATGACCTGCCCATACTTGCCCAAGGCATGCCCTACCCAGGAACTCTCTCTGATGACTTGCCCATGATATGCCCACGCTTGCCCAAGTTATGAGCCAACCCTCATGACTGCCCCTTGATCTGGCCATACCTGCCCAAGGCATGCCTAATTCGGCAACTTGCCCTCGTGACTTTCCCATGACCTGCCCAAGACCTGCCCAAGACCTGCCCAAGTCGGCAACTTGCCCTCGTGACTTTCCCATGACCTGCCCTCGATTTTTTTTAATTATTTTTCGTTTTTAGTTCTTTTTCGACCTTTTTTGGTGCTTTTAACGACATCCGGGGACTTGCATTTTACCTTAACTGACTTATCTCAAGGTCAGCTATCGTTGAGGCCAACTTCTTGCTCAGGTCAGATATCGTTGAGGTGAACTTTGTTGTCAGGTCAGCTATCGTTGAGGCCAACTTCTTGCTCAGGTCAGTTATCGTTGAGGCGAACTTTGTTGTCAGGTCAGGTCAGGTCAGGTCAGGTTAACGCCACTTTGGGGAGAAATTATTTCAATTTTTCAAAAAAAAAATTGGAATAGGGTGGGGGGGCGAATTTCGCGAGACCCATCTATCGTAACATTGTGATGCCCAACCCCCCTCCCCTTTAAAAAATTAAGGGCGCACCTGCCCTAAGTTTCCATGCTAATATCTCGGAAACGGCAAGAGATACGGTTTTCAAAAAAAGAACCCCCCTCCCTACCTTTTGGATCGCAATCAAAAAATACCTAACGCATTTTGGGCTCTGCCCTCAGTCGTGCTATGCAGCAGCGGCCCTTGTTTTCCAAGTTCGCCGAAAGTGGACGACCAATGTTATCGCCTCCGCCATTAATTGAAATCAAATTCGGAAGCTTTTCAAACCCAGGCCCAAAAGAACATATCGATTTTATAGACTACTTTCGGCATGATTAATTTTTCAAAAAAGGTGAAAAATTGTAGCTTATTTTCATGTTTTTTTCGGTTTTAAATTCAACGTGCAGCCCAAACGGCAAAACTTAGCATCTTCACTTCAAGAGAACTTTTGTAGATGAGGAACATTTATTTCGAATAGGGTCAGTTGGGACAATTCAGCATTAGTGCAAGTGCCCAAAAAATGACCATGAACAGGGCACCTCAAAAAAACAAGTGCCGCTCAAAATGATCTACTCGCCGAGATATGTCTAGATCCGAAATTTCGATTTTGGCTCGGTGGGGAGGGTGTTTGACGAAATTTTTTTGAATGTGTCTTTACGATACGCCACATCTCGGGATTGACACGAAGCTAGCTTTAAGAGAAGCAGTCTTCTAATTTATCGACTGTGGCTGGAACGTGTGAATTTGCGTTTCGTCCGGCAGATGGAGTTCGCAAATTTCTTGACCTGCCCATGCTTGCCCTAGTCAGCTAATTGCCCTTGATATGTCCATGACCTGCCCATGCTTGGGCGACTTGCCCAAGTCAGGAATTTGCTTTCATGAGTTGCTCATGACCTGCCCATTTTCTGCCAACACTTGTCCAAAACATGCCCAAGTCAGAAGTTTTTTCTAATTTTTTGCCCATGACCTGCCGATGTCCTGTCCATGCTTGTCCAAACCTTGCCCAACTCGGGAATTCGTTCTAATTACTTGCCCATGGCCTGCCCATGTCCTGCCCATGCTTGCCAAAAACATGCCCAAGTCAGGAGTTCGATCTCGTTGCTTGCCCATGACATGCCTATGTCCTGCATATACTTGCCCAAAAAACGCCCCTGTGCTTGCCCATGACCTGCCCATGTCCTGTCCATACTTGCCCAAAACATGCCCAAGTCAGGAATTCGTTCTAATTATGTGCCCATGACCTGCCGATGTCGTGCCCGTGCTTGCCCAAGACATGCCCAAGTCAGGAATTCGTTCTAATTACTTGCCCATGACCTGACCATGTCCTGTCCATGGTTGCCAAAAACATGCCCAAGTCAGCGATTTGCCCTCTTTATTTTCCCATGGCCAGCCCGCACTTGCCCAAGACGTCCGTTAGCAACTTGCCCTCATGAAATTCAGCAAGTCGTCCTCATGACTTTCTCATGACCTGCCCATACTTGCCCAAGGCATGCCCTACCCAGGAACTCTCTCTGATGACTTGCCCATGATATGCCCACGCTTGCCCAAGTTATGAGCCAACCCTCATGACTGCCCCTTGATCTGGCCATACCTGCCCAAGGCATGCCTAATTCGGCAACTTGCCCTCGTGACTTTCCCATGACCTGCCCAAGACCTGCCCAAGACCTGCCCAAGTCGGCAACTTGCCCTCGTGACTTTCCCATGACCTGCCCTCGATTTTTTTTAATTATTTTTCGTTTTTAGTTCTTTTTCGACCTTTTTTGGTGCTTTTAACGACATCCGGGGACTTGCATTTTACCTTAACTGACTTATCTCAAGGTC
This sequence comes from Pycnomerus fuliginosus, assembly GCA_963924575.1. Classification (NCBI taxonomy): domain Eukaryota; kingdom Metazoa; phylum Arthropoda; class Insecta; order Coleoptera; family Zopheridae; genus Pycnomerus; species Pycnomerus fuliginosus. The sequence goes on from OZ004621.1 coordinate 35,959,703, forward strand.
AGCTATCGTTGAGGCCAACTTCTTGCTCAGGTCAGATATCGTTGAGGTGAACTTTGTTGTCAGGTCAGCTATCGTTGAGGCCAACTTCTTGCTCAGGTCAGTTATCGTTGAGGCGAACTTTGTTGTCAGGTCAGGTCAGGTCAGGTCAGGTCAGGTCAGGTTAACGCCACTTTGGGGAGAAATTATTTCAATTTTTCAAAAAAAAAATTGGAATAGGGTGGGGGGGCGAATTTCGCGAGACCCATCTATCGTAACATTGTGATGCCCAACCCCCCTCCCCTTTAAAAAATTAAGGGCGCACCTGCCCTAAGTTTCCATGCTAATATCTCGGAAACGGCAAGAGATACGGTTTTCAAAAAAAGAACCCCCCTCCCTACCTTTTGGATCGCAATCAAAAAATACCTAACGCATTTTGGGCTCTGCCCTCAGTCGTGCTATGCAGCAGCGGCCCTTGTTTTCCAAGTTCGCCGAAAGTGGACGACCAATGTTATCGCCTCCGCCATTAATTGAAATCAAATTCGGAAGCTTTTCAAACCCAGGCCCAAAAGAACATATCGATTTTATAGACTACTTTCGGCATGATTAATTTTTCAAAAAAGGTGAAAAATTGTAGCTTATTTTCATGTTTTTTTCGGTTTTAAATTCAACGTGCAGCCCAAACGGCAAAACTTAGCATCTTCACTTCAAGAGAACTTTTGTAGATGAGGAACATTTATTTCGAATAGGGTCAGTTGGGACAATTCAGCATTAGTGCAAGTGCCCAAAAAATGACCATGAACAGGGCACCTCAAAAAAACAAGTGCCGCTCAAAATGATCTACTCGCCGAGATATGTCTAGATCCGAAATTTCGATTTTGGCTCGGTGGGGAGGGTGTTTGACGAAATTTTTTTGAATGTGTCTTTACGATACGCCACATCTCGGGATTGACACGAAGCTAGCTTTAAGAGAAGCAGTCTTCTAATTTATCGACTGTGGCTGGAACGTGTGAATTTGCGTTTCGTCCGGCAGATGGAGTTCGCAAATTTCTTGACCTGCCCATGCTTGCCCTAGTCAGCTAATTGCCCTTGATATGTCCATGACCTGCCCATGCTTGGGCGACTTGCCCAAGTCAGGAATTTGCTTTCATGAGTTGCTCATGACCTGCCCATTTTCTGCCAACACTTGTCCAAAACATGCCCAAGTCAGAAGTTTTTTCTAATTTTTTGCCCATGACCTGCCGATGTCCTGTCCATGCTTGTCCAAACCTTGCCCAACTCGGGAATTCGTTCTAATTACTTGCCCATGGCCTGCCCATGTCCTGCCCATGCTTGCCAAAAACATGCCCAAGTCAGGAGTTCGATCTCGTTGCTTGCCCATGACATGCCTATGTCCTGCATATACTTGCCCAAAAAACGCCCCTGTGCTTGCCCATGACCTGCCCATGTCCTGTCCATACTTGCCCAAAACATGCCCAAGTCAGGAATTCGTTCTAATTATGTGCCCATGACCTGCCGATGTCGTGCCCGTGCTTGCCCAAGACATGCCCAAGTCAGGAATTCGTTCTAATTACTTGCCCATGACCTGACCATGTCCTGTCCATGGTTGCCAAAAACATGCCCAAGTCAGCGATTTGCCCTCTTTATTTTCCCATGGCCAGCCCGCACTTGCCCAAGACGTCCGTTAGCAACTTGCCCTCATGAAATTCAGCAAGTCGTCCTCATGACTTTCTCATGACCTGCCCATACTTGCCCAAGGCATGCCCTACCCAGGAACTCTCTCTGATGACTTGCCCATGATATGCCCACGCTTGCCCAAGTTATGAGCCAACCCTCATGACTGCCCCTTGATCTGGCCATACCTGCCCAAGGCATGCCTAATTCGGCAACTTGCCCTCGTGACTTTCCCATGACCTGCCCAAGACCTGCCCAAGTCGGCAACTTGCCCTCGTGACTTTCCCATGACCTGCCCATACTTGCCCAAGCTGCCCAAGACCTGCCCAAGGCAGAAGCTTGCATACATCATTTTCCCCATGACCTGCCCATACCTGCCCAAGCTGCCCAACACCTGCCCAAGTTAGGATTGGTCAGGTCAGATATGTATTCGCGTGAAAGTTCGGTCGTCAGGCATGTGTGCGTTGCATCGATTGGTCAGGTCAGGTTAACGCCACTTTGGGGAGAAATTATTTCAATTTTTCAAAAAAAAAATTGGAATAGGGTGGGGGGGCGAATTTCGCGAGACCCATCTATCGTAACATTGTGATGCCCAACCCCCCTCCCCTTTAAAAAATTAAGGGCGCACCTGCCCTAAGTTTCCATGCTAATATCTCGGAAACGGCAAGAGATACGGTTTTCAAAAAAAGAACCCCCCTCCCTACCTTTTGGATCGCAATCAAAAAATACCTAACGCATTTTGGGCTCTGCCCTCAGTCGTGCTATGCAGCAGCGGCCCTTGTTTTCCAAGTTCGCCGAAAGTGGACGACCAATGTTATCGCCTCCGCCATTAATTGAAATCAAATTCGGAAGCTTTTCAAACCCAGGCCCAAAAGAACATATCGATTTTATAGACTACTTTCGGCATGATTAATTTTTCAAAAAAGGTGAAAAATTGTAGCTTATTTTCATGTTTTTTTCGGTTTTAAATTCAACGTGCAGCCCAAACGGCAAAACTTAGCATCTTCACTTCAAGAGAACTTTTGTAGATGAGGAACATTTATTTCGAATAGGGTCAGTTGGGACAATTCAGCATTAGTGCAAGTGCCCAAAAAATGACCATGAACAGGGCACCTCAAAAAAACAAGTGCCGCTCAAAATGATCTACTCGCCGAGATATGTCTAGATCCGAAATTTCGATTTTGGCTCGGTGGGGAGGGTGTTTGACGAAATTTTTTTGAATGTGTCTTTACGATACGCCACATCTCGGGATTGACACGAAGCTAGCTTTAAGAGAAGCAGTCTTCTAATTTATCGACTGTGGCTGGAACGTGTGAATTTGCGTTTCGTCCGGCAGATGGAGTTCGCAAATTTCTTGACCTGCCCATGCTTGCCCTAGTCAGCTAATTGCCCTTGATATGTCCATGACCTGCCCATGCTTGGGCGACTTGCCCAAGTCAGGAATTTGCTTTCATGAGTTGCTCATGACCTGCCCATTTTCTGCCAACACTTGTCCAAAACATGCCCAAGTCAGAAGTTTTTTCTAATTTTTTGCCCATGACCTGCCGATGTCCTGTCCATGCTTGTCCAAACCTTGCCCAACTCGGGAATTCGTTCTAATTACTTGCCCATGGCCTGCCCATGTCCTGCCCATGCTTGCCAAAAACATGCCCAAGTCAGGAGTTCGATCTCGTTGCTTGCCCATGACATGCCTATGTCCTGCATATACTTGCCCAAAAAACGCCCCTGTGCTTGCCCATGACCTGCCCATGTCCTGTCCATACTTGCCCAAAACATGCCCAAGTCAGGAATTCGTTCTAATTATGTGCCCATGACCTGCCGATGTCGTGCCCGTGCTTGCCCAAGACATGCCCAAGTCAGGAATTCGTTCTAATTACTTGCCCATGACCTGACCATGTCCTGTCCATGGTTGCCAAAAACATGCCCAAGTCAGCGATTTGCCCTCTTTATTTTCCCATGGCCAGCCCGCACTTGCCCAAGACGTCCGTTAGCAACTTGCCCTCATGAAATTCAGCAAGTCGTCCTCATGACTTTCTCATGACCTGCCCATACTTGCCCAAGGCATGCCCTACCCAGGAACTCTCTCTGATGACTTGCCCATGATATGCCCACGCTTGCCCAAGTTATGAGCCAACCCTCATGACTGCCCCTTGATCTGGCCATACCTGCCCAAGGCATGCCTAATTCGGCAACTTGCCCTCGTGACTTTCCCATGACCTGCCCAAGACCTGCCCAAGACCTGCCCAAGTCGGCAACTTGCCCTCGTGACTTTCCCATGACCTGCCCTCGATTTTTTTTAATTATTTTTCGTTTTTAGTTCTTTTTCGACCTTTTTTGGTGCTTTTAACGACATCCGGGGACTTGCATTTTACCTTAACTGACTTATCTCAAGGTCAGCTATCGTTGAGGCCAACTTCTTGCTCAGGTCAGATATCGTTGAGGTGAACTTTGTTGTCAGGTCAGCTATCGTTGAGGCCAACTTCTTGCTCAGGTCAGTTATCGTTGAGGCGAACTGTTGTCAGGTCAGGTCAGGTCAGGTCAGGTCAGGTCAGGTTAACGCCACTTTGGGGAGAAATTATTTCAATTTTTCAAAAAAAAAATTGGAATAGGGTGGGGGGGCGAATTTCGCGAGACCCATCTATCGTAACATTGTGATGCCCAACCCCCCTCCCCTTTAAAAAATTAAGGGCGCACCTGCCCTAAGTTTCCATGCTAATATCTCGGAAACGGCAAGAGATACGGTTTTCAAAAAAAGAACCCCCCTCCCTACCTTTTGGATCGCAATCAAAAAATACCTAACGCATTTTGGGCTCTGCCCTCAGTCGTGCTATGCAGCAGCGGCCCTTGTTTTCCAAGTTCGCCGAAAGTGGACGACCAATGTTATCGCCTCCGCCATTAATTGAAATCAAATTCGGAAGCTTTTCAAACCCAGGCCCAAAAGAACATATCGATTTTATAGACTACTTTCGGCATGATTAATTTTTCAAAAAAGGTGAAAAATTGTAGCTTATTTTCATGTTTTTTTCGGTTTTAAATTCAACGTGCAGCCCAAACGGCAAAACTTAGCATCTTCACTTCAAGAGAACTTTTGTAGATGAGGAACATTTATTTCGAATAGGGTCAGTTGGGACAATTCAGCATTAGTGCAAGTGCCCAAAAAATGACCATGAACAGGGCACCTCAAAAAAACAAGTGCCGCTCAAAATGATCTACTCGCCGAGATATGTCTAGATCCGAAATTTCGATTTTGGCTCGGTGGGGAGGGTGTTTGACGAAATTTTTTTGAATGTGTCTTTACGATACGCCACATCTCGGGATTGACACGAAGCTAGCTTTAAGAGAAGCAGTCTTCTAATTTATCGACTGTGGCTGGAACGTGTGAATTTGCGTTTCGTCCGGCAGATGGAGTTCGCAAATTTCTTGACCTGCCCATGCTTGCCCTAGTCAGCTAATTGCCCTTGATATGTCCATGACCTGCCCATGCTTGGGCGACTTGCCCAAGTCAGGAATTTGCTTTCATGAGTTGCTCATGACCTGCCCATTTTCTGCCAACACTTGTCCAAAACATGCCCAAGTCAGAAGTTTTTTCTAATTTTTTGCCCATGACCTGCCGATGTCCTGTCCATGCTTGTCCAAACCTTGCCCAACTCGGGAATTCGTTCTAATTACTTGCCCATGGCCTGCCCATGTCCTGCCCATGCTTGCCAAAAACATGCCCAAGTCAGGAGTTCGATCTCGTTGCTTGCCCATGACATGCCTATGTCCTGCATATACTTGCCCAAAAAACGCCCCTGTGCTTGCCCATGACCTGCCCATGTCCTGTCCATACTTGCCCAAAACATGCCCAAGTCAGGAATTCGTTCTAATTATGTGCCCATGACCTGCCGATGTCGTGCCCGTGCTTGCCCAAGACATGCCCAAGTCAGGAATTCGTTCTAATTACTTGCCCATGACCTGACCATGTCCTGTCCATGGTTGCCAAAAACATGCCCAAGTCAGCGATTTGCCCTCTTTATTTTCCCATGGCCAGCCCGCACTTGCCCAAGACGTCCGTTAGCAACTTGCCCTCATGAAATTCAGCAAGTCGTCCTCATGACTTTCTCATGACCTGCCCATACTTGCCCAAGGCATGCCCTACCCAGGAACTCTCTCTGATGACTTGCCCATGATATGCCCACGCTTGCCCAAGTTATGAGCCAACCCTCATGACTGCCCCTTGATCTGGCCATACCTGCCCAAGGCATGCCTAATTCGGCAACTTGCCCTCGTGACTTTCCCATGACCTGCCCAAGACCTGCCCAAGACCTGCCCAAGTCGGCAACTTGCCCTCGTGACTTTCCCATGACCTGCCCTCGATTTTTTTTAATTATTTTTCGTTTTTAGTTCTTTTTCGACCTTTTTTGGTGCTTTTAACGACATCCGGGGACTTGCATTTTACCTTAACTGACTTATCTCAAGGTCAGCTATCGTTGAGGCCAACTTCTTGCTCAGGTCAGATATCGTTGAGGTGAACTTTGTTGTCAGGTCAGCTATCGTTGAGGCCAACTTCTTGCTCAGGTCAGTTATCGTTGAGGCGAACTTTGTTGTCAGGTCAGGTCAGGTCAGGTCAGGTTAACGCCACTTTGGGGAGAAATTATTTCAATTTTTCAAAAAAAAAATTGGAATAGGGTGGGGGGGCGAATTTCGCGAGACCCATCTATCGTAACATTGTGATGCCCAACCCCCCTCCCCTTTAAAAAATTAAGGGCGCACCTGCCCTAAGTTTCCATGCTAATATCTCGGAAACGGCAAGAGATACGGTTTTCAAAAAAAGAACCCCCCTCCCTACCTTTTGGATCGCAATCAAAAAATACCTAACGCATTTTGGGCTCTGCCCTCAGTCGTGCTATGCAGCAGCGGCCCTTGTTTTCCAAGTTCGCCGAAAGTGGACGACCAATGTTATCGCCTCCGCCATTAATTGAAATCAAATTCGGAAGCTTTTCAAACCCAGGCCCAAAAGAACATATCGATTTTATAGACTACTTTCGGCATGATTAATTTTTCAAAAAAGGTGAAAAATTGTAGCTTATTTTCATGTTTTTTTCGGTTTTAAATTCAACGTGCAGCCCAAACGGCAAAACTTAGCATCTTCACTTCAAGAGAACTTTTGTAGATGAGGAACATTTATTTCGAATAGGGTCAGTTGGGACAATTCAGCATTAGTGCAAGTGCCCAAAAAATGACCATGAACAGGGCACCTCAAAAAAACAAGTGCCGCTCAAAATGATCTACTCGCCGAGATATGTCTAGATCCGAAATTTCGATTTTGGCTCGGTGGGGAGGGTGTTTGACGAAATTTTTTTGAATGTGTCTTTACGATACGCCACATCTCGGGATTGACACGAAGCTAGCTTTAAGAGAAGCAGTCTTCTAATTTATCGACTGTGGCTGGAACGTGTGAATTTGCGTTTCGTCCGGCAGATGGAGTTCGCAAATTTCTTGACCTGCCCATGCTTGCCCTAGTCAGCTAATTGCCCTTGATATGTCCATGACCTGCCCATGCTTGGGCGACTTGCCCAAGTCAGGAATTTGCTTTCATGAGTTGCTCATGACCTGCCCATTTTCTGCCAACACTTGTCCAAAACATGCCCAAGTCAGAAGTTTTTTCTAATTTTTTGCCCATGACCTGCCGATGTCCTGTCCATGCTTGTCCAAACCTTGCCCAACTCGGGAATTCGTTCTAATTACTTGCCCATGGCCTGCCCATGTCCTGCCCATGCTTGCCAAAAACATGCCCAAGTCAGGAGTTCGATCTCGTTGCTTGCCCATGACATGCCTATGTCCTGCATATACTTGCCCAAAAAACGCCCCTGTGCTTGCCCATGACCTGCCCATGTCCTGTCCATACTTGCCCAAAACATGCCCAAGTCAGGAATTCGTTCTAATTATGTGCCCATGACCTGCCGATGTCGTGCCCGTGCTTGCCCAAGACATGCCCAAGTCAGGAATTCGTTCTAATTACTTGCCCATGACCTGACCATGTCCTGTCCATGGTTGCCAAAAACATGCCCAAGTCAGCGATTTGCCCTCTTTATTTTCCCATGGCCAGCCCGCACTTGCCCAAGACGTCCGTTAGCAACTTGCCCTCATGAAATTCAGCAAGTCGTCCTCATGACTTTCTCATGACCTGCCCATACTTGCCCAAGGCATGCCCTACCCAGGAACTCTCTCTGATGACTTGCCCATGATATGCCCACGCTTGCCCAAGTTATGAGCCAACCCTCATGACTGCCCCTTGATCTGGCCATACCTGCCCAAGGCATGCCTAATTCGGCAACTTGCCCTCGTGACTTTCCCATGACCTGCCCAAGACCTGCCCAAGACCTGCCCAAGTCGGCAACTTGCCCTCGTGACTTTCCCATGACCTGCCCTCGATTTTTTTTAATTATTTTTCGTTTTTAGTTCTTTTTCGACCTTTTTTGGTGCTTTTAACGACATCCGGGGACTTGCATTTTACCTTAACTGACTTATCTCAAGGTCAGCTATCGTTGAGGCCAACTTCTTGCTCAGGTCAGATATCGTTGAGGTGAACTTTGTTGTCAGGTCAGCTATCGTTGAGGCCAACTTCTTGCTCAGGTCAGTTATCGTTGAGGCGAACTTTGTTGTCAGGTCAGGTCAGGTCAGGTCAGGTCAGGTCAGGTTAACGCCACTTTGGGGAGAAATTATTTCAATTTTTCAAAAAAAAAATTGGAATAGGGTGGGGGGGCGAATTTCGCGAGACCCATCTATCGTAACATTGTGATGCCCAACCCCCCTCCCCTTTAAAAAATTAAGGGCGCACCTGCCCTAAGTTTCCATGCTAATATCTCGGAAACGGCAAGAGATACGGTTTTCAAAAAAAGAACCCCCCTCCCTACCTTTTGGATCGCAATCAAAAAATACCTAACGCATTTTGGGCTCTGCCCTCAGTCGTGCTATGCAGCAGCGGCCCTTGTTTTCCAAGTTCGCCGAAAGTGGACGACCAATGTTATCGCCTCCGCCATTAATTGAAATCAAATTCGGAAGCTTTTCAAACCCAGGCCCAAAAGAACATATCGATTTTATAGACTACTTTCGGCATGATTAATTTTTCAAAAAAGGTGAAAAATTGTAGCTTATTTTCATGTTTTTTTCGGTTTTAAATTCAACGTGCAGCCCAAACGGCAAAACTTAGCATCTTCACTTCAAGAGAACTTTTGTAGATGAGGAACATTTATTTCGAATAGGGTCAGTTGGGACAATTCAGCATTAGTGCAAGTGCCCAAAAAATGACCATGAACAGGGCACCTCAAAAAAACAAGTGCCGCTCAAAATGATCTACTCGCCGAGATATGTCTAGATCCGAAATTTCGATTTTGGCTCGGTGGGGAGGGTGTTTGACGAAATTTTTTTGAATGTGTCTTTACGATACGCCACATCTCGGGATTGACACGAAGCTAGCTTTAAGAGAAGCAGTCTTCTAATTTATCGACTGTGGCTGGAACGTGTGAATTTGCGTTTCGTCCGGCAGATGGAGTTCGCAAATTTCTTGACCTGCCCATGCTTGCCCTAGTCAGCTAATTGCCCTTGATATGTCCATGACCTGCCCATGCTTGGGCGACTTGCCCAAGTCAGGAATTTGCTTTCATGAGTTGCTCATGACCTGCCCATTTTCTGCCAACACTTGTCCAAAACATGCCCGTCAGAAGTTTTTTCTAATTTTTTGCCCATGACCTGCCGATGTCCTGTCCATGCTTGTCCAAACCTTGCCCAACTCGGGAATTCGTTCTAATTACTTGCCCATGGCCTGCCCATGTCCTGCCCATGCTTGCCAAAAACATGCCCAAGTCAGGAGTTCGATCTCGTTGCTTGCCCATGACATGCCTATGTCCTGCATATACTTGCCCAAAAAACGCCCCTGTGCTTGCCCATGACCTGCCCATGTCCTGTCCATACTTGCCCAAAACATGCCCAAGTCAGGAATTCGTTCTAATTATGTGCCCATGACCTGCCGATGTCGTGCCCGTGCTTGCCCAAGACATGCCCAAGTCAGGAATTCGTTCTAATTACTTGCCCATGACCTGACCATGTCCTGTCCATGGTTGCCAAAAACATGCCCAAGTCAGCGATTTGCCCTCTTTATTTTCCCATGGCCAGCCCGCACTTGCCCAAGACGTCCGTTAGCAACTTGCCCTCATGAAATTCAGCAAGTCGTCCTCATGACTTTCTCATGACCTGCCCATACTTGCCCAAGGCATGCCCTACCCAGGAACTCTCTCTGATGACTTGCCCATGATATGCCCACGCTTGCCCAAGTTATGAGCCAACCCTCATGACTGCCCCTTGATCTGGCCATACCTGCCCAAGGCATGCCTAATTCGGCAACTTGCCCTCGTGACTTTCCCATGACCTGCCCAAGACCTGCCCAAGACCTGCCCAAGTCGGCAACTTGCCCTCGTGACTTTCCCATGACCTGCCCTCGATTTTTTTTAATTATTTTTCGTTTTTAGTTCTTTTTCGACCTTTTTTGGTGCTTTTAACGACATCCGGGGACTTGCATTTTACCTTAACTGACTTATCTCAAGGTCAGCTATCGTTGAGGCCAACTTCTTGCTCAGGTCAGATATCGTTGAGGTGAACTTTGTTGTCAGGTCAGCTATCGTTGAGGCCAACTTCTTGCTCAGGTCAGTTATCGTTGAGGCGAACTTTGTTGTCAGGTCAGGTCAGGTCAGGTCAGGTCAGGTCAGGTCAGGTCAGGTCAGGTCAGGTCAGGTCAGGTCAGGTCAGGTCAGGTCAGGTCAGGTCAGGTCAGGTCAGGTCAGGTCAGGTCAGGTCAGGTCAGGTCAGGTCAGGTCAGGTCAGGTCAGGTCAGGTCAGGTCAGGTTAACGCCACTTTGGGGAGAAATTATTTCAATTTTTCAAAAAAAAAATTGGAATAGGGTGGGGGGGCGAATTTCGCGAGACCCATCTATCGTAACATTGTGATGCCCAACCCCCCTCCCCTTTAAAAAATTAAGGGCGCACCTGCCCTAAGTTTCCATGCTAATATCTCGGAAACGGCAAGAGATACGGTTTTCAAAAAAAGAACCCCCCTCCCTACCTTTTGGATCGCAATCAAAAAATACCTAACGCATTTTGGGCTCTGCCCTCAGTCGTGCTATGCAGCAGCGGCCCTTGTTTTCCAAGTTCGCCGAAAGTGGACGACCAATGTTATCGCCTCCGCCATTAATTGAAATCAAATTCGGAAGCTTTTCAAACCCAGGCCCAAAAGAACATATCGATTTTATAGACTACTTTCGGCATGATTAATTTTTCAAAAAAGGTGAAAAATTGTAGCTTATTTTCATGTTTTTTTCGGTTTTAAATTCAACGTGCAGCCCAAACGGCAAAACTTAGCATCTTCACTTCAAGAGAACTTTTGTAGATGAGGAACATTTATTTCGAATAGGGTCAGTTGGGACAATTCAGCATTAGTGCAAGTGCCCAAAAAATGACCATGAACAGGGCACCTCAAAAAAACAAGTGCCGCTCAAAATGATCTACTCGCCGAGATATGTCTAGATCCGAAATTTCGATTTTGGCTCGGTGGGGAGGGTGTTTGACGAAATTTTTTTGAATGTGTCTTTACGATACGCCACATCTCGGGATTGACACGAAGCTAGCTTTAAGAGAAGCAGTCTTCTAATTTATCGACTGTGGCTGGAACGTGTGAATTTGCGTTTCGTCCGGCAGATGGAGTTCGCAAATTTCTTGACCTGCCCATGCTTGCCCTAGTCAGCTAATTGCCCTTGATATGTCCATGACCTGCCCATGCTTGGGCGACTTGCCCAAGTCAGGAATTTGCTTTCATGAGTTGCTCATGACCTGCCCATTTTCTGCCAACACTTGTCCAAAACATGCCCAAGTCAGAAGTTTTTTCTAATTTTTTGCCCATGACCTGCCGATGTCCTGTCCATGCTTGTCCAAACCTTGCCCAACTCGGGAATTCGTTCTAATTACTTGCCCATGGCCTGCCCATGTCCTGCCCATGCTTGCCAAAAACATGCCCAAGTCAGGAGTTCGATCTCGTTGCTTGCCCATGACATGCCTATGTCCTGCATATACTTGCCCAAAAAACGCCCCTGTGCTTGCCCATGACCTGCCCATGTCCTGTCCATACTTGCCCAAAACATGCCCAAGTCAGGAATTCGTTCTAATTATGTGCCCATGACCTGCCGATGTCGTGCCCGTGCTTGCCCAAGACATGCCCAAGTCAGGAATTCGTTCTAATTACTTGCCCATGACCTGACCATGTCCTGTCCATGGTTGCCAAAAACATGCCCAAGTCAGCGATTTGCCCTCTTTATTTTCCCATGGCCAGCCCGCACTTGCCCAAGACGTCCGTTAGCAACTTGCCCTCATGAAATTCAGCAAGTCGTCCTCATGACTTTCTCATGACCTGCCCATACTTGCCCAAGGCATGCCCTACCCAGGAACTCTCTCTGATGACTTGCCCATGATATGCCCACGCTTGCCCAAGTTATGAGCCAACCCTCATGACTGCCCCTTGATCTGGCCATACCTGCCCAAGGCATGCCTAATTCGGCAACTTGCCCTCGTGACTTTCCCATGACCTGCCCAAGACCTGCCCAAGACCTGCCCAAGTCGGCAACTTGCCCTCGTGACTTTCCCATGACCTGCCCTCGATTTTTTTTAATTATTTTTCGTTTTTAGTTCTTTTTCGACCTTTTTTGGTGCTTTTAACGACATCCGGGGACTTGCATTTTACCTTAACTGACTTATCTCAAGGTCAGCTATCGTTGAGGCCAACTTCTTGCTCAGGTCAGATATCGTTGAGGTGAACTTTGTTGTCAGGTCAGCTATCGTTGAGGCCAACTTCTTGCTCAGGTCAGTTATCGTTGAGGCGAACTTTGTTGTCAGGTCAGGTCAGGTCAGGTCAGGTCAGGTCAGGTTAACGCCACTTTGGGGAGAAATTATTTCAATTTTTCAAAAAAAAAATTGGAATAGGGTGGGGGGGCGAATTTCGCGAGACCCATCTATCGTAACATTGTGATGCCCAACCCCCCTCCCCTTTAAAAAATTAAGGGCGCACCTGCCCTAAGTTTCCATGCTAATATCTCGGAAACGGCAAGAGATACGGTTTTCAAAAAAAGAACCCCCCTCCCTACCTTTTGGATCGCAATCAAAAAATACCTAACGCATTTTGGGCTCTGCCCTCAGTCGTGCTATGCAGCAGCGGCCCTTGTTTTCCAAGTTCGCCGAAAGTGGACGACCAATGTTATCGCCTCCGCCATTAATTGAAATCAAATTCGGAAGCTTTTCAAACCCAGGCCCAAAAGAACATATCGATTTTATAGACTACTTTCGGCATGATTAATTTTTCAAAAAAGGTGAAAAATTGTAGCTTATTTTCATGTTTTTTTCGGTTTTAAATTCAACGTGCAGCCCAAACGGCAAAACTTAGCATCTTCACTTCAAGAGAACTTTTGTAGATGAGGAACATTTATTTCGAATAGGGTCAGTTGGGACAATTCAGCATTAGTGCAAGTGCCCAAAAAATGACCATGAACAGGGCACCTCAAAAAAACAAGTGCCGCTCAAAATGATCTACTCGCCGAGATATGTCTAGATCCGAAATTTCGATTTTGGCTCGGTGGGGAGGGTGTTTGACGAAATTTTTTTGAATGTGTCTTTACGATACGCCACATCTCGGGATTGACACGAAGCTAGCTTTAAGAGAAGCAGTCTTCTAATTTATCGACTGTGGCTGGAACGTGTGAATTTGCGTTTCGTCCGGCAGATGGAGTTCGCAAATTTCTTGACCTGCCCATGCTTGCCCTAGTCAGCTAATTGCCCTTGATATGTCCATGACCTGCCCATGCTTGGGCGACTTGCCCAAGTCAGGAATTTGCTTTCATGAGTTGCTCATGACCTGCCCATTTTCTGCCAACACTTGTCCAAAACATGCCCGTCAGAAGTTTTTTCTAATTTTTTGCCCATGACCTGCCGATGTCCTGTCCATGCTTGTCCAAACCTTGCCCAACTCGGGAATTCGTTCTAATTACTTGCCCATGGCCTGCCCATGTCCTGCCCATGCTTGCCAAAAACATGCCCAAGTCAGGAGTTCGATCTCGTTGCTTGCCCATGACATGCCTATGTCCTGCATATACTTGCCCAAAAAACGCCCCTGTGCTTGCCCATGACCTGCCCATGTCCTGTCCATACTTGCCCAAAACATGCCCAAGTCAGGAATTCGTTCTAATTATGTGCCCATGACCTGCCGATGTCGTGCCCGTGCTTGCCCAAGACATGCCCAAGTCAGGAATTCGTTCTAATTACTTGCCCATGACCTGACCATGTCCTGTCCATGGTTGCCAAAAACATGCCCAAGTCAGCGATTTGCCCTCTTTATTTTCCCATGGCCAGCCCGCACTTGCCCAAGACGTCCGTTAGCAACTTGCCCTCATGAAATTCAGCAAGTCGTCCTCATGACTTTCTCATGACCTGCCCATACTTGCCCAAGGCATGCCCTACCCAGGAACTCTCTCTGATGACTTGCCCATGATATGCCCACGCTTGCCCAAGTTATGAGCCAACCCTCATGACTGCCCCTTGATCTGGCCATACCTGCCCAAGGCATGCCTAATTCGGCAACTTGCCCTCGTGACTTTCCCATGACCTGCCCAAGACCTGCCCAAGACCTGCCCAAGTCGGCAACTTGCCCTCGTGACTTTCCCATGACCTGCCCTCGATTTTTTTTAATTATTTTTCGTTTTTAGTTCTTTTTCGACCTTTTTTGGTGCTTTTAACGACATCCGGGGACTTGCATTTTACCTTAACTGACTTATCTCAAGGTCAGCTATCGTTGAGGCCAACTTCTTGCTCAGGTCAGATATCGTTGAGGTGAACTTTGTTGTCAGGTCAGCTATCGTTGAGGCCAACTTCTTGCTCAGGTCAGTTATCGTTGAGGCGAACTTTGTTGTCAGGTCAGGTCAGGTCAGGTCAGGTTAACGCCACTTTGGGGAGAAATTATTTCAATTTTTCAAAAAAAAAATTGGAATAGGGTGGGGGGGCGAATTTCGCGAGACCCATCTATCGTAACATTGTGATGCCCAACCCCCCTCCCCTTTAAAAAATTAAGGGCGCACCTGCCCTAAGTTTCCATGCTAATATCTCGGAAACGGCAAGAGATACGGTTTTCAAAAAAAGAACCCCCCTCCCTACCTTTTGGATCGCAATCAAAAAATACCTAACGCATTTTGGGCTCTGCCCTCAGTCGTGCTATGCAGCAGCGGCCCTTGTTTTCCAAGTTCGCCGAAAGTGGACGACCAATGTTATCGCCTCCGCCATTAATTGAAATCAAATTCGGAAGCTTTTCAAACCCAGGCCCAAAAGAACATATCGATTTTATAGACTACTTTCGGCATGATTAATTTTTCAAAAAAGGTGAAAAATTGTAGCTTATTTTCATGTTTTTTTCGGTTTTAAATTCAACGTGCAGCCCAAACGGCAAAACTTAGCATCTTCACTTCAAGAGAACTTTTGTAGATGAGGAACATTTATTTCGAATAGGGTCAGTTGGGACAATTCAGCATTAGTGCAAGTGCCCAAAAAATGACCATGAACAGGGCACCTCAAAAAAACAAGTGCCGCTCAAAATGATCTACTCGCCGAGATATGTCTAGATCCGAAATTTCGATTTTGGCTCGGTGGGGAGGGTGTTTGACGAAATTTTTTTGAATGTGTCTTTACGATACGCCACATCTCGGGATTGACACGAAGCTAGCTTTAAGAGAAGCAGTCTTCTAATTTATCGACTGTGGCTGGAACGTGTGAATTTGCGTTTCGTCCGGCAGATGGAGTTCGCAAATTTCTTGACCTGCCCATGCTTGCCCTAGTCAGCTAATTGCCCTTGATATGTCCATGACCTGCCCATGCTTGGGCGACTTGCCCAAGTCAGGAATTTGCTTTCATGAGTTGCTCATGACCTGCCCATTTTCTGCCAACACTTGTCCAAAACATGCCCAAGTCAGAAGTTTTTTCTAATTTTTTGCCCATGACCTGCCGATGTCCTGTCCATGCTTGTCCAAACCTTGCCCAACTCGGGAATTCGTTCTAATTACTTGCCCATGGCCTGCCCATGTCCTGCCCATGCTTGCCAAAAACATGCCCAAGTCAGGAGTTCGATCTCGTTGCTTGCCCATGACATGCCTATGTCCTGCATATACTTGCCCAAAAAACGCCCCTGTGCTTGCCCATGACCTGCCCATGTCCTGTCCATACTTGCCCAAAACATGCCCAAGTCAGGAATTCGTTCTAATTATGTGCCCATGACCTGCCGATGTCGTGCCCGTGCTTGCCCAAGACATGCCCAAGTCAGGAATTCGTTCTAATTACTTGCCCATGACCTGACCATGTCCTGTCCATGGTTGCCAAAAACATGCCCAAGTCAGCGATTTGCCCTCTTTATTTTCCCATGGCCAGCCCGCACTTGCCCAAGACGTCCGTTAGCAACTTGCCCTCATGAAATTCAGCAAGTCGTCCTCATGACTTTCTCATGACCTGCCCATACTTGCCCAAGGCATGCCCTACCCAGGAACTCTCTCTGATGACTTGCCCATGATATGCCCACGCTTGCCCAAGTTATGAGCCAACCCTCATGACTGCCCCTTGATCTGGCCATACCTGCCCAAGGCATGCCTAATTCGGCAACTTGCCCTCGTGACTTTCCCATGACCTGCCCAAGACCTGCCCAAGACCTGCCCAAGTCGGCAACTTGCCCTCGTGACTTTCCCATGACCTGCCCTCGATTTTTTTTAATTATTTTTCGTTTTTAGTTCTTTTTCGACCTTTTTTGGTGCTTTTAACGACATCCGGGGACTTGCATTTTACCTTAACTGACTTATCTCAAGGTCAGCTATCGTTGAGGCCAACTTCTTGCTCAGGTCAGATATCGTTGAGGTGAACTTTGTTGTCAGGTCAGCTATCGTTGAGGCCAACTTCTTGCTCAGGTCAGTTATCGTTGAGGCGAACTTTGTTGTCAGGTCAGGTCAGGTCAGGTCAGGTCAGGTCAGGTTAACGCCACTTTGGGGAGAAATTATTTCAATTTTTCAAAAAAAAAATTGGAATAGGGTGGGGGGGCGAATTTCGCGAGACCCATCTATCGTAACATTGTGATGCCCAACCCCCCTCCCCTTTAAAAAATTAAGGGCGCACCTGCCCTAAGTTTCCATGCTAATATCTCGGAAACGGCAAGAGATACGGTTTTCAAAAAAAGAACCCCCCTCCCTACCTTTTGGATCGCAATCAAAAAATACCTAACGCATTTTGGGCTCTGCCCTCAGTCGTGCTATGCAGCAGCGGCCCTTGTTTTCCAAGTTCGCCGAAAGTGGACGACCAATGTTATCGCCTCCGCCATTAATTGAAATCAAATTCGGAAGCTTTTCAAACCCAGGCCCAAAAGAACATATCGATTTTATAGACTACTTTCGGCATGATTAATTTTTCAAAAAAGGTGAAAAATTGTAGCTTATTTTCATGTTTTTTTCGGTTTTAAATTCAACGTGCAGCCCAAACGGCAAAACTTAGCATCTTCACTTCAAGAGAACTTTTGTAGATGAGGAACATTTATTTCGAATAGGGTCAGTTGGGACAATTCAGCATTAGTGCAAGTGCCCAAAAAATGACCATGAACAGGGCACCTCAAAAAAACAAGTGCCGCTCAAAATGATCTACTCGCCGAGATATGTCTAGATCCGAAATTTCGATTTTGGCTCGGTGGGGAGGGTGTTTGACGAAATTTTTTTGAATGTGTCTTTACGATACGCCACATCTCGGGATTGACACGAAGCTAGCTTTAAGAGAAGCAGTCTTCTAATTTATCGACTGTGGCTGGAACGTGTGAATTTGCGTTTCGTCCGGCAGATGGAGTTCGCAAATTTCTTGACCTGCCCATGCTTGCCCTAGTCAGCTAATTGCCCTTGATATGTCCATGACCTGCCCATGCTTGGGCGACTTGCCCAAGTCAGGAATTTGCTTTCATGAGTTGCTCATGACCTGCCCATTTTCTGCCAACACTTGTCCAAAACATGCCCGTCAGAAGTTTTTTCTAATTTTTTGCCCATGACCTGCCGATGTCCTGTCCATGCTTGTCCAAACCTTGCCCAACTCGGGAATTCGTTCTAATTACTTGCCCATGGCCTGCCCATGTCCTGCCCATGCTTGCCAAAAACATGCCCAAGTCAGGAGTTCGATCTCGTTGCTTGCCCATGACATGCCTATGTCCTGCATATACTTGCCCAAAAAACGCCCCTGTGCTTGCCCATGACCTGCCCATGTCCTGTCCATACTTGCCCAAAACATGCCCAAGTCAGGAATTCGTTCTAATTATGTGCCCATGACCTGCCGATGTCGTGCCCGTGCTTGCCCAAGACATGCCCAAGTCAGGAATTCGTTCTAATTACTTGCCCATGACCTGACCATGTCCTGTCCATGGTTGCCAAAAACATGCCCAAGTCAGCGATTTGCCCTCTTTATTTTCCCATGGCCAGCCCGCACTTGCCCAAGACGTCCGTTAGCAACTTGCCCTCATGAAATTCAGCAAGTCGTCCTCATGACTTTCTCATGACCTGCCCATACTTGCCCAAGGCATGCCCTACCCAGGAACTCTCTCTGATGACTTGCCCATGATATGCCCACGCTTGCCCAAGTTATGAGCCAACCCTCATGACTGCCCCTTGATCTGGCCATACCTGCCCAAGGCATGCCTAATTCGGCAACTTGCCCTCGTGACTTTCCCATGACCTGCCCAAGACCTGCCCAAGACCTGCCCAAGTCGGCAACTTGCCCTCGTGACTTTCCCATGACCTGCCCTCGATTTTTTTTAATTATTTTTCGTTTTTAGTTCTTTTTCGACCTTTTTTGGTGCTTTTAACGACATCCGGGGACTTGCATTTTACCTTAACTGACTTATCTCAAGGTCAGCTATCGTTGAGGCCAACTTCTTGCTCAGGTCAGATATCGTTGAGGTGAACTTTGTTGTCAGGTCAGCTATCGTTGAGGCCAACTTCTTGCTCAGGTCAGTTATCGTTGAGGCGAACTTTGTTGTCAGGTCAGGTCAGGTCAGGTCAGGTCAGGTCAGGTCAGGTCAGGTCAGGTCAGGTCAGGTCAGGTCAGGTCAGGTCAGGTCAGGTCAGGTCAGGTCAGGTCAGGTCAGGTCAGGTCAGGTCAGGTCAGGTCAGGTCAGGTCAGGTCAGGTCAGGTCAGGTCAGGTCAGGTCAGGTCAGGTCAGGTCAGGTCAGGTCAGGTCAGGTCAGGTCAGGTCAGGTCAGGTCAGGTCAGGTCAGGTCAGGTCAGGTCAGGTCAGGTCAGGTCAGGTCAGGTCAGGTCAGGTCAGGTCAGGTCAGGTCAGGTCAGGTCAGGTCAGGTCAGGTCAGGTCAGGTCAGGTCAGGTCAGGTTAACGCCACTTTGGGGAGAAATTATTTCAATTTTTCAAAAAAAAAATTGGAATAGGGTGGGGGGGCGAATTTCGCGAGACCCATCTATCGTAACATTGTGATGCCCAACCCCCCTCCCCTTTAAAAAATTAAGGGCGCACCTGCCCTAAGTTTCCATGCTAATATCTCGGAAACGGCAAGAGATACGGTTTTCAAAAAAAGAACCCCCCTCCCTACCTTTTGGATCGCAATCAAAAAATACCTAACGCATTTTGGGCTCTGCCCTCAGTCGTGCTATGCAGCAGCGGCCCTTGTTTTCCAAGTTCGCCGAAAGTGGACGACCAATGTTATCGCCTCCGCCATTAATTGAAATCAAATTCGGTAGCTTTTCAAACCCAGGCCCAAAAGAACATATCGATTTTATAGACTAATTTCGGCATGATTAATTTTTCAAAAAAGGTGAAAAATTGTAGCTTATTTTCATGTTTTTTTCGGTTTTAAATTCAACGTGCAGCCCAAACGGCAAAACTTAGCATCTTCACTTCAAGAGAACTTTTGTAGATGAGGAACATTTATTTCGAATAGGGTCAGTTGGGACAATTCAGCATTAGTGCAAGTGCCCAAAAAATGACCATGAACAGGGCACCTCAAAAAAACAAGTGCCGCTCAAAATGATCTACTCGCCGAGATATGTCTAGATCCGAAATTTCGATTTTGGCTCGGTGGGGAGGGTGTTTGACGAAATTTTTTTGAATGTGTCTTTACGATACGCCACATCTCGGGATTGACACGAAGCTAGCTTTAAGAGAAGCAGTCTTCTAATTTATCGACTGTGGCTGGAACGTGTGAATTTGCGTTTCGTCCGGCAGATGGAGTTCGCAAATTTCTTGACCTGCCCATGCTTGCCCTAGTCAGCTAATTGCCCTTGATATGTCCATGACCTGCCCATGCTTGGGCGACTTGCCCAAGTCAGGAATTTGCTTTCATGAGTTGCTCATGACCTGCCCATTTTCTGCCAACACTTGTCCAAAACATGCCCAAGTCAGAAGTTTTTTCTAATTTTTTGCCCATGACCTGCCGATGTCCTGTCCATGCTTGTCCAAACCTTGCCCAACTCGGGAATTCGTTCTAATTACTTGCCCATGGCCTGCCCATGTCCTGCCCATGCTTGCCAAAAACATGCCCAAGTCAGGAGTTCGATCTCGTTGCTTGCCCATGACATGCCTATGTCCTGCATATACTTGCCCAAAAAACGCCCCTGTGCTTGCCCATGACCTGCCCATGTCCTGTCCATACTTGCCCAAAACATGCCCAAGTCAGGAATTCGTTCTAATTATGTGCCCATGACCTGCCGATGTCGTGCCCGTGCTTGCCCAAGACATGCCCAAGTCAGGAATTCGTTCTAATTACTTGCCCATGACCTGACCATGTCCTGTCCATGGTTGCCAAAAACATGCCCAAGTCAGCGATTTGCCCTCTTTATTTTCCCATGGCCAGCCCGCACTTGCCCAAGACGTCCGTTAGCAACTTGCCCTCATGAAATTCAGCAAGTCGTCCTCATGACTTTCTCATGACCTGCCCATACTTGCCCAAGGCATGCCCTACCCAGGAACTCTCTCTGATGACTTGCCCATGATATGCCCACGCTTGCCCAAGTTATGAGCCAACTCTCATGACTGCCCCTTGATCTGGCCACACCTGCCCAAGGCATGCCTAATTCGGCAACTTGCCCTCGTGACTTTCCCATGACCTGCCCAAGACCTGCCCAAGTCGGCAACTTGCCCTCGTGACTTTCCCATGACCTGCCCATACTTGCCCAAGCTGCCCAAGACCTGCCCAAGGCAGAAGCTTGCATACATCATTTTCCCCATGACCTGCCCATACCTGCCCAAGCTGCCCAACACCTGCCCAAGTTAGGATTGGTCAGGTCAGATATGTATTCGCGTGAAAGTTCGGTCGTCAGACATGTGTGCGTTGCATCGATTGGTCAGGTCAGGTCAGGTCAGGTCAGGTCAGGTTAACGCCACTTTGGGGAGAAATTATTTCAATTTTTCAAAAAAAAAATTGGAATAGGGTGGGGGGGCGAATTTCGCGAGACCCATCTATCGTAACATTGTGATGCCCAACCCCCCTCCCCTTTAAAAAATTAAGGGCGCACCTGCCCTAAGTTTCCATGCTAATATCTCGGAAACGGCAAGAGATACGGTTTTCAAAAAAAGAACCCCCCTCCCTACCTTTTGGATCGCAATCAAAAAATACCTAACGCATTTTGGGCTCTGCCCTCAGTCGTGCTATGCAGCAGCGGCCCTTGTTTTCCAAGTTCGCCGAAAGTGGACGACCAATGTTATCGCCTCCGCCATTAATTGAAATCAAATTCGGTAGCTTTTCAAACCCAGGCCCAAAAGAACATATCGATTTTATAGACTAATTTCGGCATGATTAATTTTTCAAAAAAGGTGAAAAATTGTAGCTTATTTTCATGTTTTTTTCGGTTTTAAATTCAACGTGCAGCCCAAACGGCAAAACTTAGCATCTTCACTTCAAGAGAACTTTTGTAGATGAGGAACATTTATTTCGAATAGGGTCAGTTGGGACAATTCAGCATTAGTGCAAGTGCCCAAAAAATGACCATGAACAGGGCACCTCAAAAAAACAAGTGCCGCTCAAAATGATCTACTCGCCGAGATATGTCTAGATCCGAAATTTCGATTTTGGCTCGGTGGGGAGGGTGTTTGACGAAATTTTTTTGAATGTGTCTTTACGATACGCCACATCTCGGGATTGACACGAAGCTAGCTTTAAGAGAAGCAGTCTTCTAATTTATCGACTGTGGCTGGAACGTGTGAATTTGCGTTTCGTCCGGCAGATGGAGTTCGCAAATTTCTTGACCTGCCCATGCTTGCCCTAGTCAGCTAATTGCCCTTGATATGTCCATGACCTGCCCATGCTTGGGCGACTTGCCCAAGTCAGGAATTTGCTTTCATGAGTTGCTCATGACCTGCCCATTTTCTGCCAACACTTGTCCAAAACATGATCAAGTCAGAAGTTTTTTCTAATTTTTTGCCCATGACCTGCCGATGTCCTGTCCATGCTTGTCCAAACCTTGCCCAACTCGGGAATTCGTTCTAATTACTTGCCCATGGCCTGCCCATGTCCTGCCCATGCTTGCCAAAAACATGCCCAAGTCAGGAGTTCGATCTCGTTGCTTGCCCATGACATGCCTATGTCCTGCATATACTTGCCCAAAAAACGCCCCTGTGCTTGCCCATGACCTGCCCATGTCCTGTCCATACTTGCCCAAAACATGCCCAAGTCAGGAATTCGTTCTAATTATGTGCCCATGACCTGCCGATGTCGTGCCCGTGCTTGCCCAAGACATGCCCAAGTCAGGAATTCGTTCTAATTACTTGCCCATGACCTGACCATGTCCTGTCCATGGTTGCCAAAAACATGCCCAAGTCAGCGATTTGCCCTCTTTATTTTCCCATGGCCAGCCCGCACTTGCCCAAGACGTCCGTTAGCAACTTGCCCTCATGAAATTCAGCAAGTCGTCCTCATGACTTTCTCATGACCTGCCCATACTTGCCCAAGGCATGCCCTACCCAGGAACTCTCTCTGATGACTTGCCCATGATATGCCCACGCTTGCCCAAGTTATGAGCCAACCCTCATGACTGCCCCTTGATCTGGCCATACCTGCCCAAGGCATGCCTAATTCGGCAACTTGCCCTCGTGACTTTCCCATGACCTGCCCAAGACCTGCCCAAGTCGGCAACTTGCCCTCGTGACTTTCCCATGACCTGCCCATACTTGCCCAAGCTGCCCAAGACCTGCCCAAGGCAGAAGCTTGCATACATCATTTTCCCCATGACCTGCCCATACCTGCCCAAGCTGCCCAACACCTGCCCAAGTTAGGATTGGTCAGGTCAGATATGTATTCGCGTGAAAGTTCGGTCGTCAGGCATGTGTGCGTTGCATCGATTGGTCAGGTCAGGTCAGGTTAACGCCACTTTGGGGAGAAATTATTTCAATTTTTCAAAAAAAAAATTGGAATAGGGTGGGGGGGCGAATTTCGCGAGACCCATCTATCGTAACATTGTGATGCCCAACCCCCCTCCCCTTTAAAAAATTAAGGGCGCACCTGCCCTAAGTTTCCATGCTAATATCTCGGAAACGGCAAGAGATACGGTTTTCAAAAAAAGAACCCCCCTCCCTACCTTTTGGATCGCAATCAAAAAATACCTAACGCATTTTGGGCTCTGCCCTCAGTCGTGCTATGCAGCAGCGGCCCTTGTTTTGCCCTTGTTTTCCAAGTTCGCCGAAAGTGGACGACCAATGTTATCGCCTCCGCCATTAATTGAAATCAAATTCGGAAGCTTTTCAAACCCAGGCCCAAAAGAACATATCGATTTTATAGACTACTTTCGGCATGATTAATTTTTCAAAAAAGGTGAAAAATTGTAGCTTATTTTCATGTTTTTTTCGGTTTTAAATTCAACGTGCAGCCCAAACGGCAAAACTTAGCATCTTCACTTCAAGAGAACTTTTGTAGATGAGGAACATTTATTTCGAATAGGGTCAGTTGGGACAATTCAGCATTAGTGCAAGTGCCCAAAAAATGACCATGAACAGGGCACCTCAAAAAAACAAGTGCCGCTCAAAATGATCTACTCGCCGAGATATGTCTAGATCCGAAATTTCGATTTTGGCTCGGTGGGGAGGGTGTTTGACGAAATTTTTTTGAATGTGTCTTTACGATACGCCACATCTCGGGATTGACACGAAGCTAGCTTTAAGAGAAGCAGTCTTCTAATTTATCGACTGTGGCTGGAACGTGTGAATTTGCGTTTCGTCCGGCAGATGGAGTTCGCAAATTTCTTGACCTGCCCATGCTTGCCCTAGTCAGCTAATTGCCCTTGATATGTCCATGACCTGCCCATGCTTGGGCGACTTGCCCAAGTCAGGAATTTGCTTTCATGAGTTGCTCATGACCTGCCCATTTTCTGCCAACACTTGTCCAAAACATGCCCAAGTCAGAAGTTTTTTCTAATTTTTTGCCCATGACCTGCCGATGTCCTGTCCATGCTTGTCCAAACCTTGCCCAACTCGGGAATTCGTTCTAATTACTTGCCCATGGCCTGCCCATGTCCTGCCCATGCTTGCCAAAAACATGCCCAAGTCAGGAGTTCGATCTCGTTGCTTGCCCATGACATGCCTATGTCCTGCATATACTTGCCCAAAAAACGCCCCTGTGCTTGCCCATGACCTGCCCATGTCCTGTCCATACTTGCCCAAAACATGCCCAAGTCAGGAATTCGTTCTAATTATGTGCCCATGACCTGCCGATGTCGTGCCCGTGCTTGCCCAAGACATGCCCAAGTCAGGAATTCGTTCTAATTACTTGCCCATGACCTGACCATGTCCTGTCCATGGTTGCCAAAAACATGCCCAAGTCAGCGATTTGCCCTCTTTATTTTCCCATGGCCAGCCCGCACTTGCCCAAGACGTCCGTTAGCAACTTGCCCTCATGAAATTCAGCAAGTCGTCCTCATGACTTTCTCATGACCTGCCCATACTTGCCCAAGGCATGCCCTACCCAGGAACTCTCTCTGATGACTTGCCCATGATATGCCCACGCTTGCCCAAGTTATGAGCCAACCCTCATGACTGCCCCTTGATCTGGCCATACCTGCCCAAGGCATGCCTAATTCGGCAACTTGCCCTCGTGACTTTCCCATGACCTGCCCAAGACCTGCCCAAGTCGGCAACTTGCCCTCGTGACTTTCCCATGACCTGCCCTCGATTTTTTTTAATTATTTTTCGTTTTTAGTTCTTTTTCGACCTTTTTTGGTGCTTTTAACGACATCCGGGGACTTGCATTTTACCTTAACTGACTTATCTCAAGGTCAGCTATCGTTGAGGCCAACTTCTTGCTCAGGTCAGATATCGTTGAGGTGAACTTTGTTGTCAGGTCAGCTATCGTTGAGGCCAACTTCTTGCTCAGGTCAGTTATCGTTGAGGCGAACTTTGTTGTCAGGTCAGGTCAGGTCAGGTCAGGTCAGGTTAACGCCACTTTGGGGAGAAATTATTTCAATTTTTCAAAAAAAAAATTGGAAT
The DNA here is from genome assembly GCA_963924575.1 of Pycnomerus fuliginosus. Classification (NCBI taxonomy): domain Eukaryota; kingdom Metazoa; phylum Arthropoda; class Insecta; order Coleoptera; family Zopheridae; genus Pycnomerus; species Pycnomerus fuliginosus. The sequence continues at coordinate 35,984,902 of OZ004621.1, forward strand.
AGGGTGGGGGGGCGAATTTCGCGAGACCCATCTATCGTAACATTGTGATGCCCAACCCCCCTCCCCTTTAAAAAATTAAGGGCGCACCTGCCCTAAGTTTCCATGCTAATATCTCGGAAACGGCAAGAGATACGGTTTTCAAAAAAAGAACCCCCCTCCCTACCTTTTGGATCGCAATCAAAAAATACCTAACGCATTTTGGGCTCTGCCCTCAGTCGTGCTATGCAGCAGCGGCCCTTGTTTTCCAAGTTCGCCGAAAGTGGACGACCAATGTTATCGCCTCCGCCATTAATTGAAATCAAATTCGGAAGCTTTTCAAACCCAGGCCCAAAAGAACATATCGATTTTATAGACTACTTTCGGCATGATTAATTTTTCAAAAAAGGTGAAAAATTGTAGCTTATTTTCATGTTTTTTTCGGTTTTAAATTCAACGTGCAGCCCAAACGGCAAAACTTAGCATCTTCACTTCAAGAGAACTTTTGTAGATGAGGAACATTTATTTCGAATAGGGTCAGTTGGGACAATTCAGCATTAGTGCAAGTGCCCAAAAAATGACCATGAACAGGGCACCTCAAAAAAACAAGTGCCGCTCAAAATGATCTACTCGCCGAGATATGTCTAGATCCGAAATTTCGATTTTGGCTCGGTGGGGAGGGTGTTTGACGAAATTTTTTTGAATGTGTCTTTACGATACGCCACATCTCGGGATTGACACGAAGCTAGCTTTAAGAGAAGCAGTCTTCTAATTTATCGACTGTGGCTGGAACGTGTGAATTTGCGTTTCGTCCGGCAGATGGAGTTCGCAAATTTCTTGACCTGCCCATGCTTGCCCTAGTCAGCTAATTGCCCTTGATATGTCCATGACCTGCCCATGCTTGGGCGACTTGCCCAAGTCAGGAATTTGCTTTCATGAGTTGCTCATGACCTGCCCATTTTCTGCCAACACTTGTCCAAAACATGCCCAAGTCAGAAGTTTTTTCTAATTTTTTGCCCATGACCTGCCGATGTCCTGTCCATGCTTGTCCAAACCTTGCCCAACTCGGGAATTCGTTCTAATTACTTGCCCATGGCCTGCCCATGTCCTGCCCATGCTTGCCAAAAACATGCCCAAGTCAGGAGTTCGATCTCGTTGCTTGCCCATGACATGCCTATGTCCTGCATATACTTGCCCAAAAAACGCCCCTGTGCTTGCCCATGACCTGCCCATGTCCTGTCCATACTTGCCCAAAACATGCCCAAGTCAGGAATTCGTTCTAATTATGTGCCCATGACCTGCCGATGTCGTGCCCGTGCTTGCCCAAGACATGCCCAAGTCAGGAATTCGTTCTAATTACTTGCCCATGACCTGACCATGTCCTGTCCATGGTTGCCAAAAACATGCCCAAGTCAGCGATTTGCCCTCTTTATTTTCCCATGGCCAGCCCGCACTTGCCCAAGACGTCCGTTAGCAACTTGCCCTCATGAAATTCAGCAAGTCGTCCTCATGACTTTCTCATGACCTGCCCATACTTGCCCAAGGCATGCCCTACCCAGGAACTCTCTCTGATGACTTGCCCATGATATGCCCACGCTTGCCCAAGTTATGAGCCAACCCTCATGACTGCCCCTTGATCTGGCCATACCTGCCCAAGGCATGCCTAATTCGGCAACTTGCCCTCGTGACTTTCCCATGACCTGCCCAAGACCTGCCCAAGTCGGCAACTTGCCCTCGTGACTTTCCCATGACCTGCCCTCGATTTTTTTTAATTATTTTTCGTTTTTAGTTCTTTTTCGACCTTTTTTGGTGCTTTTAACGACATCCGGGGACTTGCATTTTACCTTAACTGACTTATCTCAAGGTCAGCTATCGTTGAGGCCAACTTCTTGCTCAGGTCAGATATCGTTGAGGTGAACTTTGTTGTCAGGTCAGCTATCGTTGAGGCCAACTTCTTGCTCAGGTCAGTTATCGTTGAGGCGAACTTTGTTGTCAGGTCAGGTCAGGTCAGGTCAGGTCAGGTCAGGTTAACGCCACTTTGGGGAGAAATTATTTCAATTTTTCAAAAAAAAAATTGGAATAGGGTGGGGGGGCGAATTTCGCGAGACCCATCTATCGTAACATTGTGATGCCCAACCCCCCTCCCCTTTAAAAAATTAAGGGCGCACCTGCCCTAAGTTTCCATGCTAATATCTCGGAAACGGCAAGAGATACGGTTTTCAAAAAAAGAACCCCCCTCCCTACCTTTTGGATCGCAATCAAAAAATACCTAACGCATTTTGGGCTCTGCCCTCAGTCGTGCTATGCAGCAGCGGCCCTTGTTTTCCAAGTTCGCCGAAAGTGGACGACCAATGTTATCGCCTCCGCCATTAATTGAAATCAAATTCGGAAGCTTTTCAAACCCAGGCCCAAAAGAACATATCGATTTTATAGACTACTTTCGGCATGATTAATTTTTCAAAAAAGGTGAAAAATTGTAGCTTATTTTCATGTTTTTTTCGGTTTTAAATTCAACGTGCAGCCCAAACGGCAAAACTTAGCATCTTCACTTCAAGAGAACTTTTGTAGATGAGGAACATTTATTTCGAATAGGGTCAGTTGGGACAATTCAGCATTAGTGCAAGTGCCCAAAAAATGACCATGAACAGGGCACCTCAAAAAAACAAGTGCCGCTCAAAATGATCTACTCGCCGAGATATGTCTAGATCCGAAATTTCGATTTTGGCTCGGTGGGGAGGGTGTTTGACGAAATTTTTTTGAATGTGTCTTTACGATACGCCACATCTCGGGATTGACACGAAGCTAGCTTTAAGAGAAGCAGTCTTCTAATTTATCGACTGTGGCTGGAACGTGTGAATTTGCGTTTCGTCCGGCAGATGGAGTTCGCAAATTTCTTGACCTGCCCATGCTTGCCCTAGTCAGCTAATTGCCCTTGATATGTCCATGACCTGCCCATGCTTGGGCGACTTGCCCAAGTCAGGAATTTGCTTTCATGAGTTGCTCATGACCTGCCCATTTTCTGCCAACACTTGTCCAAAACATGCCCAAGTCAGAAGTTTTTTCTAATTTTTTGCCCATGACCTGCCGATGTCCTGTCCATGCTTGTCCAAACCTTGCCCAACTCGGGAATTCGTTCTAATTACTTGCCCATGGCCTGCCCATGTCCTGCCCATGCTTGCCAAAAACATGCCCAAGTCAGGAGTTCGATCTCGTTGCTTGCCCATGACATGCCTATGTCCTGCATATACTTGCCCAAAAAACGCCCCTGTGCTTGCCCATGACCTGCCCATGTCCTGTCCATACTTGCCCAAAACATGCCCAAGTCAGGAATTCGTTCTAATTATGTGCCCATGACCTGCCGATGTCGTGCCCGTGCTTGCCCAAGACATGCCCAAGTCAGGAATTCGTTCTAATTACTTGCCCATGACCTGACCATGTCCTGTCCATGGTTGCCAAAAACATGCCCAAGTCAGCGATTTGCCCTCTTTATTTTCCCATGGCCAGCCCGCACTTGCCCAAGACGTCCGTTAGCAACTTGCCCTCATGAAATTCAGCAAGTCGTCCTCATGACTTTCTCATGACCTGCCCATACTTGCCCAAGGCATGCCCTACCCAGGAACTCTCTCTGATGACTTGCCCATGATATGCCCACGCTTGCCCAAGTTATGAGCCAACCCTCATGACTGCCCCTTGATCTGGCCATACCTGCCCAAGGCATGCCTAATTCGGCAACTTGCCCTCGTGACTTTCCCATGACCTGCCCAAGACCTGCCCAAGTCGGCAACTTGCCCTCGTGACTTTCCCATGACCTGCCCATACTTGCCCAAGCTGCCCAAGACCTGCCCAAGGCAGAAGCTTGCATACATCATTTTCCCCATGACCTGCCCATACCTGCCCAAGCTGCCCAACACCTGCCCAAGTTAGGATTGGTCAGGTCAGATATGTATTCGCGTGAAAGTTCGGTCGTCAGGCATGTGTGCGTTGCATCGATTGGTCAGGTCAGGTCAGGTTAACGCCACTTTGGGGAGAAATTATTTCAATTTTTCAAAAAAAAAATTGGAATAGGGTGGGGGGGCGAATTTCGCGAGACCCATCTATCGTAACATTGTGATGCCCAACCCCCCTCCCCTTTAAAAAATTAAGGGCGCACCTGCCCTAAGTTTCCATGCTAATATCTCGGAAACGGCAAGAGATACGGTTTTCAAAAAAAGAACCCCCCTCCCTACCTTTTGGATCGCAATCAAAAAATACCTAACGCATTTTGGGCTCTGCCCTCAGTCGTGCTATGCAGCAGCGGCCCTTGTTTTCCAAGTTCGCCGAAAGTGGACGACCAATGTTATCGCCTCCGCCATTAATTGAAATCAAATTCGGTAGCTTTTCAAACCCAGGCCCAAAAGAACATATCGATTTTATAGACTAATTTCGGCATGATTAATTTTTCAAAAAAGGTGAAAAATTGTAGCTTATTTTCATGTTTTTTTCGGTTTTAAATTCAACGTGCAGCCCAAACGGCAAAACTTAGCATCTTCACTTCAAGAGAACTTTTGTAGATGAGGAACATTTATTTCGAATAGGGTCAGTTGGGACAATTCAGCATTAGTGCAAGTGCCCAAAAAATGACCATGAACAGGGCACCTCAAAAAAACAAGTGCCGCTCAAAATGATCTACTCGCCGAGATATGTCTAGATCCGAAATTTCGATTTTGGCTCGGTGGGGAGGGTGTTTGACGAAATTTTTTTGAATGTGTCTTTACGATACGCCACATCTCGGGATTGACACGAAGCTAGCTTTAAGAGAAGCAGTCTTCTAATTTATCGACTGTGGCTGGAACGTGTGAATTTGCGTTTCGTCCGGCAGATGGAGTTCGCAAATTTCTTGACCTGCCCATGCTTGCCCTAGTCAGCTAATTGCCCTTGATATGTCCATGACCTGCCCATGCTTGGGCGACTTGCCCAAGTCAGGAATTTGCTTTCATGAGTTGCTCATGACCTGCCTATTTTCTGCCAACACTTGTCCAAAACATGCCCAAGTCAGAAGTTTTTTCTAATTTTTTGCCCATGACCTGCCGATGTCCTGTCCATGCTTGTCCAAACCTTGCCCAACTCGGGAATTCGTTCTAATTACTTGCCCATGGCCTGCCCATGTCCTGCCCATGCTTGCCAAAAACATGCCCAAGTCAGGAGTTCGATCTCGTTGCTTGCCCATGACATGCCTATGTCCTGCATATACTTGCCCAAAAAACGCCCCTGTGCTTGCCCATGACCTGCCCATGTCCTGTCCATACTTGCCCAAAACATGCCCAAGTCAGGAATTCGTTCTAATTATGTGCCCATGACCTGCCGATGTCGTGCCCGTGCTTGCCCAAGACATGCCCAAGTCAGGAATTCGTTCTAATTACTTGCCCATGACCTGACCATGTCCTGTCCATGGTTGCCAAAAACATGCCCAAGTCAGCGATTTGCCCTCTTTATTTTCCCATGGCCAGCCCGCACTTGCCCAAGACGTCCGTTAGCAACTTGCCCTCATGAAATTCAGCAAGTCGTCCTCATGACTTTCTCATGACCTGCCCATACTTGCCCAAGGCATGCCCTACCCAGGAACTCTCTCTGATGACTTGCCCATGATATGCCCACGCTTGCCCAAGTTATGAGCCAACCCTCATGACTGCCCCTTGATCTGGCCATACCTGCCCAAGGCATGCCTAATTCGGCAACTTGCCCTCGTGACTTTCCCATGACCTGCCCAAGACCTGCCCAAGTCGGCAACTTGCCCTCGTGACTTTCCCATGACCTGCCCATACTTGCCCAAGCTGCCCAAGACCTGCCCAAGGCAGAAGCTTGCATACATCATTTTCCCCATGACCTGCCCATACCTGCCCAAGCTGCCCAACACCTGCCCAAGTTAGGATTGGTCAGGTCAGATATGTATTCGCGTGAAAGTTCGGTCGTCAGGCATGTGTGCGTTGCATCGATTGGTCAGGTCAGGTCAGGTTAACGCCACTTTGGGGAGAAATTATTTCAATTTTTCAAAAAAAAAATTGGAATAGGGTGGGGGGGCGAATTTCGCGAGACCCATCTATCGTAACATTGTGATGCCCAACCCCCCTCCCCTTTAAAAAATTAAGGGCGCACCTGCCCTAAGTTTCCATGCTAATATCTCGGAAACGGCAAGAGATACGGTTTTCAAAAAAAGAACCCCCCTCCCTACCTTTTGGATCGCAATCAAAAAATACCTAACGCATTTTGGGCTCTGCCCTCAGTCGTGCTATGCAGCAGCGGCCCTTGTTTTCCAAGTTCGCCGAAAGTGGACGACCAATGTTATCGCCTCCGCCATTAATTGAAATCAAATTCGGTAGCTTTTCAAACCCAGGCCCAAAAGAACATATCGATTTTATAGACTAATTTCGGCATGATTAATTTTTCAAAAAAGGTGAAAAATTGTAGCTTATTTTCATGTTTTTTTCGGTTTTAAATTCAACGTGCAGCCCAAACGGCAAAACTTAGCATCTTCACTTCAAGAGAACTTTTGTAGATGAGGAACATTTATTTCGAATAGGGTCAGTTGGGACAATTCAGCATTAGTGCAAGTGCCCAAAAAATGACCATGAACAGGGCACCTCAAAAAAACAAGTGCCGCTCAAAATGATCTACTCGCCGAGATATGTCTAGATCCGAAATTTCGATTTTGGCTCGGTGGGGAGGGTGTTTGACGAAATTTTTTTGAATGTGTCTTTACGATACGCCACATCTCGGGATTGACACGAAGCTAGCTTTAAGAGAAGCAGTCTTCTAATTTATCGACTGTGGCTGGAACGTGTGAATTTGCGTTTCGTCCGGCAGATGGAGTTCGCAAATTTCTTGACCTGCCCATGCTTGCCCTAGTCAGCTAATTGCCCTTGATATGTCCATGACCTGCCCATGCTTGGGCGACTTGCCCAAGTCAGGAATTTGCTTTCATGAGTTGCTCATGACCTGCCTATTTTCTGCCAACACTTGTCCAAAACATGCCCAAGTCAGAAGTTTTTTCTAATTTTTTGCCCATGACCTGCCGATGTCCTGTCCATGCTTGTCCAAACCTTGCCCAACTCGGGAATTCGTTCTAATTACTTGCCCATGGCCTGCCCATGTCCTGCCCATGCTTGCCAAAAACATGCCCAAGTCAGGAGTTCGATCTCGTTGCTTGCCCATGACATGCCTATGTCCTGCATATACTTGCCCAAAAAACGCCCCTGTGCTTGCCCATGACCTGCCCATGTCCTGTCCATACTTGCCCAAAACATGCCCAAGTCAGGAATTCGTTCTAATTATGTGCCCATGACCTGCCGATGTCGTGCCCGTGCTTGCCCAAGACATGCCCAAGTCAGGAATTCGTTCTAATTACTTGCCCATGACCTGACCATGTCCTGTCCATGGTTGCCAAAAACATGCCCAAGTCAGCGATTTGCCCTCTTTATTTTCCCATGGCCAGCCCGCACTTGCCCAAGACGTCCGTTAGCAACTTGCCCTCATGAAATTCAGCAAGTCGTCCTCATGACTTTCTCATGACCTGCCCATACTTGCCCAAGGCATGCCCTACCCAGGAACTCTCTCTGATGACTTGCCCATGATATGCCCACGCTTGCCCAAGTTATGAGCCAACCCTCATGACTGCCCCTTGATCTGGCCATACCTGCCCAAGGCATGCCTAATTCGGCAACTTGCCCTCGTGACTTTCCCATGACCTGCCCAAGACCTGCCCAAGTCGGCAACTTGCCCTCGTGACTTTCCCATGACCTGCCCATACTTGCCCAAGCTGCCCAAGACCTGCCCAAGGCAGAAGCTTGCATACATCATTTTCCCCATGACCTGCCCATACCTGCCCAAGCTGCCCAACACCTGCCCAAGTTAGGATTGGTCAGGTCAGATATGTATTCGCGTGAAAGTTCGGTCGTCAGGCATGTGTGCGTTGCATCGATTGGTCAGGTCAGGTCAGGTCAGGTCAGGTCAGGTCAGGTCAGGTCAGGTCAGGTCAGGTCAGGTCAGGTCAGGTCAGGTCAGGTCAGGTCAGGTCAGGTCAGGTCAGGTCAGGTCAGGTCAGGTCAGGTCAGGTCAGGTCAGGTCAGGTCAGGTCAGGTCAGGTCAGGTCAGGTCAGGTCAGGTCAGGTCAGGTCAGGTCAGGTCAGGTCAGGTCAGGTCAGGTCAGGTCAGGTCAGGTCAGGTCAGGTTAACGCCACTTTGGGGAGAAATTATTTCAATTTTTCAAAAAAAAAATTGGAATAGGGTGGGGGGGCGAATTTCGCGAGACCCATCTATCGTAACATTGTGATGCCCAACCCCCCTCCCCTTTAAAAAATTAAGGGCGCACCTGCCCTAAGTTTCCATGCTAATATCTCGGAAACGGCAAGAGATACGGTTTTCAAAAAAAGAACCCCCCTCCCTACCTTTTGGATCGCAATCAAAAAATACCTAACGCATTTTGGGCTCTGCCCTCAGTCGTGCTATGCAGCAGCGGCCCTTGTTTTCCAAGTTCGCCGAAAGTGGACGACCAATGTTATCGCCTCCGCCATTAATTGAAATCAAATTCGGAAGCTTTTCAAACCCAGGCCCAAAAGAACATATCGATTTTATAGACTACTTTCGGCATGATTAATTTTTCAAAAAAGGTGAAAAATTGTAGCTTATTTTCATGTTTTTTTCGGTTTTAAATTCAACGTGCAGCCCAAACGGCAAAACTTAGCATCTTCACTTCAAGAGAACTTTTGTAGATGAGGAACATTTATTTCGAATAGGGTCAGTTGGGACAATTCAGCATTAGTGCAAGTGCCCAAAAAATGACCATGAACAGGGCACCTCAAAAAAACAAGTGCCGCTCAAAATGATCTACTCGCCGAGATATGTCTAGATCCGAAATTTCGATTTTGGCTCGGTGGGGAGGGTGTTTGACGAAATTTTTTTGAATGTGTCTTTACGATACGCCACATCTCGGGATTGACACGAAGCTAGCTTTAAGAGAAGCAGTCTTCTAATTTATCGACTGTGGCTGGAACGTGTGAATTTGCGTTTCGTCCGGCAGATGGAGTTCGCAAATTTCTTGACCTGCCCATGCTTGCCCTAGTCAGCTAATTGCCCTTGATATGTCCATGACCTGCCCATGCTTGGGCGACTTGCCCAAGTCAGGAATTTGCTTTCATGAGTTGCTCATGACCTGCCCATTTTCTGCCAACACTTGTCCAAAACATGCCCAAGTCAGAAGTTTTTTCTAATTTTTTGCCCATGACCTGCCGATGTCCTGTCCATGCTTGTCCAAACCTTGCCCAACTCGGGAATTCGTTCTAATTACTTGCCCATGGCCTGCCCATGTCCTGCCCATGCTTGCCAAAAACATGCCCAAGTCAGGAGTTCGATCTCGTTGCTTGCCCATGACATGCCTATGTCCTGCATATACTTGCCCAAAAAACGCCCCTGTGCTTGCCCATGACCTGCCCATGTCCTGTCCATACTTGCCCAAAACATGCCCAAGTCAGGAATTCGTTCTAATTATGTGCCCATGACCTGCCGATGTCGTGCCCGTGCTTGCCCAAGACATGCCCAAGTCAGGAATTCGTTCTAATTACTTGCCCATGACCTGACCATGTCCTGTCCATGGTTGCCAAAAACATGCCCAAGTCAGCGATTTGCCCTCTTTATTTTCCCATGGCCAGCCCGCACTTGCCCAAGACGTCCGTTAGCAACTTGCCCTCATGAAATTCAGCAAGTCGTCCTCATGACTTTCTCATGACCTGCCCATACTTGCCCAAGGCATGCCCTACCCAGGAACTCTCTCTGATGACTTGCCCATGATATGCCCACGCTTGCCCAAGTTATGAGCCAACCCTCATGACTGCCCCTTGATCTGGCCATACCTGCCCAAGGCATGCCTAATTCGGCAACTTGCCCTCGTGACTTTCCCATGACCTGCCCAAGACCTGCCCAAGTCGGCAACTTGCCCTCGTGACTTTCCCATGACCTGCCCATACTTGCCCAAGCTGCCCAAGACCTGCCCAAGGCAGAAGCTTGCATACATCATTTTCCCCATGACCTGCCCATACCTGCCCAAGCTGCCCAACACCTGCCCAAGTTAGGATTGGTCAGGTCAGATATGTATTCGCGTGAAAGTTCGGTCGTCAGGCATGTGTGCGTTGCATCGATTGGTCAGGTCAGGTTAACGCCACTTTGGGGAGAAATTATTTCAATTTTTCAAAAAAAAAATTGGAATAGGGTGGGGGGGCGAATTTCGCGAGACCCATCTATCGTAACATTGTGATGCCCAACCCCCCTCCCCTTTAAAAAATTAAGGGCGCACCTGCCCTAAGTTTCCATGCTAATATCTCGGAAACGGCAAGAGATACGGTTTTCAAAAAAAGAACCCCCCTCCCTACCTTTTGGATCGCAATCAAAAAATACCTAACGCATTTTGGGCTCTGCCCTCAGTCGTGCTATGCAGCAGCGGCCCTTGTTTTCCAAGTTCGCCGAAAGTGGACGACCAATGTTATCGCCTCCGCCATTAATTGAAATCAAATTCGGAAGCTTTTCAAACCCAGGCCCAAAAGAACATATCGATTTTATAGACTACTTTCGGCATGATTAATTTTTCAAAAAAGGTGAAAAATTGTAGCTTATTTTCATGTTTTTTTCGGTTTTAAATTCAACGTGCAGCCCAAACGGCAAAACTTAGCATCTTCACTTCAAGAGAACTTTTGTAGATGAGGAACATTTATTTCGAATAGGGTCAGTTGGGACAATTCAGCATTAGTGCAAGTGCCCAAAAAATGACCATGAACAGGGCACCTCAAAAAAACAAGTGCCGCTCAAAATGATCTACTCGCCGAGATATGTCTAGATCCGAAATTTCGATTTTGGCTCGGTGGGGAGGGTGTTTGACGAAATTTTTTTGAATGTGTCTTTACGATACGCCACATCTCGGGATTGACACGAAGCTAGCTTTAAGAGAAGCAGTCTTCTAATTTATCGACTGTGGCTGGAACGTGTGAATTTGCGTTTCGTCCGGCAGATGGAGTTCGCAAATTTCTTGACCTGCCCATGCTTGCCCTAGTCAGCTAATTGCCCTTGATATGTCCATGACCTGCCCATGCTTGGGCGACTTGCCCAAGTCAGGAATTTGCTTTCATGAGTTGCTCATGACCTGCCCATTTTCTGCCAACACTTGTCCAAAACATGCCCAAGTCAGAAGTTTTTTCTAATTTTTTGCCCATGACCTGCCGATGTCCTGTCCATGCTTGTCCAAACCTTGCCCAACTCGGGAATTCGTTCTAATTACTTGCCCATGGCCTGCCCATGTCCTGCCCATGCTTGCCAAAAACATGCCCAAGTCAGGAGTTCGATCTCGTTGCTTGCCCATGACATGCCTATGTCCTGCATATACTTGCCCAAAAAACGCCCCTGTGCTTGCCCATGACCTGCCCATGTCCTGTCCATACTTGCCCAAAACATGCCCAAGTCAGGAATTCGTTCTAATTATGTGCCCATGACCTGCCGATGTCGTGCCCGTGCTTGCCCAAGACATGCCCAAGTCAGGAATTCGTTCTAATTACTTGCCCATGACCTGACCATGTCCTGTCCATGGTTGCCAAAAACATGCCCAAGTCAGCGATTTGCCCTCTTTATTTTCCCATGGCCAGCCCGCACTTGCCCAAGACGTCCGTTAGCAACTTGCCCTCATGAAATTCAGCAAGTCGTCCTCATGACTTTCTCATGACCTGCCCATACTTGCCCAAGGCATGCCCTACCCAGGAACTCTCTCTGATGACTTGCCCATGATATGCCCACGCTTGCCCAAGTTATGAGCCAACCCTCATGACTGCCCCTTGATCTGGCCATACCTGCCCAAGGCATGCCTAATTCGGCAACTTGCCCTCGTGACTTTCCCATGACCTGCCCAAGACCTGCCCAAGACCTGCCCAAGTCGGCAACTTGCCCTCGTGACTTTCCCATGACCTGCCCTCGATTTTTTTTAATTATTTTTCGTTTTTAGTTCTTTTTCGACCTTTTTTGGTGCTTTTAACGACATCCGGGGACTTGCATTTTACCTTAACTGACTTATCTCAAGGTCAGCTATCGTTGAGGCCAACTTCTTGCTCAGGTCAGATATCGTTGAGGTGAACTTTGTTGTCAGGTCAGCTATCGTTGAGGCCAACTTCTTGCTCAGGTCAGTTATCGTTGAGGCGAACTTTGTTGTCAGGTCAGGTCAGGTCAGGTCAGGTCAGGTCAGGTCAGGTCAGGTCAGGTTAACGCCACTTTGGGGAGAAATTATTTCAATTTTTCAAAAAAAAAATTGGAATAGGGTGGGGGGGCGAATTTCGCGAGACCCATCTATCGTAACATTGTGATGCCCAACCCCCCTCCCCTTTAAAAAATTAAGGGCGCACCTGCCCTAAGTTTCCATGCTAATATCTCGGAAACGGCAAGAGATACGGTTTTCAAAAAAAGAACCCCCCTCCCTACCTTTTGGATCGCAATCAAAAAATACCTAACGCATTTTGGGCTCTGCCCTCAGTCGTGCTATGCAGCAGCGGCCCTTGTTTTCCAAGTTCGCCGAAAGTGGACGACCAATGTTATCGCCTCCGCCATTAATTGAAATCAAATTCGGAAGCTTTTCAAACCCAGGCCCAAAAGAACATATCGATTTTATAGACTACTTTCGGCATGATTAATTTTTCAAAAAAGGTGAAAAATTGTAGCTTATTTTCATGTTTTTTTCGGTTTTAAATTCAACGTGCAGCCCAAACGGCAAAACTTAGCATCTTCACTTCAAGAGAACTTTTGTAGATGAGGAACATTTATTTCGAATAGGGTCAGTTGGGACAATTCAGCATTAGTGCAAGTGCCCAAAAAATGACCATGAACAGGGCACCTCAAAAAAACAAGTGCCGCTCAAAATGATCTACTCGCCGAGATATGTCTAGATCCGAAATTTCGATTTTGGCTCGGTGGGGAGGGTGTTTGACGAAATTTTTTTGAATGTGTCTTTACGATACGCCACATCTCGGGATTGACACGAAGCTAGCTTTAAGAGAAGCAGTCTTCTAATTTATCGACTGTGGCTGGAACGTGTGAATTTGCGTTTCGTCCGGCAGATGGAGTTCGCAAATTTCTTGACCTGCCCATGCTTGCCCTAGTCAGCTAATTGCCCTTGATATGTCCATGACCTGCCCATGCTTGGGCGACTTGCCCAAGTCAGGAATTTGCTTTCATGAGTTGCTCATGACCTGCCCATTTTCTGCCAACACTTGTCCAAAACATGCCCAAGTCAGAAGTTTTTTCTAATTTTTTGCCCATGACCTGCCGATGTCCTGTCCATGCTTGTCCAAACCTTGCCCAACTCGGGAATTCGTTCTAATTACTTGCCCATGGCCTGCCCATGTCCTGCCCATGCTTGCCAAAAACATGCCCAAGTCAGGAGTTCGATCTCGTTGCTTGCCCATGACATGCCTATGTCCTGCATATACTTGCCCAAAAAACGCCCCTGTGCTTGCCCATGACCTGCCCATGTCCTGTCCATACTTGCCCAAAACATGCCCAAGTCAGGAATTCGTTCTAATTATGTGCCCATGACCTGCCGATGTCGTGCCCGTGCTTGCCCAAGACATGCCCAAGTCAGGAATTCGTTCTAATTACTTGCCCATGACCTGACCATGTCCTGTCCATGGTTGCCAAAAACATGCCCAAGTCAGCGATTTGCCCTCTTTATTTTCCCATGGCCAGCCCGCACTTGCCCAAGACGTCCGTTAGCAACTTGCCCTCATGAAATTCAGCAAGTCGTCCTCATGACTTTCTCATGACCTGCCCATACTTGCCCAAGGCATGCCCTACCCAGGAACTCTCTCTGATGACTTGCCCATGATATGCCCACGCTTGCCCAAGTTATGAGCCAACCCTCATGACTGCCCCTTGATCTGGCCATACCTGCCCAAGGCATGCCTAATTCGGCAACTTGCCCTCGTGACTTTCCCATGACCTGCCCAAGACCTGCCCAAGACCTGCCCAAGTCGGCAACTTGCCCTCGTGACTTTCCCATGACCTGCCCTCGATTTTTTTTAATTATTTTTCGTTTTTAGTTCTTTTTCGACCTTTTTTGGTGCTTTTAACGACATCCGGGGACTTGCATTTTACCTTAACTGACTTATCTCAAGGTCAGCTATCGTTGAGGCCAACTTCTTGCTCAGGTCAGATATCGTTGAGGTGAACTTTGTTGTCAGGTCAGCTATCGTTGAGGCCAACTTCTTGCTCAGGTCAGTTATCGTTGAGGCGAACTTTGTTGTCAGGTCAGGTCAGGTCAGGTCAGGTCAGGTCAGGTCAGGTCAGGTCAGGTCAGGTCAGGTCAGGTCAGGTCAGGTCAGGTCAGGTTAACGCCACTTTGGGGAGAAATTATTTCAATTTTTCAAAAAAAAAATTGGAATAGGGTGGGGGGGCGAATTTCGCGAGACCCATCTATCGTAACATTGTGATGCCCAACCCCCCTCCCCTTTAAAAAATTAAGGGCGCACCTGCCCTAAGTTTCCATGCTAATATCTCGGAAACGGCAAGAGATACGGTTTTCAAAAAAAGAACCCCCCTCCCTACCTTTTGGATCGCAATCAAAAAATACCTAACGCATTTTGGGCTCTGCCCTCAGTCGTGCTATGCAGCAGCGGCCCTTGTTTTCCAAGTTCGCCGAAAGTGGACGACCAATGTTATCGCCTCCGCCATTAATTGAAATCAAATTCGGAAGCTTTTCAAACCCAGGCCCAAAAGAACATATCGATTTTATAGACTACTTTCGGCATGATTAATTTTTCAAAAAAGGTGAAAAATTGTAGCTTATTTTCATGTTTTTTTCGGTTTTAAATTCAACGTGCAGCCCAAACGGCAAAACTTAGCATCTTCACTTCAAGAGAACTTTTGTAGATGAGGAACATTTATTTCGAATAGGGTCAGTTGGGACAATTCAGCATTAGTGCAAGTGCCCAAAAAATGACCATGAACAGGGCACCTCAAAAAAACAAGTGCCGCTCAAAATGATCTACTCGCCGAGATATGTCTAGATCCGAAATTTCGATTTTGGCTCGGTGGGGAGGGTGTTTGACGAAATTTTTTTGAATGTGTCTTTACGATACGCCACATCTCGGGATTGACACGAAGCTAGCTTTAAGAGAAGCAGTCTTCTAATTTATCGACTGTGGCTGGAACGTGTGAATTTGCGTTTCGTCCGGCAGATGGAGTTCGCAAATTTCTTGACCTGCCCATGCTTGCCCTAGTCAGCTAATTGCCCTTGATATGTCCATGACCTGCCCATGCTTGGGCGACTTGCCCAAGTCAGGAATTTGCTTTCATGAGTTGCTCATGACCTGCCCATTTTCTGCCAACACTTGTCCAAAACATGCCCAAGTCAGAAGTTTTTTCTAATTTTTTGCCCATGACCTGCCGATGTCCTGTCCATGCTTGTCCAAACCTTGCCCAACTCGGGAATTCGTTCTAATTACTTGCCCATGGCCTGCCCATGTCCTGCCCATGCTTGCCAAAAACATGCCCAAGTCAGGAGTTCGATCTCGTTGCTTGCCCATGACATGCCTATGTCCTGCATATACTTGCCCAAAAAACGCCCCTGTGCTTGCCCATGACCTGCCCATGTCCTGTCCATACTTGCCCAAAACATGCCCAAGTCAGGAATTCGTTCTAATTATGTGCCCATGACCTGCCGATGTCGTGCCCGTGCTTGCCCAAGACATGCCCAAGTCAGGAATTCGTTCTAATTACTTGCCCATGACCTGACCATGTCCTGTCCATGGTTGCCAAAAACATGCCCAAGTCAGCGATTTGCCCTCTTTATTTTCCCATGGCCAGCCCGCACTTGCCCAAGACGTCCGTTAGCAACTTGCCCTCATGAAATTCAGCAAGTCGTCCTCATGACTTTCTCATGACCTGCCCATACTTGCCCAAGGCATGCCCTACCCAGGAACTCTCTCTGATGACTTGCCCATGATATGCCCACGCTTGCCCAAGTTATGAGCCAACCCTCATGACTGCCCCTTGATCTGGCCATACCTGCCCAAGGCATGCCTAATTCGGCAACTTGCCCTCGTGACTTTCCCATGACCTGCCCAAGACCTGCCCAAGACCTGCCCAAGTCGGCAACTTGCCCTCGTGACTTTCCCATGACCTGCCCTCGATTTTTTTTAATTATTTTTCGTTTTTAGTTCTTTTTCGACCTTTTTTGGTGCTTTTAACGACATCCGGGGACTTGCATTTTACCTTAACTGACTTATCTCAAGGTCAGCTATCGTTGAGGCCAACTTCTTGCTCAGGTCAGATATCGTTGAGGTGAACTTTGTTGTCAGGTCAGCTATCGTTGAGGCCAACTTCTTGCTCAGGTCAGTTATCGTTGAGGCGAACTTTGTTGTCAGGTCAGGTCAGGTCAGGTCAGGTTAACGCCACTTTGGGGAGAAATTATTTCAATTTTTCAAAAAAAAAATTGGAATAGGGTGGGGGGGCGAATTTCGCGAGACCCATCTATCGTAACATTGTGATGCCCAACCCCCCTCCCCTTTAAAAAATTAAGGGCGCACCTGCCCTAAGTTTCCATGCTAATATCTCGGAAACGGCAAGAGATACGGTTTTCAAAAAAAGAACCCCCCTCCCTACCTTTTGGATCGCAATCAAAAAATACCTAACGCATTTTGGGCTCTGCCCTCAGTCGTGCTATGCAGCAGCGGCCCTTGTTTTCCAAGTTCGCCGAAAGTGGACGACCAATGTTATCGCCTCCGCCATTAATTGAAATCAAATTCGGAAGCTTTTCAAACCCAGGCCCAAAAGAACATATCGATTTTATAGACTACTTTCGGCATGATTAATTTTTCAAAAAAGGTGAAAAATTGTAGCTTATTTTCATGTTTTTTTCGGTTTTAAATTCAACGTGCAGCCCAAACGGCAAAACTTAGCATCTTCACTTCAAGAGAACTTTTGTAGATGAGGAACATTTATTTCGAATAGGGTCAGTTGGGACAATTCAGCATTAGTGCAAGTGCCCAAAAAATGACCATGAACAGGGCACCTCAAAAAAACAAGTGCCGCTCAAAATGATCTACTCGCCGAGATATGTCTAGATCCGAAATTTCGATTTTGGCTCGGTGGGGAGGGTGTTTGACGAAATTTTTTTGAATGTGTCTTTACGATACGCCACATCTCGGGATTGACACGAAGCTAGCTTTAAGAGAAGCAGTCTTCTAATTTATCGACTGTGGCTGGAACGTGTGAATTTGCGTTTCGTCCGGCAGATGGAGTTCGCAAATTTCTTGACCTGCCCATGCTTGCCCTAGTCAGCTAATTGCCCTTGATATGTCCATGACCTGCCCATGCTTGGGCGACTTGCCCAAGTCAGGAATTTGCTTTCATGAGTTGCTCATGACCTGCCCATTTTCTGCCAACACTTGTCCAAAACATGCCCAAGTCAGAAGTTTTTTCTAATTTTTTGCCCATGACCTGCCGATGTCCTGTCCATGCTTGTCCAAACCTTGCCCAACTCGGGAATTCGTTCTAATTACTTGCCCATGGCCTGCCCATGTCCTGCCCATGCTTGCCAAAAACATGCCCAAGTCAGGAGTTCGATCTCGTTGCTTGCCCATGACATGCCTATGTCCTGCATATACTTGCCCAAAAAACGCCCCTGTGCTTGCCCATGACCTGCCCATGTCCTGTCCATACTTGCCCAAAACATGCCCAAGTCAGGAATTCGTTCTAATTATGTGCCCATGACCTGCCGATGTCGTGCCCGTGCTTGCCCAAGACATGCCCAAGTCAGGAATTCGTTCTAATTACTTGCCCATGACCTGACCATGTCCTGTCCATGGTTGCCAAAAACATGCCCAAGTCAGCGATTTGCCCTCTTTATTTTCCCATGGCCAGCCCGCACTTGCCCAAGACGTCCGTTAGCAACTTGCCCTCATGAAATTCAGCAAGTCGTCCTCATGACTTTCTCATGACCTGCCCATACTTGCCCAAGGCATGCCCTACCCAGGAACTCTCTCTGATGACTTGCCCATGATATGCCCACGCTTGCCCAAGTTATGAGCCAACCCTCATGACTGCCCCTTGATCTGGCCATACCTGCCCAAGGCATGCCTAATTCGGCAACTTGCCCTCGTGACTTTCCCATGACCTGCCCAAGACCTGCCCAAGACCTGCCCAAGTCGGCAACTTGCCCTCGTGACTTTCCCATGACCTGCCCTCGATTTTTTTTAATTATTTTTCGTTTTTAGTTCTTTTTCGACCTTTTTTGGTGCTTTTAACGACATCCGGGGACTTGCATTTTACCTTAACTGACTTATCTCAAGGTCAGCTATCGTTGAGGCCAACTTCTTGCTCAGGTCAGATATCGTTGAGGTGAACTTTGTTGTCAGGTCAGCTATCGTTGAGGCCAACTTCTTGCTCAGGTCAGTTATCGTTGAGGCGAACTTTGTTGTCAGGTCAGGTCAGGTCAGGTCAGGTCAGGTCAGGTTAACGCCACTTTGGGGAGAAATTATTTCAATTTTTCAAAAAAAAAATTGGAATAGGGTGGGGGGGCGAATTTCGCGAGACCCATCTATCGTAACATTGTGATGCCCAACCCCCCTCCCCTTTAAAAAATTAAGGGCGCACCTGCCCTAAGTTTCCATGCTAATATCTCGGAAACGGCAAGAGATACGGTTTTCAAAAAAAGAACCCCCCTCCCTACCTTTTGGATCGCAATCAAAAAATACCTAACGCATTTTGGGCTCTGCCCTCAGTCGTGCTATGCAGCAGCGGCCCTTGTTTTCCAAGTTCGCCGAAAGTGGACGACCAATGTTATCGCCTCCGCCATTAATTGAAATCAAATTCGGAAGCTTTTCAAACCCAGGCCCAAAAGAACATATCGATTTTATAGACTACTTTCGGCATGATTAATTTTTCAAAAAAGGTGAAAAATTGTAGCTTATTTTCATGTTTTTTTCGGTTTTAAATTCAACGTGCAGCCCAAACGGCAAAACTTAGCATCTTCACTTCAAGAGAACTTTTGTAGATGAGGAACATTTATTTCGAATAGGGTCAGTTGGGACAATTCAGCATTAGTGCAAGTGCCCAAAAAATGACCATGAACAGGGCACCTCAAAAAAACAAGTGCCGCTCAAAATGATCTACTCGCCGAGATATGTCTAGATCCGAAATTTCGATTTTGGCTCGGTGGGGAGGGTGTTTGACGAAATTTTTTTGAATGTGTCTTTACGATACGCCACATCTCGGGATTGACACGAAGCTAGCTTTAAGAGAAGCAGTCTTCTAATTTATCGACTGTGGCTGGAACGTGTGAATTTGCGTTTCGTCCGGCAGATGGAGTTCGCAAATTTCTTGACCTGCCCATGCTTGCCCTAGTCAGCTAATTGCCCTTGATATGTCCATGACCTGCCCATGCTTGGGCGACTTGCCCAAGTCAGGAATTTGCTTTCATGAGTTGCTCATGACCTGCCCATTTTCTGCCAACACTTGTCCAAAACATGCCCAAGTCAGAAGTTTTTTCTAATTTTTTGCCCATGACCTGCCGATGTCCTGTCCATGCTTGTCCAAACCTTGCCCAACTCGGGAATTCGTTCTAATTACTTGCCCATGGCCTGCCCATGTCCTGCCCATGCTTGCCAAAAACATGCCCAAGTCAGGAGTTCGATCTCGTTGCTTGCCCATGACATGCCTATGTCCTGCATATACTTGCCCAAAAAACGCCCCTGTGCTTGCCCATGACCTGCCCATGTCCTGTCCATACTTGCCCAAAACATGCCCAAGTCAGGAATTCGTTCTAATTATGTGCCCATGACCTGCCGATGTCGTGCCCGTGCTTGCCCAAGACATGCCCAAGTCAGGAATTCGTTCTAATTACTTGCCCATGACCTGACCATGTCCTGTCCATGGTTGCCAAAAACATGCCCAAGTCAGCGATTTGCCCTCTTTATTTTCCCATGGCCAGCCCGCACTTGCCCAAGACGTCCGTTAGCAACTTGCCCTCATGAAATTCAGCAAGTCGTCCTCATGACTTTCTCATGACCTGCCCATACTTGCCCAAGGCATGCCCTACCCAGGAACTCTCTCTGATGACTTGCCCATGATATGCCCACGCTTGCCCAAGTTATGAGCCAACCCTCATGACTGCCCCTTGATCTGGCCATACCTGCCCAAGGCATGCCTAATTCGGCAACTTGCCCTCGTGACTTTCCCATGACCTGCCCAAGACCTGCCCAAGACCTGCCCAAGTCGGCAACTTGCCCTCGTGACTTTCCCATGACCTGCCCTCGATTTTTTTTAATTATTTTTCGTTTTTAGTTCTTTTTCGACCTTTTTTGGTGCTTTTAACGACATCCGGGGACTTGCATTTTACCTTAACTGACTTATCTCAAGGTCAGCTATCGTTGAGGCCAACTTCTTGCTCAGGTCAGATATCGTTGAGGTGAACTTTGTTGTCAGGTCAGCTATCGTTGAGGCCAACTTCTTGCTCAGGTCAGTTATCGTTGAGGCGAACTTTGTTGTCAGGTCAGGTCAGGTCAGGTCAGGTCAGGTCAGGTCAGGTCAGGTCAGGTCAGGTCAGGTCAGGTTAACGCCACTTTGGGGAGAAATTATTTCAATTTTTCAAAAAAAAAATTGGAATAGGGTGGGGGGGCGAATTTCGCGAGACCCATCTATCGTAACATTGTGATGCCCAACCCCCCTCCCCTTTAAAAAATTAAGGGCGCACCTGCCCTAAGTTTCCATGCTAATATCTCGGAAACGGCAAGAGATACGGTTTTCAAAAAAAGAACCCCCCTCCCTACCTTTTGGATCGCAATCAAAAAATACCTAACGCATTTTGGGCTCTGCCCTCAGTCGTGCTATGCAGCAGCGGCCCTTGTTTTCCAAGTTCGCCGAAAGTGGACGACCAATGTTATCGCCTCCGCCATTAATTGAAATCAAATTCGGAAGCTTTTCAAACCCAGGCCCAAAAGAACATATCGATTTTATAGACTACTTTCGGCATGATTAATTTTTCAAAAAAGGTGAAAAATTGTAGCTTATTTTCATGTTTTTTTCGGTTTTAAATTCAACGTGCAGCCCAAACGGCAAAACTTAGCATCTTCACTTCAAGAGAACTTTTGTAGATGAGGAACATTTATTTCGAATAGGGTCAGTTGGGACAATTCAGCATTAGTGCAAGTGCCCAAAAAATGACCATGAACAGGGCACCTCAAAAAAACAAGTGCCGCTCAAAATGATCTACTCGCCGAGATATGTCTAGATCCGAAATTTCGATTTTGGCTCGGTGGGGAGGGTGTTTGACGAAATTTTTTTGAATGTGTCTTTACGATACGCCACATCTCGGGATTGACACGAAGCTAGCTTTAAGAGAAGCAGTCTTCTAATTTATCGACTGTGGCTGGAACGTGTGAATTTGCGTTTCGTCCGGCAGATGGAGTTCGCAAATTTCTTGACCTGCCCATGCTTGCCCTAGTCAGCTAATTGCCCTTGATATGTCCATGACCTGCCCATGCTTGGGCGACTTGCCCAAGTCAGGAATTTGCTTTCATGAGTTGCTCATGACCTGCCCATTTTCTGCCAACACTTGTCCAAAACATGCCCAAGTCAGAAGTTTTTTCTAATTTTTTGCCCATGACCTGCCGATGTCCTGTCCATGCTTGTCCAAACCTTGCCCAACTCGGGAATTCGTTCTAATTACTTGCCCATGGCCTGCCCATGTCCTGCCCATGCTTGCCAAAAACATGCCCAAGTCAGGAGTTCGATCTCGTTGCTTGCCCATGACATGCCTATGTCCTGCATATACTTGCCCAAAAAACGCCCCTGTGCTTGCCCATGACCTGCCCATGTCCTGTCCATACTTGCCCAAAACATGCCCAAGTCAGGAATTCGTTCTAATTATGTGCCCATGACCTGCCGATGTCGTGCCCGTGCTTGCCCAAGACATGCCCAAGTCAGGAATTCGTTCTAATTACTTGCCCATGACCTGACCATGTCCTGTCCATGGTTGCCAAAAACATGCCCAAGTCAGCGATTTGCCCTCTTTATTTTCCCATGGCCAGCCCGCACTTGCCCAAGACGTCCGTTAGCAACTTGCCCTCATGAAATTCAGCAAGTCGTCCTCATGACTTTCTCATGACCTGCCCATACTTGCCCAAGGCATGCCCTACCCAGGAACTCTCTCTGATGACTTGCCCATGATATGCCCACGCTTGCCCAAGTTATGAGCCAACCCTCATGACTGCCCCTTGATCTGGCCATACCTGCCCAAGGCATGCCTAATTCGGCAACTTGCCCTCGTGACTTTCCCATGACCTGCCCAAGACCTGCCCAAGACCTGCCCAAGTCGGCAACTTGCCCTCGTGACTTTCCCATGACCTGCCCTCGATTTTTTTTAATTATTTTTCGTTTTTAGTTCTTTTTCGACCTTTTTTGGTGCTTTTAACGACATCCGGGGACTTGCATTTTACCTTAACTGACTTATCTCAAGGTCAGCTATCGTTGAGGCCAACTTCTTGCTCAGGTCAGATATCGTTGAGGTGAACTTTGTTGTCAGGTCAGCTATCGTTGAGGCCAACTTCTTGCTCAGGTCAGTTATCGTTGAGGCGAACTTTGTTGTCAGGTCAGGTCAGGTCAGGTCAGGTCAGGTCAGGTTAACGCCACTTTGGGGAGAAATTATTTCAATTTTTCAAAAAAAAAATTGGAATAGGGTGGGGGGGCGAATTTCGCGAGACCCATCTATCGTAACATTGTGATGCCCAACCCCCCTCCCCTTTAAAAAATTAAGGGCGCACCTGCCCTAAGTTTCCATGCTAATATCTCGGAAACGGCAAGAGATACGGTTTTCAAAAAAAGAACCCCCCTCCCTACCTTTTGGATCGCAATCAAAAAATACCTAACGCATTTTGGGCTCTGCCCTCAGTCGTGCTATGCAGCAGCGGCCCTTGTTTTCCAAGTTCGCCGAAAGTGGACGACCAATGTTATCGCCTCCGCCATTAATTGAAATCAAATTCGGAAGCTTTTCAAACCCAGGCCCAAAAGAACATATCGATTTTATAGACTACTTTCGGCATGATTAATTTTTCAAAAAAGGTGAAAAATTGTAGCTTATTTTCATGTTTTTTTCGGTTTTAAATTCAACGTGCAGCCCAAACGGCAAAACTTAGCATCTTCACTTCAAGAGAACTTTTGTAGATGAGGAACATTTATTTCGAATAGGGTCAGTTGGGACAATTCAGCATTAGTGCAAGTGCCCAAAAAATGACCATGAACAGGGCACCTCAAAAAAACAAGTGCCGCTCAAAATGATCTACTCGCCGAGATATGTCTAGATCCGAAATTTCGATTTTGGCTCGGTGGGGAGGGTGTTTGACGAAATTTTTTTGAATGTGTCTTTACGATACGCCACATCTCGGGATTGACACGAAGCTAGCTTTAAGAGAAGCAGTCTTCTAATTTATCGACTGTGGCTGGAACGTGTGAATTTGCGTTTCGTCCGGCAGATGGAGTTCGCAAATTTCTTGACCTGCCCATGCTTGCCCTAGTCAGCTAATTGCCCTTGATATGTCCATGACCTGCCCATGCTTGGGCGACTTGCCCAAGTCAGGAATTTGCTTTCATGAGTTGCTCATGACCTGCCCATTTTCTGCCAACACTTGTCCAAAACATGCCCAAGTCAGAAGTTTTTTCTAATTTTTTGCCCATGACCTGCCGATGTCCTGTCCATGCTTGTCCAAACCTTGCCCAACTCGGGAATTCGTTCTAATTACTTGCCCATGGCCTGCCCATGTCCTGCCCATGCTTGCCAAAAACATGCCCAAGTCAGGAGTTCGATCTCGTTGCTTGCCCATGACATGCCTATGTCCTGCATATACTTGCCCAAAAAACGCCCCTGTGCTTGCCCATGACCTGCCCATGTCCTGTCCATACTTGCCCAAAACATGCCCAAGTCAGGAATTCGTTCTAATTATGTGCCCATGACCTGCCGATGTCGTGCCCGTGCTTGCCCAAGACATGCCCAAGTCAGGAATTCGTTCTAATTACTTGCCCATGACCTGACCATGTCCTGTCCATGGTTGCCAAAAACATGCCCAAGTCAGCGATTTGCCCTCTTTATTTTCCCATGGCCAGCCCGCACTTGCCCAAGACGTCCGTTAGCAACTTGCCCTCATGAAATTCAGCAAGTCGTCCTCATGACTTTCTCATGACCTGCCCATACTTGCCCAAGGCATGCCCTACCCAGGAACTCTCTCTGATGACTTGCCCATGATATGCCCACGCTTGCCCAAGTTATGAGCCAACCCTCATGACTGCCCCTTGATCTGGCCATACCTGCCCAAGGCATGCCTAATTCGGCAACTTGCCCTCGTGACTTTCCCATGACCTGCCCAAGACCTGCCCAAGTCGGCAACTTGCCCTCGTGACTTTCCCATGACCTGCCCATACTTGCCCAAGCTGCCCAAGACCTGCCCAAGGCAGAAGCTTGCATACATCATTTTCCCCATGACCTGCCCATACCTGCCCAAGCTGCCCAACACCTGCCCAAGTTAGGATTGGTCAGGTCAGATATGTATTCGCGTGAAAGTTCGGTCGTCAGGCATGTGTGCGTTGCATCGATTGGTCAGGTCAGGTTAACGCCACTTTGGGGAGAAATTATTTCAATTTTTCAAAAAAAAAATTGGAATAGGGTGGGGGGGCGAATTTCGCGAGACCCATCTATCGTAACATTGTGATGCCCAACCCCCCTCCCCTTTAAAAAATTAAGGGCGCACCTGCCCTAAGTTTCCATGCTAATATCTCGGAAACGGCAAGAGATACGGTTTTCAAAAAAAGAACCCCCCTCCCTACCTTTTGGATCGCAATCAAAAAATACCTAACGCATTTTGGGCTCTGCCCTCAGTCGTGCTATGCAGCAGCGGCCCTTGTTTTCCAAGTTCGCCGAAAGTGGACGACCAATGTTATCGCCTCCGCCATTAATTGAAATCAAATTCGGAAGCTTTTCAAACCCAGGCCCAAAAGAACATATCGATTTTATAGACTACTTTCGGCATGATTAATTTTTCAAAAAAGGTGAAAAATTGTAGCTTATTTTCATGTTTTTTTCGGTTTTAAATTCAACGTGCAGCCCAAACGGCAAAACTTAGCATCTTCACTTCAAGAGAACTTTTGTAGATGAGGAACATTTATTTCGAATAGGGTCAGTTGGGACAATTCAGCATTAGTGCAAGTGCCCAAAAAATGACCATGAACAGGGCACCTCAAAAAAACAAGTGCCGCTCAAAATGATCTACTCGCCGAGATATGTCTAGATCCGAAATTTCGATTTTGGCTCGGTGGGGAGGGTGTTTGACGAAATTTTTTTGAATGTGTCTTTACGATACGCCACATCTCGGGATTGACACGAAGCTAGCTTTAAGAGAAGCAGTCTTCTAATTTATCGACTGTGGCTGGAACGTGTGAATTTGCGTTTCGTCCGGCAGATGGAGTTCGCAAATTTCTTGACCTGCCCATGCTTGCCCTAGTCAGCTAATTGCCCTTGATATGTCCATGACCTGCCCATGCTTGGGCGACTTGCCCAAGTCAGGAATTTGCTTTCATGAGTTGCTCATGACCTGCCCATTTTCTGCCAACACTTGTCCAAAACATGCCCAAGTCAGAAGTTTTTTCTAATTTTTTGCCCATGACCTGCCGATGTCCTGTCCATGCTTGTCCAAACCTTGCCCAACTCGGGAATTCGTTCTAATTACTTGCCCATGGCCTGCCCATGTCCTGCCCATGCTTGCCAAAAACATGCCCAAGTCAGGAGTTCGATCTCGTTGCTTGCCCATGACATGCCTATGTCCTGCATATACTTGCCCAAAAAACGCCCCTGTGCTTGCCCATGACCTGCCCATGTCCTGTCCATACTTGCCCAAAACATGCCCAAGTCAGGAATTCGTTCTAATTATGTGCCCATGACCTGCCGATGTCGTGCCCGTGCTTGCCCAAGACATGCCCAAGTCAGGAATTCGTTCTAATTACTTGCCCATGACCTGACCATGTCCTGTCCATGGTTGCCAAAAACATGCCCAAGTCAGCGATTTGCCCTCTTTATTTTCCCATGGCCAGCCCGCACTTGCCCAAGACGTCCGTTAGCAACTTGCCCTCATGAAATTCAGCAAGTCGTCCTCATGACTTTCTCATGACCTGCCCATACTTGCCCAAGGCATGCCCTACCCAGGAACTCTCTCTGATGACTTGCCCATGATATGCCCACGCTTGCCCAAGTTATGAGCCAACCCTCATGACTGCCCCTTGATCTGGCCATACCTGCCCAAGGCATGCCTAATTCGGCAACTTGCCCTCGTGACTTTCCCATGACCTGCCCAAGACCTGCCCAAGACCTGCCCAAGTCGGCAACTTGCCCTCGTGACTTTCCCATGACCTGCCCTCGATTTTTTTTAATTATTTTTCGTTTTTAGTTCTTTTTCGACCTTTTTTGGTGCTTTTAACGACATCCGGGGACTTGCATTTTACCTTAACTGACTTATCTCAAGGTCAGCTATCGTTGAGGCCAACTTCTTGCTCAGGTCAGATATCGTTGAGGTGAACTTTGTTGTCAGGTCAGCTATCGTTGAGGCCAACTTCTTGCTCAGGTCAGTTATCGTTGAGGCGAACTTTGTTGTCAGGTCAGGTCAGGTCAGGTTAACGCCACTTTGGGGAGAAATTATTTCAATTTTTCAAAAAAAAAATTGGAATAGGGTGGGGGGGCGAATTTCGCGAGACCCATCTATCGTAACATTGTGATGCCCAACCCCCCTCCCCTTTAAAAAATTAAGGGCGCACCTGCCCTAAGTTTCCATGCTAATATCTCGGAAACGGCAAGAGATACGGTTTTCAAAAAAAGAACCCCCCTCCCTACCTTTTGGATCGCAATCAAAAAATACCTAACGCATTTTGGGCTCTGCCCTCAGTCGTGCTATGCAGCAGCGGCCCTTGTTTTCCAAGTTCGCCGAAAGTGGACGACCAATGTTATCGCCTCCGCCATTAATTGAAATCAAATTCGGAAGCTTTTCAAACCCAGGCCCAAAAGAACATATCGATTTTATAGACTACTTTCGGCATGATTAATTTTTCAAAAAAGGTGAAAAATTGTAGCTTATTTTCATGTTTTTTTCGGTTTTAAATTCAACGTGCAGCCCAAACGGCAAAACTTAGCATCTTCACTTCAAGAGAACTTTTGTAGATGAGGAACATTTATTTCGAATAGGGTCAGTTGGGACAATTCAGCATTAGTGCAAGTGCCCAAAAAATGACCATGAACAGGGCACCTCAAAAAAACAAGTGCCGCTCAAAATGATCTACTCGCCGAGATATGTCTAGATCCGAAATTTCGATTTTGGCTCGGTGGGGAGGGTGTTTGACGAAATTTTTTTGAATGTGTCTTTACGATACGCCACATCTCGGGATTGACACGAAGCTAGCTTTAAGAGAAGCAGTCTTCTAATTTATCGACTGTGGCTGGAACGTGTGAATTTGCGTTTCGTCCGGCAGATGGAGTTCGCAAATTTCTTGACCTGCCCATGCTTGCCCTAGTCAGCTAATTGCCCTTGATATGTCCATGACCTGCCCATGCTTGGGCGACTTGCCCAAGTCAGGAATTTGCTTTCATGAGTTGCTCATGACCTGCCCATTTTCTGCCAACACTTGTCCAAAACATGCCCAAGTCAGAAGTTTTTTCTAATTTTTTGCCCATGACCTGCCGATGTCCTGTCCATGCTTGTCCAAACCTTGCCCAACTCGGGAATTCGTTCTAATTACTTGCCCATGGCCTGCCCATGTCCTGCCCATGCTTGCCAAAAACATGCCCAAGTCAGGAGTTCGATCTCGTTGCTTGCCCATGACATGCCTATGTCCTGCATATACTTGCCCAAAAAACGCCCCTGTGCTTGCCCATGACCTGCCCATGTCCTGTCCATACTTGCCCAAAACATGCCCAAGTCAGGAATTCGTTCTAATTATGTGCCCATGACCTGCCGATGTCGTGCCCGTGCTTGCCCAAGACATGCCCAAGTCAGGAATTCGTTCTAATTACTTGCCCATGACCTGACCATGTCCTGTCCATGGTTGCCAAAAACATGCCCAAGTCAGCGATTTGCCCTCTTTATTTTCCCATGGCCAGCCCGCACTTGCCCAAGACGTCCGTTAGCAACTTGCCCTCATGAAATTCAGCAAGTCGTCCTCATGACTTTCTCATGACCTGCCCATACTTGCCCAAGGCATGCCCTACCCAGGAACTCTCTCTGATGACTTGCCCATGATATGCCCACGCTTGCCCAAGTTATGAGCCAACCCTCATGACTGCCCCTTGATCTGGCCATACCTGCCCAAGGCATGCCTAATTCGGCAACTTGCCCTCGTGACTTTCCCATGACCTGCCCAAGACCTGCCCAAGACCTGCCCAAGTCGGCAACTTGCCCTCGTGACTTTCCCATGACCTGCCCTCGATTTTTTTTAATTATTTTTCGTTTTTAGTTCTTTTTCGACCTTTTTTGGTGCTTTTAACGACATCCGGGGACTTGCATTTTACCTTAACTGACTTATCTCAAGGTCAGCTATCGTTGAGGCCAACTTCTTGCTCAGGTCAGATATCGTTGAGGTGAACTTTGTTGTCAGGTCAGCTATCGTTGAGGCCAACTTCTTGCTCAGGTCAGTTATCGTTGAGGCGAACTTTGTTGTCAGGTCAGGTCAGGTCAGGTCAGGTCAGGTCAGGTCAGGTCAGGTCAGGTCAGGTCAGGTCAGGTCAGGTCAGGTCAGGTCAGGTTAACGCCACTTTGGGGAGAAATTATTTCAATTTTTCAAAAAAAAAATTGGAATAGGGTGGGGGGGCGAATTTCGCGAGACCCATCTATCGTAACATTGTGATGCCCAACCCCCCTCCCCTTTAAAAAATTAAGGGCGCACCTGCCCTAAGTTTCCATGCTAATATCTCGGAAACGGCAAGAGATACGGTTTTCAAAAAAAGAACCCCCCTCCCTACCTTTTGGATCGCAATCAAAAAATACCTAACGCATTTTGGGCTCTGCCCTCAGTCGTGCTATGCAGCAGCGGCCCTTGTTTTCCAAGTTCGCCGAAAGTGGACGACCAATGTTATCGCCTCCGCCATTAATTGAAATCAAATTCGGAAGCTTTTCAAACCCAGGCCCAAAAGAACATATCGATTTTATAGACTACTTTCGGCATGATTAATTTTTCAAAAAAGGTGAAAAATTGTAGCTTATTTTCATGTTTTTTTCGGTTTTAAATTCAACGTGCAGCCCAAACGGCAAAACTTAGCATCTTCACTTCAAGAGAACTTTTGTAGATGAGGAACATTTATTTCGAATAGGGTCAGTTGGGACAATTCAGCATTAGTGCAAGTGCCCAAAAAATGACCATGAACAGGGCACCTCAAAAAAACAAGTGCCGCTCAAAATGATCTACTCGCCGAGATATGTCTAGATCCGAAATTTCGATTTTGGCTCGGTGGGGAGGGTGTTTGACGAAATTTTTTTGAATGTGTCTTTACGATACGCCACATCTCGGGATTGACACGAAGCTAGCTTTAAGAGAAGCAGTCTTCTAATTTATCGACTGTGGCTGGAACGTGTGAATTTGCGTTTCGTCCGGCAGATGGAGTTCGCAAATTTCTTGACCTGCCCATGCTTGCCCTAGTCAGCTAATTGCCCTTGATATGTCCATGACCTGCCCATGCTTGGGCGACTTGCCCAAGTCAGGAATTTGCTTTCATGAGTTGCTCATGACCTGCCCATTTTCTGCCAACACTTGTCCAAAACATGCCCAAGTCAGAAGTTTTTTCTAATTTTTTGCCCATGACCTGCCGATGTCCTGTCCATGCTTGTCCAAACCTTGCCCAACTCGGGAATTCGTTCTAATTACTTGCCCATGGCCTGCCCATGTCCTGCCCATGCTTGCCAAAAACATGCCCAAGTCAGGAGTTCGATCTCGTTGCTTGCCCATGACATGCCTATGTCCTGCATATACTTGCCCAAAAAACGCCCCTGTGCTTGCCCATGACCTGCCCATGTCCTGTCCATACTTGCCCAAAACATGCCCAAGTCAGGAATTCGTTCTAATTATGTGCCCATGACCTGCCGATGTCGTGCCCGTGCTTGCCCAAGACATGCCCAAGTCAGGAATTCGTTCTAATTACTTGCCCATGACCTGACCATGTCCTGTCCATGGTTGCCAAAAACATGCCCAAGTCAGCGATTTGCCCTCTTTATTTTCCCATGGCCAGCCCGCACTTGCCCAAGACGTCCGTTAGCAACTTGCCCTCATGAAATTCAGCAAGTCGTCCTCATGACTTTCTCATGACCTGCCCATACTTGCCCAAGGCATGCCCTACCCAGGAACTCTCTCTGATGACTTGCCCATGATATGCCCACGCTTGCCCAAGTTATGAGCCAACCCTCATGACTGCCCCTTGATCTGGCCATACCTGCCCAAGGCATGCCTAATTCGGCAACTTGCCCTCGTGACTTTCCCATGACCTGCCCAAGACCTGCCCAAGACCTGCCCAAGTCGGCAACTTGCCCTCGTGACTTTCCCATGACCTGCCCTCGATTTTTTTTAATTATTTTTCGTTTTTAGTTCTTTTTCGACCTTTTTTGGTGCTTTTAACGACATCCGGGGACTTGCATTTTACCTTAACTGACTTATCTCAAGGTCAGCTATCGTTGAGGCCAACTTCTTGCTCAGGTCAGATATCGTTGAGGTGAACTTTGTTGTCAGGTCAGCTATCGTTGAGGCCAACTTCTTGCTCAGGTCAGTTATCGTTGAGGCGAACTTTGTTGTCAGGTCAGGTCAGGTCAGGTCAGGTCAGGTCAGGTTAACGCCACTTTGGGGAGAAATTATTTCAATTTTTCAAAAAAAAAATTGGAATAGGGTGGGGGGGCGAATTTCGCGAGACCCATCTATCGTAACATTGTGATGCCCAACCCCCCTCCCCTTTAAAAAATTAAGGGCGCACCTGCCCTAAGTTTCCATGCTAATATCTCGGAAACGGCAAGAGATACGGTTTTCAAAAAAAGAACCCCCCTCCCTACCTTTTGGATCGCAATCAAAAAATACCTAACGCATTTTGGGCTCTGCCCTCAGTCGTGCTATGCAGCAGCGGCCCTTGTTTTCCAAGTTCGCCGAAAGTGGACGACCAATGTTATCGCCTCCGCCATTAATTGAAATCAAATTCGGAAGCTTTTCAAACCCAGGCCCAAAAGAACATATCGATTTTATAGACTACTTTCGGCATGATTAATTTTTCAAAAAAGGTGAAAAATTGTAGCTTATTTTCATGTTTTTTTCGGTTTTAAATTCAACGTGCAGCCCAAACGGCAAAACTTAGCATCTTCACTTCAAGAGAACTTTTGTAGATGAGGAACATTTATTTCGAATAGGGTCAGTTGGGACAATTCAGCATTAGTGCAAGTGCCCAAAAAATGACCATGAACAGGGCACCTCAAAAAAACAAGTGCCGCTCAAAATGATCTACTCGCCGAGATATGTCTAGATCCGAAATTTCGATTTTGGCTCGGTGGGGAGGGTGTTTGACGAAATTTTTTTGAATGTGTCTTTACGATACGCCACATCTCGGGATTGACACGAAGCTAGCTTTAAGAGAAGCAGTCTTCTAATTTATCGACTGTGGCTGGAACGTGTGAATTTGCGTTTCGTCCGGCAGATGGAGTTCGCAAATTTCTTGACCTGCCCATGCTTGCCCTAGTCAGCTAATTGCCCTTGATATGTCCATGACCTGCCCATGCTTGGGCGACTTGCCCAAGTCAGGAATTTGCTTTCATGAGTTGCTCATGACCTGCCCATTTTCTGCCAACACTTGTCCAAAACATGCCCAAGTCAGAAGTTTTTTCTAATTTTTTGCCCATGACCTGCCGATGTCCTGTCCATGCTTGTCCAAACCTTGCCCAACTCGGGAATTCGTTCTAATTACTTGCCCATGGCCTGCCCATGTCCTGCCCATGCTTGCCAAAAACATGCCCAAGTCAGGAGTTCGATCTCGTTGCTTGCCCATGACATGCCTATGTCCTGCATATACTTGCCCAAAAAACGCCCCTGTGCTTGCCCATGACCTGCCCATGTCCTGTCCATACTTGCCCAAAACATGCCCAAGTCAGGAATTCGTTCTAATTATGTGCCCATGACCTGCCGATGTCGTGCCCGTGCTTGCCCAAGACATGCCCAAGTCAGGAATTCGTTCTAATTACTTGCCCATGACCTGACCATGTCCTGTCCATGGTTGCCAAAAACATGCCCAAGTCAGCGATTTGCCCTCTTTATTTTCCCATGGCCAGCCCGCACTTGCCCAAGACGTCCGTTAGCAACTTGCCCTCATGAAATTCAGCAAGTCGTCCTCATGACTTTCTCATGACCTGCCCATACTTGCCCAAGGCATGCCCTACCCAGGAACTCTCTCTGATGACTTGCCCATGATATGCCCACGCTTGCCCAAGTTATGAGCCAACCCTCATGACTGCCCCTTGATCTGGCCATACCTGCCCAAGGCATGCCTAATTCGGCAACTTGCCCTCGTGACTTTCCCATGACCTGCCCAAGACCTGCCCAAGTCGGCAACTTGCCCTCGTGACTTTCCCATGACCTGCCCATACTTGCCCAAGCTGCCCAAGACCTGCCCAAGGCAGAAGCTTGCATACATCATTTTCCCCATGACCTGCCCATACCTGCCCAAGCTGCCCAACACCTGCCCAAGTTAGGATTGGTCAGGTCAGATATGTATTCGCGTGAAAGTTCGGTCGTCAGGCATGTGTGCGTTGCATCGATTGGTCAGGTCAGGTTAACGCCACTTTGGGGAGAAATTATTTCAATTTTTCAAAAAAAAAATTGGAATAGGGTGGGGGGGCGAATTTCGCGAGACCCATCTATCGTAACATTGTGATGCCCAACCCCCCTCCCCTTTAAAAAATTAAGGGCGCACCTGCCCTAAGTTTCCATGCTAATATCTCGGAAACGGCAAGAGATACGGTTTTCAAAAAAAGAACCCCCCTCCCTACCTTTTGGATCGCAATCAAAAAATACCTAACGCATTTTGGGCTCTGCCCTCAGTCGTGCTATGCAGCAGCGGCCCTTGTTTTCCAAGTTCGCCGAAAGTGGACGACCAATGTTATCGCCTCCGCCATTAATTGAAATCAAATTCGGAAGCTTTTCAAACCCAGGCCCAAAAGAACATATCGATTTTATAGACTACTTTCGGCATGATTAATTTTTCAAAAAAGGTGAAAAATTGTAGCTTATTTTCATGTTTTTTTCGGTTTTAAATTCAACGTGCAGCCCAAACGGCAAAACTTAGCATCTTCACTTCAAGAGAACTTTTGTAGATGAGGAACATTTATTTCGAATAGGGTCAGTTGGGACAATTCAGCATTAGTGCAAGTGCCCAAAAAATGACCATGAACAGGGCACCTCAAAAAAACAAGTGCCGCTCAAAATGATCTACTCGCCGAGATATGTCTAGATCCGAAATTTCGATTTTGGCTCGGTGGGGAGGGTGTTTGACGAAATTTTTTTGAATGTGTCTTTACGATACGCCACATCTCGGGATTGACACGAAGCTAGCTTTAAGAGAAGCAGTCTTCTAATTTATCGACTGTGGCTGGAACGTGTGAATTTGCGTTTCGTCCGGCAGATGGAGTTCGCAAATTTCTTGACCTGCCCATGCTTGCCCTAGTCAGCTAATTGCCCTTGATATGTCCATGACCTGCCCATGCTTGGGCGACTTGCCCAAGTCAGGAATTTGCTTTCATGAGTTGCTCATGACCTGCCCATTTTCTGCCAACACTTGTCCAAAACATGCCCAAGTCAGAAGTTTTTTCTAATTTTTTGCCCATGACCTGCCGATGTCCTGTCCATGCTTGTCCAAACCTTGCCCAACTCGGGAATTCGTTCTAATTACTTGCCCATGGCCTGCCCATGTCCTGCCCATGCTTGCCAAAAACATGCCCAAGTCAGGAGTTCGATCTCGTTGCTTGCCCATGACATGCCTATGTCCTGCATATACTTGCCCAAAAAACGCCCCTGTGCTTGCCCATGACCTGCCCATGTCCTGTCCATACTTGCCCAAAACATGCCCAAGTCAGGAATTCGTTCTAATTATGTGCCCATGACCTGCCGATGTCGTGCCCGTGCTTGCCCAAGACATGCCCAAGTCAGGAATTCGTTCTAATTACTTGCCCATGACCTGACCATGTCCTGTCCATGGTTGCCAAAAACATGCCCAAGTCAGCGATTTGCCCTCTTTATTTTCCCATGGCCAGCCCGCACTTGCCCAAGACGTCCGTTAGCAACTTGCCCTCATGAAATTCAGCAAGTCGTCCTCATGACTTTCTCATGACCTGCCCATACTTGCCCAAGGCATGCCCTACCCAGGAACTCTCTCTGATGACTTGCCCATGATATGCCCACGCTTGCCCAAGTTATGAGCCAACCCTCATGACTGCCCCTTGATCTGGCCATACCTGCCCAAGGCATGCCTAATTCGGCAACTTGCCCTCGTGACTTTCCCATGACCTGCCCAAGACCTGCCCAAGACCTGCCCAAGTCGGCAACTTGCCCTCGTGACTTTCCCATGACCTGCCCTCGATTTTTTTTAATTATTTTTCGTTTTTAGTTCTTTTTCGACCTTTTTTGGTGCTTTTAACGACATCCGGGGACTTGCATTTTACCTTAACTGACTTATCTCAAGGTCAGCTATCGTTGAGGCCAACTTCTTGCTCAGGTCAGATATCGTTGAGGTGAACTTTGTTGTCAGGTCAGCTATCGTTGAGGCCAACTTCTTGCTCAGGTCAGTTATCGTTGAGGCGAACTTTGTTGTCAGGTCAGGTCAGGTCAGGTCAGGTCAGGTCAGGTCAGGTCAGGTCAGGTTAACGCCACTTTGGGGAGAAATTATTTCAATTTTTCAAAAAAAAAATTGGAATAGGGTGGGGGGGCGAATTTCGCGAGACCCATCTATCGTAACATTGTGATGCCCAACCCCCCTCCCCTTTAAAAAATTAAGGGCGCACCTGCCCTAAGTTTCCATGCTAATATCTCGGAAACGGCAAGAGATACGGTTTTCAAAAAAAGAACCCCCCTCCCTACCTTTTGGATCGCAATCAAAAAATACCTAACGCATTTTGGGCTCTGCCCTCAGTCGTGCTATGCAGCAGCGGCCCTTGTTTTCCAAGTTCGCCGAAAGTGGACGACCAATGTTATCGCCTCCGCCATTAATTGAAATCAAATTCGGAAGCTTTTCAAACCCAGGCCCAAAAGAACATATCGATTTTATAGACTACTTTCGGCATGATTAATTTTTCAAAAAAGGTGAAAAATTGTAGCTTATTTTCATGTTTTTTTCGGTTTTAAATTCAACGTGCAGCCCAAACGGCAAAACTTAGCATCTTCACTTCAAGAGAACTTTTGTAGATGAGGAACATTTATTTCGAATAGGGTCAGTTGGGACAATTCAGCATTAGTGCAAGTGCCCAAAAAATGACCATGAACAGGGCACCTCAAAAAAACAAGTGCCGCTCAAAATGATCTACTCGCCGAGATATGTCTAGATCCGAAATTTCGATTTTGGCTCGGTGGGGAGGGTGTTTGACGAAATTTTTTTGAATGTGTCTTTACGATACGCCACATCTCGGGATTGACACGAAGCTAGCTTTAAGAGAAGCAGTCTTCTAATTTATCGACTGTGGCTGGAACGTGTGAATTTGCGTTTCGTCCGGCAGATGGAGTTCGCAAATTTCTTGACCTGCCCATGCTTGCCCTAGTCAGCTAATTGCCCTTGATATGTCCATGACCTGCCCATGCTTGGGCGACTTGCCCAAGTCAGGAATTTGCTTTCATGAGTTGCTCATGACCTGCCCATTTTCTGCCAACACTTGTCCAAAACATGCCCAAGTCAGAAGTTTTTTCTAATTTTTTGCCCATGACCTGCCGATGTCCTGTCCATGCTTGTCCAAACCTTGCCCAACTCGGGAATTCGTTCTAATTACTTGCCCATGGCCTGCCCATGTCCTGCCCATGCTTGCCAAAAACATGCCCAAGTCAGGAGTTCGATCTCGTTGCTTGCCCATGACATGCCTATGTCCTGCATATACTTGCCCAAAAAACGCCCCTGTGCTTGCCCATGACCTGCCCATGTCCTGTCCATACTTGCCCAAAACATGCCCAAGTCAGGAATTCGTTCTAATTATGTGCCCATGACCTGCCGATGTCGTGCCCGTGCTTGCCCAAGACATGCCCAAGTCAGGAATTCGTTCTAATTACTTGCCCATGACCTGACCATGTCCTGTCCATGGTTGCCAAAAACATGCCCAAGTCAGCGATTTGCCCTCTTTATTTTCCCATGGCCAGCCCGCACTTGCCCAAGACGTCCGTTAGCAACTTGCCCTCATGAAATTCAGCAAGTCGTCCTCATGACTTTCTCATGACCTGCCCATACTTGCCCAAGGCATGCCCTACCCAGGAACTCTCTCTGATGACTTGCCCATGATATGCCCACGCTTGCCCAAGTTATGAGCCAACCCTCATGACTGCCCCTTGATCTGGCCATACCTGCCCAAGGCATGCCTAATTCGGCAACTTGCCCTCGTGACTTTCCCATGACCTGCCCAAGACCTGCCCAAGACCTGCCCAAGTCGGCAACTTGCCCTCGTGACTTTCCCATGACCTGCCCTCGATTTTTTTTAATTATTTTTCGTTTTTAGTTCTTTTTCGACCTTTTTTGGTGCTTTTAACGACATCCGGGGACTTGCATTTTACCTTAACTGACTTATCTCAAGGTCAGCTATCGTTGAGGCCAACTTCTTGCTCAGGTCAGATATCGTTGAGGTGAACTTTGTTGTCAGGTCAGCTATCGTTGAGGCCAACTTCTTGCTCAGGTCAGTTATCGTTGAGGCGAACTTTGTTGTCAGGTCAGGTCAGGTCAGGTCAGGTCAGGTCAGGTCAGGTCAGGTCAGGTCAGGTCAGGTCAGGTCAGGTCAGGTCAGGTCAGGTCAGGTCAGGTCAGGTCAGGTCAGGTCAGGTCAGGTCAGGTTAACGCCACTTTGGGGAGAAATTATTTCAATTTTTCAAAAAAAAAATTGGAATAGGGTGGGGGGGCGAATTTCGCGAGACCCATCTATCGTAACATTGTGATGCCCAACCCCCCTCCCCTTTAAAAAATTAAGGGCGCACCTGCCCTAAGTTTCCATGCTAATATCTCGGAAACGGCAAGAGATACGGTTTTCAAAAAAAGAACCCCCCTCCCTACCTTTTGGATCGCAATCAAAAAATACCTAACGCATTTTGGGCTCTGCCCTCAGTCGTGCTATGCAGCAGCGGCCCTTGTTTTCCAAGTTCGCCGAAAGTGGACGACCAATGTTATCGCCTCCGCCATTAATTGAAATCAAATTCGGAAGCTTTTCAAACCCAGGCCCAAAAGAACATATCGATTTTATAGACTACTTTCGGCATGATTAATTTTTCAAAAAAGGTGAAAAATTGTAGCTTATTTTCATGTTTTTTTCGGTTTTAAATTCAACGTGCAGCCCAAACGGCAAAACTTAGCATCTTCACTTCAAGAGAACTTTTGTAGATGAGGAACATTTATTTCGAATAGGGTCAGTTGGGACAATTCAGCATTAGTGCAAGTGCCCAAAAAATGACCATGAACAGGGCACCTCAAAAAAACAAGTGCCGCTCAAAATGATCTACTCGCCGAGATATGTCTAGATCCGAAATTTCGATTTTGGCTCGGTGGGGAGGGTGTTTGACGAAATTTTTTTGAATGTGTCTTTACGATACGCCACATCTCGGGATTGACACGAAGCTAGCTTTAAGAGAAGCAGTCTTCTAATTTATCGACTGTGGCTGGAACGTGTGAATTTGCGTTTCGTCCGGCAGATGGAGTTCGCAAATTTCTTGACCTGCCCATGCTTGCCCTAGTCAGCTAATTGCCCTTGATATGTCCATGACCTGCCCATGCTTGGGCGACTTGCCCAAGTCAGGAATTTGCTTTCATGAGTTGCTCATGACCTGCCCATTTTCTGCCAACACTTGTCCAAAACATGCCCAAGTCAGAAGTTTTTTCTAATTTTTTGCCCATGACCTGCCGATGTCCTGTCCATGCTTGTCCAAACCTTGCCCAACTCGGGAATTCGTTCTAATTACTTGCCCATGGCCTGCCCATGTCCTGCCCATGCTTGCCAAAAACATGCCCAAGTCAGGAGTTCGATCTCGTTGCTTGCCCATGACATGCCTATGTCCTGCATATACTTGCCCAAAAAACGCCCCTGTGCTTGCCCATGACCTGCCCATGTCCTGTCCATACTTGCCCAAAACATGCCCAAGTCAGGAATTCGTTCTAATTATGTGCCCATGACCTGCCGATGTCGTGCCCGTGCTTGCCCAAGACATGCCCAAGTCAGGAATTCGTTCTAATTACTTGCCCATGACCTGACCATGTCCTGTCCATGGTTGCCAAAAACATGCCCAAGTCAGCGATTTGCCCTCTTTATTTTCCCATGGCCAGCCCGCACTTGCCCAAGACGTCCGTTAGCAACTTGCCCTCATGAAATTCAGCAAGTCGTCCTCATGACTTTCTCATGACCTGCCCATACTTGCCCAAGGCATGCCCTACCCAGGAACTCTCTCTGATGACTTGCCCATGATATGCCCACGCTTGCCCAAGTTATGAGCCAACCCTCATGACTGCCCCTTGATCTGGCCATACCTGCCCAAGGCATGCCTAATTCGGCAACTTGCCCTCGTGACTTTCCCATGACCTGCCCAAGACCTGCCCAAGACCTGCCCAAGTCGGCAACTTGCCCTCGTGACTTTCCCATGACCTGCCCTCGATTTTTTTTAATTATTTTTCGTTTTTAGTTCTTTTTCGACCTTTTTTGGTGCTTTTAACGACATCCGGGGACTTGCATTTTACCTTAACTGACTTATCTCAAGGTCAGCTATCGTTGAGGCCAACTTCTTGCTCAGGTCAGATATCGTTGAGGTGAACTTTGTTGTCAGGTCAGCTATCGTTGAGGCCAACTTCTTGCTCAGGTCAGTTATCGTTGAGGCGAACTTTGTTGTCAGGTCAGGTCAGGTCAGGTCAGGTCAGGTCAGGTCAGGTCAGGTCAGGTTAACGCCACTTTGGGGAGAAATTATTTCAATTTTTCAAAAAAAAAATTGGAATAGGGTGGGGGGGCGAATTTCGCGAGACCCATCTATCGTAACATTGTGATGCCCAACCCCCCTCCCCTTTAAAAAATTAAGGGCGCACCTGCCCTAAGTTTCCATGCTAATATCTCGGAAACGGCAAGAGATACGGTTTTCAAAAAAAGAACCCCCCTCCCTACCTTTTGGATCGCAATCAAAAAATACCTAACGCATTTTGGGCTCTGCCCTCAGTCGTGCTATGCAGCAGCGGCCCTTGTTTTCCAAGTTCGCCGAAAGTGGACGACCAATGTTATCGCCTCCGCCATTAATTGAAATCAAATTCGGAAGCTTTTCAAACCCAGGCCCAAAAGAACATATCGATTTTATAGACTACTTTCGGCATGATTAATTTTTCAAAAAAGGTGAAAAATTGTAGCTTATTTTCATGTTTTTTTCGGTTTTAAATTCAACGTGCAGCCCAAACGGCAAAACTTAGCATCTTCACTTCAAGAGAACTTTTGTACCGTCCGTTTCATTCCAGGCGCCGTATAGGGAAATAACACGGGAAAAGTGTTTTTATTTTTTGTTTGCTCCTGAAACTGGTTCCGGCCAAATCTGAGTAATACGGTCAATGGGCCTCAGTGTCCTGTACGCATGAAAAAAAAATGGCCCTGAAATGCCCCCTTGTTAAAACGGGAGGACCGGTTGAAAATTGGAATTTTAAATTTCGCGGGCGTCAATTCAGCGCTGTTTGACATCTCCGAAAACTAAACTTCCAGGGGCGGCTTTCACAATTTCTTGAGTTTTCGCTAACGTCATTTACTTACTTTTTTGGAATTTCTACAAATTATTGAGTGAATTCTGAGACGAAATAAACCGGCGCATTTTTGCAATAGTCCCAGAGAGTCTTGGTGTCAGAAACTTTACTAAAGAAAAGACACTATGAGGGTAACCTCACAAAAATTTTGTCTTTGGTTCCTTCGCTAGAACCAGACCGCATTTATTAACATTTTAATTCTCGAGGCAAGTCTCTGTTTATAGTTAAATCTGTCTTAATCGTTGTTTTGCTTCAGTTATGAATATTTTCACTGGAAGCACAGACTACGAGAAGGGTTGGTCGAATGAGGAAATGGCCAATATTTATGAACATTTTGCAACCTACCACCGTCCCCTTAATTATGTTTTGCTATATTTGTTTTGTAAATTGAATCCTCGCGAGGAACTTTATTACTTTCTCACCTTACAGTCTAGTTTAATAACAAATAAAATAAATAGTAAGTAAATAATAAAATTTTTGCTGCTTATATTTTTGATGTGTTTATCTTCAAGAGATATTGTAGTGACAATAATTATCTAAGTTATATTGTTTCATTTATATGAGCAGTCGGTACAGCATATAGCGGTCATAAAATCGCTAATTTGATTATTCAAGAATTTATTCAAAATTTCAACATTAAATTGTGAATTATCAACTAAAATATCTAGAAAATAAGGCCCATAAGACCTAGGTATGCTATTTTATTAATTATTAACATTTTTAGAATAAAACAATTAAAATTTGGCAAGCCAGTTACATATCTTCGTCCACACTCCAAACACGCACTCCGCGGTTAAATAACTGTTGGGGCAAAGGCACATCTTGTCCCAGGGGACAAGCAGGGCATGGTAACTCCTGCAACAGATTCCTCGGCACAGCCGAAGCCACTAGTCTAGGCAAGGCCATCACCACCAGCTTCCAGGCCTTGGAATGGAGACTGCAGGTGCCTTTTCCATCAGCCTTACAGGTGCTTGGTAAGGCGTATCCACCCTAAATATCAGAACCATCCTTGTCTTCGCTGTGACTCGTAAGGTCTATCGACACACCAATTTTTAAGCAAGACCTTCGCCTTACCTTCTGTGCTACCTAGCCTTTAGTGGCTCTCCATATTGTTATTCTTTAACAGAATTTGGTACCAGGTTCATGGTAACTGAATGTTGGCCATTTCCTCATTCAACCAACCCTTCTCGTAGTCTGTGATATTCCAGTGAAAATATTCATAACTGAAGCAAAACAACGATTAAGACAGTTTTAACTATAAACAGAGACTTACCTCGAGAATTAAAATGTTAATAAATGCGGCCTGGTTGTAGCGAAGAAAGACAAATTTTTGTGAGGTTACCTTCATAGTGTCTTTTCTTTAGTAAAGTTTCTGACACCAAGACTCTCTGGGACTATTCCAAAAATGCGCCGGTTTATTTCGTCTCAGAATTCACTCAATAATTTGTAGAAATTCCAAAAAAGTAACTAAATGACGTTAGCGAAAACTCAAGAAATTGTGAAAGCCGCCACTGGAAGTTTAGTTTTCGGAGATGTCAAACAGCGCTGAATTGACGCCCGCGAAATTTAAAATTCCAATTTTCAACCGGTCCTCCCGTTTTAAGAAGGGGGCATTTCAGGTCCATTTTTTTTTTCATGCGTAGAGGACACTGAGGCCCATTGACCGTATTACTCAGATTTGGCCGGAACCAGTTTCAGGAGCAAACAAAAAATAAAAACACTTTTCCCGTGTTATTTCCCTATACGGCGCCTGGAATGAAACGGACGGTAGATGAGGAACATTTATTTCGAATAGGGTCAGTTGGGACAATTCAGCATTAGTGCAAGTGCCCAAAAAATGACCATGAACAGGGCACCTCAAAAAAACAAGTGCCGCTCAAAATGATCTAATCGCCGAGATATGTCTAGATCCGAAATTTCGATTTTGGCTCGGTGGGGAGGGTGTTTGACGAAATTTTTTTGAATGTGTCTTTACGATACGCCACATCTCGGGATTGACACGAAGCTAGCTTTAAGAGAAGCAGTCTTCTAATTTATCGACTGTGGCTGGAACGTGTGAATTTGCGTTTCGTCCGGCAGATGGAGTTCGCAAATTTCTTGACCTGCCCATGCTTGCCCTAGTCAGCTAATTGCCCTTGATATGTCCATGACCTGCCCATGCTTGGGCGACTTGCCCAAGTCAGGAATTTGCTTTCATGAGTTGCTCATGACCTGCCCATTTTCTGCCAACACTTGTCCAAAACATGCCCAAGTCAGAAGTTTTTTCTAATTTTTTGCCCATGACCTGCCGATGTCCTGTCCATGCTTGTCCAAACCTTGCCCAACTCGGGAATTCGTTCTAATTACTTGCCCATGGCCTGCCCATGTCCTGCCCATGCTTGCCAAAAACATGCCCAAGTCAGGAGTTCGATCTCGTTGCTTGCCCATGACATGCCTATGTCCTGCATATACTTGCCCAAAAAACGCCCCTGTGCTTGCCCATGACCTGCCCATGTCCTGTCCATACTTGCCCAAAACATGCCCAAGTCAGGAATTCGTTCTAATTATGTGCCCATGACCTGCCGATGTCGTGCCCGTGCTTGCCCAAGACATGCCCAAGTCAGGAATTCGTTCTAATTACTTGCCCATGACCTGACCATGTCCTGTCCATGGTTGCCAAAAACATGCCCAAGTCAGCGATTTGCCCTCTTTATTTTCCCATGGCCAGCCCGCACTTGCCCAAGACGTCCGTTAGCAACTTGCCCTCATGAAATTCAGCAAGTCGTCCTCATGACTTTCTCATGACCTGCCCATACTTGCCCAAGGCATGCCCTACCCAGGAACTCTCTCTGATGACTTGCCCATGATATGCCCACGCTTGCCCAAGTTATGAGCCAACCCTCATGACTGCCCCTTGATCTGGCCATACCTGCCCAAGGCATGCCTAATTCGGCAACTTGCCCTCGTGACTTTCCCATGACCTGCCCAAGACCTGCCCAAGACCTGCCCAAGTCGGCAACTTGCCCTCGTGACTTTCCCATGACCTGCCCTCGATTTTTTTTAATTATTTTTCGTTTTTAGTTCTTTTTCGACCTTTTTTGGTGCTTTTAACGACATCCGGGGACTTGCATTTTACCTTAACTGACTTATCTCAAGGTCAGCTATCGTTGAGGCCAACTTCTTGCTCAGGTCAGATATCGTTGAGGTGAACTTTGTTGTCAGGTCAGCTATCGTTGAGGCCAACTTCTTGCTCAGGTCAGTTATCGTTGAGGCGAACTTTGTTGTCAGGTCAGGTCAGGTCAGGTCAGGTCAGGTCAGGTCAGGTCAGGTCAGGTCAGGTCAGGTCAGGTCAGGTCAGGTCAGGTCAGGTCAGGTCAGGTCAGGTCAGGTCAGGTCAGGTCAGGTCAGGTCAGGTCAGGTCAGGTCAGGTCAGGTCAGGTCAGGTCAGGTCAGGTCAGGTCAGGTCAGGTCAGGTTAACGCCACTTTGGGGAGAAATTATTTCAATTTTTCAAAAAAAAAATTGGAATAGGGTGGGGGGGCGAATTTCGCGAGACCCATCTATCGTAACATTGTGATGCCCAACCCCCCTCCCCTTTAAAAAATTAAGGGCGCACCTGCCCTAAGTTTCCATGCTAATATCTCGGAAACGGCAAGAGATACGGTTTTCAAAAAAAGAACCCCCCTCCCTACCTTTTGGATCGCAATCAAAAAATACCTAACGCATTTTGGGCTCTGCCCTCAGTCGTGCTATGCAGCAGCGGCCCTTGTTTTCCAAGTTCGCCGAAAGTGGACGACCAATGTTATCGCCTCCGCCATTAATTGAAATCAAATTCGGAAGCTTTTCAAACCCAGGCCCAAAAGAACATATCGATTTTATAGACTACTTTCGGCATGATTAATTTTTCAAAAAAGGTGAAAAATTGTAGCTTATTTTCATGTTTTTTTCGGTTTTAAATTCAACGTGCAGCCCAAACGGCAAAACTTAGCATCTTCACTTCAAGAGAACTTTTGTAGATGAGGAACATTTATTTCGAATAGGGTCAGTTGGGACAATTCAGCATTAGTGCAAGTGCCCAAAAAATGACCATGAACAGGGCACCTCAAAAAAACAAGTGCCGCTCAAAATGATCTACTCGCCGAGATATGTCTAGATCCGAAATTTCGATTTTGGCTCGGTGGGGAGGGTGTTTGACGAAATTTTTTTGAATGTGTCTTTACGATACGCCACATCTCGGGATTGACACGAAGCTAGCTTTAAGAGAAGCAGTCTTCTAATTTATCGACTGTGGCTGGAACGTGTGAATTTGCGTTTCGTCCGGCAGATGGAGTTCGCAAATTTCTTGACCTGCCCATGCTTGCCCTAGTCAGCTAATTGCCCTTGATATGTCCATGACCTGCCCATGCTTGGGCGACTTGCCCAAGTCAGGAATTTGCTTTCATGAGTTGCTCATGACCTGCCCATTTTCTGCCAACACTTGTCCAAAACATGCCCAAGTCAGAAGTTTTTTCTAATTTTTTGCCCATGACCTGCCGATGTCCTGTCCATGCTTGTCCAAACCTTGCCCAACTCGGGAATTCGTTCTAATTACTTGCCCATG
This sequence comes from Pycnomerus fuliginosus, assembly GCA_963924575.1. Lineage (NCBI taxonomy): Eukaryota > Metazoa > Arthropoda > Insecta > Coleoptera > Zopheridae > Pycnomerus > Pycnomerus fuliginosus. The sequence continues at coordinate 36,029,480 of OZ004621.1, forward strand.
GCCTGCCCATGTCCTGCCCATGCTTGCCAAAAACATGCCCAAGTCAGGAGTTCGATCTCGTTGCTTGCCCATGACATGCCTATGTCCTGCATATACTTGCCCAAAAAACGCCCCTGTGCTTGCCCATGACCTGCCCATGTCCTGTCCATACTTGCCCAAAACATGCCCAAGTCAGGAATTCGTTCTAATTATGTGCCCATGACCTGCCGATGTCGTGCCCGTGCTTGCCCAAGACATGCCCAAGTCAGGAATTCGTTCTAATTACTTGCCCATGACCTGACCATGTCCTGTCCATGGTTGCCAAAAACATGCCCAAGTCAGCGATTTGCCCTCTTTATTTTCCCATGGCCAGCCCGCACTTGCCCAAGACGTCCGTTAGCAACTTGCCCTCATGAAATTCAGCAAGTCGTCCTCATGACTTTCTCATGACCTGCCCATACTTGCCCAAGGCATGCCCTACCCAGGAACTCTCTCTGATGACTTGCCCATGATATGCCCACGCTTGCCCAAGTTATGAGCCAACCCTCATGACTGCCCCTTGATCTGGCCATACCTGCCCAAGGCATGCCTAATTCGGCAACTTGCCCTCGTGACTTTCCCATGACCTGCCCAAGACCTGCCCAAGACCTGCCCAAGTCGGCAACTTGCCCTCGTGACTTTCCCATGACCTGCCCTCGATTTTTTTTAATTATTTTTCGTTTTTAGTTCTTTTTCGACCTTTTTTGGTGCTTTTAACGACATCCGGGGACTTGCATTTTACCTTAACTGACTTATCTCAAGGTCAGCTATCGTTGAGGCCAACTTCTTGCTCAGGTCAGATATCGTTGAGGTGAACTTTGTTGTCAGGTCAGCTATCGTTGAGGCCAACTTCTTGCTCAGGTCAGTTATCGTTGAGGCGAACTTTGTTGTCAGGTCAGGTCAGGTCAGGTCAGGTTAACGCCACTTTGGGGAGAAATTATTTCAATTTTTCAAAAAAAAAATTGGAATAGGGTGGGGGGGCGAATTTCGCGAGACCCATCTATCGTAACATTGTGATGCCCAACCCCCCTCCCCTTTAAAAAATTAAGGGCGCACCTGCCCTAAGTTTCCATGCTAATATCTCGGAAACGGCAAGAGATACGGTTTTCAAAAAAAGAACCCCCCTCCCTACCTTTTGGATCGCAATCAAAAAATACCTAACGCATTTTGGGCTCTGCCCTCAGTCGTGCTATGCAGCAGCGGCCCTTGTTTTCCAAGTTCGCCGAAAGTGGACGACCAATGTTATCGCCTCCGCCATTAATTGAAATCAAATTCGGAAGCTTTTCAAACCCAGGCCCAAAAGAACATATCGATTTTATAGACTACTTTCGGCATGATTAATTTTTCAAAAAAGGTGAAAAATTGTAGCTTATTTTCATGTTTTTTTCGGTTTTAAATTCAACGTGCAGCCCAAACGGCAAAACTTAGCATCTTCACTTCAAGAGAACTTTTGTAGATGAGGAACATTTATTTCGAATAGGGTCAGTTGGGACAATTCAGCATTAGTGCAAGTGCCCAAAAAATGACCATGAACAGGGCACCTCAAAAAAACAAGTGCCGCTCAAAATGATCTACTCGCCGAGATATGTCTAGATCCGAAATTTCGATTTTGGCTCGGTGGGGAGGGTGTTTGACGAAATTTTTTTGAATGTGTCTTTACGATACGCCACATCTCGGGATTGACACGAAGCTAGCTTTAAGAGAAGCAGTCTTCTAATTTATCGACTGTGGCTGGAACGTGTGAATTTGCGTTTCGTCCGGCAGATGGAGTTCGCAAATTTCTTGACCTGCCCATGCTTGCCCTAGTCAGCTAATTGCCCTTGATATGTCCATGACCTGCCCATGCTTGGGCGACTTGCCCAAGTCAGGAATTTGCTTTCATGAGTTGCTCATGACCTGCCCATTTTCTGCCAACACTTGTCCAAAACATGCCCAAGTCAGAAGTTTTTTCTAATTTTTTGCCCATGACCTGCCGATGTCCTGTCCATGCTTGTCCAAACCTTGCCCAACTCGGGAATTCGTTCTAATTACTTGCCCATGGCCTGCCCATGTCCTGCCCATGCTTGCCAAAAACATGCCCAAGTCAGGAGTTCGATCTCGTTGCTTGCCCATGACATGCCTATGTCCTGCATATACTTGCCCAAAAAACGCCCCTGTGCTTGCCCATGACCTGCCCATGTCCTGTCCATACTTGCCCAAAACATGCCCAAGTCAGGAATTCGTTCTAATTATGTGCCCATGACCTGCCGATGTCGTGCCCGTGCTTGCCCAAGACATGCCCAAGTCAGGAATTCGTTCTAATTACTTGCCCATGACCTGACCATGTCCTGTCCATGGTTGCCAAAAACATGCCCAAGTCAGCGATTTGCCCTCTTTATTTTCCCATGGCCAGCCCGCACTTGCCCAAGACGTCCGTTAGCAACTTGCCCTCATGAAATTCAGCAAGTCGTCCTCATGACTTTCTCATGACCTGCCCATACTTGCCCAAGGCATGCCCTACCCAGGAACTCTCTCTGATGACTTGCCCATGATATGCCCACGCTTGCCCAAGTTATGAGCCAACCCTCATGACTGCCCCTTGATCTGGCCATACCTGCCCAAGGCATGCCTAATTCGGCAACTTGCCCTCGTGACTTTCCCATGACCTGCCCAAGACCTGCCCAAGACCTGCCCAAGTCGGCAACTTGCCCTCGTGACTTTCCCATGACCTGCCCTCGATTTTTTTTAATTATTTTTCGTTTTTAGTTCTTTTTCGACCTTTTTTGGTGCTTTTAACGACATCCGGGGACTTGCATTTTACCTTAACTGACTTATCTCAAGGTCAGCTATCGTTGAGGCCAACTTCTTGCTCAGGTCAGATATCGTTGAGGTGAACTTTGTTGTCAGGTCAGCTATCGTTGAGGCCAACTTCTTGCTCAGGTCAGTTATCGTTGAGGCGAACTTTGTTGTCAGGTCAGGTCAGGTCAGGTCAGGTCAGGTCAGGTTAACGCCACTTTGGGGAGAAATTATTTCAATTTTTCAAAAAAAAAATTGGAATAGGGTGGGGGGGCGAATTTCGCGAGACCCATCTATCGTAACATTGTGATGCCCAACCCCCCTCCCCTTTAAAAAATTAAGGGCGCACCTGCCCTAAGTTTCCATGCTAATATCTCGGAAACGGCAAGAGATACGGTTTTCAAAAAAAGAACCCCCCTCCCTACCTTTTGGATCGCAATCAAAAAATACCTAACGCATTTTGGGCTCTGCCCTCAGTCGTGCTATGCAGCAGCGGCCCTTGTTTTCCAAGTTCGCCGAAAGTGGACGACCAATGTTATCGCCTCCGCCATTAATTGAAATCAAATTCGGAAGCTTTTCAAACCCAGGCCCAAAAGAACATATCGATTTTATAGACTACTTTCGGCATGATTAATTTTTCAAAAAAGGTGAAAAATTGTAGCTTATTTTCATGTTTTTTTCGGTTTTAAATTCAACGTGCAGCCCAAACGGCAAAACTTAGCATCTTCACTTCAAGAGAACTTTTGTAGATGAGGAACATTTATTTCGAATAGGGTCAGTTGGGACAATTCAGCATTAGTGCAAGTGCCCAAAAAATGACCATGAACAGGGCACCTCAAAAAAACAAGTGCCGCTCAAAATGATCTACTCGCCGAGATATGTCTAGATCCGAAATTTCGATTTTGGCTCGGTGGGGAGGGTGTTTGACGAAATTTTTTTGAATGTGTCTTTACGATACGCCACATCTCGGGATTGACACGAAGCTAGCTTTAAGAGAAGCAGTCTTCTAATTTATCGACTGTGGCTGGAACGTGTGAATTTGCGTTTCGTCCGGCAGATGGAGTTCGCAAATTTCTTGACCTGCCCATGCTTGCCCTAGTCAGCTAATTGCCCTTGATATGTCCATGACCTGCCCATGCTTGGGCGACTTGCCCAAGTCAGGAATTTGCTTTCATGAGTTGCTCATGACCTGCCCATTTTCTGCCAACACTTGTCCAAAACATGCCCAAGTCAGAAGTTTTTTCTAATTTTTTGCCCATGACCTGCCGATGTCCTGTCCATGCTTGTCCAAACCTTGCCCAACTCGGGAATTCGTTCTAATTACTTGCCCATGGCCTGCCCATGTCCTGCCCATGCTTGCCAAAAACATGCCCAAGTCAGGAGTTCGATCTCGTTGCTTGCCCATGACATGCCTATGTCCTGCATATACTTGCCCAAAAAACGCCCCTGTGCTTGCCCATGACCTGCCCATGTCCTGTCCATACTTGCCCAAAACATGCCCAAGTCAGGAATTCGTTCTAATTATGTGCCCATGACCTGCCGATGTCGTGCCCGTGCTTGCCCAAGACATGCCCAAGTCAGGAATTCGTTCTAATTACTTGCCCATGACCTGACCATGTCCTGTCCATGGTTGCCAAAAACATGCCCAAGTCAGCGATTTGCCCTCTTTATTTTCCCATGGCCAGCCCGCACTTGCCCAAGACGTCCGTTAGCAACTTGCCCTCATGAAATTCAGCAAGTCGTCCTCATGACTTTCTCATGACCTGCCCATACTTGCCCAAGGCATGCCCTACCCAGGAACTCTCTCTGATGACTTGCCCATGATATGCCCACGCTTGCCCAAGTTATGAGCCAACCCTCATGACTGCCCCTTGATCTGGCCATACCTGCCCAAGGCATGCCTAATTCGGCAACTTGCCCTCGTGACTTTCCCATGACCTGCCCAAGACCTGCCCAAGTCGGCAACTTGCCCTCGTGACTTTCCCATGACCTGCCCATACTTGCCCAAGCTGCCCAAGACCTGCCCAAGGCAGAAGCTTGCATACATCATTTTCCCCATGACCTGCCCATACCTGCCCAAGCTGCCCAACACCTGCCCAAGTTAGGATTGGTCAGGTCAGATATGTATTCGCGTGAAAGTTCGGTCGTCAGGCATGTGTGCGTTGCATCGATTGGTCAGGTCAGGTTAACGCCACTTTGGGGAGAAATTATTTCAATTTTTCAAAAAAAAAATTGGAATAGGGTGGGGGGGCGAATTTCGCGAGACCCATCTATCGTAACATTGTGATGCCCAACCCCCCTCCCCTTTAAAAAATTAAGGGCGCACCTGCCCTAAGTTTCCATGCTAATATCTCGGAAACGGCAAGAGATACGGTTTTCAAAAAAAGAACCCCCCTCCCTACCTTTTGGATCGCAATCAAAAAATACCTAACGCATTTTGGGCTCTGCCCTCAGTCGTGCTATGCAGCAGCGGCCCTTGTTTTCCAAGTTCGCCGAAAGTGGACGACCAATGTTATCGCCTCCGCCATTAATTGAAATCAAATTCGGAAGCTTTTCAAACCCAGGCCCAAAAGAACATATCGATTTTATAGACTACTTTCGGCATGATTAATTTTTCAAAAAAGGTGAAAAATTGTAGCTTATTTTCATGTTTTTTTCGGTTTTAAATTCAACGTGCAGCCCAAACGGCAAAACTTAGCATCTTCACTTCAAGAGAACTTTTGTAGATGAGGAACATTTATTTCGAATAGGGTCAGTTGGGACAATTCAGCATTAGTGCAAGTGCCCAAAAAATGACCATGAACAGGGCACCTCAAAAAAACAAGTGCCGCTCAAAATGATCTACTCGCCGAGATATGTCTAGATCCGAAATTTCGATTTTGGCTCGGTGGGGAGGGTGTTTGACGAAATTTTTTTGAATGTGTCTTTACGATACGCCACATCTCGGGATTGACACGAAGCTAGCTTTAAGAGAAGCAGTCTTCTAATTTATCGACTGTGGCTGGAACGTGTGAATTTGCGTTTCGTCCGGCAGATGGAGTTCGCAAATTTCTTGACCTGCCCATGCTTGCCCTAGTCAGCTAATTGCCCTTGATATGTCCATGACCTGCCCATGCTTGGGCGACTTGCCCAAGTCAGGAATTTGCTTTCATGAGTTGCTCATGACCTGCCCATTTTCTGCCAACACTTGTCCAAAACATGCCCAAGTCAGAAGTTTTTTCTAATTTTTTGCCCATGACCTGCCGATGTCCTGTCCATGCTTGTCCAAACCTTGCCCAACTCGGGAATTCGTTCTAATTACTTGCCCATGGCCTGCCCATGTCCTGCCCATGCTTGCCAAAAACATGCCCAAGTCAGGAGTTCGATCTCGTTGCTTGCCCATGACATGCCTATGTCCTGCATATACTTGCCCAAAAAACGCCCCTGTGCTTGCCCATGACCTGCCCATGTCCTGTCCATACTTGCCCAAAACATGCCCAAGTCAGGAATTCGTTCTAATTATGTGCCCATGACCTGCCGATGTCGTGCCCGTGCTTGCCCAAGACATGCCCAAGTCAGGAATTCGTTCTAATTACTTGCCCATGACCTGACCATGTCCTGTCCATGGTTGCCAAAAACATGCCCAAGTCAGCGATTTGCCCTCTTTATTTTCCCATGGCCAGCCCGCACTTGCCCAAGACGTCCGTTAGCAACTTGCCCTCATGAAATTCAGCAAGTCGTCCTCATGACTTTCTCATGACCTGCCCATACTTGCCCAAGGCATGCCCTACCCAGGAACTCTCTCTGATGACTTGCCCATGATATGCCCACGCTTGCCCAAGTTATGAGCCAACCCTCATGACTGCCCCTTGATCTGGCCATACCTGCCCAAGGCATGCCTAATTCGGCAACTTGCCCTCGTGACTTTCCCATGACCTGCCCAAGACCTGCCCAAGACCTGCCCAAGTCGGCAACTTGCCCTCGTGACTTTCCCATGACCTGCCCTCGATTTTTTTTAATTATTTTTCGTTTTTAGTTCTTTTTCGACCTTTTTTGGTGCTTTTAACGACATCCGGGGACTTGCATTTTACCTTAACTGACTTATCTCAAGGTCAGCTATCGTTGAGGCCAACTTCTTGCTCAGGTCAGATATCGTTGAGGTGAACTTTGTTGTCAGGTCAGCTATCGTTGAGGCCAACTTCTTGCTCAGGTCAGTTATCGTTGAGGCGAACTTTGTTGTCAGGTCAGGTCAGGTCAGGTCAGGTCAGGTCAGGTCAGGTCAGGTCAGGTTAACGCCACTTTGGGGAGAAATTATTTCAATTTTTCAAAAAAAAAATTGGAATAGGGTGGGGGGGCGAATTTCGCGAGACCCATCTATCGTAACATTGTGATGCCCAACCCCCCTCCCCTTTAAAAAATTAAGGGCGCACCTGCCCTAAGTTTCCATGCTAATATCTCGGAAACGGCAAGAGATACGGTTTTCAAAAAAAGAACCCCCCTCCCTACCTTTTGGATCGCAATCAAAAAATACCTAACGCATTTTGGGCTCTGCCCTCAGTCGTGCTATGCAGCAGCGGCCCTTGTTTTCCAAGTTCGCCGAAAGTGGACGACCAATGTTATCGCCTCCGCCATTAATTGAAATCAAATTCGGAAGCTTTTCAAACCCAGGCCCAAAAGAACATATCGATTTTATAGACTACTTTCGGCATGATTAATTTTTCAAAAAAGGTGAAAAATTGTAGCTTATTTTCATGTTTTTTTCGGTTTTAAATTCAACGTGCAGCCCAAACGGCAAAACTTAGCATCTTCACTTCAAGAGAACTTTTGTAGATGAGGAACATTTATTTCGAATAGGGTCAGTTGGGACAATTCAGCATTAGTGCAAGTGCCCAAAAAATGACCATGAACAGGGCACCTCAAAAAAACAAGTGCCGCTCAAAATGATCTACTCGCCGAGATATGTCTAGATCCGAAATTTCGATTTTGGCTCGGTGGGGAGGGTGTTTGACGAAATTTTTTTGAATGTGTCTTTACGATACGCCACATCTCGGGATTGACACGAAGCTAGCTTTAAGAGAAGCAGTCTTCTAATTTATCGACTGTGGCTGGAACGTGTGAATTTGCGTTTCGTCCGGCAGATGGAGTTCGCAAATTTCTTGACCTGCCCATGCTTGCCCTAGTCAGCTAATTGCCCTTGATATGTCCATGACCTGCCCATGCTTGGGCGACTTGCCCAAGTCAGGAATTTGCTTTCATGAGTTGCTCATGACCTGCCCATTTTCTGCCAACACTTGTCCAAAACATGCCCAAGTCAGAAGTTTTTTCTAATTTTTTGCCCATGACCTGCCGATGTCCTGTCCATGCTTGTCCAAACCTTGCCCAACTCGGGAATTCGTTCTAATTACTTGCCCATGGCCTGCCCATGTCCTGCCCATGCTTGCCAAAAACATGCCCAAGTCAGGAGTTCGATCTCGTTGCTTGCCCATGACATGCCTATGTCCTGCATATACTTGCCCAAAAAACGCCCCTGTGCTTGCCCATGACCTGCCCATGTCCTGTCCATACTTGCCCAAAACATGCCCAAGTCAGGAATTCGTTCTAATTATGTGCCCATGACCTGCCGATGTCGTGCCCGTGCTTGCCCAAGACATGCCCAAGTCAGGAATTCGTTCTAATTACTTGCCCATGACCTGACCATGTCCTGTCCATGGTTGCCAAAAACATGCCCAAGTCAGCGATTTGCCCTCTTTATTTTCCCATGGCCAGCCCGCACTTGCCCAAGACGTCCGTTAGCAACTTGCCCTCATGAAATTCAGCAAGTCGTCCTCATGACTTTCTCATGACCTGCCCATACTTGCCCAAGGCATGCCCTACCCAGGAACTCTCTCTGATGACTTGCCCATGATATGCCCACGCTTGCCCAAGTTATGAGCCAACCCTCATGACTGCCCCTTGATCTGGCCATACCTGCCCAAGGCATGCCTAATTCGGCAACTTGCCCTCGTGACTTTCCCATGACCTGCCCAAGACCTGCCCAAGACCTGCCCAAGTCGGCAACTTGCCCTCGTGACTTTCCCATGACCTGCCCTCGATTTTTTTTAATTATTTTTCGTTTTTAGTTCTTTTTCGACCTTTTTTGGTGCTTTTAACGACATCCGGGGACTTGCATTTTACCTTAACTGACTTATCTCAAGGTCAGCTATCGTTGAGGCCAACTTCTTGCTCAGGTCAGATATCGTTGAGGTGAACTTTGTTGTCAGGTCAGCTATCGTTGAGGCCAACTTCTTGCTCAGGTCAGTTATCGTTGAGGCGAACTTTGTTGTCAGGTCAGGTCAGGTCAGGTCAGGTTAACGCCACTTTGGGGAGAAATTATTTCAATTTTTCAAAAAAAAAATTGGAATAGGGTGGGGGGGCGAATTTCGCGAGACCCATCTATCGTAACATTGTGATGCCCAACCCCCCTCCCCTTTAAAAAATTAAGGGCGCACCTGCCCTAAGTTTCCATGCTAATATCTCGGAAACGGCAAGAGATACGGTTTTCAAAAAAAGAACCCCCCTCCCTACCTTTTGGATCGCAATCAAAAAATACCTAACGCATTTTGGGCTCTGCCCTCAGTCGTGCTATGCAGCAGCGGCCCTTGTTTTCCAAGTTCGCCGAAAGTGGACGACCAATGTTATCGCCTCCGCCATTAATTGAAATCAAATTCGGAAGCTTTTCAAACCCAGGCCCAAAAGAACATATCGATTTTATAGACTACTTTCGGCATGATTAATTTTTCAAAAAAGGTGAAAAATTGTAGCTTATTTTCATGTTTTTTTCGGTTTTAAATTCAACGTGCAGCCCAAACGGCAAAACTTAGCATCTTCACTTCAAGAGAACTTTTGTAGATGAGGAACATTTATTTCGAATAGGGTCAGTTGGGACAATTCAGCATTAGTGCAAGTGCCCAAAAAATGACCATGAACAGGGCACCTCAAAAAAACAAGTGCCGCTCAAAATGATCTACTCGCCGAGATATGTCTAGATCCGAAATTTCGATTTTGGCTCGGTGGGGAGGGTGTTTGACGAAATTTTTTTGAATGTGTCTTTACGATACGCCACATCTCGGGATTGACACGAAGCTAGCTTTAAGAGAAGCAGTCTTCTAATTTATCGACTGTGGCTGGAACGTGTGAATTTGCGTTTCGTCCGGCAGATGGAGTTCGCAAATTTCTTGACCTGCCCATGCTTGCCCTAGTCAGCTAATTGCCCTTGATATGTCCATGACCTGCCCATGCTTGGGCGACTTGCCCAAGTCAGGAATTTGCTTTCATGAGTTGCTCATGACCTGCCCATTTTCTGCCAACACTTGTCCAAAACATGCCCAAGTCAGAAGTTTTTTCTAATTTTTTGCCCATGACCTGCCGATGTCCTGTCCATGCTTGTCCAAACCTTGCCCAACTCGGGAATTCGTTCTAATTACTTGCCCATGGCCTGCCCATGTCCTGCCCATGCTTGCCAAAAACATGCCCAAGTCAGGAGTTCGATCTCGTTGCTTGCCCATGACATGCCTATGTCCTGCATATACTTGCCCAAAAAACGCCCCTGTGCTTGCCCATGACCTGCCCATGTCCTGTCCATACTTGCCCAAAACATGCCCAAGTCAGGAATTCGTTCTAATTATGTGCCCATGACCTGCCGATGTCGTGCCCGTGCTTGCCCAAGACATGCCCAAGTCAGGAATTCGTTCTAATTACTTGCCCATGACCTGACCATGTCCTGTCCATGGTTGCCAAAAACATGCCCAAGTCAGCGATTTGCCCTCTTTATTTTCCCATGGCCAGCCCGCACTTGCCCAAGACGTCCGTTAGCAACTTGCCCTCATGAAATTCAGCAAGTCGTCCTCATGACTTTCTCATGACCTGCCCATACTTGCCCAAGGCATGCCCTACCCAGGAACTCTCTCTGATGACTTGCCCATGATATGCCCACGCTTGCCCAAGTTATGAGCCAACCCTCATGACTGCCCCTTGATCTGGCCATACCTGCCCAAGGCATGCCTAATTCGGCAACTTGCCCTCGTGACTTTCCCATGACCTGCCCAAGACCTGCCCAAGACCTGCCCAAGTCGGCAACTTGCCCTCGTGACTTTCCCATGACCTGCCCTCGATTTTTTTTAATTATTTTTCGTTTTTAGTTCTTTTTCGACCTTTTTTGGTGCTTTTAACGACATCCGGGGACTTGCATTTTACCTTAACTGACTTATCTCAAGGTCAGCTATCGTTGAGGCCAACTTCTTGCTCAGGTCAGATATCGTTGAGGTGAACTTTGTTGTCAGGTCAGCTATCGTTGAGGCCAACTTCTTGCTCAGGTCAGTTATCGTTGAGGCGAACTTTGTTGTCAGGTCAGGTCAGGTCAGGTCAGGTCAGGTCAGGTTAACGCCACTTTGGGGAGAAATTATTTCAATTTTTCAAAAAAAAAATTGGAATAGGGTGGGGGGGCGAATTTCGCGAGACCCATCTATCGTAACATTGTGATGCCCAACCCCCCTCCCCTTTAAAAAATTAAGGGCGCACCTGCCCTAAGTTTCCATGCTAATATCTCGGAAACGGCAAGAGATACGGTTTTCAAAAAAAGAACCCCCCTCCCTACCTTTTGGATCGCAATCAAAAAATACCTAACGCATTTTGGGCTCTGCCCTCAGTCGTGCTATGCAGCAGCGGCCCTTGTTTTCCAAGTTCGCCGAAAGTGGACGACCAATGTTATCGCCTCCGCCATTAATTGAAATCAAATTCGGAAGCTTTTCAAACCCAGGCCCAAAAGAACATATCGATTTTATAGACTACTTTCGGCATGATTAATTTTTCAAAAAAGGTGAAAAATTGTAGCTTATTTTCATGTTTTTTTCGGTTTTAAATTCAACGTGCAGCCCAAACGGCAAAACTTAGCATCTTCACTTCAAGAGAACTTTTGTAGATGAGGAACATTTATTTCGAATAGGGTCAGTTGGGACAATTCAGCATTAGTGCAAGTGCCCAAAAAATGACCATGAACAGGGCACCTCAAAAAAACAAGTGCCGCTCAAAATGATCTACTCGCCGAGATATGTCTAGATCCGAAATTTCGATTTTGGCTCGGTGGGGAGGGTGTTTGACGAAATTTTTTTGAATGTGTCTTTACGATACGCCACATCTCGGGATTGACACGAAGCTAGCTTTAAGAGAAGCAGTCTTCTAATTTATCGACTGTGGCTGGAACGTGTGAATTTGCGTTTCGTCCGGCAGATGGAGTTCGCAAATTTCTTGACCTGCCCATGCTTGCCCTAGTCAGCTAATTGCCCTTGATATGTCCATGACCTGCCCATGCTTGGGCGACTTGCCCAAGTCAGGAATTTGCTTTCATGAGTTGCTCATGACCTGCCCATTTTCTGCCAACACTTGTCCAAAACATGCCCAAGTCAGAAGTTTTTTCTAATTTTTTGCCCATGACCTGCCGATGTCCTGTCCATGCTTGTCCAAACCTTGCCCAACTCGGGAATTCGTTCTAATTACTTGCCCATGGCCTGCCCATGTCCTGCCCATGCTTGCCAAAAACATGCCCAAGTCAGGAGTTCGATCTCGTTGCTTGCCCATGACATGCCTATGTCCTGCATATACTTGCCCAAAAAACGCCCCTGTGCTTGCCCATGACCTGCCCATGTCCTGTCCATACTTGCCCAAAACATGCCCAAGTCAGGAATTCGTTCTAATTATGTGCCCATGACCTGCCGATGTCGTGCCCGTGCTTGCCCAAGACATGCCCAAGTCAGGAATTCGTTCTAATTACTTGCCCATGACCTGACCATGTCCTGTCCATGGTTGCCAAAAACATGCCCAAGTCAGCGATTTGCCCTCTTTATTTTCCCATGGCCAGCCCGCACTTGCCCAAGACGTCCGTTAGCAACTTGCCCTCATGAAATTCAGCAAGTCGTCCTCATGACTTTCTCATGACCTGCCCATACTTGCCCAAGGCATGCCCTACCCAGGAACTCTCTCTGATGACTTGCCCATGATATGCCCACGCTTGCCCAAGTTATGAGCCAACCCTCATGACTGCCCCTTGATCTGGCCATACCTGCCCAAGGCATGCCTAATTCGGCAACTTGCCCTCGTGACTTTCCCATGACCTGCCCAAGACCTGCCCAAGTCGGCAACTTGCCCTCGTGACTTTCCCATGACCTGCCCATACTTGCCCAAGCTGCCCAAGACCTGCCCAAGGCAGAAGCTTGCATACATCATTTTCCCCATGACCTGCCCATACCTGCCCAAGCTGCCCAACACCTGCCCAAGTTAGGATTGGTCAGGTCAGATATGTATTCGCGTGAAAGTTCGGTCGTCAGGCATGTGTGCGTTGCATCGATTGGTCAGGTCAGGTCAGGTTAACGCCACTTTGGGGAGAAATTATTTCAATTTTTAAAAAAAAAAATTGGAATAGGGTGGGGGGGCGAATTTCGCGAGACCCATCTATCGTAACATTGTGATGCCCAACCCCCCTCCCCTTTAAAAAATTAAGGGCGCACCTGCCCTAAGTTTCCATGCTAATATCTCGGAAACGGCAAGAGATACGGTTTTCAAAAAAAGAACCCCCCTCCCTACCTTTTGGATCGCAATCAAAAAATACCTAACGCATTTTGGGCTCTGCCCTCAGTCGTGCTATGCAGCAGCGGCCCTTGTTTTCCAAGTTCGCCGAAAGTGGACGACCAATGTTATCGCCTCCGCCATTAATTGAAATCAAATTCGGAAGCTTTTCAAACCCAGGCCCAAAAGAACATATCGATTTTATAGACTACTTTCGGCATGATTAATTTTTCAAAAAAGGTGAAAAATTGTAGCTTATTTTCATGTTTTTTTCGGTTTTAAATTCAACGTGCAGCCCAAACGGCAAAACTTAGCATCTTCACTTCAAGAGAACTTTTGTAGATGAGGAACATTTATTTCGAATAGGGTCAGTTGGGACAATTCAGCATTAGTGCAAGTGCCCAAAAAATGACCATGAACAGGGCACCTCAAAAAAACAAGTGCCGCTCAAAATGATCTACTCGCCGAGATATGTCTAGATCCGAAATTTCGATTTTGGCTCGGTGGGGAGGGTGTTTGACGAAATTTTTTTGAATGTGTCTTTACGATACGCCACATCTCGGGATTGACACGAAGCTAGCTTTAAGAGAAGCAGTCTTCTAATTTATCGACTGTGGCTGGAACGTGTGAATTTGCGTTTCGTCCGGCAGATGGAGTTCGCAAATTTCTTGACCTGCCCATGCTTGCCCTAGTCAGCTAATTGCCCTTGATATGTCCATGACCTGCCCATGCTTGGGCGACTTGCCCAAGTCAGGAATTTGCTTTCATGAGTTGCTCATGACCTGCCCATTTTCTGCCAACACTTGTCCAAAACATGCCCAAGTCAGAAGTTTTTTCTAATTTTTTGCCCATGACCTGCCGATGTCCTGTCCATGCTTGTCCAAACCTTGCCCAACTCGGGAATTCGTTCTAATTACTTGCCCATGGCCTGCCCATGTCCTGCCCATGCTTGCCAAAAACATGCCCAAGTCAGGAGTTCGATCTCGTTGCTTGCCCATGACATGCCTATGTCCTGCATATACTTGCCCAAAAAACGCCCCTGTGCTTGCCCATGACCTGCCCATGTCCTGTCCATACTTGCCCAAAACATGCCCAAGTCAGGAATTCGTTCTAATTATGTGCCCATGACCTGCCGATGTCGTGCCCGTGCTTGCCCAAGACATGCCCAAGTCAGGAATTCGTTCTAATTACTTGCCCATGACCTGACCATGTCCTGTCCATGGTTGCCAAAAACATGCCCAAGTCAGCGATTTGCCCTCTTTATTTTCCCATGGCCAGCCCGCACTTGCCCAAGACGTCCGTTAGCAACTTGCCCTCATGAAATTCAGCAAGTCGTCCTCATGACTTTCTCATGACCTGCCCATACTTGCCCAAGGCATGCCCTACCCAGGAACTCTCTCTGATGACTTGCCCATGATATGCCCACGCTTGCCCAAGTTATGAGCCAACCCTCATGACTGCCCCTTGATCTGGCCATACCTGCCCAAGGCATGCCTAATTCGGCAACTTGCCCTCGTGACTTTCCCATGACCTGCCCAAGACCTGCCCAAGACCTGCCCAAGTCGGCAACTTGCCCTCGTGACTTTCCCATGACCTGCCCTCGATTTTTTTTAATTATTTTTCGTTTTTAGTTCTTTTTCGACCTTTTTTGGTGCTTTTAACGACATCCGGGGACTTGCATTTTACCTTAACTGACTTATCTCAAGGTCAGCTATCGTTGAGGCCAACTTCTTGCTCAGGTCAGATATCGTTGAGGTGAACTTTGTTGTCAGGTCAGCTATCGTTGAGGCCAACTTCTTGCTCAGGTCAGTTATCGTTGAGGCGAACTTTGTTGTCAGGTCAGGTCAGGTCAGGTCAGGTCAGGTCAGGTCAGGTCAGGTCAGGTCAGGTTAACGCCACTTTGGGGAGAAATTATTTCAATTTTTCAAAAAAAAAATTGGAATAGGGTGGGGGGGCGAATTTCGCGAGACCCATCTATCGTAACATTGTGATGCCCAACCCCCCTCCCCTTTAAAAAATTAAGGGCGCACCTGCCCTAAGTTTCCATGCTAATATCTCGGAAACGGCAAGAGATACGGTTTTCAAAAAAAGAACCCCCCTCCCTACCTTTTGGATCGCAATCAAAAAATACCTAACGCATTTTGGGCTCTGCCCTCAGTCGTGCTATGCAGCAGCGGCCCTTGTTTTCCAAGTTCGCCGAAAGTGGACGACCAATGTTATCGCCTCCGCCATTAATTGAAATCAAATTCGGTAGCTTTTCAAACCCAGGCCCAAAAGAACATATCGATTTTATAGACTAATTTCGGCATGATTAATTTTTCAAAAAAGGTGAAAAATTGTAGCTTATTTTCATGTTTTTTTCGGTTTTAAATTCAACGTGCAGCCCAAACGGCAAAACTTAGCATCTTCACTTCAAGAGAACTTTTGTAGATGAGGAACATTTATTTCGAATAGGGTCAGTTGGGACAATTCAGCATTAGTGCAAGTGCCCAAAAAATGACCATGAACAGGGCACCTCAAAAAAACAAGTGCCGCTCAAAATGATCTACTCGCCGAGATATGTCTAGATCCGAAATTTCGATTTTGGCTCGGTGGGGAGGGTGTTTGACGAAATTTTTTTGAATGTGTCTTTACGATACGCCACATCTCGGGATTGACACGAAGCTAGCTTTAAGAGAAGCAGTCTTCTAATTTATCGACTGTGGCTGGAACGTGTGAATTTGCGTTTCGTCCGGCAGATGGAGTTCGCAAATTTCTTGACCTGCCCATGCTTGCCCTAGTCAGCTAATTGCCCTTGATATGTCCATGACCTGCCCATGCTTGGGCGACTTGCCCAAGTCAGGAATTTGCTTTCATGAGTTGCTCATGACCTGCCCATTTTCTGCCAACACTTGTCCAAAACATGCCCAAGTCAGAAGTTTTTTCTAATTTTTTGCCCATGACCTGCCGATGTCCTGTCCATGCTTGTCCAAACCTTGCCCAACTCGGGAATTCGTTCTAATTACTTGCCCATGGCCTGCCCATGTCCTGCCCATGCTTGCCAAAAACATGCCCAAGTCAGGAGTTCGATCTCGTTGCTTGCCCATGACATGCCTATGTCCTGCATATACTTGCCCAAAAAACGCCCCTGTGCTTGCCCATGACCTGCCCATGTCCTGTCCATACTTGCCCAAAACATGCCCAAGTCAGGAATTCGTTCTAATTATGTGCCCATGACCTGCCGATGTCGTGCCCGTGCTTGCCCAAGACATGCCCAAGTCAGGAATTCGTTCTAATTACTTGCCCATGACCTGACCATGTCCTGTCCATGGTTGCCAAAAACATGCCCAAGTCAGCGATTTGCCCTCTTTATTTTCCCATGGCCAGCCCGCACTTGCCCAAGACGTCCGTTAGCAACTTGCCCTCATGAAATTCAGCAAGTCGTCCTCATGACTTTCTCATGACCTGCCCATACTTGCCCAAGGCATGCCCTACCCAGGAACTCTCTCTGATGACTTGCCCATGATATGCCCACGCTTGCCCAAGTTATGAGCCAACCCTCATGACTGCCCCTTGATCTGGCCATACCTGCCCAAGGCATGCCTAATTCGGCAACTTGCCCTCGTGACTTTCCCATGACCTGCCCAAGACCTGCCCAAGACCTGCCCAAGTCGGCAACTTGCCCTCGTGACTTTCCCATGACCTGCCCTCGATTTTTTTTAATTATTTTTCGTTTTTAGTTCTTTTTCGACCTTTTTTGGTGCTTTTAACGACATCCGGGGACTTGCATTTTACCTTAACTGACTTATCTCAAGGTCAGCTATCGTTGAGGCCAACTTCTTGCTCAGGTCAGATATCGTTGAGGTGAACTTTGTTGTCAGGTCAGCTATCGTTGAGGCCAACTTCTTGCTCAGGTCAGTTATCGTTGAGGCGAACTTTGTTGTCAGGTCAGGTCAGGTCAGGTCAGGTCAGGTCAGGTCAGGTCAGGTCAGGTCAGGTCAGGTCAGGTCAGGTCAGGTCAGGTCAGGTTAACGCCACTTTGGGGAGAAATTATTTCAATTTTTCAAAAAAAAAATTGGAATAGGGTGGGGGGGCGAATTTCGCGAGACCCATCTATCGTAACATTGTGATGCCCAACCCCCCTCCCCTTTAAAAAATTAAGGGCGCACCTGCCCTAAGTTTCCATGCTAATATCTCGGAAACGGCAAGAGATACGGTTTTCAAAAAAAGAACCCCCCTCCCTACCTTTTGGATCGCAATCAAAAAATACCTAACGCATTTTGGGCTCTGCCCTCAGTCGTGCTATGCAGCAGCGGCCCTTGTTTTCCAAGTTCGCCGAAAGTGGACGACCAATGTTATCGCCTCCGCCATTAATTGAAATCAAATTCGGAAGCTTTTCAAACCCAGGCCCAAAAGAACATATCGATTTTATAGACTACTTTCGGCATGATTAATTTTTCAAAAAAGGTGAAAAATTGTAGCTTATTTTCATGTTTTTTTCGGTTTTAAATTCAACGTGCAGCCCAAACGGCAAAACTTAGCATCTTCACTTCAAGAGAACTTTTGTAGATGAGGAACATTTATTTCGAATAGGGTCAGTTGGGACAATTCAGCATTAGTGCAAGTGCCCAAAAAATGACCATGAACAGGGCACCTCAAAAAAACAAGTGCCGCTCAAAATGATCTACTCGCCGAGATATGTCTAGATCCGAAATTTCGATTTTGGCTCGGTGGGGAGGGTGTTTGACGAAATTTTTTTGAATGTGTCTTTACGATACGCCACATCTCGGGATTGACACGAAGCTAGCTTTAAGAGAAGCAGTCTTCTAATTTATCGACTGTGGCTGGAACGTGTGAATTTGCGTTTCGTCCGGCAGATGGAGTTCGCAAATTTCTTGACCTGCCCATGCTTGCCCTAGTCAGCTAATTGCCCTTGATATGTCCATGACCTGCCCATGCTTGGGCGACTTGCCCAAGTCAGGAATTTGCTTTCATGAGTTGCTCATGACCTGCCCATTTTCTGCCAACACTTGTCCAAAACATGCCCAAGTCAGAAGTTTTTTCTAATTTTTTGCCCATGACCTGCCGATGTCCTGTCCATGCTTGTCCAAACCTTGCCCAACTCGGGAATTCGTTCTAATTACTTGCCCATGGCCTGCCCATGTCCTGCCCATGCTTGCCAAAAACATGCCCAAGTCAGGAGTTCGATCTCGTTGCTTGCCCATGACATGCCTATGTCCTGCATATACTTGCCCAAAAAACGCCCCTGTGCTTGCCCATGACCTGCCCATGTCCTGTCCATACTTGCCCAAAACATGCCCAAGTCAGGAATTCGTTCTAATTATGTGCCCATGACCTGCCGATGTCGTGCCCGTGCTTGCCCAAGACATGCCCAAGTCAGGAATTCGTTCTAATTACTTGCCCATGACCTGACCATGTCCTGTCCATGGTTGCCAAAAACATGCCCAAGTCAGCGATTTGCCCTCTTTATTTTCCCATGGCCAGCCCGCACTTGCCCAAGACGTCCGTTAGCAACTTGCCCTCATGAAATTCAGCAAGTCGTCCTCATGACTTTCTCATGACCTGCCCATACTTGCCCAAGGCATGCCCTACCCAGGAACTCTCTCTGATGACTTGCCCATGATATGCCCACGCTTGCCCAAGTTATGAGCCAACCCTCATGACTGCCCCTTGATCTGGCCATACCTGCCCAAGGCATGCCTAATTCGGCAACTTGCCCTCGTGACTTTCCCATGACCTGCCCAAGACCTGCCCAAGACCTGCCCAAGTCGGCAACTTGCCCTCGTGACTTTCCCATGACCTGCCCTCGATTTTTTTTAATTATTTTTCGTTTTTAGTTCTTTTTCGACCTT
Source organism: Pycnomerus fuliginosus (assembly GCA_963924575.1). NCBI lineage: Eukaryota > Metazoa > Arthropoda > Insecta > Coleoptera > Zopheridae > Pycnomerus > Pycnomerus fuliginosus. Next base: position 36,048,700 of record OZ004621.1, read on the forward strand.
TTTTGGTGCTTTTAACGACATCCGGGGACTTGCATTTTACCTTAACTGACTTATCTCAAGGTCAGCTATCGTTGAGGCCAACTTCTTGCTCAGGTCAGATATCGTTGAGGTGAACTTTGTTGTCAGGTCAGCTATCGTTGAGGCCAACTTCTTGCTCAGGTCAGTTATCGTTGAGGCGAACTTTGTTGTCAGGTCAGGTCAGGTCAGGTTAACGCCACTTTGGGGAGAAATTATTTCAATTTTTCAAAAAAAAAATTGGAATAGGGTGGGGGGGCGAATTTCGCGAGACCCATCTATCGTAACATTGTGATGCCCAACCCCCCTCCCCTTTAAAAAATTAAGGGCGCACCTGCCCTAAGTTTCCATGCTAATATCTCGGAAACGGCAAGAGATACGGTTTTCAAAAAAAGAACCCCCCTCCCTACCTTTTGGATCGCAATCAAAAAATACCTAACGCATTTTGGGCTCTGCCCTCAGTCGTGCTATGCAGCAGCGGCCCTTGTTTTCCAAGTTCGCCGAAAGTGGACGACCAATGTTATCGCCTCCGCCATTAATTGAAATCAAATTCGGTAGCTTTTCAAACCCAGGCCCAAAAGAACATATCGATTTTATAGACTAATTTCGGCATGATTAATTTTTCAAAAAAGGTGAAAAATTGTAGCTTATTTTCATGTTTTTTTCGGTTTTAAATTCAACGTGCAGCCCAAACGGCAAAACTTAGCATCTTCACTTCAAGAGAACTTTTGTAGATGAGGAACATTTATTTCGAATAGGGTCAGTTGGGACAATTCAGCATTAGTGCAAGTGCCCAAAAAATGACCATGAACAGGGCACCTCAAAAAAACAAGTGCCGCTCAAAATGATCTACTCGCCGAGATATGTCTAGATCCGAAATTTCGATTTTGGCTCGGTGGGGAGGGTGTTTGACGAAATTTTTTTGAATGTGTCTTTACGATACGCCACATCTCGGGATTGACACGAAGCTAGCTTTAAGAGAAGCAGTCTTCTAATTTATCGACTGTGGCTGGAACGTGTGAATTTGCGTTTCGTCCGGCAGATGGAGTTCGCAAATTTCTTGACCTGCCCATGCTTGCCCTAGTCAGCTAATTGCCCTTGATATGTCCATGACCTGCCCATGCTTGGGCGACTTGCCCAAGTCAGGAATTTGCTTTCATGAGTTGCTCATGACCTGCCCATTTTCTGCCAACACTTGTCCAAAACATGCCCAAGTCAGAAGTTTTTTCTAATTTTTTGCCCATGACCTGCCGATGTCCTGTCCATGCTTGTCCAAACCTTGCCCAACTCGGGAATTCGTTCTAATTACTTGCCCATGGCCTGCCCATGTCCTGCCCATGCTTGCCAAAAACATGCCCAAGTCAGGAGTTCGATCTCGTTGCTTGCCCATGACATGCCTATGTCCTGCATATACTTGCCCAAAAAACGCCCCTGTGCTTGCCCATGACCTGCCCATGTCCTGTCCATACTTGCCCAAAACATGCCCAAGTCAGGAATTCGTTCTAATTATGTGCCCATGACCTGCCGATGTCGTGCCCGTGCTTGCCCAAGACATGCCCAAGTCAGGAATTCGTTCTAATTACTTGCCCATGACCTGACCATGTCCTGTCCATGGTTGCCAAAAACATGCCCAAGTCAGCGATTTGCCCTCTTTATTTTCCCATGGCCAGCCCGCACTTGCCCAAGACGTCCGTTAGCAACTTGCCCTCATGAAATTCAGCAAGTCGTCCTCATGACTTTCTCATGACCTGCCCATACTTGCCCAAGGCATGCCCTACCCAGGAACTCTCTCTGATGACTTGCCCATGATATGCCCACGCTTGCCCAAGTTATGAGCCAACCCTCATGACTGCCCCTTGATCTGGCCATACCTGCCCAAGGCATGCCTAATTCGGCAACTTGCCCTCGTGACTTTCCCATGACCTGCCCAAGACCTGCCCAAGACCTGCCCAAGTCGGCAACTTGCCCTCGTGACTTTCCCATGACCTGCCCTCGATTTTTTTTAATTATTTTTCGTTTTTAGTTCTTTTTCGACCTTTTTTGGTGCTTTTAACGACATCCGGGGACTTGCATTTTACCTTAACTGACTTATCTCAAGGTCAGCTATCGTTGAGGCCAACTTCTTGCTCAGGTCAGATATCGTTGAGGTGAACTTTGTTGTCAGGTCAGCTATCGTTGAGGCCAACTTCTTGCTCAGGTCAGTTATCGTTGAGGCGAACTTTGTTGTCAGGTCAGGTCAGGTCAGGTCAGGTCAGGTCAGGTCAGGTCAGGTCAGGTCAGGTCAGGTCAGGTCAGGTCAGGTCAGGTCAGGTCAGGTTAACGCCACTTTGGGGAGAAATTATTTCAATTTTTCAAAAAAAAAATTGGAATAGGGTGGGGGGGCGAATTTCGCGAGACCCATCTATCGTAACATTGTGATGCCCAACCCCCCTCCCCTTTAAAAAATTAAGGGCGCACCTGCCCTAAGTTTCCATGCTAATATCTCGGAAACGGCAAGAGATACGGTTTTCAAAAAAAGAACCCCCCTCCCTACCTTTTGGATCGCAATCAAAAAATACCTAACGCATTTTGGGCTCTGCCCTCAGTCGTGCTATGCAGCAGCGGCCCTTGTTTTCCAAGTTCGCCGAAAGTGGACGACCAATGTTATCGCCTCCGCCATTAATTGAAATCAAATTCGGAAGCTTTTCAAACCCAGGCCCAAAAGAACATATCGATTTTATAGACTACTTTCGGCATGATTAATTTTTCAAAAAAGGTGAAAAATTGTAGCTTATTTTCATGTTTTTTTCGGTTTTAAATTCAACGTGCAGCCCAAACGGCAAAACTTAGCATCTTCACTTCAAGAGAACTTTTGTAGATGAGGAACATTTATTTCGAATAGGGTCAGTTGGGACAATTCAGCATTAGTGCAAGTGCCCAAAAAATGACCATGAACAGGGCACCTCAAAAAAACAAGTGCCGCTCAAAATGATCTACTCGCCGAGATATGTCTAGATCCGAAATTTCGATTTTGGCTCGGTGGGGAGGGTGTTTGACGAAATTTTTTTGAATGTGTCTTTACGATACGCCACATCTCGGGATTGACACGAAGCTAGCTTTAAGAGAAGCAGTCTTCTAATTTATCGACTGTGGCTGGAACGTGTGAATTTGCGTTTCGTCCGGCAGATGGAGTTCGCAAATTTCTTGACCTGCCCATGCTTGCCCTAGTCAGCTAATTGCCCTTGATATGTCCATGACCTGCCCATGCTTGGGCGACTTGCCCAAGTCAGGAATTTGCTTTCATGAGTTGCTCATGACCTGCCCATTTTCTGCCAACACTTGTCCAAAACATGCCCAAGTCAGAAGTTTTTTCTAATTTTTTGCCCATGACCTGCCGATGTCCTGTCCATGCTTGTCCAAACCTTGCCCAACTCGGGAATTCGTTCTAATTACTTGCCCATGGCCTGCCCATGTCCTGCCCATGCTTGCCAAAAACATGCCCAAGTCAGGAGTTCGATCTCGTTGCTTGCCCATGACATGCCTATGTCCTGCATATACTTGCCCAAAAAACGCCCCTGTGCTTGCCCATGACCTGCCCATGTCCTGTCCATACTTGCCCAAAACATGCCCAAGTCAGGAATTCGTTCTAATTATGTGCCCATGACCTGCCGATGTCGTGCCCGTGCTTGCCCAAGACATGCCCAAGTCAGGAATTCGTTCTAATTACTTGCCCATGACCTGACCATGTCCTGTCCATGGTTGCCAAAAACATGCCCAAGTCAGCGATTTGCCCTCTTTATTTTCCCATGGCCAGCCCGCACTTGCCCAAGACGTCCGTTAGCAACTTGCCCTCATGAAATTCAGCAAGTCGTCCTCATGACTTTCTCATGACCTGCCCATACTTGCCCAAGGCATGCCCTACCCAGGAACTCTCTCTGATGACTTGCCCATGATATGCCCACGCTTGCCCAAGTTATGAGCCAACCCTCATGACTGCCCCTTGATCTGGCCATACCTGCCCAAGGCATGCCTAATTCGGCAACTTGCCCTCGTGACTTTCCCATGACCTGCCCAAGACCTGCCCAAGACCTGCCCAAGTCGGCAACTTGCCCTCGTGACTTTCCCATGACCTGCCCTCGATTTTTTTTAATTATTTTTCGTTTTTAGTTCTTTTTCGACCTTTTTTGGTGCTTTTAACGACATCCGGGGACTTGCATTTTACCTTAACTGACTTATCTCAAGGTCAGCTATCGTTGAGGCCAACTTCTTGCTCAGGTCAGATATCGTTGAGGTGAACTTTGTTGTCAGGTCAGCTATCGTTGAGGCCAACTTCTTGCTCAGGTCAGTTATCGTTGAGGCGAACTTTGTTGTCAGGTCAGGTCAGGTCAGGTCAGGTTAACGCCACTTTGGGGAGAAATTATTTCAATTTTTCAAAAAAAAAATTGGAATAGGGTGGGGGGGCGAATTTCGCGAGACCCATCTATCGTAACATTGTGATGCCCAACCCCCCTCCCCTTTAAAAAATTAAGGGCGCACCTGCCCTAAGTTTCCATGCTAATATCTCGGAAACGGCAAGAGATACGGTTTTCAAAAAAAGAACCCCCCTCCCTACCTTTTGGATCGCAATCAAAAAATACCTAACGCATTTTGGGCTCTGCCCTCAGTCGTGCTATGCAGCAGCGGCCCTTGTTTTCCAAGTTCGCCGAAAGTGGACGACCAATGTTATCGCCTCCGCCATTAATTGAAATCAAATTCGGAAGCTTTTCAAACCCAGGCCCAAAAGAACATATCGATTTTATAGACTACTTTCGGCATGATTAATTTTTCAAAAAAGGTGAAAAATTGTAGCTTATTTTCATGTTTTTTTCGGTTTTAAATTCAACGTGCAGCCCAAACGGCAAAACTTAGCATCTTCACTTCAAGAGAACTTTTGTAGATGAGGAACATTTATTTCGAATAGGGTCAGTTGGGACAATTCAGCATTAGTGCAAGTGCCCAAAAAATGACCATGAACAGGGCACCTCAAAAAAACAAGTGCCGCTCAAAATGATCTACTCGCCGAGATATGTCTAGATCCGAAATTTCGATTTTGGCTCGGTGGGGAGGGTGTTTGACGAAATTTTTTTGAATGTGTCTTTACGATACGCCACATCTCGGGATTGACACGAAGCTAGCTTTAAGAGAAGCAGTCTTCTAATTTATCGACTGTGGCTGGAACGTGTGAATTTGCGTTTCGTCCGGCAGATGGAGTTCGCAAATTTCTTGACCTGCCCATGCTTGCCCTAGTCAGCTAATTGCCCTTGATATGTCCATGACCTGCCCATGCTTGGGCGACTTGCCCAAGTCAGGAATTTGCTTTCATGAGTTGCTCATGACCTGCCCATTTTCTGCCAACACTTGTCCAAAACATGCCCAAGTCAGAAGTTTTTTCTAATTTTTTGCCCATGACCTGCCGATGTCCTGTCCATGCTTGTCCAAACCTTGCCCAACTCGGGAATTCGTTCTAATTACTTGCCCATGGCCTGCCCATGTCCTGCCCATGCTTGCCAAAAACATGCCCAAGTCAGGAGTTCGATCTCGTTGCTTGCCCATGACATGCCTATGTCCTGCATATACTTGCCCAAAAAACGCCCCTGTGCTTGCCCATGACCTGCCCATGTCCTGTCCATACTTGCCCAAAACATGCCCAAGTCAGGAATTCGTTCTAATTATGTGCCCATGACCTGCCGATGTCGTGCCCGTGCTTGCCCAAGACATGCCCAAGTCAGGAATTCGTTCTAATTACTTGCCCATGACCTGACCATGTCCTGTCCATGGTTGCCAAAAACATGCCCAAGTCAGCGATTTGCCCTCTTTATTTTCCCATGGCCAGCCCGCACTTGCCCAAGACGTCCGTTAGCAACTTGCCCTCATGAAATTCAGCAAGTCGTCCTCATGACTTTCTCATGACCTGCCCATACTTGCCCAAGGCATGCCCTACCCAGGAACTCTCTCTGATGACTTGCCCATGATATGCCCACGCTTGCCCAAGTTATGAGCCAACCCTCATGACTGCCCCTTGATCTGGCCATACCTGCCCAAGGCATGCCTAATTCGGCAACTTGCCCTCGTGACTTTCCCATGACCTGCCCAAGACCTGCCCAAGACCTGCCCAAGTCGGCAACTTGCCCTCGTGACTTTCCCATGACCTGCCCTCGATTTTTTTTAATTATTTTTCGTTTTTAGTTCTTTTTCGACCTTTTTTGGTGCTTTTAACGACATCCGGGGACTTGCATTTTACCTTAACTGACTTATCTCAAGGTCAGCTATCGTTGAGGCCAACTTCTTGCTCAGGTCAGATATCGTTGAGGTGAACTTTGTTGTCAGGTCAGCTATCGTTGAGGCCAACTTCTTGCTCAGGTCAGTTATCGTTGAGGCGAACTTTGTTGTCAGGTCAGGTCAGGTCAGGTCAGGTCAGGTCAGGTCAGGTCAGGTCAGGTCAGGTCAGGTCAGGTCAGGTCAGGTCAGGTCAGGTTAACGCCACTTTGGGGAGAAATTATTTCAATTTTTCAAAAAAAAAATTGGAATAGGGTGGGGGGGCGAATTTCGCGAGACCCATCTATCGTAACATTGTGATGCCCAACCCCCCTCCCCTTTAAAAAATTAAGGGCGCACCTGCCCTAAGTTTCCATGCTAATATCTCGGAAACGGCAAGAGATACGGTTTTCAAAAAAAGAACCCCCCTCCCTACCTTTTGGATCGCAATCAAAAAATACCTAACGCATTTTGGGCTCTGCCCTCAGTCGTGCTATGCAGCAGCGGCCCTTGTTTTCCAAGTTCGCCGAAAGTGGACGACCAATGTTATCGCCTCCGCCATTAATTGAAATCAAATTCGGAAGCTTTTCAAACCCAGGCCCAAAAGAACATATCGATTTTATAGACTACTTTCGGCATGATTAATTTTTCAAAAAAGGTGAAAAATTGTAGCTTATTTTCATGTTTTTTTCGGTTTTAAATTCAACGTGCAGCCCAAACGGCAAAACTTAGCATCTTCACTTCAAGAGAACTTTTGTAGATGAGGAACATTTATTTCGAATAGGGTCAGTTGGGACAATTCAGCATTAGTGCAAGTGCCCAAAAAATGACCATGAACAGGGCACCTCAAAAAAACAAGTGCCGCTCAAAATGATCTACTCGCCGAGATATGTCTAGATCCGAAATTTCGATTTTGGCTCGGTGGGGAGGGTGTTTGACGAAATTTTTTTGAATGTGTCTTTACGATACGCCACATCTCGGGATTGACACGAAGCTAGCTTTAAGAGAAGCAGTCTTCTAATTTATCGACTGTGGCTGGAACGTGTGAATTTGCGTTTCGTCCGGCAGATGGAGTTCGCAAATTTCTTGACCTGCCCATGCTTGCCCTAGTCAGCTAATTGCCCTTGATATGTCCATGACCTGCCCATGCTTGGGCGACTTGCCCAAGTCAGGAATTTGCTTTCATGAGTTGCTCATGACCTGCCCATTTTCTGCCAACACTTGTCCAAAACATGCCCAAGTCAGAAGTTTTTTCTAATTTTTTGCCCATGACCTGCCGATGTCCTGTCCATGCTTGTCCAAACCTTGCCCAACTCGGGAATTCGTTCTAATTACTTGCCCATGGCCTGCCCATGTCCTGCCCATGCTTGCCAAAAACATGCCCAAGTCAGGAGTTCGATCTCGTTGCTTGCCCATGACATGCCTATGTCCTGCATATACTTGCCCAAAAAACGCCCCTGTGCTTGCCCATGACCTGCCCATGTCCTGTCCATACTTGCCCAAAACATGCCCAAGTCAGGAATTCGTTCTAATTATGTGCCCATGACCTGCCGATGTCGTGCCCGTGCTTGCCCAAGACATGCCCAAGTCAGGAATTCGTTCTAATTACTTGCCCATGACCTGACCATGTCCTGTCCATGGTTGCCAAAAACATGCCCAAGTCAGCGATTTGCCCTCTTTATTTTCCCATGGCCAGCCCGCACTTGCCCAAGACGTCCGTTAGCAACTTGCCCTCATGAAATTCAGCAAGTCGTCCTCATGACTTTCTCATGACCTGCCCATACTTGCCCAAGGCATGCCCTACCCAGGAACTCTCTCTGATGACTTGCCCATGATATGCCCACGCTTGCCCAAGTTATGAGCCAACCCTCATGACTGCCCCTTGATCTGGCCATACCTGCCCAAGGCATGCCTAATTCGGCAACTTGCCCTCGTGACTTTCCCATGACCTGCCCAAGACCTGCCCAAGACCTGCCCAAGTCGGCAACTTGCCCTCGTGACTTTCCCATGACCTGCCCTCGATTTTTTTTAATTATTTTTCGTTTTTAGTTCTTTTTCGACCTTTTTTGGTGCTTTTAACGACATCCGGGGACTTGCATTTTACCTTAACTGACTTATCTCAAGGTCAGCTATCGTTGAGGCCAACTTCTTGCTCAGGTCAGATATCGTTGAGGTGAACTTTGTTGTCAGGTCAGCTATCGTTGAGGCCAACTTCTTGCTCAGGTCAGTTATCGTTGAGGCGAACTTTGTTGTCAGGTCAGGTCAGGTCAGGTCAGGTTAACGCCACTTTGGGGAGAAATTATTTCAATTTTTCAAAAAAAAAATTGGAATAGGGTGGGGGGGCGAATTTCGCGAGACCCATCTATCGTAACATTGTGATGCCCAACCCCCCTCCCCTTTAAAAAATTAAGGGCGCACCTGCCCTAAGTTTCCATGCTAATATCTCGGAAACGGCAAGAGATACGGTTTTCAAAAAAAGAACCCCCCTCCCTACCTTTTGGATCGCAATCAAAAAATACCTAACGCATTTTGGGCTCTGCCCTCAGTCGTGCTATGCAGCAGCGGCCCTTGTTTTCCAAGTTCGCCGAAAGTGGACGACCAATGTTATCGCCTCCGCCATTAATTGAAATCAAATTCGGAAGCTTTTCAAACCCAGGCCCAAAAGAACATATCGATTTTATAGACTACTTTCGGCATGATTAATTTTTCAAAAAAGGTGAAAAATTGTAGCTTATTTTCATGTTTTTTTCGGTTTTAAATTCAACGTGCAGCCCAAACGGCAAAACTTAGCATCTTCACTTCAAGAGAACTTTTGTAGATGAGGAACATTTATTTCGAATAGGGTCAGTTGGGACAATTCAGCATTAGTGCAAGTGCCCAAAAAATGACCATGAACAGGGCACCT